>CM060906.1:268680864-271131698 GCA_030737815.1 Allium fistulosum | reverse complement strand
TTGTTTTAGCAAACTTGCACCCACAATAGAAGGGAAAAAACATGGCTTGCATATTAAAAAAACATGCATTTGGCGACAAGGATGTTGACGACAAGGTCGCCAGTTCGATCCCTGCCTTTGGCATATGAAAAAACTGTGCGTCTACCAGGAGTCTTGTGGACTTGTGTGCCACCTAATTTGTAAATATAAGTACCCTCTTTCAAAAAAAAAAAACAACAACATGGCTTGCATATGCAGCTCTCTAAAATTACTCCTCCCTGGATGTATATATTGGTTTAACAATAGAAAAATAATCTTCCTGGGATTATATTGACAATATTTGTAAAGTTTTGCAAATGTTAAATCCTAAATAAATTGTTGCCAAATGTAACGTTTATAACTTTGAGAAATGAGATAAAACAACTATTACAATGTTTGTGAGATGTGTAAAATGTGCGCATGACCCTTACCGAATGCTATAAATATCATTATTTACATAATATAATGGTTGAAAAGTATTGTAAAAGAACTATTTACACAACGTTAAATATTATATAAGGTACATTTTGTTTGCAACAATGTGTATAACAATGGTATTATAGACGTCGTTAAATTACTTCAATACCGTTTGTCGTTTATCAGATGTTGTAAAAGTACCATCAAATAAGTCAATTAATCAATTAAAACTTATATTTTGTGGGCCAGTATTTGTTACTACATAGTACATACCCCATTTGGGTTATGATGAATATTACAGTGATCATTGTTTTTGCACCTAGGCATACTACCTTCCACTGTTGTATGCTCTAATCCATCTAATAAATAACTAAATCTCAAAATTAACTCGGACGTACTGTTTCATCTTCCTTGTCTTTGCGGAATTTGTCCCTGTAAACTGATATTTACTGCACAGCCCTTACATCATGGATATTTCTGTCAGGGTTATCCAGTAAACCAAATAAAAATTTACATCCAGTTTAAATTACACTGCACCAATATGTGCATGTGTGTGTGTGAAAGATAAGACTGAATTAAATTGCCAATTAATTAAAATACCATATAATCACTAATTGTTCAAAAAAGTAACTGTACAAAACCACATAAAATGTTTTCCATGCACTTAATTAATGTTCTTGTAATTATCCAGCTCATGCAAAACAGAATGCATCACCTTTCTCACTTCCTAAACCCTCTATAAATATCATCTATTTTCTTCTTTTCAGAAATACTATCACAAAAATGGTGAGGAAAGGAAGATCCAGTAATGGCAAACGAAAAATTGAGATAAAGAAGATCGAGTCTGAGAATGCAAGGAACGTCTGCTTTTCGAAACGTAAAGCTGGTATATTCTCAAAAGCCAATGAGATTGCAACCCTTTGCGGTGCAAAAGTTGCTATTTTGATTCAATCTCCTGCTGGGTGCCCTTTTACTTTCGGCAGCCCTTCATTCAACCATGTCATACACAGATTTCTGAATGGTGGCGTGGGTGTAAATGAGACAGATGGGTACGAGGCACAACGACTCTTGAGGATTCAAGAGCTGAATAGCAAAGTTATGGAGGCTAGTTCAAAATATGAGGAGGCTCTCGGAAGGAGAAAATTGTTGGTAAGAAGGATTGCAGAGCTTTGCGAAGCAAATGAAGATGTTAGGAGAGTTGAAAATGCAGAAGATCTGAATCTTGATGAGCTGAGAAAAATGGTTGAATTGCTGGACAAGTTTAAAAAAGCTGTTAGAGCCAAGATTACGAATGACATAGCAGCCAAATCTGGTAACCGTTTGATTTGATTTATTCTGTGATGATTGACCAATAATTTCATTTAGCTATTTTTGGATGGTATGTTTAAGGTTTTCCAATCATAAATAGTTAAGATCAAATTTTGGATCTAATATGGATTTAAATTATTGCTCGTTGCTTCAGAAATTCGTATTTTGACATGTATATACTTGTATGCTGCAATGCTTTATTTATGCGATCAAATAATATTTGAATGCTGATGCTTATATTCTATGTCTAAACCTATATCTTAATTAATTTACCCTCTTTATTTTGTTTTGAAAAAATAAAATTGAATTGTAGATTCAAATAGGTATACTTATGTTCTATGATTGACCAATCTTTCTTTTTATCTATTTTGGAAAACATGGTATGCTTCAATGCTCTATATATGTGATCAAATTATATTTGAATACTTATGCTTATATTCTACATCTAAACCTAAAGCTTAATTTACCCTATTTTTTAATCTTTATTTATGGTTTGGAAAAATAAAACTGAATTGTAGATTTAAATAGTTATACTTATATTCTAATATTCTATGGTTGACCAATCTTTTTTTTATAGCAATTTTGGAAAACATGGTTTACTGCAATGCTCCATGTATGTGGTCGTCAAATGATATTCAAATACTTGTGCATATATTCTATGTCTAAACCTAAGTCTTAATTTACCCTATTTTTTTAATCTTTATTTTGTTTTGGAAAAATAAAACTGAATTTTGGATTCAAATAGGTAAACTTATATTTTATGACTGGCCAACCTTTCTTTTTAGCTATTTTGTAAAACATGGTATGCTTTTGATAATTTGACACAAAATTGTTACTTTGTAGGGAATCCTATAGTGGCGAATATGAACTTGTCTGGATTTGGAACAGGTCAATGGAATGGTAAATTAATGATTGCAGTTATTTTCTGCATCAAATAGACTCATATTTCTACCTTTACTAATCATGTAAATTCACCTTTTTCTAATTAGTTTCTGGATTTTTGTTTTCTAGCCAAGTCCTTCACTACATGTGACAATTCAAACAATGAAGGTTCCAGTCATGTTAAAGGTATGAATGTTGTTGGTTATTAGCTTTTTGTGATTCTCTATTAGAAAGCCATAATTATATTGATCTTCAACAACTTTTTACACAATCCTGATACTGTAGTTCACATTATGGCTTTAGCATATACAACAATTTGTGCATCACAGTGGATTACTCAATTTTAGAACGATGTATTGAGTTTCAAGTGTTAAAAGACATAATAAACTTAACTGGATTTTAACTTGAACTCCTTTTTTTGGATGTCATATAGCATTTAAAACAAGTAATAATTTTTTACATGATCCATATATGACAGTTTTACTTTTATCATATATCCAGAAATTGTATAAGACCTAAAATTCACAATTAGATAAACATTTTATCTTCGTTGACATACGCAAAGGAGCATCACATAAAATCAAACAACTATATTTTCTTTTTCCCTTCTTTTTTGTTACTGTTTAATTTCACTTTGGTGTTCTTGTTTTTCCATATATGCAATTACTTGCAACCAAATTTTAGGAAAATGCTACTCGCACTGCTCTAATTTATATCTTCCATTAAACGTATTATCTCATTGTAAGCTATTGAATAGCATTACTATTGATTGCATACCTATCAAATATCAACATTGATTCAGTCTATAAATATCTCAATATATCTTAAACTGGATGAAACTTATTCAGCTTTGGATATCAACTTGAATCCCTTGGAAGGCGGGAGTCTTGGTCATTTTGAGGAATTGAGTAAGATAATCATTCGTTAAATTATCTATAATTCATCCATATTGAAAGAAAAAATAAATAAAATAAATACTTTATGCTAAATAATATCACAGATTCTATCATATACCCCAATGCTGCTAATGTCGCACCAAGTGAGCCTCCACATGTTCCTCCTCCCAAAGCAGGTAACCAACTGTTTTTTATTAAGCCAATGATTAATAAACTCATGCAATTGTTTATCTTTCTATTGAATTGAATATTCAAAGCTTAATCTGGTTATTTAATTTTCGTTTCAGTGTCCGGTCACGGTCTTGTTGAATTGGATCTGCTTGGTGGTCGTGGTAATTAAAAAATTAATTTCGTTAGTGTTGTATATTGATTGATTTACTTATTCCTTTGAAATATAATTGCCTACTCAAAGTAATCATTTAGCATTGTATATATGACTTTTTTTTTACAGTCATCGCAGTTCATTTTTTTCATAGTACAAACTTGTTTTAAACTTAGCTCGTTTGGTTATGTGTATTGGTGTTAGTTCAAATAGCAATAAATAAAATACTAATAATAATAATACACTGACAATTGCCCCAAGACAATCATTAAAAATAAAATACATTCACATCATTTTAAACAATGTCTATACAAAATAATGATTTAGTATAATTAGTTTACAAACTTGCTAACATTTCGAAATGGCTTAAATTGATAAATAAAGTTCTTGTATGTATATTCTAACTCTTTTGTTATTTATGTCTATTTTGCAGTGAACTTTGCTGCTGAAAAGGAAGCAAAGTGAGCTTGAAGTCGTATGGGATATGGCATTGGGTTTATGCCATTATCTATCTTTAAGCTTTTTAATCCTTTTATTTCCTATGATGTGTCTGGTCGAACTTCTATTTGTGATGGTCTTTGAACTGTGTGTGTGAAACTATGGTCCTTTTGCTTTCTATGATAATCAGACTTTGATTTATGATTACTTCTTTTTGTTGAAATGCCTTTTTGGCTTATTATCTACTAGTAGAATCCTTGCTTTGAACGGGGATTACGTAAATTATATTAGTTTATATTTATGTTATTTTGTGGTAAAAATGTATTTTCTAAAACAATTTGATCGTAATTTTGCTTGAAGGATGGGTTTGTGGATTAGATATTGAAACTGCACTTCAATGGATTGAAGGTCTTTAACAAAGTTAAGGTAAAGGTAATTACATATAAAATTAGCATACTAAGGCTAATGTTATGGTTGCAATTGTCGTTATCGATACCGAAATACCGTTGGCATGACGATTTCACTTGTAAAAGTAAATTTAAGTTATTGTTTTAGATACTTTGGTATATTTAGTATAATGATGGTTTACATAGCGATAAATCCATTATTATTGATGATGGTAAATTCGTTGTTAAGTAAGAGTGAATGTTTATACTTTAAGCAATACATTATTTCTTAATCAGTACTAGATCTTCTGATTTCATTTTATATATATTTCAAATGCTATTAGATTTCGAACTGATTCAACATCCATCGCTTACAAATACATCCAAATTTGTATTAACTGTATATTTCAAATGCTACACTACCTTAATGTTTAGAAAAAATAATGTTTAGAAAAAATGGGAAGATAAGAAAGATTTTACAATCCTAAAATGAATTTATTATTATTTTAGAACGTGTTAGCTGTAAAATATAAATTGATTGAGGTTAATAATACTTTTTCCTTTCCTCGTCAATGAATATATCTATTTACTTGTACGATTTGAATGTCCTGTATTTTTTGAAACAATTTCAAATTCATTGAAATCTTGGAACAAAAAATGGGCAATCCTAACCTAAGTCTTTATAAATATGGAGCAATTGGTAAATTTATTATTATCGTTGGTTTTGATATCTTGTTACTTTTAATTTACTTGTGATGTTGTAAAATTAATCATTACTATACCAATTGTATCAGTATATTTTTTCCTAATTTTTGAATATCTATAGTTTGGTTATAACAACCTCACCCCAGTTAATACAATTAAAAATAGTGTATACGCTAAATGTTGGCAAGCGATATTTGCAAAATTTGAAGATGTTACATGCGTGAAGGATAATTTAACAATGTCGCAACTATTGGACAATTCTTATATAAATTTAATGTATTATTTTATTATAAGGTTTATCAATGGGACTCCATTTTATGTTAAGGGGCACATTTTCTTTAGAATTTTGATAAGTGCTATGTGGTGAGCAGAAGATGGAGTCCCTTTATAAAAGTAAAACTGATTACATTTGTACCATCCACATTATTACTCAAATTCGGTGAGTTCCTATTAATATTTTTTATACTATTTTGAGTACATCAACCTCTAATTTTACATGCTTAGCAAATAGTTTTTTTTGGCAATCCTATCATCTTCATATTGAGTGATATTCATGGGTGACTTAGTAATCAACACAATGTATTTAAAATTGACCATACTAACAATTCAGTTTGAGCGAAATCCCCTTAAACTATGGAGTCTCTGTAACAATTCCTTTTAAATTTTGCTGATTCCACTAGCTAGATTTTAGCGAACCTTGGAATGATACGAATGCGGTGTAAAAAATAGAGATTACTTACTAATCACTAAGCTTAAAAAATGAAAAAGGAAGAGGAGTTAATTACACAGTTGAAAGGTAAATAATATAAGACGTAAAATGATTCAGCAAAGCTGCATACATCCATTGTGAAGCTCTTTTATTATATATTTCTCTTACAATTACAAGAAATTACAAGAGAATAATAAGAAAAGAAAGAGAGGATTTAAGACTAACAGAGCTATGTAATCTTAAGAATTTATGTGGTTAATAAGAGTGTTGAATTGTGCGTGGTATATAAGATTCTTGAATGTTTCAATCAAAGCTCAACTCCTTTGAAGTTGCAAAGCAAGGGTTATTTGTAGTAACTGAAGTGGATGATGGATGGTTGAGATCATGCTGTAGAGATGACAGGAAAATCGCTTGACCATTGATCTAACTGCAAAGATGGATGGTCGACAGCTGTAAAGTGTGCCAGAAGATGGAAGGTGGATGAGAAAGTACCCATTGCTACTTTGTACCAGGCACGAGCTTGCATTAAAAGCGCATTTAATGCCGATGGTAAGCCACATCAGTTCAACCGTCCAACTATGGTGCTACGAATGAATGGATGGACAGCTTGTCCTTCACTTGAGTACCCACATGACTGAGCTAGCTGACCGGCTGTCAGCAATATGGAAGAGACTTGAAATTTTGTTGAGGACTATATGGGAAAGACGGGTAAACGACCAGGCGCAAGCCGTTCCCAAAGGAGGCCTGATGCCGGTTGGAGTTTGTTATTTTGAAGTCATGCTTAGAGACGGGTTATGCTTGGGCCATTTTTGCCTAATGTGTTGCTTGCCGGGGCAAACTTGGATAAGAGCCGGCTGTCAGCTAATGTGATGCCGAGCGAATCGTGTTGGTTTGCTGTTGGAAGTTTAATATAGAGGATGTAACAACCCTGTATTTTACAAATATTTTTAAATTGATTTTTTTTCAGATTCAAAAGATTTATTTATGAAAAAGAATAAATTTTGTTATTTTAAATATAAACTTTGATTTTGATGTGGATTATAATTCCAAATATGACTAAATTTAATATTTCCAAAAAGAGTGAATTTTGGTTAAAATAGTCAAACTTTGACTTTTAAATTTAAATTTTAAATATTTGAAATTATAAATTTTATCTTTTATTATGAAAATAGATTTAATAACTTGAATACTGCTTTTCGTTTCATTGAAAACGGAGTTAAACTTTATAAGATATGTACATTTCAATTTTGAGTATAAATTGTTTATTTTGCAATTTTGTTATTTTAAATTGTATAAATTATATTTTCTTTGTCATATTTTATTTTAATATGTTTAATATGTTATATTATGTATATTTTGACTTTTAAATATTTTTAAATTGATAATAGAATTTTTCCAATGTTTACTGTGTTGATTTCCTATTTTTAAAGGCTGTTTTCTTATTTTCTGCTATTTTCTTCATTAAAATTATATTTAAATTAAATTTTATATATTTATTTTGTGAATGTATTTTTATTTTATGTTATTATTTATGTTTAAAAATATATTACAAGCTCATATGAATTTTCTAAAGTTTATACCATTCATTTGCAATTTTTCTAGCCTAGTTGACAATTTTTGCTATTTTCTTGATTTAATTATTTATAATTAATATTTTTTTATTTATATATTTTTTTATTTGTTACATTTTCGAATTTTAACTGAAATTATATGTATTTCCAGATATTTAAACTTATTAAAAAGAAATAGAGGAAATTTGAAAAGTTTTAAACTCTTGAAACTCCTAAGGCTTTCCATCTCCCGACCCTTCATTTTCCCAACTCTTTTCTTAATTGTTTTGGGCGTGTAATCTACTCATTTCTGCTGCATTTTTTTCACTTTCACGAAATTCATTTCTCCTCCTCTCACAAAAAAATCACGGCTATTCTCCTTGTGAAGCTTAGGTAAAAAAATTCTATCTTCTTCTTGTCTTTTCATGATTTTCTACTTGAATTTGCACATGCTCTCCACCTTCATAGCTGTATTCCCCTTCCTCCAAGCTGTGGCTGACCACCACCACCACTTTTCTCTGACCATCACAAAGCCTAACACCTCTCCTCCTCAGGCCAAGCCAAGCCATGATGAAGATCATCACAAAAATCCATCTAAACTAGCACTAGCCATCACCTATGCACTCAAGCTGACCTAGTTTTGGTACCATCACCTTCCACCACCCATGGACGCCACCAACACCACCTCCACCACCTCCAGCACCACCTGGACCCTCTGCCACGTCATCACCTTGGACCCCACTCCTCTGGCCGTGCCCCATGAGCCTTGGCCGAGCCTTGAATTGCCTTGAATCCATGTTAAAGTGACATTGGTTTGCCTTGTTGTGTTGTTTCATGCATACTCACCTTTTGCTATCCTCTAAACATGTTTGGCCGACCCTTAGGCAATCAAAACCTGATCCAAATCTTGCCTTAGACCTGTAGTACACCATATGGCTGAACCTGAAGGTTGTTGGAAGCAAGTGCAAAGCAATTCTACTTTGATTCGTGCAGTTGATTCTATATTATTCTATCGTATTGTGCATTTGAAAACTTATATTGTTTGTATTGTTTTGTCTTATGTATTCGATGAAGTTAACCTTGTCTCTCCCACACTCATCATCATCATGGCTGAGAAAATGAACCCCTTGTTCGAGCTTTTGAATGGTTAAAGCACAGTCAAGTAATCTATTCCGTTGTTGCTTCTTATCTTCATTGTTTCAACATTGTTTGCGTTGAATATTTATGTGTATATTGTCTTGTTTGTTTATTGTTTACAAGATAAATATCAAGGCTCTCCATTCATTCAAATCAAAAGTCATGCTATATTGTGCTTGTTGTGCTTTCTGGAATCTATTCTGTGTGTTTTGATCGCTAATCTCCAGCTTTAACAGGTGAGTTATTCTCACCAGACAATATGTACATATATAACTGATAAACCGACACCATTTGAATCTGTAATGTATATTATCATGTTATATATGCTTATATTATTATCATATGATGTTCACACCTGTCATTACACCTATTATATCATATGTTACTGTTGTTTTATGTTATTCTGTTTATTTATATCAGTTTATCACATTGCAAGTTCCCTGTAGACTAGAATCACTATGGGTTGAAATGATACATACCCGAACAGACTTTAGAATAAGGGAATATCGTTATGGGCTGAAATGATAGGCCTGAGCGGTTTTCAAAGTCATTCATTTAACTTGGGATTGCGGGTTTGAAATGATATAACCCGGATTTTTCTTTCTTTTTTAAACTGCGGGTTGAAATGATACATATCCGTATCACTTGACCTAGGTTAGAAAACTATATACAGGCCCGTGGTTATTTTATAAAGTGTTTTGGATGATTTTAAGTATTTTTAAAAATATAAATTTATGAAATTTGTTTTAAATAGATTTTGAAATGTTTTAAAATAAAGAAATTAAGATTTTTCTATGAGTTAAAATGTAATTAATGAATGGTTAAATTGGATTATTGAAATATAACTTAAGTTTGGAATTTGGAATTTTGGTTAAAAATGATATTTAAGTTATATGAATAAAATGGAAATTTAATTATATTTGGAAAATGGTAAAATATGATAATTTGATTATATTTGAATTTAAGTGATTTATTAAAGTATTATTGATTTTTCTATGAATTTAAGTGGTTAAATAAATGAATGTTTAAAAGTGCTCTTTTAAAATATAACTTGACTTGGAAATGTGAAATTTGGTTTTAATTAAAGGTTTAAGTTAATTAAATAAAATTGGAAATTTAGTTAAATTTGTGAAATGGTAATTTAAATTTGAAGTGTTAAGTTTATTTGTTGAAATGTGAAGAATTGGAAACTTTTACACTTAAATTTATTAAGTAAATTGTTGAAAATTGGATTTAATTATAAGAAATTTATTGTGAAAAAGATATATGTTAAATGATATGTAAATGAAAATTTTAAATGTTGAAATATGATTTTAAAATGTATGTGTTTTAAATTGAAGTTATTTAATTGCTGGAAATACACTAACACCTGTAATCTACTTTTAATAGCATTCAGAAATGCTATAGATTCTGTTTTGAACTAAAATTGTGTAAAAAGAGCTATTACAGCATTTCTGAAATGCTGTAGTTGCTGTAATTGAACTTATAGGTTAATATTGAACTCAGGCCTATTATAGCATTCTCTGGAAATGCTATAATGGTCTGCAGTCTTTGCTGAAACCAAATTTAACCCTTGTTTTGAAATCTGAACTACCGCAGCACTTTTGAAATGCTGTCTTTTCTGTTTTGAACTATAATTCAACTAAAACTGAGTTTTAACAGCAGTTTTAAGTGCTGTCTTTGCTGAATTAAAAATGTTTTCAAATATAACTTATAGCAGTTGTTTTTAAATGCTGTGAAATGCTGAAATTTTAATAATTAGGGTTTTTGACTTAGTAAACGAACTTAGAATGATTTGAAACTTTGGAAATTGAATACTTGATTTGAAAGTATAATAATTACACTTTTAAAAGAGTTAAATGAATTATTTTGATTGAAATATAAACTATTTAAAGGTGATTTAAAATGATAGTGAATGAATGATATCTTTGAATTTAAAAGGTATCTAAAAGTTGAATATTTGGATTTGAACTGATATGATATTTTATTATATTAAAATGGTTTGAAATGAAGTTGGAAAGATATGATATTTTGATATATTGAAATGAATTGAAATGAAGTTTTGGAAAGATATGATATTTTAATATATTGAAATGGTTTGGAATTGATTTAATCTTCATTTTGATAAAGATTGGGTTTGGAAATGAGATTTTATTTTAAAAGTATATATATTTTTAAAATGACCATGGTGTTATAATAACGTTGGTTGTTAAAGAGACCGGGATCGGATATGGACATACTCGCTGTCGATACCGAAAACCACTTTGACAACTGTGTACGCGGTGGAGTTTCCAGAATGAAGTAGGATGGTGGTGACGATCCTAAGGTATATACGTGGACCCAACTCCCGTGAGTTGGCATAAGGTGGCTAAAACAGGAGCGATTGACGGACCAATGAGGTAGCACCTCTGATCGGACACACTTCTTCGATACCATTCTATTACTTGTGATTGATTTGGTGGCCACCCTTGATTTGGGAGTGTTGTTCGAGGTGGGCGGTAGTGGCTGCTATGCGTCACCACTAGTCCGGATGCGTAATTGGTATATCTACCCTGGCATTGCCTAGTTGTGCCGTGTCACCTACCATATCGAGCTTTACTACGATTTTGATTTTTAAGATCCGACCGCGTTAAGGTTCTCCATCCCCTTAACGCTATTTTCTATATGATTATACTTTACTGATTAGACACTACTGTATATAGCGTATATTACTATATAGTAAATAGTTTAACGGATCCTTAGAGGATGGGCGGTCCCAAGCATCTTCTAAGTTACTTGTACCTTTACTACAGTTCACTTGAGTTGGTTTACATTGTATAAGTATGTATGTCCTGACTCGAGTGTTTTGTGTTTTGCTTTACGCTCGGGTCAGACTGAGTGATACAACATTAGAGACTCACCTTTGGAGCTGGAGTTTTGCTTTGAAGATCCAGATATCTATTCATCTTGTTATCCAGTTGATTCCAGTTGTATTCTGAGTTGTACCTGATTATCATACTGTTACTCCTGTTGTATCTTGGTATTCCTATTGTATCTAAATTAACTCTAATGTATTTATATAGTAGCTTCATGAACTACTATCTCTTTTACTTCCGCTGCATTATTTTACTCTATGTCTGGGATCTGTGATTATACTTATTTACTGTATATTCTGAGATTTGCCAAATTTTATTTACAACGCGGTATTTTGAGCAATTCAATTCCGGCATGAGTGTCTACCTATACACTTATAATGGATGCGAATGGTTGAAAATATCGGGTCGTTACAGAGGAGCATGTCGGGACGAAGCTAGACCTGGTGCAGATCTTGTCTATGTGTGGAAGTTGCTCCTAGATGAAACGGTCGCACCTCATCTTGGCGACTTGCTGAGTAGAAAGGTTGGTTTGAGACCACTAGCCTAAGCCGACCTTCTCGGGTCGACGGTGGATCAATTGGGCTGGCTTTGATTGGATCAAATTGCCTTTAATTAACGTGCTAGCTACTTGCAAATAATTTGAAAAGCATTTTGCTTTCACCAAGTCTGTATCTACTAGCAGGTGCGGGCTTGAATAAAAAATCATATTAGTCGTGCTGATTGAAGGCTTTGCAATGCATCCAATGCACATTTCTAATGGACTTGTGTAACTAGCTATGACAGTTCGTTTTTCCAGACGTGGCAGAGGCATGTCACGTCTCCCTGTGATGACCTACCTCCTCGATCCTCAGAAATCGACACTAATACATCCTTGGTATTCACGTGCTGCAAATCCAAGTGCTGATAGGTAGATGATCATGTGGTAAAAGAAAATAAAGATAGAAGACAAACAATAATTGAATCTCAGATCCTATTTAACAACTTGTAATCATATAGATAATAAATACAATCGCTCTTGAAATGAGATTTCAGAGTCGTAGCAAGTACTAACTCGGCTAGGATAGTTATAGTGGCCTATCCCTATAAGTGTTGGTAGATATTTATACATAATACAGATATAGCGGAAAGTGATAGGTAATTTCAACAAAAAGATTCAAAATGCTCCATGCTCCATCCCAAAATGCTCCAAATAATCTAACTACTTGGCAGCTCGAAAAAATAGGGCAACCGCAGTTTATGGAAAAAGAAAAATAAACTCTGAGTCAGTCATGAAACTGGTGTAAGAAAACTCAAAATATGCGTTTTGAAAACAAAGGGTACTCATAAGACCACGCTGCACATAAACACGGAACGAGTTTTATCTTATGATAACCGAAACATTTCATACGCAAAATAATTTGATATTATTTTTAATGACATTCTTACAAAAATCTTACAAGGCTCGTTCGAAGAATGGATTCCATACAATGGTAAGTAAGGGACTACATTCCGTACAGTACATCTTTAGACAGATGTACCGAGGAACACAAAGAATCCTCCACATCTGGTAAGACCAGTCTATCCCTATTTGACACTCAGACATGGCCTGGATAGAAACCGAATATGACATCACCCTGGTCGTTACCGGCCTATCCGGAATCCCATAGCATACACCACATACTCGACATATAGAGAGTAATCTAGAAAGGTGATTATCATACCTTAATGGTTACGAACCACATAGCCTTATGGCGTACCCTATTTAAACCATTACCGGGTGATGAGGCCTGATGTAATGATTACCTTTCACATAGCACATTTCACTTTGAATGTCACACTGCCATTCCATGATTACATAACTGATTTCTACAAACGTATAACTCCTGAGCTCGTAGGTCTCAGAAAAGGGTATTAAGTAAAGAGAAGATGCCTTCTCCACCACCAAAATGATATACGTTCATAGAGATCAATCAGTGTAATTATATATGCAACATTAGACATTCGTCTATACAAGTTATCCAGGAACGGGACAATCCAAAGGCACTCTTCTACCACATCTCGTCGGCAATTACCCTTAGGATTAATAGCGAGAAGTCCTTGCATCGAAGATCTCAAATGAAGAACTACTCCCACATAATTATGATAGGGGAAATTTCCACTGAGGGTCATTGACAAGTAGCCCTTCATTTACCATCATTCTCTGTCTTCACCTTCGAACGTATATTGTTAGAAGTGGTTTTCGGATAAAAATAACTCAAATTCGACCCCGACTCCTTCGAACCAATTATCGACAAAAGAGGTGTTAAGTATATGGGTAATCATTTGATTAATTCATTCCTTTTTATCAGAAATATCTTTTAGAGATATAAAATTTTAAACTATTTCTTTCCGGTATATACAGAATCATTAAACCTCTCTTAATCTCTGGAAAATTATTTATTAAAATCTTAGCAAAGATTTCTTAATTCCAAATCAAAATTTTGATTGAGTTGAAACCATGTTATCTAGGATATTAATGCAAAACCATTAATATTAAGTGAGAAGAACCTATATGAATCATCTAATTCTACTCAATACCAATTTCCGTATTCAACAAGTACTGTGGCTGAATAATGGCGAAATCACCTTTTAAATTCCATAAATAGTACAAATTCCCTTATCGGAATTTAACACCAAGTATAAGAAGATTATATGCATACAATCCAAGTTATTTAAATTTGTAAAATTACATCTTTTATACTTTGTAAAATTTTGATCCGAGTAACTCAAATTTACTATCCCCTCCATTGGGCCAGTCCAGGTAGCTAGGGAGTGCAGACAACTGGTTTTCCAAACCCAAACCTAAAGACTACCTCTCAGTCACCCATAAGGTGGTCAAGTTACTTGATCGACTTTAAACCATTTAACATAATTAATTAACTTTTAATTACATTAGAGCATCCGGGCTTTCCCAACGATCTGTTCCATTCCTCGGTCGGATTTTCTGTGCTCGCAAATGGAACAAACATACTAGTCGTTTCCGCATACTCATTTTTAAAACTCTTAATCATCTTTAAATTACTTAATTATTTATTTGAAAAGGTTCACAATAGATTCAGGAAAGAATAACTAAGTTAAAACTATTGTTTGCAAAAGTTATTGAAAGTGCTGCAAAAAGTGCTATGAATAGTGCTGTAAATAGTGTTTTCAAAGCTTATTTAGTCTAAACAACTTTTCGATTATTTAGAAATCCATTTTTATAACTTAAATATATTTTAAAAAAAATTGAAAAGATTTATAGGATTATTCCATATTTTTAAAGAATTAAAAATATCAATTTAAAAAGAAATCGCTTTATGGATTTCGATTTGCAAAACCGTAATTATTTTGAAAACTTGTTTTGCTCAATTTTCAAAACCTAGCAAATCAAATATAGACCTTTTTATATTGTTTGAAAACTATGATTATGAGGATTCAGAAATTTTTTATTATAAAGAATTCCGACTCTGAATCCATCGTTTAAATGAATTTAACTTTCTTTGGCGCGAAATCGCGAACCGCCGTTGCGCGACGCGCCTATTTTAACTCAATTTTCATATGCTTTTCAAACTTCATCGAAACACTTTAAAATGTTTATAAAACATTTCTAAATCATTTTAAACCATTTTGAAGAGGTTTAAACATACCATATACACCATTTCATTAATAATAGGAAGTGATCCCCTTCGTGATTTTTGACGTGTATTAAATGTGACTTGTTAATACAATTAAACAATAATATTCAACAATCAAACTTGATGATCAAAGCATAGTAAACATCCATTGCAAACATCATATCATCATCCAATAATATAATATAAGTAAGAGTTTCTACTTAAATTTTGATCAGACTAACTTTAAATTGGCTATAGATCCGCTATCTAGAATTCTATGCTTACGAATACACGGACCTTTGCCTTGAGATTAGATAGGAGGAAGACTTACGGCGTATGGTTGCAAGGGTGTGGCCGTGGGTATTTTAAGGGGAGAGGAGGAGTTTGCTTGAGTTTTTGAAGTGGTTTGATACGAATATGTATATACTATATAATTTAATTTTCTTTTGCAAATATTTTTGCCATTATTTCTCTAAGTATGGAAGACAAGAAAGTAGATAGAAAAGCTTTAGGAATATGAAGAAGAAGAAGTGAATGGAAGTGAAGAAGGATGGAGGGTATTTACTGGTAAATGGAAGGAATAAAATATCAATTTTCAAGTGCAAATACATCATTGTTTCACCACATCACACCACCCTCCATCATCATGATGTTCAGCCGAAACACCCCTTCCCATGTGCAAAGCCATGTGCTTATACTTGTGAGTGTAAGTGTTGACTTTGGGATGCTTAATGGTTAAGGAAAGTGAATAAAATATCTTAATATATTTGGTTATTTTATATTGAAATGTGTATATATATATATATATATGCATCCATGTGCATGTGAATGTCTTCATGTATTTGTACATATATATGTGCATATGTATGTCACATATAATCCACAACGTTGCATAACTTCTAGACGTTGAATCCTTACGAATTCCGATTTCGATTCTAGGTCACATTTTCACTTCTTGGCTAATATACATATATTTGTAAATAAAATCTAAAAACTAATTTCTGTTATTATAAATGAATTAAAACGATCACATTTGAATTATAAAATCATATAAATCAATATTAAACCATTGTTTACAAAAAGTGTTATTATACAGATAAATCGATATTGATTTTTTTATAATTTCAAATTACTTCTATAACTTAAAACCATTATCAATTATTCATTATTATTTTATAACTAAATAAAATGAATTATAATCATTTTAAAACCATTATTTGAATAATAAAAATAATTATTAAATCATTAAATCTCAATTTAATTTAATAAATTAATTATTAAATGTGAGGGCATCACTAAGATGTCATATATACTTTTAGTAAATATATATTCAAAACAAGATTACCAATATTATTTATCGTTCAAATCATTTTCATTTATGTTAAAATATCTTATATTTGAATAATTAGAATGTTTTCTGAAGTAATGAATTTTCGAGTTGTTACACTCCCCGCGTGAATGACTTGACTTAATACTGATCTTTCTTGAATGGCTAAGACTTTTTTTCCTTTCGAATTCAATGCATACGATTGAAGGCGTGGGTATATAAATACCCCTTCTTTTTCCCTGAACACACAAAATCACTCTTCATGAATAATTTTGAAAGCTTATGAAATATTCACAATTCTTTACTACTAAAAAACTATTGTCTTCATCATCTATTCCCTTTCCAAACTCTTTTGCATGTATGATTCTTTATCAAATTTAGTTGGGAAGTTGAGAGAGGAGAAACCTCATTGGTGCTTGAATTGTTGTTTATTGATTTCATCTCAAACAATCAGCTGGAAATTTCTACTTAAGTCGGACTACGCCATGCTGCTTGGTTTGGGCCCATGCCTATAGGCTAAGGTCCTAATAGTGGTCAGACGTTGATCTTAGACTACTAATTCAGCGAAGCAAGGCGCTTCCTTGGTTTGAGGCTCTGACACTTCCGGTTCTAGGTTGGTTTGGATAGTTCTACGCCTCTTTAGAGGGCATACGGGCTGTAGCCTCTGCTTCTTCTGCCATAATAGAAACCTTGTTCTTCTCCTTGACGAGTTTGTCTGGAAGCTTTTCATGACCCTTTGATGGAGAGGGCATTGGATTTGGTCGCACACTCCCCTTTCTTCAACAACATTTGGACTAGTTGAAGTATCTAAAATACTTCAAAGATAGGAGCTCAGTTTCCTTTAGCAATTTTCTTGATTGTTTGAAATGCTTCTTGAGCAAAGCTAGGGGCTTTCAAAGCAGTGATAACATTGTAGACTGGCCTACCTTAGAAGAGCCATTGACGTGCTTCTTCTTCTTTTTAACTAATTAGTGATGAAATTATCACTGTATGCCCAATGGGATGGGCATTGTGCCCATGTGCTCTTTTGAACTAAAGTAGTTGTGTTACCTGATCATTTGTTTGACTTGTCAAGTGGAATACCTTAAGTATCCAATATTTTCCGTATACTATGCAGAAAGTTTCTTTCTTTTTTAGGATTATGGTAATTATCGTGTGATAATATGCGGTCTGGATACAACCGTTAATGTAGCCAAGTGATGGCTGGATGTCGAGTAGCGATTTGTCTAGCATGAGCTAAAAATCAGATTTTCCCATGGGTTCTCTTGGAAGACAAATAGTCGAGCATAGAGTGGGGACGAGCCCAAGACTTGACGATGGGACTGTGGGGTTAAGTTGGGTGACATGTCGCTAGTCGTGAGGCAACTATTGATCTAGAATGGAATATAAGCACATTTTCTTAGCTTAGACACTCTAGTGTAAGTGAGTTGCATGATAGTAAGGAGGGCTATACGCCGTCCGCTCACAAGGACTTGATGATGTGACGGGCTATACGCAGCTCATTCGTAAGGAAGTGATGATAAAATATTCATGTTATTATTCTTTTCTTTTCCTTTCTTGGT
Source organism: Allium fistulosum (assembly GCA_030737815.1). Lineage (NCBI taxonomy): Eukaryota > Viridiplantae > Streptophyta > Magnoliopsida > Asparagales > Amaryllidaceae > Allium > Allium fistulosum. The sequence goes on along the minus strand of CM060906.1, from coordinate 271,113,575 downwards.
AAAAGAACTTCTCTGTAATGATGAGTCTTACCTGGGATTGTGATGCCCCTTGGCTTTCAGATGAGGCGACTGATTATGGAAGAGTAGGGGATGTAGCTAATGCCTTGGGGCTAGGGTGGTCTTGGAAAGAGCTAGAGCATTGATCTGTACATTGGAACTGTTGAGAAACCCAATATTGATGGTGGAATGTTCTTATTGCAACATGAGAACACCTTTCTTTGCTTGCCTATTGAAAGTTATGTAACATTCCCTTGCTTTTTGCTGGTTGCTCCTGATTTCACCGATCTTGTCTTGGACGGGGAACTTCATGATGCGGCGGTTGTAGTAGACGATGACATCCAACTCGGCAAGCGTCGGTTGCACTACACCAGAAATGTCATTTTGCAACGGTTCTGAGCCGTTGCAAAATGATTTTGCAACGGTTTTGAGCCGTTGCAAAATTGGCAGTGGTAAAAAATTAGCAACGGCTTTCAGCCGTTGCGAAATTAAAATTAGCAACGGCTCTAAGCCGTTGCAAATTTACGTTTTACAACGGCTAAGAACCGTTGCTAATTTTAATTTCGCAACGGCTGAAAGCCGTTGTAAAGCCTTATTGTACAACTTTGTTAATTTTGTTTTGCAACGGCTCAAAACCGTTGCAAATTTTAATATTTTTTTTAAAATTATATTGTTTTTTCTGCCCTCCTACAGTAACAATCATTTCATTATCATACTCAATACAAACATTTGCAAATTTAACATAATATCACAAAAGAAAGATCATTTAACCAAATATTTTTCATAGATTCAACACAAAAACCAAACATAACAAATCTTTTAATTACAATTTTCAACAACAATACATAACACTGCATAGTTCAACAGCAGCAACAATACATGACATTATATAGTTCAACAGCAGCAGCAACAATACATAACACTACATAGTTCAACAACTAGTATTACATACACCATAATACTAGTTGTTGAACATACAATGTTCTTCCTTTCTTCCCAGCAAATCTGTAACAGTTGTTGATTTAAGTGGTTAGTGTCAACATCAACTGCATATCATATGCCTCAATATGCGATATTAAAAACAATTGGATAATATTGAAAAAAATATCGAATGTTAACAAAAAGTTAGAAATGCTTGATGTTTCTATTTGTGTACGGTATCAGTACACACTGAAGTTAGCGATTCAGATGTGATGCCTTTCAAGATCTCTAACAAACCTATTAACTTATGATGTTCTCCAAGCTGCTAAGTTACTTGTTAAATATATCGGTTACCTATTAACTGTATCAGTAACGTATGCTTTAACTTTGCTTCAAAAACAAAAAATTATATTAGCATTCATCAGTGTAGAAAACTTATTATTCATCAGTTCCAGTTTCTGCAACTATAACTCCTACTTCTCTAGATTGCTATGAATTGAATTATCATCATCCATCGTTTCCTCAATCTGATATCAATCGTAAGGATGTTGCATCGATTTTCTTCTTAGGCAACATGATAAAGTGAAGAGAAATGTTTTCTAGTGAAGTAGAAGAAGAGAAAAGTAACAGATCTGGAGCTAAGAAAAAGAGGAGGGAAAAGAATTCAGTTTCTTGTTACTTCTTCCCAAATTCGTTTACACCATATCTTTATATAGCGACCCAATAGCTTTAAAACTACGGCCCCCACACACACGTTTAAGAGCTGTTCGATCAATTGCTCGAGCACTCAATATTTCATGGAACACTTCATCAATTCTTCCCGTGAGGCAACCTAATCACCAGCGATGGCTTAGCATGAGGTTGATGAGTCTCTGGCATGAATTGTCCATCAGGTGTGTAACACATTTGGTCTTTCTCCCATCCTATCTAAGCAGTTTTATTAATCTTCCATTTTCTACCATTTTCGTTAAATGTCTCTATTTTAAATTTTGTCGTTATTGCTTCCTTAAGCACTAAATTATATGATGAAAGGTTATGAACCTCGATCTTCGATATAACTACTAGGAATAGTTGCGATACCAATGCACAAATTTTCAATCATGTTAGAAATGAAAAAGGACACGAGAATTTCACAGGAAAATAATTCAAATGAATTAAAGTAAAATAGTAGAAAGGTATTATTGTATGCAGATGCTATAGCATCTCCATGCTAAAGAGAATACGATATCAACACACTCTTTCTTAAGTTAGGCGAAATAAAGTTATCACTCTTTTAATTACGATGGGATAGTAATATGAAATATGAAACTTCACACGTCTAATTAAGAGAAAGGGTAACATTCTTGTGTCTGTATTATTGCTTATGCTTCTTAGCAAATGTGCTTGTAAGAGCACCACTACGTCTCAACGAAAAATCGAAAATAAGAAAAACATTGCATTTTTGTAGATCTATGTAAACTGGTTTCAAAAGCGACCTTTCTACTACACCATAATTGATAAAGTGGCTTTACAATACATTACCGCCATCAGCAATAATTACAACTAAACAAATAATCAACAAACAAAAATGCGTACATGACAACGATGAATGTAAATGTACAAACAAGCTAGACATACACCAATTTAAACAAAACACATAAATGAAAGATTTACCTTCCTATCAGTAGAGAGTGTTGTATGTGAAGAAAGTGGCAGCTATAGAAGCAATGCAGATGAACAGAGTGGGCAAAAGTGTGACATTGAGTAACCGATCTCGGCCCAAATAACCAGCCAATGTGATCGTGCCATCTGCCACTACTCTTGCCAGCGTTCCTGCCTCCGTTGATAAAAGTCCTACGTTGTATGTCCCACGCGCTAGTCGAGATGACATTACCCTAGACAAGAGTGAAAGGTTCACACCTGCAGCAAAAATCGCACATACCACGTGTTAATATCATGTATTTAGGAGTTTAAAATTTTAATGCAGGACAACTTTATACTTAAAAAAGGTATCTAGCTACAAGAGAAACTATATAGTTGGTGATTACCTTCAAGAACTTCGGCAGCAACGAATGTGATAAGGGCAGAGATGACGTATTGTGGCACAGAGTATTTGCTGGTGACATGAAAGCTCATGGTGATGCCTATTAATTAACACCAGTATTTCAGATGCCAGCAAGATTTGCCTGTGTGATATGCAATTTATTAGTACTAAAGCTTACTGTAAGCAGAAGAGAACTTTAACAGAACTGTTTCTATAAGCAATTTCAATCGGATAGCATTTGATAGTTGTAACAATAACATTTTGGTTACCTGTCTTGAAACATATTGCTAACGTAAGTTCCAACAACTGCATTTACAGGAAGAACCGTAAGTCTAAGGATTGCTAGAAAAATCGCCACTTGGCCAGTACTCCAACTAAAATAAAACGTAGTGACGACACTTGATTCTGAGAGTAAGATCTCCATCGCATATTTGAGCATGAAATATATCAACAACTGGACCTGTTACAATCAATGAAATTATGCATGGGCATTCAGCTTCAACTAGAAAAATATAAGATGGTTAAATAGGGAATTCTAACCTTCACTGATGGTGTAAGTAATCTGTACGCTACGCCAATTGAACTCGCGGCTCTATGTGAATCTTCATGTGCTTCTTCACTGTCCTTATCTTCTACGTCCTCGTCTTCATCAGCTTGTTCTTTATCACTTAAAAGCAATGGTTGAGCTAGACCATTCTCCAACTCACCAGTGTTCACATGGCCAGCTAATAAACAAGCAGTTATTCACTTTAGCATAATAATATCCATCCAATAGCACATGTGCACATGAGCGCCTGTGTGCATGAATTTGAGATTCTTAATTAACAAACTTTCTTTTAAAAAGTAAGAACTAGTCTTATTATGCAAACAACAGATCTTTTTTGTGTAAAATTTCATTAACTCAACACATACATGAAGAATCAATCAAATCCATTCATTTAAGAGTACCAAAATAAAATTAGTAAATAATAAATAAAAGCTGAAACTAACTTGAAGGCTCAAGGGTTTCTTCAGTATCGCGAGCTGGTTCTTTGAATGAAATCCACAACCAAACTAAATATACAATCCAAGCAATAGCCATAATCCATCCCGGTGATGTATTCTGATTAATCGTAAGAGAGTATACTTTAAAATTCATTTGAAGCAAACCAGCAAGTGCAGGTCCACAAGCCATCCCTAAACTGCTAGCACTAACAAACCCTGCAGACGCCTGCATTCGAACCTTAAGTGGTACACAGTCACTGATATAACGCCTGTTTACTGCTCTTGCAGAACCCAATCTGAAAAAACTAAATGAAAAAAATGGTAAATATCATACAAGAAAACATGCATGGGATAGAGACTGTACATGAATTCACAGTCTGCTTAGTGCTTACCCACACAAAAGGCGACCAATAAGAAGAATGGAAATTGAATTAAGATCATAAGCCAAAGCATATAATGTGTTTCCTAAGAATAACATGATGCTGCTGAATACAAGAGGTTTCAAAGTAGCACAGATTATGTACCTTTTTTGTCAAAGTAGCACAGATTATGTACCTTTTTTGTCAAAGTAGCATAGATTATGTACCTTTTTTGTCAAAAAATCCCTATATATCCATTGAATTAACTTTCAAAGCAGTTAAGCTAAACAAAATTACCAAAAAGAGTGATCAACCACCAAATAAAATTGGAGTACCTTTAGTTAAATCGATACAACTGAATGTAATCTACTGCGTAAAACTATCGCTAGTTTCAAAATTTAAAGAAAACTAATTTTGTTTAGAAATGTAGTACAAAAAAGTAATTTTATTTATAGTAAAAGGACGAAGTGCCTTGAGAGCAAGCACATAAAAGATAGTTTTATAACATGACAATGTCACTGTTAACATACTATTATGCAACATGCGAGAGCAGTGACCCAATCATGTCCATAATCAAAAGAAACATACCACTGATTCAACAACAGTGGAGTTGTCTGCATTTCCATCCCTATTACATACAGCTTTTGTATCATGTTGTTGTTGTATTCGATCACAATGCTATAAATGTTCAAAATAGAAATAGGTAAAAAAAAAATTACCAGTAGTAAGTAAATTATATCATCCAAGAGATGAAAAACGAAAATATAAAATATGAACAGACAGCGTTATGAATTTTTAATAGATAATATAAAACCCTGAGTGAGGAACTTTTAAGAAAAAAAGCATGTAGGGGAGATTGAGCATGATATTGGTCGCCGTCTTCAAAAAAATACAACCGTTTTTTTAATTATACTTTATATATAACATGTCACTTAACCACTGAGACAATGATGTTGGTCAAAAAAAACAACCGTTGTAAAGACATAAATATAGCAAATAGGTGTTGCAAGTCAAATCTTATGTTAAATTTTTTGACACTTATAAATTATTTATTAAAGATAACAATATAAAAATAAAGGGTACGTAGTAAACTGGAACTGGAAGGTATAGTTGAAGCTAATCAACAAACTAATGAAGAATCAACAATCATTCTCATGGGTTTCTTAAAAATGTTAAAAGTGGATAAACAACAATGGCCCAAATGTCTGAGACATGCTAAGGAGAAAAAATCAGTCATGTAAAGAACAAATAAAAATAATATATATACCATCTTTCAATTTCTTCAAGGTTTGGTAAACCAGAAAAGCAAGTGTGTGATATCCCGGAAATTTGGGGCAATATCAATTTAATAATCTGTTTAAATAATTAAATTGGTTGATAATTTTTGATGATAAATATTTGAATTGATTTAATAATATAATTAAATGAATATTTAATTAGTGAATTTATCCTTTAAAAATTAATAAGATGATTTCTATTTATAATATATATATAATTGTATATATTGTAGATAGATAAGCTTGGGTTTGTAATATAATAAATAAATAAAATCTTGTTTTAAATTTCTAAATAATATATATATTGATAGTTTGGAGATTTGGATTTATTTAATATTAGCTTTTCAAAGCTATAAAAACAAAATAACTATATGGTTTTAAACTAGATTAATAATAAGGAATATTTTATACTGCTAAATAAATATGGATTTAAGAATATATATATAAGTTTAAATACAATTCACACATGAGATGTTAATTCATTTAATAATAGTAGTAATTTATAATCTTCTTTATAAATTATTTTAAATTGACAAATTTGTTATTTCTAAAACAATATTAATAATGTATTGTTTTGTTTAATAGATATGAATAGATTTGTAAGAAATTGAATGGTTATTTTAAATTTGAATGTGTTGTTTAAATTTACTTTAATTTGGATTTTTAAATATAATTTGCATTTGAATTTAAATTAAATTTGAAATTCAAAAGAGGTAAGATTTTAAATAGTTTTGGATTTTTAAATTATATGGATAAACTTTTATTTATAAGTATAATTGGTATATCTCTTTAAAAAGTTATCTATATATATATAGATAAGTAATTGTATTTAATAAATAAAGAAAAGGGTTTTATTTACATTAACAATAAATAAAACTAATTAAAGGACATGTGTTAAGTAAGTATTAATTCAAAAGACAAATGTTAAGAGTTTTTACAAGTGTCATTTTTGTTTTTTAGAATCAATTCAGCCTACATATACATATTTTCATCTCTTCCTTTCTTTCGAATCTTCAATTCTAAAATCTGAAATTCATTTCCACTTCTAAGAGCAAAACCAGAAAATAAATTCTCAAAAACAAAACCTGTAACCAAAGTCTCCAAAGAAAATCTGTAATCAACATTCCTCAAAACCAAATTCCTCAAACAAAGATCTGTAATGCATTTTCCAAATCAAAGTCTTTTAGTCTGCCTGTAATTCATTTTCAAAAAAAAAATATAAATCAAAGCCTGCAAATTCTTTAATCTGGAATCAAGTCTGTAGCCTGCATCTTTTCAAATCTGGAAGCAAGCAACCTGATTTAGAGCAACATCTCAATAATCAAATCATGCATGCAAGTTTTCCAGCAAGCATTCAAGTTTTAATAGCTAAGACATTCAGATCTTAAAAATTCAAAAGCTTTTCAAATTAAAACCTGGAAAGTTTCTCTGTTCACTTTTAAAAGGTGAGTAACTTTCATTTTTAAAACTTAAAGTATATGATATATGTTTGCATGTGATAATATTGGCTTGTATTTTAGTTTTTAATTTGAACTTATATGAATTAGTATAAATATATGTATGAGCCTGTCAGTTTACACATAAAAACCTATTCTCTGTTATTTATCAAGTAGGTAAATAATTTAAATTAAAAGCTAAGTATATATGGCTGTTCATTTGTGAAGTCTGAGATAAATGATGCTTTGTTGTGCATATATAGGAGCTATCTCTGTGTTTATGAATGTTTATAAGTGTGCATGCCTGTTTGTATTTAAAACCATCTCTGTTATTGGTTCAGAACATAGAAGTTTGATTAAAATCCAAAATCTAATCATCTAATCTTTATTAGGCTTAGAGATTCAAACATTATATGTTCGTTAAATCATAAATTTAAGTCTAAAATTTATTAAAAGCCATATGGATTTGAATTTGTCCTGAAAACATGAAATGCAGTTGCAGTTTTAAAATACATGTTAAATCGAGTATTATAATTTGATAATCTAATTACATAACTTAAAACATCTTTGAAAAATATGATTTTTAAGATAAAAGTCAGGAATTCTAGTTTAGGCTTTTTTGTGAAATTCTAAGATGACTGGAAAGTGGTTTAGAGGCAATTTTTGGTGATCATTGGGAGATGAGGGATCAGGGTTTCATCTAGAGGTGGAGGAATGTGCGGTGAGATCAGGAAAAATGTCTATTGGGTGGTTTAAGCACTGGGGCATTGGGAATTGATCAGGGAAGTTTATAACCCTAGTTTATAGGTAGATCGGAATTTTGGTTTTCTCGGTTGCTATGGTGGATCGAGTGTCATCAATTTCTGGGATTTGGAAGTGTAGACGTTGTCGAAGTCGTGGCAGGAAGCGCAGACGTTCTGATGATCGGTGGAGTGGATTCGAGTTGCTTTCAGATTGAAGAGTTGTTCCAGGATTTGGTCGAGAATTGCTCGAATTCGATGGTGATGCTTGTTCGTGGTTCTGGAGGTCGCGATCGTGGATGATGGTCGAAGTCGACATGCTAGTGATGGTACTGATGGTCTGAGGCGATCGTTTCGCCTGTGCACGTGCACATGTACGGTTCGAACATCTGGAAGAATTTGAGTTAGAGGAAGAAGATAAGGCATACTCGAGTAAGTTGATGAGTGACTCGAAGTCGTGCTCGAGGAAACGGGATTCTGGCTCGGGTTCGTGGCAGAGGAACTCGCGTGAGTTTAAAACTGTTTTTAAAATTTTAAAAACATAACAAAGTTTAATAAAGAGGGGAAGGGAAAAACTCGAAGCTGGTCACGCGGTTTCCAGTTTTTACTCGGAGAAGTTTAGATAAGGCTCGGGTAGGTTTTGTTTGCAGTTTTTAAACCTGACAGGGTTTTAAAATTTAAATTGAGTTTAAAATGTAAAGCAGGTTTTAAAAACACAGTTGTAAATCAAAATTTTAAGTAGGAATTCAAATTTAAAATTTGTATTCTAGTTGGAAATAAATAAGTTTTTATTTTAATTTAAAATGTTTTAAATATATTTAAATGAATTGGTTAAAACTCTTAAAGTTTCTTTTAAATGATAAATGTTCTTTAACATTTGGATTTAAAAAGGATTTTGTAAATTTGATTTAAAATTGGATAAAGTTAAACCTGTAATTATTTTAAATCTTTAAATTGAAATGAATTAAAAAGGAAGTTTAAAAAAAAAGTAAATTGATTCCAAGTCTTTTGATAATGATAATTAAAGTAGTTATGAAGGCTAATCTCTAATTTAGAGATTAATTAAGATTTAATTATATAGGAGTGATTAAATTAATAAGGTAATTAAAGAATAATTGATAATTTAATTAATTAATTGGTAATTAAGAGTTTATTAAGTTGTTTTAATAAATAATTGATTAAAGATTAATTACCTAAAGTAATAATTAAAGAATTGATAAAAATTAATGAGGATCATTAATTAAGGATTATTAAATAATTAATGAATAGGATTAATTTTGATAATCAAATAGATTAATTAACTAATAATAATCATTTTATGAAATTGGTTAAGTATAATTACTTAATGGAAGTAATTAAAGGAATTAATTACTTAAGGTAATTAATCATATAAATTTGATAAGTTAAATTAATTAGTTAAATTAATTTAAGATAACTTGGTGATTTGATAATTACTTAAATGTAATTAGTGAAGTGTAATTACTTAGGAAAGTAATTAAAGTTAATTAGTGGATGTAATTAACTAAAGAAGATTTTATAATGAAAGTAATTTGAGTTTAATTACTTTGTATAATTAATCAAGGGATTAATTAAAAGATAATTAATTAATGAGTAATTAATTTATGGAAAAGTAATTAAGGGTAGTTAATTACTAAATGTGATTAATCAAAGGTGATTAATAAATATGGTTTAATTAAAGATTAATTATTAAATATAATTAATTTAAATGGAGTAATTAAGGATCATTAATTAATATAATTAATGATGTAATTAAGAGTTGATTAATTTAAATTAATTAATCAATAATTAGTGATTAAAGTAATTAATTAATTGTAATTAATTAAGGATTAATGTAATTAAATATAGTTAATGAATCAATGAAGTAATTAAAGATTAATTACTGAAATGGTTTAAGATGATTTATTTGTGAAATTAATTAAGGATTAATTACTTAAAGCAATTAAAGGATTATTAATCAGAAATGATTAATTAAGATGATACTTAGAGTATGATTAATTAATTGGTTTAATTAATAATTAAGTAAGAAGGATTTATAAAATGAAGTAATTAATTTAATTCACTTTAAATTGATTAGAGATGATATAAATCATTACTTAAGGATGATGAATGATATTGAATGCTTTGCATTGTTTGATATCTCTGATGAGATATGATTGATCTGTGATATAGATGTTTGGTTGGATTGAAATGATAATATGAATTATCTGTTTGGATGATAATATGGATTATCTATTGTAAATTATCTATCTGTGTGTAGTATAGATAAGAATTGAATTGTTTTAACCTTAAAATAACTTGGCCTTTAAAAGATACGTTTTGGATTTCGATGAGACCGGGATCGGGTTTCCGTATACCGGAATTCCAGGTCTGGAGACCCGAATACCACATCGATCCAAATTAACGATAGGTCGTGAATCTCAAGTGAAGATGAAGATTCAGAGTGCAAGGGTTATTGTCGTTAACTCTGAGGGTGATTCCAAAACGAGTGTAACGAGATAATGCCTTCGGTTTCGTTCGAACCCGGAACGAACTTGTATGGATTGAATGCTTTCAGCACATCGTCAGGCGGACGATGAGCATTCTAAGTGATATGTTCTGATTAAAGGTAATCGTAACCTCAAGCCTCATCAACCGGGAATGGCTAAAACAGGGGAGGTGCAGCAAGGCTTCGTGGGTAGCACCCACTGAGAGCAAGATAGATCCCTGTCTAGAGGTCCCTTTTCTTTTCATTCGGCTTAGTGTGTGGTTGGTCGCGCCAACTACGGGGTTATCTTGTTCGGGATTATCCAGTAAGGGATGGTTCCGGCTTTGTGTTGCAGGGGAGCGGGCGTACTCCTCGGTACGGTGATCTAGGCCACGTACTGTGACGGGCGGTACCCCAGTAGCCCTGCCATTGTATGGAATCCAAACTCCAATAAGTGCCGTACGTATTAGTTGTGCCCAACTATGTTGGAATGTGAGATGTAAGCATTTCAGCTATTTCTATATTTTACTTGAAAACCCTAGACCCTATTATAATAAAATCAGATTTCCTATCAAATGTTTTGGTTAGCGTAAGGTAAAAACTTACCCATGTTTATTTGTGGGGAGTCTTACATGATACCTTTTCTTTCTAAAGGTTTTGAAGTTAAGCAAGTTTAACCTGTTACTCACACCAGACCCATGTCTGACCCAAGTGTTTATTTCTGTTTTATAAACTCTTGGGTACTCAAATTTTTACGAGTAGCCAAGGGATTCAGGTTTAGCTTTGACGAATTGTGGAGGAGCAATGGAGCAGGAGGCTTCGGCGTTCGTAGATATAGTATTCCGCTGTGTTGATATCTGTGTTAGAGTCTTGTATTGTATTTGAGTTGTAATATCTAGACAGATGTTTATAACTGTCTAGTATGTGTTGTATAGTTGTGTAAACTCTGATAAGTGTTGTATACTATGTAATAGTTTATGTTATTAATATAATTTATTCGTTCCGCTGTGAGATCGTTGTTGTTGTTTCTTTCTTTCTTCTCTTCTTTTCTATTTTCTACCCCTTTCTTTCTTCATAATGATGCGACTTTCTGGGCATAGGAAGTCGGGTCGTTACAAAGTGTTAAAACCAGAATCAAATAAAAGTCGATTCGACCAACAAAGAACTCAAAGTGCGTCAACTTCAGTCTATAAAAAGCAGTCGTAGTTGTATTCTCAAACACAACAGAAAAATACTTGAATAGAATTATCATCCCTTCCCTTATTGCATTCCATCAACCCCACATGTTCTTTTTTGGTTTGATTCAGTGATCACAACTTGACTCAAACTCTATTCTCTATAAACAGAGTTTCTTGACAATTCCAGATAATCGACATTAATTAGGTATTTGCAACCTTTGATATGTCTATGTTTTTGGAACTAATGATCAAATTATAAATAGATCGATGACTTTCTGTTATGGAAAAAGTATTGCAATCCTTGAAATTTATGAACTTGACTGTCTCGGTTACTACCTAAATGCCGAAAGCACATGTTAACCTGGTTAAAATTGCGGTATCACAATCTAATGCACGCACTAAATTACTGAACTCAATAGACAGTACCAACCGTCATGCTTTATTTAACTTTCAGATACTATGCGTGCATATGTACACTCAATATTTTGCTTTGTTTGTTTACATAAATGTTGACAAGGACTAATTTACAGATTATTTTGGGTGTTAGGATCAAGGATTCGTTCAAAGGATCTAATACTTTAAAATCGTTGCAGCAGCACTATATTAATTATTCATTATGTTTTCCACTTTATTTAAACTAATAAGTCTGACAGTATTTTAACAGAGCCATTTTCCTCCGTTGCATTTATTTATTCATGATTTAGAAGTAGGGAGAAAATGCTCTACTTTTGCATTTTAAATGAAAGGATCTAACATGACAGTATGAGGTTTCTGATACAAACAAATAAAACATATTTTGGATTTGAAGCAAACGCATTGCAAAATTAAACATAACTAAAAACACATTCAAAATTAAACATATAAAAACAATAAAATGTTCTGTTTATAAATTTTAAAATAGATTCAAATCAGATTATAAAGTTGTACACTAAATTAAATTAAAACTTAAATAACATTCAACATAAATTAGAACTTGAGGGGGGAAATTACCAATTAATTAAATCAGGTGGAGATCGGCAAGGTGAAGATCAAAGGCGGAAGCTGGAGATCGGCAGGCAGTGGCAGTGGTCGGCAACAGTGGGCGGTGGTCGAATCATCCACTTTTTCTCTCTCCCTCTCTCTCTATTTTGGGGCAGTGGTAGTGGTCGGCAGCAATGATATCACTAAAATAGATCTATAAACATAACGCATAACCCATGTATTTCTAATGATAAAAATCAAAAGAGAACGAACCTTATTGCTCAATTTCGAACAGACGAGGGTTCCAACGCTTGATCTATGGTCGATGGATTTGCAGTCGCTCGGGTTGATGATGATTTGCTCGCTCGGGTCGATGACGTTTTGCGCAAAGCGGTGGAGGAGGGAAAAGGGGCGATTAATTAGGGCAAAGCGGCGGAGGAGGGAAATGAATCTAATTTGGAGCGTTTAGTTTTAGGAACGGGTGGGGGGTTCTGTATGCAAGTGCATGGTTAAAAAAAAAGAAACTACAGAACGGCAATTAGCCGTTGCGAAATCAAAACGGCCCATAACCGTTCCTAAATCATTTACAACGGCTGATAACCGTTGCCATTTAGCAACGGCTCAGAACCATTGCGATTCTTCCGCATGAAGGAGTTGCAAAACTGCCAATATGGTGTAGTGTTGTCTTATTAAAAGGTTATAAGTAGATGATAAATCAACAACTACACACTTTACCTGGATCTTTACGACGAGAGGCTCTTGGTCAAATGTTGTTATAAGTAAGATTGTGCCTATTGGAGTAATGCCTACAACCCCAAAGTCATATATAGGCAAGGTGCATAGGGTGAGGCTGGTAGCAAGAAGCCTGAGAGCTTCAAAGACATTCTTGAACATGACATTGACTAAGCTACCCCCAATGACGAAGGCTCGATGCACATTGAAATTGGTCAAGGAAAGAGTAACGACCATAGGATCATGATGGGGGGACACTGCTTCCCCACCCTGGTCCATGAAGCTGATCGGCTACTCTAACTCCAGTCAGGGCACCTTGGACGCTCAGGTTTCCAAATAGTAAACCTACTTAGCTATGTCCACTTCTCTTTGATACTAGGACTAGACCCGTAGGCTGCTACCGACCATATACGGTCCCCCGCATATAGTAAGGACCTTGACGACGGCTTGAACCCTACGTAGTTAGGTTGAGAAGGATGATTCTTCCATTCTTCACAGTTTTCCCTCTGTTGGACCTGATGTCAAACAAATTCCAGGAGTACTCTTTCTCGGATGAGCCTTTCGGTCTTATCCTTCAGTACACGGTAGTCTATCATGGAATGGTCGTTGACACAATGGAACTCGTAGTGCTTAGCTTTACGACGAGGTTCCTCCTACTTTTTGTCTTTAATGGTGGCGGGCCTTTGATGCTGTACTTGGCTCTTGGCGGCGAGGTAGATAGTGGTGATGTCCTTGTTCAAGCTTGAGTAATTATGTCGCCTTGATTTGTAGGGAGGGCCAGTCTCAGGGCACCTTATAATGTTAGCTTGACGACCACTGTTGCGGAGATCATTGTTGTTGCAAGCACCGATTTGCATAGGGTGCTTTTCCTCGCTGTCGCTGTCTGAAAGTTCTACATCTTCCATTCTCATTATGTCGTTCGTCCGATTATAGAAGTCAGTTAGGGATGAGGCAGGCTACTTCTAGAGCTCTCTCCACATCCTGAACTTGTATCTTGCCCCTAAGCATAGGGCCATGACCAGGCTTCTTATGTGTGCACCCCTACCTTGGGTGGACTCTCTGTTAAAGCAGATGACATACATTCACATGCTTTCAGAAGAATGTTACTTGATATTGCCTAGCTCACTGGCCAACATGACATGGGTACGGGATATGAAGAAATGGGACATAAAGTCTGCACACAACAGGGGCCAAGGGTGGATAACGCCCGATCTTAGGTGCACAAACTAATGGAAGGCCAGTCCCATGAGGGTAGAGGGAAAGAGCAATCACATTACCGAACTCAAGAACTTCCCAGCACAAATGATGGAGTTGAATGCTGTAATGTTGTCTGGATAGGTCTACATCCCCATCATACTTGTCAATTAGTGGTAGGACATACCATCAATGAATATAAGTGTCTAAGATTTTACCAGAGCACGGTTCCTTGTTTTTGTCATCTGAGAATGCCTTGCCTCGATAATTATAGGCTTGCATTCAGTTGAGCTATTGAAGGAGGACGTGCATCTCTTCCCTAAGGCGGGAATCGACTTGCTGCGGGATGTTCCAGCCAACCGTAAGCTAAGGACGTCTCTAATGTGCCAGTGAGGTGTAAGAGATCGATGACGACACGGAGACCGATGAGGATGAGCTGGAGATCTCCCCTAGGCCCTAGAGGATCTCGAACTCATGGCCCGCTCTTCTCTTTGCATGTTTCCAACAAAATCCATATCTGATAGGGAGTCCGTCAAGTGATCCTTACACGCTCTGCTGATGGTAGGAGGACCACGGTTGAGCGATCAAAAGAAGAAGTTCACGGACGATTAGGAGATGGCGACCATTCCGCTAAAGGGGAACGACGATGGCTTGGCCTTACAGGTGAAACCATGTCTGGGCGAGATCAATTTGGCCAGGTACGCGGTTGGCATATCTACTAGGATGGACTGAAGCACCTATCGACGGAGTTGCTGGTACCACCCTCCTGTAGGCCTCGATAGTGTTTAGGATATCGTAATCACCGAGAGGCATTGGCCGATGAGCAAGCAGGTTGACTAGATCGACTATGGGATGAGCTAGTGCGACAAATTTCATGGCGGTTTGAATATCTATCTACGTCCTTAAGCCATTTACTTCGCATGCCAATTGACCCAAGTTTGACTGCTGTAGTAGTAAGACATTCCAAATTTCTTCATTGGAGCCAAGATTAGGATGGGCAGCACTGGCGAGAATGTTGTTGTTGGTTTATTGCCCACTAGAGTTGTTACCTTCGAATGATGGAGGATTGTCCATGGTAACAAGTCAGATTAGATCTTGCAGAGTTGAAAGATGTGGAAGGGAGAGCTTTTAGGGGGAGGTCCTCCTTCTAGTGCCAAAATGTTGGCCTGACCCAACATTTTTTTTGTGTTGCAGAAGGCCATTTATGGCGTAGTGAAAGCAGAGATTGCTTGCTAATCGCTAAGCTTAAAAAATGAAAAAGGAAGAGGAGTTTAATACACAACTACAAGGTAAATAACACAAGATGTAAAGTGGTTCAACAAAGCTGTCTATATCCACTGTGAAGTTCTCTTAATATATATTTCTTTACAACTTAGGGAATTATAAGAAAATAATAAGAAAAGAAAGGGGAACTCAAGACTAGCAAAGTTATGCAATCTTAAGGACTATATGGTTAATAAGAGCGCTGAATTATGCATAATATATAGGATTCGTGAATGTTTCAACCAGAGCTCGGCCCCTTTGAATTTGCAAACCAGGGGTTATTTTAAGCAACTGAAGTGGATGGTGTATAGTTGAGATCGTGTTGTAAGGCTGGCGGGTAAAGCGCTTGATTGTTGATTTCACCGCAGAGGTGGATGGTCGATAGTTGTAAAGTGTGCTAAAAGATGGGCATGGATGAGAAAGTACTCATTGCTTCTCTGTACTAGGCACGACTTGCATTAAATGTGCATTTAATGCTGATGGTAAGCCATATCGGTTCAGCCTCCCAACTATGGTGCTTCGAATGGATGGATGGACAGCTTAGTTTTTCACTTGAGTACCCACATGAAGGAGCCGGCCGAACGACTGTCGTCCTTACAGAAGAGACTTGAAATTTTGTTGAGGACCATATAGGAAGACAGGTAAATGACCAGGCGTGAGGCGTAAGAGAGGGAGGCCTGATGCCGGTTGGAGTTGGCTGTACTGAAGCCATTCTTAGAGACGGGCGGTGCTTAGTCATTCTTGCCTAATGTGTTGCTTGCCGGGGAAAATTTGGACAGGAGCCAGCCGTCGAGTAATGTGAGGTCAAGCTAATCATGTTGGTCCTTAGCTACTACTAGAAGTTTGATATAGAGGAGCCGGTGGGGACCGAGCCAGGCCTGATCCAAATCTTGTCTAAGTGTGAAGGTTGCTCCAACATGAAATAGTTGAGACTCATCTTGGTGCCTTGCTAAGTAGAAAGGTTGCTTTGAGACCATGGCCTAGACCGGCATTCTCGAGCTTATAATGGATCAATTTAGCTGGCTTTGATTGGGCCAAATTGTCTTTAATTGACCTGGTACTTACTTGCAAAAAATTTAAGCAATGGATTCTTTTACTTTTTTTCTATAAAAGTGGAGAGATCGAAAAGAAAAAAGAGTAGATGGCCAGGACGGTGTCGAAGAAAGAAAAAGACATGTATAAGTCTCTCAAAAGTATTATTTTATAGTATGGACACCCATATGGCTTTTTTATTGAGAAGGTGGGCTATGCATAAGTTAACACACATCTATACATGCAACCCTTTGATCCAATTGTGCATGTCGTGTTGAGTTAAGTTGTGCGTGGGTTGAGTATAATATACATTTTTGGAAAAAATTCTTGAAGTGAACCGCAGTCTGCAAAAAATAGAAAAAGGATTGAAGAATACTGGAAAAGCACGAGCGTCCTAGTTGTGAGTCATCGATCGCTTACATTATCATTCAAAATTTTGACCATTTTTATGAATGGAGGTCTCCCTTTGTTGCACATCGATACAACCTATATGTATATGTATATGTATACGTATGTGTGCTTGTTTTTCAATCCAAAAACCATTAGAAAAGTTATAAAAATAAACTGACAACTTTGTTCCTCCACTCTCTTTTTACTACTTTATTTTTTTAAATATACCAAGTTTGTACTACTGTATATATAAGTAACTCAATATTCCAATCAGTTATAAAGTACAAATATTTTCTAAATCAATTTTGTTTCTATGGATGTAGTCGATTTGAGATATAAAACCCTTTAACTCCACTGTACTTTGGAAAGAAATTTGCCATTACTTAACACACCCACTTATTTTGTTGAATAGTGGAGAAAGAAAATATCATTCTAAAGAGTATCAACTCTAAAATGTGTTGTAGAGAACCCCCTATCTTCAATTCTTCTAAGTAATCAAGTTTGTTGCCAAGCATCTGGCCGATGGAGGAACTATCAAAGTCTTAGAGTAAATATATTTAATCCTATAGTACTTTGACCACAAACTCAAACTGCATTAATAACATATAATATAGAACTTTGTGCAAGTTGAGAAAACTATAAAAATCAACATTTAATATATTCCATGCCATAGGTAAATAAATGAAAAATGATCCAAGTACATAATGATTACAAGAAAAGAGTCACAGGTCCCTGTTTTTGATGTTGTTATACAAAAAGTCCCTATAGAAATGAATTTGTAAATTTGGTCCCTATTTTTCAAAAATAAAAAAACGCAAAATGTCTTGCAATTTTCTAACAGAAAATGCAAGATAACTTGCACTTTTTTAATTTTGAAATATTTTTCGAAATTTTTGAAAATTTCGACAAGCGCAAGTTAACTTGCACTTTTTATCACGAAAGTGCAAGCTAGTTTGCGCTTTCTAATTTTGAAATATTTTTTGAAAATTTTAAAAATTTTGAAATTTTTGAAAAGCGCAAGATAACTTGCGCTTTCTAATTTTGAAACTTTTTTTGAAAATTTTAAAATTTTTGAAATTTTTGAAAAGCGCAAGGTAATTTGCGGTTTCTATCAGGAAAGCGCAAGCTAGTTTGCGCTTTCTGATTTTGAAAATTTAAAATTTTAAAAAGTGCAAGCTAACTTGCGTTTTCTTATTTAAAAAAAACAGGGACTTAATTTACATATTTATTTTTACAGGGACTTTTCTTGTAACACCATCGAAAATAGGGATATTTCGTGCAAAGCCCCTAATGATTATACACAACATAAGAGTTATCTCTATTAGGTACCAAGTATTACTTCTGACAATAGTATTACATGATGGAATAAACAACGTGTAGGTGGTAGTTTATAAGCTTCTTCTTGTCTTTAAACAACTGCATGCATCCTTATCACTTGATCTTTCTCTCAATATACTTACGACTCTCATTATACTCATGATGAGTACTCGAGAGTCCATCAAAAACAGATAAATGAGTTAGATGAAAGTTTGGTATTAGTGGTCCTACTTGCCAAAATAACAGTAGTATGTTATGTGTTAAAAAAGAGCTGAATAAGTAAACCATACTTATACCTCAGATGAAGAAGCGCGTGTCGCGTGCGCCACGCGTGCGGGGTGCGCCGTGGTGCGCCGCGGTGCGTACGGGGTGCGCCTGGTGGCGTATCCCCGTATTCCAAGGTGTCGAAAACCCTAATCTCCAGACTTTGTCTTCTCTTCTCGCCGTCGCTAACAACTATTGCCGCCGCCGCTCATTCCGCCGCCGCTCCTCAGCCCGCCACTGCCGCCGCTCCTTAGCCCGACTTCGTCTTCTCGCCGCTGCCATTCTATTCTCATCAGCCCGACTTTGCTCCTCAGACCTGGTAAGCTTGAGATAGCGAGTCTTTCTCTTGATGAGCCGGAGATGGAAGCTATGATTATCCAAGATGATGATTGATTTCAACTTTTAAGTGTCAAATGAATATTTAATATTATGTCTTTTATGATTATCCAAGATGATGACTGTGTCTTTTAATATTATGTCTTTTATTTAATATCATATATATATATATATATATATATATATATATATATATATATATAATATTTTTAATTTGCCGTATCTCCCGCACCTGAATCCCCATTTTTTTGAATTTGCCGAATTTCCGTATCCCCTATCACGCACCCCCGCTCCCTCACCCGCACCCATGCTTCATAGTACCTCAGCCTTCTCTTCTATAAAGTGGGTTATGGATATGCCTATTATAACATGCTTGTCTCATCCTTCTGCACACACAACTGTTAACACATAACCATATGCTTACAAAAACATTATATCATAACATTGTACGTATGTCATATTATCATATAAAGGATCTCGAGAAAAAGGATAACACACAGTTCTTAATTACCAAGCAAAGCAATGTAACCACAGAATATATAGTATCAAACAATAACATACTTATTGTACACTTAGACTCTAGTGACTTGGAAGACATATGTTATACCAAGGAGAAACCCGGTCATAAACTTATCATCACAATGGATCTAGTGTCCCATGCACTCAGTGAACATGCCCACTTAGCCATATGCTACAGCTTCACATCCATTTGGATTCCTACAACATCTACTCCTAATTATCTCAGACTTATGCAACTAAGCTACCAATCACCTAACTTGGGATTAGTGAATTAACATTATCTATATATCTGCTGGTTTTTACCTAGTTTACCATCATGTTTCCTTTGCATAACAACACACTAATTAACCTCTAAGCATCTCTTGTGATCTAAATCTTGAACCCATGTCTACTGCTATCATCAACCTGATTGCGCAACACTATTGATCCTCAATCACATGTTTAGACTATAAACACCATTTGTCACACTCTTACGGCATCGATCAAGTAGTTGATTACTCGATCACATATATTTATCACGGACTATAAACATTATCATCATTTCCTTGCAAAGGCTACTCTATTGCCCTCATAAGCTTTGATCCCATACGCTAAGCCTTGGAATGGATCACACCGAACAAGCTCTACTTAGCTCGCATACCCTGATCTATCACGTACGATTTACTTCATGACCCATCTTCAATCTCCCACCATAATTGATTGAATGCAAAAACTCGTTGAATGATCCATATCTACCATCGATCATACAACAACATCTTAGATAATCTACCACTTACTGATCATGCAAATATGACAAAGCACCCATAAACCTCATGAGCTTCTTACAATGCTCACATTCTTCTTAGCTTCCTTTTGCAGTATGCTACCAGATACAATTATGTAACACTCCAACTGATCGTGGAACCATCTATGATGACATGTATTTTAGTATAAATTATATAGAAAAATATAATTTAAAATATCTAAATGACCCTTATTTTTAGTATAAATTGAAATGGAGATTTAATTTGATAAACTAAGAAGAAGGCCGAATTGTGTAATGTTTGGAAATTAATATTTTCTAGCTATGACTTTTGATTGGAGAAGAATTTGGTGTCGATTATTCTTCCAAAGCATAGATTATTTTTAGTAAAAATTAATCGAGTGGTTATAACTTAACCAAGAAAAATGATTTGAAAAATTCGGATGAAATAGGAAACTAACTAAAGTAAACACTTTTGGCAGCATCTGCCCAAAGCATAAATTGGGCATGCACAGAAAATTTTAGGATTAGAGTATTAGGGTTAGGAGAAGACATTTAAATAATTTTATTCTTTTGTAGAGACACCTATAAACTTACATTACAATTACCGCAACCAATCTATTCAAAATCATAGGAATTTTCTAGAGATTTAAGTAAAACAAGGTTAGGCAATTATCTAGAAACATATTTATGCTGGTTTAGGTAAGACTGAAGTCTGTATTTAAAGGAAATGTGTTATTCATTATTGATCGATTATAAATTTTGGGTATAAACAGTTATTGAAGTGATTGGTGCTATACCCATTATATGTGTGTCTGTGTGTTTATTATGTATATAGATGAGTTTTGACATTTAGTAAGTAATATTCTGTATAAAAACTATGTTTAATAAGTAAATTTTTTGTATAAAACTATGTTTTTTTACCGCTTACCTTATTTGAACAATAAATGATGTTTTAAGATTATATTTTGGGTTGGATTATATTTCTTATAGCTTAGAAAGCATATGCTATATTTATAGGTATAGCTTTAATGACTTCGCACTGAAACTAGATTATTCCTTATTATCGTTAATTGTTTGACCTTTAATAAGTTGATATATTTTTAGATTAGCTACTATTTGTCATATATTAATATGATTTTTGTCTTATACCTTGACCTAGATGTAAATTGTTTGTATTTATGTTTAGTTGTTTATTGTTGATATGGCTTTATTCTAGTCTAGGTTGTTGTTTTGATTGCATGTATCTGTTTGTACTATTGTTTTCCATAAAACATAATATACGTAAATGTTAAAAAAATGATTTAGCATATGGTAATCCAATTAAAGTTTAAAAGGTCATGCATAAGCCATTTGGTGAAATGCTAAAGAAAACAAAATGGAAATTTGGCTAAGTAGGAGAACTAATTAAACGGTTATATAAAAATCGCAATTCCAACAAATATTTAGCTAAATGCATTTGGGAACCATCTATACGGTTATGTAGCAATCACATATTGGCGAAGGCACTTATGGGGAAAAATACATCTTAGTCAAAAATTGTCAAGGCATGATTTCTGTTGTGTTAATCAAACCAACTACTCAGTTAGCTGTCAACTCAAGTGAGTCCATTGGAACCGAACTGGTTAATTGATCAAGTCGATATAACTGACTTGGAGAAAACTCGCGGTCATAACTATACTAGATCAGTTGTAAATACTTAGTTAAGAAGTACTCAAATAGCAAGCTTTGGATTCGACCAAATGTGTCTTGGACGATGGCTTGAAGCTAAGTTATGTCGACTCAAAGCAAGCTCTAAGTCTTGGTCATGCTTGATCTAGGTTAAGTAAGCTGACCAGCGTTGACCCAGAGTCTATCTAAGGGTCGACCCAATTGAAGAATCAATCTTCCAACATCTATAACTTTCTTACTTGGAGGACGATTTGGAGATACTTCGATAATTATCACTACACCATGATCATCGATTAGAAACGGTTTAAAACCGTTGCTAACACTATTAGCAACGGTTATAAACCGTTTCTAATAATGGAGTGGTAAAATTTAGCAACGGTAATTAACCGTTGCTTTTAGGTCAAAAAGCAACAGGAAATACCCGTTGCTAAATATAAAAAAAAACTACGGTTACTTACCGTTGTATTAGACACATAAGCAACGGTCATTTCCCGTTGTTTATCTGTCTCTATAACACCATTTTTTCGAGAAAAGCTACGGTTAAAAACCGTTGCTTAATGACTAGAAAGCAACGGTTAAAGTCCGTTGTTTCTGTAATAAGTAGCAACGGGTTGTAGCCGTTTCATTTGAGCCATAATTCCATGGCTTTAGTCATAACGTAACGGACAGAAACCGTTGTTATGTACTAATGTACAACGGTTCTTACCCGTTGAAATTTTATCCATTTGAAAAAAAAATAGGCATCAAAAGCAACAGCAGATAATGCAATCAGACAGTGCTACCACAATAATGCAATCAGACAGTGCTACCACAATAATGAAATCAGTAACAGAGACATATCATATCATACAATCAGTACCAGACATATCATACAATCAAACAGTGCTACCACAATAATGCAATAATACAATGAGTTACATGATACAAGAGGGACAACCGACCAGGAAACAGAGACATATCATACAATCAGTACCAGAGCAGTTACCAGAGAAACAAAGATTCGAGACATCTGAGTTTAGAAACAAAGACAGCAACCCAAAATGCTTCTATTAAAGCCTGCATTTCAAAAACAAAACTTAATTTAGAAACAAAAAGGCAAAAGAAACTCAAAAAGTCAATAATTTGGTGATAACATTTGCACGAACACGCTGGTAATAACATATGCATGAAATTAATACTGATTTCATCAGTTGGCTAAGATGACAAATGAAGCATACTGAAGTGGATTCAATATTGTAAAGTTTTTCACTTTGAGATAGTCTACACCATTCAAACGAAAACCAATCACAACCTAAACCACAACTCCAACACCCTCCTATGAATCAGACTGCATAACCACATAGATCACCATCATCCCCATATATCAAACTCCAACAAAAACCTTACCCTCATAAGTCATAACTTCTTGTCCAACCTGCACATAGTATTTTCACATTAATTAATCGGCACCTTTTATTGTTATTGTGCATCATATACCTAGGCTCCAACACATGGTTCTCATTTCCCCACCAACACATTACATGTGAAACAGTGGCCACCCTCATAAATCACTTATTTTAATCTTTTTAGGATCCCCTCCATGTGACCCTCTTCACATATGTTCGTCTCCTACTTTTTATCCTTTCTTTTGATATCTTTCTACTTGTGCCTTTTATGCGTGGACATTTAATATTTCTTGTTTCCATTTACCTATAAAAAGTACGTTGAAATTGTGTATTTAAGGGAAACAATCCATCTCCCCGTCGTATATTATACTTTTAATCATCCTTTTTGCTCACTGCATTGGAAATCCTATTATTTGTTCATTTCTTCGTCTAGTTTCCCTTTTTTCAGTTAATTAATGTAAGTGGACTTTTTTGTTTTGAGTGCGTTCAAAGCAATGATAATTGTATTTCACTGAAGGCTTTTACAGCAAGTAAAAGGACTTTTGGATGATGGCTTTAAAGTTCAATTTCTACCAGAAGATTGCAAAACTTATTATGTTCTAAAAGGACTAACATACTTCTTTTATGCCTAGGGTATAGATTATACGTACTGTTTTTTTTGGAAGCGAAAGTGGAAGGCAAAAGTAGTAGGAATGGGTAAATATGTAAGCTGAAATTAACTACTAATGGTATTAACACAAACATATAGCTACAAATATTCTCTAGCATGGATGTGCTGTACGAATCCAACTTTATACTGAACAAAAGTTAAACCAGTGATGACTGCAGTGAGAGCTTTGGATTTTAGAAGCGTGGATAAATTGGATTCTTAACAGTGTATTATTTATTATTATTATATACGAATCATACGGACGTTTTTATATATATATATATTTCCACCAAATCAAAAGTAGCACATATCTGTTTCTATATACGAATCATACTGATTTTTTAGAAATAGACCCGTAAATCTATAATCTCTATATGAAAATAGTTTTAGTTTTCTGATAGTTATTTGTACAAAATAATAGTTTTTGAATGTATATTTGTTACAAACTAATAGTTCTAGAAATGAATTTTCCATGAAAATCAATTAAATGGCATTTGACTTAAATATAGAGAAGATTGAAATATGAAAGCTTGCTGGAAAGTGGGAATTTCATACAGGTGTCATTTCCCCCTTTTTTATGTGTCTTTCACTTCTACTTCCATTTTCATCAAAACTAAAAATAAAATACGGATCTTCTTATATTTGATTTTATTTATTCAGTTTTAAATCCATAAAAAAGTCATTTTATTAATACTATTGTTATGATTTGAATATTGAAACAGATTTTACAGTGGAAAAACAAATCAAGGGATATGACTTAAAATAAAGATAAATATTTAATTTGCTTAATTTCAAAGATAATCACATGCAGATTTTGCTAAAAGTCGCTTTTCATTTATCAAATGCAGATTTTGCTAAAAGTCACAGCCAAGCCAACAAGTATTCAGGTCATCCAAGTCAGACCCAACAAACAAACCAATTACACAATGGCAGTAACAAAGTTCAAGTACAACACGACTATGAAAAACAACATATGCAGAGATTGGTCACTATAAGAAACCTATTAATCAAAATGCTAACAGTGATAATTTTGATATGGAAGTGGACATGAACACGAATTCTTCAAATGTCAATGTAGCTATTCAATAGCAATGAACACCTATAGTAATTAAGGAAATTCAATGCATATTCTAGCATTTAGAGACAAATTCAGATATCCGACAACGTAAAATAACAAAAGACATACCTCCGACTAAAGATATCGTATCAAACCCTTTTGATGGCACACATAACCTCCGACTCCAACGTCCCTAAAGGTCTCGACCATATGTCGATTCATTTTGGCAGTTGGCTCATCCTCCAACAAAATTTTGTCTAACAAAACTTTTTCATACGCGAGTGGTACTGGTTTTCCATGACATATTGATTGTGTGGAATCTCGGCATATAGTACCTGTTATATCATTGTATGTATAATACGGATTTAATAATATCTTACAGATTTAATAAGCATTCCAGGAGTAAATATATGTCGAATTATATACACTGATATATAAAATAGTACCTGTTGCAATTACTTCCTCCTCGAAGTTCAGGATTTCACATCTTTGGTCGATTGACGGATTGGTCGGAGTGGGAAACTGAGAAGTACCGATGCTACTGCCTACTTGACCACCTTCGGCTAGCTTGAGAATACGCTCCAGTTTATCATCCATACTATCCACCTTCAACAATTTTTGCTCCACAGCTTGCAGCCGCTGCTCATATTCTCCTTTGGCCTCTTTGAGTCGTTTGCATGGAATGGCAGCACCCTTAACTTGACTAGGAGATATATTGGTCCCAATACATCGGCTCCTGCCCTTTACATCATTACCAAACACTTTTATAAAGACGTCTTCATCACCACCACTCGCCGTTTCCTTTTCTTTTTCAATTTTGTCCTGAAATGTAAATATATATATATAATGAATAATGAAAATTTAATTTAGAGGCGTTATTATTTGTTTAACTTACAAAGAACGAAGATGACACATCAGACACGCTGCCATCTTTTTTCTTATGTGTTTTCTCCCATACTTGAAGACGTGATACTTCTGTTCCCGAACTTGTATCGACCTGCATACAAGAAATGACAGTGTTAAATCTGCATATATCAGGACATAATTGGAACCATATTATATTTGGAACATACAAAGAGATTTTACATCATTGGAATATACAAGTTATTTTCTTCATCTTTAGGGTTTTTTTATTAGAAAGATAAACTGAAACCGGGAAAATCTATAACTATTAATTAAATTTAGCAAAATGTTATAGGTTAGCATTTTAAATTAATGGTGGTATATCACAAAATTCATATCTGGGGACATAGCAAAGTAACCATTTTTTCTCAAGGTTTTGTTTGAAATAATTTGCATCATGTGTAACCTATGCAACCTTAAGAAAAACACAAAGAAACCTGAAAACTTTAAATATGCAAATATCTTTGTTAGTAAGTTCAACAAAAATAAGTTCTCGAAGCACATATATAGTGCAAGTGGCCTAACATTCGAAGCACATATATAGTACACGTACCATTTCTTGAGTAATCACAGCGTGACTCTTACGTCCCGAATGATGACAATATTCGAGCCTTGATCTATTTTGTTTGCCTTTCTTCCTTTTTTCTTTTGCCTTGGGTGTTGATTCGTATCTTATGAACTCCGCCCAATCATTTTTATCAATTTTCGGCGGACAATTTCTCATTCTTTCTTCGTCAGTGTTGAAAATATCATAATAATTCTTGCGCAAATCACTCTTGTGTCCCCTAAAAACCTCGGACATATTTCTGAGCATAAGGTCCTTTGATAGAGGATTGATCTCAAAATATTTCTGTATAACAAACCAAGATAAAGGGATTAATTCACATACAACATAAAAAATGACATAGGCCACAACCATGCATGTCTAATGAAGTATGACTATTTAGAGTTTTTCTATTTTTCTTTGTAAGTAGTAAATTAAGTCTGTCTCAAATATTACAAGATCATTTTTCTGTTTGTAAAATAATATCTTTATTTGTTGGAGTTGCAGAGATGGTCGGTCCTGTTGATTTTAACAAGACAGTGGACTATTGGCAGCAGGACAGTGGACTATTGACAGCAGCAGGTCAATTTGTTGGAGTTGCAGAGATGGTCGGTCCTGTTGATTTAGATGAGTTGCAATATCTTTTGAAGACACATTATTAACATTGAACGAGCAAATAGCAGCAAGACGGTGTATATTTGCATGAAAAACAAAACTAAATGAATTTAAAACTACTTGTTCACTGAATTTGAAACTACCTGTTCATGAATATGGAAAATGCATGGATGCACAGAGTGCAGTATCTACTTAACATTATTATTTTAACTTTTAACAAGTCATAAGTCGAAACTGCTCAATGCCTTTTACTTATCCAAAATTGAATTAGATTTTGAATGGTCAATATGTTTAACAACTAAAAATGATATTCAAATAAGCATGGCATTGGCAATGAAGCCAACGTTCTTATTGTCGTGTCCTTTAAGCATTTCGCTTCAGAACAGTCAGCAATTAAACTCTTTCAATAAATAATACGAATTAAAATTCAAGGCATCAGAAAATAGCCGGAGAATATAATCCTCATAAACATAATGTTATTGTGTGTAGGATAAGAATTCTACCAGGCATAATTAAATCAAGACAGGCATACCAAGTTCAGGCTTATTTTGTTTTCATTAAATCTTTGATACATTAGAAATTTGGATTTGCAATTTGAATAGATCCAAAATGCTTACATAAAACAAATTTTGTTGCTTTATAATTTACAAACAAACATTAGTAAGAAGGTTTAGAATCATATCCATTTTTGTCCATATGCCCTTTGGCATAATTAAATCAAGACTGGCACCATTTAAACAGTTCGAACCATCAAATAATCCAAAATGAAAACTAAATTAGAAGAGCTCATTGATCCAAACAGCATTGATTTTAACTATAATGAGAATAACAGTTTTTACTGAATTAAAATAGTAGAATGTGTATATGTTTTTCAAAAAAAAAGCATCCTATATATAGTTGTGTTTCTCAACATTAAATCCCAAAGGTGCAGCAGCTTGTTTAATTTTAAAAAGAATCTCACTTGCGGGTCGTTTTGAAGTACACCTTGTTTAATTTAGATAGAGAAGTTCTAACTTATAGAAATTGAAAAAACAATACCTCCAATTGATTCCACACGTCTTCCTTGTAATTTGACAGAACTTTTTTCCAACTTGGATAGGAGATTGGCACATGATTTCTTACTAGTTTACCCATCTTCGAGGCGACCTTTGAAGCATTTTTTCCGACTGGAGAACCGTAGTTGTCTATATCAATTTTCTCCCGGTTTAAAGTGGATGATTGTGACGATTGTGACATTATTTCCTGCAAAATGCAAACTTGATTTCATTAATATGCCATAACTCTTCTTAATCATTAAGTATGAAGAGCCAGCAGTTACAGCACAGGTAACAATAATAATCTATAGACCAACCTTCCCAAATAATCATTAGTATTATGTAATGATGATTCTCCCACAAATCACTGAGTCCAGAAAAATAAAAGGAAGAAACTGAAAAATGAAAAGAGGAAAAAAGTACAGTTCACAAGAGCAAAGATAACTTCCTAATACCTACATGATATAATGACCGTCATATTTTCATTCAGTCCGATAAATATTGAGGTATCAAGAACTAAACAGCGAAAGAAGCAACAACCATAATCCGCAAATATTCATTCTACATTTGTTTTTACTAATTATTCTCTTATGACATGTAAGCAACAAGCAAAATATTCTTACAAACTCAATACCACAACCCATATTAATAAAATTAAAGTGTGTTCACTTTAAAGTGTGTGTTCACTGTCAACACATAATCAGCAAGGTCAATAATCAGCAAGGTCATGCTTTCTTTCATCTTTGGTCTTTGCAGTCTGCAAATTTAATGTCAATGTATGCTGCTGAATGAAAATACACAGAATACCAATATGTGTATTAATAAAACAATAGAAAACATACCTTAAAATCTTTCGCGTAGGCCTATCCAAAATAGTTAAAAGAAGTGCGTCTTCGTCATCATCTATGAATACATAAGCATTAGTATTGACAAAAAAGAAAAAGTGACTGAGATTTCAACGGAAGAACCTATTAATAGAAAAAGGAGTTTACCATCGAGGACAACATAAATGGGTTGACCGCGAGTGTAATCGAAGAGCGGTCCAATTTTTCTCTCGTTTATATTGCAGGGAGATAAATTGGACCACTCTTCGATCACACTCGCAGTCAACCCATTTATGTAGTCCTCGATGGTAAACTCCTTATCCTATTAATAGGCGCTTCCTTTGAAATCACAGTCACTTTTTCTTTTTTGTCAATACTAATGCTTATGTATTCATAGATGATGACATTGACGCAGTTCCTTTAACTATATTCTCTAAAATGAACTCTTCCAATATATTCTCTAAAATTATTCATGAAAACAATATCAGGATATTATAATGGCAGTAATAAAAAATATAATGCATCTATTACTATCATATAACACACCATTTTACATTTTGCACCATTTTAAATAAATATTTTGTTAAGGTACAATAACATAACTGAAATACAAAGTTAACATATGCATTTGATAAGATCTTCTAATTTTTCATTGTCTTCAAAAGCTGATTGATAAACGGTGGAAAACTCAGTGTCATCCACATTTTTGGTCAACCGTTTTGGTGTATGCAAAACCACAAACCATCCGTCATTTTTTAAATCTTTTGAGTAGAACACTTAACTCGCTTCCGATGCAAGAATAATGGCTCATCATTCACGCTGTCTTTACTCTTCAATTTTCCCAAGTTAACTGTGATCAAGTTTAAAACAGGATCTATTTTACAACCATTGATCTTATCTTCGACCTTTACCCAATTACAATAAAAAAACTGTTTGTTTGAAGTCAATGTAATCCAACTCAATTATTTGTTGAATAACTCTTTAATACGTTGTTTCTGCTTCCTTAAAATTTTTATCCTTCCCACTCGCTCTAAATTGTGTAATTGCTCTCATGCATACACCACTATCCTGTGTTAGCTTTCGCTCTTCATAACTTTTCGGAGAAAATAAAAACCCATTCACTTGGTACTTCATATAACTACGGGCATCAAACATCGGCCCGTTAACTAGCCGCCAAAGAGTTGAGTCAACATCGACGGTCTTCAACAACTACAACAAACACAATAAGTAAAAATAACATTGTCAAGGAGGTGTATGGCCAACTTAAAAATACGTTAAATATCTAATATGTATACCTCCTCACGTAACCAAAAAGTGAAATTTTTAATAGCTTCCCCAGATGTACCCCCGCCTCGAGTTCGAGATTTGGTGCTTTGAACATAGGAGTTATACCTCCTACGAAAAACACACAATAATTACTATATATATGAATTGATGAATTGATTTACAATAATAAAAATTCAGAACAAATTTATGAACTTACTTCTTCCACTCATCCAATCCGTCATATTTATCAAGGATCCATTTACGCACTTGTTCAAATTGCACTTGAGTTAACGTTATATCTTTACCATTATCTAGTGCTATTTCATCAGCAAACTCATCATCCTCGTCTAAAAACGCTTCACGGGTATGTTTATGAGTTCCATCACCTCCCTTTGGCATATACTCCATGCAGTAAAGACTAGCTTCTTGTACAATATATCCTTCTGCAATACACCCTTCAATATATCTTTTGTTGCGCACATATCCTTTATATGTTTTCATCAACCTATGAAGATGAACAGTTGTAAATTGTAGACATCAATAGCTATTTAAATCGAATAATGATGTACATAATTGAAATTAGTAATTTACCGTTCAAATGGGTACATCCACCTATATCTAACAGGACCAGAAATCAATGCTTCATCGGCTAAATGAATCATAAGGTGAATACTGATATCAAAAAATGCAGGCGGAAAATGTTTTTCAAGAACACACATTGCTTCTACCAAACTAGCCTTTGCTTTTTGAAGATGTTCCCTATTGATCACCTTTGAACATAAAATGTTATAAAAGAGACTTATGCGGTGAATAGCATTCCGTAGATCCTTATGTTGCGGAAAACAATGCTGAAGCAATACCGGAAGTAAACGTTGCATTATGACGTGGTAATCATGCGACTTCATATTTCTTAGTTCAGGAGGGTTGATGCTCACATTGTTACGGAAGTTAGAAGAGAATTTGCTCGGCACTTTCAAAATTTTCAAAATGATGCAAAACCATATCTTTTCTTCTTTGCTCAAAGTGAAAGTCGCAATTGGTATGGTTAGTTTACTTGTTTCAGGATCTTCTATCACCCACAACTTTTGTTTTATACCCATGATTTTCAAATCCTTCCGTGCATTGATGCCATCTTTTGACATGTCTTTATGGTCCATAATTGTGTTAATCAAATGTTTCATGACATTCATCTCTGTATGCATAACATCAATATTATGTCGGGTCAAATTTGCTTTCCAATATGGTAAATCAAAGAATTTCGACCTCCTATACCATGCAGGAACTTCTTCAACGATTATCTTTTTTCGTTTTCAACCAATTTCTCGTTTTTCTTTACCAACTTTCATTTTTATATTCGCTACCTTTTTTTCAACTTGATAACCAGTCAGTGGCTTTGGAGGACGCTTAAGTTCTTGCTCGTTGTTGAAATTTGTCTTATCGTATTGAAACTTGTGTCCGGACGGAAGAAATCTACGATGTCCCAAGTAACAAATTTTCTTACTTTCAGGGAGATAATAAGAATCAGTTTCTTCCCCACAAATAGGACATGCAAAGTAGCCGTGAGTTGTACATCCCGATAAAGTCCCAAGAGCGGGATGATCATGGATTGCCCACAACACTCTAGCTCTCATTATGAACTCAGATTTCTTAAATGAATCAAATGCAACGACTCCTTCCCATAACTGCTTTAACTCGTCTATCAAAGGTTCTAAATAAACATCAATATCCTTCCCTGGTTGTTTTGGCCCAGAAATCAACAGTGTTAACATTGAGAACTCTCTTTTCATGCACAAAGACGGA
Source organism: Allium fistulosum (assembly GCA_030737815.1). NCBI lineage: Eukaryota > Viridiplantae > Streptophyta > Magnoliopsida > Asparagales > Amaryllidaceae > Allium > Allium fistulosum. The sequence continues at coordinate 271,081,678 of CM060906.1, read as the reverse complement.
GGAAGGTTATATGGTACTACAATCACTGGCCAACAACTATAAGGATTTGTTAAAGAAGCATTCGGACAAAAACCATCTGTTGCTATTCCAAGCGTGATATTTCGTGGTTCGGCAGCAAACGAAGAATCAAAAGAATCTACAGTTTTCCATTGAGAAGTGTCATGCGGATGACGCATTACGGTTGTACCGGACTTGGCACGACCATGCCAGGTCACCAAGCTGTGACGCCCCACCCCGAGACCCACATTAACAAAGAGAATTACTGGGTAATTCTGTCTATTAATGCGGAGAATAGGGCTGGTTAGGAGCGACCATCTATAATCTTGTCTTAAACATCTACTGCATACGACGATAAATGCTCTATATTTTTTTTTCTATTTTAAGTGGATCGACATATCCAATAAATGCTTAATACAAAACTATAGGTGGCTAATGGATCTATCAGAACAACGTACAATAACAGTGTGCATATCACATCACAGAACAGTAATCATCATATATATAAATACATATACACCGATACATCCCAGTACAATACAAAACGATATACAAAAGTGGTTCAAAGACCACACTATATACATCGAATCAAAATACACATCAGAGTCAAACGGAAAGAAATATAAACTACACAAAAATGCTAGGCTGATATCCAAGCAGATGCATCAAAGCTAAGTCCCGAAACTGATAGCTAACCTGAAATAACTCGGTCTGACCCGAGTGATAAACACACGGGTCAGGCAACTGAATCTTATCGTTAGAAAGGAAATACGATAAGGTATAAGGGAAACATACATCAAGGGATCAATAATTGATAAGAATGACTAAGGTTGATATCAAGGATTGTCTATCTCTAAGAAGTTATAATTCTACACTTACTTGGGTTAATACTAGGAGATTCATGCATATAAAGAAAACATCCAAATATGATTCATGAATAAATAAACTTCTCAAAGTGGTAAATGAAACCCAAGTATAAAACCATAAAATTGAAATCACCAAAATCCTCAAGAACTCATATTTCGCCTTATTCATCTCTATAAGGCTAAGTAAACACATCAAAATATGGTGAAATCAAAATTCTCTTAACTCATAAAATAAATCTCAGATTGGCCAATAATTACATGCTAAAGCATGTTGCACGTGCTAAAGTTCTCAGACTAGTGCTAGTAATATAGTTAGGTACCCAACAGAGATCTCAGAGGCGACCGAGGTCACCTTTTCCGGATTTCTCAGATTCTCAGATTCTCAGATTCTCAGATGACCCGAAGGTCATAGCACTAGTAATTCTAGAATGTGTCCCTAACTTTCGGAGAGGAATCTGTAAAGTGTTAACATGTGTCCCATACCACACGTTCGCACTAAACAGTTTACTAACCGTTAGTCAAATCCACATTAAAATAGAAACTCAGATGTTCCCAAAAGTCATATACCTTGCCTCATATCATCGACATATGGTATAAAATACTAAGCTCAAACTATTCGCAAATCAAGTGAAAAAAACAAATCATCGGAAAACTCATCAACCAAAGCAAATACAACACACAAGACTACATGCAAGTGCTCAAGACAGCGATCTTGCATCAGCTATTTCAATCCTTTATTCACAGAATTTCATAAAGTGATACAAATGAAAGTTGTCACATTCTTTCTGCAGTTTCCAAAACTTTAAAAATTATAGGATTTGGATAAGGAACGCAAAAGTTATGCTCAAAATACTAGCTCAGGTTTGCACAAAACACTGAGTACACTACAACAACAGGACAGCGAGTTTGCAAAAGGTTTTTCAACATTTTAATCAATGAATTTCAGAAAGTGATACAAATAAAAGTTTTCACACTCTTTCTGCAGTTTCCAAAACTTTAAAAATTATAGGATTTGGATAAGAAATGCAAAAGTTATGCACAAAATACTAGCTCAGGTTTGCACAAAACACTGAGTACACTACAACAACAGGACAGCGAGTTTGCAAGAGGTGTTTCAACATTTTAATCAATGAATTTCAGAAAGTGATACAAATAAAAGTTGTCACACTCTTTCTGCAGTTTCCAAAACTTTAAAAATTATAGGATTTGGATAAGAAATGCAAAAGTTATGCACAAAATACTAGCTCAGGTTTAAAATTACATAACTGAGAACAATATGCATAACAACAGGGCTGCGACTTAAAGAGCCATTTTGACCCTGTAGATCATAGATTTTGACAAATCATAAAACATAAAAGTTGAAGAGCATTTTAATAGCTAGAATTCAAAAAAAGAATCACCTGATTCGGACTTACAAGTCAAAAGATATACCCAAAACAATTATCAGGTATGGATTTATTGTCGCTGTCTTTTGCTCTCGGGACAGCGACAAAGAAGTGCATTTTTGACCAAATTAAACTCAAAAATTCATAAAACTCAAAACATGAAACTTTTAGCTTAAATCCTAAGCTTTGCAGAACATCAAAGATCATCCAATTTGGATAATAAACGTGAGAGATATGATAAAATTAGTTTCAGCTTCAAAATAGACAGAAATAAGCTACGAATTTTTTCAACCAGAGGCAAAATTCAGCTACTGTAAGTTTTATACTTACTGTACTTAGCAAAGGAGACGATTTTTTGCAAGAAGACTTGAGCTTTCAGCGCTCTGGAGCTTCGATTCCACCTATAGAAGCTAAAAGAAAGCCATGCAAACCAAAAAGAGGGGTAAATAAAAGTTACAGTATATGAAAAATGGATTTCTCCTCAAATTGGAGAGATAAATAGATTAGAGATTACCTTCTCTTGTTTTTGGACTGAAAATCTATCTAATTCGAGCAATAAAATAGAGATTTGGATGAATTCTAAGTTGAGGAGGCCATTTGCAAAGCTTCAGGAAGTTTTCTGAGGAAGGAGATGAAAGAAGAGAATGAACTGTACGTTCATTTTCATGTTTCTCATCCAGAAGCTTCTCTAGGCAATGGGTTTGGGCCAAAAGCAATAGCAACCCAATAACACTTAATCAAATTTTAGTTTATCAAATTATGTTCATGTCATTTATTTAAATCTTCATAACTTCTTCAATTTAAATCCAAATTTAGCAAACTTGGACTTGTTGGAATCGTCTCAACACCTAGATTCCAAATAAAAATGTAAAAACCCAAATTTTACACTTTTATTATTTATTTTACTGATATTACTAAATTTAACTAATTTCTACACTTTTGCAAAATAAATTGCAATATGATACAAATTGATTAAATATAAACGTATATTACATTCCAATGAATGTAAATACATGTTCTAACACTAATAAAATATTTTGCATCATTATTAATCATATTCCCCGTGAATAATTATTATATTAACCAATTCTCATATATTTAAATTAATAAAATGGCAATATTGGCAAAAATCATAATATTGCACACATTATCAATTTTTAATTGAATGTACCCAAAACAATACATTCAACGTTCATGAAATAAAGTAAAACTTTATTTCTCTCATGTTTATCATTTTATTTAGCCCAAGCTAACCCAAATCCATTGTTTATTAAAATAAATAATATTTTCTACTTATTAGTCCAATTAATTCCAATATTAAATTATAATCACCATTATAATTTAATATTCAAGGTAATCTCAAAAACCAGGGTTGTTACAGACTCCCCTCCGTATCAAAATTGCGTCCTCGCAATTTCTAGAGAAGAGTTTGTATTCAACACAATTATTTCATCAATCAAAGAAGGATAGACAAGCATGAGATCAAAATTCCTCACTTTCAACTCAAGATGAAAGAAGACCAAGATAAGTTTGCTCGATTAATTCTATGGTTTTTAAAGTGCACATATGGAATTACCGAACCATTGAATTTTCTGATTAATACACAAGATTTCGAAGGCGTCTCACCTTCGAATAAGAGCATAACAAGATGCTACACAAAGGATCAATCAAATGAGATTGATTTCTCATAAGCTCCTCGAGTAGAGTCGGGACTTAGCACAACTCAAACTCGAACTCTAATCAACAAGATGATTATCGATATGATCTTTCTGTATAACACTACGGAAGGAACCACACCGATACAAGATATACACAATAGAGGCAAGATAGTTCAACGAAAAGGTGGTTTCAAACTCGAACGAACGCATAAATGCACGTCGTTAGAAAATAGCACAAGAGTAAGATAATCACAAGGAACTAAAATATATGTATATACTCTCAATCAATAATTCTTAGAGTTCCAAAAATTCAATATCTTTATAGTTATAACCATAAATTTCAACTCTTGAATTTTTTTTTCAAAACTTCTTACTTGGATTTTAAATTTAAATTTATTACTCTTCATTAGAGTAAACAAATTTTAAGTTGTTTATTCTCTAATTCTTCCATAGGTATACTCTAGTTTGTAACATATTATTTTTTTCAATTTGTTTCTCAAATTTTCTAAGTGTTAGAACTTTTCGGAAAAATCGGCGGAGTCTCCTTTGTACGGAGGGCCGTATACAATTTTACAAAAATGAATTATATAATATACATCGACCATTAGGTCGGAAACACAATATATATCATCATTTAACACTTTAAAATTAATCCGAAAACATACCATCCTTTTTAGCATTTCCTTTAGCGAGTTTGCACAAACTTATATATATTCTTTTTGATCAAAATATAGTCCAACTATCCTCTTTTTACCTGTACTTAACTCAAATAGATTATATTAGTTCATGTTCATAGATAAGACGTGCTACACTTAACAATTAAGGGAAATAGAACAATTTTATTTCAGATCTGCTGTAAAGAAGACCCGTTTGGACTCAGCAAACCACAAAATATGAAAAACTTTATAATATGAAAGTTGTTCTACTCAGTTTAAGCTTTCCAGAAATATAAAGATCATCAAAATCGGATTTACGGTTTGAAAGTTATGTTAATTTTACTTTCAGCTTAAGTCTTAGAGAATTTTGCAATAGGGCAGAACTGCCTATCCACTTTCAAACCCAATTTAGGCTTAGTAAAAAGAAAAATATTTAAAAGTGGTAAAAATAAACTTTATTGTTTATTGAATGTTCTTTCATTTACAAAAAGATTCAGCTAATTTGGAGTTATAAATCTCAAGTTATCTCTGTTTTAGTACAACACTTTTCTAAATGAAATTTCAGTTTTTCAAATCAATTTAAAATTTGAAATTTTCCCAAACCATTTTAATTTCAAACTACAATTTCAAACAAGCTTTTTGCTAAATCATTTATTAAATGATTCTCTTTTTCCCCGAAAAGCTAAGACATATAAAATTATGATCAACCTTATGTAATTATCATAAAATATTCTTTTAAGTGGAAATATTTTCATTACTTTCCAAAATCTAGCTTTAAAAACAATTAATTATGAAAACTCATTTTGGAAGAGATAATTAATTTCTTCCATTATCAAGAGATGATTATTAATTATCCATCAAAATAAATTTTTATAGTCATCATTAATTACTTGTACTAAAATATTCAATTAATATTTTAATTTTCAAACCAAAGTATTCTTTTACTTTAAATACATCATTTTATTAATCAATGCATCAAATGATATTTTCTTCTAATTAAGACATTTCCTTAATTAGAATTATTCACTTTACTTACCCAAATTACCATATTAAATTTCATAAATTTCAAATAATTTAAGGGTATTTCCTCGCCATTGATTTATAGTGAATGACCTCATTGATTGGCTGCAGAGTTGATCGAGTGATCAAAACTGCCTCGCCACTCATCCAAAACTCACTATGGTTCAAGGGCTTTATTAAACATTTAAAATAAAATTAATAATCCATCATATTAATTATTTTCAAACTTTACTTATTAAAACTCAATTTACCGTGTCTGACTGTCTCATCATAGCGTTTAGGAAATTCCTATCGATAACGTTGGCCAAACGCATCGACTAGAATTCTTAAAGCACTAGACGGACAACCCAACACAAAAATTCATTTTCTTTAAAAAGAAATACCTCATGTATAATACTCAAAATTATTCTTTGATTTTCCCAAAAACAAAATCCAATTTCTCTTAGAAACCTAACTTCAATTTTTGAAAAAATTGAAAACACAGTTTGTTACTTATTCTCAAAATCAAGGAACACAAATAGAGCTCATCGAGATATTCCCATAATACTTGATCCTCAAGATTGATGGAAAAGACTGGAGTGTTCATTATTCTGTATGGTATAACGAACCACTCACAAGACGTATAACGAGTTTAGAATGCGGTAAGAGTAACGCTATCCTCCGCAACTCGTAGCTCATGAAAAATCGGCGTAGGGTCAAGGTTAGGAATGACCCTAGCACCACTTAATGGATTACAAAGAGATCAATGAGATATAGAGTAAGGTTAAGATATCTTACCGAATGAGAAGAAGAATACTAACAACATATCATTACTTCAAACAAAGTAATGCTACAATGAATTACACCGATTGAGTATCCGAAAAGGATAACTCAAAGAAACTGAATGATAAACTCAATCAAACTCGAACAATCTAGAAACTCACCCATTCCTTAGTGGAAGTCCTATTAGAAGGATAGCCGAAGGCTAACAGCTAGGACTAAGGTTAATTTAACACTTGATTGCCCGATTGGATATCAAACCCAAACAGACTCATCAAAACTCAACAAAGTCACCTTGACTGGAATTCGAGATATTTCATCAACATCTCGATACTCAAGAGTGAATTTAGAAACTTCGGAATCATCATTAACATTCCAAAGTGACAGAAATAATAAACCAACCAAAATAGGAAATCTAAATATACAATAGGATCCTATAAAACAAAGGATTGGACTTAATATCAAATAAGTCAATCCATCCCAAATCAAATGCATCTCAAGATTGTGAGTAACAAATAGATACTCACAAAAGCAACATCAAATAGAAATCTCAGAATGCTCATTACAAGCCAATCGTTGTGTATCCCCTTAATAGGATTCACAACTCTCAAATAAATACAACATGAATTCTCAAAGGAATCAATAAGCTCCATTGATACGAACTCACTCGTATCGACAAAAATAAGAATAGAATAATCTCCTAATAAGATTATTCACATGATAAGATAACATCAAACTCAATTATTAAATACTACAAAAATAATATATTCCTAGAAATATTCCATCTCAACCATACCAAAGATTCGACAAGGAATCAAAGCACGATTCGAAAACAAGCTCAAATAAAGGACAATGATTCACTCGTACTGTACTTCGAAGTATCGTGATAAACGTACTGTTCTGTGTTTATCCTACTTTGTTCTGACCTCAGCTCTGCTATCCATGGTACAGTATACAGCCTCCTCAATCTAGAAATTAAAGGAAAATGTCTTACCGTCTTTTGAGGTACTTTGATAGCTTTTCTCTCTTCGTCGAGCGTTGACTTATATCTTGGTTCGGGGCAATTTGGACAACAAACTTTGTTTGCATTATCTTTCCAATACAAGATGCAGTCATTAATGCATGCATCATAAGTTATGTAATCCATCCCAAGTTGCCTAATGATCTTCTTCACGTCGGGATACTTTGATGGTAGCGTGTTACCTTCGGGGAGTAACTCCTTTATGAATTCGAGTAGTGCAGTCACACCATTGTCTGAAAAGCCGTATTGGGTCTTCAAGCTATTCAGTTTAACAATGGCATACAACTTTGTAATCCCTTTTGGACATGAAGGATACAATGGCTCTGTTGCAGTTGCACTACCGAAAAATGATTTATCCGTAGACTGCTCTCCAATACTAGCATTATCATGCAACTGACTTGTAGGTTGAAAATGATGGAATCTATCTGCATCATTGACCAAATCTTCCATCCTAATATTTTCAGACTCATCGGTATTTGTGGCATGACTAACCGGTTGTTGTTTTGGCTTCTCCGGTATTCTTTCCCCGTGAAAATACCACACAGTGTATGATTGATCAATACCATGTCTAAGCAAATGATAATGAATTTCCTTTAATTCAAATGTATCTTCGTTTTTGCACCGCGTGCAAGGGCACGAAAACTTTTCCTTATTGCCACCATTTTCAGTAACAAATTTAATGAAATTTATCACTCCTTGCACATATTCTTCATTTCTTCGATTAGATTCATTCATCCATTGTTTGTCTATATTAAAAGACATACTGAAAGAAAATAATGAGCTAATAAGTACGTGAATAATTTCATGTTTAAATGCAAAGGCTTTGAGGATTAAAATGCATAATAATTCTAAAATAATTAAATTGATATTTAAGTGAAATTATTTGAATTAATACATAAAGATAGTTTATCATAATTAACTAAGTTAACAAAATTTTATCATAATTAAATAAATTAACTAAGTTTATTATTTTAGTATCAAACTATTTCCAAAAAAATTTGACATTAAAAGAAGCCATTCAAGTAGGAATCCCTGCCACCTCCTTCTTAATTTATAAGCATGCAAATCCTTCCTATTTATAAAACCCAAAACACACTTTCTAATCTCCCTTTTCTTAAAATTTTCAGATTTATACCTTTGAATATGATCAAATCATACAAAACAACCATTGTATCTTTAATTTGCTGGTCTCTAAAATAAACTTGGCAAAAGCCTTAAACTTTCATTAGTTGATCTGGACCATGGAATCTTATACTGATGTATTACCAAGATGTGTGAATTTGATTTAATCCTCGAGTTTGAGCATAAAAGTTTGTATTCCAGTGGATACTACATCCCAACTTTGAGTATGTAATTTTGTTTTCCAGTAGTTTCCAAATGAAAGGTTAAACAGATGAATTATTTAACTTATATTATTATGTATATGACATAAAATATAAGCATCCTTATTTGTCACCAATATAAACTTCTTTATGTCCACAAATTATAAGAGACAATCCTATAAAAGATAAGGTTAAAAGTATTCCTGTACCAAATTTTAAAACCTTTTAAAAAACAATAACATCCTATAATATTTCTATACCAAATACATCCACTCGCTTCGCATCCATGCATCATGTTCAGAAATTATGTACTATTCTATCTACTATTCATGAACTATAAGCAGCCATGAATCAAAAAAAAAAATATAGAATGATGTAACAGTTTCCATCCATGCATCATGTTCAGAAACAATGACCCAAGTTATTTTGTGCATTTTTGGATCTATGCCTTTCTGTCATGAACTCCATTGCCAGTTTTGAGTTATAGACTTATCAAATCAAAATATAAAATTCTTCTCCATTAGAATACGTAAAAATATGAACCACCCTATTTTGTTGTAACCTTAGCTTCATTCACAGTCGATTAAAAATATGAAATTTTTTAAAAAATCTCAAATTTTATGTACCAAGCAGTATGATCTATCGGTTTAACATATATTCTTTAATTAAAATACAATTTTAACAGTTGAGTAACCAAATATAGGACTGAACCCACTGTACAACAGTCAAATAAGAAAATCCATATGCAAGTTAACGTAAAAATCAAAAAAATGGAACAGAGCCATTCCCCACCCAATAGTAAGCATAATTAATGGATTGTGTATGTATACATACATACACACAATGCGTGTGTGTAACAAAAATATGAATAGAAATTATAACAAATTATTGGATATAATAATAACCATCAATTTGTACTATAAGGAGATGGACAACTTTAGAAAGAAATTTACAGTTTTGACCACAATGAATTGTTTTGATTTCACTCGGAAACTTACAGTTTTACCACGGTGAATTCTTACAATAAAATTCATTCAGTTCATTTGATTTTTTAGTATGCAATAAAAAAAATTAGAAGAAAAGGTACCTATAATTGAAAGGAGCATGATTTGACAATTCGCGTGAGATTTTATTCACCAAACTGTAGAATAGCTAATAAAATCATTCCTAGGACATGGTTAACAATTAGTTCAACTCTATGAGTTCCTCAACTTTACATAAAATAAATACGGATAAAACAAATGATATCATGTCATTATAAATTTGCATCACTTTCTTGGTCATTATTGCAGCTTAGTCATCAAATTAAACATCAAGTTCCATCCAAAAGGAGCATCATTTACAAAATTTAATTTACCCAATAATAGTTATCTACAATTACTACTAAACAATTATTTATCATCGATTAATAATCAACTACCAATCGAATAATATCACTAGTTGATATTATCCTACAACAATAAACTCAATAAACTACCAATCAAATAATATCCCTACTGGTTATTATTTTGCACAATCAATCTTATTTTTAACATTAGCACCAAACTGTTTCCAAAAAAATTTGACATTACAACGACATGAATTTTAGCACCGGCATAACGTCTATGCGCTACTCCTCTTTTACTAGTGAATGTGTTTACTTTGATGAATTATGTTTCAGCCAAACAATGAACACAATGGGGAAGAAGATGAGGAATCTATCCACTATCATAACCAAGATATTGTCTATCTGCACTTACAGTTTCATATATTTATGTATGAAACATTACACTATCATTAGTAAGTATTAAGCAATTCAATGGTGAGTTGATTATTTTAAAAATCATACTAAAAAAAGAATGCTCACCAACTATATTACATTATTGCTATAAAAAATAAAGGAGGATAACTTGTTTCATTCTCATCCGTTTTTTCTGAGCTATAGGCTACAAAATTAACCCTACAAGATAGCAAACTCAAAAAGGTGTGCATACCCAACTATCATGAATATTCAAAGGAAAAACACCTAACATCAACAGTATCGCTATCGATATATTACTTAGGAAGTTATGAACAAAAGAAGAAAAAAAATCCTGCTCTATGTATATATTGCTTTCTATATTTTTGCATTTATACTTGCATACATTACATAAATTTTTTCATGTAGCATGCCTGAGAAAATTGCGCCCATATTTGTTAAGCACTTTTCAAATCCTATATACTTCTTGAAAGTTGCCTTTTAAAATATACAATGAATGAAAATGCCTCAAATCCCATTTAATAATTAATATTCATTTTTAAATTATCGAATTCAATCTTTTACTTGATTATAAACAATTGTTTTTGCTATTATTTGCAATTAGAAATATTACCCAATTCCTACTTATTCAATAAAACCTCTTATATAATTTCAGATTATTTACCTTGCGTTTCACAAAATAGTTGCAACTCCACATAACATGTACACAATTCATAATGTACATGTACTTATTTTCTGTACATTATTTAAATAAGTTGCAAAGCATGAAATTAAATCAACAAACTAAGTTAGCGATTAAGTATGTAATAAATCATATTGCAGGCTACTAAATCACACAACAATCATATTCAGTAAAAATGAGCATGTTGTAGTGTACGAATTCAATATGAGAAACACGTATAGACCTCTATAAGTGAGCAAGCATATCCTACTATTCAACCAAAATAGCATACCATCGTTCAAATAAATATTCAGCAATTGAATCCACATACAATGAAACGTCATGGAACTGGAAATGAAACTTCATAAATGTGTTTCAGTGAGCATATGAGCAGCCAGTGAAACATCATGAATACTTATGGCTATAACTTCAGGCATGCATACTTGCTGTCATATGATTCATTTATGAATACTCATTACTATTTAAATTCAACTTGCATACTTGCTGTCATATTTTAAATTTATGAAGCCATTTTGGATTTATGAAGTCATTACCTCTTCAACTTGACCTCCCAGTTTGAATCTGTACTAAAGAGTCAATCTACTCCAGACTCGCACTCGACAAATTGCATCACAAATTTTCCGTCAATCCAAAGTCAACAACTATTCACCAAATCAAAATAGTATAGGATTCGACTCAGGAAATAAAAGAGTTGATGCTAAAAATAAAAAAAATCTGAATCACGAATTGAAATTGTGAATCAGAGGAGCCGTGAATTAGTGAAATCAGTGGGAGAAATGAATGAATTCAATGATAGATTAACAAATATGGGAGTGGTCTTGGTCTTCCTGAATAGATCGTCCAAAGTGATAATAGGTGGCTCTGGCTCTTTCGGAAGAGGCGGAGGTGGTGGAAATATTTTGGAGCGAAATCGATCTAGGTTTAATTTGGGTCGAAATGGGGATATAATTTGGGGGAAATATGTTTCGTGATGTTGTAAATATTATGGCGCAAAGACTAAATTATACCGCCAGCATGTGGCACAAAATAAACGACGGTTAAATCCCGTCACCAATAGAAAAGAAACGGACAAAAATATATGGCGCCAAAGGGAAATTTCCCTCCATCATTTGCGACGGTTAACAACCGTTATATTTTACAACGGGAAGTAACCGTTGCTAATTAGGCGGAAGGCCTGTTGTAAAATTCAGCTTTTGGTGTAGTGTATGTACGGTGTTACATTTTAGCAAGTTTTGGCAGCATTGTAATGACTTTGATTTTTACGCTAAATTTAATGTGCAAGAGTATGATGGATGAAAATAAGTACTTTCGAGCTAATGTAACAGATATGGATTGACATGAGTATGTAGCACCTACCAAAGATCATTATGAATCGAGAGTCTATTGATAAAAAGCTACAATGATGAGATGCGTGCAAGTTCATGAGGGAGCTCTACAATCAACAAGAGTAGTACATGAGTGTTAGGTGTTAGGAAGGTGTGCCATTGGTACTTCAAGTTTGCGAACATGCTAAAGTAGAATTACTAATAAAGAGATTGTAGTTACTAAGAGAGATAGATTATGTGATGCACTAGACCCATGTCATATTATCAACAGTCCATTTAAACAGGGATAATATGGCTTTGAAGGTGGATTGCATGGAACCTTCCAGAGATGGTATATGCAAGACCGAGTAGGGTTGCTCATCATGAGTGAACAATAGAAAAACCATTGTTGGGCTATGTTTCTCTTTTAGGTAGTCTATGGTTATCAATGGCATTAAAATCCGAGATTATTGCGGGTATAGCGATGGTGGAGTGTCATATATGCTTTTGATGTCTTGCTTGTTTGTGGTATTTACCTGAGTTTGTTATGATTATGGACATCTTAAATCATAATAGCCTTGGATTTGCATACTTTATCACTAGACTAGACTTATAAAGTTTATGTGCTAATGCTTGTATGTATAGAAGGGTGATATAAGCGAAATGCAATATGTTTGTCTCATGATCACTCTTACATATGCCAAGTATGGGTTCTTATACTCATAAATGTAATACGTACATACATACGTACAAACATACATACATACATACATACATATATATATATACACATATATCAAGTTTATATACATACAAAGACTATTTTGGTAGATAAACCACTCATACTAGGCATTTTTCTAATCTAAAGTTATTTATATGTTATTCCTTATAACTTGGATTATCCTATATGCCAAAATTATGCCAAACCACTATAAAGTCTTTTGTTTCCTTTTCTTTCCACCATTTATTTTCCTTTATGTGTTTTTAATAATGTTGTTTCATATTCTGCCATTTGAATGCATTTTTCTTTAATCATCTAGTTTTAATAAGATCTTAAGGATAAAGTCAGTTTAAATATCCTTTAGATCCACAACTAATCTAAAACAAAAAAATTGGGTGTTTATACCAAAAATTAATGCAAAATACTCAGATATGTTATGATTCATTTACCTTTGTATGGTCATTTAGGACATTATGCCCTTTAGGACTATATTATTTATTTATATTCACTTTTTTAATGTACAACTATCTCTCTTATTTTATATTTATGTCTTATTATATTTTGTCTATATTGCAAATTAGTGGGAGGATAAACTGCGAATTAGTGGAAAGACAACGATATAGAGAAATGATCAAGGTAGAAAGAAACTGAATAAATGTTATAAGAAAAAAGATGGTAAAACTGAGATGCATTTCCATAATTGTAGTGGAAAGAGGCACGTTGCTAAGTAGTGTAAGCAGAAAGTGAAGTGTTTCATGAAACTAACCATGGGAACTAAGAAAGAATTGCCAAACGCTTGTTATCAATAATCAGGTTGCCAAGGCTAGGCTTCAAATGTTGCTCCTACTTGCCTACGGTGAAATAGAAGGGGAAGGCATCACGTCAGAAAGTAGGCTTTTATTTCATGACATTCATGGTATAATTTTATCTAATATAGGGATTCTTTCATACCCAGTGAAATAGTTGATTAGATAAGCTCTTAAAATTTCTTTAGTTGATATCCCTCTAGCGGTGTCAAATCTAGTAGATGGCTTGGCTAGTTTATTTGTGATTTGTTATGGTGTTAAATTATCAAGTCATGGTTTCTTATTTGAAAATATTTGTTTGTGCTTAATTTTGGTTGATACAAAGTTATTCTTGGTACAGATTGTTTGGGAAATATGGAGTGGTACTCGATCATGAAAATCGTTGGTGACCTTAGGACATGATGAGAGTGGGCGGAAGATAGAGATATGCAATTGGCCCGAGAGTCCGATTGTGGTGAACGACCCTCCCAACGTTAAAATTAATGCCACTTTGGTGCAACATCCAATCACAAATGATGGAAATGGAGAGTTCTAGTTCAAAACAACAACACAAAACCATCTATCATCATAATTTGCACGTAACATCTCATGGTAAAATAATAACATATAATACTGAATGAACATATGACCATGACAAATAAAGTGTGAAACTTTTTTTGTTTTGAAATGGTACTTTATATACAACATATCATTGGGACAACATAACACATGTCAATAAACGTTCGAATCACGCTATGTAAGTTTCAAACTTGTGACCTCTCGCACCAAAGCCGAATCACTTAACCACCGAGACAATGGTGCTTATCAATAAAGTGTGAAACTTTGTAAAAAAGAAAAGTAAAGATAAAATGACATAATAATCAGAGAACATCATAACTTCTAACATATAACTAAGTACTGAATAATAATTACGTAATGCCTCATAATTAAAATGTAGACTAATTAGACAATTGAAAACAAAAATAGATAATAGTAGATATCCAATTAACCTCTCATTGAATGTCCATATGCTATAGCTAAAGTCCCTACAATCTAACTCTCAACATACTCGTGTGAGTACCTGAGAGTTTGTTGTAAAAGAAAGCGATACAATCTGTGGGTAAGACTAGATCTACTTTGAAAGATTCTATCCCAATAATACATTTAAATATAGTATAAGCATAGGAATATTCGATATAAATAATGTACATAACTCATACATTAGTCTGCTCTTCTTCTTGCAAAACAGACATTAACATGAATAGCCTAATATGTTAACTGCTACATCATGGGTTATATTTAGCTAGATGCCATAAGGTATCAAGGGTATAGTAAACATGCTACCATAGGATACCAACAAGCAAGCAAACAATACCATACTTACAGTGCTTTCAAATGTGTGACTGATACCTAATAAACAACCATGGTACCAATGAGAGTGAGAGCAACAGTGTCCTGACAAACATCCCAACCTACCAGCTTAATATCATATCATGATATATAAGGCCTTGTGCAAAGACTAGTTGACCATATATGTCAAGGAAAGGAGTAACAATCACCAATGCACCATGGTCATCTATACGAATCTATGGCAATATGGTTCCCTTAGCAAATTTCAAACTCGCCAAGATCATCGATTGCTTCAGTACACCATGTTATATCTATTAACTCCCCTTAATTTCTAGGTAGATCAAATTCTCTTATAAATCATGATCTTGATCATTGATAATATGATTTAGAGTACTTAACACCATGGATCAAAATCTCTTCATGGTGGTTGAAAAATCCACAGTCTAAAATAATGACAAAATTTTTTTTGGTTGAAAGCAATGGTCTAAAATTTAGGTCAATAAAAACTATCAAAACTTTCAATCGAAAAATAATGATTGAAACTTTCAATCGAAAATAATTGTCTAAACTTTTGATCGAAACTTTCAATCTAAAATAACTGTTTGAACTTTCGGTTGATAACAACGATAAAATATTTCTTGCTCATGCTTCTGAAATTTTACTTCTCCAACTAAATAATTTCCTATCTCAAACCCATTACAAAACATCATCATAAAGATTGCTCTCATATCCAAACATACATATTCCTACATCTAAACAACACCAAAACATCAAACAAATTCATCCAATTCATCCCATTCAATTCACTTGCCAAAAACCATTTTCTTAAAATCAATATTTTAAACATGATAAATCATGTAAAAATAGGGATAAATTAGGGTATTAAATTTTTAGTATTGTAAGTATTGATTTTAAAGACAACAAACCTACATATATTATTACTAATAATCCTCCAAGTTGTGTTATATTTTTAGACACATTACAAAGATATTTTATAGAGATATACAAGAAACTCCATGCAGGCAAATGAGTTATATATATATATATATATATGTGTGTGTGTGTGTGTATGCATGTGTATATATATATGTGTGTGTGTATATTCTCGAAAATTGATCTTAGCAAATGAAAGGCCAAATTGACTAAAGACAAATGGAACCAAGTGCTTCAACGATATATATATTTGTAATATTCAGTAAGTCTGTTTGAGTCTTAGAATTTGTTAAAGGCCCATGGAAAATATCATCGATATTAGTCCCTAATATCTTCATATAAACATACAATCTGAGCTTTAAAATGTGGAAGTCAAAGTTGGATTTAAGAAAAAGAATATCAAAATCAACTAGTGTATGTCGACATACTATTCGGGATGTGTCAATATATAGGAAGCTATTTTGAAATTCAAATTTTAAATGAAAATATTTTAGCAGCATCTCTTCACCAATGGACATGTTCATTGATCCTGTATTTAAAGAGTCTAGAAAGCGAATTTTCAACAATAGTTCTCAATTATTCTCTTACTTCTTCATTTTTATAATTTTATGAGAAAGATCCCTCAATATACTTCCACTCTCTTTGCAAATCCATACTCTTTCACTTCTGTTCTTAATGGATTTGCAAGCACATGAGACTAGAGAGCTTGTACTTTAATTTGAATCATTCTTCCTCTAATCTCATCCTATTCCTCATTGATTTCAAAGATATATTGCTATTTGAGGTTTATAGGATCATTGTACTGAAATTACAAGAACCTATACTAGAGGTACAACTACTTGTCAAACATTACTGTTGTTTATAAAGAGAACTTATCACCCATGGAAACTCAAGAGGAAATGTGTATCTTACGACCCGTAGAATTATAAGATTGTAAATGTGTTTTTACAACCCATGGAAAGAAAGGTAGCGATAGTGGAAACTATGTACAGGGAGAACAAGATTAGATGTAGGATTAGATATCCGAAACAGTATAAAAATTCCTAGAGTGATTTACTTTACTTTACTATATATTTATCTCTGATTATTTTTCCTTTGTTTGTGATTTGATTATTGATCTAAGTGGATGAATTTTAATTTTACAAGTTAACATTTAAATTGTTGATATACGCTATTCACTCCCTTTAGTGTATTAGTAGCTTTAAGATCCATTCCACATTAGTGTGTTTAGGTATATTATAACCCATATTTGATATTAGAGCACATAGTTCTCAAAAAAATCATAATTTGAACTTTGAAAAGGGTAAATGGCCAATAATACTGTTAAGTTGCTATAGATCGAGGATAGCCAAAGATAAAGATAATATAAATGCAGTGGAGATATAACAGTAAATCATACAGTCCAAGTTGCTATGGATCGGAGATATCCAATAGATAAGAGATTATATAAAGTCAGTAGAAATATAACGGTAGATCACATAACCAATTTATATTTGTTTGGACCTCCCATCCTACGTCCAGTCCTGAAGCCCCCTTGGGAATTTCACTAGCATACCCTCACTTCACCTGGAGGAACTGGTTTAAAAAGTACTATGCCTGAAGACTCTCCTTACAGGACTACATCTTTTATTTTACAAAGAAATAACTTGACTATATATTGTGTCTTCAATTCACCAAGTAGTCACGCTAAAGTACAACTCCTATAACCTTAACAATGATGCAGAATGAGCATGTAGAGGTTAGGAAGTGGATAAGGACCAAACTTGAACTTTTTGGAGTGGAAGAGAGTTGGTCAAAGTTTTTTTTAGAGTGAATATAAAGTTTAGGGTTTTAGGAAGTAATATGATAATAATCAAAGAGTGTAGAGTTGATAGTTGTTTTAGGGATGATAGGAGGCTTACATAGGAGTGTTAGGAAGCCATTAAATAGGTGCAACCCTTCAAAATTCAGATAAGAAGAGATGCATCTATTAAAAGTTTTCACACTTCAAAAAGGTGCTTGAATGGGCACTTGAACTATCCTTTTTGATATGGCCATATTAAATAGCTGGCAATACTTTGTGTAGTGCGGTTGGCAAGCAAGCAGCACCTCTCTATATTGACTAGGGTTCGAATCCTTCCTCGTCCATTTTTTTCAGCAATTTAATTTCGGTTTCTCTACAATAATAAAAACACTAAGAAAGTACTGGGGAAAGAAGTTGTATAAATTTTGGTTTCTCTTCAATAATAAAAACACTAAGCAAGTGCTGAGGAAAGCAGTTGTAGTATGGTTGGTTGAGAGCCACGTTTCTTCCTTAAGACGCCTGAGTTTAATTCCTGCTTTGGGCGGGTTTTGCAAATTTATTCCTTGATTTTCTTTGATCGTCATATAACATATCTAACAAAGTTTTGAGTAGAAGCAACTATAATGTGGTTGATTAGTTGAATTCTTTTGTGTTGTTCACCTAAGTTCAAGAACTAGCTTCTCCTTTTTAATAATCTTCCACTTTCTCTATTGATTATATTATTCGTTCTTTATTTGAATCCCGCCACTTGAATCATTTTTTCTTTTGTATTCTTCAATATATCTTGTATAAACTTTGTCATCTAGTATATAGCTACTTGATCTGAAATGACTCGATAAACACATAAGTAACATTATCACATGGATTTTATCATAAAAAACCATTCATGTTTCAACATTCTCCCTGCTTTTAATGATGACAACCATATGACTTTCTAAATAATATTATATTATTTCATCTTAATATTTGCTCTCAACGAATTTATATACTTCCCCTATCAATATGCTCAATTTTGGCCCCCTTATCATTAGTAAAAAGATTAAATATCATTGTAGGTTATGGGTTGTACATTAATTTAGTTATATTTTTTTGGAAATACTCATAACCGACTTAAGTATCCCTAGTATTTCCTTATTGGTTTTTAAATGTTTAGTACAAGGAATGAACAATTTTTAAATATGTGCTATTGTGTATTTTAGCACTATCTTATATAGAATTTTTTTCTTGAAAATAAATTCTACTTTTTAAACTTTTTCAGAAATTCCATAATTACTAGCCACTTTCGAAAAAAATTTAACAGAATATGCATGCTATTGGCTATTATTAGGTATTAAAAAATGATTTATACAATTTTAAGCATCGTTGTACCTTTTAAATATATTTCTTTCAAAAATAGTTTTATTTTCCTCAAAATAATTTTTCACATTATTTAAAATAAAAGAAAAAATTATATATATATATATATATTTAAATATTTTAAACACAATGTCATGTTTAAATAAAAATATTTATAAAAAGGAAATAAATTAATTTGATATATCAAATTTGTTGCAGTTCCCTTTTCCTTAAATGCTTGTTTTCTATTAGATATACATAACATTTGCAATTTGAAGTCCATCTCATCTTTCCGTTCTTTTCTGGGTACCTATAAAAATAAATATGGTATTTTGGTATCCACTTCCTACCTTAGAGTCCAAGGGGTCAGGTCGAAGGTAACCATACCTAAGAGGGTGTGGTAGAACCTTTGAAAGTATAATTTTCATTATTTACTACATCAATGAAATAATCGCAAATATATATATATATATATCTCTTTTTATAGCAATCCGCATATTTAGATATTTGAAATTTCTATTTCCCATTATATTTGTATTTCTATAACTAAGATATGACATATAACATGTAGAAATACTAGTTTTTCTACAAAAAGTGGATCAAAGTATAGTACTAGCTTAATTCTTATACATAAAAGCATATCTAGCACTATTATTTTCACTCGTTTTATTGTATCCTATTCCATTTTTATCAAATAAAGGTCTAGAACTAGATAAAATCATGTTTAAATCATTTTGACCTTTATTAAATTTTGTGGCTTTTTTTAAGTTTTTCAAATTTGGCTTTAAAATCACAATCGTTATTTTCAAGAGAAATATTGATATTTTTAAAATGTCAATCTCTTTATTTAATTCATAATTTTCATTTTTAAATATAGTTTTCATTTTCGAGAAGAAAAATTCAAGATTTTAATTTATCTAAAGAGGACGGTAATAAATTATTTTGTCTTGTCAAATCCAAATTTTCTTTTCTCTTTTTCAAACATAGTAATTTGTTCTTCTAGAATATTTTTAAGAGCCAAAAAAATTATTTTTCAAAACATTGTTTTGATTTTCTAAATTAAATTTCTCATTTTCAAGTTCGATAGATTCCATCTTTTATAAAATAACAAATTAAGCTTTGAGATATTATGTCATATATTAACTAATTCATTATTATCTTCTACTGAAATTTGTAAGTCGGAAAATACCATTTTGTATTCCTCATTAGTCATGGCATTCATAGTACGGGGATTTTGCTTGCTATATTTTGACCGGATATTTTAATAGCCATTATTCTATGATGTTATGACAATCAATAGAATTCCAGGCTCTGATACTACTTGTTAGGTCGTTATCGATCAAAGATGGCCAATAGCTAAGGAATAATATAAATGCAATGTAAATATAACAGTAGATCATACAATCAGTTCACACTGGTTCGGACCTTCTATCCTATATCTAGCCCTGATGCTCCCCTTTTGGATTTCGCTAGAAATACCCTCACTTCACCTGGAGAAAATGGTTTACAAAATCCGCTACCCCATATTCCATATACAGGACAACACTCTTTTCTTTTACAAAGAAGCAACTTGACTATATAGTGTGTCTTCAATACACTGAGTAGTCACACCGAAGTACAACTCCTATAACCTTCAACAATGATGCAGTATGAGTGTATAGAGGTTAGGAATTGGATATGGAAGGAACTTGAATCCTTTAAGGTTAAAGAAAGTTGATCTAAGTTTGCTGTCAAAATGAATATGAAGTTCAGGGTTTTAGGAAGTAATATGAGAGTAATTAGAGAGTGTAGAGTTGATATGCTACTATGGAAATGAAAGGAGGCTTATATAGGAGTGATAGGAAGCCATTAAATAGGTGCAACAATTTAGAAATTCATATTGCAAGAGATACATCCATTGAAAGTTTGCAACACTTCAAAAAGGTGCTTGAATTGGCACCCGAACTGTCCTTTTTGAAACAGTCATATTAAATAGCTGGCAATATTCAAATTAAAATGTTGTGTAGTGCGGTTGGTAAGCAAGCGACAAATCTCTTAGCTGACTGGGTTTGAATCCGCACTTGTCCATTTTTTTAGCAATTTTATTTCAATTTCTCTGTAATAATAAAATGTGCTAAGCAAGTGTTGAGGAAAGTAATTGTAGTGTGGTGGTTGAGAGCCACGTTTCATCCTTAAGGCCCCTAAGTTTGATTCTTGCTTTGGGCAGATTTTGCAAATTTATTCCTTGATTTTCTTTTCCCATCATATAGCATAGCTAATAAAGTTTTAAATAGAAGCAACTAGTGTAGTGGGTTAGTTGAATTCTTTCGTGTTGTTTGCCCAAGTTCAAGACTTAACTTATCTATTTTTAACATTTATTTTCCACTTTCTCCATTAATTATATTATTTGCTCTTTATTTGAATCCCACCACTTGAATCATTTTCTATTTTATATTCTTCAATATACTTGTATAAACTTATCATCCATATATAGCTACTTGACCTGAAATTACTGAAATTACTCAATAAACACATTTGTAATATTATCATATGGTTGTTATCATCAAAATGCAAATCATATTTCCAACAATAATAATGACACACTTTTGTTAAGGGTTGATCTACTTTTAGACCGCCACTATTTAATGGAAGTAATTATGCATGCTGGTTTTGTAGATAGAAAATTTACTTACAAATAAATGGATTAGATATTTGGAATGTTACACAAACAAAATCTATGAAGTTAAAGCCCTGCTAAAGCCACGCTAATGCCATGTTAAGCACTTAGCGTACTTCAACCATTATGCTTTTTCAATTTAGCATTACTAAATAATATATATCCAGTTAAATTCCAATATTTTTCACTACACCTGCTAAATTATGGGTTTTTAGTAATCACTTTAGCAACTTCAATATAAAATGATTAATTTGACCAGTTCTCTTATAAACCAAATAAAATTTAGGGTATAGGTCTAAGTTCAAGTCATAAGCGCTCGACATAAACTAAAACTCTATTTTATTCACTAAGTCTGAACTGCATAGATCATAATATTCTTTAAAAGTTTTGTTTTATTGGAGCGAACAATGTTTCTATTTTTCTACACAAATGACGTGGAAATGAAATTAAATCAACTCTGGAGATTCGATTTTATATCCAATGAAGATTTTTATACCTCCACTATATTTCATTTGTAACGACCCATCTTTCATTCCATAGAAAGACGTATCGTAAACTAGAAAGAAATAGGTAGAAAAGAAAATAGATAGAAAGAAAGAACTAAACAATATCAGAATCTCACAGTGGAACGGAAAAAAAATATTACATCAAATAAATATTACACAGTAGTCACTGATACCATACATCAGAGTCATTCAGTTTTACAAATCATATTAGACAGTCGTGATGACCTGTCGATACATTACAACCCAAAATTCAGACAAAGATACAACACAGTGGAAACATATATAGCTAGATACGCAAAAGCCTCCTGCTCCAAGCCTTCTCCAAATACGTCAAAGCCAACCCGATCACTTGGCTACTCATAAAAATTTGAGTACCCAAGAGTTTAATAATACATAAAATAAACTCCGGGTCAGACATGGGTCTGGTGTGAGTAAACGGTTTAAGTTTGTTTAACTTGGAAATCATTTGAAATCAAAGGTATCTCGTAAGACTCACCACACATAAACACGGTTAAGTTTTTCCCTTACGATAACCAAAACATTTGATAGAAAATCCAGTTATATGATAATAGTGTCTAGGGTTTTCAAATAAATTACTCACATAGCCGAAATTGTTACATTCATTAAATTCCAGCATAAATAGGCATACAAACAAATTCGAGGGCACTTATTGATGATTGGATTCCATATAATGGCAGGGCTACTGGGGTACCGCCCGTCACAGTACCTGGTCTAGATCAGGGTACCGAGGATCCCTCCTGATCCCTGCAACACAAGACCGGAGCTACCCCTTACTGGATAGTCCGAATAAGACAACCCCGCGGTTGTGGCCAACAACCGCCCACACAGCCGAATAAAAAGGGACATCTAGACAGGGGAAAATCTTATCCTACTTGGGTGCTACCCACTTAGCCTTGCTGCACCTCCCCTGTTTTAGCCATTCCCGGTTGATGAGGCTTGAGGCTACGATTACCTTATAGCACACATATCTTGGAATGCTCATCGTCCTCCAATGACGATGGTCTGATAGCATTCGTCCATACAAGTCTGTTTCGGGTCCGAATGGAACCGAAGGCACTATCTTCGCTACACTCGTTTTCGAATCACCCTCAGAGTTAACGACAAATAGCCCTTGCATTCTGAATCTTCATTCCCAATCTTCACTTGAGATTTCACGACCTATCGCTTATTTTGGATCGATGTGGTTTTCGGATAATAATTCTGGTATCTGATCCCGGTCTCATCGAAATCTAAACGACATCTTTTAAGGCCAAGTTGTTTAAGTAAAACAATTTACTTTACTTCAGAATGTCATATGCACACATAAATTCATCACACATATATCTATTTAAATAAATGATTCACATCTATCACCAGTTCAATCCAGGCATTTCATATCACAGAAATATCACAAATTACATAACAGAGATAGTAAATAATCCAAAGCATTCAATTCAAATTAATCATTCATAAGCAAGGTTAATTAGTCACACAATTTCCAATTAATTTAATTTACACAAAATATTTAATTACTTATAATCTTGCTTAATTAACATTAATTAATCACAACCATTTATTTTATTAAATCAAATATTTGGAATTAATTAATTGTTAACTTGTAAATTCACTTAAGACCTTGATTGATTAAAGTTGAATACATTTTCCTTAATTTTCCACTTAATTACATCATTTAAATTTTATTTTAAATAAACTTAGGAATTAATTAAAATAAAATTAACCTAATATATGATTATCCTAAATCAAAACAAATTAAGTTCAAAACATTTTAACTTCAAAATCTTTGGTTTGAAATTGGTTTTGAAACTTGTTCAAAAATTTCTCATTTAAAAACTTGGTAAATTTCATATTTTTTAAAATGTGCAGGCCCAAGCCCACAAATCCTCCTCCTTTCTTCTCTTCTTCTTAAACCCGTTAGTTCACTCGCGTAAAAAATCGAGCCCAACCCGATACAAAAATCTTTCTTCCCCGATCCTTACTCATATACCTGATCCTACCCAAAGCCTACACAAAAACCACAAAACCCAGTGCACGCACGATCGCCGCCGCTCCGATCATTGCCGCTACCACCAGCAAGTCGTCGACGATCCTCACCATCCATTCGACCATCCAGATCTCGCTTCGACCAAGCCAATCAAAATCGAACCAGTCAAGTTACAGAGGGACAAAACCCATTGCCAACATCTACCTCGCACCTCCTCCTTCGATCATCAGAGACCCCGCCGACCAACCCAGACCTTCGCCATAAATCAATGCTCCTCTTCCCCCACCTCCGGCCCCTTCCGATGCGACCACGACGTCGCATTTACCTCCGCACTAACGTCGATTCGATCAGGGTTTTAAACCCTAGTTCCTCTTCGCCGCGCCACTACGGTAAACTAAAAGAACTCCGACCATTTTTCCCATGGTCGCCAACTTCCATGCTACCTCCAGCAACGATCACGACACACCACCATCCTCCGATCGCTGGAATTTGCCAAAAAACCAGTTTCCGTTCATCTAGCAATATCTCAACAAATACTAACTTAAAAATCTTGAAATTATCATTAAAAATCATAGTTTTTAAAATCAAATTAGATTATATAAGTGAAACAAGAAATCATGATGGTCGATTTTTATAATATGTTTTAATTCCCACCGTAAATTCTTTTTCCCAGATAAATATTGAATAATTTCACTTGAAACCATTTTTAAAAATAAGATTTCATCAATACAAACACATTTCTTTTAAAGATCATAACCTAAAAGAGATTGGGAAAGGAGAATTGAATTTTTGAACTTATTTTAGTCTGTTGAATCCAAAAACAGAGGCATATTTATCTATATTCAGACATGCACACAACACTTCATCCATGCAAAACATTTTCAAGTCATTACCACTACTAGATCATACATGCACACAGAAATAAAGTAGATTTAGCTTTTTAAAAGTGATGTTTACTCACTGTAGATAGTTTTTGAATAGAGAACACAGTTATTGAAAAACTGGTGCCTGCTTTGATCTTGATCTTCTTGTTTTAGTTGAGCTGAGCTTTGTGTTTTAATTGCTTTTGATTTTTGAACTGGAAGCTTGATCTACTTTCAATTGAGGTGAACTTGAAGTTGATTTTTTTGGTTTGCTTCAGATTGAAACTTGAAAGAGTTGTTTTAGTTTGGTTTTTCTTTTCTGGTTTTTAGTTTGTTAAAAAGAAAATGAAAGAAGAAAGAAGAAATTGAGATATATATATATATATATATATATATATATATATATATATAAATTAAGAAAACAAATTATTTTGACACTTGTATTTGCATGTGATCCTTAGCTTACAAATGTCTATTTGAACATATTTTATATTTTCTTTTCCTATTTATTTTTATTTTTACTAACTATGTATAGCTAAAAAGAAATATTATATAAAACCCCTTTATTTATTCTTATTTAAATTCTAAACTTAAGCTATTAATAACTATATATAAATACTTATCTTTAGTGTTTTAAAAATGTAGAATTTAACTTTAAATAACTTTTGAGAATTATTATATTGAATTCAAACCATAGCTTCCTATTCACAATTTATATATATAATAAATATAAAACATATTTTTATTTGTTTGAAATGATAAGTTTGCCAATTTAAATGATTATATAAGAAGATTATTAAATTTATTATTGCTAAAAATCCCGGGTTATCACATTATTATACCCCCGCTTCATCCCCACGATAGTTTTTTGCACCTTCACCGCTATAAAAAATCCAAAGCACTTTAACTCCACAGAACTAAATACGTTGAACCCTAGATGGATTATGCACAATGGATCAATGATGAGAAGGCCTCAGTAATTCATAGGCTAAGAATATTCTATTATGTGCCTTGGACAACAATGAGTTTAATAAAGTGCTAAAATATAAAAATGCACAAGAAATTTAAAGGACTCTATAAGTCACAGACGAATGGACTATTAAAGTTGAACATACCAAAATATCCATTGACCAATCAATTTCAACTTTTTAAAATGGAACTAAATGCATCCATATCTGACATGTATTTTGAGATATATTCCATGTATTAGTATTTTTAGGAAAAAATTTTTTGAAGAAGACCAAGTCCAAAAGATCTTAAATTCACTCTTCGGTGGATGGGATCAGAAGACTTTGGGTATCGAAAATGCCAACAATATTAGTATCATGAAAGTAGAAGAATTACTACAGAATTTTATGTCCTGTTAAGTATAGTTGTATGCTAAAAAAGAAAGTCACACAAATGAGAATGAATCACCGATAATCAATGCTAAAAACCATAATCATGGATTAGGTGATAGTGATGATGATGAAGAAATCGCTTTTGTGGCTTGGAATTTCAAGAAATTCTTGATATACAGAAAAAAGGAACAAACTCAACAATATAAATAATTCCGGAAATGAAAATTCTATCAAATGTTTTGAATGTGATAAAAATATCCATTTTAAAAGAGATTATCCGATTTGAAATACTCTTCAAACACTAAAAAAATTCAATAAGAAGTGGAAATAGGCTTTTAATGCAATGTTGGATGATTCTAACACATCATCAAGTGATAGTAAGGAAGTAATGAATGTTTTAAGTGACATGTACAAGGGATATAAAATTTTGGTAGAGATATGTAAATTGAAGATGTTTAACGAAATGTCAATCGAAGAAAAACAATGTCTATATGATAAGATTGAAAGACTTAATGGACTTAATTATGAAAAGGATTCGAAGTTGGAAATTTTTGAAAAACTAGAAAATGAAATGAATTCTTAGAAACAAAAAATCTTTTAATGAAGTTAGGGATCACTGATCTAAATGATAAAATAACATTTCTAGATAATTGTATTATTAACTACAACAAGGATATTAGTAATAAGATAAAGACTTATGTTGATAAGTTTAAAAGAGTAAAGATAATTTATAAAATTTATTATCTTCATCAAAACCCTTAAATAATAAACATAGACCTAGATATACCCTAAAGCCTAAATTAAAGAAAAATAGCACTCCAAGTTCTAAATTTGACATTTTATAATATATGGGTTCTTAGAAGCTTAGATAATAATAAAAAGGATGAATATATGGATAATTTTATTTATGAAGTTCGTTTATCTAATTATTATATATTTAAATGGTATTCAAATTATTCATGGGTTTTGCTTTCAAAAGCTTCAACCCATAGACCCTAATAGAAAAAAGGTACAATTGCACATATTATTTATTTTTTGAAGTACCAACTATACAAAAGTATAATGAAGGAGAAATGGATATTGGACAACGGATGTTCAAAACATATGATGGAAAATCTATAGTAACCGGTTGGTATTATATACAAAGATGGCGGACCGTGAACTTTTGAGACAATTCGATGGGATATGTCATTGGTCTCGACAACACTGGTAATTCTCTAGAACTCCTCTTGTTTCAAATCTTTTACGAGTTACAAATTTAAAACATAATTTGCTATGTACAAGTCAGTTATGCGATAAAGGCTTTAAAATAAGGTTCGAAAAATTGTTATATTTTAGATCACGAGTCAAACTATTTTTGAAGTTATAAGAAAAAGGAATATATGTTTTAAATATGAAATTTTCTAGTGATCATGACTTATATCTTATAGATGATTTAAATGATACTTGGATTTGGCATACATGCTTTTGGGCATTTTAATTTCAACCATTCGTCAGAGATATAAGGTATGAGCTTGTGAGGGATGTTCCAAAAATGAATTTCAATGTAAATAATCTTTATGATGTTGCCAGTTTGGAAAATTCCATAAGAAATCATCTAAATCTAAGGATATGATCTCCACCCCGCATCCTCTTGAAATTCTTCATTTAGATCGCATTGGAGCATTGCAAGTATTTAATAAATCATAATAGATATGGTTTTTTAAGTTGTAGATGATTTTTTAAAGTATACTTGGACATTTTTTCTAAAGTGGAGCTTTTGAAATGTTTAAAACCTTTGGTAAAAAAATTCAACACCAAAGTCAACTAAACAAGGTACCACCGACTTTAGTGGCACCCATATAGTGTTGTAGGCTGAGGCCTAGAGGTCGTGCGCTTGAGCCTCTGAGAAGTCAAATGAATACTCAGCATTAAAAAAGTACCACTCTTATTAATAAGGAAACACAAAAGTCAATTAAAATTAAAATTATAAGGAGTGATCATGGAGGAGGATTCGAAAATGAAAACTTTGAAAATTTTTGTAACAAGAAAGGTATCACACACAATTTTTATTTTCCATGAACTCCTTAACAAAATGGAGTTATGGAATATAAAAATTTAAAAATTCAAGAGTGGACAAGGACATTACTAAATGAAAATAACTTATCAAAGAATCTTTAGGCTAAAGCAGTTGCTATAGCATGTTATATCATAAATAAAATTTTAATAAGACAATTAATTAAGGAAACTCCTTATGAACTATTTTTTGATAAAAACCATAATTTTCATACTTCAAAGTTTTGGAAGTAAGTATGTTATACTTAACACAAATATAACTGAGACCAATTGGACGTTAAATCTGATAATGGAATATTTATTGGATATTCTAATAGAATTAAGGCATATAGAGTCTATAACAAGAGAACTAACACTATATGAGAAACTGTACAGGTCTCATTTGATGAAAATTTTGATAAAACTAAATCAAATGATAAAGTAAATGAAATTATTAACTCAAATGAAGATAGCGGAATTTGAATAACGAGACTAGAAATATGAAAACATAAACACAAATAAATTACTTAAGGTAGAATCTTAAAAGATCATCGTAAAGAAAATATTTTAGGAAATATTCAGTCATTCATAATATGTTGAAATCAATTAATGAAATGAGTAACTTAACATTCACCTCAAGCAATGAACCAAAAAATTTAAAAGAAGCATCATTAGAAGATTCATGGATTCTTGCTATGCAAGAGGAACTAGTTCAAAGGAATGATGATTGGGAACTAGTTCCATGGCTAGAAGACCAATCTGTAAGTGGAACTAAATGGATTAATAGAAACAGAAGAGATGTAATAAGAAACATGCAACATTTAGTAGCATAAGGCTATGATCAAGAATAAGACATCGATTTCGATGAAACCTATAGCAAGAATCGAAGCCAAAAGGATACTACTTTCCTTTTTAAATTATAACAAATTCAAATTATTCTAAATGGGTACTAAAAGTGCATTTTAGAATGGAATAATCAAGGAAAATATATATGTTAAGCATCCTCTACTATTTAAAGATGAAAATTTTCATGATCATGTCTATAACCTAAAGAGAGTACCGTACGATTAAAAGCAAGCACCTCGTGTTTGGTATGAGAGACTCAAATATTACTTTATTAAGTCAGGATTTGAAATTGGGAAAGGTGATACTATGTTATTCATAAAAAGAAATAATAACATTACTAGACTTATACAGATATATGTAGATTATATTATTTTGCTTTAACAAATGAACAATTGAACTTGGAATTTTTTAAAATAATGACAAGTGAATTTGAAATAGGACATACATGAGAATCATACTTTTTTCTCATGACTACAAATGGAACAACCAATCAATGGAATTTCTATAATTCAAGAAAATACGCAAAATACGCTTAGGAACTTGTAAAATGATTCATCGTGTCGAATACAGGTGGTAAACCTACTCCTACGACATTCGAATCAAACTTTGATACGGAAAAAAAATCTAAAGATGTAGATTAAAAGTTATATCATGGCATGATTAGTTCATTACTTTATATAACTGCTAGCAGACCAGATATAATGCACAGTGTATGTTTGTGAAGACCGCCCTAACATTTGGTTCCCATTATACCTATATAATGTGCTATAATTCGATGTAGTATGATAGTCAAGTGGTAAAGTAATAAAATATCTAATAGATAACCCATTGTATATCTCATAACAAATCGAATAAAATATATAATCATCGCAGATATAAAACACGCAAGACAACAATAACTAAGCGAACCACGTAATGAAAGTGCACAGGTTCATACTAATTATATGCAACGTAGGCTATAGAGTTTTATACATTAAATACTCAAATGATATATTGTCTCTAAGATGATAGTCAGACACTATCTAGGCTCCATAGCGTCGCACTACAGAATAATAACAACAATTAGCTCAAGTAATAGTATATGAAAGAATAGCCTTCTATTACTCCACTTGCACAACTCATGTGTCATCCCACACTTTCTATATAGTCTACTCATTTAAGAGTACCTGGGATAATAAGAAGCAAAGTATAAAATCTCGAGTAAAACAAATTATGATATGAGAGATGAACTATCTCAAAATTCTATGAAATCAATATAGTATAGGATAAAGGGTATGGATAATCATACTTGAGCTATCCCTGCATCTAGAGTTAGCACATTAAATCAATATATGCTAATCTACTATCATCATCATCATTATATGGGTGTACTACAATCCAAGTACAATGTTGGATTTCTGGGTATCCACGTCATAATACCTATGTCATGTGAGTGCCCTACAATGACAGACCAAACATGGTAAACATGACATCCATCAAACAATCCTCATATCACTTGAGTGCATTGGATATAACATAACTTATATGGCCTAATCATTAGCCATAAACTCAATCAAAGTCTCATTTTCATGGTGCTCAATCCATATCACTTCACAAGGCTAGGAATTAGAACAAAAACCATAAGGTCTAGGGTAATTCATGATCATAAGATCTGGACAAAATCATAATCATGGTAAGCATCCCCATATACCCCTTCTACAAGAACACAGAGGAAACCTCTAAGTATCAACAATCCTTTTGCATTCATCGCCATGGTAGAATACTGTGAACGTTCCATCCTATTCATCCCTATAACAAAACACTATCGTAGTTCACTCACAAGGCACCCTCATTGAACTCTCCCTTCGGACCATCATCTCGACTCACGTCATTCAGTCATCATCATTAGAACATCTCTAGACTTCCCATATAAGTCATATACACCTCGTCAAATTTAAGCATCACACTATTGCTACACCTTCGATGTTATGCTTTATTGAGTCATAATGTCATTCCAAATGTTAATCGAACACTGCACGATCCCCAAAGTCCATGCCTTGATCCCTCCCAAACACCATCATGTCGTCACTTACCTTAATCATGTTAGTACCGACCATATCGTGTCAGTATCGACATGATTACTTAACCATTTTTGGTTAAGTTCCATTCCTCTAAAACCTCTCATCTTTCCATAATGCCCTGAAGTCGCCTCTTTATTTTCCCCTGGTCACTAATGCCCTTACCTTGAAGCTAACCAACTCAGTTGTTTTCTTGGCTCAAAATTATCTAAGTCCAAAATAATCTCATTTAATCTCCATGGCCCAAAGACTTTTCTTTATTTCTCCGAAGTAGCTATATAAATGCCTTGGGTAAATCATGCATGTACCAGGTTAATACCATGGCCAAAATTCGTCTATGTCCCACAATTGAAACCTCTCATCCAAATCCAAGATCTGAAGCCTCTACCACATTTCCATACTTCAGACCCAAAGCCAAACACCCAAAGTCTTGAAGTCATCCTACCCCTAATATTCTCTTGTACCTATCACTGACTTGATTTAAATGGTACTAAAACTCCATCAATTCGACCCTAATCAACTTTTGACTTATTATATAGCTCCATTAGACCTTAAAGCGCAATATAGTATGGTTACGTCATATTTTAAGCATTTTTTCTCATTGATTTCACTTGATGATGGCCACTCTCTGATTAGAACAAAATGAGTTAAAGCACAACAAACAAGCACAATTAATACACATATTTGTCCTATATAAGCAACGTCAATCATATCCAAGAATTTTTATTGTCCTATATCCAACCATATACAAAATGATGAGTTATTTAAAAAAAAGTCAAAAACGAATCAAATTACACATTTATCCTTTTGAAATTATCTAAATAAGCTGTTAAGGTTAGACCTAAGTTTAAAAGCATTTTAACATTTGAAATCATAATAAATATATTAATATTTCTATATTAACTAACATAGGATAGTGTGAGGTCTCACTCACCTAATTCAAATCAAGTATAAGTACAAATCCAAATCCATAAGTGACCACTGAAGGGACAAACTCCAAGATGAACCAAACAATAATTGAGTTAATCACCATTCTACTAACCCCTTAATAATGTGTTTTAGCTAATTAAAGTAAGATAAAAGGATGCTTTTTTTCTAGAAAGGAGATTAATGAAGGTTTTCATTATTTTTGAGAAGTGTGTAATGAGGAAGAGGATGTCCCATCAACTCCACTTAGCACAATTCCTAAATTTGGCTTTTAGACCTAACCCAAATCTCCCTAATTACCCACTTAACTATCCAAAAACTATCCAAACTTCCAATAGCAATGTCTCCTAAAAGATAAATCCAAATAGCTATTGTGGACACTCTATGGACGAGGGACCATCATACCTTTCCAATGGAAGTAATCTCAACCCCTAATTCGACTTCTATCAAATGTTATAGGCCTTACAAATCTTTAGGGTCAAAATAGTCCAACAAAATTCATAATGTTTGCAGATGTCACTACTCAACATTTCTCAAAGTTATAA
Source organism: Allium fistulosum (assembly GCA_030737815.1). NCBI lineage: Eukaryota > Viridiplantae > Streptophyta > Magnoliopsida > Asparagales > Amaryllidaceae > Allium > Allium fistulosum. The sequence goes on along the minus strand of CM060906.1, from coordinate 271,048,587 downwards.
TGTCATACAACCCAATATGAATCTAATAATAATATTTTACAATTCTTCAATATGTAAAATACATGCCGTTACACTCTCCCCTTCCATCCTTTATGAATTTCGCCCTTGAAATCCCTAAATCATAAGGTCAAGTAAACTAATATTCACCTCACATGCCTTATAATCATAAGCAGTCATATCAAACATCAAACATGCACAATCAAGCAATCAAATGTAATCTACACTTATCCTATCATGTTAGGTACTAAACTATTCTACATGATATCAAAAGTGAAAGTAAGTGCTATAAATTGATAGTCTTACTAAGTGAAGAACCCTAAATAAGCGGTCCTCATGCTCTCCTTGGTCTCCCATTTATAGTCGCTCTCATTTTCACCCCATTGAACCTTCACTAACTTTACCATCTTCTTTCTGTGATGTTTCATATTATGTTCGATGATATGAATAGGCCTATGAGGTTTTAAAGCTTCTGGTTTAGTCTCGATATCATCAAGCTGATTTGGTTTCACTATTATATTTGAGCCATCATAGACTTTCATAAACGAGAAACGTAAAATACATTGTGCATGCCTACCATCTTCGAGGGATAGTCAACTCTATAGGCTAGGCTCCCAATCCTCTCGAGTAACAGAAAAGGACCTATGAATCTAATTGCCAACTTCCTCTTAGTACCGAACAAAACCACATTCTTTAATAAGGTGATCTTAACAAATATTATACTAGCAATAAAATACTCAATATCACATCTTCTCTTATCAACATAGTTCTTCTGCCTATTCTAGGCAGGTTTTATTCATTGCCGAATGATTTTGAGCTTCTTTGACATCTCCCAAATCATATCTAGTCCCAATATTGGTTTCTTGCCCGCTTCCTACCGAGACAAAGAAGCATTACACAGTTGGCCATGTAATGCCTCGAATGGTTCCATATCGGCTAGACTAATAATTGTTGTTGTATAAGAACTCCACCAAATGAAAGTGATTGTCCTTCAAGCCTCCAAAGCAGAGTATGCAAGCTTGTAAGAGCTCCTTCAGTATACGATTCACCTCTTGGTCTACCCATCAATCTATAGGTGATGAGGTATACTCATGTGCAGCTCTATCCCCATTGTCTCTTATAAGCTCTTTCAAAACCCACTAGTGAAAAATGAATCTTGGTCACTGATAATGCTCTTTGGCACAACATGGAATCGCATAATCCATTTTATATATATCTCGGACAACTTGGATGACATTCTAATCGAATTTACGGGTATAAACCTAGGACTCTTCATCAACCTATTGACTGTGACCCAGATGCTATCATACCCTCCTCTAGTTCTCGACAATCCATCGATGAAATCCATCGATATCTATTTTCGCTTCCATTCATGAATCTTAAGCGGTTGCAATAAACCGCTTAGCTTCTTCTGCTCTACCTTAACTAAGTGACAATTCATATATATCGAGATGAATGCACAATATCCTTCTTCATCCCCTCCTAATAAAGTGTATACCTCATATCAATATACATTTTATTGCCTCCGAGATGTATAGTCAATTCAAATGGTGGCACTCCTTTAGCACCTTATCTCTCAACTCATCAACATTAGGAAAACAATCTCCTATCCTTACGGAACCAACCATCTCGATTGATTCCATACTGCTTTATTTCCTCATATCCTACTCCTTTCCCTTATTTAGCTATTATTTTTGCTAGCCTAACATCGTGCCTTTATCCAGCATTGATCCACTCAATCAAAGTAGGTTCTACAGTCAAACTAGCCACATCTTTGGCTCAAGCCTACATCGAAGTCTGAAGTCATAACCAACAATAAACTCAAGCCCCTTTCGCTCTACGGATATTGCTCTCAAGCTGGCATGTATTCTACTCAAAGCATATGTGACTACACTTCCCTTACCAGGCATATAGGAATGTCAAAGTCATAGAAGACTAAGAATTCCAACCATTGCTACTGATAAAGGCTGAGATCCTCCTTGGAGAAGAGGTATTTCAATGATTTGTGGTCTATGAATAACTCAAACCTTTCTTTAATAAAGTAGCACCTTCAAATACTCAAACCAAATACTATTTCCACTTACCCCAAATCATGAGTTAGGATACTTCCTCTGGTGTGGTTTTAGCTGTCGACTGACATATGCGACAACCTCACCCTTCGCATCAATACCGCACTTAGTCTGGTACCATAGGCATCCGTGTATACTATCAACTCCTCATTCCCATTAGAAATAACTAACATGGGTGCAATCATCAACCTCTTTATCAGACTTAAATATGCATGCTTCCATCTCACGTCCCAAATAAAAGTCTGATTCTTCTACATTAAATTGGTTAACGGTGACGCTACATTTGAGAAGTCCTTGATAGAACCTCTATAGTACCCCTCCAATCTAAGGAAACTCCTTACCTCTATAGCATTCTTGGACCTATCCCAATCCTGGACTGCCACAATCTTCATAAGATCTATAATAATGCCCTGCTAAAGAAAAACATGATCCAAGAATCTCACTTCTGTTCTCTAAAAGCGACAATTAGAAAACATTGCCTTTAATCAGTGTTTCATGAACACATCCATTACAATCATATGATATGTCTTATGTTGCTTTCTATCCATAAGTAAATGAGAATATCGTTAGTGACCACAAACATGAACTTATTCAAGTGATCCCTGAAAATATGGTTCATGAGATGCACAAAGGATGCTGGCATATTGGTTAGCCCATATGACATAAAAAACCACTTATAAAATCTAAATAGAGTATGAAACTCTACAATCGGTACACTCTCCCTAGTTAGCCACCGTTGGTGAAACCCCATTGCAAGGTCCAACTAAGTGAACTCCATCGCCTGTAGAGCTGATTGAACAAGTCATCAATATATGGGAGTTGATACTTATTCTTCTTCGTCACCTTATTCAGCTCATGGTAATCAACACTCAACCTTAAAGAGCCATCCGCCTTGCTGGTGAATACTACTAGTGCACCCTACTTAGATATACTCCTATGAACAAACCCCATCCTTCATAGGTCATTCACTTTCACCTCTAGTTCCCTCTGCTCTTTGGGTGTCATTGCCTCAAAGGCATAACCATCGGTTTAGAAACCTTAACTAGATCTATTCGAAACTTCATATCCTTATGTGATGGTAATCCAATCATCTCATTAAATACGTCCGAATACTCCCTAGCTATGGACATCGATGACAACTCATCATGTGGGACCTCCAGGGTATACAAAAAGCTAACCATCAACACATCATCATCTAGGAAGCATAACTTAAATCTTTGCCCATTGTCTATCCTTATCTTCACCAACTATCTCTTAGAATCCACTAAGACTCCATACTTTATTAGCCAGTCCATCTCCAAATTAATGCTGAACCCAACTAAACCCAAAACAAAGCAATCACAAACAGAAAAGGATCCATGGGCCAATAACACGAGGTCTAAACAAACCATAAAAAGGTTAGCCAAGCCCCCAACAAGGTTTGTCACAATCAAAGGTCGGTGTGATATGCCAGGTCTCAATCCCAATCTCTCTACCAAATCACTAGATATAAAGGAATCTGAAGAACCTGTACTGAATACAACATGTACTGAATACAACATGTACTAGAAAATCTAAATTGAAAGCAATCCTTGGATAGTAATACTCTTTCCCTTTTCCTTCGTCGATGAAGCACTCAACCAAGTTGGAACAACATCCAATGCATGTGCCTTAACAATTGCCTTTGCTTCACTAGTTCGGGAGAGTCCTTCTGAATAAGCCTGAATTTATTGTAGTTAGCCCTTTTTGCCTTCAGCTTTGTTATCCATCTTCAAATGACCCTCCTTATCATATTGTAGCAAGTAGAATTCCACTTGCCCTTTTCTGGACATTTTTCTAGAAGTACTTCTAGTTGTTGTTTAGTATTCTCTTACCCCCCCCCCCTCCTGCTTGCATCTTTGGCTCATTTTAGGAAACAACTAGCTTAGATTTAGGATACAGGCTCTCATGTTGTAGAACCTTCTTAACAAGCTTCTCAAAAGACCCATCAATATTCCCTACCATTTTTCGTCCCAGATAATCATCCAAGCCCATGATGAATTTCTAGTTCTATTTCTAGGGAGTATCGACAAAAGATAAGCTGTACTTCAATAACATGTTGAAATCGGCCACATATTCTGAGATAGTCATATCCCCTTATCTCAACTTAGCAAACTTATAAAATGTAACATCTTGGAGATTTACGTAAAATTTAACAAGAATTTAATATAAAATTAAATGGAAATTTAATAAGAAAAGTAAATTTAATTAAAACAATGGCTAAAATGAAAATTTCCACAAACGTCCGAATTTGGCTACAAAACTTGGACCATTATGTTCGTACCGATTCTCTGGACGATTTTCATACATAACACAGAGTTAATATAGAGAATTTGCAAGAGTTTAAGGAATTGGAAACTGAATAAGAATTTAATAATAAAAATATCATAAATTAACCAAGCCAACGGTCGACCCAAAAGGAGGTCGACCGATAGCAGTTGACCATAAGTCTTGTAAAATCATGTGTTCTGAGTTTTGTGTGACGTGTTCAAATGTCATGGATTAATGCTTGGCTATGAAGAAATTGATGTGCATACGTGATTACTGGAGATTCTCTATAGATGTAACGGCCTAATCTAAACCCAACCCCTATGAATACCAGCCTAGTCTAACTCTAGAATGCACTTAACAGAACATAGTAACAGAACCATGTCAAAATTTTCTCTCTTCCCTTACTTTATTTTTTTAAAATCAAATAAAAACAACTTAGAAGAAAACATGCATTGGAATCAAGGTGGAGCAAGCAGAGTGAATGAATAGAAGGGTGATTTTTAGGCAAGAGCAATAGGAAGAGCTTAGGCTTGAAGTGAGTGGGAATAAGTTTAATAAGATAATTATTATAGTTAGATTCAAAAAAATTTAATTGATTAAAGGTGCTAGAAATCTAAATTGAACTATATAAAATCCTAAATTAGAATAGGCAAACTTGATCAAAATCGAAGCACTATAAATTGTAAAACTTGAAATTGATGTGTAATCCCTTTTATAGTTAACTTGCAAACCTAAATTAACAAACCCCAAATTGAATTGCTAAGTGAAATATGAACTAGTCATCCGATAATTAGGATTTAATATCTATTGGTAGTGTATAATTAAAGAACAAACAAAAATAGGCAATTAGAAATCGTAGAAACCCTAAATTTTGTTTGTGAACAGTTGACTCTAGACCCCAACGGTCAACCGGTAGCGGTCGACCGTCGAGGAATAGCAGTCGACTATTTGTTTGTTATCATACGTTTTAGTTATATCTCTACTCTTATCTTATTTTATAAATGATAATTATAGTAAGACTGATCTATTTATTATTTTCTTATTAAATAATACTCAGGTCGGACCGAGATGTTACAGGTGCTTCTGCTTGACTCCTTATTCGGGATCATCTTCTGACTTTTGCCTAACTACATTAGATTGGTAGTTTTTGTTGTTATACATTAGAGATAGAGACTCCATGATGTATACATATTCTTTTATCTAGCATTTGTATCTATTCTTTTGTGATATTTTGGATCTTGTTTGACCACTACTCTGATGTACACTTTTATGTGTTATATTCATATCTGTTTCCGCCTTTGAGATATGAACATCTATGACTGATTTATGTTATGCTTATTTCTATATTTGTTTCCGAAGGTCTCATAGCGACTGTGTGGTAGCTTTGAGTTTTTATTTGATATGTCGGATTTCTTCTTGAAATAAAATGCATGTTATACTATCTGACATATCGGTACTCGCACAAAGAAATTACACGGATGGTCGCTCCTCAACATCCTTATTCTTCACGCTAGTCGACGGCATTACTCCGTAGTGTTCTTGGCTAGCGTGAGTATAGAGGTGGGGCGTCACAACTTGGTATTGGAGCCAAACTTCGGAACAATGTCGAATAATCTAGCAAGGATCATTGTCTTAAGTCTCTCTTAAGAGTCGTGCCATAGGATTTAATTCGAGTCTTCGTACCGTTCTATTCTAATTCTTTTTATGATGCCTTGTTTTATCAATCAAGTTTGTTTGATATTCATTCTGAGATTAACCTTTTTTCTCTTTTCTTTCTTTCTTAAAGAAGAGAAATGGTTAGACCTGGCCGTCCCAGCGCCGGTCAGTCTAGTGCTACTCCCCAGGATGGAGTATTTATGTCTGCTCAGCAACTTCTAGATCTTGTAAGAAATGCTCAAGCTGTCGGACCCACTCCAGAGCCCACCCATCCTAAGTCTGGGTTTGCACGCTTGTAAGCCATTTAAAGGTTCCGAGAGCGTTATTGAAGTCCAGGCTTGGCTTCGAACATGCGACCGCATCTTTTCTTGCATGAATCTTATTGGTCTCTATCGAGTCCAAGTGGCTTCTAGCATGCTCCAAGAAAGAGCATTAGACTGGTACGAGCTTTTGATCTCTGAAATTAGTGAAGTGGATCTTACTTGGGAGCAATTCCGGGAAAGATTCAAATTGAAGTTTGTGCCGGAGGCTGAAAAAGTAACTTTAGCTCGGCGCTTTATCAACTTTGTTCAAGGTGAATCTTCCATGACGGACTAGGTTGCTTCTTTCGAATCTCTATCTAAATATGGGGTCGAGTATATTAATACCCCATTGAAGTAAAATTAGAGGTTTGTGTATGGCTTGAACAAGAGCCTCAAAAAGCCATTACTTCTGAAATTATAAGTTTCTTTTGATCAACTTGTTGATATTGCTCTTCGACTCGAAGAGGCTGATAAGGATAGTGATGCTGAGGTCAAACCAAACATCAACAAGAAGAGACCTTTCAAATTCAAGCCTAATCCCAACAAAAAGGGGAAGCAAACAACTTCGGTAGCAAATACTCCTACCTCTCGTCGTGGGGAATGTTACAATTGTGGTTCTAAGGACCATTATGCAAACAAGTGTCTGAAGCCCCTTTTTTGCCGCTATTGCAAGAGTTCGGGTCATACTATATCTTTGTGTCCCAAACTTTAAGGCAAGAAGGAGGGCAAGCTAAATGTTGTACAAGTCCCTGCTAACACTTCTCGTGGTCAAGGTATTTCTCATTCTATCCTTGATGGCATTATTATATTTCGTGATCTTACTATTCGAGTTCTTTTTGATACGGTTGCATCTCACTCTTTTATATCAAAAGAACTTGTTGATGCTTTGTCTTTGAATGTTATTGGTTTGATGACTTCATTAAGGATTGCGAATCCAGTTGGTGGATCCGCAACACTCAGTTTACTATGTAAAGATGTCGAAATTACTTTATGCGATTATGCTTTACGAGCCGATTTGCATGTTATGCGTTATCTTGGTTTCAGAATGATTTTGGGAATGGATTGGCTTAACTGTTATGAAGCCCATATCCTATGTCCTGAGCGGACAATATATCTTCGACATCCTCAATCTGTTAAGTTGATTTCTCTTGTTCTGAAAGATTCAGATTCCAATTCGAAAGCATCCTTGTATTCACTAAATCCTCATGATGACGATAACGATGACGAGGAAGTTGTCATTTCCCTCATTCACATTGTTCGTGAATTTTCCGACATATTTGAGCCCGTTCTAGGATTACCACCTAAGCGAGCAATTGAGTTCAGAATTAATCTAATCCCTGGAGCTCTACCTATTACTCGTCCTCCTTATCGTATGTCCAGTAAAGAAAATGAAGAGATGCGCAAACAATTATCCGAATTGGAAGCGAAGCAATTTATTCAATCTAGTTCCTCTCCATGGGGAGCTTCAGCTATTTTTGTGAAGAAATCTGATGGGACACTTAGGCTTTGCGTTGACTACTGCAAGATTAACGATCTCACCATTAAGAATAAATATCCCTTGCCTCGGATTGATGATTTATTCGATCAACTTAGTGGTGCTAAAGTCTTTTCACAGTTAGACTTAGCAACCGGTTTTCATCAGCTCCGTATTGCAGAGGATAGCATTCCTTTGACTTCGTTCTGTACTCGTTATGGATTTTATGAATGGCTTGTTATGCCATTTGGTTTAACGAATGCTCCAGCTTATTTCGTTGACCTTATGAATCGAGTTTTCAAAGACTTCCTCGATCGATTTGTTCTCATCTTTATCGATGATATTCTTGTTTATTCTAAAACCGAGGAAGAGCATGAAAAACATCTTTGGATTGTGTTGGAAACTCTTAGGAGCAACCAATTGAAAGCAAAATTTTCTAAATGTCACTTTTGGCAATCTCGTGTGAAATTTTTGGGGCATATTATTTCTGAATCCGGAATTTCCATGGATCCTTCAAAGATTGATGTGATTCAAAATTGGAAGAGACCGGAGAGTGTGACGGAAATTCGTAGCTTTCTCGGATTGGCGGGCTATTACCGTCGGTTCATAAAAGACTTTTCTAAGATTTCTGTACCTCTTACTAATTTGACAAAGAAGGGAGTTAAATACATTTGGTCAGACAAGTGTGAAGCTGCTTTTCAGAAACTAAAAGAACTCCTTTCTGTGGCTCCTATTCTTGTGATTCCCGAAGGGAACCAAGATTTTATTGTTTACACCGATGCTAGTCGTGTTGGTTTGGGTGCCGTTCTCATGTAAAGGGAACGTGTTATTGCTTATGCTTCTAAGCAATTAAAGCCTGCCGAGACTAGATATGCCACTCATGATTTAGAGCTTGCGGCTATTGTTTTCGCCCTTAGAATTTGGCGTCATTATCTTTTGGGAGAGAAATTTGTTCGCTACACCGATCATAAATCTTTGAAGTATTTATTTTCTCAAAAGGAACTTAATTTGCGTCAACAACGTTGGCTCGAGTTCCTTGCATCTTATGATCTTGATATTCTTTATACTCCCGGAAAGGGAAATCGTGTTGCCGATGCCCTTAGTCGTAAGCAACAAGCGGTTGTTTCCATGATGATATCTAAATGGAATGATCTCGCGACTTTATCCACTTGTGAGATTCGAGATCGTGAATCCAATTTATGTTCATCCCTTGTTTTGTGTAGCCTTGAAGCTCATCCTTCTCTTTTAGACCGCATCCTTAAAGCTCAAAAGCATGATCCCGAATTGGTTCTTCTTAGCCTAAGTTGTAGGGATAAAATTGATATTGAAGGTTTGAAAGACTTTGATATAGATGCTCGTGGCGATATTCGAAAATTTGGTAGACTTATCGTGCCAAATATTTGTGATCTTCGTAAAGATATTTTAGAAGATTCTCATCGTTCTAAATTTACCATTCATCCTAGTAGTAGTCAAATGTACGCGGATATGAAGCGACTTTATTACTAGGAGGGAATGAAATCTGATATTGCTAACTTTATTAAGCGTTGCATGACTTGCCAACTCGTTAAGGCCGAGCATCAAAGGCCCGGTGGGTTATTGCAACCATTGAAAATTCCAATATGGAAGTGGGATCAAATTTCCATGGACTTTATTGACGGTCTTCCCCGTTCTCATTCGGGTCATGATAGCCTATGGGTGATAGTTGATAGACTTACAAAGTCCGCCCATTTTATTCCCGTTCGGTCCAATCGGACCGTACTTATTTTGGCTAGACTCTTTGTCAAGGAAATTGTTAAATTGCATGGGGTTCCTACTTCTATTGTTAGCGATCGTGATCCATTGTTTACTAGTGGATTCTGGAAAGGTCTTCAAAAAGCTTTGGGAACGAAGATTAATTTTAGCACCGCTTATCATCCTCAGTCCGATGGACAAACCGAGCATGTGAATCAAACCCTTGAAGATCTTCTTCGTGCATGTGTTCTTGATTTTGGTGGAAGTTGGAAAGATCATATTTCTCTTGTTGAGTTTTCCTATAACAATAGCTTCCAATCTAGTATTGGTATTGCACCTTTCGAGGCACTATACGGAAGGCCATGCCGATCTCCTTCGTGTTGGCTTGAAGCCGGTGAGAAGCTGGTTTTAGGTCCAGATTTTATCCGTGATGCCACAGAAAAGATTAACCTTATTCGTCATAGGATGAAAGAAGCACAAAGTAGACAAAAATCCTATGCCGATAACCGAAGAAGGAAATTAGAATTTTCTGTGGGAGATTTTGTGTTTATTCGTATTTCACCGATGGAAGGTGTTATGCGTTTCAGTCGATTGGGAAAATTAACACCATGATATATTGGCCCATTTCCCATCACCGAACGCATTAGTTCCGTGGCTTATCGCCTTTTATTACCAGCTCGGTTTTCTGCTATTCATGACGTATTCCACGTCTCTCAACTACGGAAATGCCTTCGAGATCCCGATTCTATTCTTGAGCCCGGTGTTATTAAAGAAATTGAAGTTTCGCTAATTTGACTTATGAGCAACATCCTATTCGATTTATTGCTTCGGAGGTTAAACGCCTTCGAAATAAAGATGTTCCTCTAGTGAAAGTTCAATGGTCCTCAAATCCTAAGGATTGCTCTTGGGAATCCAGAGAATTCATCGAGCGAACACATCCGGACTTGCTCTCTCGTGCTCCTTAAGGTGAACTTCTTATTTCAAAATTCTTCTTTTTGTGTTGATATGCTTTTGTTGTTGTTACTTCTTATTTATTTCTTAAAGATTGCGAGGATGCAATTTCTTTAAGGAGGGGAGTCTGTAACAACCCGTATATTTTACGATTGAATATTTAAATATTTTATTTAAATATAGAATCGTTAATCGGATTAAAGTCTGAAAAGCTACTTTTTGTAAACAGTCGAATTGGGACTCGAGACCACCTTCATTGAGTCCAAAATGGCGTTTACAACTTTTTTGAGTATAAACATCGATATGTTTGGAGTCGAGTAAAAATTATGACTTTTTACGTTGGGTTTGGGTTTCAGCCCACTAACCCATCTTAATACCCTAACTCAGCCCCTCCCTTCTTCATTCATCCTCATTTCCTAATACATTCAAGCTTAAGTAAAAATGGGGAGAGGAATGGGAAATTAGAAATTCCTAAGCCCTAGTTTCTTTTACAAATCCAAGTGTTAGCTCAAAAATCAAAGAGAAGCTTAGGTAAGCCTCCTCTTCATCTTCTCCAACTCATTCTCTCTTTAACTTTAGAAATTTCCTAAACCTAACTTAGGAAATGTTCTTCTTTAGAGCTTAGATTCAAGCTTCTAGAGTTAAAGTTGAAGAGTAGTTGATCTTCCTTTGCTTTCAAGCTTCTCCTTCATCATTTTTGGGTTTAAAGGTGAGATTTTTATCTCGCATCTATGTCTATAACTATCTTGATTGTTAGGTATGAGTTCCTAACATCTTTACATGTTCATTTGATTTTTATTTGGATTGATTTGGTGAACATTTCAATTTTTGGTGTTTTGAAGTCTAATACTCTAAAAATCTTAGCTTTGATGTTTGATCATGCTTTTGGTGGTGTATCGAAGAGCCTATAGGGCTGGGTTGTCGATTGGCATAAACCCCTAGCGCCCATTGCTCGTCCGACCGCAAATTGGAAGAGTTTGCTCTTCATTTGGATAGGCTGAGAACAGTCCCAGTGCCAGTCAGTCGACTGACCTCTGAAATCAGTCAACTAGCTGTAGAAACTGAGCGTATCTGGGACTGTCTGCAGAAACTGGAAGTCTCTGTTTTCTGCAGTCAGTCGACTGACTGCAGGAAATGAAACTTTCGGGTTTCTGGATCAGTCGACTGGCCTCTGCAGTCAGTCGACTGACCTGCTTGTTTTTTCCTATTTTGCCTATTTTGCTTGAGGTTCCAATCTTTATCGATTCATGACTATTCGATTTATTGTTATCATTTATTATTGACTTTGATGACTTCTTTTTCGGGATTTTTGAGAATATCCATTTTGATGGATTTGGTATCGATTTCTTTGGATTTGATTCACGTCTTCGTATGTGGATTTTGGTGATTGATTGTTTCTACAATCATTTCTATGCTTTGTCACTTTAAAATACAAAGGTTTCTATACTAATAGTAAATATTCAAACTTTTTACAAAGATGATTTCAACTCTATTTTTAATACAAAGCTCATTTATAAAACCATTTTCTAATCTATTAGTATACATAAACCTTTACCTCATTCGTATGAGAAAATCTAATTAAACGGCTTAGCAAAACAAGTGGTATGAAATGCTTGCGTTTACTTCGTCGGTTAATTTTTGGACTTGTTCGATTGAAATTCTTGTGACAATTTTCGAGTGGGAATCTACAATTTGTTCGTAAATATTTAAGTTAAGCTAGTGGTTATGGGACATGAAGCTAAACTCATATATTTACTAGCTTAGTGTAATCGACACTTTTATTGATCGATAATGATCATTTTGTGATTTAGACTAGCAATGTGCGATGTCTATTTGTTTGTGTGGGGATTACAATCCCCGTTTGTGGAACTTCGGTTCAATTTGGTGGGGTTGCAACCCGTGGTCTTCGGCCCGTTTATGGAGCTCCGGCTCAAAATTTATGGTTAGCGACCATGGAATAGCGTTCCGTTTATGATACACGTGTTGGTGAGTTTTCATGCTTCCGTTTGTGATAGGCCTCCCCCTTTGTGATTTCTGGATTTCTAATTGATGATTTCTAGAATTTGCGTTTCACCTCTTTTTGTGATTGGCAATGATATGTTTGTCAATATTTGTGGTTTGGTGAATAAAATAAAGAATATGACATTCTTTTTGGTGCTTTGAGATTCTTGAGATATTGTATGATTTTGTTGTTGTTTATAGCATACTTGTCACAGTTTGACATTATTGTTATCATAAGTTTTAGTTATATCTCTACACTTATCTCATTTTATAAATGATAATTATAGTAAGACTGATCCGTTTATTATTTTCTTATTAAATAATACTCGGGTCAGACCGAGATGTTACAGGTGCTTCTGCTTGACTCCTTATTCGGGATCATCTTCTGACTTTTGCCTAACTACATTAGATTGATAGTTTTTGTTGTTATACATTAGAGATAGAGACTCCATGATGTATACATATTCTTTTATCTAGCACTTGTATCTATTCTTTTGTGATATTGTGGATCTTGTTTGACAACCACTCTGATGTACACTTTTATGTGTTATATTCATATCTGTTTCCGCCTTTGAGATATGAACATCTGTGACTGATTTATGTTATGCTTATTTCTATATTTGTTTCTGAAGGTCTCATTGCAACTGTGTGGTAGCTTTGAGTTTGTATTTGATATGTCGGATTTCCTCTTGAAATAAAATGCATGTTGTACTATCTGACATATCGGTACTCGCACAAAGAAATTACACGGATGGTCGCTCCTCAAAAGCCTTATTCTTCGCGCTAGTCGACGGCTTTACTCCGTAGTGTTCTTGGCTAGCGTGAGTATAGAGGTGGGGCGTCACAACCTCAGTGGTCGACTTGTAGCTATGGACCGTCGAGGAACAACGATCGACCATTCGTAATGAAAACCGCAGATTATAAACCTCGGCCTAGGGCCTAAGTTGAAAATAAATATTATATAATTATAGTTAATTTTTTTTATAGAAATGGAATTTATTTATTTGACACTATTTTAGGCTAAGTACATGTGCTAGAGACAACATGGAAGTTAGTTCTCTATAATGGGACCATAGGTCAGTGTGATATTGGGTAACAGTTAAATACCCATTTGAGAATTGAGAGTCGACTAGGGTGATATATTTTGGAAATTGAGAATTAGGAGCCGACTAGGGCGATGAATTTCACAGACACTCAAGGGGAGTTCCATAGTGGATGCGCAACACTAATGGGGATGCTAGTTGAGTGAGCCCAATAAAAATGGGGGATTATATATGGATAGTCAAGCCTAGCAATATGATAAGAGGCTGTAGAATAGAATGAAGCCCGATACTAACGAGAGTTCTTATACACATGAATCTGATGCGATGTGGTATAGGTGGACGTTGGTGCGGTACAACAATAGGCATTTAGCACTATGATTAGGAGACAGACAAGGGTGCATACGATGAGTCATACAACGAGTTTACATTTCAAGGTTCTCCCTCTTTAGACATGGTGATGGTATAGGTACTTATGGGAGAGCAGTTCCCACGGTCGCCTACAGGTGGTAATTCCTTATTGAATGACTCTAGTGATGTTGGTCGATCATTAATGTGAGGTTTGATATGTAGTTCGACCGTTTGTGTTAGATAAGAATCCTTCGGTATTAGACCTTAGGATTTCATGGACGCATGTAACACACCCTTTGTCACTTAGAATAGTTTGAAGTTAACTGCACATGATCATCATATATTAAACTTGCACCCATTCGCTGAACATTTTGTCTGACCTATACTTTTTCCATCTTTTCCCCACCACAGGTGGATAGGGAAGCAAGTGATTGACTCATTTATGATACTTAGAGGGTCGTGTTTATCCTTGGAGACTACTTTTATCATATTTACTCTCCATGTATTATCCTATCATATTAGAAAATTTTATTTCCTTGTATTAGACTTTGAGAGATAATTTTTCTATGTACTCTATATTGGACCATGTACTAATTTCTCTTATGATTGTGATTTGGATATTTTCTAAGATGGACATTTTCTACGTTATATATGTTTAATTCCTTCCGATGTAAGTTTTGAAAGTTTAGTATATCTTAGATTATATCTTCTTGTCTTATTCTCTGAAATGTTAAAGGTTAAAAAGATGATGATATGCATTTCTCGACACGATGCGAGGGCAAAAGCCATACCGAGCTCTGGATTGGCGTGTGTCGGGAGGTTTAGGTTTTCACACGAAATAATGCCGAAATCTGGGCAACATGTATGAATTTCTCCTCAAACCTTGTCTTAGACTACTTCGAGGCAATTTAGTCCTCGAGGTAGTGATCTTAATGGCATTCCACCATCCCATCACTCACCCTTGAAGCTGTTTAGAAGCTAACTTCCTCTTCATGGTGTCCTCTATCTCTAAGTCCTCAAATATCCTTTCACAAGTGTTGATCTAACTTTGGACTTCTATAACCTAATTTATTCCAAGGAATGGTTTTTCCTTTTAAGCTAGAATAATCTCTAGTTAAACTTAGTAAAGTCGAGCTTGGGCGCCTGCGCCTGAGCAACATCAACATTTAGAGCAACTAATGCATTCTGAACCATGTTTCGCACCATCTCAATCAACATATTTTGTATGTCGGGGTTTGTGCCCCTGTTCCTACCCCCTCCTCAACTCCAAAGTTGGATTCCTAGCAATGTTTATTATATGTGGGCTCATTGTTAATCTGTTAATGGAAGTTTCTCATAAAAGAAAATTTATATCGATGGTACTCATATACGTAATGCGGCTTATACTATATATACTATTATATAGTTTGAAAATCAAAATATATAACAAGTATGCTCTCTCGTATACATTTGATCTCCCTTAGAGTGATAACTCATAATTTATCTCTGATAGATCCCAATATCCATTAGGTTAACCATGCCACCTAAGCGCTGATAATAAATTTAACAACTGCCCTACACTTTCAGTACCCAATATACCCGTATAGTACGCTATAACAGTAAGCGATCGATGTAGGATGATTGTTAAGTGGTAAAGTAATAAAATCTCCAATAGATTACCTACCATATATCTCACAGTGCATCGAATAAAATATAATAATCATCATAAATGTAAAACGGTTGAGACGGTAATAGAGAGAATGTCAACTTGAGTAACACTAACATTGGTAAGAATCCAATGCTCTGAAAACCTAAATGTCCCTCTACAAGGTTCTTCCACGAAGGATGAGTCAAGGTAAGATCAGGCTGAAAGGCATAGTCTATGGTCAACAGATGAATATTCCTATATTATCCCTTGTTGGTCCTGTAGGATAGAGGAGGCTAGATAAAATAAACCACATAATCATAGTGCAAAGGCCTAGTAGCCGTCTTCAACATAGAACATAGAGTTTATACATCAAATAAATAATCAAATGATAAATTGTCTCTAAGATAATACATAAACATTGTCTAGACTCCATAGTGTCGCACAGCGGAATAATAGAATCAATAAGCTCAAGTAATAGTATATGAAAGCATAGCCTCCCGCTAGTCCACTTGGACAACCCATGTTTTATCCCACACCTACCGTTTAGTCTAATCATTTAAGAGTAACCAGGATAATAGGAAGCAAAGCATAAATCATCGAGCCAGACAATAGTGCGGCATGAGCGATAAACAATCTCAAAATACTATTATTAACCCAAAAAATGGATCAACACCCTGGTTTGAGTTTGAAAGCACTAGCCCTGTTCTGACAGAGCAATATCACAAATAATAGATATAGAAGAAGAACAGTAAAAGAAAGAAGGTGAATAATTTTTATAGCGGTTCAACTGTTAATGAAGCCTACGTCCACTTTATATTTTATTATGACTGATTGCTGTTACAAGTATTGTTTGATTACAAGGCTTTGATTATCCTTATGTAGGTTGAATCCCTAGAGTAGGACTCCACTAGAGAATCACAGTGAATCCCTATGGAGATTGTTGTGAGGGAGGTAGATAGTGAAGAATATTTTCAGCAGAGCTTCAGTAACCAGTCCGGAGAAGATCCCGCTTATGTTGCTGGTAGGATGGTATTTATAGGGGTCGAAAAGCTTCTGGGCCAGGCCACTTCATCAACTGTTCGCAGGTAGGTAGGGATGACCTAGGGGGTTTAGCTCGTGATCCGAGCCAAAACCACCGGTCGTTAGCGACCTATGTTCTTGGCTCGTACACGAGCTAGTGACTTGGCTCCTTTTCCTTTGCCTCTTTAGTTAGCTTATTGAAGATTCAGGGAGAAGCATGGGTTGCTAGCGATCAATGGAGTATGGGTCGCTGGTGATCCTAGCACTTAGGATTTTTTGGAGTTTGGAGTTTGGGATGTTTCCATGGTCTCGTGTCGTAGTTGTTTGCATAGTCTCGTTGCACGTTGTTTCATTTTGATGACAATTTACTAGCTATTTGCGCTATGGCTGTTGACTTGACTAACGGACGCTGGTCTCTTGGTTTAGTCATATGTAGTCATTTCTTTAGCCCTTTTTGGTTGAGTTTTGAGCCATTCTGACTCCATCAAGTCACTCCATATTTCTCCTGGATCATGATAGGTTAAAAACCCAGATAACATTTGCCCCCATAGTAAACTTCATTGAAAACAAGTGCTCTAGAAGTAACTTCTTTTGAGTCTTCATTTTGTGAGTTCTAGTTTATCGTGTCGAGGTTACCGTGCAAATCAAGCTTTGACTATTGAATTTTTGATGTGAATCGTCAGAGTCCACCTCAAGATGTTGTTCTCAATTGACTGACTTTCGACCGTTTGCTTTCTATTTCCATCTGAATTTCAATTCTTGGTTTTGACGATGCAATCTTTGCTCCGTAGTTTGCGCAAGGGTTTAGGTCGGTAAGTGGGTGCATGATGTAGGTTTGGAGTTGTCCTATATAGTTTTGATTCGACCGGCGGTGTAGCTATGTTTTATCTCGAAAGATTGTACGTCGTTCTAGAGCGAAGTCTTGCTCTTGGTCATTAACTTATTCTCTTCGAGAATCTGGTTAAGTTCCCATCGATGTTTTTGAATTCCAATGCGAAAATTTATTCCAAAATTAGATATAGTGGATGATTCAGTCATATCGCTATTCCTATTTCTGTATTCCAGTGATCCTAAAAAGAAAAGCTTCACGTGTCGCTTCGGACAACGGCTTTGTTATCGATCATCGATCGATAACGGGTAAGTGTGGAAGAGATAATTTCAAAGGACGATACAGATTATTTTTCAAATGTAAGCAAGCTATCTACACTAGATTGTTTGTTCGCAGTATTCAAGGTACTGGACTCCTCTCATGTACATAACACACTCCTTCTTCGGTCAACGCTCAGGACTTGATAGGTCAACATATGTCGACTTCCCTTGGATTTCAGGGTTAATCATACAAGGATATTATTTAAAGTAAAACATACCTGACAGGGTTGAATGCCAAGTTTTGTTGTTGAAAGCGAATTTTCGGTCTTCCAATCTTTAGTCTAGTGGTGGGACTTCCACTCCTCCAGAAGCTGGGTCCTTCGCAACTTAAGTTTCACTTATTATTCCTATCATATTGGGATGATTTGTTATCGTTAAATCACAAGGCATAGTTGCTCTACAAGAGTTGTAGTTTAAGTTCGATTAGGCATAGTTTCAGCCTTTGGAAACTAGCGCATGAGTTGTCTGAGTGCGATTTTCCTTCCTTTGCGTTTTTCGAAATCCAATGCACACTAGCCTCTGTCTCTGGGGACTATTGGATTAATTTCTCGATTTCGAGTATTGCTTTTCCTCGCTATTGCACTTCTTGTGCTCATGTGCAGCATACTCATTTACTGTAATTTTATACATGTAACTAATACTTCTACGGTCATTTCGGCATATTCTGTTCCATAGCTTTGTTCAGAACTATGAAGTAGCTTGGTCTAACCAGTTCTGTAGCTAATCACTAATGCTCAATTAAGTTTGTTTCAACAAAATGTTGGTGTAAATGCCTTAGTCCATAGGGCCGATTATTTTGACTACCGAACCAACATGTTTTAGGAGACTAGGTCTCCTAAGAAATAAGTTCGACTACCCCAGTTTGATTAACACGATAGCTCCTATCTTTGGGAATTATGGACTTTGTTGCTTGATCCCAAGATCTGAGTTTTGTAATGATGTCAGTATGTATTAGAAAGATGCATTTCTGGCATCTTTTGCTAAAGTAAATTCTTATGAGTTTGGCATTGAGATCCTAATTATGTGTTGGTCTCTATCTTCGTAGACTCATGTATAGATGACTCAAACCTGTGGATTTTTCCTTGATGTTGTGGACCTTCGGATAACGTAAGATTCTAGAAGGTAGGATTAAAGAGTCAATCAAGATTTTGCTTCTATCTCTCAAAGCCGATGTATCAATAGTTTCATTCCCGGAGTTTCTTCTTAGCATCACCAAACTTCGGGTAATGGCATATTTCCGCAAGTTGGAACCAAATGATCTTGTTAAACCGTATGTAGGTCATCAATACTTCTCATCATCGCCAGACTATGAGTGACGGTTGACTTCTGAATGTTAAATCCTTCATTTCCTTTGTTGGCGATTTTACTGCCAGAATGCTCTGTTTGTGATATAGAACCGTGATCTAACCGACCTCGCGATTATTCATGTTTGGACATTGGAATATTTCTTTCGATCAAGTATCCGTATGTCTATCCTTTCTTGTGGGACTAGCTATTTCGAACGCTTGTATTTGGGTGATTGTGAGAGATGGAGATTTGTGGGCGAATTGCTCAATTGCTCAATCCCATTCTGGAATTAAGGAAGTTCGAGGATTTTATTTCCGACCTTCCATGATTGTTCCTGCCTGTCCTTGGCCATGCATGCTTTTCTTGATTGTTGACGTCGTCACCAAAGTTTTATTCATATTTAACTCCTGTCTTTGTGAATTGATAACCTAGCTGCTTGGTTCTGAACAACATCTCCTCGAAGCTGCCTATTTTTTGGCCGTATCTATATTCTTCCTAAGTTGAATTTTGGGAATTCGATTGTCAACATCTTTCATCCTTAGAAATTAACAGGAGCAATTCAATCCTGGGATTTCCTTTCCGCGTAGCTCTATTCCCGTGTAGTGGCTGATTCCTGCGACGAAAGGTCGAACCATCTGGCTGACCTATAAAAGGATATGTCTTCCAGTAGGCAATAGTATTTTTCTGAAGAGAAGGTAGAAACTCAGTTTAAGGACCAATTTCTATCTCCATAAGCTAGTGCATCGATGGTTCAGTGCGATGAATGTTTCTCATCAACCCTGTAGATTAAAGTTTTCCTGGCATTGCTGGGGCAATACCAGTACTAAGTGAGTAGAATGTTTTCTGGAGTTGTCGGGGCAACATCAATACTTATAAAATAGAAAGTTTCCTAGCATTTCCAGGGCAACACTGGTACTTATGAAATAGAAAGTTTCCTAGCATTATCGGGGCAACACTGGTACTTAAGAAATAGAAAATTTTCCCGGCGTTGCCAGTGCGACACCAGTACTTGAAAGATAAAAGAAGGCTTTGGTATTGCTGAGGCAACACCGATACTCAGGAGTTTGGGATCGATTTTCCTGGTTGATTCAACGATACTTTTAGTCCGGTTGGGTATTAATTTCGGTCTTCAAAAACTAGCACTCCAATGATTGGACTGTAGAAGTATTTTCTTAGTGCTGCCTATCTTCAAGCAGTGTTAAAGTCACGTTAGTGAGGATTGAATTATTCATCTGATCCTGTAGAGTTGAGCATATCCCTTTTAACCCAATGTGGCTATTTTGTTTCTTAAATCTAAGATATGCCATGTTTTGAAAGGGTGAGAGTCCCATGTGTTTCCGTTGCTTAGCTTTGTTTAACCGTCAAGTATTACCCTTGTAGATGCAAGGTTGTTGCTTAACCAATTCCATAATTATTCTTATTCATGAAAAATTGAACTTCCTCCAACCGGTTTTCATTATGATTTGACGCCTATTAGCGGAACCCTTCATTTCTAGGCCTAAAACTCCAGGTTCTTATAGAAAATTTTAAATTGTGGAGCAAGTCATCACATTGCCCATGGTACGACCGCGTTCATTCCTATACTGATCATGGAGCGGTAGAGTTCAATAGTGTTTTTCTTGAGTCCCTGACACCTAACCTTGCTTATTTAAGGCCATATGCATTATGCTGGACTAATAGCATTATTGCAAGTATCAACCTTATTCGTTGGTTCCAATCTTCGGGAATCAGTGGTTTAGCTGCTTGATTTTGAGCGTTCTCTCCTTGCCATTGTTAGTCTTCGGATAACAGCCGGTTTTTTGCAAGTTAGGGTTTGAGACCTTATTCGATCACCTTATTTTGTCTTTGGAAGCCGCTGGGTCGATGACTTGATTCTGGAAATGTCTTCCATCATTATCTATCTCTGGTCGTCGGTAAGTTCCTCCTTTTATCCCTATTTTTGAGCGATGGTGAACTTTAAGGAGTTCGATTTTCTTGTTGATATGACAGTCTGGAGTTCTCGGTGTTGCTAAGGCAATATCGATGTCTAGTAGGTTGGAGCAGTTTCCTTTTTAATTCCGCATACATCCAGCCTACTATACTACTTAGTTTTGTTGTGATTGCCGAAATTCTCTATTTGGCATAAAAGAACCTTGGAGTGATTTTTGGTCCCAACCAAGTGTTAGTGTGTTATGTGTCACTAGTCCACGGGGCTGATTACTCTGAACACTTGGTGCGAGACTTGATGTTCTGGGTGGCTCTCTAGATGCCTCCAGTCATAGTTGTGTCGCAGCTCCTATCTTTGGGAGCTCGTGATTTGAATGTCTTAACTTTAGACATTTTGGTCAAAGATTAGAATTCTTTGTTGAAATCTTGATTTGGGGACTTTATGGCATTGCCGGAGCAATGTCGATACTTTTGGGTGGTAGGGATCAGTCTTTGTTAATCTTGAAATAAACAAGTTTCTCGGTGTTGTCAAGAAAGCACCGATACTTAGAGAATTCTAACGGTCCGGTGATGATGCCAGAGCAACATTGGGCAGGGTTTGCGCAGCTTATGAGACGCATGGTTTATGAGAGTGCACGGTTTACGAGACACGCGGCTTCTGGTAGTGCACGGCTTATGGGTGGTGTGGCTTATGAGAGTGCACAACTCATGGGATTCACGGCTTTTGGGGGTGCACGGCTTACAAAATGCACATCTTATGGGATTGATACGACCCGTTGATTCGAAACGGTTTGGAACTTCTCGACGTTGCTAATCTTTGGGTAACATGAGGAGTTCATGCTTTAAGAGCATGGTTCCACGTCTTAAGAAGTGATGCGCGAGGGTTTGGGCCTTCCCGATGTTGTTGGAGCAACACCCATTCTCAGAAGGCTGGGATCGAATTTCCTGTTGATGTGCCAGCTTCCTCAGTGCCCGAAGTTTATGTTATTTCTGCACCCTCCGTGCTCATTTTTGTTCCTATTCCTGTTCCCATGTCCGTGTCTGGCTTGCAGCCAGAGCTGGAGTCCAAAAAGATAGCCGCGCTTCATGGATTGGATGACCATTCTGTGTCTTTGGAGGGTGACGTAACAGCGGCATAAGTTAGGGAGCAGGAAGTTCAAACGGAGCAGCCTCGTAAGACTCAACATGAATTGGTCGCTATCAAGAAGGAGAATTTTGAAGCGATTAAAGCCTCGAAGAGCTCCCACAAATCACGGAAGTGCAAAGCAAAGGGAGAATCTTCTGAGAATGCGGTGGAGGAAGAGAAGGACATTGCTACTGATGAATTTTTTTATATTACAAGCATCGACACCACTCCCGAGACGAGGCAGAAACTGCAAACAAAGGGCAGAAGGGGAGCGGTGGAAGGAAGCACTGATGAGCTTGTATGGAGACTAATATGATTTTGGATCTTTTTGAGTCATTTTGTTCAAGTGCAGAGTTTGCACTCAGTGTTTTTGTCGTGGAGTCTGTATTTTCTTTTTGCTGGCCGGTGTTGTGTGGTTACAGCCCCCACGTTTTGACCCTGTGCAAAGAAAATTATAAACAATACATTGATTTTTGATCGTACTCTTATCTGTCAGTACATATGTGTTCTGCGCACTTGTGCTTGTTTTGTTTGCACTTATCCAATTTTTGTGATTGCCGCCAAAAATTTTATTTGGAGCAATAATTCTTTGTTTGGAGTAACAGAACTTGTGAAATTATCGTTTTCAATTGTTTTTATTTAAGTACATGTGTACCCCCCAGTTAGGGCTGTTTATTTCAAATGACCGGTAACTGACAGTTTAGATTATTTTTATCTTAAACTTGAAATTTGGCTATGCCGCAGCTTGATTTTCCTCCTTTCGGGGGATTTGCAACTTTAGCATATAATCCAAGTTTCTTGTGATATTCTGGCAAGTATGCGATATATGCGTGTTTTATAGGAGCACATTGCATGGGTTAAGTGGGGGAAGTTTTAATCATTAAGTGTCGTCAGTTGAAATTTTTCTATTGGTTTGTAGCACTCTATCTTTGTTGTTGTTGTGCCCATTATTCCCAATCATAGAAGTGATTAGCGCTGGTTATGAGATGCGCAGTGTTCGAGATCGACTTTGCCCGTCGATCCGGTTCTGATGCTCATCAGCGCTGCCTATCTTCGGGCAACGTGAGGAGTTTATGCTTTAGGAGCATGATTTTTTGGCGATGTTCCTCAGTGTTGCCTATCTTCGGGTAAATTGAGGTTCATGCTCCTCGGTGTTGCCTATCTTCGGGCAATGTGAGGAGCGTATGTTTTGGCGCGGCTTATGAAATGCGCGGCTTTTGGTACTCCTCGTTTTTGCCTATCTTCAGGAAACATAAGGAGCATATTTTTAAGGAGTTAGTGCATGGCTTATGAAATTCACGGCTTTTGGTACTCCTCGGTATTTCCTATCTTCAGGCAATGTGAGGAGCATATGTTTTGTGGTGCTCCTCGGTGTTGCCTATCTTCGGGCAACGCGAGGAGTTAGTATTTGGATGCTCCTCGGCGTTGCCTATCTCTGAGCAACGTAAGGAGTTAGTTTTTGATGCTCCTCGGCATTGCTTATCTCCGGGCAACGTGAGGAGTTAGTTTTTGATGCCCCTCGGCGTTGCCTATCTCTGGCCAGTGTGAGGAGTTAGTTTTTTGATGCTCCTCGACGTTGCCTATCTTCGGGCAATGCGAGGGTTAGTTTTTGATGCTCCTTGGCGTTGCCTATCTCCGAGTAGTGCAAGGAGTTAGTTTTTTTATGCTCCTCGGTGTCGCCTATCTCCGAGCAACGCAAAGAGTTAGTTTTTTAACACTCCTCGGCGTTGCCCATCTCCGGGCAACGCGAGGAGTTTGTTTTTGATGCTTCTCGGCATTGCCTATCTCCAGGCAACGCAATGTATTAGTTTTCTGGTGCTTCTCGATGTTGCCGGGGCAACACCAATTTTTAGGAGGCAAGGATCGGGTTCCGCTGATCCATCGGTTTGAGTCGATTTGACCCCGTCAACTCAGTAGGTTGCTTACATGAACATGGTTTTATTGGTTCAAGAAGTTAAATAGTTTTCGATTCGGGTAACCATGGCTTGGATGATCCTTCCTTGTTTCTGGAAGATGTGCACATCCAAATAGATTAGGTTGCTATGGTGGAGAGAGCTAAAGCTGACCGCATGAAGATGGATTGAAGAAAGAGCCTATGGTGGTTCTGGGCCTAACTCTTAGCTCTTGGTCCAAACTTCCTTTAGAGAATGGGTCTTTGACTGGCATACGTCTAAGAGGAAGTTTTCGGATTCAGCTCGAGGGAACATAGTTTTGTCGGTTCCTGGGGACTAAGGGGTTGGATCTGTTTGTTCGACGAACCTTTGGATAAAACTTCTCGACGCTGACAAAGCAACACCGGTTCTCAAAAGGGGGATCGACATGACTCGTTAAGGGCATAGAATCATTTCTTTTGCCGTGCTTTCTACAATGATCCAAGTGCCGGTTCTCAGAAGGCATCACTTTAGGTTGTTGCCCCATTCCTTAGTTGCTAGGTAGCTTGAGTGTTATTTGATAATCATCCTTTCGTCTGATTTCGTCAGTTAGTTGGGCGCTTTTTTGCTGGGGCTTAGTAGCCTTGCTTGGGTAGATGGTCCCCGAGGTCCTGTAGCTCCTTCAAAGTTTGGTATGTACTTTGGCACACTGCCGGGTTTGCTTTCTTCTAATTGCACAACTTCTAGTCTTTAGAACTGGTTTTCCTTCCTATAAAATTCTTCCATGGTAGCAGGTTGTTTCATCCTTTAATGATTCCTGAGGGCCATGCAGCAGATTTCATCCGTCGCCCTTGCTTCGTCCATATGCCGATCATACCTATAAAGAAGCAATTTCGAATCAGTTGTACAGTTGTATATAAGGAATAGTTGGCATGATAAACTTCTTTGGATATTATGCATGTTGAACAGCTTCGGTGAATGGCTTTCGATTGGATAAGATGCTCTAATCATTGTCAGATCGGTCCATTTTCAAGTTACTATTGTTTATAATGCTTGAGAATGATTCATGCAAGATTTGTCTACGCTTGATTGATTGGAAATGCCGATTGAATGACAAATCACTTATAATGGGATCATGAATCAATGACGATCCCAAAAAATTTCAAACTAGGTGAGATCGGTCTGGGGTGACAAAGAAGGCCCCACAAGGATGCATTCCAAATTTCAAGGTATTCGAAGTTCCACGTTCGAGTTACAGGCAAAAGAAGATGGATTGGCATTGATGGATTGATGGTATTTTACTTGGAGTCCGACCCAAGAAAATTTTACATTTGCTTGGAGTCAGCACATGATTCACTTGGAGTCACAAAATTTGATGCGTTGGGTTGGTGACAAACATTGCTTTGAGCCATTTGCATGTTTGCTTGGAGAAAACCTCGGTTTTACCTGAATCTGATTTCGTGCCATAATTTTCTAGGTTTCTTCAAGTCAAATAGATGATTACCCAAGTTGGACTTTGAGTTAGGACTTCCAAAATCTGTTTCGAGTCAAATAGGCAATTACCCGAGTTAGATTTCGAGTCAACTTTGAAGTGAGTTTTTCAATGACTATTTTGAATATTTTTGATGATTTTCGACGATGACCATTCGTGGTTCAATGATAGGAGCTCCATGATGGAACTGGAGACTGGTCAGTTGGGAGCCATCACAATATACCATGAGAGCTTGGCCCTGTAATCGATCCGGGTTTATGTCATATCTTCTTGGTTCTTCTGCCTCTGGATGTATCGTTTGAGTAGCAGTTCCTCATCCTTTGCTTAGCACTGTGCTACAGCATGGGTTCTAGAGCTTCTTCTAACCTTTTGCACATTGTCATTTTCATCCAATTTGTCTTCCTCAAATTGTTTGTCATCTTCAGAGCTGGAGAGAGCCAACCTTTTCCTTTGCCTCCTTAGTTAGCTTATTGAAGATTCAGGGAGAAGCATGGGTCGCTAGCGGTCCATAGAGTATGGGTCGCTGGTGATCCAAGCACTTAGGATTTTTTCTGGAGTTTGGAGTTGGGATGTTTCCATGGTCTTGTGTCGTAGTTTTTTACATAGTCTCATTGCACTTTGTTTCTTTTTGATGACAATTTACTAGCTATTTGCGCTCTAGCTGCTGATTGAACTAAATAGACGCTGGCCTCTTGTTTTAATCATACTTAGCCGTTGCTTTAGCCCTTTTTGGTTGAGTTTTGAGCTATTTTGACTCCATCAAGTCGCTCCATATTCTCCTGGATCCCGATGGGTTAAAAACCCGGATAACAACTATGAAATTCAAGATAGCATAAGGCATAGGGTATGAAGAATCATTCCTGACCTATCTCTGCATCAAAATATTTAGCATATAACTTAAATGTATGCTAATATACGATCATCGTCATCATAGTATTAGTGTACTACAATTTAGGTGTAGTGTCGGGTGTTTGTGGGTACCCAAGTCGTAATACCTATGTCATGTAATAGCCCTAGTGTGACTGACCAAGCATAACAAACATAGAATCCATCAAACAATCCTCACATCACTCAAGCATATTGGATTTAAGATAACTCGTATGACCTAATCATTAGTCAGAGACTCAATCAAAGTCTCCGTTTCACAGTGCTCATCCATGCCACTTCATAAGGCTATGAATTAAACCCACAATCATAAGGTCCAGGGTAACCTAATATAATAATAATCCTGGTGGGCACGTACAGCCTCTACCTAAGTATATTGAAAACCTTCGAATATCAACGTTCCCTTGCACACATCTCTATGGTAGAACACAGTCACCGTTCCATCCAATTCATCTCCATAGTAGAACGCTATCATAGTTCCACTCACGAGCCCCCTCATTGAACTCGCCTTTTGGTTCATCATCTCGACTCCATTCATTGAGTCACCATCATTGGAACATCTCTAGACACCACCCATAAGACATAGAGTAATCTTGACAAAATTTCGTAGTTAGCATTTTGAAGCGTCACACCGTTGCTTCAATGTAGAAGTCATTCTTCATCGTGTCATAATGTCAATTCCAAACATCAAATGAACACTACACAATCCTTGAAGTCGACGACTTAATCATTGATAATCACCATTATGTTATCATTGACCCTAATCATGTCGGTACTGACCATATCATGTCGGATCTGATTGCTTCATAATTTTTAGTCAAGTTCTATTCCCCGAAAACTTCTCATCTTTCCATAGTGCCTTGAAGTCTCCTATAACATCCTTAATTTTTTATAACAATATTCAGGTTATTTAATTAGATAAATTAAATAGAATATTGTAAAAATAAGATGATAATGTGACTGAAATTTTAATAAATGGCAAGAAGGCCGTGCTTAACAAATTAAATGGGCTTATAACGGTTTTACATGTTAATTAAAATTACACAAAGCTTTATTACGGAATAGCCGCACTTATAATTCACGTGTCCCATCATTTTTGCACGTCCATTTCATTTTCACAAAATGTAAAACAAAACCTATGGAGCGGCCATTGCTAGGAAGAGAAAGAAGGGAAATTCAATCTAAAGCTAAGGATCAAAACTAGGAGAAATTAAGCAACAACAAATCTCAAATTCCTTATCATATTCAAGGTGAATAATAATTTTTTACCATCTCTATTTTATGTTCTTTCGAATTTAAGATTAAATTCGTTTTTATGATGATCTGGATGATGATATGCTTGAATTATAATATGATTGATTTAAACATAATCATTTAATCATGGATTTGAACGGTTTTATGGTAAAACCGAATATAAATTATTTTAGAATGCCATGGAAAAATTATATGTTATGTAAATTATGATTTTGGAGATGTGTTTCAATTTTTGTAATTATCCAAGCTATGGAAAATTAATTATGAATTTTCAAAGGAAAATATGATAAAATTGGGTTTAAAATAAATTTCGATTATTTTAGGATGAATTCGGGCCTGAAATTTTAATGTATTAGATAACATGATGAAAGTGAATTTCTGTGATTTTTGGGGATTTTTCCTAATTGATTTGCTATGGAAAATAAATTATTTTAAAAGAAGGACTTATTTGCAATACTAGTTGCTTAATGGAAGGGCTTAAATGTTAAAGTTTTCCTTGATTTGGATCTGTGATATGCAGTAGTTATGTTTGTGAAGTACGAAAAGTTTTAAGGCAACCAATCAAAGGAATACAATTAGGCAGGTTAGTTATAAGTTATTACTAAATTTAGCACTAATTCAGCTTTTCCAGAAAAAGTTAGTTCCATCCTTTCGTAATTACCTTTCGACTCCAATGCCTCCACTTTGACTCAGTCGAAACTAACCTAGTAGGAATCTACTAAAGTCGAAACTAATACACAAGGTATCATTTAGATGGTACGTAGTGGATCTGAAGAAGGCGGAAGGCATAGTGTCGAAAGCAATGCTTCCGATGGAGTCAAAACCTTAGCCTTACTTTCAAATGAAAAGCGCATGCCTTGTTTTATTAAAGCTTTCTAAGGAGTTGAAAAAATGGATTCGAAAAAGGTTTCCAAAATGCTTTCGAAGGGGATTGCCATCCTATGTTTTAAAGTATGTGCTTTCAAATGAGTTCCTTTATTCTTAAAATAAGGCTTTCAAAAATGATGGTTCCGACCAAGTTGAAACCTAGTTGCCGTTCATATGCCTTTCGAGTGTATTGAAGTCATCAATAAGGGTGCCCTTGTTTTATTCTTATTCTAAGCTACTTCTTAAATGCTTTCGAAAGGGTTAAAGGGTTTCGAAGGAAATGGTGTCGAAAAAGGGTTTCGATTCTATCCTTCAAAAAGTTTTACTCAAAAGTTTTTGGGCTTTCGAATGAATGGTTCCAATGCCATCAAATTTTTCCCAAAACAATTTTATTAAAGATTTTGAAAGTGATACTTTCATATGTAACCACTTTGACCCCAAAGATGTTTTTAAAAGTAAAACCCAATACTGTGAAAAAGGGTACTTTCTTTGGTTTCGAAGCTTTGTTTCAAAGTAATGTTTTGATACTTTTGAAAGGTATATTTTGGTTTTGAAAGAAATGATTTAAAGAGCTTCGGAAGGATTATACTTAGTGTTTTGAAAAGAAGTATTCAATGCTTTCAAAGAAGGTTAACTAGGGTTTCGAAAGTGATGTTTTAAGGTTTCAAAACATTTAACCCATTCTCATTTTAAAGGAAATACCATAGCATAAATAAGGAGTTTTGAAATGGAGTTTGTGAAGAAGTTTTCCTTGATAAATAGGTTAAAGGGATTAACCAAGTTTATACAAAAAGATTTCAAGGATATTAATGTTATCCCGCCTTTTGGCAAGGCCAGGACACCAAGAAGTTGATTGGATTCCAAATATCGCTTGTCATGGATGTCGCTGAATTTTGTCCGAGTCCGGATCAAGCTACAATTGATAGGACATGACTAGGGAAGCGAAGGAAGCCAACGTCCCAAGTTTCAAGTCAATCCGAGTTCGTATGCTCAAGATGTAATGGATACAAGTTGGAGGGAAAAGCATATTTTCGTATCCATCAGGAGTGTCCATTTCGTATCCATCAGGGGACGTCGTTTCATATCGATGGAAGTGGCCGCGCCTTGTATCCATCGAGTTCGTATCAATCGGATTCGTGTCCATCGATAAATGAAAGCAACTCGTATCGATTGGCCGAGTATCTTATTCGTATCCATCGAGAAGCCTTATTTCGTATCCATCCGACCCATGTCCATCACCCGCCTTACATCGGCAAGTCCCCGAAACTTCGCAACGATCAGGTTGGAAATGTTCGAACCCATCAAGCTCGCATCGATCAGATTCGTGTCCATCGACAGCTGACGTGTCTCGCAACCATCAGTCATTGTCTACTTCGTGTCCATCGGACCGGTGCTCTTCGTATCCATCAGAGGATCTCACTTCAAATCCATGCCCAGTGACTTATTTGTATCCAACGAGTCAACCAACTAGGATGACGTGTGATCCATCGAAGCAATCAAGGCAAGATCCATGGAATCGAAGCAGTCAACAGGGAGTGAATACCGGATCGAAATGAAGTACGCGCGCCCCACCATCTCAAGAGCATGTGCAGAGATCGATACGGGGGATCAATTCGAAACCATGGAGACGAACAAAACAGCCTGGCAAAGAACATCGCATCGTATCGACGATATCTCTCAATCCACTGATCCAAATGTCATGAAATTTTCACTGAAGATTGCAGACACACTGAGGAGCGTCTCCACCAAATTTCAGCTCAATTGGACGTGATCTTGATCGATACGAAATGGACTCGTATCGATCACAGATCGAGGCGAAACTTCCTGAGGTTGGTCGCGCGGGCCCACTCACGTGCCAGAAAAAGTCTCCCAAGATTTGAGCGCGATCTGTGCCTCCTACGCCTATAAATAGAGCCCCAGAGCCAACAGAAAAAGGATCTTTTGATTCTCAAGCGCCCAGACTCTGCCGGATCAAGATTTGCGTCGTTCCTCTGTTGTCAATTTCGAATTCTGATCTGTAGTCCACTGTTATTCGCTGTAATAGCTTGTAATCGTTGAAAGAGAATCAATAAAATCATCAAAACTTCATAGTGGACGTAGGCGTTACGCCGAACCACTCTAAATTGCTTGTCTGTGCATTTTACATTTCTGTTTGTTGGAGTTTTTGTTAGATAACCTCTGTTTTACATTTACAATCTTCATTTTATCTCTTCAAATAACTCCCGAAGAGTGTTGTGCCCATTTTTGGTACAAACACTTTGGTGCTTTCACTGAGAAAACCAGTTTTTTCTCATGCTCCTTGGATCTACCATCGATACCGGATTGCATAAATCCAAGAGGAAGATCCAGATATCTAATCCGGAATCCTACCATTCTATTCAGATTTGCGTAAAATCTAGGAAAGGACTCCATCACTGAAAATGGTTAGCACAAGAACTGCCGCTACCGCCGCTGATCAAGAGGGCCGGGATAGACAGAATCCTACACAGCAGCCTTC
Organism: Allium fistulosum; assembly: GCA_030737815.1. Lineage (NCBI taxonomy): Eukaryota > Viridiplantae > Streptophyta > Magnoliopsida > Asparagales > Amaryllidaceae > Allium > Allium fistulosum. Next base: position 271,017,725 of record CM060906.1, on the reverse strand, counting down.
TTCCACTCAAGACAACACTGCTCACTCGGATCCATCCGGGCCAGTCACCCGACAAGAGCTTCAAGTGTTGCTCCAGGAGCTGACCCAAAGTCGGCAACAGTTGGCTGAACAGTTGCGCGCCAATGTCGAACTGACCAACCAGCTAAACCGCCAGGGGCACAGAAGGTCCAGGAGGGATGATGTCTCTCGGGCATCTACTGAAAGCTCAGCTTCATCTGACTATCACCACAGGTCTACCCGTCCCCGGTTAGAGGGAAGTCGCGCTCAAACTACTGGATATCAACCCGCCTTGACTGTTGGGCAATTGAGGACCGGACCGTCGACCAGCCTCCAAACAGGACCCTCGACTCGAGGAGGCACCGCCCCACAGTACACCACAGTCAACCGCGCTACAACCGCCGCGGCAGAAACAAGGGTTGATACCCGAAATCAGTCAGAGCCGAACAATCAACAGCGTGGACATACTCCTGAACCGTATGTCCCAGAAGACGCTGAGCCAAGGAGGCGAAATACGGACCGTCGACAGCGCCTGGTCCAGACTCGCACTGTGGAACCCGACCACACCTTAGCTCAGCATACTTAGAATTTGCCGGTGTCAGATACATCAACCATGATACGTCAGATGATACACGAGAGTCAGGGGCTCACTAATGATGATTGGGGAATCTCTCGTAGTCATACCCCTTTCACAGACGAGATATTGTACGCTGAACCTCCTCGGTGATTCAGAATGCCAACTCTCCCAATGTATGAAGGAAATAGTGACCCAAATCAACATATTTTGAAATACGAATGGTCAATGAGTGCTGCAAGAGCTGACGATGCAGTGAAGTGTCGAAGTTTCCCCATCTCTCTGGGGGAATCACGACGATGTGGTTTACACGCTTACCACCTAGGTCTATTTCTTCGTTCGATCAACTGGCCAAGAGATTTGTATAACAGTTTCGTATGCATGTTGCTAGGCCTAAAGACGTTAATACCCTGTCCAGTGTCACTCAAGCTCATGGAGAGACGCTCAGGCGTTACTTAGAAAGGTTCCACGCGGCATGTGTTGAAATCAGTAATCCCAACGATAACTCGATCTTGATGGCTTTGACCAAGGGGATTGATCCTGATTCTGAGTTTGGGAACTGGCTGGCTGGAAAACTACCCGCATCGTTGGACCGTTTCTACTCCAAAGCCTCTCAGTTCTTGCGGCAAGAGGACGCGAAACAGTCTAGGAAGCAGGACGATGTGAGGCCCAGTATTGAGGGAATACAGAGTAATGTAGCAGTTAAACAGTCCGTTGAGAGTTCCGGCAAAAGTTCAACTGAATATACAGAACAAGCAAACCCAGCCGAGAGGAAACAATGTCCAGGATAAGAAAAGAGACTAGAACCGAGGTCCACGACATAGAGCTCAAATGTTTGACAATTATACACCGTTAAACACGTCATTGGAAAACGTATACTTGCAGACTTGCAACACTGTACATTATAAGAAACCTGCTCCGAAACCCTCATCGGAAAGGCAGATTCAGGCAGGGAAGTTCTGTAGATTCCATGAGAGCTATGGCCATAATACCAATGAGTGTCGACATTTGCAGGACCTCATCGAGAAGTTGATTAGAGAGAGGAAGTTAGATCAGTTTGTACGGGCGCCGCAGTCTGGCGAAGCGGGCCCTTCGAATCAAAATCGTTCACAAAATCAGGAAAGACAGGAGGAACCCGCCCGTGCGGGTGGGAGGTTGGTTATTAACACAATAAGTGGTGGTCCCCACCCGGCAGACAGAAGCTGGGGGGAAATGGAATCATATGCTAGTTCTATCAGGCATGCGGACTTTGAGTGTTGTAGTAATTGCGAAGACGGAACCCCGGTTAAGCAACAAAAGATAATATCTGATGATATCGTGTTCAGGAGCCGAGACGCTGATAAGGTCGAAGCCCCTACAATCGACCCACTAGTCATATCTGCCCAGGTAGGTCCTGCTTGGATGAAGAGGATCCTGGTTGACAGTGGAAGCTCTGTGAATATCTTGCTTAAACGGGCTTACGACTTAATGAAAATGGAGACAAAGGATTTGAAACCTTGCCTGTCCGGAATCCACGGTTTTAACGGGAGTGCCACGATACCCATTGGAGTGACTGAACTACCGGTTGAGTTGGGGGTTGGAGAACGCCGGAGAGTCCGGAAGTTACAGTTTGTTGTCTTGGAGATTGATTCACCTTATAATGCGTTTTTAGGCCGACCGGCCCTAGCTGAGTTCAGGGTGGCTATCGCCCGATGGTGTTTAACTCTGAAGTTCCCCACCGACCGTGGGATTGGAGTCGTTCAAGGAGATCAGGCCACGGGAAGGGCCTGTTATGTTGCTGAGATGCGCGGGGCACAACATAAAGAGAAGGGAAAGGGCATAGAGGAATCTCTCTGCGTCCGTTCTATTGATAATTGATAATTGATGCCTGGGCCTCGGCCCGGGCACCACGACCAATTCCTGAAAGACCTTGACCCTAGGGACAGTGAGGATAAAGACGAGTCTACGGAGAGTCAAGCTTCTCCGGCCGAACTAACTGTGGACGTCCCAATCAGTGAGGATGATGATTCAAAGATGCTGAAAGTTGGGTCTCAACTGAGCAAGCAGACACAGCAGGAATTGGTTGAATTTCTTCGGGCGAATCTCGATGTCTTCGCCTGGACACACTCTGACATGTGCGGGATCTCACCAAAAATTGCAAGTCACTCCCTGAACATAGATCCGCGATATTTCCCGGTCAAGCAGAAAAGACGCGGTATGGATCCAGAGAGATCTGCCGCCCTTAAGGAGGAGGTTGATAAATTACAGTCGAATGGGTTTATTCGAGATGCCTTGTATCCAGAATGGGTATCCAACCCCGTGCTAGTTCGAAAACCGAACGGAAAATGGAGAACTTGCGTCGATTACTCTGACTTAAACAAGGCTTGTCCAAAAGATAGCTTCCCGCTTCCTCGAATTGACCAGCTCGTAGATTCGACGGCCGGACACGAATTATTATCTTTTATGGATGCTTACTCTGGTTACAATCAAATACCCATGCATTTGCCTGACCAAGAACATACCAACTTCGTAACCGATCTGGGGCTCTACTGTTACAAGGTCATGCCATTTGGTCTAAAAAATGCCGGAGCAACATATCAACGCTTTGTCAACCGGATGTTCGCTGATCAGATCGGAAAGACCATGGAGGTTTACGTGGATGACATGCTGGTGAAGTCCCGATTCTCCACAGATCACGTCAGAGATTTAAATTCAATGTTCAGCATCCTTCGAGAGTATGGAATGAAGCTTAACCCATTGAAGTGCCACTTCGGCGTCGCGTCCGGAAAGTTCCTCGGGTTTATTGTCAATGCTCGAGGGATAGAAGCAAATCCTAAGAAAATCTGGGCAATAAGAAATTTGCAAACCCCTAGAACCATAAAGCAAGTCCAGAGTCTCAACGGAAAGGTCGCAGCATTGAGCAGATTCATTTCAAAGTCCACCGATAAATGCCTTCCTTTCTTCGATCTGATCCGGAAGGGAAAACGAAACTTCGAATGGACCACGGAGTGTGAAGGCGCGTTCCGATCACTAGTTCAACATCTTTCCACACCTTCGATCTTGTCAAAACCAGTCGACCACTAGCAATTGTACCTCTACCTGGCAGTATCATAACATTCGATCAGTGCTACTCTAGTTCAGGAGGAAGACAAAGTGCAGAAACCGGTCTACTATGTTAGTAAGCGGCTAACGGGAGCCGAAAGAAATTACCCGAGATTGGAAAAACTGGCCTATTGCTTGGTCATTGCCTCAAGAAAACTCCGCCCTTACTTCCAAGCTCATCCTCTTACTGTGTACACCGATCAGCCGTTACAACAGGTCCTCGCTCGACCTGAGACGTCCGGGAGGTTACTCAAATGGAACATTGAGCTAAGCCAATTTGATATCACATACGCTCCACGGAGAGCCATTCAAGGACAAGTCCTGGCAGATTTCATAGCTGAATTTACCGTTCCAGAAGACTTGCCCGAGACCAATGAATCCCCCGAATACATCTGGAAGCTGTATACTGATAGTGCGTCAAACGACCGGTGTTCGGGCGCTGGGGTTGTGCTTAAGACCCCCGAGGGCCGATCCATATGTTATGCTTTGAAGTTCGATTTTCGTGCGACTAATAATGAAGCTGAATATGAAGCCCTCTTAACCGGCCTAAAACTTGCTAGAGATCTGAGAATTATCGCTGTGGAAATTTATTGCGATTCATAGTTAGTGGTATGTCAAGTGTGAGGAGAATATCAAGCAAGAGACCGAAGGCTGGCTGCTTACTTGGCTCAAGTTCAGAAAATACTGAATCGGTTTGATTATTATGCCATTTATTATGTACCTCGGGAACGCAATCAAAAAGCCGATTCATTGGCAAAGTTAGCCAGCACAGGTGAAGCACAGCAAATGGGACTTGTCCCCGTTGAAACTTTGGCCTCCCCGAGCATCGATCGAATAGAAATGAACTTTGTGTTTGAAACCGCTTCCAGTGAAGAGTCTTGGATGACTCCGTATCGAAATTCCATTGAGAATGGGACGTTGCCTGAGCATAGAAATGAGAAGAGACAAATTTTACGAAAAGCTTCACGATTCGTCATCCAGAACGGAGTTATGTACAGGAGAGGTTATTCCGTTCCTCTCCTCCGATGTATCGCCCACGAGGAAATCAAACGAGTGTTACATGACGTGCACGAAGGAGAGTGTGGCGATCATACCGGAGGACAAGCTCTCGCTAAGAAGATACTCCGATATGGGTATTACTGGCCGACAGTGAACCGAGATGCGGCAAACTATGCCAGAAAGTGCGATAAATGCCAGATACATGCCCGAATTCCGAGAGCCCCGCCTACCGAGATAACCCAAATGGTCAGTCCCTGGCCATTCGCAATGTGGGGCATCGATATCATCGGCGCTCTACCTTTGGCGAAAGGCGGTGCGAAATACGCCATCGTTGCCGTTGACTACTTTACAAAGTGGGCTGATGTCGATGCCCTTGCAACCATTACGACAAAGAAAGTGATAAATTTCGTGGTTCGCAACATCATCTGTCGATTTGGACTCCCGCATACCATCATCACTGATAACGGAGCCCAATTCAAGAGTGCGGAATTCAAGAATTTCTGTCAACGGTTTCATATCCGTAAAAAGTTCTCGGCTGTCGCACATCCCCAGGCGAATGGACAGGTTGAAGCTGTCAATAAAGTTATAAAATCCATCCTGAAGAAACGACTGGAAAAGGCCGGGGGCAAATGGGTCGATGAACTTCCTATGGCGTTATGGGCTTATCGAACGACTCACAAAACCGCGACCGGACACACTCCGTTTTCCCTATCTTATGGCTCAGAGGCTGTTATTCCGGTCGATACGGAAGTGTTTTCTCATCGCGTGACTTACTATGATCCGAAAACAAACGCTATACTACTGGCCGAATCTTTGGATCTATTGGATGAAAAACGGGAAGAGGCTGATTTGAGAGCAGCCGCACATCGAAGTCGGGTCGCCCGACTGTACAACACCAAAGTTCGACCTCGAACCTTTGAACTCGGCGACCTCGTGCTCAAGAGAATCTACCCAGTTCCTTCACACATGAAGCCGAACTGGGAAGGACCATATGTAATTACACGAAGACTCAGAGATGGCACATTCAAGCTGTCGACCGTTGACGGTCTCGATTTGCCAAGGGCCTGGAACAGCGAGAGTCTCCGTCGCTATTACACATGACAGGCTTTATTTATTTCATTCTATTTAGCAATTTGTTTCTGCATTTCGAAATTTGAATTTCGTAATAAGGCAACTGACTTTGCCGCATTTTATTATTTCAGCAATAAAATGCCATCTCTTCGAGCCAGAGCTGTGATTCATTAAGTACGATATACGACATCACGATGCACGAAGAGCTAAATCCCATCACGCAATGGGACTTATTCAAATGGAGAGTGGCTATGATACGACCGGCCACTCGCTAAGTGAAACCCGAGCTCGGGGGCAAGCTATTACACTAATATTGATAGGATTGACACACGACAATCCTGCATCAACTCCGTATTCCCAGAGTGCGAAGCGGAGTATAAACAATCGACTCCGTATTCCCAGAGTGCGAAGCGGAGTATAAACAATCAACTTCGTACTCCCAGAGTGCGAGACGGAGTATAAACAATCAACTCCGTACTCCCAGAGTGCGAGACGGAGTATAAACATCAATCAACTCCGTATTCCCAGAGTGCGAAGCGGAGTATAAACATCCAACTCCGTACTCCCAGAGTGCGAGACGGAGTATAAACATCAATCAACCCCGCATTCCCAGAGAGCAAAGCGGAGTATAAACATTCAACCCCGTACTCCCAGAGTGCGAGACGGAGTATAAACACCAATCAACTCCGTGTTCCCAGAGTGCGAAACGGAGCATAAAACAGTCAACTCCAAACTCCCGAAGTGCGAGTCAGAGGGTGAACAACCACTTACGAGATGACTTGTATCCCAGAGTGCGGATGAAACAATTCATATGGAAGCAAGTGTAGTTCGACCGCTCGGTCCTGACTCAATGCGATCACAAGCTGATCATCATAACTTAACCCCGGAACTGGGGACAGGTGCAAGTGTTAATCACTATTCGAAACTGTATGATGTTCAGCTCCGATTCAATCTCCGATCACAACTCAAGTTCAATATTTCCAGGCTTGGCAGACGAAACAAGCTATGCTGAAGTTCAAACACTACAACATTTCAGCATAAAAGGAATTTAAGTTGAGACAAAAAGACAAAATTTTATTCCAACTAATCATAAGCAATGGTTCATACACGAGCCTTTCCAAAAATTCCTACTAGCAGGGGCCGAACCCGCATCTAAACACGGCCTATAAAAAAAAGATAACAAAATTCCTAACTACGAAAGGTAAACACATGCCTAAAAAAGTCTATCTAATCCTTTTTTCTCCTCAGCTTCTTCTTCTTCTTCGAGGAGCTGCTGGAGCCACCAGTGATCTTTCGTTTAGAGCTTTTCCCCTCAGGCGGGCTCCCCTCGGATGAAGGCATGATGTCGACATCATCCTCCGAGCTGGAATCTATGGGGATGCTTCCCGTAGGAGGAATTGGGGGAACAGAACCAACAGCCGGATGCGGGACTGACGCACTAGCATCAATGAGCGTGCCCCCGGGAGATACGATCATACGGGGAGTAGGGCACTGCGCTACTACTCTGCCATCCACGCTGCCACCATGCGCAGCTTCCGCCATCTCAGCGTTAATCTCGGCCAACATCCTTGCTTCTCGCTGCGCTCTGGCCTCACTATGTGCTGTAGTAGCCTGAGTTGAAATATCAGAAATGGACGAGAATCCGCCCATACTGAATGGTAGATCTGCAAAGGGATCACTCTGTCGATCGAGGAGCTCATTTATCATTTGTTCATCTAAGGAAAGTGAGCTCCCCTGAGTTACCTCGACCGACACAACTGCCACAACAGAAGTTGCTCAGAAATGATGGCCTTTGGCACTTGGCATGATTCCTGGGCTACGGGAGGCGGCGCTGGTACAACTCCAATCACTGAACAAAGAAAGGAAACATCTGTTAGTATACACTTCTATACGCATTCTTCAGCCCAAATGTACAAGGGATTAGTTTAGATTACCTTCCTCGGTTTCGGTCAGGGTCGTTTGAACGGCTTCAGAGGAATGCTCCCTGATAGGAGAAAGACGTGGCTGGTCTGGATCATATGCCGGTACAGGCTGGGAATCGATCATCGGAGTTGGCTCAGATTGAGATGACGCAATTATCTCAGAACTCGTAATATGGTGCTTAGCACCAGAGCTTTCTCCGACTTCCTGAGACTGGGCACCAAGCCTCTCCTTATCGTGAGAAATCATGGAGTCATGGAGAACTTTCTTTTCATCATCATTAAGAATGCAGTTCTCCAGCTCGAATTCATCAATGGCTTCATCAGGGTGCCCAGACTTCTCCTCCTCAACCAATAAGTTCCATGCGTTATAGAGATGCGTTGGGTAATCATCGAGCCATGTCAAATCTCGGTGCCTTAGCACGTTGGCATTGTAGGTGATAAATAGCTCTTCTACCTCGGCCTCAATCCTGGCCTCCGCCTGTCGTACCTTCTCATCAACCCCAGCTTCAGCTTCGCAGACTTGTTTCATAGCTGCTTCCTTCTCCTTCCGGAGCACCACCGCCTGATCACAGGCCTCCGGCGCGGAGACATTGGCCGCATCCTTCTCCCTCGCCATTTCGGAGAACTTTGATTTCAGCTCATTAAGCTCCTTAAGAGCGGCGTCCCTCTCGGCGGTAACGGTGGTGTTCCTATGACCCATGTCTTCGATGGCGGTATAGTGCTCTTATTTCATTCTGGTCATGGCAGAGTTTACTTCGTCAACCTTTTTCAGGGCCTCCATTTCAGATTTACGGGAAGACTCAGCCTCCACGTTGAGCGCTTTCATGATTCGGTCATTTTGACCCAACTCCTTCTCAAGCTTCTCAATGACGACACCCCGATCGAATGCCACTTTGGACGCTTTCCTCACGGCCCGTGCCCACTCCCTGTACTGGAAGAAGATGTCCGCAACATAATCATGGATAGTGTTTTCAGCGGTTGGCGGAATTCTCCTCAAGTGCGGAGGGAAGACATAACCATCAAAGCAGATGTCGGGAAATTATTTCCTCATCTGTGCCAATTTAAGCGCTCCTTCACTGGTCGCATCAGTCGGGACCGGTGTGGTAGCTGAAGAGGTGGCTATTTCAGTCCTGCGCGGAGGATCGGGCCTCGGGGCTTGAGAAGGCGGCCTAGGCCGTGAAATTTCAGGAGGACGAGCAACTGCTACCGTTGGAGGTACGGAAGTCCTGGGAGGAGGAGAGCGAGATCGGGATCGGTGGACGTATCCCCTGTCTCTGTCGGACATTCCTGACCAGAATGTCCTGAATCATAATCCCTCTCGCCCTCTCTCCTGCATGGCTCATAATAACGGCGCTTGTTGCGTAAACTGCCGAGCACAGAACCTTGTCCAGACATTGTACCTGGAAAGTAAAGATACAGAAAGTCAGTAACTTCTTACAATATGACTGTTTACAGTTAGAGAACTGTGTTGTGCCGTGTAGAGTGTATGGATGTGTAACCCCCCTAACCAACCAGAAATGTCGATCGCACTAGTGGGAAGAGACTCGCTAACATCGAATGTATGTTGCAGTTCGTCCAAGTCAGTGTCATGTTGTTCAGACACAGTATCCGGAATTGGAAGGTCAGCGAGCCCTTTGAATTGATCTTCGGCTTGCAGGGAGGGTGCCTCCGAGATTCTAACTCCTGAAAGAGGGCGGTGTAAAACCACGGACTTCCGCCTCCCGGATTTGGGTTGTTTAAAGGCCACTGCTTGCCTTTTCTTTTTTCATCGGAATCCGGGGTTGCCCCAGCAGGCTCGACCGGCGGCTCCTCATCAGTATGAGTTCTTTCGGAGTCAGGTTCCTCGATTACTATGACTTTGGGTTTTTTCCACTTGACTTTCTCTCTGGAGACAGTCTTTAATGCGCCATCAAACCTTATGCTCTGCCTCCGCTCAATCAACCCAAGAACTCTGAGATTCCGGTCCGTCAGTAGCAATTCAATATTCCTTTCTTCACTAGGAATTTCTTGAAGGACCCGAAATATCTCTTTATAGTAGCCACCTTCAGGTCGCTGGATTATTGCTGAAAGAAAAGGAGTAGAAGATATGAGTTTAATTTCATTCGAAAATTGCCCTGTCAACTACTTGGGAAAAAGACAATGCTCACGTCTGAACAGCCATTTTCTGGAAAACCCCGGAGGACATCGGACATAGAACCACTCCGACTTGAAGTAGCTCAGCCTAGTCCACGACCCCGTGACAACTTGGCAGTTTCTTACAGATTCCAAGAATGTAAAAGATGGGCTGTCAGTTCGACTTTTGAAGTTGAATAGGTATCTTATCTCGGTCGGACGGGGAGGTCGGTAGAGGTATTCCATAAATGCGATGAACAAGCCATTGAGTGAAGCATATCCATTCGGATGTAACTGAGACGGAGCAATATCCAGGTAAGCCAACACTTCTCTTATATAATCGTTGAACGGAGGAAGTGTACCGGCTGCGCATGCATGTCGATTAAAAGCAGTATACCCCTCCAGGGGATTATGTGGTCTGTCGTCCGGCCCCGGCAACATTACATCATCCAACGACAGGCCATGCCTTAAGCATATTCTCCCTAGCATATCTTCAGAGATATTGGACGGAACAGAATCAGGTGGACTATTGATGAAGGACGCGTCAGGCAACTCGTCCGGAGCTGGACCGATAACTTCGGCCTCGATATCCGGAATCTCAAGTCTGGAAGGGGTTGGATTCTGAGTTTCTTGTTGCTGCGAACTTGACGGTTCCATAACTGGCTAACTCACGAGAAACTATCATTAGACGATAAAAAGCCCGTGCATTCCCCAGTGTAAAGTGTATGAATGAGTTGTGCAGTGCGAGTGTTGTGCACGATTTGAGCAAATGCTACAGAGTTAAAGGAAATATGCAAAAAACGAAACTTTGAAAGTCAGACCGGAAGTGACCGTCATCGCTGACCGTCACAATCGCGCCACCCGGGTATTAACGATCGACTCAAGTTAAAGTTTCTTTATACTTTTTGTTTTCGTTAAGTAACAGTTCCATCGGCGAGCTTCGAAAGGCAGTCGAGTCGGTTTTGTGATCAAGTTCAGTTGTGCAAGGCGGAAGCTCGTCGGAGTCAAGTGTTTGGATATTCAAAATTTCTTTAAGTTCGTCCAAATTTAGGTTGGAATCGATCGCTGCATTTCATTTCGTATCGAGTCATGAGAATCATGCATCGCAACCCGACAGTGTTCGAATCGATACATTCGTATCGATCGTCTCAGAGTGGGAGATGTGTTTGTATCGATCGTACTGGAATAAGGGTACTTCATATCGATCGAGTTCGACTCGATACATTCGTATCGGTCAGGCAGGGGTGAAAGCGCTTCATATCGATCAGGTTCGAATCGATACGAATCGTGTCGATCGGAGGCAAATCAGTTCGAATCGATCGAATTCGTCAATTTCGCATCGATCTGAAGACAATGGCTTCGTAACGATTGCCGCTCTCGTCGCCCTACCGATACGAACGTATGCTGACTGGATCGATTCGAATAATCCCACTTCAGATCGACACGAGACAAAGATAGGGTGATTTCCTCCATATCTCCTTCTTCCCCAAGGGATCTCAACTCCATGGCCACAAGCCGTCCCCCACTCTCGTTTTCTCTCGTCCAGATCTAAAATTCGTGAAAACTGGACGAAAAAAGCAGGAAGGATGACTGGGATCTCGAGATTCGTCATTATTAACACGACTCTATCCGTTCATTACCTGATTTCAGCGATTACACTCAAAGAATCGAGGGTTTGGTTCGACTCGAAAACAAGCAGTTGTCTCTCAGTTTATCGATATGAAGGTAAAAAAGAGAATAGAGAGCAATAGTAAAAATAGAGAGTAAAGAAGTGAAAATGATACAAGTCCCAGGTATTTATATGAAGCCTCGAGTTAGACTGGGTCGATTCGTCTCCCAGTCAACATGACCGGTCGCAACCAGTCAAACAGCGCATCGATACGAACATTCGTTTCGAGCCCACCAGCCTTCATCGATTCGGAGCGCACAAGAAAGCCACCTGAAGACACTGGACTTCATCGTTTCGAAGCATCCACGTTATGAGCCATCGATTCACGACAGAGCAGGTCTGTCGATACGAACGCGATTTTCGTATCTATCAGAATCCATCGATACAAATAATTATTCGTATCCATCAGTTCAGCATGCAACGATGCGTAAAAGTACTTTCCAACTTCCTGCATCGATTCATGAGAGAATCGATACAAGAGGATACTCAGGAGAGACCACGAAATGCTGTTTCAACTCGAATCTCAGATCGATTCAGGAAGGGACCGATGCAAAATTCAATATCCGGCTAAACTTACAACGATCCACAAACTTGTGGTTTTACAAAGCACGTCATGTTTTCACAAGACATGCTTTGGGGGGCAAATGTTATCCCGCCTTTTGGCAAGGCCAGGACACCAAGAAGTTGATTGGATTCCAAATATCGCTTGTCATGGATGTCGCTGAATTTTTTCCGAGTCCGGATCAAGCTACAATTGATAGGACATGACTAGGGAAGCGAAGGAAGCCAACTTCCAAAGTTTCAAGTCAATCCGAGTTCATATGCTCAAGATGTAATGGATACAAGTTGGAGGGAAAAGCATATTTTCGTATCCATCAGGAGTGTCCATTTCGTATCCATCAGGGGACGTCGTTTTGTATCGATGGAAGTGGCCGCGCCTCGTATCCATCGAGTTCGTATCAATCAGATTCGTGTCCATCGATAAATGAAAGCAACTCGTATCGATTGGCCGAGTATCTTATTCGTATCCATCGAGAAGCCTTATTTCGTATCCATCCGACCCATGTCCATCACCCACCTTACATCGGCAAGTCCCCGAAACTTTGCAACGATCAGGTTGGAAATGTTCGAACCCATCAAGCTCGCATCGATCAGATTCGTGTCCATCGACAGCTGACGTGTCTCGCAACCATCAGTCATTGTCTACTTCGTATCCATCGGACCGGTGCTCTTCGTATCCATCAGAGGATCTCACTTCGAATCCATGCCCAGTGACTTATTCGTATCCAACGAGTCAACCAACTAGGATGACGTGTGATCCATCGAAGCAATCAAGGCGAGATCCATGGAATCGAAGCGGTCAATAGGGAGTGAATACCGGATTGAAACGAAGTACGCACGCCCCACCATCTCAAGAGCACGTGCAGAGATCGATACGGGGGATCGATTCGAAACCATGGAGATGAACCAAACAGCCTGGCAAAGAACATCGCATCGTATCGACGATATCTCTCAATCCACTGATCCAAATGTCATGAAATTTTCACCGAAGATTGCAGACACACTGAGGAGCGTCTCCACCAAATTTCAACTCAATTGGACGTGATCTTGATCGATACGAAATGGACTCGTATCGATCACAGATCGAGGCGAAACTTCCTGAGTTTTGTCGCGCGGGCCCACTCACGTGCCAGAAAAAGTCTCCCGAGATTTGAGCGCGATCTGAGCCTCCTACGCCTATAAATAGAGCCCCAGAGCCAACAGAAAAAGGATCTTTTGATTCTCAAGCGCCCAGACTCTGCCGGATCAAGATTTGCATCGTTCCTCTGTTGTCAATTTCGAATTCTGATCTGTAGTCCACTGTTATTCGCTGTAATAGCTTGTAATCGTTGAAAGAGAATCAATAAAATCATCAAAACTTCATAGTGGACGTAGGCGTTACGCCGAACCACTCTAAATTGCTTGTCTGTGCATTTTACATTTCTGTTTGTTGGAGTTTTTGTTAGATAACCTCTGTTTTACATTTACAATCTTCATTTTATCTCTTCAAATAACTCCCGAAGAGTGTTGTGCCCATTTTTGGTACAAACAATTAAACCATAGAGGTTGGTAGTATTATGTTGTTATGATGGCTTCTTCATATATTAATTCATTAATCCATGACGGTACTTTGGGGAAGGGCGAAATAATCAGCTAGGTTAAGTTATTAGTGAATATAAATTAAGAATGCTAAAATATAAATTAAAGATACTGGCAGGGGCCAATAGGTTCATAGTAAGCCCATGAAAACTATGTATAGTAAAAGATATTGGCAGAGGCTAATAGGTTCATAGTAAGCCCATGAAAAGTATGTATAAACAAAGATGTCGGGAAGGCAGGTTCATAGTAAACCTATGAAAACTATGATTTGATATTAGCAAGGGGTCAATAAGTTTATAGTGAACCCATGAAAACTATATCTGGATTAAAATCTTGACTGAAGTCAACAGGTTCCTAGTCAACCCATGAAAACTCGGATAAGGGGAAGGATATTGGAATTACCAATATGTTCGGGGAGAACCCATGAAATAGTGAAGATATTGGCAGGGGCCAATAGGTTCTTAGTGATCCTATGCAAACTATGAAATCGGGCAGAGAATCCATGTACGTTAAACAGGTTATTAGTAAGCCCATGAAAACTAATAGGTTAATAGTGACCCTATAAACTATAAATAAGACAGATAGTCGGAATGGATAGGGTTGGGTAATCCAGAATTAATCTATTTGTTTGCATATCATCATATTGTGTTGTATTGTTTTTAACCATTGTGGGTGCAGGATCACAGTATATGGTTTTATAAATTTTTAGGATACTGGTGAGGAAAATCCGTTCTGCTAAGTGGCGAGGTCTCAATTGGTATCTAAATGGTTTGAGATGGTAGATTATTATTCATACTAGGATTTATGTCTGACTCGAAGTTTTTGTTTTCCTCTTAAACTCTCGGGTGCTTAATTGATTTTGAGTAGTTTGAGGGTTAGGATTTTCTTTTAGACGAATAAAGCTTCCGGAGACATGCAGGAGGCATGATAGCTATTTAAAGTTCTTTTTATTCCGTCGTGTATTTGGTTAATGGCAAAGTAGTTTACTTGTCAATATTAGACTCTGATCATCCAAGAGGGCATCTTCATATATCGCTCTTGGCGTATGTTGTATTTATATTTTATTTGAAGGTAGTTTGCGTATTGGGATTATGTAGTGAACATGAAATATTTTGAAATGGAATGTGGAATGTGTTTTGATGTTTTAAAATTTCCCATATTCATATGTCTCTGTGTATCAATATATCTAACATTACTGTATTTGGTCGTCGATTTTAATAACTACGGATGACTACAGCATCCGTAGCCATTAGTTTTGGGCCTCCAAGTGGGGGATGTTACATCTCCCCTTCATTTTCATGAAGCCAAAAATGCTCCTCCTTGAAGTTAATCAACTTGGTGTCGAGAGGTTTACTTGTCCTAAAATCTTCTATGTCCAAATCCTCTCGTCTAATCTCCGTGCAACAAACCCTTTTCTTCATTTCCCCGAAGTAGCTACCTAAACATCTCACGTAATTCATGTTGGTACCGGGTTAATTTCCTTGGCCAAAATCATATAAGTCCCATAGTTGAAACCTCTCATCCAAATCCGAGACCTGAAGCCTCTTCCTTATTTCACACTTCAGACCCAAAGCCAAACGCTCAAAATCTCAAAGTAATCCTACCCCTGACTTGTTCTTGTGCCTACCACTGACTTGATTTCAACTATGCCAAAACTCCATCAATTCGAACCTAATCAACTTGCGACCTATTTTGTTAGCTCTACTAGACCTCAAAGAGCAACATATTATGGTCGCACTACATTTTTGGCATTTTTTTCTCATCGATTTCACTCGACGATCACCGCTCTCTAACTACACCAAAAACGAGTTAAAAACATGACAAACAAGCATGTACAGGTAATACGTATCATCCATACATCCTATATAAGCAATGCTAATCATATTCCAACATTTATGTTATCATAGATCTAACCATACACAAAATGATGAGTTGCTTTAAAGTGTTGTAAAAAATGAATCAAACTACAGGTTTATCTCTTTAAAATCATCTTAAAGAAGTTGCTAAGGTTAGATCTAAGTTTAAAAGCGTTTTAACATTTGAAATCATCATAAAAACAACAATTTTGCTATATTAGCTTACATAGGATAGTGAGAGATGCAAAATCACTCACATAAAAACAACAATTTTGCTATGTTAGCTTACATAGGAGGTACGGACTCACCGCGTATATTCAATTTCATATGGAATTGTATTTCATGTTACCCTAGTCATCATGTTCTAAAATCACCGGATGACTCTATAAAAGTTACCATACGAATTAATGTGTGTTCCAACATGATGTATGACTTTTATGTCATCTCACACCCCTGATACATCTTCCTGATTTATCTCAACATTTATGGTTTTGGAATACGTTCCAGTCTCGCATGGGCCTCAAAATCAAAGTGCTCCATAACCTACCAAAACTTCATGGACCATTGTCCTCTAAAAATAATGAATATGGGTCCAAACAGTGTCTTGATCTTACTTTATATGCGGAATATATCATTTCTCGAAATTCATCGAAACACCTTGGAGAAAACCCAAAAAATTTCCAACAACAGCTCATCGGTCGACTAATCAAAAGTGGTTAGTTGATTGACTTGTGTAGTCAAAATTGGTTATAGTTAACTATCAACTGGTTAATCCCAACTAGTCAACTAACCCCTTCATCAGTTGACCGGTTGGGTATGACTTAAAAAGAAATAAGGCCATTTTTGGCCTAATTTCTTTCGGCTACAAAACCCTACAACATTCCCATAATCAATCAACTGAAGGCCCTCTACCAGTCGATTGATTGCCTATAGAGGTACAAGCCTGAACCTAGATATGGTAAATTTCCATAAGGAAATTAATCCCACCATTTAAACTTTACTCGAACTTCGTCTGTACTTCCCTACTCCGACATCGAGTCTCACCACTTCGCGACCTTACACCGCCTACTACACCCACACTAGAGTTCACCTCCTCGACAATCCACCAAGGGGTGAACACCACTAGATGCTAATTTGACAAATTGGTTTGGAACTCAAACACTTTACAAACCACATGAATTTAACCACTCAACCATCCATTCCAACTCCGTATCTCATCCTTCAATGACAACTTCAACTACCATCTAACACAATTCTATCGTATCTACCAACCATTCAATCAATAATTAAACTACACATCCTTATCGATCATCATTCAATTTCTATAGTTTCCTAACATATCAATTTATGAAATTTATACTTTAAAACATTCATTCAACAAGATTTTCATCTCTAAAATCTCAAATAAAGTTCATTACTTAAACCCTAAATTAGCACCAAAACATGATTTTAACATATCAAATAATCATATTACTTAGGTAAGAGATCTCACTCACCAAATCTTCAAAAAATCCAAGCTCAATGAAACCCAATTTTGACACTTTCCTTTGATTTATGAAACTGGGTCTCAGTCATCTTCAAAATACAAGCTTGATGGTATCGACTTCTAAAGAATCTTTTAATTTTAATTTAGAGATTTATTTTAAAATTTTTGTTTGAGAAAATAAAAATTACGAAGATTTAATGGTCGAAAATGCTAAATTTTCTTTTATGTTTATAAATAAGGAGAAAGAAGAATAAAGTGAATGAGGAGGAGGGGTTATTTTCAAAAATGATGTAGATCTTGATAAAAGACCATTTTGCCCCTCCTTTCTCGTTTCATTTCATTTTGCAAAATTTATCCAATTTTAACAAACCTAATATGTATTTCATATATAAATGACATTTGAACCCAATGGAATTGGTCTCGGATCCTAATTAATTCAAATTTAAAATTTTCTCTTTTAGGTCATTGATTCGCTAAATTTTAATTAAATGATTAATTACAATTTATTACTAAGTGATCATTATAGATTGTTAAAATAATAGTTTAGTAAATTGCAAAATTCTATCTCTCGTCCACTGTGGAAGAAAAATATATCTCTATAGAGTTGGCTTGTTCAAAAGTCATATATATGCAACAAACGTTAAAAGATTTTGGTTTAAACAATCACCAATAAATTGTGACAATACAACTACTATAAATCTATCTAAAAATCCAAAAAAAACATGATAGAACAGAACATATAGGTATCAACCATCATTTTTTAAGAGATAATGCAAATGAACATAATTTTAGAATTTATAAATGCAGAAAATCACGTGGTTGATTGTAACATCCATAATTTTTATTTAACATTATTCAAGGAATTTAATTAGATAAATTAAGTAGAATAATGTGGGGTGATAAGTAAAATGAGACTTGTTAACTAATTTGGATTAGACCTTAAATAATCAATTAATAAGATTATTTTAAACATAGAATAGAAAGCGATTATTGGGAGGAGCATAATGAGAATAATTCCTTAATTCATTCCATAAACCCTCTCTTATTCATTCTCATTTCAATTTGTAAAATAGAAATTAAACAAATAAGGAGGCCGACCATTACCTAGAGGAAAAGGAGAGGAAAAGGAGAGGAAATCTAAGGAATTTAAAAAGGAAAGCTCAGGGGAAGATCAAATCCCAATCTCTCTTATCCAATTCAAGGTGAATAATAGTTAACATCTTTATTGTTTATATTTGTTTTTGGATTTAGGATTGTTTTTCAAATTAATTGTGATAGTTTTTCATGCTTAGATTGACAATATCATTATTTGATTGAATGATGGTAAGTTGTAATTTTATGGAATTGTTATAATGGGTTTTAAAGGCAAAATCAATTTTTTTGATCTCTTGTTGATTTTAAATTTGAATGTGTTGTAAAAAACATTGTTTTGGAGATGGATTTTTAGTTTCATGATTTTCTAAGTTCATATGAGAAATTTGTGTATATGGAAGAAGAAGGAATTATGATTTTTAGTGATTTTTTGGGATTTTTCCCTAATTGTTATGGTTTTCTATGAATTTTTTATTCTAGAAATGTTTATAATTAACATAAGTTAATGATATTAATTATAAGGGTTTTGCAAAGTCATTTGAGAAGGTAATACGTGACCTACTAAGATTTTAGTAGAGAATATGAGAAATGTTTTATTATCCAATGAAAATTTGACATGAGGCAAGATCTAGTAGAAAGTTTTAACTTTAAAGGAAAATAAATCATTTTTTAAGTTATTTATAAAAATGCCATCGGCATTATAACTTAGAGCCTCGATACATTTATATTCATTGAAGCTCGAAAACTATAAGGGTTATATATGTGGTAGCTACTAGATAGCTATGTGTTGTATCCACTTGCATAGGAACTTGATACCTTGTGTTTTTAAAGATTTGAAACCTCATGTTTTGTAGAGGCTTGACAACCTATGGTTTAAAGACTTGACAACTTATTTCTTTTTAAAAGATTGACATCCTCAAGTTTTTAAAGGCTCGGTACCTCATATCTTTAATAACTCAACACCTTTTATCTTATAGTGGCTCGATAGCTTCCGTGTAGCTACTCGACAAATATACTTTTAGCGACTTGATGGTCGTATTGTTTTACAACCTGATAACTATGTCTTAGCGGCACGATAGCCGTATGTTTTACAAACTTTAGAGTTATTTTTTAGAGGCTCGATAGGCCATGTTTTTTAGATACTTGACACCTATATTTTAGCGATTTTACAACCTTATGTTTTAAAACTTGAAAGCTATGTTGTAGAGGCTCGATAGCCCATATTTTCTCGATGCTCGACATCCCTGTTTTGATAGCAAGTGTTTTAAAATCTATATAAAGATGATAGTGCTTTGGCACAAGATTTTGGCCAAGTTTTTAGGGCTATGGTTTCCTTGTTTTGAGAATGATTTCAAGAGGTTTATCATTTCTAAAGATAAATGTTTTCAAGGAAATGAGATAGTGTTTTAGCCCAATTTTACATGAATTTTTGCCGAAGGAAAATATTACTTAAACTAAAGTAATTTTGTTATGCATATGACTATTGATGACCATATTTGATAAATGATGTTATATGTTCTTGTTGTCATTTGATCGGCTAGAGTTACATATTTTATCATTGTCATACTCACATTTTCATTGTGCAACATTGCACCTTGGGATTTAGGAATAGAATTACCAGTTAGGTTGTTCCAGGAGTGAGTATGGTCGGACTAAACTCCTTAGTGAGTTGATTTGCATCTAGAGATCAACAAAATCGGTTGTGTTAGGATTCCTTGAACTAATCAAAACCTAATAAGATATATGACTCATGGATTCAAAACCAGATACGATTTAGGTGGGATTGGTATAGGGTTGCGCCCTATGCTTCTACCGGTAGCCCCCGGTTTGTAAAGGTCCGTGATTCCAATGTGTAGTGCTTTTTCATTATTGAGACTAAAAGATGTATACACGCAGAAAGGAATTCATAGCTCTATATGTTCACCAAATTAAGTTGTTTTCCTCCTAATGGTATTTAGAGATTTTAGGACATCTGATTATGTTTTGGCCCGAGTCAGCCTGATAGGTTATTAGTTGGCCTGTGAAAACTAATAAGTACATATCGATCCTATGAAAACTACGATTTGAGACAGATAGTCAATTTCATAAGGTGGGTAATACTTTAGGAATGCATATCCCTTTAGTGACAGATTAATCATACTTTCCCATATTGCAAGCATATGATCATATCCATTTTATTTTAACCATCGTGGTTGCAGGTGCATGATTATGTTAAGATTGCGTATTTTGATAAGATATTAGTAAAGGGAGAGCCCGTTCCATTCTGTGGTGTGGTCTTACAAGATATCTGTTTTTGGTACAAGATCGTATAGTATTATTCACACCAGACTTTTTGTTTGGCCCAAAGTTTATTTTTTCCCTTAAACTCTCGAGTACTCATTTGAGTAGATCAGGAGTAGGATTTTCAGGTTAGATGAATAAGCTTTCAGAGACACGTAGGAGGCAAGCTAATATTAGGAATTTATTCTACTATATTGTTTGAAGATTATACTTTGTCTGAATGAATGTAACGACATAATTTATAACTTTCAAGTACGTAGACACTGATCATCCAAGGGAGCCTATTCATATACCGCTCTTGGAATATAATTGTACTTATTATATTTTTTTTTAAAGTGGAGTCCATGGGAATATTTAATGAATGAAAATGGTTATTAATGAAATGTGTTTTGAAAATTTCCATATTATGTGCTCTTGATGTTATAGATACAATTAACTGATCTCATTTTATCACCGATAAAATGACACTGGATGACTACAGCATCAATAACCCTTATTTTTGGGCCTCAATTTGGGGATGTTGCATTGATATTTTGACAAAACCATCAATATAAAATACTTTTGTTAAATTTCGAAAATAATTAGGTAAATGCTCTTTTAGCAAGATTTAAAATAGCAATATTAATACATACACACACAGAGGCACACAAAATACAAAATAAACATTCTTTTACCAAGAATTAGGTATATGCTCTTTTTCAAAATCATAATTTCCCTCGTATTTTTTAAATTTAAAATCCTACTTATAATTGATTAATATCATGGTTAGAGACATCATTTCTACCTTCTTTTCCAATAAATGTCCAAAAAATCAAAACTCTAGTGGATCTAGTAACTCTAAATGGCCCGGGGATGACTCTTCCTCTCCACAACCTCTACTTAAGACCTTCATGTTCGAATCTCTTGCCACATGGAGAATTCAATGAAGCATATATCAAATATTCTCACTAAAATAAAGGTTCTCTAGATTAGATTAAAAAACGAGCAAGAGAGGCATGTGAGAATGATTACAAACCTTCTAAATCGTTTCCTGAATAATCAAGAAGATCCGATGGCCATATTAAAAACTTATCCAAAATCAAACTTGGTAATTTATAACCCTGTGAATGTAGGAGATGATGATAAGGAGAAGAAGAATAAATAGAAATAGACGACGTCGATGATTTTCAGTATGTAGGAGAAGTTCATATAAACAAATCGCCCATAATACATAAGTATAATCATTAATGTTATGTTCATGTATTAGTGGTATTGTGTTGTACTTGTTGTGTTGCATTGTTTAATGTTAAATAAAGTATATGTTTTTATATCATAATGTTTAGTACTTTACATATATGTTTTATTCTTCAGACTCTTCATAGATTTTGATTACCCTCGTGCTTATGATTAAAAATTGTCATATAGGACTCTATATAAAAGTCTACACATATTGTCTAGTTGTACTAAAATAATTCTTCTCTACCCATATTCTTGATGATAAAAGAGGAGAAAATGTGTAAATATACTAGGCAAAATGATTGGGGGAATGCATAGACTTAAGGGGAGTCAAATATAATAATGATATACTGTACCTCTCAAACATTTATATAGTAGTCATCATCCAAATTGGGAAGATTGTTAATACCCTAAGTATTTATTTTGATAACAACAACTATATAAATATTATGACTAATGTTTTCTCAAGTTTTGTAGTATTCTAAGATATAATACAGAGATATTTTATTGAGATAGACAAGAAACTCGGTGCAAGCAAATGATTTATATATATGAAGATTAACCAGAGTAAATGAAAGACAAAATTGACTCAAGAAAAATGGAACATAAGTGCTTCTATGAAAGAGATATTTAAAGTGTCAGGTAAGTCTGTTTGAGTCTTATAATTTTGTAAAAGGCATTATGGAAAATATCCTTGATATTTTTCTTTAATTTCATTCTATATTTTACCATTAACATCTTCATATAAACATATAATTTAATTTAAAACATGGATATCAAAATTGAATTTTAGAAAAAGGACATTAGAATGAAGTATGACGATATACTATACATGGATATGTCGACATATAGGCAATTGTTTTGTAATTCAAATTTTAAATGGAAGGATTTTGGTGCCATCTCTTCGCCAATGGACACATCCTTTCATCCTTTATTTGAAGGGCCTTGGATATGAATTTTCAACAGTAGTTCTCTATTATTCTCTTATTACTTCATTTCTATAATTTTGTGAGGAAGATCCTTAATATACTTCCACTCGATCTCTTTGCAAATCGATACTCTTTCATGCTTATTCTTCGAGGATTTATAAACCACACAAGATTAGAGAGTTTGTACTTTAATTCTCAATCATTTTCTCTCTGATTTAATCCTATTCCCCATCGATTTCAAAGATGTAGTGCTATTGGAGGTCTATAGGATCATTATAGTAAAACTATAAGAATCTATATTGGAGATACAACTACTTACCAAACTCCGTTGTTGTTTGTAAGGAGAAAGGTGTTCTTGCACCTGTAGACAGTAAAAAAAAAGGTGTATCTAACCACCCGTAAAACTATAAGATTGTAAAGGTTTTCTTGCCACTTGTGTAGCATAGGGAAATGCTAGTGGAAATTCTATGTGTCGAGTACAGGACAGGATGTAGGATTGGATATCCAAACCAATATAAAAATTCCTAGTTTCATTTAATTACTTCTTTTACTTTACTTTAACCTTAATTATCTACCTTTGTTTGTGATTCGGTTACTGATCCGAGTAGATAAATTTTAATTTCATAAGTTAACTTTTAAATAGTTAATATACACTATTCCCCCTTCTCTAGTGTGTTAATGACCTTAAGATTTCTTTAACATCATTGTGTTTGGATATCCTATGATCCATACAACTAAGTCACAATATCAATTCTAGAATCTGAATTAAACATTATGGAAATTTGAGATGCAAAGTTTAGATCGAAAATGAAATTGATGATTCCTATATGCATGTAGTGAATATTTTATCAAATTTCTGTATATATTTCTCATTAGTTTTAGTGGCTTAAATATTTTTGTATTTTTTTAGTTACTCAAGTAAGCAGAACTGACATCATTTAAAATCCTTAACTTGTTCGACTTTAGCCCTACCTTGTTCAAATCGTAGGTCCATATCATCATTCTATAGCAATGAACTGGTGGACTTGGGAAAGGTCTTGGGCTGTAGATGTACAGTCAAGGTAATGGTGTAGTTCCTTTCCTCTTTTCCTTTCTTTATAACATTCCTATAAGCTTCATTAATGAAGTTATTTAGCACTCTCTTGAGTCATTCGATCGACGTGAATAACTTCACCCCGGTTTTTAGTGGGAATTTCAGAATAAACACCAAATAAATTGCTCAACGTGCATGGGGAGTGAAGGTTTTCATATAAGTGTGCTATATGCAGATAGATTTACAAACTTCACCCTTCTCATTCTTTTCTTTGACATTGTCCCAACCATTTGTGGTAACTAAATAATTCCATTGGCTACAATCAATCACCATGAACTCATGAATGAATATTCTACATGGAAACAAGTCTTCTCTAGATAACCATATTAGGTCAAATGCTTTTTTGGATACAATATTGATTGGATCCACAGTATCTGTTAATATCCTACCTATTGTAATGGGATCTATCATAATAGTTAAAACTGGGACATCAGTATGAAGTTATTCGACATTCTCTTGATCTTCTCGGCTAAAGCTAACATCTTGATAGCCGATATTTTTTATAAGCGAAACTCTTATAATGAACTAAATTCCCTTTTGTATCAACTTCCTTTCGCATCGATCTATTATTGATCACTTCAAATCATGAAGTGACATACAGTCAATGTATTTGTTGTAAATAGGCTCACATTCTCATCATCGAAATCCAAATATTGCTTATTGGCATGCATCATACATCTAGACATATCCTTGATTGTATCTTTATTGAAACCACGCCTTCAGCCGTGTAAATGATCACGCCAATCACTTACTACAGGCGGTTTGCTAATAGCTTTAATTCTAATTTCATCTTGCTTAGGAAAATGTTAATGAGAAGATTTCATTTTCTCCTCTCTTCTTTAATGCTAGTATCTTTTAGTTTAGTATTCATTTTCGTTGCTTTTATGATTCCCTTTATCTTGTTTCATTCTCATGTATGGTGTTTAATCATCATCAGAAAACCGATAGCCTTCAACTTACGATTTTTTGCTCGAAATCTCTTATAGTTTAAAAATATCAGTCAAAAAACATTTTTATTAGAATTCCTATCATATTTTTGAAAGTCGTTTCAAATACCTTCTCATGTGGCCATCACATGTGTAACGACCCGTAAATTTTAAATAATTTTATTTGTTTTGTTTAGTATATTTAATTGAAATTGTGTGAAATTTTAAACAATAAAATTTTGAAATTAAATTTAATATTTGAAACGCGTCTAGTTAAACATAGCAACTGGTAAATTTTCATCAGATAATTTGAAAGTTATTTTCTAGTGTAATTTTATTCCAATTTATATTAGTTAAAAATTGATGATAATAAAAGTGTTCCAAAACCTAAATGTGTTAACATTAGAAAATTTATTTAGAACACTCTGAATAAGACTGCGTAATTCATTTCGCAAATTTCGGACGTTTCTAGCTCCGTTTGGATTTTTTCGTACGGAATAACAACGTATATCAGTGTCCGTATCGACTTTTTGTTCGGATGATCCTGTCACTGACATCCGTATACCATTTTGATCGTCTCGTCGTGCTGATCTTCGTAGTATATTTATTTCTGTATTTTGAGGTTCGATGCACGATGAAATGATTGAACAGTTCGTTGTAACGGTACCGAAATTTTGACTTTATAATTTTCCTTTACGTTTCAAATCTGAAACGTGTTGTACGATCAAATAATTCAAACGGACACTAGCATTTATGGTTTCTGCAATACAACTGGAAACAGCTGTCACCCCTATCACTTCAAATTTTAAATTATCGGTTCTTGCTTTATAATTTTTTTTAACGTAGATAATTACTTTCCTTCCTGAAGCCAAACCATCCTTCCCCTCTTTTTTTTATTTTTCTCCTACCTTCTTCTCATTTTTTAACAGCAGCTCCTACCTCTCTTCTCCTCACCATCTTCTCCTTCGAATCCCCAAGCCTAGACCGAGCCTACCCTGCCGAACTGCCCCTCTTTTTCCATGCCTCCTTCCCCTAACCTCTCGAACTCGCAGGCAACCACCCAGCTCACGCGAGCACCCACTTCAACGTCAAACCGCCTCGCCCTTCAGCTTGCTCTGCCGCCGATATCCTCCACCACAAAAGTCTTGGCCGAGTTTCTCTTCTTCACTTATATTTTTGGTAATATATTTACATAATGGTCATTCGTATATATATTATATTATGTAGGGTTTTAACAAGTGATATATATATAAAGTTGTTTAATGTATATATGATATTAGCTAGATATATAAGAGCTTACTTTAAAGTTTTATAACAAATCTGTTTATATATAGCAGTGTATGTATTTGAAAGAACAGTGAATATATATATATATTGCTAATTATAAAAGCATATAAGTTTTGGTTTAGTTTACATATATATTATAGAATTTTTATATTAGCCTTAGTATTGTATGTTTTGCTGTTTTCTCGGTTTACTGAAGTAGATGTTATATGTTTATATTAGTTTATATATTGGTTTGTGGTTATATAATATGTTAATGGTATAGGGTATAATTGGTTATAAGGTTGGTCAGTAGTTCTGTTCACATTATATAGTTATATGAATTTAGTTAGAACTTGTATTTTTCCCTATGGTTATATAAACACTGTCACAAGTTATTGATTCATAGTTATTAATTTTAAAATATAATAAGTATGAAATGATTTCGGTTATATATTGTTATATATATAGTTTATATATTCTCTGCATGCATTCGCTATACAATTAGATGTATCAAGCTGTGATCTATTTTAAAGTTTACAGTTTATATATTTTAAAGTATATGAAGTTGATAAGAGCCGTGGTATATATATATATAGTTATAGTGCAGTCATTGATTGGCTATTGACAACTTTTAAGTACATATTTTATATTTGTATTATAGTATATATAAGTTTATATTAGTCGGTTATGTTTTAGATATATGGATAGAACAGTTCGACTGTAAGTATATTTGTTTCTGTATATGATATTACTATGTATGTTAGCTATATACATATAGTTGCTGTTTGTATGTATAAGTTATTATGTGAGATTTTGGATATATACCAACATTGGGTTTCAAAACAGTATATATATGTGTACTTTTACATAATAGCCTTAATTAAATAATTATCATATGTTTTAATATGCTGTTACAGTTTGCTATTATATAAAATATAGGTATTATATACTCGTCTATATATCTATTTGTCTATATAAGTAATGAATTTAAATATATAATATATATAGGTTTGATTTTTCTATATATGTTTTAATTTGAAACAATGTATTTTGAAATATATATATTTAGAAATTTAATATGTGTTTGAATATAGAATATGTATATAATTATATATAGGTTCACTTATGTCAATTATCTTCATCAATCCAGTCTGATTTATTTTGCCCACTCCTTTTTATCGGCGGTGTCGTCAAATTCGCGTTCAATCGTGCTTCGTTTTGGAATTCGTGCTTGGATCTGTAACTCAATTCATTGTCTATTTCTCTAGCCTCGAAAGGTGAGTAATCACTTAGATTAATATTCTTATACTTATTAAATTTTATTTCAATTGGAAAAACAATTGAAATATGTTGTAGTCAGTTATTTATATTGATATATATATATGCTATTATCAGTATCTGTTCACCTATGACATCTGACACCATTATCTGTTATTTATATTGATGATATATGCCTGTTATATTATTATCATATCTGTTATCACTCTGCAAGTTCCCTGTTACTATAGAATTCACTATGGGTTGAAATGATACATACCCGAACGATCTGTAGAATAGGAGAAAATCGTTATGGGTTGAAATGATAAACCCAAGCGATTTTCAATTGAATTGAATTTGGGATTTCGGGTTGAAAAGATATATACCCGAATATGTTTTAAATTGCGGATTGAAATGATAAATATTCGTATCACTTGACCATAGGATAGAAAATTATATACAGACACCGTTGGTCTATTTATATATATTTTTGAAAATGATTTCTATAGTTTTGAAAAGAAATATATGATTTTGATAAATATTGATTTTAAAGATGTATCGAAGTTGATTTAATAAAGTTGATATGTATGATATGTTTAAGTATTTATTTAATATATATATTTTCAAATATAGAGTTTATAATGATTCAGATTTGAAAAAGATAAATTTGAAATTGATTTGATATTTATTTAAGAATTTTACTTAAATAAGTTTGGTTTGAAATTATTAAATTTGAGATTTTAAAGATATGAGTTTATAACTTGATTTTGATTTAAAGAGATTTAGATGTATATTTTAAATAAATTGAAGGAAATATTTAGTTTATTTGTAATTTGGGATTTTATTTAAATAATATTGGATTTATTAAGTGAATATTTCAAAACTAAATAATAATAAAGTTAAATTAAGATATATATGAAATTATCAAATTTAGTTTTGAGATTGTGAAATATTTAAAGCATTGGAATATATCAAAATTTAAAATGGTTTATTTTGTGGTTCAAATCCATTTGAAATCGTCATAATTTGAAAGGGGTTATTGAGAAACTGAATTGAAATTGATGGTTTGACATTTGATTTAATTTGAAATTTTGGGATTGGTGTTAATTTGGAATTGATTTGTGAAATTTGATGAAGCTATTTTATTATATAAAGTATTTTTAAATTATATTTAAAACTATTTATATATGTTACTTTATAAATTTATTTCATATAAACTATTTTAATATAAACTATTTTAAATTATAACTTTTTTTATATAAACTATTTTAAATTATAAACTATTTTATTATATATACTATTATTTATATTTAAATGGTTAAGTGGGATGTGTTATGATTCCAAAGCATTATGATTTCTAAATTTTGATTTCCAAAGTATTATGATTTCCAAAGTGTTTGATTTAGAAAGTGTTATAACTTTGAAGTACTAAGATTTTGTGAATGGATATATTTGAGATGGATATATTTGAAATGGAAATGATATCATATTTGGTTTTGAAATGGAAGTGATATCGTATTGATATGGTTTTGAAATGGAAATGATATATTTGGTTTTGAAATATAAACTATTTTGAAAGTTTATTAAATGACCAATCGGTGTAATAATTACGTAGTTAATGAAGAGTCCGGGATTGGTTAGGGACATGCTCTCTGTCTAAACCGAAAACCACTTTAATAACTATTATACGCGGAGTGTGATCCAGAATGAAGTGGTTGGAATGATGACGTTGCTGGATTTGACGAAAGAGAACGATAATGGATGACCTTGACACTTGTGTCAAATTGGAAATGACTTAAACAGGAGCCGTGCCGGGCCAGTGAGGTTAGCTACCTCTAGCGGACACACTTCTTCGGAAACTACTCATTACTTGTTTTGATTGGTGTGCACCCTTGAATTGGGAGTGTTGTTTCATGGTGTTGCGATCGTTGCAGCGATGAGTTCTCACCAGTCCGGATCAGGCAAATGGTAGTTTCACTACCTTGGGTATTGCCTCATGTGCCTTGTCATACTCGTATCCCTATGCGCGACCACTACGATTTGTTTCGTGTTATACCTATGGAGTACTCCCTGATAGCCCACTAGTTTACGGTGGAGTTTACAGTGTTGTATAGACTATGACGCTTATATAAAATGTGTTAAGGGGGATAATGGTAACGCCTTAACGCTATTTTGATATTTTATATTACTGATAGGCATTATCTACTTAGCGTTACACTACTATATATAAATAGTTTAACGGATCCTTAGAGGATGGTTATCCCAAACATCCTTTGAGTTACTTGTATTTTCAGTTGTTATTTCACTTGAGTTGGATTTATTGATATAAGAATGTTAATCCTGACTCGAATGTTTTGAGTTTTTCTTTAAGCTCGGGTCAGACTGAGTGTACCAGTATTCGAGACTCACCTTTGGAGTTGGAGCTTCGCTTGGAGATCCAGCTATCTATCCAGCTTTCAGATATTCAGTTGATTCCAGTGATGTATTCTGATCTTGTATTTGACTATTGTATTCGAGACTTCTGTTGTATCTTGTTTAACTCTGTTATATATATATAGTAGCTACATGAACTACTATTCTTTTGTTTCCGCTGCATTATTGTTGTATTACTCCGTGTCTGTGATTCTGTGATTATTTATTTACTGTATATGCTGAGTTTTGCCAAATTTAAATTAACAATATGATATTTTGAGCAATTCAAGTCCGACATGTGCGGATGCGAATGGTTGAAAATTTCAGGATGTTACATGTGGTATCAGAGCTCTGGTTTTAGGCAAAACTCAGTATATAGAGTAAATTAAATTACAGAATCACGTTCGTTCGAGCTTGAATTCCTTCTTCTTTGATTTGGTTTCCTTTGGATTTTGGAACGTTCCCTTCGGTTCCACAATCCATTCGTATCTCTCCCTATTCGTATTCTCTTAAGTCTGGAGTATCCCATAGCTCCACTGAATGATTGTAAAGGGTGAAACTCCTTTACAATAAGCATCGACTCACCGAAGATTTCTGTATCCTCGATTTAGATGCTGCTATCTTTTGCTTTACCCGAATTCTATCACTTGTGATCTGATGTTGATTTGATTCAGAATTCCGCATCGATCATATTCTTGAAGTCACGGTTGACCCAGTTAAGGTTACCCACGATTTATATAAATTTATCCATCTTCCAATTTGAAATTCAATCATCTTATCTCCCTATCGAGTCTATCTTTTAGTTGAATTCTATTTGATTAGAGTTCCTCTACTTTGAATCTCATCTTTGCTTTGAAATCCATTCTTGAATCATCGAGTGAGGGAGTATATTTGTAATTTTATGTTAAAATGTTTATAGTGTGTTGTTTGATGTTGATTTGGGGTTTTTGATCGATTCGTCTGATCAGCGATATCGATAGAATTTCCAAAACACTTGAACAGAGCAAAGTGACACAATATTATTTTCAAATTTGGTAAATAAAATAAATTTGTATGATTATATTTTAAATATTTTCTGGAAATTAATAAGGTAATTACATTAGTTGTTTGAAATGATAATAATTGATTATCATTTATTGTTCTATAAATGAATTTATAAACATGGTTTATAAATTGATTTGGAATTGAAATGAATTTAAATCGGGAATTTGGGAATTTATTTTTTGGTGATTTCAAACTCTGGTTTTAAAGTTTTAAAATGCATATTATTTAAGGTATTTTCGAATAGAAACCGTTTTAAAGAATTTTTAAATGTTTAAATCAGTACTCTTCTCTTTTGTCGCTGGAAAATAATTTCGGTGATGGCGGCCGCATCATCGACATTCA
This sequence comes from Allium fistulosum, assembly GCA_030737815.1. Classification (NCBI taxonomy): domain Eukaryota; kingdom Viridiplantae; phylum Streptophyta; class Magnoliopsida; order Asparagales; family Amaryllidaceae; genus Allium; species Allium fistulosum. The sequence continues at coordinate 270,986,963 of CM060906.1, read as the reverse complement.
TTTTTGAGTTTCGAAGTGGAGAGACCATTCTGTAGCTTTGCTACGGTTTTGTTTTGAAAAAAAATATATTTTGATTTGAATTTCTTAAGTATGATTTGATTTATATATATATATGGGTATATTATTTTAAATCTAGTTTGATTTGATATATATATACATAATTATCTCTAAATGGTTTGAGTTAAATCGGAAATTTAATTCCTAAATTTATGTTAAAGGATGATTTAATTATAAATAAATCCAAAATTTTTAATATATATTTAAACTTGAAATAATTAAGTTGGGAAATCTAATTGTGTAATACCCAATTCCATTTTAATATAACTTACCTAAATGATTCCAAAAAAATGTAATTGGATAATATACAATATAAGATGATTTTATAAAGAAAATTGAGTGTTTATAATAAATGTTATACACTTGATTTTTGATTATAAAAATGTTAATTGAGATGAATAGAATAATAAGTTAATTGAATAATAGATGAGATAAATAAATTTGTATGAAGGAATTAATAAATTGAAATTAGATTAACTTATGGAAATACCTTGAATTTAAAATCAATTATTGAATATAAATTAACTTAAATTGAAATTTATATGATTTAAATTAATTTATATGGTTTAAAATATATGTGATAAGATATATTAAGTGGAATAAACTTAATAATAATTTGGAATAAAAGAATTTAATTTGTTGAATATTAATTAGTTTAATTTGAAATTTATATGGTTTTAAATTTATTGTTTATTGTGGATATCAAAATCTATTCTTTCTTTCGGGCTGTTTCTATTCTCCTACCTCCTTCCTTTTCGAGGACGAAAAGTTTTGAGTATGGGAGAGTGTAACGACCCGTAAATTTTAAATAATTTTATTTGTTTTGTTTAGTATATTTAATTGAAATTGTGTGAAATTTTAAATAATAAAATTTTGAAATTAAATTTAATATTTGAAATGCGTCTAGTTAAACATAGCAACTGGTAAATTTTCATCTGATAATTTGAAAGTTATTTTCTAGTGTAATTTTATTCCAATTTATATCAGTTAAAAATTGATGATAATAAAAGTGTTCCGAAACCTAAATGTGTTAACATGAGAAAATTTATTTAGAACACTCTGAATAAGACTGCGTATCGCAAATTTCGGACGTTTCTAGCTCCGTTTGGATTTTTCCGTACGGAATAGCAACGTATATCAGTGTCCGTATCGACTTTTTGTCCGGATGATCCTGTCACTAACATCTATATACCGTTTTGATCGGCTCGTCGTGCTGATCTCCATAGTATATTTATTTCTGTATTTTGAGGTTCGATGCACGATGAAATGATTGAACAGTTCGTTGTAACGGTACCGAAATTTTGACTTTATACTTTTCCTTTACGTTTCAAATCTGAAACGTGTTGTACGATCAAATAATTCAAACGGACACTAGCATTTATGGTTTCTGCAATACAACTGGAAACAACTGTCACCCCCATCACTTCAAATTTTAAATTATCTGTTCTTTCTTTATAAATTTTTTTTAACGTAGATAATTACTTTCCTTCCTGAAGCCAAACGATCCTTCCCCTCTTTTTTATTTTTCTCCTACCTTCTTCTCATTTTTTAACAGCAGCTCCTACCTCTCTTCTCCTCACCATCTTCTCCTTCGAATCCCCAAGCCTGGACCGAGCCTACCCTGCCGAACTGCCCCTCTTTTTCCACGCCTCCTTCCCCTAACCTCTCGAACTCGCAAGCAACCACCCAGCTCACACGAGCACCCACTTTAACGTCAAACCGCCTCGCCCTTCAGCTTGCTCTGCCGCCGATATCCTCCACCACAAAAGTCTCGGCCGAGTTTCTCTTCTTCACTTATATTTTTGGTAATATATTTACATAATGGTCATTCGTATATATATTATATTATGTAGGGTTTTAACAAGTGATATATATAAAGTTGTTTAATGTATATTTGATATTAGCTAGATATATAAGAGCTTACTTTAAAGTTTTATAACAGATCTATTTATATATAGCAGTGTATGTATTTGAAAGAACAGTGAATATATATATATATATATATTTCTAATTATAAAAGCATATAAGTTTTGGTTTAGTTTACATATATATTATATAATTTTTATATTAGCCTCAGTATTGTATGTTTTGTTGTTTTCTCGGTTTACTGAAGTAGATGTTATATGTTTATATTAGTTTATATATTGGTTTGTGGTTATATAATATGTTAATGGTACAGGGTATAATTGGTTATAAGGTTGGTCAGTAGTTCTGTTCACATTATATAGTTATATGAATTTAGTTAAACTTGTATTTTTCCCTATGTTTATATAAACACTGTCACAAGTTATTGATTCATAGTTATTAATTTTAAAATATAATAAGTATGAAATGATTTCGGTTATATATTGTTATATATATATATAGTTTATATATTCTCTGCATGCATTCGCTATACAGTTAGATGTATCAAGTTGTGATCCATTTTAAAGTTTTACAGTTTATATATTTTAAAGTATATGAAGTTGATAAGAGCTGTGGTATATATATATATAGTTATAGTGCAGCCAATGATTGGCTATTGACAACTTTTAAGTACATATTTTATATTTGTATTATAGTATATATAAGTTTATATTAGTCGGTTATGTTTTAGGTATATGGATAGAACAGTTCGACTGTAAGTATATTTGTTTCTGTATATGATATTACTATGTATGTTAGCGATATACATATAGTTGATGTTTGTATGTATAAGTTATTATGTGAGATTTTGGATATATACCAACATTGGGTTTCAAAACAGTATATATATGTGTACTTTTACATAATAGCCTTAATTAAATAATTATCATATGTTTTAATATGCTGTTGCAGTTTGCTATTATATAAAATATAGGTATTATATACTCGTCTATATATCTATCTGTCTATATAAGTAATGAATTTAAATATATAATATATATAGGTTTGATTTTTCTATATATGTTTTAATTTGAAACAATGTATTTTGAAATACATATATTTTGAAATTTAATATGTGTTTGAATATAGAATATGTATATAATTATATATAATTATATATAAGTCACTTATGTCAATTATCTTCGTCAATCCAGTCTGATTTATTTCGCCCACTCCTTTTTATTAACTGTGTCGTCAAATTCGCGTTCAATCGTGCTTCGTTTTGGAATTCATGCTTGGATCTGTAACTCAATTCATTGTCTATTTCTCTAGCCTCGAAAGGTGAGTAATCACTCAGATTAATATTCTTATACTTATTAAATTTGATTTCAATTGGAACGACAATTAAAATATGCTGCAGTTAGTTATTTATATTGCTATATATGCTATTATCAGTATCTGTTCACCTGTGACATCTGACACCATTATCTATTATTTATATTGATGATATATGCATGTTATATTATTATCATATCTGTTATCACTCTACAAGTTCCCTGTTAGTATAGAATTCACTATGGGTTGAAATGATACATACCCGAACGATCTGTAGAATAGGAGAAAATCGTTATGGGTTGAAATGATAAACCCAAGCGATTTTCAATTGAATTGAATTTGGGATTTCGGGTTGAAAAGATATATAACCAAATATGTTTTAAATTGCGGATTGAAATGATAAATATCTGTATCACTTGACCATAGGATAGAAAATTATATACAGACACCGTTGGTCTATTTATATATATTTTTGAAAATGATTTCTATAGTTTTGAAAAGAAATATATGATTTTGATAAATATTGATTTTAAAGATGTATCGAAGTTGATTTAATAAAGTTGATATATATGATATGTTTAAGTATTTATTTAATATATATATTTTCAAATATATAGTTTATAATGATTCAGATTTGAAAAAGATAAATTTGAAATTGATTTGATATTTATTAAAGAATTTTACTTAAATAAGTTTGGTTTGAAATTATTAAATTTGAGATTTTAAAGATATGAGTTTATAACTTGATTTTCATTTAAAGAGATTTAGATGTATATTTTAAATAAATTGAAGGAAATATTTAGTTTATTTGTAATTTTGAATTTTATTTAAAAAATATTGGATTTATTAAGTGAATATTTCAAAACTAAATAATAATAAAGTTAATTTAAGATATATATGAAATTATCAAATTTAGTTTTGAGATTGTGAAATATTTAAAGCATTGGAATATATTGAAATTTAAATGGTTTATTTTGTGGTTCAAATCCATTTGAAATCGTCATAATTTGAAAGGGGTTATTGAGAAACTGAATTGAATTGAAATTGATGGTTTGAGATTTGATTAAATTTGAAATTTTGGGATTGGTGTTGATTTGGAATTGATTTGTGAAATTTGATGTAGCTATTTTATTATATAAAGTATTTTTAAATTATATTTAAAACTATTTATATATGTTACTTTATAAATTTATTTCATATAAACTATTTTAATATAAACTATTTTAAATTATAACTATTTTTATATAAACTATTTTAAATTATAAACTATTTTATTATATATACTATTATTTATATTTAAATGATTAAGTGGGAAGTGTTATGATTCCAAAGCATTATGATTTCTAAATTTTGATTTCCAAAGTATTATGATTTCCAAAGTATTTGATTTAGAAAGTGTTATAACTTTGAAGTACTAAGATTTTGTAAATGGATATATTTGAGATGGATATATTTGAAATGGAAATGATATCATATTTGGTTTTGAAATGGAAGTGATATCGTATTGATATGGTTTTGAAATGGCGATGATATATTTGGTTTTGAAATATAAACTATTTTGAAAGTTTATTAAATGACCAATCGGTGTAATAATTACGTAGTTATTGAAGAGTCCGGGATCAGCTAGGGACATACTCTCTGTCTAAACCGAAAACCACTTTAATAACTATTATACGCGGAGTGTGATCCAGAATGAAGTGGTTGGAATGATGACGTTGCTAGATTTGAAGAAAGAGAACGATAATGGATGACCTTGACACTTGTGTCAAATTGGAAATGACTTAAACTGGAGCCGTGCCGGGCCAGTGAGGTTAGCTACCTCTAGCGGACACACTTCTTCGGAAACTACTCATTACTTGTTTTGATTAGTGCGCACCCTTGAATTGGGAGTGTTGTTTCATGGTGTTGCGATCGTTGCAGCGATGAGTTCTCACCAGTCCGGATCAGGCAAACGGTAGTTTCACTACCTTGGGTATTGCCTCATGTGCCTTGTCATACTCGTATCCCTATGCACGACCACTACGATTTGTTTCGTGTTATACCTATGGAGTACTCCCTGATAGCCCACTAGTTTACGGTGGAGTTTACAGTGCTGTATAGACTATGACACTTATATAAAATGTGTTAAGGGGGATAATGGTAACGCCTTAACGCTATTTTGATATTTTATATTACTGATAGGCATTATCTACTTAGCGTTACACTACTATATATAAATAGTTTAACAGATCCTTAGAGGATGGTTATCCCAAACATCCTTTGAGTTACTTGTATTTTTAGTTGTTATTTCACTTGAGTTGGATTTATTGATATAAGAATGTTAATCCTGACTCGAATGTTTTGTGTTTTGCTTTACGCTCGGGTCAGACTGAGTGTACTAGTATTCGAGACTCACCTTTGGAGTTGGAGCTTCGCTTGGATATCCAGCTATCTATCCAGCTTTCAGATATTCAGTTGATTCCAGTGATGTATTCTGATCTTGTATTTGACTATTGTATTCGAGACTTCTGTTGTATCTTGTTTAACTCTGTTATATATATATATATAGTAGCTTCATGAACTACTATTCTTTTGTTTCCGCTGCATTATTGTTGTATTACTCTGTGTCTGTGATTCTATGATTATTTATTTACTGTATATGCTGAGTTTTGCCAAATTTAAATTAACAATATGATATTTTGAGCAATTCAAGTCCGACATGTGCGGATGCGAATGGTTGAAAATTTCATGATGTTACAACATGACAATTTGATACCATGAACAAAGAATTTTTCCATCAAAGATTCCAGAAACGTAATAAAACATATTTCCTTCATCATTATTTGGCAAGTTTTGGGTATTTACCTTTGTTATTTTGACTTCTCGCACCACCATTCACCCTTTTTGCATTGATGATTCTTTACGGTCATCGTCCAACACTACTTTTGTATCCAATGTTGTTGCCATTAAACTTTTTCACAATTTTTACAAGAATGTATGGTGGATATTTGAATTAAAAGAAGATTGAAATTCCATCCTAAAGAATGGTAAGAACTGTTTTTGGTAAGAACGTTCGAAATCATTTAGCCAAAATGATAGAAAGTTATCATATTACAACGTTCAACAATTTATTTGCAAATCTTGATATAAAGTTTTGAAATACCCTACCTCTATACCCATACTATCAAAGAGTATTACTAGATAATACTATCTAGTAATATGGAGAATGAGACGATATTGGATTATTACACATAAATATTTTCTTGGCATATCACTAGTACACATTTAAACATCAAATAACACTTACATGTGCATAGTCAATATTAGCAAAAACAACAAACATGTGTGTTACTAGGATAGAACAATACACAATATGTAATAAATTATAGTGAGAACATAGAGTCATTAACATAATGATAAAATATAATATGTTATATACAAAGACAGTGTGAATTCAAAATATATCAAATGTCCACCATCTCAAAATATTATACAAGTATGTCCAATATAGAAAAAAATGTCATACATACTTGAAGTAACATAATAAACAACGATATATAATAACACTCCATCCTCCATCTATGCCCAACATCCACAAGCTGCTCATAATGTCCTTGAACCTGAAATAGCTTGGACTGACCCAAGTGTCACGAAAATAACACATGGGTCAGACTATGTTTAAATGTAGATGTCAACATGTATATATATATATATATCATAGTATATGCATGGTATGATAAGAATATTATAACAGCCTCAAAGTATCACAAAATAGCAACCATCATGAAACCATGCATAAAACGTCATCACCCATATAAAATCATATCAAATAATAAACCGTAGAAACAATGTCAAATCATCCATACATATAATCATGACTAAAATATATCACCATCAAAGTATAGAATGCATAAAATAAGATTAGGCTAGCACACAGTAATGCTTATGAGAAATATAAAATAGAAATTTCTGGGTCTGTCATACTCACAACAATATAAATAATGTCAATAATCAATAATAATAATAATAATAATAATAATAATAATTGGGCGCCTACCTATCAGTCACATATAATAATAATAATCATTAAACCTGCCTATACTTTGGATGCCTATCACAAGTATAATTATGTCTCAATAAATATATATGTAACTCATAATAAGTGGCGATGGGAATTGACCATACGACAAACACAAGGACCTAAGTAGGTTCATATCTCAGTGCAGGGATCGCCTAACCCATATTTACATATAAGCGAGGTGTATTAATAATATATGTATATTTATCATTCGGCATAGAACAAGAAGGGATGATTTTAGTCGTATACTCGAGAGTCACAAACATGAGTCGCCTAACCCGACTCTAAAGTCTTTGGTTACCGCAATGGTCATTGTGACACATATCCATACTGTGCTTGTCAAAGCGAGTATTCGGTCACGAACCTACTTTACTCTTATAGGTAACATACTACTGGCCTAAGTGACACGGCGGCTAAGGGCACCTACCCTGTAATACTCACCAAAGGTGTCATGGATCTGAGTGCGACCCAAAGATCAAGCCGTTAGGATGGATGCTAGCCAATTTGAATCTCTCTCTCCAAAGTTGATATTAGGAGTGCATCGTGATACACATAATATCAATAAATATAGGAACCTACCTTACTTAAACCTATAAGCATCACCTCGCGTAAGTATAATCCCAACACAACTATTCATGTAATGTCATATTAGTGTCATCCACTTACAATGTATACAAAAAAATATCACAACGTCGTCCAATATCACTGCGCGTTACTCAATCATTTATTCACTACTTATAAACTACACTCAATCTCCACAATATTCTATATTAGGAGTCGTATGAGTAATCAAAAATATAGTACCAAATGTCACATACCAAATGGAATTACTAATATGTTTTCTCAAATTCCTCACAATCTGGAATCTCCACAATATTATTCTATATAACGAGTACAAAGAATAATTGGGAAAATATTAACAAAAGTATCATACTAGATACCATTATAACTTCGTTTATTTAGATTTCTCTTTATACAGAAATAAAATCACCTATAACACTCAAATTTGATTTAGAAAAGATATAATGATAATGATATAATAAAACTTCTTAAATAATTATATATACACTTTGTATATGTAACGACCCACTATTTTGGACCATTCAAATCGACAATAAATCCACACATGTCGGACTTGAATAATTCAAAACAATAGATTGTAAATATAAATTTGGCAAAACTCAGAATATACAGTAAATAAATCACAGATCACAGACACAGAGTAATATAACAAAAATGTAGGGAAAATAAAAGAATAGTAGTTCATGAAGCTACTATATATATAACAGAGTTAAACAAGATACAACAGAAGTCCCGAGTACATAGATGTCTCAATACAATAATCAAATACAAGATCTAAATACATCACTGGAATCAACTGAACAACTGAAAGCAGGATAGATAGCTGGATCTCCAAGAGAAGCTCCAACTCCAAAGATGAGCCTCGAATACTGTATCACTCAGTCTGACCCGAGCGTAAAGCAAAACACAAAACACTCGAGTCAGGATTAACATTCTTATATCAATAAATACAACTCAAGTGAAATATCAACCGAAATACAAGTAACTCAAAGGATGTTTGGGATAACCATCCTCTAAGGATCCGTTAAACTATCTACTATGTAGTAATATTCGCTATTATAATAATGTCTAATAATAAAATAAACTTACTTTTAAAAAGCATTAAGGGGTTACCCATATAGCCCTTAACACATAATAGTCCCAGTAGTCTATCCAGTACCAGCATACCCCCAGATCGAGAGCTACCCTCAATACTCCACAGGCTATGGCACAAATCCAAACTCATAGTAAAGCTCGATATGGTAGGTGACACGGCACAACAAGGCAATGCCAGGGTAGATATACCAATTACGCATCCCGGCTGGTGGAAACGCATAACAGCCAATACCGCCCACCTCGGAACACACTCCCAAATCAAAAATCGGAGGGTGGCCACCAAATCAAATCACAAAGTAATGGAATAGTATCGAAGAAATGTGTCTGATCAGAGGTGCTACCTCATTGGCCCGAGAATCGCTCCTGTTTTAGCCACCTTATGCCAACTCACGGGAGTCGGGTCCACGTTCATACCTCAATAGGATCGTCGCTACCATCCTACTTCATTCTGGAATCTCCACCGCGTACACAGTTGTTAAAGTGGTTTTCGGTATCGACAGAGAGTATGCCCATATCCGATCTCGGTCTCTTTAACAACCAAACGTTATTATAACACCGCAGTCATTTCAAAATAGTTTATACTTCAAAACCAAAATATCATTTTCATTTCAAAACCCAAATCAATACGATATCATTTCCATTTCAAATATATCCATTTCCAAAAATCATGTCACTTTCCAAAGTTATAATGCTTTCGAAATCATAGTCTTTTAAAATCAAAACACTTTGGAAATCACATCTTTGAAATCATAGCATTTTGGAAATCATAACACTTCCCTCTTAAACAGTCTAGATATTAAAATTAGTATATATAATAAAATAGTTTATAAATAAAATAGTTTATATAAATAGTTATAAGTTAAGATAGTTTATAAATAAAAATAGTTTATATAAATAGTTATAAGTTAAAATAGTTTATATAAATAGCTATAAGTTAAGATAGTTTATAATAAAATAATTTATATTAAAAATGATTTATATTAAAATAATTTATAAAGTAAAATATCCATAGTTTTAAATATAACTTAAAATTACTTAATAAAATAAAATAGTTTCCTCGACTTTCACAAATCGATTCAAATCAATTCGAATTCCAAATTCAAATTTAATCAAATCTAAATCATCAATTTCAATTCCAATTCAATTAAACATTTTCAATTTATATCAATTTCAAATACCGATTTGAACCACAATAAACCATTTCAATTTCAAAATATTTCAAAGCTTCAAATATTCCACATTTCAAACTAAATTCGATAATTTTATATATATATCAATTCACTTTTCTATTATTTAGTTTTAAAATATTTACTTAATTATTTCAATATCATTTGAATATAACTTCAATTTACAAAATATCCCATTTAAATTTATATAAGTTTGAAATATCCATTTAAGTCACCTTTAATCAAATTTCAAGTTGTAAAACACTTCTTTAAAATTTCAAATTCAATAAATTTCAAATCAAAATTATTTAATTATAATTCTTAAATAAATGTAATTTCAAATCAATTTCAAATTATCTTTACAACCCGAATCATTACAAACTCTATATTCAAAAATATAAATTTTAAATAAATACTTATATATCAACTTTATTAAATCAACTTTAATAAATCTTTAAAATCAAAATTTATTAAAACTATATTTTTTTTCTTTCCAAAACCATAGAAATCATTTTAAAAATATTTATATATAGACCAACGGTGTCTGTATATAATTTTCTACCCTATGGTCAAGTGATACAGATATTTATCATTTCAATCCGCAATTTAAATAGATACGGGTATATATCTTTTTAACCCGCAACCCCAAATTCAATGTCAATGAAAATCGCTTGGGTTTATCATTTCAACCCATAATGATTTTCCCCTATTCTGCAGATCGTTCGGGTATGTATCATTTCAACCCATAGTAAATATTATACTATCAGGGAACTTGCAGAGTGATAACAGATATGATAATAACATAACATGCATATATCATCAATATAAATAACAGATAATGGTGTCAGATGTCATAGGTGAACAGATACAGATAATAGCATATATAACAATGTAAATAACTAATAGCAGCATATTTCAATTGACGTTTCAATTGATATCAAATTTAATAAATATAAGAACGTTAATCGTGAGTGATTGCTCACCTTTCGAGGTTAGAGATAGTCGACAATAAGATGAGTTACTAATCCAGGCACGAAATTTCAAATCAAGGCAAGATCGAACGCGAATTTGACGACAAAGCTGATAAAAGGAATTGATGAAACGGATCAGAAAAATTTGATATGAATGGAAGATATATATATATATATATTATATTTCAAAACAATACTCATGACAATATATATACTTATACACAAATCTATATATCGAATATAATACAAAATAGGTCATATAAACATATGTTATAAACTAGTCTTCAAGGCCTTTATATTCCAATAATATATTATATCACTTTAAACATAAAATATACTAAAACATAAATGAAACTGTTATAAAATATGTATACTAACATATGAAACAGAACTAAAATTCATAAAGCTATATATATATATCGGAACAATATATATCAAATAAAGATATATATATGAACAGGTATACTTTTATATAAAAAAAGTTTAAAATAAATATATATGAAATCAACAGAGAATCCAACTGTATGGTATACACGCTATATTATTCATTATTATATGCATTGAACTACATAACATATTATACTTCAACACATACAAACAAAACTATATATATATATACTATAACACACCCAATAACTAACTTATACATATGAAAGAAGTCTGTAGCTTAAACTATAAAGCAAACTATTATATACTGTAAAATATATAGCAGACTTATACAAAATCCACTAAGATTTTAAAACTATAACATAAATTTCCTAACTTATAACATAACTAATTTACTGGATATAAACCAGTATATAAAATAGTACGTTTATGTAATAAAACAGTTATATCCATACACTAGCAGATAAAATATACAACTATTATATATATATTGCTAACACTAACTGATGTATAAGATGCAGATACCGTATACATATATATTTAGTTAACTTAGTATATACATATAATACTATAAACAGTGAAGAGGAAAAAATATCTATAACTTTATATACATAAATTTACACAAACTCAATACATCACATAAGTTAACAGTATTATATATATATAACAGATCTAAACATGGTATGAATTCACGCATATTATAGATACTGCACTGTAATTATATATATTATACTCAAATATAGTATCTACCCATCAAATATGTATTTTATGAAAAACTATATAAACAACAGCAGCTAAAATATATAAACTTATAAATTTAAACCTAACAGACCAAAACAAAAATGAAATCTATATAACTTATGCATGCGAACATAACAGATCTTATAAAAATAACTATCTGGAAACAATACATGAAAGTATCTGTATAAAATATGTAACGACCCCGAATTTTAATCTATTTTAAATCGATAATTAAATTTATTTTTGAATTAATATTTGTGAAATAAATCGATAAGGTGATGCGAGTTTCCCCGATATCCAAGTATATTTGTATAAATCGTTTAAAAATTTAAAATTATTGTATATATGAGAATATATATCTCTATTTGAACATATCCGACTAAATTTGAAATAATATAACATATATTTGATTTGTGTTTAAATTGTAAATAAATGGTTTAAAAATAAAAATAAATATATCAGTAAAATAAAAATATCACTTCTACAACTTTCATCTCAGCTTAAACAAATAGAGTAGACTACAAAAGTGAAATAAAAATACAAGTTCGCTTATTTTATAAAGTAATAACAATTAATACTTAAGCTATGAATAAAGAAAAAATAAATTAGAAGTAAGTAAGCATAAATAAGTGTTCGAACATGCATACAGACCTAAGAACTAAAAGAATCAAATACAAAGTAAAATTATATAGCTTGTAGATTAAGCCAGGCAAGTAGAAAAGAAAATTTGAGATGAGTATTATATGAAACATCAAGTACAAAAGCATTTAATGCTAGTCATGCAAATATCTTCTTTAGCTCATAATAATGCAAATCTCGGCCACCAAACTAGAAAAATCTCTGAAGATTTGTACAACTTGTACACTATTTTGTATAAAGATTATACCCTGTTTCATTCTTCAGCTCTATAAACAACTTTCTCTTATCACTTTTCATTTCCAATTCGAGCAAAGTAGAAACTGCAATACAACTTCCATTTAAAAACTTAAACAAGCTTCAACAAGCTTCAAACAACATTCCATTGAAAACATCAAAACAAATCAGCAGCAAATTTAAACAAGAAGCAACTCAACATTCCAGGGTTCCAAAGCAAAGATCAACTCAATATACAAGCAACTAAATCAAATATCAAGCAACGATTCAAAGTTTTTAGATTTAAAAACAAAAAGGCACTGTCTCTGTTCTTTCTTTTTAAGGTGAGCAACTCCTATCTTTTTTTTAGAAGCTTAACCTGTTTTGTTTTCTTGATATTTGTGAGTAAACTTTTGAATCTAGATTTAGCTGGTTGTTTTAATAATCATGATAAAGTAAAAGTGATGAAAAATTGTATTCATATAGATAGGTATGTATATGAGCATGAGTGAACTATGCCTGTCAGAGAACAGACATGTTCTCAGTTTGAACATAACAGTTTTCCAAACATGTTTTGAAATTAAATTCCCTCTCTTCTGATTATTATTAAACTTCAGACCTTAAATAAAAGTTGTTAGTTTTAATATGGTTCAAATAAAAAAAATAGATTTAAGTAAAACAAAGGAAGTTTCTCTTGAAAAATTGAAAATACAGACATCACTTAAATTATGTCAAAATTTCAAACATCATAAATCTTAGTTTCAGGTAGACAATCTTAAACGTCATCGAAGATAATGATTTTTGAAAGGAAAATCATGATTTTTAATGAACTAGGGAACGAGAAAATCGAAGTGGAACAATATTTGGGTTTTTGATGAATTTGAGTGATCTCGTCGTTGAGGGACCTCGGGGTTTCGAGTGAAGGTAGAGGAGAGATCAGTGAAGCTTGGAAAAATAGTGTGATCACATGAAGTTCATCGTGGATGAGGCGGCGACGTTTTCTTTTTCGTAAACCTAATTTTTTGGGTGGTCGAGAATTTGGCCACCGCGACCTCTTACGAGCATCGAGTTACTCGCGCCTTTGGGAGATAGTGGTAGGGTTGATGACGAAGTGATGGCCAAAGTTTCGTGATGTCCGGTGGTCGAAGCTGCGTGAACGTGGCGTTGCCAGGTTTTGAGGTAGGGTCGTTGTCGAGTGTTCCAGGTTTGGTTTGGCGAGCTCAATTTCGTTTTCGAGTTGACTAGGTGGTTTGGATGATCGTGGTGGGATGTGAGGGTGGTTGGTGACTTGCTGGTGATGTCGGTGATGATCGGAGTTGGCCAGAGGGGCGGTGCATGTGCACGCGTGTGCACTTATATCTGGCATTGGAGATGGTTTGGGGAAGACGATGCTGTCTCGGGTTGTTCTCGCGTTTCCATGCGGGTTTACTCGAAGATAGACGTAACGCGAGTAGTCTTGGGAAGTTACTCGGGAAAGAATTGAAATTAGCTCGGGTTTTTTTTGTTTATTCTACTCGAGTATGTTTAATTGACTGGTTTTATCTTAACAACTATGTTAACAGATTTTTTAAAACAAAGCAGGAACAAGTTTTTGAAGTATGTTAAAAATAAATTTAATTTTCAAGGTTATTTAAAAAGATTTTTTTAGATAAGCGATTTATCTTAAATAATGATTTCGACTACCAATTAACCTTAAGGGTTTAAGTTAAATTTTATGACTTTGTTAATTTGTTTCAAAGGTTATTTAAAATAAGATTTAAAATGATGATTTTGTAATTAATTAAGATGAATGGGGTATCATAAGTTTCAAAGATTATAAATTTGTAAGTTAATAATAATTACTTAATTAAAGAGTAATCAAGTAATGATTAAAGATTTATTTATTTGTTAAGGGTTTATTTCTAAAAATTAACTATTACAGTAAACTCTTGGAGATGGTAAAAAAAAATTAAAGAATACCTAATCTAAATAATTTGAAATTTATCGATGTTGATTAACCAGAATTAGAAATTCATAAGATTAATCTGATTTGAATTAACCAGACAATTAATTGACCTTACTTATGAATGTTTGAATTCTATTGGATGGTTTGAATTGTTTGATATCCCTGATATATGATGCTTTGTGATATACCCTGATTTATGTTATGATCTGTATTTTACTTATCTGTGATATATATCCGTGGTCTGTGAATGAGGATAAGCGTTATAATTTATATCGCTTATCAGATACACTGTTGTATTTGATCTATGATGATTCATCGTGTTGCACTATTGTGTTAAACCCATGGACTACACTTTTACACACACAAATATGGATTTCATGTGGAAATCGGTTAAGTCACAGATAATGTAAATCTGATGTTTTGAAATTGAAATTTTAATTTCAATTGATTTTGAAATTGGAAATTTGGGTTTAAAGTGAAAAGCTTTTGAAATGGAATTTCAAAGATAAAAGTTATTTTGAATAACTTAATCGAGTTTTGAAAATTTAAATAATTTGATTTAAATTTGAATTCAAGTTTGAAATTGAATTCTATGATTTGAAACTAGGGATTGAAGATGCTGTATAAGTTATATATGGGTTAAACCATTTTAAAAATATTGATTTGGGAATTTGAATTTAAATTCAAAGGTTTTCACTCGTGTAAATAAAATTGGATTTTTCTGAAACGAAAACTACTTGTTTTCAAATAGTAAAAGCTTTCATTTTAAAGAAATGAATTTCCAAATTGTATTGAAAGGTTTCAAGTTTGAAATAATTTGAAATGTTTTGAAATTTATGAAATGAGTCTTTGATTCAAAGACCGAATGAGTTAATCCAACTTGAAATAGAATTGTTTTGAAAGGCTATGAATGAATCTTTGGAAACGAGTTTTGAAAGCTATAAGTTAAATCTTGATTTAAAGATTTAATGAGTTAATCCAAGTGAAATGGAATTTTTTTTGAAATATATGAATGAATCTTTGTGAATGAGGTTAACTTTGTGAATTGAATCTTTTTGTTTAAAGATTTGGAAATGGTAATTTGCTAAACCATTTGAAAAGAGAAGTTTGGGTAATAAGTTGTGACTTAATTGAAACCCCAATATCCATATATTTTTAAATATTTCGCTCACTATTCGGTTTAGCCGGGAGAGGACCTTTGTGTCGTATAACCCATTCCGAATAGGTGATACGTCGTTATGGATGGCATTTGATGACCGGTGTTGAAGACCGGATATTTTTGAAAACGGAAGGATTACCGTCGAGTTACTCTGCATCGGCTGATCCCCGATATAGAGGTTTTATCACCCTTAGTGACGGGAAGTCCGGACGTGATTGGAAATTATCCGGATTTGCAAGGGCTTTGTGAGAAGTTCCTTCGGTTCTGTTCGAACCCGGAACAGACTTGTATGGATACATGTCTGACATTACACTTTGAGATATAAGCTGATTTCTTTCAAATACATTTCTGTTGGTGGCGGAGAATTTATTCTCTTAGCTTAACACCCTTCTCTGAGACGTACGAGCTCAGAGGTTATGTAGTTGAAATTTATCAGCGATATATTCCCAATTTGGTAATGTGGCATGTTGAGTGTTGCTGTGTGATGACCAGTGTTTGATCATTTGTGATATGATCATTTGTTTGATCTTATATCTTTGTGATCATTTCTTTGATCATCTGTTGACCCAAAGCATGGCTTTGTGCCAAAGCGTAGCTTTGTGGACGAGACTTCGTCAGGGCCTCACAACCCGGAAATGGTCGAAACAGGAATGTTGCGGCAAGGTTATGAGGGTCGCGCCCTTTAGGGTATGTCATTTCCTTCTGGAAAAGGGTGGTATTATGGTATGGAGCCCTGATACTTACTCATGTGGATACACTTATTTATTATGTGTGATGTTGGTTATCGAGCGCTCGGATAAAGGTCCCAAAGGACCGGGGGATGGCATATTCGTGTAGTAGTTACCTAGTTACAGAGGTAACCCGGCCTTGTGTTGGCAGAGAACTGGTTAAGTTCTCGGGTCGTCCCTCCAGAGGCGTACCCATGTGGCAGTAGGAAGTTCCTTAGCCTGACCATTTGTTGGAAATCCAATTCCCAATACGAACCCAGTACGGTTTTAGTTGTAGAACCTGCCACATTTACGTACGGTGGTCACCACTGTTTAGATGGTAGCTATATTAGGCATACGATATTGGTCGTATGTTGGCTAAGATTAATATTACACTTTCGAAAGGTTTTCTGCACTATGCACTAGTAATAATATCCAATGATTTGCGTAGTAAGCATGTTTGACTATCATAAGAAGAAATCTCCTCCAATTCTGCGTTTGCATTGTGTGTGTGGCGGGAGGTCTTATGGTAGTTTCATTTTCTAAAAGCATTGCGGATTTCAATGTTTAAAACTTTTTGTGTTTGTTTAAAGATAAACTATTTTTGTTGCTCACACCAGTCCCATGACTGATCCGGAGTTTATTGTTCCCTTCCTAAACTCTGGGTGCCCACTATTTTTCACACGGGCAGTCTAGAGTTGGGTTTCTTAGATATTCAGGTTTAGTAGATTATCTGGAGCTGGTTCAGTTCTTGGAGTTCAGGACTGCACCTGCTTCTCTTTGTGGTTCGAGCTTGACATTAGAGTGGTTGGAGTCAGTCTCTCTGACTGATCAATTGGAGATATCTACCTGCTGCTGGTGTTATCTATTTTCTTTTCCGCTGCTATTTCTTGTATCATATCTCTGATGTATATAGATATTCATTGTATCATTGTTGTATCTGGATATTGTATCAGATGTTGTATATCTATATTCTTTTTCTTTTTCGCTGTGTTGTTATACTTAACTGTGTTATAAGCTCCGGCGACTCGGATTTGAACGGTCGAATCTACGGCCTTCGAGTATGATGTAAAGTATGGATGTCGATTTTCGAACGCGAAAAATCCGCTTCGTTACATTTGGTATCAGAGCTGAAGGTTGAACTTTAGCTCAGGAGTATAACACGTTAAGTAGCTCATTAGAGATAGAGTGAAGTAAACTCTAGAATGAGTAATTCTCAGATATCTGTCCGTATGCCTCAGTAAATTCTCTTGCTATCCACTGATAGTGAGTATGAGTGAAAGAAGAGGATGAGATAGGGGACAGGGGGATACCACTATGAAATGGTCAATACTCTGTAACAACGAGGAAGCAATCTTTTCTCTATCAATCTCTTTTGTTCGTCATCTTTTCTCAATTCTTCAATAATTTCTGGTAGATCCAGGAAGAAATTCGATATATTAATATGGGACATAAACTCCGAATAAACCAGACTTGTTTGTTTGGATGTATTGGTTACTTTGATTGTTATGGTTGATAGGTATACTTTAGTTTTAAACTAAAAGTTTTGAAATTGTATCCATCTATCTGTCAATTCTTTTGGGTCCCAATATGTTCTACGAATGGTTAGTTATCCCTTCGAACTGACTGATGCCACTGCATATTTCGTAGACCTGGATAACCCGAGTATCTTGTGAAGTGTCAAACAGATTCGTTCTTGTATCTATTCTTGATATTCTGATTTGGTAAGCCAAATGCAGAATAGATATTCGGTTTGATTTGATGAAATATTCTTCATCTATCTTCGTGCCTGCGAATTTCGAGGACGAAATTCTTTTAAGGGGGGAAGTCTGTAACGACCCCGAATTTTAATCTATTTTAAATCGATAATTAAATTTATTTTTGAATTAATATTTGTGAAATAAATCGATAAGGTGATGCGAGTTTCCCCGATATCCAAGTATATTTGTATAAATCGTTTAAAAATTTAAAATTATTGTATATATGAGAATATATATCTCTATTTGAACATATCCGACTAAATTTGAAATAATATAACATATATTTGATTTGTGTTTAAATTGTAAATAAATGGTTTAAAAATAAAAATAAATATATCAGTAAAATAAAAATATCACTTCTACAACTTTCATCTCAGCTTAAACAAATAGAGTAGACTACAAAAGTGAAATAAAAATACAAGTTCGCTTATTTTATAAAGTAATAACAATTAATACTTAAGCTATGAATAAAGAAAAAAAATTTAGAAGTAAGTAAGCATAAATAAGTGTTCGAACATGCATACAGACCTAAGAACTAAAAGAATCAAATACAAAGTAAAATTATATAGCTTGTAGATTAAGCCAGGCAAGTAGAAAAGAAAATTTGAGATGAGTATTATATGAAACATCAAGTACAAAAGCATTTAATGCTAGTCATGCAAATATCTTCTTTAGCTCATAATAATGCAAATCTCGGCCACCAAACTAGAAAAATCTCTGAAGATTTGTACAACTTGTACACTATTTTGTATAAAGATTATACCCTGTTTCATTCTTCAGCTCTATAAACAACTTTCTCTTATCACTTTTCATTTCCAATTCGAGCAAAGTAGAAACTGCAATACAACTTCCATTTAAAAACTTAAACAAGCTTCAACAAGCATCAAACAACATTCCATTGAAAACATCAAAACAAATCAGCAGCAAATTTGAACAAGAAGCAACTCAACATTCCAGAGTTCCAAAGCAAAGATCAACTCAATATACAAGCAACTAAATCAAATATCAAGCAACGATTCAAAGTTTTCAGATTTAAAAAGAAAAAGGTACTGTCTCTGTTCTTTCTTTTTAAGGTGAGCAACTCCTATCTTTTTTTTAGAAGCTTAACCTGTTTTGTTTTCTTGATATTTGTGAGTAAACTTTTGAATCTGGATTTAGCTGGTTGTTTTAATAATCATGATAAAGTAAAAGTGATGAAAAATTGTATGCATACAGATAGGTATGTATATGAGCATGAGTGAACTATGCCTGTCAGAGAACAGACATGTTCTCAGTTTGAACATAACAGTTTTCCAAACATGTTTTGAAATTAAATTACCTCTCTTCTGATTATTATTAAACTTCAGACCTTAAATAAAAGTTGTTAGTTTTAATATGGTTCAAATAAAAAAAATAGATTTAAGTAAAACAAAGGAAGTTTCTCTTGAAAAATTGAAAATACAGACATCACTTAAATTATGTCAAAATTTCAAACATCATAAATCTTAGTTTCAGGTAGACAATCTTAAACGTCATCGAAGATAATGATTTTTGAAAGGAAAATCATGATTTTTAATGAACTAGGGAACGAGAAAATCGAAGTGGAACAATATTTGGGTTTTTGATGAATTTGAGTGATCTCGTCGTTGAGGGACCTCGGGGTTTCGAGTGAAGGTAGAGGAGAGATCAGTGAAGCTTGGAAAAATAGTGTGATCACATGAAGTTCATCGTGGATGAGGCGGCGACGTTTTCTTTTTCGTAAACCTAACTTTTTGGGTGGTCGAGAATTTGGCCACCGCGACCTCTTACGAGCATCGAGTTACTCGCGCCTTTCGGAGATGGTGGTAGGGTTGATGATGAAGTGATGGCCAAAGTTTCGTGATGTCCGGTGGTCGGAGCTGCATGAATGTGGCGTTGCCAGGTTTTGAGGTGGGGTCACTATCGAGTGTTCCAGGTTTGGTTTGGCGAGCTCGATTTCGTTTTCGAGTTGACTAGGTGGTTTGGATGATCGTGGTGGGATGTGAGGGTGGCTGGTGACTTGCTGGTGATGTCGGTGATGATCGGAGTTGGCCAGAGGGGCGGTGCATGTGCACGCGTGTGCACTTATATCTGGCATTGGAGATGGTTTGGGGAAGACGATGTTGTCTCGGGTTGTTCTCGCGTTTCCATGCGGGTTTACTCGAAGATAGACGTAACGCGAGTAGTCTTGGGAAGTTACTCGGGAAAGAATTGAAATTAGCTCGGGTTTTTTTTGTTTATTCTACTCGAGTATGTTTAATTGACTGGTTTTATCTTAACAACTATGTTAACAGATTTTTTAAAACAAAGCAGGAACAAGTTTTTGAAGTATGTTAAAAATAAATTTAATTTTCAAGGTTATTTAAAAAGATTTTTTTTAGATAAGCGGTTTATCTTAAATAATGATTTCGACTACCAATTAACCTTAAGGGTTTAAGTTAAATTTTATGACTTTGTTAATTTGTTTCAAAGGTTATTTAAAATAAGATTTAAAATGATGATTTTGTAATTAATTAAGATGAATGGGGTATCATAAGTTTCAAAGATTATAAATTTGTAAGTTAATAATAATTACTTAATTAAAGAGTAATCAAGTAATGATTAAAGATTTATTTATTTGTTAAGGGTTTATTTCTAAAAATTAACTATTACGGTAAACTCTTGGAGATGGTAAAAAAAAATTTAAAGAGTAATTAATCTAAATAATTTGAAATTTATCGATGTTGATTAACCAGAATTAGAAATTCATAAGATTAATCTGATTTGAATTAACCAGACAATTAATTGACCTTACTTATGAATGTTTGAATTCTATTGGATGGTTTGAATTGTTTGATATCCCTGATATATGATGCTTTGTGATATACCCTGATTTATGTTATGATCTGTATTTTACTTATCTGTGATATATATCCGTGGTCTGTGAATGAGGATAAGCGTTATAATTTATATCGCTTATCAGATATACTGTTGTATTTGATCTATGATGATTCATCGTGTTGCACTATTATGTTAAACCCCTAGACTACACTTTTACACACACAAATATGGATTTCACGTGGAAATCGGTTAAGTCACAGATAATGTAAATCTGATGTTTTGAAATTGAAATTTTAATTTCAATTGATTTTGAAATTGGAAATTTGGGTTTAAAGTGAAAAGCTTTTGAAATGGAATTTCAAAGATAAAAGTTATTTTGAATAACTTAATCGAGTTTTGAAAATTTAAATAATTTGATATAAATTTGAATTCAAGTTTGAAATTGAATTCTATGATTTGAAACTAGGAATTGAAGATGCTGTATAAGTTATATATGGGTTAAACCATTTTAAAAATATTGATTTGGGAATTTGAATTTAAATTCAAAGGTTTTCACTCGTGTAAATAAAACTGGATTTTTCTTAAACGAAAACTACTTGTTTTCAAATAGTAAAAGCTTTCATTTTAAAGAAATGAATTTCCAAATTGTATTGAAAGGTTTCAAGTTTGAAATAATTTGAAATGTTTTGAAATTTATGAAATGAGTCTTTGATTCAAAGACCGAATGAGTTAATCCAACTTGAAATAGAATTGTTTTGAAAGGCTATGAATGAATCTTTGGAAACGAGTTTTGAAAGCTATAAGTTAAATCTTGATTTAAAGATTTAATGAGTTAATCCAAGTGAAATGGAAATTGTTTTGAAATATATGAATGAATCTTTGTGAATGAGGTTAACTTTGTGAATTGAATCTTTTTTTAAGATTTGGAAATGGTAATTTGCTAAACCATTTGAAAAGAGAAGTTTGGGTAATAAGTTGTGACTTAATTGAAACCCAAATATCCATATATTTTTAAATATTTTGCTCACTATTCGGTTTAGCCGGGAGAGGACCTTTGTGTCGTACAACCCATTCCGAATAGGTGATACGTCGTTATGGATGGCATTTGATGACCGGTGTTGAAGACCGGATATTTTTGAAAACGGAAGGATTACCGTCGAGTTACTCTGCATCGGTTGATCCCCGATATAGAGGTTTTATCACCCTTAGTGATGGGAAGTCCGGACGTGATTGGAAATTATCCGGATTTGCAAGGGCTTCGTGAGAAGTGCCTTCGGTTCTGTTCGAACCCGGAACAGACTTGTATGGATACATGTCTGACATTACACTTTGAGATATAAAGCTGATTTCTTTCAAATACATTTCTGTTGGTGGCGGAGAATTTATTCTCTTAGCTTAACACCCTTCTCTGAGACGTACGAGCTCAGAGGTTATGTAGTTGAAATTTATCAGCGATATATTCCCAATTTGGTAATGTGGCATGTTGAGTGTTGCTGTGTGATGACCAGTGTTTGATCATTTGTGATATGATCATTTGTTTGATCTTATATCTTTGTGATCATTTCTTTGATCATCTGTTGACCCAAAGCATGGCTTTGTGCCAAAGCGTAGCTTTGTGGACGAGACTTCGTCAGGGCCTCACAACCCGGAAATGGTCGAAACAGGAACGTTGCGGCAAGGTTATGAGGGTCGCGCCCTTTAGGGTATGTCATTTCCTTCTGGAAAAGGGTGGTATTATGGTATGGAGCCCTGATACTTACTCATGTGGATACACTTATTTATTATGTGTGATGTTGGTTATCGAGCGCTCGGATAAAGGTCTCAAAGGATCGGGGGATGGCATATTCATGTAGTAGTTACCTAGTTACAGAGGTAACCCGGCCTTGTGTTGGCAGAGAACTGGTTAAGTTCTCGGGTCGTCCCTCCAGAGGCGTACCCATGTGGCAGTAGGAAGTTCCTTAGCCTGACCATTTGTTGGAAATCCAATTCCCAATACGAACCCAGTACGGTTTTAATTGTAGAACCTGCCATTTACATACGGTGGTCACCACTGTTTAGATGGTAGCTATAGTAGGCATACGATACTGGTCGTATGTTGGCTAAGATTAATATTATACTTTCGAAATGTTTTCTGCACTATGCACAAGTAATAATATCCAATGATTTGCGTAGTAAGCATGTTTGACTATCATAAGAAGAAATCTCCTCCAATTATGTGTTTGCATTGTTTGTGTGGCGGGAGGTCTTATGGTAGTTTCATTTTCTAAAAGCATTGCGGATTTCAATGTTTAAAACTTTTTGTGTTTGTTTAAAGATAAACTGTTTTTGTTGCTCACACCAGTCCCATGACTGATCCGGAGTTTATTGTTCCCTTCCTAAACTCTGGGTGCCCACTATTTTTCACACGGGCAGTCTAGAGTTGGGTTTCTTAGATATTCAGGTTTAGTAGATTATCTGGAGCTGGTTCAGTTCTTGGAGTTCAGGACTGCACCTGCTTCTCTTTGTGGTTCGAGCTTGACATTAGAGTGGTTGGAGTCAGTCTCTCTAACTGATCAATTGGAGATATCTATCTGCTGCTGGTGTTATCTATTTTCTTTTCCGCTGCTATTTCTTGTATCATATCTCTGATGTATATAGATATTCATTGTATCATTGTTGTATTTGGATATTGTATCAGATGTTGTATATCTATATTCTTTTTCTTTTCCGCTGTGTTGTTATACTTAACTGTGTTATAAGCTCCGGCGACTCGGATTTGAACGGTCGAATCTACGGCATTCGAGTACGATGTAAAGTATGGATGTCGATTTTAGAACGCGAAAAATCCGCTTCGTTACAAAATATCTACCTTTATATAAGAATGAAGTAGAGGCGGTCATGCAAGCAAGCAAAGGGAACAACCTACAAGTAGGCTACAACTGTGAATATATACGAATGCTCATATATGTTGTTCTCTATCATAAAAAAATTTTCTTTTTTTTTCACGGCAAGGTTGGGTGGTTGAAGGCTGGAGGAGGCACGCTCGAGTTGAAGAAGAAGGGCGGAAGTGGCAGAGGTCGAAGATTAGTGGAGAAGAGAATGAAGAAGGTCAGTGTTAGAGTGGAAGGGAAGGACGGGGCAGAGGAAGATGAACAAAAAGAAATGAGCAGAGGATGAAGAAATGCGAGATGGTAAAATGAATGGCAACCGATAGAAACTAAAAATTAACTAGTATATATTGGATGTAGAAAGATAACCAAAGGTCAAGAGTTGTTTTTGAATTTAATAAAGTAGTTACTGATTGTTTTACACGGCTGGAGATTTGAAAAGACACATGAAACAAAACGCCACAAATACGGAACCGATACGACGAACCGTTATGCCGATTTCGTCACGTACCAGACTTCAAAACACAGAATTGAATATACAACAGAGATCAGCACGACGAGACGATCAAAACGGTATACATATATCAGTGGTACGATCATCCAATCAAAAGTTGATACAGACATCGATATACGTTGCTATTCCGTACGGAAAAATCCAAACGGAGCTAGAAAAGTCCGAAATTTGCGAAATGAATTACGCAGTCTTATTTAGAATGTTCTAAATAAATTTTTTCATGTTGACATATTTAGGTTTCGGAACACTTTTATTATCATCAATTTTAACTGATATAAATTGAAATAAATTTACACTAGAAAATAAACTTCCAAATTATCTAATGAAAATTTACCAGTTGCTATGTTAGAACAGACGCATTTCAAATATCAAATTTAAATTTCAAAATTTTATTGTTTAAATTTAACATAATTTCAATTAAATATACTAATAAAATAAATAAAATTTATTAAAATTTTCGGGTCGTTACAGTATACAAGAGTAATTAATTCTAATTTAACACACGAAATTTACTTATATATGTTCAAAGCTTCTAAAATCACTTTACAAATCAAAATATAATTTATAAAAGTCTTTCTTCAATTTCCATGTTTAAATACTATTTTAAAATAAGTTTATAAATTTCAAAATAATTTCTTTCTATTCCAAACCATAAAATATAACACAAAACCTTTACTTTATATGTGGAATCGTTAAAAAGATGGTAAAAATCACTTAATAATGCTTAAGAATCATCTCATGGCTTTCTATAATTAAATAAGATATTTAAATGAATTTTCAAATATTGAATACATATTTCCCTTGATAAAAATACATATAATACACTTTTAAAACTCTTACTTAAATTTACAAATTATAAAATATACTGGAAAATACTTAAAATATAAATTAGAAAAAATTTCTTATTTTTTTGAAATTATATTAAATTTAAAATAATTATTTAAAACCAAATATGAATTTTCATTAGTAAATTAATCACTTAATCTGTATATTAATACTAAATTTTTAATAAAACTTTTCTTCATAATAATTTTATATTTATATTGCGTCAAAAGATAAATTTCAAAATCAAATTTTCTTTTAATTTTCCAAAGAAATATTTTTTTATGCAACGGAAAACTGGCCAGTACACTAGCTTGGAAAATTCCAGGCCATGCACTACCGGTGCACCGGTCATTAGGACCGGTGGACTGCTTTGTGGCCTAGAACAGCAGTATCTCCCAAGTCGCATGGCTTGATTTCAACGAATTCGACCATCGCCTTCTCCTCTTCTCAAGCATAATTTGATAATAAATTATACATTACATGCTAATAATCCAAAATAACTTCATCTATTTCAAATTCAATCAAAACGAAGCAATTTCAGAAAATCCATATTAATCATTAAATTAAAGCACATATATTATGTCCCATAGTTTAGACATAGAAATTTGTGCGTGTTATTGATCACTCTAAGTTGCTATGCTCCAAATTCTTCATATAGCTCTTTTTCTTCACTTTCCCTTTTACTTGAAAATTTCCATAGCTTCAAAACTTAATCAATATATCAAATTCCTCATTCTTATTAGTGTAGTGCAGTGTTGAGAAGAACAGATTTTGATTTAGAAATATATAAGAATTTATTTTATTTATTTTGATTTTAGAAGAACTAGGGGAGATAAGTCTCATAATTTTGTGTTTTATGGACATTAGAATGAAGAGTAGAAGTGGAGTGAATTATAGAGAATAAAATAAAAAGTTTGCACTATTTTTAGGCTTAGTCTTTTTGTTTTTAGGCTCAAACTAATTATTCCTCTTTACATCACCTATTTCTCATTTTCCACCAATTTTCTTAAATCAAACTAGTATCAGATTTTAAAATAAAAATCATATTTTCATCACTTAAGTTTTTACTCAACATTATAATTCTTTTTATAGAATTCATTTTCTTTAGATTCCTTTTTTTATTAATTATTCTAAACTTGGTATATTTGGCCCACTTCAAACGAAAATTTATTTATTAGCCCAAATAACTTCAATTTCCACTTTAAAATTGTTTCCTACTCAAATCAATATTATTCATTCACGATATTAGTTTATAAAAATATCACTTCAAATATTTAGTTCGTTTTACTTTAATTATTTTCTAATTACATTATAGGCTCATTTATTAACTAAATTCTAGGATTCTTTATTTACATATATATAATAATAATTTTTTTATTCCTTTTGAAATATATTCCTAACCTCATTTACTATCATTATCAAAAAAATTTAAATTATTCAATCTCTTTTAATACATTCAAAATCAATTTTAATGAATAATTTCTCCCAAAGTAAATTGACTGCATCAATAAATATTTTATCATCAAATTCCAATTTTATAAAAAAAATTCAAAATTATTCACATTTAATCTATAAATCCATTTTACTAATAAAATCACTATTATTTATGTTAATTAATTGATTCTCAATATTGAGCTGTTACAGACTTTTCCCTTTAAGAAAATTGCATCCTCACATTTTCTCCTCAGGGAAAATCTATAACTGAGCTAATAGCTTCTGGCTTAACTACACCAGACATAATTTACACTCGAATGCAAACAATCAACCATTAACAAAATCACACAATGATTTATCTTTACTCTCTTGGGATAGCACGTATAGGGATATGCATTTAACAGTTAAGTATCAAATAAAATAGCATAAAATCAATGATTCAACCTTTCATCGGTGGCTTACCCCAAGACTTAGACTTATCTTCCTTGTACAATGTCTATAATATGGACTTTGAGTTCAAATGAACTCATTTGGAAGATTTTATTATTTTCATAAGGTAATCAAAAATATTTCCTATATGTTGTAAATTTTCCATGGAGCTACGGAGTAATCTTTAAGGCCGAAGTCTATCCTTAATATCCACAATGCTCAAAATAATATAAAACTATCACATGGATTATTAACTAAATTCTTTTATATTTATAAATATAAAACATCTCAATTATCTTTAAAATCCCAAAAATACTTAACATGTAAATTCTCTTTAAAATGCTAATACATAATAATCTGTATATCTCTTTCAAAAAACCTTTCTTTTAAAATCTTCACTTTATGAATGGTATAAACACCTTCGAAAAGTTCAATTGCACAATACTTTAAATATCTATCATTTCCTAGTTAAGCCTCGTTTGTACACATTATTAATTCTTTTAAACATTCTTCAAAATTCATATTTTGAAACCGGTAACACATACATCTTTGTATTCATTTATAAACAAAAACCTTTTTATACTTTAGAATGCTAAAATTTTAAATTGCATATACTCTCAACCCTTTTGCTAGAATTCTTCAAATATTAATATACTATAGAAGACTTTAAACACATTTATAAAATTTAACACTTCAAAATTTGAAACAATATTCCTTACCAGAATAAGCCCTATGATAAATATCTTCATTAAATATCTTAAACTTCACAACTTTAGAAAAGTTGTTATAAAATTCATTTCATAAAAATTTTATTTTGACTTCAAGATCAAGAATCAAACAAATTTCAACTTCTAGTAATTAGTCACGTACATAAGGTAAGAAGAAAATTTCTTTTCTTTAATATAAAACCTTTTATCATTCCAAACCTCATTTTAAATTCAAATTATATCTTTATATTAAACAATCACTTTTTAAAATTCATTTTACATAAATCACACTTATAAATCACATTGATGAAAAATATTTACTATACTTATTAATATAACAATACACTCTTTCTTTATAAAAGTATTTTTAATCCTAAAATATTAAATTCATAAAATTATACCAATCTAGAATATTTCATATTCAAAAATATCTAAAAATGTAAAGATATATAAATTTCCAAATATAATTTAAACTATAATTTTTTCCACCTTTCTTTAAATTTGAAATATGTAACGACCTAGAATTTCGGTCATTTGATTTTGAATACTTAATTTTAAATATTAAGAAATTGGGTTTTAAAGTTTAAAAATTGAACTCAAAGATAGAGATTATTTAAAATATTTGGACTCTGAACTTAATATTTGACTAGTGATTAAATTACCCTGATTTTGAATCAATTATTTACTTAATTGAATTAATGGTCTTATTTAACTCCCTTTTATTAATAAGTAATAATGGTGAAATTCATTTTATAAATTTATTTGTAGTAATAAATAGTTCGGATAAATAATAAGAAAATTATTTTTTATTTTAGTGACTCGATTTTTACTGATGTATTTTTAATTAATTTATTTGATTTTTCCATAAATTTTTTGGAAAATATTTAGTTTATCATTGATGATTTTCCAACAAACGATGGTGTTTTGGTAATTTTATAGCACCGAAATTTTATTAATAATAATAATAGCCTAAAAGCTAACTCTTATACGGTGGAATTAAATCTCAAAAATAGTTCCATTGAGTTCGCAATAGGGGTATTTGGCTAGAAATGCTAGTAAGTACGCCTCGATTGGAGTTCGAGACTTTTGGGTGTGAATAGTGCCGGTTCGAATATCTATATAAGGACCCATACCCTTCATTCATTGGCCCAAACCATAATTTAAAACCCTAGCCGTTGTTTTCCTTGTTTCTCTAACAATAGAAACCTAATGATCATGGTTGCACGGCGCCTTTGGAGACCAAGATAGGCGGGGGCCCCAACTTGGAAGTTGGTTTTGGGGAGGAGGAGAAGATGATGACTAGTTGGATCGACCTATTTCGACGTGGGGTGGCCAGGATTTTTAGTTCGATCATAACGATTTTAAAGCCATTCGATCTCGTCAACGGTGAGGAGTTAAGAAGTAAGGGTGATGGCGTTGGAGGCGTCTGAGGCAGGACAACCTCGTGTGATGTCGCAGTGGCGGGTGGTGGCTTGGAGCGGTGATGATGCATGGAGAATTGAATGTGTCGGGATTTTGGAAAATAGCAGCCTGGGTTGCAAACAAAGGGATCAGGGGTGATTAGGTGGGTTAATTATGTGATTAATCTATTTAATTAATGCCAAAATCTTGTAAAATCAATATATATTTCATGTTAGGTCCAAATCAAATGCGGCCAGTCGCATTGCACTCCTAGAAACGATATCTACATTTTGGAATTGGATTGGTTGAGGTTGGAGTTTGTAGAATTTTAAGCTAAAATCGAACGACCAAATGAGAATTTCAAGCTAAAATGTAACTAAAATTTTAGTGAGTTAAACTCACCTTTGTGGATAAATTAGTAAAATATATAATAGATAAAATTTTACTATTTGTGTTTGGTTAAAATTATTGGCTGATTAGTTAAAATATCCACTTTGGAAACTAATTGTATTTAAAATCCAAATACAGAAAATTTGTAGAGAAATATGAATTTCTCGAAATTGTGATTATTAATTTCCAGTTATATTCCCGTTTTTTTTTAGTTAAACCCCTGTTATGTGGATTGTTAGTGTTGAATCTTGACCTTTTTAGCATTGTTAGTTATGACATTGTTATATGTTCTAAACTTAACCCTTGTAGTGATAAAAGTCAATAACAACATTCGCTAAGTGTTTTAGTGGCTATTGACCTCAATTTAGTAATTTGAAATACTATTAATTGCCATTTTTGGCTTGAATTTGGTTTTTGATTTGGAGAATGATTTTAAATTTAACCTTTAGGTTTTCTGAAATTCTTTATTTAAGCGGATTTTGAACTTCTCTATTTTACCCCAACTTTCTATTTGTCTTTTCTAAATCATTTAGAAATGTTTTAAAGTTGTTTAACTATTGTTTAATAGTGTTTTAAAAATTGTTTATTTATATTTAATTATTTGAAGTTATTTATCAATATTTTAATATGGTAAAAGTTATTTATTAATTAATTAATAATGTTTGAACATAAGTTCTAATTTTTATTTGTTAAAAATGTTTTGGAATTTGTAATGGTTATTTATTAATTACATTTTGGAATTAATAATAATTATTTAGTAATAATATTTTGAAGTTAATTATTATCTATTATAATAATGTTTAAAGATTAATTATTACCGTTTTATTAATAATGTTTGAAATTATTAACTATTACATTTATAATGTTTGAAGTTAATAATTTTTTATTTATTAGTAATGTTTTGCTATTAATAATTATTATTCATTTATACTGTTTTGAAGCTAATAATTATTATATTAATAATGTTTTGGAGTTAATAAATTATTTTGTTAATGATGATGGAAAATTAATTTATTATTTATTTAGGATGTTTAAAGTAAATTAATTTATCTAATTAATTGCGTTTATAAATAATAAATTGATTTATAAAAGAAATCTTATTTAATAAAACAGATTTATTAAAGAGTTTATAAATGAAAATGGGGTTTGGATTTATAAGAATCTTTAAAAGGCTTTATCAAGGATTTTCATAAAGAAGTTTTATAAAGGATTTTTGGATATTTACAAAAACGTTTTATAAGTAAACTTAGAGGTTTATTAAAAGTTTTATAAATGGATTTGGAATTTAGTAAAGGAGATGTTCATAAATGAAAGAGATTTAATAAAAAGGATTTATTGAAAATTTATAAAAGAAACTGAGATTTGATTTTCCCAAATTGACCTTCTTAATTTTGTGGTGTGGACACTTGTCCTATGCTTAACACCTAACGAATAGTATTTGGATTTATCCTTTTCTCCATTTCTTTTAGAACAACATTTGTTTTGATCCTTTTGATATGATTTTGAAATAAGAAATCTTCCATAATGTTTTATGAACATGCTTATACCATTGAGATAAGTATATGAATACATTTTCTAAGTAGGGAAAGTTTAGTGTTTATGTGGATATACTTATACCGTTGAGATAAGTATATGAATACACTTTCTAAATAAGGAAAGTGTAGTGTTTTTGTGGACATACTTATACTGTTGAGATAAGTATATGAATATTTTTCCAAGTATTGAAAAGAATATAAATGGTTTGTAAATATACCTTTGTAAAAGTGTTTTGATATAAGTAGTTACAAAGTGATTTTAATTAATGAAAGGATTAGTTAAAGAGGTTAGTGGTTGCTTAAGTGCTTAACCAATGTTGGTTTCCCTATTGATTGTTGTTTTTATTTGATAGTTAAATAACCGACTATCAAACCTTATCTAGTTTTTAAAACTATCGTTGTCAGTTCGGAGAGTCTGGGATCAAATCTGTTTGCAAAGTTGCTTTAATCATGATAGGGGGTTCTCGCTTTATGAACTGTTCCGAAGCTTAGACTCTTACCTCTACACGTCTCTTAAATAAATGGGTTGGTTTGCTTTGTGTTCACAGTCAAGAGGCTGGTTGTAAAATCAGATTCGAGGTTACCATCGTGTAGGCACCACCCGTTTAGGGGAACGCTACACTTGACATCAGAGCTTCGATTGAGTGAACACCTAAGCTTTGGTGGGGTTAACTCATTTGAGATAGGGTAAGTGAGACCCTAGGATGAGTTTGAGTGTAATATATATGAGCGTGTATTTGTTAGTGCTATATAAAATTGTTTTATACTTTGTTGATTTATTGGTTGAGAGGTTATAGATTTTGGTCGATACAGAAGAAACAACTATATCGATAGGGGTTTCTAAACTCTTGAACAAGATAAACCGACATAGTGTTGTTTTGAAAAGTGGGCAAATGAAATAATTTTACCTAAATTATATTTCTATATAAAAGAAATAGTTTTCAAAAATTAATATAATTATATATGATATGTTTGGTTGTTAGAGGATGATGTCCGACTATTATCATTTATTATTGATTGTATGTGCTCAGATGTTTTATAAGCATTTATTCTTTGGTTGGATTAAATACGAACACCTTGTGAATTCAGTTTCACAGTTGACTATAATGTGTTCGATGAATTAGTTGGGTTGAAAATTAATATTAAAATTAAGTTTTTTACTTTAAACAAAACAAAGTAAACAATCGTGAAATGATCTTATATAAGAAGTGAAATTATATAGGTATGGTTTATAAATAAAAATAGGATGTAAGCTGGGAATTTGAGAATTTCAATCCCAGCGACTTTGAAAATTGTTTTCCAAAGTTTTGGAGTAAATAATAATAGTATTATTTTGGAAGTATTTATTGATAGAAGTATTTAAAAGGAGTTTTAAAGGAAATTGAAAGCATTAAGCTCACTTTAGTTGTTAGAAAATAATTCTAGCGATGACTACAACATCATCGATATTCGTTGTCGAGCCTCTAAGTGATGGATTGCTACCATAGTGATTTTCTATATAAGTTTTGTTTTGGGTAAAAAAATTTGTTTAAAATTCCAAAATTTATGATTTGATATAAAGAGTAGATATGTATATTGTTATTTCAAATCGAGTTAAAATATAACCGGGTGTTTAGTGTATTAAGTTTTCAGTTAAGTGATATCATAGACTCATGTTACATATCCATTAGGGTTGTTTGGTTTGTGTATCTCATTTCGGGATATTATTTGGTAATTTTCATTCATTGAAATAAAAACTAATTTTCGGTGATTTCGATGGTTGAAAACTCTTGAGTTAAATTGGAAATAAAAGCTAAGTGTTTTTGGTGAAAATATAAGGTAATAAGTTTTTGTAACTTATAAATTTGAAAAATAGTAATTTAAAAAAAAATTGCTGGACATTTAGGTTAAGTAAAACAAATCTGAAATTTGTATATATACTCTTAGATTGTAGCGGAATGTTATACAAATATGAACTTAAGTTTAAAGTGGATAATAAATATAAGTGTGCTTTATAAAATGTTTATAATAAACTTAAGTATAGAAGGGATTTAAGGATGAAGTTGTGGGTTTTTGAAATTTGTATAAATTGAAGTTTTAAAATTGTGTATATATTCTTAAGCTATCATGGATTAGTATATGAATATCCTTGAGTTATAAAATATTTATAAACTTAAGAAATAATTTTATGAAATGGTTTATAAATGAATTTAGTATTAAAGTAAATACTATTGTAAAATTAATTTTGTTTTAAATTAAATGTGAATAAAAAATAATTTGGTATAGTTAAGAAAAACAATTGAATAAGTACATAAAATATACGTAGATAATTTTATTTGTATAATTATTTTGATCCAGACTCGAGTGCAAATTTTGAGGTGATATACACCGGCCCGAGTTAAGATTTTTCTCTAGATTCTTAATGGAGAACACTGGATACAGATTTTTGATTTGATTCTGAAGTTTTCTATCATAGTTTATGGCAATGTAAGGAGAACAGAGGTTTCTAATCAAGGAACCAGATCAGAGTCAACACTAGGAAAGTCGAGTGGACGGTACTAGTTCGAAATTGAAATTGTGTGATTGAGCGAGTGATCAAATTTGATATTGCGTAAGGATGGTATATGCACATCGTATGGGCTTTAATATGATTATAAGTTTTTGATATTAGAAATTGCAAATTTTGTGGATATAATTTATATATGGTTGGATATTACTTGTAAGTAAGATGCGGGTTCATGGAAGCATAGGCTAGATTAATGATTTTGGTTTTATGAGTGAAGTTGGTTGCTCGACTAATAAGTACATGTTTATATTTTTGTTTAGTTAATGGTTTTATGCCCCATATATGGGAGGCCACTTGGCTTTTGTTTTTTTATTGGTTTTAGTCCATGGCGGCGATTTGTAGTTTTTTCGATCGAGCCGCGCATAGGAGACGCTGCCAAATTTTCTATCACTTTAAAGAGAGAATTTAATAATCCATTTCAACTAAATTGATTTTGAAAGTTAAGGGTTGTAGACATTTCTCTTGCCTTTGGAATTTCGGGGACGAAATTCTTTCAAAAGGGGGAAGAATGTAACAACCTAGAATTTTGATCATTTGATTTTGAATATTTAATTAATTTTAAATATTGAGAAATTGAGTAAAGTTTAAAAGTTGAATTCGGATATAGAGATTATTTAAAATATTTGAATTGTGAATTTAATATTTGACTAGTGAATAAAATATATGGATTTTAAATGAAGTATTTATTTAATTGATTTAATGGTCTTATTTAACTCCTTTTTATTAATAAATAATAAAGGTGAAATCCATTTGTAAATTTATTTGTAGTAGTAAATTGTTCGAATAAATAATAAGAAAATTATTTTTTATTTTAATGACTCGATTTTAATTGACTCAATTTTTAATTAAATTTATTTGATTTTTCCATAAATTTTAATTTGGAAAACATTTAATTTAACGTTGACGATTTATTGGCAAACGACGGCTGTTAATTTTACTAAACCAAAATTTTATTAATAATAATAATTGCCTAGAAATATATGGTGGAATTAGGTCTCAAAAAATAGTTCTATTGAGTTTGGAATAGTGGTATTTGGCAAGGAACGCCAATAAGCCCGCCTCGATTGGAGTTCGAGATTTTTGGACATCAATAGTGCCGGTTAGAATATCTATATAAGGACCCATACCCTTCATTCATTGACCCAAAAAAGAATTTAAAACACTAGCTGCCATTTTCTTTATTCCCCGATCTTAGAAATCTAACGGCCGTGGTTGCACGGCGGTACTAAAGGCCGAGATAGGTGACCAATTTGCAAGTTGGTTGCAAGGAGGAGGAGAAGATGATGATCGGTTGGATTGAGTTATTTCAACATAAGGTGGCCAAGATTTTAGTTCGATGGTGGCGATTTTAAAGCTATTCGATCTCATCAATGGCCAGGAATTGAAGGTAAGGGTAGTGGCCTTGGAGGCGTCTAAGGTAGGGTAACCTCGGGTGATGTCGCGGTGGCGGGTGGTGGCTTGGAGCGGTGGCAATGAGCGGAGAATTGAATGATGCCAGGTTTTGGAAAGTAGTGACCTGGGTTGTAAACGAAGGGATTAGGGGTGATTAGGTGGGTTAATTATGTCATTAAGTGATTAATCTATTTAATCCTTTCCAAAATCGTATAACATCAATATTTGTTTCATATTAGGTCCAAATCGAACGCAATCAGTCGCGTCACAGTCCAAGAAATAATATCTACATTTTGAAATTGGATTGATTGAATTAGAGCTTGTAGAATTTCAAGCTAAAATCGAATGCTGTTCAATTTTAGACAAAATTAGAATGATAGCAGAAATTTTGGTGAGTTAAACTCACATCTTTGGATAAATTAGTATATTATATAATATATAAAATTTTACTATTTGTAAATGGTTGAAATTATTGGCTGATTGGTTAGAATATCTGCTTTGAAAAGCAATTAGTATTTAAAATTGAAGTACAGAAAAATTTATAGAGAAAGCCAGATTTCTCGAAATTGTGATTGTTAATTTTCTATTATATTTTTGTTGTTTTGTCTTAGTTATAACCTGCTGTATGAATTATTAATTGCCAAATCTTGATTTTTTTAGCACTATTAGTTATGATATTGTTATATTTTCAAAACTTAACCCTTGTAGTGATAAAAATCAAGAAGATCATTCATTAAGTGCTTTGTTGTCTATTGGCCTCAATTTAGTATTTTGAAATATTATTAATTGCCGTTTGGCTTGAAATTGGTTCTTAATTCAGAGAATTATTTTAGATCTAACCTTTGGGTTTTCTGGAATATCTTTATTTAAGCGGTTTTGAACTTCTCTATTTTACTCCAACTTTTTTATTTGTCTTTTCTAAACCATTTAGAAATGTCTTAAAGTTGTTTAATTATCGTTTAACAATATTTTAAAAATTGTTTATTTATATTTAATTATTTGAAGTAATTTATTAATATTTTAATATGGTAAAATGTTATTTATTTAACTAATTAATGTTGTTTGGAGATAATTAATAATTATTATTCATTAAAAATGTTATTGAATTTATAATAGTTATTTATTGATTACATTTTGGAATTAATAATAATTATTTATTAATAATGTTATGGAAGTTATTACGATAATGTTTGAAGATTAATTATCATTGTTTTATTAATAATGTTTGAAATTATTAACTATTATATTTATAATGTTTGAAGTTAGTTATTATTTATCAGTAATGTTTTTCTATTAATAATTATTATTATATTATAATGTTTTGAATAAATAATAATTATTTATTTATAATGTTTTGAAGTTATTAATTATTATATTAATAACGTTTTTGAGTTAATAAATTATTTTATTAATGATGTTGGAAAGTTAGTGTATTTAGGATGTTTAAAGTAAATTAATTTATCCGATTAATTGTATTTATAAATAATAAATTGATTTATAAAAGAAATCTCATTTAATAAAAGAGATTTATTAAAGAGTTTATTAATGAAAATGGGGTTTGGATTTATGAGAATTTTTAAAAGGCTTTATAAAGGATTTTTATAAAGAAACTTTATAAAGGATTTTTAGATATTACAAAATAAGTTTTATAAATGATTTGGATATTTATAGAAGTGTTTTATAAAGGATTTTTGGATATTTATTAAAGAGGTATTATAAATGATTTTGGATATTTGTAGAAGAGTTTTATAAAGGATTTTTGGATATATATATATAAAAGAGTTTTATAAATAAACTTAAAGACTTATTAAGAGTTTTTTAAATAGATTTGGAATTTTAGTAAATGAGATGTTCATAAATGAAAGAGATTTATTAAAATGGTTTTATTGAAGAAATTTATAAAAGAAGTTGAGATTTGATTTCCCCAAATCGACCTACTTAATTTTGGTGGTGTGGACATTCGTTCCATGCTTAACATCGAAGGAATAGTATTTGAGTATCTTTATCTTCATTTCTTTTAAAATAATATTTATTTTAATCCTTTGTATATGATTTTGAAATAAGAAATCTTTCATATTATTTTGTGGATATACTTACACCGTTGAGATAAGTATATGAGTACATTTTCTGTGTAGGGAAAGTGTAGTGCTTCTGTGGATATACTTATACCGTTGAGATAAGTATATGAATTCATTTTATGCGTAGGGAAATTGTAGTGATTTTGTGGATATACATACCATTGAGATAAGTATATGGGTATTTTTTTTCAAGTATTGAAAGGAGTATAAAGGGTTTATAAATATATCTTTGTAAAAGTATTTTGATACAAGTGTTTACAAAATGATTTTAATTAATGAAAGATTAATTAAAGAGGTTTGTTGTTGCTTATATGCTTAACCAATGTTGGTTTCCCCATGGAAGTAAATCTTTGATTCGATTGGTGTTTTTATTTGATAGTTTAATAACCGACTATCAAACTTTGGTCATTCTTAAAACTATCGTTATCGGTTTAGAGAGACCAGGATCGGATGTTTTATCCGAAAACTACTTCGAACCGACATATGCATTCAAAAGGTAGACATCTAGATGGTGATAGTTTCAAAGATGGAGTTCTTTGATGTACAAGGGTTACTTGGTACTGATCCCGAGGGTGATTCCAAAATGGATGTAGTAGGAGTAGTGCCTTCGGTTTAGCTCAGACCCAGAATGAACTGGTATGGATGATTGTTGGCACTACATTTCTGACTAGAGGGTAGTGTTAGCATTCTAAGTGGGATTGCTATATAAAAGGTAAAATTTAGCCTCTAGCCTCATCAATCGAGAATGACTAGAATCAGGGTAGATGAAGCGGTCTAAGTGGGTTGCACTTATTAGGGTATTGTCATCACCTCTCTAGATATATTCATTTATGGATTTGGTTGTGCATGAGAGCTCTCGGAATGGTTGCAAAAGCAACCAGGGTGATGAAATATTCAGGACCATCCGGTAAGGGGTAGATTGGTCCTGTATTGGCAGAGAGTCCATGTGTGGCTCTTGGTATATTTTTTTAGAGGTGTACTGTGGTAGGTGGTACACCGGTGCCTTGTCATTGATGGAATCCATTTTCCAGTAAGTGCCTTCAGTCTTAGTTGCATACTTATTATGCTGATATTTAATTAATGTAACAAATTCGGCTATGATTCAGTATTTACTTTAAGCCCTAGGAACTATTATATTATCACTTGATTTCTATAGAAATGTTTTGGTTATCATAAGGTAAAATCCCATCCGTGTTTATGTGTAGCGTGGTCTTACAAGATACCTTTATTTTAAAAGGTTTTACAACATTAAAATCCATTTGAGGTGTTTCTCACGTCGGTTTACCAGGCTGATCTGGGTGTTATTCTCTTATAATGCTCGGGTCAGACCGAGCATATTTTCATATCTAGTTTGGATGCCTTGGAGCTTCAGGAGACGAGATGGATGTCCAAGTCGTATCTCTCGTATATTCTTTATTTTCGCTACATGTGTTGTTTTATTTATCGTCGTTTGTGAGACGAGTTGTTATAACTATTCAGGCTGATGATTAGTGATTAGTGTACTCTGATTCGATGTATGTATATTACAGTTTTCTTTTCGTAAAGATCTATTATTTATTATATATTACACCTCACTATGTGAGATTCTGTTCTGTCTTTTCTTTTTTTCCCCAACAATCTGTCTTTTAGGCACTTGGCTGCTCGGCCCGTGAATATCATGTTTGTATTATTGTCGAGTTTCAAGGGTCGAAAAGGTGGGTCGTTGCAGAATATATGTTGGAACGAGTCAGCCCGCAATGGAGTAATTAGGTAAATTTCAATTATTTTAACCCTTTTGGACCTTTATTGGGCCTATGCAGTCGAAAATTATATAAAAATTTTCTAAATTTTCTTTTTAAATAAAATTAATATTTTATTTTATTTATAAATAATATTTTATTTTGTATGGTTTATGTAGTATAGTATATATGTGTATCATATACACGTATGTGTGTACGTCCACGTGCAACATTATGTTATTGACATGGTTTGACATGCCTATATAATGCTGGTATTTACATCGCAATGTTCATTGTTAGCACCTCTTGTATATAAATGCTTTATCTAAATGTGTGTGTGTATCAAAATATAATATACGTAAAAATATGTATATAAATATAATTGTGTGTATATTTATATATATTATAACACACTAATTATAAACAATTTAAACAAAACATTTATGGAATATATATATATATAATATTAAATCGTAGAATTATTTTAAATATTAGTTTATAAAATAATTTGAATATAATATCAAATCCATAAGATATTTTTAATTCAAAGATAATTTGTATATACTACAAATCTAAAAATACACATTCAACTAAGTATGGTAGAAACCCTAGTCTTCCTGGTGGCTCTTCTTTTCATCTCAATTTTTTCTCTTTTTAATTTTAATTCTTCAATTCCTCTCCTATAAATTCTAATCTCAAAGCTATATTATATTAATGATATTTTAATATGCTATCGTGGAACCAAGTCAGTTGAGGGAGGAAGAGGAAGGCTGGGAAGAAGTTAGGAGAAGAAAAGGTAAGCGAATAATCGTAGATGGGATTAAATCTAACGTGGGGCCTAAGGGAGGTTTCAAGAGAGAAGTGGAAGAAAAGGGCTACAGTCGAAGCAATTGAGGAGGAAAAGACTCTGTCTGGAATGCCAGTGGAAGCTCATTGAAGCCTAAGTTCACAATGGCAAAAGATGTAAAGAAATCGATATATTATAAAGCAGTAAAAGGCGATTTGATTCAACATTTAGTTGATTTGAATTTGTGGAGCCGATTATAGAAGATGGTAAGAGAAAGGGGAGGATTTCCTTAGATGCAATTTGACCGGCAGAAGGAAGCTAGAATAACTGCCTGATTTTGTATGTATTAGGTAATCAAGCATATTTCAAAGCTTTTGAAGCTTATACAAAAAGAATATGGAAAACTGAAAAAGGGATTTGAGGTGCAAACAAGAGACAGTGGCTTCTTTGTTGTCAGTTTTGAACCGGGAAAGGACTAAGAAATTTTTTAGGAGAAGGACCTTTGTTTTTCAAATTTTTTTTTATTATAATGAAAAGACTTATGAAGACTGATAGAGATCCCCTAACCACTGTGCCTAAGTGGGTACGGCTTGCAGGATTAAGTTTTGAACTTTAGGTCCGCACGCTATTAGTTCGTTGGTGATTACTATTGGAATCCTTATTAGGATGGATGAGGCAACAAGGAATAGATCTAGAATCTCGTTTGTTAGAATTCTGGTAGAAGTGAAGACGGAGTTTGGTTTTCCTAGTATTATTAATTAAGGCAGGTGATGACAATGGGAATATTTACTCTCTAGAGATAATATAAGAAAATCCTCCACCTCTATATGATAACCGTAAATGATTTAGTCACTTGAAGATGCAATGTCGTACGAGTAAAACTTGATTGCCAAAGAATACTCAAAATAACAGAGATTGAAATGAGAAGTCTATTTTGATACATTCAGAATATAAGGAGAATGGTATAGTAGCATCAGAAACTAGCTTAATGGAGGAGAGGTACGGTGTTATCCTCAAAATGCAGACAAATCAGTCCAACACAAGCTAGAGGAAGAAAAGGAGATGGAGTTGGATAAAGGGGAAAAAAGTGTTGCATACTACAAAGGAGGCAATAGTGGGGCTTGAAAAAGTGAAACAAGCCACACTTCATAGTATGATGGATAAAGCTGCCAATTGGTGGAAAGATTCCGGCAAGGACGGTTGCTCGCAATTACAGGGTTTCTTAAATAGACGCACTGACAGGGTAAGTCCATTCAAAATAAAGAAGGGTCTTCTCAATTTCATAATGAAAGAGCCAATGAATCTCCCTAAAATAATGACTCGCCTTCATCGCCCATCAGAATATTAAAGCATCATAACTCATTATTGGACTATAGACCTAGGGAAATTTTATGATAAAATCTCATGGTGATTATAAAAATGTTTCCACATAGTTTGAAAATAATTTGTGTATCGAAAATATTATTTACTTTGTGCAGGACATGAAGCTAATCAGGAAAAGGCTTCGATGAAATCGAAAGTTGTTAAAATTGACAAATTAGTCATTCAGAACCTTGAATTTATCTCAAATTCAAAGAAAAGTAAGTCAGAGAGTATTAGTTCTAATCGGGGAAGAGTCCTGACAAGCCATAACAAAAATAAGGAGTATCCGCGACCACTTGAAATGTTAGAGGTTTCCATAAACCCAATAGAATTATGGAGATTAAGAGGATTATTAAAAGTCATAAAGTAAATTGCTTTGGAATCATTGAGAGTAAGATGTTATACCATGAACTTCAAAATATTAAGTGAGAGATGGATATTTAATAGGACTTGGTCAGTGATATTTCTTGTTACTTTAAATACCACATATTTATA
The DNA here is from genome assembly GCA_030737815.1 of Allium fistulosum. Lineage (NCBI taxonomy): Eukaryota > Viridiplantae > Streptophyta > Magnoliopsida > Asparagales > Amaryllidaceae > Allium > Allium fistulosum. Next base: position 270,945,008 of record CM060906.1, on the reverse strand, counting down.
CTTATTAATAAGGAAATTTAGGGTTATAATATAATTAGCATGAGCAAACAACAACACATCATGCTATATCTTATAAATGTTGGTGGTAGGATTTGCATAGCAGTTTATGCATAGAATTTTGATTACTTGGGAGATAGGCTTTGGAAAAACTTAGAAATGGATGCAATCAACCTATTCAGAACCTTTTTAACCATGGGGCTTTTTAACTGTATTAGATGTTTGGCTGAAAAGAAGGTGGATGCCTTGTCCCCATTAGTAAAATGATGGAGATTGACAATTGGTTGATTCATACAAGAGTATCTGAAATCCCGATTATGGGAATTGATTATTCATGGTGGTCAAGACCAGAGATAAATATTTTAACCAAAATAGACAGACTTTTTTCTAACATGTCTTGGATGCAAAATTTTGATAATACATATGCCAATTTCCTTCCATTTATAGTGAGTTATAATGCTCATGTTGTTGTTAACTTTATAGAAGAGGTTCAAGTTAAATCTCGTTCATTCAAATATTTAAACCATTGGCATTTATCAGAAGGATATATGTCAGCTTTTTATAGTGGATGGGATTTTGCTGTAGTTGGAAGACCTTTATACAGGCTTATACAAAAAAAGCCAATTAAGAGGGCATTTGCAAGATGGGGAAAAGAAATATTGACATCAGAAAGAAAGTGAAAATTCTTAGAGCGGACTGTTCAGAGTGCCAAAGGAAATCAAAACTAGATAATGATGAGAATTTTAAACTTGAATTTATGGAGTTACGAAAGAGACTTGAATAAGCCACTCAATAAGAAATTTTGGATGCCAAATAAAAATCGAAGTGTGACTAATTTTAACTAGGTGATGAGGCTGCAACTTTGTTTTACCTTAAGATGTCCAACAAAAGAAGCAAGAATTGCTGGGATACACAAATGTGTGTCGACGGAAAGATATGTAATGATGCTGAAGAATTCGCTAACAAAGCGCTACAATTTTATATGAATTGTTTAACCACAAGAAAAGTTTTCATTTACCATAAGTGGTGTGTAAAAATATCATTATAGATTATGGCAATTTTCTAAATGAAGACTTTGATCTTGATGAGATTAAAGAAGCGATTTTCACCATTAGGGATGCTCCATTGCCGGGTCTCGAGGGTTTTAATTCAATTTTTTTTAACTACATCGGGACAGTTGCAAAGACTTAATTGGTGAAGCTATTAATAATGTATTTCGCTCTAGTAAGTTGATTAGGGAAATTAATGTACCGAAAGTAAAAAATGTCAATGATAGAAAATATTTCCACCCTATCGCCTATTGCAGCATTTTATATTAAACATTGACAAAAGCATTGTGTAATAGTTTGAAGATGATTTTGGGACCTTTAATTTTTGATAATCAATGTGCATTCATTAATGAAAAAAGCATTATAGATGGAATTATATGTTCTCATTAATTGGTTTGAGGGTTTGGTGAAAATGATTATAGAAACATATGCATTAATTGATATCAAGAAAGCATTTGATTCAGCTAATCGTGGCTTTGTGCTACATATGATGCAAAGTTTGAGGTGTCAGAGAAATGGATTAAGATAATTAATGAAATTATTCAAAATCCAAGTTTTTCAATTAATTGTCAAGGTTATCAAAGAGGTTTCTTTGAGAGAAGTAATGATGTGATATCCCGGAATTTCAAGAAGTTTAAAATGTGATAATCTTTTAAATTAATTGGTAAAAGTTGTTATTTTCAAACAATTTAATAATGAGTTGTTTTTAAATATAGTTATAAATAGATTTTAAATAGACCTATTATTTCAAATTTAATAAGTGTTGTTTAAATGTATATATATGTGTATTTAAATTGATTTTAAATAGGATTTTAAATTGACTTTGAATTTGGATTTAAGAATTGAATTTAAAGAAATATATATATCTTAAAATAAAAATAATAATATAGTTTGGATTTAAAATATATGAATAAAAGTTTTTATTTAAAAATAAGATTTGTTTTATATTATCCTCTTTAAAGAAATTTGTTTATAGAAATTTGTTTATAGAAATTTGGGAAAGTAATTATTAAATAGTAATAAATAGAAAAGTTTTATATTATCATTTAAAAATGGACTAAATATACTATATATGATTTTATTTAAGATATGATTGGTTTTTATTTTATTTTCTTTTAAAGGTTTTATTTTTATAAATTGAGAAAAGCATTTATTAAATAAGATATGTATTTATCTATTTAGGAAATTTAATTTAAAAGTCTTATAAACATTTAAAAATTTAATTTTGCATGTAAAGTTATATGTGTTAGCTTATAAATCCTCTTGATAACATGTGTAAGTTAATTAATAATGGGTAAAGACAAGTGTCATCTTTTATTTTTATTTTCTTTAAACTTTAATAAATCACTATTTACATTATATAAACTCACATCTCCTCTCCATTATTTCTTTTCTTATCTTCTCACTTTCAAAGAAACTTAAACCTGTAAATATTCTCAAAACAGATCGAACTAAAAATCTATAAACCATTATTCAATCCACAAGAAAATCAAAACATTCCTCAAACCAAAATTCAAAACCCTGTAAACCATTTTTCAGAAGCCTGTAAGCCAAAATTCATCTCTGTTTTAAATTTAAATCTTCTCAAGTAAAAGCCTGTAACAAAAGATCAGCAAACAAGCTTCAATCTGAATCAACTAAGCATTCCAGTTCATTTTACAAAGCTTTTCAGTTTCAAAAGAAATCAAAGCAATTCAAAGTTCCAGTTTTAAAAGCTTCAGTTTTCAAATCCCTGCTTTTCAAGTCTCTGCCTTTTCAACCGGTGAGTAAACACTTTAATTAAAAGTTAAGTAGATAATTATCTGATTGCATGTGAAATCTGTGATGATAACTATTCTATATGTACATATATAATTAAGCCTCTGTATATATATGATGTATGTTTATCTGTTGATTTAAATGCCTCTGTTCAAGTTTTCCAGTGAGTAAACCTCTACCTTAAAACCCTTGGTCTTGATATTTGTGATTAATAGTTGAGGTGAAGTAATAAAAAAATGTTTCCATGGATGTGGATATGTTTGTATATATGTATATAAACATGTTTGAAGTATGAATGTCTGTACATGTTTAAAAAACATATCTCTGTTATGACAGGCTCCAATTTTCTTAAAGAAAATTCAAATTCTCATTATATAGTCAATAATAGGCTAGGATCGTTGAAGATGAAAAGTGTATAAGGGTGTAACATTGTTTTTAAAAATAATTTTAGGTAAAAATATTTAATATTTAATTCGAAAATAGAAAATGACATGAATGATCAAATTTAAATTCAAAAGCCAAATGTTTAAATTCTTTGTTTTGATTATATAATCTGATTAGTGCTTGCAAATAATGATTTTTAAGAGTGAAAACACGATTGATAGTTTGGGATCGAGTGAGCATTTCGATGTTGGTCAGAATTGGGTTTTTGAGAGTTTTCTGGTGATCGGCAGCAACTGGATGGTCGGGGTTCTTGTCGAAGCTTGAGTGGCGATAGGAGATATCGAGAAAAATGTCTGGTGGAGTTCCTGATCGTCGAGGCGACGTCGCGGGGACGATTTAGTTTTAAACCCTAAATAGGTCGAGCCTGGTAATTTGATCACTGCTTCCTCTCTTTGATTTCGAGTTCAATGGGACCAAGGGGAATGGCTTCATGGATGATCGGAGATGGAGTGGCCAGGGTTACAGGGTTTCTGGTGGTCGGAAAAGCTTGGACGAGGAGTTTTCTGGGGATGGTTTTGGGTTCCAGTCTATCTAGGTTGCTCGATTTTGATTTGAGGCCTGTGAATATGTTTGGATGATCGGGAAGCGATGTATGGAAGATGGTCGGTGTGTTGAAGCTTACGACGATGGTCACCGTCGTCGAAGTTGGTTGTGCACGTGCACGAAGATGTTGTGATGTCTGGAAGGATGGGTTCGTGGCGACTCGAAGGGAGACTCGGGATTTTGGAAGATAGACTCGAGTCTGGTATCGTGTTCGTGAGTGTTAACTGTTATGGGTTTTAACAGTTTTAAAATTTAAACTAAATACTGTTTTAAAAAATAATATAAGAAGAAGGTGGAGGGGAACTCGGGTTGGACTCGAGCAGGGTAAAGGTTTTACCCGAAGCAAAGATTAAGGAAATGTTAAGCATGTTAAAAGTTTTTATAAAATAAATTTAAGTTTTTGAAATTTAGAAATAAATTTAGTTTAAGTTTCCTTATATAAATTCCTAATAAAATAAAATGTTCTCCTTAACATTTGATTAAGAAGTTTTGAAATTTGTTTAATTTAAATTTTATTAAGTAAACTTTAAAGTTATTTTAAACTTAAGTTAAAATGAAATTTTAAAGGTTTTTATAAAAACAAGTTTTAAAGTTTAAATTGAAAACTAGTTTAAACTATTACTTGTTAATGTTTAAGACATTTAAGGGAAGTTATGTTTTATTAACTTTAATTTATCAAGTTAAATGTTTATTTATTTTAAACCTTAATTAATGATTTAATTAAGAAAAGTTAGTTATTAAGATAAGATGTTTTAATGATAATTAAGGCATTAATAAGATAATGTTTTATCTTAAGATAATTAAAATTTTAATGTCTTGATATTAATTAAGTTAATTAAGGAAATTAGGTATAATTAATTAATTTAATTAATAATGATTAAGGATTAGTTAAGAAATTAATTAAGAGTAATTAATTTATTTAATTAACTCAATGATTAAGATTGATTTAATTAATGACTAAAGATTAATTAATTTGTAATTAATTAATTAAGTAATTAGAGGTTGATTAATTTGTAATTAAGAAGTACTTAATTAAGTTTATTAATTAATAATTAGGTTTTATTAATTAATAAATAAGAAATAATTAATCTATAAAGATTAATTAAAGGTTAATTAACTGTTATTAAGAATTGATTAACTAATAATTAAGGATTAATTGATTTATTATTAAGTTTTATTAATTGATAATTAAGGTTTATTAATTAATAATTAAACGATAAATAATCTGTAATTAAGGTTAATTAATTTGTTTAAGAGTAATTAAGGAATGAATTACTCAAGTGTAATTCATAAATGAATGTGATTAATTTAAGTTAATTAATTTGTAAATTAATTAAAGATAATCACTTGATAAAGGATTAAGTATGAATACTTAATAAGATTGATAAATGTAATTACTTAGTAAAGTAATTAATGTATAATTAATACTGGATGTAATTAATTAAAGGGAATTACTTAATGGGAAGTAATTGAAGTATAATTACTTAGGAGAAGTAATTAAGGATTTATTATTTGGTATAATTAATATAATTAATTAAGGAGTTAATTAATTAAGGTAAGTAATTACAGGTTGATAATGACTGTTTATGATTAATTAAGGTGGATTAATGGAAGTAATTAATTAAGGATTATTAATTAATATAATTAATAAGAGTAATTAAAGGTTAATTACTGTTAATGGTTAAGAATAATTAATTTGTAAAATTAATTAAAGGATAATTACTTTATGTAATTAATAATTAATCAAGGATGATTAATATTTAATGAGTAAGTAATTAATTAAAGGTTTGTAATTAATTAACGATTAATTAAGCAAGGTTAGATAATTAATTCTTAAAGTAATTAATTTAATTTAAGTTAATTAAATTAATTATAACATAGGGTTAATAATTGTTGCTTATATATGATTGTTGTGTAAAATATCTGAATTGGATGATATCTATTGGATAATATGCTGTGATATGATATTGGATATATCTGTGATAAATGTGTGATATTTATTTGTGTTAAATGTTGTGTGAATTCAAGTATTGAATTGTTTAAACCTTTAAATAACTTGGCCTTTAAGATACGTTTGGATTTCAATGAGACCGGGATCGGATTTGCTATATTACAGCATGATAGGGGTTCTCGCTTCGCGGTTTGGTGGCGAACGGGCGACTCTTACCCCTACATGTCCCTTTTGGGTAGGAAGGCCCTGGGTTGGTTGCGAGTCGAGAGGCTGGCCGTAAAAGCAAATTCGAGGTATCACTGTGTGCCACGGTGGGTCTGGGATGGTTGCAAAGCCTACCGATCACCACTGCCTCAGGTCGTCACAGTTGGTATCAGAGCATAGGTTGAGCGAATACCTAAGCTCTTGGTTGAGTGAATACCTAGGCTTTGGAGTGATTTCTTTCTTGAGAGAGCGTATTTGTAATTTTTATATAACTATATATATATATATATATATATATATATTTCTACCTATTTGTTGGATTACCTGTTCGGGTTTTCCAATATGAGTTATAAAGGTAGATAAGATGGTGGTGTGTGTAACACGACTACCAATGGTTGGTGTTTTAAATGTTTGAGGTTGTAAGTGTATCTGTCGAGACTGAAGACCTAATACCGTCTCGAGTGAGCTTTGCTTGATATAAGGATTTCATTGATCTCTGAAGGAAACCTGTTAAGGTTCGGAGTCCATCTTTGAAGTTAGTTGAGTGGAGTTTGGATCTGTCGGTTAGGCAGAAGCGAGTGATGGTATCTTGATACCTCAGGTAATAGTAGCTGCGTGATGAGATGCAGTGACTATGGATGTTCCCAAAGATGTTTTCTCTGGAACAAGTTTAAGGAAGTGTGAATGCTTCGGTGATTGTGGCTGAGTTCAGCATGGTGTTTCTGTTTGGTTTGGGGTTCGAGTTTCTCGAAGAGCTTTTGATTAGGAAATCTTTGGCATCTGTGGCAGCAGTGCAGCTCGGAGTATTCTGTGCGCTGGTAGGAAAGTTTTCTGGCTGAGCAGTTTTTCTTGAGAAGGAGTCCAGAAGCAGCAGAGTGGATCCATTTCTTCGATGGATTGGATAGTTAAGTATGAGATGTTCTGATTTGTTAAGAGAGAACAGTTTTTCTTTGGAATTAGGATGGGTTGATCGCAAAAGTGACTTGTGATAGTTGAGTGTTCTCTTGGGTTATCAGAGATTTTCTAGATGTCTTCAGGGAAGCAAGATTGCAGCTGTTCTAGAGTGGAAGCAACTAGAAGTTGCAGTATTAGAGAGTTTCTACAGGAAATTCTTCTGGATCTGAAGGTCAGAGTGGTGAGTGCATCTGTATGTCTTTTCCGGGTAAGAGAAGTAAGTTGTAGTCTACTGATAATGGTGGAGTAGAGTTTGTGTTCTAGATTTTTGGGTAGATCTTGAGAGGATAATTTTGATGGGTTGTTTTTGGTCCAGTTTGTTTCAAGAAGCATCCGCGAAGGTTGAGCTGATCGGAATGGATGTAGGCAACCCGGGATTGTCAGAAGAGTTCTGTGGATAAGAGATGGAGTAATTTTGAATTCGAAGTTGGAGACTTTGTTGTTGTTGAGATTTTCTCCGGTAAAGGGAGAAATTAAGATTGGGTAAGACCAGGAAGTTAGCTCCGTTATACATTGGATTCTTCTTAAGTTTTGTAAGAATAAGTGTTTGGCTTTTAAGGTTTGAATTGCCAGTTTGGAAGACTGGAATTAAATATATTTCGCGTATCTCTGAGGGAATACGTGTATGATCCATCTCTGGTTTTAGAACCAGCAATTCAGGGAGGTTTGGTTGTTGAGTCAGACACGTCTGTAGTCTGATATCCTATTTAGTTTTGTAGATCTAGATGAGTAGGAGCTCAGTAGCTTAGTAGTATAGCTAGTTTGGATTCAATAGAGCGAGTATTCCAGTACTTGTACCTGGGAAACTCGGGATTATTTTAAGAAGCTTATCCGGATCTGTGTCTGGATAGCTAGTGTTGATTGTTTGATTTAATTGTTTGTTTGGATGAAATTGTTTGTTTGGTTGTGTATGACTGATATGTATGTCTGAATTGGTTGAAATAAAATAAAACTTTTGGATTATCTTTTGTTTTAAATTTCGGGGATGAAATTCTTTTAAGGGGGGAGGAATGTGATATCCCGGAATTTCAAGAAGTTTAAAATGTGATAATCTTTTAAATTAATTGGTAAAAGTTGTTATTTTCAAACAATTTAATAATGAGTTGTTTTTAAATATAGTTATAAATAGATTTTAAATAGACCTATTATTTCAAATTTAATAAGTGTTGTTTAAATGTATATATATGTGTATTTAAATTGATTTTAAATAGGGTTTTAAATTGACTTTGAATTTGGATTTAAGAATTGAATTTAAAGAAATATATATATCTTAAAATAAAAATAATAATATAGTTTGGATTTAAAATATATGAATAAAAGTTTTTATTTAAAAATAAGATTTGTTTTATATTATCCTCTTTAAAGAAATTTGTTTATAGAAATTTGGGAAAGTAATTATTAAATAGTAATAAATACAAAAGTTTTATATTATCATTTAAAAATGGACTAAATATACTATATATGATTTTATTTAAGATATGATTGGTTTTTATTTTCTTTTCTTTTAAAGGTTTTATTTTTATAAATTGAGAAAAGCATTTATTAAATAAGATATGTATTTATCTATCTAGGAAATTTAATTTAAAAGTTTTATAAACATTTAAAAATTTAATTTTGCATGTAAAGTTATATGTGTTAGCTTATAAATCCTCTTGATAACATGTGTAAGTTAATTAATAATGGGTAAAGACAAGTGTCATCTTTTATTTTTATTTTCTTTAAACTTTAATAAATCACTATTTACATTATATAAACTCACATCTCCTCTCCATTATTTCTTTTCTTATCTTCTCACTTTCAAAGAAACTTAAACCTGTAAATATTCTCAAAACAGATCGAACTAAAAATCTGTAAACCATTATTCAATCCACAAGAAAATCAAAACATTCCTCAAACCAAAATTCAAAACCCTATAAACCATTTTTCAGAAGCCTATAAGCCAAAATTCATCTCTGTTTTAAATTTAAATCTTCTCAAGTAAAAGCCTGTAACAAAAGATCAGCAAACAAGCTTCAATCTGAATCAACTAAGCATTCCAGTTCATTTTACAAAGCTTTTCAGTTTCAAAAGAAATCAAAGCAATTCAAAGTTCCATTTTTAAAAGCTTCAGTTTTCAAATCCCTGCTTTTCAAGTCTCTGCCTTTTCAACCGGTGAGTAAACACTTTAATTAAAAGTTAAGTAGATAATTATCTGATTGCATGTGAAATCTGTGATGATAACTATTCTATATGTACATATATAATTAAGCCTCTATATATATATGATGTATGTTTATCTGTTGATTTAAATGCCTCTATTCTAGTTTTCCAGTGAGTAAACCTCTACCTTAAAACCCTTGGTCTTGATATTTGTGATTAATAGTTGAGGTGAAGTAATAAAAAAATGTTTGCATGGATGTGGATATGTTTGTATATATGTATATAAACATGTTTGAAGTATGAATGTCTGTACATGTTTAAAAAACATATCTCTGTTATGACAGGCTCTAATTTTCTTAAAGAAAATTCAAATTCTCATTATACAGTCAATAATAGGCTAGGATCGTTGAAGATGAAAAGTGTATAAGGGTGTAACATTGTTTTTAAAAATAATTTCAGGTAAAAATATTTAATATTTAATTCGAAAATAGAAAATGACATGAATGATCAAATTTAAATTCAAAAGCCAAATGTTTAAATTCTTTGTTTTGATTATATAATCTGATTAGTGCTTGCAAATGATGATTTTTAAGAGTGAAAACACGATTGATAGTTTGGGATCGAGTGAGCATTTCGATGTTGGTCAGAATTGGGTTTTTGAGAGTTTTCTGGTGATCGGCAGCAACTGGATGGTCGGGGTTCTTGTCGAAGCTTGAGTGGCGATAGGAGATATCGAGAAAAATGTCTGGTGGAGTTCCTGATCGTCAAGGCGACGTCGCGGGGATGATTTTGTTTTAAACCCTAAATAGGTCGAGCCTGGTAATTTGATCACTGCTTCCTCTCTTTGATTTCGAGTTCAATGGGACCAAGGGGAATGGCTTCGTGGATGATCGGAGATGGAGTGGACGGGGTTACAGGGTTTCTGGCGGTCGGAAAAGCTTGGACGAGGAGTTTTCTGGTGATGGTTTTGGGTTCTAGTCTATCTGGGTTGCTCGATTTTGATTTGAGGCCTGTGAATATGTTTGGATGATCGGGAAGCGATGTATGGTAAATGGTCGGTGTGTTGAAGCTTACGACGATGGTCACCGCCGTCGAAGTTGGTTGTGCACGTGCACGAAGATGTTGTGATGTCTGGAAGGATGGGTTCATGGTGACTCGAAGGGAGACTCGGGATTTTGGAAGATAGACTCGAGTCTGGTATCGTGTTCGTGAGTGTTAACTGTTATGGGTTTTAACAGTTTTAAAATTTAAACTAAATACTATTTTAAAAAAAATATAAGAAGAAGGTGGAGGGGAACTCGGGTTGGACTCGAGCAGGGTAAAGGTTTTACCCGAAGCAAAGATTAAGGAAATGTTAAGCATGTTAAAAGTTTTTATAAAATAAATTTAAGTTTTTGAAATTTAGAAATAAATTTAGTTTAAGTTTCCTTATATAAATTCCTAATAAAATAAAATTTTCTCCTTAACATTTGATTAAGAATTTTTGAAATTTGTTTAATTTAAATTTTATTAAGTAAAATTTAAAGTTATTTTAAACTTAAGTTAAAATGAAATTTTAAAGGTTTTTATAAAAACAAGTTTTAAAGTTTAAATTTAAAACTAGTTTAAACTAGTACTTGTTAATGTTTAAGACATTTAAGGGAAGTTATGTTTTATTAACTTTAATTTATCAAGTTAAATGTTTATTTATTTTAAACCTTAATTAATGATTTAATTAAGAAAAGTTAGTTATTAAGATAAGATGTTTTAATGATAATTAAGGCATTAATAAGATAATGTTTTATCTTAAGATAATTAAAGTTTTAATGTCTTGATATTAATTAAGTTAATTAAGGAAATTAGGTATAATTAATTAATTTAATTAATAATGATTAAGGATTGGTTAAGAAATTAATTAAGAGTAATTAATTTATTTAATTAACTCAATGATTAAGATTGATTTAATTAATGACTAAAGATTAATTAATTTGTAATTAATTAATTAAGTAATTAGAGGTTGATTAATTTGTAATTAAGAAGTACTTAATTAAGTTTATTAATTAATAATTAGGTTTTATTAATTAATAAATAAGAAATAATTAATCTATAAAGATTAATTAAAGGTTAATTAACTGTTATTAAGAATTGATTAACTAATAATTAAGGATTAATTGATTTATTATTAAGTTTTATTAATTGATAATTAAGGTTTATTAATTAATAATTAAACGATAAATAATCTGTAATTAAGGTTAATTAATTTGTTTAAGAGTAATTAAGGAATGAATTACTCAAGTGTAATTCATAAATGAATGTGATTAATTTAAGTTAATTAATTTGTAAATTAATTAAAGATAATCACTTGATAAAGGATTAAGTATGAATACTTAATAAGATTGATAAATGTAATTACTTAGTAAAGTAATTAATGTATAATTAATACTGGATGTAATTAATTAAAGGGAATTACTTAATGGGAAGTAATTGAAGTATAATTACTTAGGAGAAGTAATTAAGGATTTATTATTTGGTATAATTAATATAATTAATTAAGGAGTTAATTAATTAAGGTAAGTAATTACAGGTTGATAATTACTGTTTATGATTAATTAAGGTGGATTAATGGAAGTAATTAATTAAGGATTATTAATTAATATAATTAATAAGAGTAATTAAAGGTTAATTACTGTTAATGGTTAAGAATAATTAATTTATAAAATTAATTAAAGGATAATTACTTTATGTAATTAATAATTAATCAAGGATGATTAATATTTAATGAGTAATTAATTAATTAAAGGTTTGTAATTAATTAATGATTAATTAAGCAAGGTTAGATAATTAATTCTTAAAGTAATTAATTTAATTTAAGTTAATTAAATTAATTATAACATAGGGTTAATAATTGTTGCTTATATATGATTGTTGTGTAAAATATCTGAATTGGATGATATCTATTGGATAATATGCTGTGATATGATATTGGATATATATGTGATAAATGTGTGATATTTATCTGTGTTAAATGCTGTGTGAATTCAAGTATTGAATTGTTTAAACCTTTAAACAACTTGGCCTTTAAGATACGTTTGGATTTCGATGAGACCGGGATTGGGTTTCCAGATTTGGATATCCGAATACCACATCGATCCAAGTTAAATGTTAGGTCGTGAACCTCAAGTGAAGATGAAGATTCAGAGTGCAAGTGTTATTGTCGTTAACTCTGAGGGTGATTCCAATATGAGTGTAACGAGATAATGCATTCGGTTTCGTTCGAACCCGGAACGAACTTGTATGGATTGAATGCTTTTAACACATCGTCAGGTGGACGATGAGCATTCTAAGATAGATGTGTTCTATAAAGGTAATCGTAGCCTCAAGCCTCATCAACCGGGAATGGCTAAAACAGGGGTGGTGCAGCAAGTTTAGTGGGTAGCGCCCAAGTAGGATAAGATTTCCCCTGTCTAGAGTCCCTTTTTATTCGGCTTTGTGGGCGGTTGCTAGCTACAACCGCGGGGTTTCTTATTCGGGAATTATCCAGTAAGGGATGGTTCCGACCTTGTGTTGCAGGGGAGCGGGCGTACTCCTCAGTACGTTGATCTAGGCCATGTACTGTGACGGGCGGTACCCCAGTAGCCCTGCCATTGTATGGAAATCCAACTTCAAATAAGTGCCATCGGACTTGATTGTATACCTATGTATGTTGGAATTTAATGAATGTAACAATTTCGGCTATGTGAATATTTATTTGGAAATCCTAGACCCTATTATAATATAACCGGATTTCTTATCAAAGTTTTGGTTAGCGTAAGGTAAAAACTTTTCCTTGTTTATGTGTGGAGAGTCTTACGTGATACCTTTGTTTTCAAAAGGTTTTTAAAGTTAAGCAACTTTAACCTTTTACTCACACCAGACCCATGTCTGACCCAAGTGTTTATTTTCTGTTTTATAAACTCTTGGGTACTCAAATTTTTACGAGTAGCCAAGGGATTCAGGTTAGCTTTGACGAATCTATGGAGGAGACTTGGAGTAGGAGGCTTCAGCGTTTGTAGATATATAAGTGGTTCCGCTGTGTTGATATCTGAGTCTTTTGTTTGAGTGTATTTGAAGTTGTAATAACTAGACAGGTGTTTATAACTGTCTAGTATGTGTTGTATAAGCTGTGTAACTCTGATAGTCGTTGTATATTATGTAATACTTATGTGATTAATATAATTTATTCGTTCCGCTGTTGAGATTCTGATGTTGTTCTTTCTTTCTTCTCTATCTTTCCTCTTTTCTATCCCTTTCTTTCTTCAAGATGATACGACTTTCTGTGGAGAAAAAGTCGGGTCGTCACAAATGACCCGAGATAAGGAGATCCAATGTCACTGATCCTTTTTACAGTTGTGATGGAGTACCTTTCCCTTTGCATGGAAGAGTAAGTTAATGAAGGCAATATTAGGCTGATATAGGGGAACAAACAAAATCTCTCATTTGATATACACTAATGATATTATTATCTTTGCAAATGTGGATTTAGAGCGTGCTGCGACTTTAAAAGAAGTTTTCTGCAAAATGTATGATAGCACAAGACTCCAACTTAACGTAGATAAATCAATTATTTTCTTTAGGGGAGGCTTCAGTAACAAGGAGGAAATAACAAAATGTTTGAATTTAAAACAAAGAGAATTACCTATTCGATATTAGGGAATCCCGTTACTAGCTAAAAATTTTAAAGATAATAATTGCCGAGTGTTAGTCAATAAAGTCAAACTAAAAATTAAAGGATGGGAAGCTAAGTTATTGAGTGTGGCGAGAGAATTAAGCTTATTAGATCCACTATCTATTCGATAATACAACATTGGATGAATTGTTTCAAAATTCCAATGACCAATATCAAAAGTTTGAAACACGTCTGTTTAAATTTTTTTTATGAAAGGGGTGTCATAGTAAAGTTCTGAGGGACACAATATGTAAAGGAAAAGCAGGAGGCATGGAACTGAGAAGGCTGAAAGATATTAATTGGTTGAAGGGATTCAATAATTTTAAAACTGGTTAAAAGACAAGGCATATAGGCAGAATGGATGCAGAGGAAATACATTAGGGATAACTCTGTTTGGGAACTTAATAGTAGAAAAGACCAATCAGCGATTTGGAAATTCCTTTTAAAGATTAGACCAGAGGCTTGAAAATGTATGCATAAACAAATTGTCGATGGTGTAACTACTTCTTTTTGGTATGATCTGTGGATTCAAAGGAGCGAATGATAATAAATTAGGTAGGAATCTAATTTTCATTGCTAGAACTAAAAAGATGCTTGTTGGGGACAGTTCAAAAAGCCAAACATGGAATGCAGATAAATATATTTTTTTGAGTTCGATTAAGCTTGATATAGAACAAGTTAAAATACATAATGAGTTCCCAGAGGATTATTAGACTTGGTCATGTTTTCGGGATGGAGGTTACTTTAAATGCATATGGAAAACAATTAGAATAGAATTCGAACATGATGAATGTACAAAGGTTATATGTGACAAAATGCACATTCAAGAAATGTTAACTTGTGTTTTCAGGGATATTAACGACCTTTTACCAACCAAACATGAGCTTAGAGCAAGACAAATGAACATTGATGTGTTATGACTTTTGTATAATGAGCAAAAAGAGACAAATGCTCATCTCTTCTTCAAATGTAATTACACGGCACACATTTGAAAATGGTGCCGTGTAAAACATAGTTTGCTAGCCGGAAACATAGAAGTGCTTCAATTACTGTCCATTGGTGTATTTGGAAAGAGCGGAATAATAGGGTTTTTAATCAAATCCAAAACACAAAATAGAAAATTTATAAACTAGTTAAGAGCATTGTGATGATTCAAGCTCTTAAATCGAAGCATTTACAGTTTAACTAATACAAAATAGCACATTTATAGTGAATGGATTTTATAGAGATCATATCTACCACCATCGATATAGTGGTAATTGCCCGATTGAGATTGAAATATTCCCGATCTCTAGGTTGCTGGCACCGGCTATGCTTTTTTCTATATTTATTTACATTTTTTCATCAAAAAATATATTACAAACTGTATTTCCTTATTCTAATCATCAGTATGAGTTTACCTGGTCTTCCCAAGCTTTGTATGTCTTTTTTGCTCAACACATAAACATTAAAAAGCAAATTATCGAGTTTCTAGGAGCATGCATGGATCTCTTAAAAGTATAAGAGCAAAGGAGAGAATACATAGCTCATAGTCTTATAGATAGTCTAGGCCTATTATATTTCTGGAGAAAATGGGCCAAAAAAGGCAAAAAAATCACTTTTGATGTAAAAAAAACCTCTCATAAATGAGGTGTCCGAGCTTTGCTATGTCTGAAGAAACACAGGAGAGAATACTTAGCTCATAAATATGTAGATTGGTCCGATCTACAAATTTATGGAGGATAGAGGTAGTAATCTACATTAATTTTGGAGTGGTAATGACACTGCCATGGAAGATACAAAAAGAAGTTTTAGAGTTTGAAGTGATAAGCTAACTTATGCAAATGAGTTTCTTTTGTTATATGGGAGGTGGCATTGAATAATATCAGAAGTATCGAGACCTTGGACCAGATCCGGTGAAGTCTTAGCAGGCCGAGTCATTTTCTTTAATGTGTTTCCATTTGTTTTGATATATGAGCCGGATTTGCTCAGGCTTACGCGCTAATTTGCTTGTTCGGTGAAAGTCTTGTAAATATTGTAACATATCTTTTCTTCTAGTTAGTGAAAGGAATCAAGGACCCTTCTTCATATATATATATATATATTAATGTATTGTTAGATCAATACTCGGTTTAAAACAAGTAGTTAAAACTACAGAAGAATCAATTTCACTTGATAATGAAGAAATGATTATTAAACTATTAAATGAAAAAGATTTACAGCCTGATAGGCAAACACACAAATTTATTCACATAGGTTTAATAAAAATTGCATTTAAACCTTTAACCCTTGAAGGTCTGTTAGAAAGTTTTATAGCTGCTTTGAGAGATTGTAGAAATTTAGACTAGAAAAATTCATTAATGGTACTAATATAGTCAAGTTTGGCACATGTTCCAGTTTATTTTAATGTTTATCCTAATCTACGGCTCTCTTTATCTGATGTTAATATTTTAGAAGCTATTACTTTAAATGTTAAGACCCATGGATATAATTATATTCCAGGATCTGAAGTAATGTGCATTTGCTATAGAATTTACTATAAGCATTTATATACACTAAATCCTCAATGTAAATTGGTTGATAAATATTTGAATGAAATTATTTTAATAGAAACAAACTTTAGCTAGTCTAATATAACTACAAGAAGATCAATAAAATGGGAGGAAATTCCTCTTCCAAAAAAATGGAAAATAGAAAGGGTCGTTCCTTCACAACCAGTAACAAATGATAGTATTACTAATATTATACAAACCCTTGAAGGAACAATCAAATACAAATGAATAATAATCTCTCTAGACCTACTTCTAGTAAAACATAATTATTAAGAACAAAATCTTTTCACTCTCATATTTCACCTTTTGATTGTTCTATTGAATCTCCATCAAGAATGTCCACATCTCAAAGTAGAGAAACTGAAAGAAAATCGTCTGATGATGGATCTTTAAGAGATAACCACGTTGAAAAAATATACGTAAGCATAAATAATATTGTAAAGGTACTTACAACAGTCAAGAAGCGGATATAACCGAATCAGAAATGAATTTTTCTATTTAATGGACTATAGGACCAAAACAGATTTTAGCCCTGGCTCTCAGGCCAGACGGAGAATTAAAGTTGAGTTTAACCTTCCAAAATGGGACTCATTTAGAAAAATGGTTTTTTGAGAATTTTCAAAAGAACAAAAATATTTTCAGGATGAATTTTATAAATTTACATTTGAAAAAATATTAATTTTCCCTTCGTTCCTTGATTTACAGCAAATTATATTAAGCAATATATTTCAGTAATAGAAAGAGATTATAAACTTTCAAATGGAAGTCTGCTAAAGGCGGTATATCCTCCTCAACAATCTTTTCAAATAGAAAAAAATGGTAAGTACTTAAGTTTTAATGCATTTTGTGACGACCCGACTTTTTCTCCACAAAAAGTCGTATCATCTTGAAGAAAGAAAGGGATAGAAAAGAGAAAAGATAGAGAAGAAAGAAAGAAACACATCAGAATCTAAACAGCGGAACGAATAAATTACATTAATCAAATAAGATATTACATTGTATCATATACATCAGAGATACACAGCTTATACAACACATACTAGACAGTTATAAACACCTGTCTAGTTATTACAACTCAAATACAACTCAACAAATGACTCAGAGAAACTAACACAGCGGAACACTATATCTACGAACGCTGAAGCCTCCTGCTCCATTGCTCCTCCAGATAACTCGTCAAAGCTAACCTGAATCCCTTGGCTACTCGTAAAAATTTGAGTACCCAAGAGTTTATAAAACAGAAATAAACACTTGGATCAGACATGGGTCTGGTGTGAGTAAACGGTTTAGATTACTTAACTTCAAAACCTTTTGAAAACAAAGGTATCACGTAAGACTCCCCACATACAACTCTACTCCACCATCATCAATAGACTACAACTTACTTCTCTTATCCAGAAAAGACAAACAGATCCAGAAAAATTTCCTGTAGAAACTCTCTAATACTACAACTTCCAGTTGCCTTCACTCTAGAACAGCTGCCACCTTGCTTCCGTTGCACAACTCTGATCTGGAGCAGATAAAAATGCCGTCGATGAACTCAAGCACAGACTAGACAACACATTCTGGAGATAAGGTTCAACAGATCCATAAAAATAAAACTCAGAAGTTCTATGAAATACCGGGCTGTTTCACCAAATCCTTTCTCTAGGAGACATTCTTCGACCTAGCTGAACTTCCGATAGCAATCCTGAAATCAAGTCGATACAGAACTCAATCTCAAATGCAGACAAACTTCTGACTTCGCTAAAGATATCCAGAAAGTCTCAGATAACTCAAGAGAATACTCAGCAATCGCAAGTCACTTTTGCGATCAACCCAGCCCAATTCCAAATAAACTGCTCTCTCTATCAAAGAAAACAACTTATGCTTGACTTAGACAATCCATCGAAGAACTGGATCCACTCTGCTGCTTCTGAACTCCGTTTCCAGAAAATGCTCAGCCAGAAGACTTCCCGCCGGCACACAGATTACTCCGAGCTGCACTGCTGACCCAGATGCCAAGACTCCCTATCCAAAGCTTCGAGAAACTCGGACTCCAAACCAAACAGAAAAGACTCTGCTGAACTCAGCCACAACACCGAAGCAGACACATTTCTTCAAACTTGCTCCAAAGAAAACATCTTCAGAAACATCCAATCACTACGTCTCATCACACAACTACTGCTTCCTGAGGTACCCAGATACCATCACTCGCTTCTGCTCTTCCGACAGAACTAACTCTACTCATCCAAACTTCAAATATGAACCTTAACAGTTCCTTCAGAGATCAATGAAATCTTTACACCATAACAAAGTTCACTCGAGACGGTATTGGGTCTACAGTCTCGACAGATACACTTCCAATCTCAAACATTCAAATTCCAAACATTGGTAGTCGTGTTTCACACACCACCACCATATCTACCTTTATAACTCATATTGGAAAACCCGAACAGGTAACCCAATAGATAGGTAGAAATATGTATTTATAGTTATATAAAAATTACAAATACGCTCTCTCAGGATAGACACCACTCCAGAGCCTAGGTATTCACTCAACCTAATGCTCCGATACCAACTGTGACGACCCGACTTTTTCTCCACAAAAAGTCGTATCATCTTGAAGAAAGAAAGGGATAGAAAAGAGAAAAGATAGAGAAGAAAGAAAGAAACACATCAAAATCTAAACAGCGGAACGAATAAATTACATTAATCAAATAAGATATTACATTGTATCATATACATCAGAGATACATAGCTTATACAACACATACTAGACAGTTATAAACACCTGTCTAGTTATTACAACTCAAATACAACTCAACAAATGACTCAGAGAAACTAACACAGCGGAACACTATATCTACGAACGCTGAAGCCTCCTGCTCCATTGCTCCTCCAGATAACTCGTCAAAGCTAACCTGAATCCCTTGGCTACTCGTAAAAATTTGAGTACCCAAGAGTTTATAAAACAGAAATAAACACTTGGGTCAGACATGGGTCTGGTGTGAGTAAACGGTTTAGATTACTTAACTTCAAAACCTTTTGAAAACAAAGGTATCACGTAAGACTCCCCACACATAAATATGGGTAAGTTTTTACCTTACGCTAACCAAAACATTTGATAGGAAATCCAGTTATATTATAATAGGGTCTAGGGTTTTCAAGTAAAATACAGAAATAGCTGGAATGCTTACATCTCACGTTCCAACATAGTTGGGCACAACTAAATCGTACGGCACTTATTGGATTTTGGATTCCATACAATGGCAGGGCTACTGGGGTACCGCCCGTCACAGTACGTGGCCTAGATCACCGTACCGAGGAGTACGCCCGCTCCCCTGCAACACAAGGTCGGAACATCCCTTACTGGATAATTCCCGCATAAGAAACCCCAGCGGTTGTAGCTATTCAACCGCCCACTCAGCCGAATAAAAGAAGGGACCTCTAGACAGGAGAATCTTATACTACTTGGGTGCTACCCACTAACCTTGCTGCACCTCCCCTGTTTTAGCCATTCCCGGTTTGATGAGGCTTGAGGCTACGATTACCTTTAATCAAAACACATCACTTAGAATGCTCATCGTCCACCTGACGATGTGCTGAAAGCATTCAATCCATACAAGTTCGTTCCGGGTTCGAACGAAACCGAAGGCATTATCTCGTTACACTCATTTTGGAATCACCCTCAGAGTTAACGACAATAACCCTTGCACTCTGAATCTTCATCTTCACTTGAGATTCACGACCTATCGTTAATTTGGATCGATGTGGTATTCGGGTCTCCAGACCTGGAATACCGGTATACGGAAACCCGATCCCGGTCTCATCGAAATCCAAAACGTATCTTTTAAGGCCAAGTTGTTTAAAGGTTTAAACAATTTAATTCAATTCAATATTTGAATTCACACAGCATTTAACAGATAAATATCACATATTTATCACAGATATATCCAATATCATACCACAGCATATCATCCAATAGGTATCAACCAATCAGATATCCTACACAACAATCATATATAAGCAACAATTATTAACCCTATGTTATACTTAATTTAATTAACTTAAATTAAATTAATTACTTAAGAATTAATTATCTAACCTTGCTTAATCAATCATTAATTAATTACAAACCTTTAATTAATTAATTACTCATTAAATATTAATCATCCTTGATTAATTATTCATTAATTACATAAAGTAATAATCCTTTAATTAATTTCACAAATTAATTATCTTAACCATTAACAGTAATTAACCTTTAATTACTCTTATTAATTACATTAATTAATAATCCTTAATTAACTACTACCATTAATTAATTAACTATAATTAATTACATTGACCCTTAATTAATTACATTAATTAATTAAACTTTAATTAATCATTTCTATTAATCTACCTTAATTAATCATATACAGTTATCATTCTATAATTACTTGCCTTAATTAATTAACTTCTTAATTAATTACTTTAATCCTTTAATTAATTACCAAATAATTAATCCTTAATTACTTCTCCTAAGTAATTATCCTTTAATTACTTCCCATTAAATAATTTCCTTTAATTAATTACATCCTGTAATTATACATTAATTACCTACACTATGTAATTATACTTATCAATCTTATTAAGTATTCATACTTAATTTCTTTATCAAGTGAGTATCTTTAATTAATTTAAAAATTAATTAACTTAAATTAATCACATTTATTTATTAATTATACTTGAGTAATTCATCCCTTAATTACCATTAAACAAATTAATTAATCTTAAGTACAGATTATTTATTCTTTAATTATTAATTAATAAACCTTAATTATCAATTAATAAAACTTAATAACAAATTAAGTACTACTTAATTATCATTTAATTAATCCTTAATTAATCTTTATAGATTAATTATTTCTTAATTATTAATTTATAAAACCTAATTATTAATTAATAAACTTAATCAAGTACTTCTTAATTACCAGTTAATCAATCTCTAATTACTTAATTTATTAATTTCTAATCAAAATAAATTAACCTCTAATTATTAATCAATAATCTTAATTACTTGATTAATAATCCTTAATTATAAATTAATCAACCCCTAATCATTTAGTTAATTAAATAAATCAATTTCTCTTACTTAATTTCTTAATTAGTCCTTTATCATTAATTAATTACATTAATTAATCATACTTTAAATTTTCTTAAATATATTTAAACTTAGTTAAACCTTTATCTTTGCTTAAAAACTTAGTTAATACATTTTTGAAAACTTGATTTATTTAAGTTACTTTTGCTTTTTAAAACCTGGTTCACATTTTTTTTTAACTTTAAACTTTGGTTATTATTTTACATAAATTAAAAATCCGGTAACAATTCAAAACAAACCCGAGCCTATCGGATAAAAACTCGAACAAAACACGAGTCTCTCGCATTCACTTCTTCCTCGAGTCACACACGAACCCTACTCGAGATCATCCCCGAGTCCATGCTTCTTCCCTAAACTTCCAAGCTTCCAAATGCACGAAACGTACACGTGCACGTGTACATCGACTCTGATCGTCGACAAACAACGTTCCGCCCTCCGACAACTCAACTCCGACCTCGGCAACCCCACGCGATCACCAGATTACTCGATTCAATCGTGAATCGAAATCAACACCAAAGTCCACAATCCGAAAACTCATTCTCACCGGAAATCCCTCGAACCCACGACGCAGATCACCAGACCTCGTTGCGATTCTGGCCATGATTTGCTAACCATCCACGTTGTCCCATCACAAAGTTTTGATGCAACTCGATGCATCCGAGACTTCGCAATGATCTCGATTCCAGACATGACCAAATTAGGTTTAAAAACCAAAATCCGCTCCTCCACGTCGCCTCGACGATCGAAATCACTTCCAGGCAATTTTCCCTAACACTTCACAACTCCATACACCTCCAACAGAAACCCCGAGACTTCTCAACCTCTTGATCGCCAGAGGTTGCCTCATATTCAATTTCCAGTTAAACCCAAATTGCAAACTCAATGCAACATTAAAAAATTTGATTTAAGTTTTAAAAATCCTAATTTTCCAAATAGATTCAAGTTATAACCCTGAAACAACGAATTAAAACATTTGATTTTACCTGATTTTAGCATCACTACTGTATCTTACATATTCTAGCATAGTTCAAAACTTTAAAATATTGGAATCTATTTCTGATTCTTAGGTTATGATTTAACAAAACTATTTTGTTTTAAATTCAGGTCCTAACAGTGGTTTTAAAAAAAAAATCTTAAATTTTAATTGTCACTTAAACTCTGTAACAAGGAACAGAGAAGCACTGATATGAACAAATGAATCACATATGTACTCAGGTTTTAAATCATTCATATATTCAGATTAAAACAACATGCATACATATTTCCAAACATACTTCATGAGTTTACTTCAAACACTTAGCATATGCATCAAATTTAAAGATGTTTCATGCTCACAGTTTAAAGGACAGAGGTTTAAACTAAGAACAACAATGATAAAATCATCTGAAATACACATAGGCTTACATATATACAGATATGCAAAGAAATCATCACACAGTAATTCACATGAAACATATATTTGATACTTAGGTTTTTAATCTAAAAGTTTACTCACCTTTTTAAATGATGAGCAGAGAAGTTTTTGAAACAGTTTGCACTTGAAAATTGCTACAGCAACTTGAAAAGCTTAAAACCCTATGAATCTGGAAATGCCTAACTGCAGTAGCTTTGATTTAGTTGTTGATCTTGTTTGGTTTGCTTTGATTACAGGCTTTTATTATTCTCTGGTTTGCATTCGGTTTTGAGGAGATTGTAGGCTTGAGAATAAAACAGTTTACAAGTTGAAGAAGAAGCTTTACAGGATTTAGATTTATTTCTGGTTTGCATTTGTTTTTGAGAAGTGTTATAGGGTTTTCTTTGTTTTGATCTGAGATTTGTTTTTGAGGAGAAGATTACAGGCTTTTGATTTTGAACTGAGTTGTTTTGAAGAAAGTTTACAGGTTTGAGTTTCTTGCTTTAGAAAAGAGAGGATAAGAAAAGAATTTAAGGAAGAAGGTAGGAGTTTATATAGTGTTAATTTAGGATTTATTAAAATTAAAGAAAATTAAAATAAATGTGACACTTGTCTCTTACCTTATCTAATTTCTTAACACATGGTATTTTAGAGGTTTATAGATTAACACATGTAACTTTACATGCATAATTACATTTTAAATGATTTTAAAGCTTTTAAATTAAATTTCCTAAATAGATAAATACATATCTTATTTAATAAATTCTTTTCTCAATTTATAAAAATAAAACTTTTAAAAGAAAATAAAATAAAAACCAATCATATCTTAAATAAAATTATATATAGTATATTTAGTCCATTTTTAAATGATAATATAAAACTTTTGTATTTATTACTATTTAATAAACACTATCTTAATTTATATAAATAAAACTCTTTAAGGAAAATAATATAAGACAAATCTTATTTTAAATAAAAACTTATTTATATATTTAAATCCAAACTATGTTATTATTTTTATTTTAAGATATATATATTTCTTTAAATTCAATTCTTAAATCCAAATTCAAAGTCAATTTAAAAATCCAAATTAAAAATCAATTCAAATAAATATATATATATATTAAATTTTAACAAGCACATTATTAATACTAAATAATTATTCTATCTAAAATCAATTTAAATACACATATATACATATATTTTTAACAACACTTATTAAATTTGAAAATAATAAGTCTATTTAAAATCTATTTATATTTATATTTTAAAAACAACTCATTATTTAATTGTTTGAAAATAACAATTTTACCAATTTTAAATAATTAACTTACAAGATTATCACATTTTAAATTCCCTGAAATCCCGGGATATCACATTCCTTCCCCCTTAAAAGAATTTCGTCCTCGAAATTTAAAACAAAAGATAATCCCAAGTTTTATTTTATTTCAACCAATCTAAGCATACCTATCAGCCAACACAAATAAACAATCAATTTCATCCAAACAAACAATTCAATCAAACAAACAATTCTAGCTATCCGGATACAGATCCCGGATAAGCTTCCTAAATTTCCTCGAGTTTCCCCAAGTATATATATATACCGGGATACTCGTTCTAAAGACAATCTTAAACTACGAAGCTACAGAGCTCCTACTCATCTAAATCTACAAAACTAAACAGGATATCAGACTACAGACAAGTCTGACTTAACAACCAAATCCTTCCCGAACTACTGGTTCCAAAACCAGAGATAGATCAAACACGTACTTCCTCAAAGATACGCGATATACTCTGAATCTCAGTTATCCAAACTGGCAATTCAATCCTGTAGATCAAACACTTATCCAAATCAGAATACAGAAAAAATCCAATATACAATGGAGCTAACTTCCTGGTTTTACCCAATCTTATTGCTCCCTTTTACCGGAGAAAATCTCAACAACAACGACGTCTCCAACTTCGAATTCCAAATTCCTCCGTCTCTTATCCACAGAACTCTTCTGACGATCCTGGGCTGCCTACATCCATTTCGATCAGCTCAACCTTTGCTGATGCTTCTTGAAACAACTGGATCATAAACAATCCAACAAAATGATCCTTTCAAGATCTACCCAAAATCCAAAATACAACTCTACTCCACCATCATCAATAGACTACAACTTACTTCTCTTATCCAGAAAAGACAAACAGATCCAGAAAAATTTCCTGTAGAAACTCTCTAATACTACAACTTCCAGTTGCCTTCACTCTAGAACAGCTGCCACCTTGCTTCCGTTGCACAACTCTGATCTGGAGCAGATAAAAATGCCGTCGATGAACTCAAGCACAGACTAGACAACACATTCTGGAGATAAGGTTCAACAGATCCATAAAAATAAAACTCAGAAGTTCTATGAAATACCGGGCTGTTTCACCAAATCCTTTCTCTAGGAGACATTCTTCGACCTAGCTGAACTTCCGATAGCAATCCTGAAATCAAGTCGATACAGAACTCAATCTCAAATGCAGACAAACTTCTGACTTCGCTAAAGATATCCAGAAAGTCTCAGATAACTCAAGAGAATACTCAGCAATCGCAAGTCACTTTTGCGATCAACCCAGCCCAATTCCAAATAAACTGCTCTCTCTATCAAAGAAAACAACTTATGCTTGACTTAGACAATCCATCGAAGAACTGGATCCACTCTGCTGCTTCTGAACTCCGTTTCCAGAAAATGCTCAGCCAGAAGACTTCCCGCCGGCACACAGATTACTCCGAGCTGCACTGCTGACCCAGATGCCAAGACTCCCTATCCAAAGCTTCGAGAAACTCGGACTCCAAACCAAACAGAAAAGACTCTGCTGAACTCAGCCACAACACCGAAGCAGACACATTTCTTCAAACTTGCTCCAAAGAAAACATCTTCAGAAACATCCAATCACTGCGTCTCATCACACAACTACTGCTTCCTGAGGTACCCAGATACCATCACTCGCTTCTGCTCTTCCGACAGAACTAACTCTACTCATCCAAACTTCAAATATGAACCTTAACAGTTCCTTCAGAGATCAATGAAATCTTTACACCATAACAAAGTTCACTCGAGACGGTATTGGGTCTACAGTCTCGACAGATACACTTCCAATCTCAAACATTCAAATTCCAAACATTGGTAGTCGTGTTTCACACACCACCACCATATCTACCTTTATAACTCATATTGGAAAACCCGAACAGGTAACCCAATAGATAGGTAGAAATATGTATTTATAGTTATATAAAAATTACAAATACGCTCTCTCAGGATAGACACCACTCCAGAGCCTAGGTATTCACTCAACCTAATGCTCCGATACCAACTGTGATGACCCGACTTTTTCTCCACAAAAAGTCGTATCATCTTGAAGAAAGAAAGGGATAGAAAAGAGAAAAGATAGAGAAGAAAGAAAGAAACACATCAAAATCTAAACAGCGGAACGAATAAATTACATTAATCAAATAAGATATTACATTGTATCATATACATCAGAGATACATAGCTTATACAACACATACTAGACAGTTATAAACACCTGTCTAGTTATTACAACTCAAATACAACTCAACAAATGACTCAGAGAAACTAACACAGCGGAACACTATATCTACGAACGCTGAAGCCTCCTGCTCCATTGCTCCTCCAGATAACTCGTCAAAGCTAACCTGAATCCCTTGGCTACTCGTAAAAATTTGAGTACCCAAGAGTTTATAAAACAGAAATAAACACTTGGGTCAGACATGGGTCTGGTGTGAGTAAACGGTTTAGATTACTTAACTTCAAAACCTTTTGAAAACAAAGGTATCACGTAAGACTCCCCACACATAAATATGGGTAAGTTTTTACCTTACGCTAACCAAAACATTTGATAGGAAATCCAGTTATATTATAATAGGGTCTAGGGTTTTCAAGTAAAATACAGAAATAGCTGGAATGCTTACATCTCACGTTCCAACATAGTTGGGCACAACTAAATCGTACGGCACTTATTGGATTTTGGATTCCATACAATGGCAGGGCTACTGGGGTACCGCCCGTCACAGTACGTGGCCTAGATCACCGTACCGAGGAGTACGCCCGCTCCCCTGCAACACAAGGTCGGAACATCCCTTACTGGATAATTCCCGCATAAGAAACCCCAGCGGTTGTAGCTATTCAACCGCCCACTCAGCCGAATAAAAGAAGGGACCTCTAGACAGGAGAATCTTATACTACTTGGGTGCTACCCACTAACCTTGCTGCACCTCCCCTGTTTTAGCCATTCCCGGTTTGATGAGGCTTGAGGCTACGATTACCTTTAATCAAAACACATCACTTAGAATGCTCATCGTCCACCTGACGATGTGCTGAAAGCATTCAATCCATACAAGTTCGTTCCGGGTTCGAACGAAACCGAAGGCATTATCTCGTTACACTCATTTTGGAATCACCCTCAGAGTTAACGACAATAACCCTTGCACTCTGAATCTTCATCTTCACTTGAGATTCACGACCTATCGTTAATTTGGATCGATGTGGTATTCGGGTCTCCAGACCTGGAATACCGGTATACGGAAACCCGATCTCGGTCTCATCGAAATCCAAAACGTATCTTTTAAGGCCAAGTTGTTTAATGGTTTAAACAATTTAATTCAATTCAATATTTGAATTCACACAGCATTTAACAGATAAATATCACATATTTATCACAGATATATCCAATATCATACCACAGCATATCATCCAATAGGTATCAACCAATCAGATATCCTACACAACAATCATATATAAGCAACAATTATTAACCCTATGTTATACTTAATTTAATTAACTTAAATTAAATTAATTACTTAAGAATTAATTATCTAACCTTGCTTAATCAATCATTAATTAATTACAAACCTTTAATTAATTAATTACTCATTAAATATTAATCGTCCTTGATTAATTATTCATTAATTACATAAAGTAATAATCCTTTAATTAATTTCACAAATTAATTATCTTAACCATTAACAGTAATTAACCTTTAATTACTCTTATTAATTACATTAATTAATAATCCTTAATTAACTACTACCATTAATTAATTAACTATAATTAATTACATTGACCCTTAATTAATTACATTAATTAATTAAACTTTAATTAATCATTTCTATTAATCTACCTTAATTAATCATATACAGTTATCATTCTATAATTACTTGCCTTAATTAATTAACTTCTTAATTAATTACTTTAATCCTTTAATTAATTACCAAATAATTAATCCTTAATTACTTCTCCTAAGTAATTATCCTTTAATTACTTCCCATTAAATAATTTCCTTTAATTAATTACATCCTGTAATTATACATTAATTACCTACACTATGTAATTATACTTATCAATCTTATTAAGTATTCATACTTAATTTCTTTATCAAGTGAGTATCTTTAATTAATTTAAAAATTAATTAACTTAAATTAATCACATTTATTTATTAATTATACTTGAGTAATTCATCCCTTAATTACCATTAAACAAATTAATTAATCTTAAGTACAGATTATTTATTCTTTAATTATTAATTAATAAACCTTAATTATCAATTAATAAAACTTAATAACAAATTAAGTACTACTTAATTATCATTTAATTAATCCTTAATTAATCTTTATAGATTAATTATTTCTTAATTATTAATTTATAAAACCTAATTATTAATTAATAAACTTAATCAAGTACTTCTTAATTACCAGTTAATCAATCTCTAATTACTTAATTTATTAATTTCTAATCAAAATAAATTAACCTCTAATTATTAATCAATAATCTTAATTACTTGATTAATAATCCTTAATTATAAATTAATCAACCCCTAATCATTTAGTTAATTAAATAAATCAATTTCTCTTACTTAATTTCTTAATTAGTCCTTTATCATTAATTAATTACATTAATTAATCATACTTTAAATTTTCTTAAATATATTTAAACTTAGTTAAACCTTTATCTTTGCTTAAAAACTTAGTTAATACATTTTTGAAAACTTGATTTATTTAAGTTACTTTTGCTTTTTAAAACCTGGTTCACATTTTTTTTTAACTTTAAACTTTGGTTATTATTTTACATAAATTAAAAATCCGGTAACAATTCAAAACAAACCCGAGCCTATCGGATAAAAACTCGAACAAAACACGAGTCTCTCGCATTCACTTCTTCCTCGAGTCACACACGAACCCTACTCGAGATCATCCCCGAGTCCATGCTTCTTCCCTAAACTTCCAAGCTTCCAAATGCACGAAACGTACACGTGCACGTGTACATCGACTCTGATCGTCGACAAACAACGTTCTGCCCTCCGACAACTCAACTCCGACCTCGGCAACCCCACGCGATCACCAGATTACTCGATTCAATCGTGAATCGAAATCAACACCAAAGTCCACAATCCGAAAACTCATTCTCACCGGAAATCCCTCGAACCCACGACGCAGATCACCAGACCTCGCTGCGATTCTGGCCATGATTTGCTAACCATCCACGTTGTCCCATCACAAAGTTTTGATGCAACTCGATGCATCCGAGACTTCGCAATGATCTCGATTCCAGACATGACCAAATTAGGTTTAAAAACCAAAATCCGCTCCTCCACGTCGCCTCGACGATCGAAATCACTTCCAGGCAATTTTCCCGAACACTTCACAACTCCATACACCTCCAACAGAAACCCCGAGACTTCTCAACCTCTTGATCGCCAGAGGTTGCCTCATATTCAATTTCCAGTTAAACCCAAATTGCAAACTCAATGCAACATTAAAAATTTTGATTTAAGTTTTAAAAATCCTAATTTTCCAAATAGATTCAAGTTATAACCCTAAAACAACGAATTAAAACATTTGATTTTACCTGATTTTAGCATCACTACTGTATCTTACATATTCTAGCATAGTTCAAAACTTTAAAATATTGGAATCTATTTCTGATTCTTAGGTTATGATTTAACAAAACTATTTTGTTTTAAATTCAGGTCCTAACAGTGGTTTTAAAAAAAAAAATCTTAAATTTTAATTGTCACTTAAACTCTGTAACAAGGAACAGAGAAGCACTGATATGAACAAATGAATCACATATGTACTCAGGTTTTAAATCATTCATATATTCAGATTAAAACAACATGCATACATATTTCCAAACATACTTCATGAGTTTACTTCAAACACTTAGCATATGCATCAAATTTAAAGATGTTTCATGCTCACAGTTTAAAGGACAGAGGTTTAAACTAAGAACAACAATGATAAAATCATCTGAAATACACATAGGCTTACATATATACAGATATGCAAAGAAATCATCACACAGTAATTCACATGAAACATATATTTGATACTTAGGTTTTTAATCTAAAAGTTTACTCACCTTTTTAAATGATGAGCAGAGAAGTTTTTGAAACAGTTTGCACTTGAAAATTGCTACAGCAACTTGAAAAGCTTAAAACCCTATGAATCTGGAAATGCCTAACTGCAGAAGCTTTGATTTAGTTGTTGATCTTGTTTGGTTTGCTTTGATTACAGGCTTTTATTATTCTCTGGTTTGCATTCAGTTTTGAGGAGATTGTAGGCTTGAGAATAAAACAGTTTACAAGTTGAAGAAGAAGCTTTACAGGATTTAGATTTATTTCTGGTTTGCATTTGTTTTTGAGAAGTGTTATAGGGTTTTCTTTGTTTTGATCTGAGATTTGTTTTTGAGGAGAAGATTACAGGCTTTTGATTTTGAACTGAGTTGTTTTGAAGAAAGTTTACAGGTTTGAGTTTCTTGCTTTAGAAAAGAGAGGATAAGAAAAGAATTTAAGGAAGAAGGTAGGAGTTTATATAGTGTTAATTTAGGATTTATTAAAATTAAAGAAAATTAAAATAAATGTGACACTTGTCTCTTACCTTATCTAATTTCTTAACACATGGTATTTTAGAGGTTTATAGATTAACACATGTAACTTTACATGCATAATTACATTTTAAATGATTTTAAAGCTTTTAAATTAAATTTCCTAAATAGATAAATACATATCTTATTTAATAAATTCTTTTCTCAATTTATAAAAATAAAACTTTTAAAAGAAAATAAAATAAAAACCAATCATATCTTAAATAAAATTATATATAGTATATTTAGTCCATTTTTAAATGATAATATAAAACTTTTGTATTTATTACTATTTAATAAACACTATCTTAATTTATATAAATAAAACTCTTTAAGGAAAATAATATAAGACAAATCTTATTTTAAATAAAAACTTATTTATATATTTAAATCCAAACTATGTTATTATTTTTATTTTAAGATATATATATTTCTTTAAATTCAATTCTTAAATCCAAATTCAAAGTCAATTTAAAAATCCAAATTAAAAATCAATTCAAATAAATATATATATATATATTAAATTTTAACAAGCACATTATTAATACTAAATAATTATTCTATCTAAAATCAATTTAAATACACATATATACATATATTTTTAACAACACTTATTAAATTTGAAAATAATAAGTCTATTTAAAATCTATTTATATTTATATTTTAAAAACAACTCATTATTTAATTGTTTGAAAATAACAATTTTACCAATTTTAAATAATTAACTTACAAGATTATCACATTTTAAATTCCCTGAAATCCCGGGATATCACACATTTTCTAAAATATTAGAAAATGATACATTACAAATTACTGTAAGACAAATAAACCAAATATTCGAACAACAAAATTGTGCAAATCTTTATTTGGTGGTTATTGGTGAGCAAATTACTTCGTTATATAACAAAATAGAAAACATATTTTCTGCAATTAATAATGAAAAACCTACTGTTTCAATAACAAAGGAAGAAGTAAGTGAAGTAATTGCAACTTCAAATCTTCAACCTCCCCCTGAAATTAGAGGTCTTAAGTTAAAAATAGAATCAGAATTAGAAAAGGTTTTTAAATTGAGGTCAGAATCTGACTTAGAAAAATTCCTAAAAGAGAGAATGGATAATCTCATATCTAATACTCTTGAAGAAGAACCTTCTTAACAAAATAATATTAATCAAACAGTTCAAGATAAGATAAATAAACTTGAAAATATGCATATAAGCCTTCTCAAAAATTATTTTACTATTGAAGACCTTCTCCTATGGATACTTTACCTGAAGAACCATATTTTATTAGCAATAATGGCTACAATGGGAAAAGTATATATGAACGGAATATTGACACATTTAGTGAAAAAAATATATTTAATGTTGCTCACCGTATGCTAATGTATAGTATAGTTTGCAAAAATAATGGTAATAATGATGTTACTGTTGTAAGATGGTAGTCGCTGGTTTTACTGGCCAGCTTAAAGGTTGGTGGGATAATTATCTTCCTACATCTCATAAAAATGAAATTTACAACATAGTAAATTTAGAAGATGGACAAATAGTGCAAAATGTTGTATATACTTTAATATTTACCATTCTAGGACATTTTACTGAAAGAGTATTAGATAATAACGAAAGTGTTCATACACTCTTATAGAATTTAAGATGTAAAACATTAACATATTTCATATGGTACAAAGATACATTTTTAGACAGAGTAATGGAATTACCAAAGAGTAATAGCTCTCACTGGAAATCAAAAAAATTTGATGGACTCCCCTCCTTATTTGCAGAAAGGGTAAAGAAGTCTCTAAGAAAGGATAAATTAAATATTCCTTACGAAAGCTATACTTATGGAAAACTTATTGTAACAACCCTGGTTTTGGTGATAACCTGTGAAATTAAATTATAACCGTGGTTACAATTTAATAGTAAAGGAATAAATAAATTGGAGTTGGGAAATTTGTTAAAAATTGTTTATTTTAAATAAACAATGGGTTTTGAATAAATAAAATAGAATTTAGATGGTTTGGTTGGAAATTAAGTTTAAATATAAGAAATGTGTTGATTTGGAGATTAATTAAATTAAATAAGTGAAGTAAAATAGTTTAATTCAATATCATATGTTGTAATTAAATATAAAATGTTGGAGATAAAGTTTTAAAAACTTTATTATTTTGTTTGTGATAAAAATGAACATTATATGTCTTAATTTGATCGAATGCAATAATTTTGGAAATTATTGTCAAATGTTGATTTTTGTTAATTTTTATTGAGTATTAAAAATTTAATATGATAAGTATTGTACATAAAATGGTGGAATTTTGTTCTAAAATAATATTTAGATGTAAAAATAATGTTAATAAGGTTTGTTACATTTAATTGGACAGTAGAATGATTTTTGTGAAATTTTGGTTGTTAAAAATAGTGTTTTATGTAAATAATAGTGTAAAATAAAGTATTTAAATAAAAGTAACAATTTAATGATGGAAAATAATTTAAAATGGCTAAAATTATTTTTTGTATATTGAGAAACATTTTGTTAAACATAAAGTATGTTAGAGTGACTTTATAAAGTTGAAATTATGTAAAAATAAGTTGTTTTGTTTAAAATGTAAGTGATTTAGAGTATTAGTGATAATTAGTGTATTAATGTCATCGTTTTTCTTATTGGGTTTAAGCCCAATTGCATTTTAACTAAGAAGAGAAGTCACCTTCTTCTCAAAACAAACTGAACGTACTAAGTTCAGTTAGCTGTAAAACAAAAGAAGCTGAAACCCCCTTTTCCTCTTAAAAACCTAGAATTCAACTTCCAATTTCTCCAATCTCTTTGCAAAATTAATCAATTTGAAGCTATTAAAATAGGTAATCAATTCAAAAACCAAAATCTATTCATCTATTTCAAATTTTTAAGAGTTGAGTTGTCTGTAACTTGTTTTCTTCCTATTGCATGTCTGTATATTTTCATTTCTTAGGTTCCTACAGCTAAATCAGAGGCAAAGCTTCCATCTTCTTCAAGCTTGCTTAAAATTAGCTAAGGTGAGTTTAAAAACTCACAAATTATAGCTTAGAGTAGGTCTGTATGCTTGAAACTACAAAATATTGCTTGGTGTAAACGAAATTCTGTTGCTTGAAAATTACAGTGGAAAACTGTTCTAGAGTGCTTCTTCTTGTGTTTATATATCTCAATTCTTGCCATGAATCCATGCCGGAAATTTTCTAGATTTTTTCCTAAGTGTTGATGTAAGTGCATGTCAAATTTCATGGTTTAATTCAACCTGAAACTGCTTCAAAACATTGCTCAAAAATTGAATCGTAGAAGGCAGAAAATGCCTGTAGAAGTCGCGACCTTCAGGTCGACCCAGAGCTTCTGAGATTTGACCTTAGAGTCGACCTAAGAAATTCAAGGGTCGACCTAAGCAATTCAAAGGTCAACCTGTAGTTGACTTATAGGTCGACCTGAGCCTTTTTATTTCTACAGCTTGAATCTTTTTGGTCTGTGCATTATTTTGGTGATTTTCTGCCTATTCCACTTATTAGTATGATCAATTCTTGTGATGTTTTAGAGTGTTTTGAGGGGATTTAACCTATCAATATGTAAGCCAATATTTTGGTTGATCCGTACTCCGGATTGACGAGTTTTGAGTCGATTTCATATGCTAATTTTCAGTGTTTTCGATGATTTCTGTTGTTTTTTAGCACGGGTTTTCTAAAACAATTTCGAAATGATTTTTATAATAAAATGGCTTTCAAATTAAATATTTTATAATATTTATAATTATTTATAAAGGCTATTAAAAATATACATTCTCTATAATAAAGAGAATTTTAAAGCCATGTTTTCTAAAACTTCAAAAATTGTTTTTAAAAAAACTAGTTTTCTCAAAGCAAAGTATTTTCTATATAAAATACACGTTTTTTCCCTCTTCGAGCGTATGAGAAAGAGAATTAAATGATTTAGTAAAACATGTGGTATGGGACACATGCATTTACTTTTTCGGTTAATTCCAGACTTGTTCGTTTGAAGCTATGGACCATCCGGTTGTTATTGCCACTTATTGGACTATTGGGTCCTATCTGCATATAGCCGTTGGGCTAATTTTTGGACTGTTGAGTCCTATTCTTTACATTGTTGCTTTTCTAGAATTCTTTACATTGATTTCTAGGATTTAGATGATTTGTGAATGTTTTCACCAAGGTTGCCCCTGTTGGTTTATTTATATAGCCTGAGCGCTATCATGTTGTTTACTATATGGTGATTACATTTTGGAGTTTTGAACTCTTAATCGAGTTCAACATATATTGATTTGTGGTTGCCATCCTTTGGCGTGTTTTGAGATTTATGATCTCCTTTTTGAGGAGCTATTTGTGATTGGCATCTTTTGGCGTATTTTTGAGATTTGTGATTTCCTATTTTTAGGAACTATTTGTGACTGCCATTCTTTGGCAGATTTTGAGACTTGTAATCTCCTATTAGGAGTTATGGTTAATGGAAGCCATTACATTGGCTTTTGTACATGTCGATGATATGAGGCGAATATTTTTGATTTAAATGATTTAGTAAACTTTAGGGCATTGCCTTACAATTAGTAAACTGATAAGTGAGGATGTGCGGCATGGGATGCACAGTTACCACTACTCGGGTTACTATTTGAGAGTTTGTGACACATTAACGAGTTATCGCCAGTACTAGACTTTCGAGTCAATCATGAGATATCACGAGACATTTACAACTACGGTCATCACGAGACATTTATGACTTTGGTCATCACGAGACATTTGTGGCCTTCAGTCACCACGAGACATTTATGACCTTCAGGTCATCACGAGATAGGTACCTTATACATATACTAGTACTGGTATGGCTTCGGGCCATCACAAGATTTGCACGTCCGGCATGGCTTCGGGTTGCCATCTCGGATTTGGATCCAATCCAAGTAAATTTCTGGGTTATGAGTTTTATTTATGATTTCACCATCTATAGACGAATGTTTTATATATTTTATAGCTTAGAGCTATATGAAAATTTATACGTATATAGCGCTTTCATTTCTGAGTTTTGAACTCTTAACTGAGTTTTATGAGTTATGAAATTTCAAAGATTTCTGTGGTTTTCTTCTAAGATTCTATATTATTTTTATCAGAATTTATATTACAAGTAACTTTCTAAGAAGAAAACATCCATATTGAGTAGGTGTCATTCATGAGTTAATCCTTGAGATAATTCAGTGTTTTCCATCACATGGAATCTGAGTAAATCTGAGTTTATATCATTACTTTTTGATTAAAGGAATGTTCCCTTATGAGAAATTATATCTTATTTATCATTTACTAATCATCTTGTTCAAGTTAGACTGACCCGTGTATTTTTATATACTCGGGTCAGAACGAGTTATTTTAGGTTAGTTACCTGCTGTTGATTTCTCCTACGATGCTTCCGCTTTGGATTATCTACTAGCCACCTTTTGTGTAGTTTTGTAGTGTTTTCTAAACTCTGATATGTACTTATTCATTATGACTTGATGTATATATTGTGTTATATATACCACCACTGTTGTATCACTATGTGTTGTACTATGATGTATTTGTTTATATGTATATATGCGACTGCTGTTCTGTGATCTGTTATATTTATTGTTGTTATATTTTGTTTTGATAGATCTGTTAGCCACCGTAGTTTTGTATTAAACATTTATTGGGTATGTCGATCCACTTGAGAAAGATAAAAGAAAAAAAAACTAGAGCACCAAATCGACGTATTCAATAGATGTTTAAGACAAAGCTTACGGATGGTCGCTCCTAACCAGCTCCGTTCTCCGCATTAACAGATAGTATTATTTCGTAATGCTTTTTGTTAATGTAGGTCTCGGGGTGGGGCGTCACAGCTTGGCATCAGAGCTGAGTTCAGAAAAAAATATATGATAAACACAGAACAAAACAAATATTACGGTACATCAGAGTACAATATAAGTGTTACATATTCCCTAATCACCATGTCCTTAACCTTTCCATGTCCATAGGGGTAGATATAAGTTGGGAATATGTCTAGGAATACATTTTAATTCCATAGTATTCCATAATTGAATTAATGATATCTTACCCTATGAATAATCCTTATTGTGATAATTCTATTTTAGTTCTCTTCGATACGGGTGCTTGACACTCATTCGTATCAAAGGGGCTTGTTGATGTTATACCGTTGGATGTTTCTTGCGTTGTTACTTCTTTGAGAATTGTGAATCCTATCAGGGGATCCGCAAACCCTTAGCATGTTGTGTGAGTGTGTTGAGATTATTCTTTGTGGTTTTCTTTCCGTGCAAATCTGCACGTAATTCACTATCTTGGATTTGATATGATTTTGGGGATGGATTGGCTTGCTTGTTATCAAGCCCGAATCCTATGTTCTGAAAGGATCCTATATCTTAAGCATTCTAATTTGGATGTTTAGTTATCTCTTGTTCTTCAGAATGTTGATGGTGATTCCGAATCATCTTTATTTTCTCTTGAGTCTCGAGATGATGGTTATGTATCTCGAATTCCAATCGTTTGTGATTTTGCTAATGTATTTGAGTCCATTTCGGGTTTGCCACCCAAGCGAGCAATTGAGTTCGGTATTGACCTCATTCCTGGTGCTCAGCTTGTTAGTCGTCCTCCCATGAGGATGTCCACTAAGGAAATGAGGAACTCAAAAAGGAATTGTTGGAGCTTGAAGCCAAGCAATTCATTTAGTCCAGTTTTTCACTGTGGGATGCCGCGGTCGTCTTTGTTAAGAAATTTGATGGTACTCTTAGGCTTGCATCGACTACCACAAGCTTAACGAGTTAACCATTAGGAAAAAGTATTCATTGCCTAGGATCAATGACATGTTCGGTCAATTGAGTGGTGTTAGGGTCTTTTATCAGCTTGACCTTGCATCGGTTTTCAACAACTATGAGTTACGGAGGATAACTTCCTCTTACCGCATACCGCACTCGTTAGGGTTCTTATGAGTGGCTCGTTATACCGTTCGGTTTAACGAACGCTCCAGCTTATTTCGTCAATCTTATGAATCGAGTATCCCGGGAATATCTCGATAAGTTTGCCCTTGTACTCATTGATAATGAGTAAAAGCAACAATTTAAATTGAAAATCTTTCTAAGAAAAGATATACTTATAAGTATAATTGGATTATGTTTATTAAGACAAGCATAGAATATTTTGTAAAATTATATAAGAGGCATGTTTATCATATAGAAAATAATTTTGTGTTGGATTATCCATTGACTGCCTTAAGAATTCTGGTCGATGCGACCGATCAATGTTATCGATTGGAATTTTCTATACACTATAAAGAGACAGTCAAACACAGTAAATTGAGTTGTAATAAGTAAAAGTTTGAAAATAAGTTAATATGGGTTGAGTATTAATTTTTATTTTACATGACAAATGCAGCCATTGAACCATAGTGATCGTGGGATAAGTGGCGAGGCAGTTTTGATCATTTGGTCAACTCTACAGCCAATTGATGAGGTCATTCACTATAAACCAATGGCGAGGCAATGACATTATATTATTTGAAATTTGTGAAATTGAATATGGGTATGCTTTTAATTGGTTATGTAAGTATAACCTATAGGAATCTTAATAATGATTTCATATGGTAATTTGAGTAAGTAAAGTAAGTAATTCTAATTAAGGAGATGTTTTAATTGGAAGAAAATATCATGTGATGCATTGATTAATAAAATGATGTATTTCAAATAAGAAAACACATTGGTTAGAAAATTAAGACATCAATTGAATATTTTAGCACTAAATTATAAATGATGACTATAAAAATTTGTTTTGACACTTGGTTGTTTGAATAATAATGAATGGTAAGGTATAAAACCTTATCTTAAAGAAAATAAAGAAATGCTAATTTTGGACTTTTAGCATGAATTTATGAGCAAGCTTTTGTTTTAAATTTTGGTAGTATTAAAGATTTGTTGGTATGAATTTGTAAAATTCTTTTGAAAATAGTTCAAGTTAATTATCAACTTTAGTTAGTTTTATGTTGATAATAAGATGAAAATATAATTTTGTGACAAGAGGAAATGTGAATTTGAATGGTTCATTTATTATAAAATGCTATATTAAGAAATGCAAGGTATAATAAATGAATAAGGCATGAGATTCAATCATTTTAATTAGTGAGAACAAGTTCAAAATTTATATGTAAATCCAAAATTTATTTTAGATGGATAATTATTTCTTGATAACGGAAGAGATTAGTTATCTCTTTCAAAATGATTCTTTAAAGTTAATCGTTAGGAAAACTTGTTTGTGTAAAGTGATGAAAGTGTTTCCAATTAATGAATTGTTTTTAGAAAAAAGAGATAATTACATGAAGTTAATTATAATTTTGAATGTCTTAGCTTTCCAGAAAATAAGATCATGCAATAAATGATTTAGCATAAAAAATCTGTTTAGAAAATATAGTTTGGAATTAGAATAGTTTAGGAATTTCAAATTTTAAATTAATTTTAAAAGCTGAAATTTCATTTGAGAAAATGCTGCACTAAAACAGCGATAACTTGAGATTTATAACTTCAAATGAGCTTAATCTTTTTGTAAATGAAAGTGCTTTCAGTAAGCTATAAATCTTCTTTTTACCACTTTAGATGATTTTTCATTTTATACAGCCTAAAATGGGTTGGAAAGTGGATAAACATCTATGTCCTATTTTAAAATTTCTAAGATTTAAGCTGAAAGTAAATTTAGCACGACTTTCAAACCGTGAGTCCGATTTTGATGATCTTTATATTGTGGAAAGCTTAGACTTAGTAGAACAACTTTAATTTTATAAGTGTTCTCATATTTTGATGTTTGCTGAGTCAAAATTGAGTTCTTTACAACAAGT
This sequence comes from Allium fistulosum, assembly GCA_030737815.1. Lineage (NCBI taxonomy): Eukaryota > Viridiplantae > Streptophyta > Magnoliopsida > Asparagales > Amaryllidaceae > Allium > Allium fistulosum. Next base: position 270,905,458 of record CM060906.1, on the reverse strand, counting down.
CTGAAATAAAATAAAATAATTTGTTTCTCCTAATAGTCAAATGTAATACTTCCTATTTTGTGAATGTAACCTAATTGATTATTAGTGTGGAAAAATATGTTACAAACTGTAGTATATTTATGGTTGAATTAGAGGATGTAACAACCTAAATTTTATTTACTTTAAGTTAAGAGTAATGAGATGAAATTAAAAATTTTAAGAAAGAAGCCCTGGAAAACTTTCAAGTGTTGAAATTTGAGATTTGTTTATGAAGATACTGGATTTGGAAACTCTAAGAACATTTGATTAGTAAAAGAAAGTATATAATCCATTCCTTGTGTTTAACTTGCATTTGTGCCATTATTTAGCGACTTGTAATTATACAGTTGTATGATTTTGGTAGTATTTGGAGAGACCACCTACCTCTTAATTGAATTTCTTACCATAATCATTGTCAATCTAATATCGGTATGTCTCCTTTCATAGCATTATATGGAAGATCATGTCGATAACTATCTAGTTGGTTGGAGTCCGGGGTAAAGTTGTGCAAAGCCCCGACTCTATTCGTGAGGCTTCTGAAAGATCGATCTCACCTGATTTATCTATTGTGCAACATCCTATCTATGTTCTTGCTTCGAAGGTGAAACGCCTTCGAAATAGGGATGTACCGCTCGTAAAGATTCAATGGTCCGTTAATCCCAATGACTGCACTTAGGAAACCATAGAATTTATCGAGCGATCTTATTATGGTTATCTATCTTTTTGTGTTGAGGATGAGAATTTTAAACTCAAGCTTATCTATTTTCCTTTGCTAGATGAATTATATTGTGTTGAATACAGCTCTTCTTTAGAAATTGCGAGGACGCAATTTTTATAAGGAGGGAGTCTGTAACAACCCTGGTTTTGGTGATTACTTGTGAAATTAAATTATAACGGTGGTTATAATTTAATAATAAAGGAATAAATAAATTGGAGTTGGTAAATTTGTTAAAAATTGTTTATTTTAAATAAACAATGGGTTTTGAATAAATAAAACAGAATTTAGATGGTTTGGTTGGAAATTTAGTTTGAATATAAGAAATGTGTTGACTTGGAGATTAATTGAATTAAATAAGTGAAGTAAAATAGTTTAATTCAATATTATATGTTGTAAATAAATAAATAATGTTGAAATTAAATATAAAATGTTGGAGATAAAGTTTTAAAAACTTTATTATGTTTTTTTGTGATAAAAATGAACATTATATGTCTTAATTTGATAAAATGCAATAATTTTGGAAATTATTGCCACATGTTGATTTTTGTTAATTTTAATGCAGTATTAAAACTTTAATATGATAAGTATTGTAAATAAAAAGGTGGAATTTTGTTCTAAATTAATAATTAGATGTAAAATAATGTTAATAAGGTTTGTTACATTTAATTGGACAAGAGAATGATTTTTGTGAAATTTTGGTTGTTAAAAATAGTGTTTTATGTAAATAATAGTGTACAATAAAGTAATAAAATAAAAATAACAATTTAATGATGGAAAAAAAATTTAAATGGCTAAAATTAATTTTTGTATATTGAGAAACATTTTGTTAAACATAAAGTATGTTAGAGTGATTTTATAAAGTTGAAATTATGTAAAAATAAGTTGTTTTGTTTAAAATGTAAGTGATTTGGAGTATTAGTGATAATTAGTGTATTAATCTCATCATTTTTCTTATTGGGTTTAAGCCCAATTTTATTTTAACTAAGAAGAGAAGTCACCTTCTTCTCAAAACAAACTGAACGTACTAAGTTCAGTTAGCAGTAAAACAAAAGAAGCTCAAACCCACTTTTCCTTTTAAAAAACTAGAATTCAACTTCCAATTTCTCCAATCTCTTTGCAAAATTAATCAATTTGAAGCTATTAAACAAGTAATCAATTCAAAAACCAAAATCTATTCATCTATTTCAAATTGTTAAGAGTTGAGTTGTCTGTAACTTGTTTTCTTCCTGTTGCATGTTTGTATATTTTCATTTCTCAAGTTCCTACAGCTAAATCAGAGGCAAAGCTTCCATCTTCTTCAAGCTTGTTTAAAATTTGCTCAAAACTTTGCTAAGGTGAGTTTAAAAACTCACAAATTCTAGCTTAGAGTAGGTCTGTATGCTTGAAATTGCTAAATATTGCTTACTGTAAACGAAATTCCGTTGCTTGAAAATTTACAGTGGAAAACTATTCTAGAGTGCTTCTTCTTGTGTTCATATACCTCAATTCTTGTCATGAATCCATGCCGGAATTTTTACAGATTGTTGTCTAAGTGTTGATGTAAGTGCATGTCAAATTTCATGGTCTAATTCAACCTGAAACTGCTTCAAAACATTGCTCAAAAATTGAATCGTAGAAGGAAGAAAATGCCTGTAGAAGTCGCGACCTTCAGGTCGACCCAGAGCTTCTAGAGGTCGACCTTAGGGTCGACCTAAGTGTGACGACCGCCCATGACCCCTGCACTGAATCTAGAGATAGTGCGCTGTAAGGAGTGCCAGGCGACCATGGACGATTGTCAAGGTAAATGAAACACAACAGAACCTATCGTATTACTCACAGCGCATGGATAAAATACAATAGAACATATGTATAGTGAAGCTTTATAGAACAAAATGACATCATATAAAACTTCATAATAGTTGAATACAAGCATCTGAATAGTCAAGTCATCAAAATACATCAAGCCTCACTACAACACTCAGAGAAAATACAACAGCGGAACATCCAGTACATATAATAAGAAGATAATATGCAACCCTCCAGCTCGTCTTCGATATCAGTATCGTGAGAAGAGAACAGCACCTGTCACCTAGTCTGCCCGTCCCAAAAATGGACGAACAGCCCAAGGCAATAAGAATTAAAACATAAAGCCTTGAGTCAGACAACAGTCTTAGTGAGCAGTAAATTAACTAACAACATACCAAAAGAGCATAAAGGAAAAGGAATAGGAATACAACCCTCCCACTCCAACCTCATTCTACAGTGATAGCCCCCAGACACACACTAAGCAGAAGCAAACATAGCAGAGCATACAATTTAAAGTAAAGCTACTATCACTCGAGTCAAGGGCGATGTTTTCCAAGTACCAAGGCCTAAATCAGATAAGCACCCAGAAAATATACCGCTCTTGAGTCCGAACGACGATACAACCAAACATCCATGACTCTGGCTATCACTGTTATCATTGCTTCGATATCACCGTTAATTGAATGACCGGCACATTCTTTCAGCCGTCCGTCAAGGGCTAATGGAAACCCCGGTTCTAGACATAACTCCCGCACGTCGTCGCAGCCCGTGCCTAGGACTATCAAATCTGCCCAGAGTACTCGACCATCAACAGTTGGCCGTTGGGACTATCGAATCTGCCCAAATGTACTCTTGCTTAGAGCATGCTAGAACCTTCAACAACGATGCTATCCAAGCCTCCTAGTCATCCTCCTCGACGACTATTCTCATATCCATTCATTATCCTCAACTCGAATCATATCACCGAGTTATCAACATGCTTGGAATGATCCCGTCTGGATTAGACCAAGTCTTCATCATATGATGCCTTGCTTCATTACATCCTCGCAAAGCCTCATCTCAACATCACATCATCACATCTATGCATAAGAGCTTCATCATCCCGCTACATATGCCACGAGCAGCTTTCCCAATTCAAGAGCCTTTCCCTTAGCTTTTGAATCATCTTCGATCTAAATCTAATCATCAATCATCTAGTTCATAACAATCAATCAAATCAAACATCAATCCAAGCAATCAAGCATTCAAATATGATCTAAGTAGACAATTATAACAATAATGGCATTTTCGTAATTAAAGAGTTGAAAGTCCAATAAGCATGAAAACATGGATTATATCTCTACAAACTTGATGAATGAACTTGCATAGGTTAACATATGATAAAATGGATGTAACATCATCATGAACAATGGATCTATATGGATCTACACTTTGGATGAAGAAAATGTATGGAAATTCCTATTTTAACACCAAATCGAGCCAACAATCCGATATACTCCTTTGGATCCGTGTGAGAGATAATCACCACTCACCAAATCACCTAAACAAACCCAAATCAACACGCTTCAGATCTGGACAGCGAAGGATGAAGCTTGATCTATCACGAATCCGCTTCAAACGAAGAAATCTCTCTTGAAAAGATGAAGATCTTCAATCTAAGCTCTTGGATCTTCAATTTGATCTTCAACTTGGATGGATGGAAGCACTAGATTAGAGTGGAGAAAAGAAGTGAAGAAATGTAGAAGTCGAGCTCTCAAAATGGCAGCACTTCGTCGCTTCAAAATCCGGATCCCAAAAATGAAGAGAAGCTCTCCTATTTATAGCAGAAAATACCCTAAGTCGTAACTCGTCCGCCTCAATAAGTCGTTCACGACTTACGACTTATCACCCCTACGACTTAACTTCTGGCTTCAACACCTTAACATACTTCTGCCTATGACTCACGACAAAACAGCTATCTCCTAAGTCGTCTCCGACTTATAGCCTCTTCCGACTCAACACACGCACCTACGACTTAATGCGCACGCGCCTTAACTGGTTAGACGACTCAACTACTAAGTCGTCTACGACTTAACACAAAGGCTACGACTCATCCACTTGCACGAGTTAACACCTACGCGCGACTTAACCAGGCTACGAGTTAACAGTTAAATGGGCTACGACTTATGACCGCTAACTCCTAAGTCGCTCACGACTCAACAGAAGATACGACTTAACAAAGGGCTCATCCTACGACTTATCAAATAACCGGGTTAAACTCTTAAGTCGTCTACGACTTAACTAGGTATACGACTCAACCACAAACACTTAAGTCATCTACGACTTAACACTCATAAGTCGTTCACAAGCTACGACTTATCAAAACCCCCAGTTTACGGCTCATAACTAAACAGGGACTTCGACTTATCTAGGCAACGACTTAACTGCTAGACTTAGGTCGCTCACATCCTAACCCCAACACTCCTTAAGTCGGTCAGTCAATTTAAGCCATCCCACGACTTACTTCCTACATGACCTAGGCTCCAAACATTCCAACTCTTAAGTCGTTCAAACGACTTAACTCCAAGTCCTGGGTCACTCCTATCTCCTAAGTCGTATACGACTTACGACTTATGCTAAGTCGTGAACGACTTAGGACTTAGCCAAATATTGCCTAAAATCTGAAATGGCTCAAAATGCTAAAATTCCAGATTCTGTCGAACTTGTCGATCCGTAAAAATACGGGTCGTTACATTCTCTCCCCCTTAGGAATTTCGCCCCCGAAATTCCAAACAAACAAAGCAATCAAAGACTATTCTGTACGCCTACCAACCATAACAATCAGCAAACCATGCATCCAATTCTAGCTTAGCGTACAGAATTCTAAAATTAGAACACGTTACAATATCGCGAGATGACACGACACCTTAGGGCCATACCTTGAAGAGTTCAGGATGAGCTGCTTTCATCCTCTCTTCCACCTCCCACGTACAGTCGTTATCATCATCACTCCATTGTACCTTGAGCAACTTAACTACCTTCCTCCTAAGCTGTTTCGTGTCGGTTTCCACAACACGAAGCGGCTTACGAGGTCTTCTATCGACTGGATCAACTTCGAAATCTTCACAGCTATCAGCAGAAACCACCGTATTTGAGTCGTGCACATACTTCCGTAGATACGATACGTGAAAAACATTGTGCACACTCGACATCTTCTCTGGTAATTCCAATCTATAAGCGAGCTTTCCAATTCGCTCGATAATCGGGAATGGTCCAACAAATCTCGGAGTCAATTTTCCTTTCTTCCCGAATCTGATAACATTCTTCAGAGGAGAAATCTTCACAAAAACCATGTCTCCTACGTCGAATTCCAAATCCTTCCGACGCTTATCGGCATAACTCTTTTGACGGTCTTGGGCTGCCTTCATTCGTTGCCGAATGATCTCTATGCAATCTGAAGTCTACCGAATCATCTCTGGCCCAAGCATCAGCTTTTCTCCAGTTTCCAACCAACATGTCGGAGAGTTACACGGTCTTCCATACAATGCCTCATACGGTGCCATACCAATGCTTGACTGGTAACTGTTGTTGTATGCAAACTCCACCAAATGAAGGTGATCTTCCCATGATCCTCCGAAGTCCAAAACACAAGCTCTAAGAAGATCTTCCAAAACTGGGTTGACTCTCTCGGTCTGACCATCTGTTTGAGGGTGATAAGCTGTACTCAAACACAACTCGGTTCCCAAAACTTCCTGGAAGCTCTCCCAAAATCCACTAGTGAACAATGGATCTCGATCGCTCACTATACTCTTCGGAATACCATGGAATCGAACTATCCACTTAACATACAACTCAGCCAACTTTGATGCAGTCCTAGTCGATCGAACAGGAATGAACCTCGCACTCTTGGTCAGACGATCCACAATGACCCAAATCCCTTCATTTCCCGTTCTTGTTCTAGGCAATCCATCAATAAAATCCATCGATACTTGCTCCCACTTCCATGTAGGAACTTCTAACGGCTGAAGCAATCCACTTGGCTTCTTCTGTTCAGCCTTTACCAACTGGCAGTTCATACACTTGGAAATAAAATTTCCAACATCCTTCTTCATGCCTTCCCAGTAGTAGGTTCTCTTCATATCCCGATACATCTTATTTCCACCTGGATGAATTGTCAGCTTCGAGTGATGACTTTCCTTCAGAACTTCACTCCTCAATTCATCTATATCAGGAACAACTAGTCGTCCTTGCTTCCGAAGCCAACCCTCTCGATCGACCTCGAATCCTTTATCCTTTTCTGGATCCAATCCAGATTCCAATTCACGGATAATCTTGACAAGCTTATCATCTCGCTTTTGGCCTTCGCCAATCCTTTCCACAAGAGTGGGTCTTATTGATAAGTTTGCCAACATCTCAGGTTCCAATTCGCATCTAGGCCTGAAGTCAAATCCAGCTAAATACACGAGATTCTTCCATTCTGAAAACATGGCTCCCAATCCTGCATGTCTTCGACTTAACGCATCTGCCACTGCGTTACCTTTTCCCGGAGTATAAGCTATACCAAAATCATATGATGCCAAAAACTCTAGCCAACGTTGCTGCCGAAGATTCAAATCCTTTTGGGAGAAAAGATACTTTAACGACTTATGATCCGTAAACAACTCAAATCGAACTCCCAATAGATAATGTCTCCACATCTTCAGAGCAAAAAAAATCGCCGCTAACTCCAAATCATGGGTCGGGTAATTCCTTTCATGCGGCTTCAGTTGTCGACTTGCATACGCAACAACTTTATCCCTCTGCATCAGCACTGCTCCAAGTCCAGTACCACATGCGTCGGTGTAAACCACCATCTCATCATTCCCACTAGGAATAGTCAAGACAGGAGCACTCGTCAATCTCTCTTTCAGGATTCCGAAAGCTTGCTCACACTTAGCATCCCAACTGAACACTTGGTTCTTTTTCATCAATCCTGTTAACGGTGCAGCTACCTTGGAGAAGTCTTTGATAAACCGTCGATAATATCCTGCTAATCCAAGAAAACTTCTCACCTCAGATGCATTCTTAGGTCTAACCCAATCCTGGATTGCTGCCACCTTAGCGGGATCAACCGCTATTCCATTTCCAGAAATAACATGGCCTAAGAACCTCACTTCACTCTTCCAGAAGTGACACTTCGAAAACTTAGCCTTCAGCTGATGTTTCCGCAAGATCTCCAAAACAATACGCAAGTGCGTCTTGTGCTCTTCTTCAGTTCTGGAATAAATCAGAATATCATCCACGAACACAAGTATGAACTTGTTCAACTGATCTCTGAACACTCTATTCATAAGATCCACAAAATATGCTGGCGCGTTAGTCAATCCAAACGGCATTACCAGCCACTCAAAGAAACCGGATGGTGTCCTAAAAGCAGTCTTCGGCACACTATCCTTAGCCACTCTCAACTGGTGAAATCCCGTTGCCAAATCCATCTGAGAAAACACCTTGGCTTCGTGAAGCTGATCAAACAAGTCATCTATTCTCGGCAATGGATACTTGTTCTTCTTAGTCACCTTATTCAGCTCACGATAATCAACGCACAATCTCAACGACCCATCTGCCTTGGTTGCAAACACAACTGGTGCACCCCACTCGGACACACTACGCCGAATGAATCCCTTCTGCAAAAGATCATCAACTTGCACCCTCAACTCTTGCTGTTCCCTAGGCGCCATCCGCCTAAGAGGCATCACAACAGGTCTGGCTCCTTCAACTAGATCTATACGAAACTCGATCTCTCTATGCGGCGGCAACCCTTTGACTTCGTCAAAGATATCCTCGAATCCATTAGCGATCGGCACCGATGACAGTCCATCCCGTGGAACAACTAGCGAATACATGAAGCTCATGAAGACGCCTTCTTCATGCTTACATCGTATTACAACCTTTCGCCCCTCCACATTCTCGATTGTCACTTCCAACCTCTCGCAATCAACCTTTGCCGCATACTTCCTAAGCCAGTCCATACCCAAAATAATTCCGAACCCCGCAAAGTTCAGAACAAAGCAATCACAAACAAAAGAGCAACCATGACTCGATACAACTAGACCACGGCATAACATACACAAACAAGACGAACCCCCAACTGGATTAGTCACAACCAATGGCCTATCAACAATATCTGGTTCCAAACCTAACCGGCCTACGAGTTCATTACAAACAAACGAATGTGACGCTCCAGTATCAAACAGAACTCTAACTGGAACACCACATAGGAAAAGAGTACCTTGCACAACCACACTCTTTCCTTTCCCTTCAGCGGTAGGAGCTTTCGAAGACGACGGAACAGCTCCCAAAGCATAAGCTTGCACAATCTGCTTATCCCTCCTCGGTTCTGGACAATTCTTCCTGAAATGCCCCGGCTTGTCACAGTTGTGACACTTCATTGGCACCTTCAGATTCTTACAATCCTTAGAGAAATGGCCTTTCTGTTGACAATTGTAGCAAGTCACCTCGCCTTTCGGCTTCTTCTGGCCATCCTTACCCTTCTGCTGTTGCTGCTTCCTCTTCTTGTTTCCACCCTGCTGGGGTTTAGATTCTTCCCTGGTCACAGCAACAACAGATCCTTCCTTAGGAAACAGACTCTCATGCCTAAGAGCTTTCTCCACAAGCTTCTCAAATGAATCATCCAAATGATCCACCAACTGCCTCCCAAGATAACTGTCCAAGCCGGTCACAAACTTCTCATTCTTCTGATAAGCAGATTCAATATATGACCGAGCATACTTGGACAAAGCTTCAAACTCAGAAACATACTCAAGAACAGATCTTCCCCCTTGCTTGAGCTCCACAAACTTCTTGAACAGAAAAGACTTCTGAGCTGTAGAAATGAACTTAGCTTCAAATCTGACTTGGAATTGCTCCCAAGTAATCTCTTCTTCCGGAGTATTGATGGTAATAGAGTTCCACCAATCAGAAGCTCTCCCTTGAAGCTGCCTCGATGCCAACTTCCTCTTAGTCGCATCCTCAATTCCCAAATCACCAAAGATCCTTCTACAAGCATCTATCCACCTCTGGACCTCAATAGTTGATTCTGTTCCCAAGAAAACCTTCCCTCCAAGAGCAGTATAATCCTTGCACAACTTAGCAAAATCCACTGGTTTCGGAGTTTGGACTTGAACTCCAACATCAACTGCTGCCCCCAGAACTGGTATCCTTCTCATGATCGAAGTCATCATAGCTTCGAACATAGCTGCATAATCAGCAGTTTCCTCAGTAGCACGGCCTTCCCTAGCAGCTGGTCTCCCTCTTTGACTCATTCTCGAAATCTATAAAAAGGAATGATTAGAACATTTAGAGAAACAACTGCATAAAGGACTCAACTCTACTAAGCTACTATATTATATATAGTATTCATCCATCAAAATACAATTACGTCTCTCATACGTGGTTACTTCAGCGAGCGTTGGGTAAAATCGATTAACCAATGCTCTGATACCAAATGTGACGACCGCCCATGACCCCTGCACTGAATCTAGAGATAGTGCGCTGTAAGGAGTGCCAGGCGACCATGGACGATTGTCAAGGTAAATGAAACACAACAGAACCTATCGTATTACTCACAGCACATGGATAAAATACAATAGAACATATGTATAGTGAAGCTTTACAGAACAAAATGACATCATATAAAACTTCATAATAGTTGAATACAAGCATCTGAATAGTCAAGTCATCAAAATACATCAAGCCTCACTACAACACTCAGAGAAAATACAACAGCGGAACATCCAGTACATATAATAAGAAGATAATATGCAACCCTCCAGCTCGTCTTCGATATCAGTATCATGAGAAGAGAACAGCACCTGTCACCTAGTCTGCCCGTCCCAAAAATGGACGAACAGCCCAAGGCAATAAGAATTAAAACATAAAGCCTTGAGTCAGACAACAGTCTTAGTGAGCAGTAAATTAACTAACAACATACCAAAAGAGCATAAAGGAAAAGGAATAGGAATACAACCCTCCCACTCCAACCTCATTCTACAGTGATAGCCCCCAGACACACACTAAGCAGAAGCAAACATAGCAGAGCATACAATTTAAAGTAAAGCTACTATCACTCGAGTCAAGGGCGATGTTTTCCAAGTACCAAGGCCTAAATCAGATAAGCACCCAGAAAATACCGCTCTTGAGTCCGAACGACGATACAACCAAACATCCATGACTCTGGCTATCACTGTTATCATTGCTTCGATATCACCGTTAATTGAATGACCGACACATTCTTTCAGCCGTCCGTCAAGGGCTAATGGAAACCCCGGTTCTAGACATAACTCCCGCACGTCGTCGCAGCCCGTGCCTAGGACTATCGAATCTGCCCAGAGTACTCGACCATCAACAGTTGGCCGTTGGGACTATCGAATCTGCCCAAATGTACTCTTGCTTAGAGCATGCTAGAACCTTCAACAACGATGCTATCCAAGCCTCCTAGTCATCCTCCTCGACGACTATTCTCATATCCATTCATTATCCTCAACTCGAATCATATCACCGAGTTATCAACATGCTTGGAATGATCCCGTCTGGATTAGACCAAGTCTTCATCATATGATGCCTCGCTTCATTACATCCTCGCAAAGCCTCATCTCAACATCACATCATCACATCTATGCATAAGAGCTTCATCATCCCGCTACATATGTCACGAGCAGCTTTCCCAATTCAAGAGCCTTTCCCTTAGCTTTTGAATCATCTTCGATCTACATCTAATCATCAATCATCTAGTTCATAACAATCAATCAAATCAAACATCAATCCAAGCAATCAAGCATTCAAATATGATCTAAGTAGACAATTATAACAATAATGGCATTTTCGTAATTAAAGAGTTGAAAGTCCAATAAGCATGAAAACATGGATTATATCTCTACAAACTTGATGAATGAACTTGCATAGGTTAACATATGATAAAATGGATGTAACATCATCATGAACATTGGATCTATATGGATCTACACTTTGGATGAAGAAAATGTATGGAAATTCCTATTTTAACACCAAATCGAGCCAACAATCCGATATACTCCTTTGGATCCGTGTGAGAGATAATCACCACTCACCAAATCACCTAAACAAACCCAAATCAACACGCTTCAGATCTGGACAGCGAAGGATGAAGCTTGATCTATCACGAATCCGCTTCAAACGAAGAAATCTCTCTTGAAAAGATGAAGATCTTCAATCTAAGCTCTTGGATCTTCAATTTGATCTTCAACTTGGATGGATGGAAGCACTAGATTAGAGTGGAGAAAAGAAGTGAAGAAATGTAGAAGTCGAGCTCTCAAAATGGCAGCACTTCGTCGCTTCAAAATCCGGATCCCAAAAATGAAGAGAAGCTCTCCTATTTATAGCAGAAAATACCCTAAGTCGTAACTCGTCCGCCTCTATAAGTCGTTCACGACTTACGACTTATCACCCCTACGACTTAACTTCTGGCTTCAACGACTTAACATACTTCTGCCTATGACTCACGACAAAACAGCTATCTCCTAAGTCGTCTCCGACTTATAGCCTCTTCCGACTCAACACACGCACCTACGACTTAATGCGCACGCGCCTTAACTGGTTAGACGACTCAACTACTAAGTCGTCTACGACTTAACACAAAGGCTACGACTCATCCACTTGCACGAGTTAACACCTACGCGCGACTTAACCAGGCTACGAGTTAACAGTTAACTGGGCTACGACTTATGACCGCTAACTCCTAAGTCGCTCACGACTCAACAGAAGATACGACTTAACAAAGGGCTCATCCTACGACTTATCAAATAACCGGGTTAAACTCTTAAGTCGTCTACGACTTAACTGGGTATACGACTCAACCACAAACACTTAAGTCATCTACGACTTAACACTCATAAGTCGTTCACAAGCTACGACTTATCAAAACCCCCAGTTTACGGCTCATAACTAAACAGGGACTTCGACTTATCTAGGCAACGACTTAACTGCTAGACTTAGGTCGCTCACATCCTAACCCCAACACTCCTTAAGTCGGTCAGTCAATTTAAGCCATCCCACGACTTACTTCCTACACGACCTAGGCTCCAAACATTCCAACTCTTAAGTCGTTCAAACGACTTAACTCCAAGTCCTGGGTCACTCCTATCTCCTAAGTTGTATACGACTTACGACTTATGCTAAGTCGTGAACGACTTAGGACTTAGCCAAATATTGCCTAAAATCTGAAATGGCTCAAAATGCTAAAATTCTAGATTCTGTCGAACTTGTCGATCCGTAAAAATACGGGTCGTTACATTAAGAAATTCAAAGGTCGACCTATAGGTCGACCTGAGCCTTTTTATTTCTGCAGCTTGAATCTTTTTTTTCTATGCATTGTTTTGGTGATTTTCTTCCTATTCCACTGATTAGTATGATCAATTCTTATGATGTTTTAGATTTTTTTCAGGGGTTTTAACCTATCAATAGGTAAGCCAACATTTTGGTTGATCCGTACTCCAGATTGACAAGTTTTTGAGTCGATTTCATATGCGGATTTTCAGTGTTTTCGATGATTTTTGTTATTTTTGAGCACGGGTTTTCTAAAACTATTTCGACATGATTTTTATAATAAAATGGCTTTCAAATTAAATAATTTATAATATTTATAATTATTTTTAAAGGGTATTAAAAATATATATTCTCTATAATAAAGAGAATTTTAAAGCCATGTTTTCTAAAATGATTTCAAAAATTGTTTTAAAAAAAACTAGTTTTCTCAAAGCAAAGTATTTTCTATATAAAATACACGTTTTTGTACTCTTCGAGCGTATGACAAAGAGAATTAAAAGATTTAGTAAAACATGTGGTATGGGACACATGCGTTTACTTTTTCGGTTAATTCCGGACTTGTTCGTTTGAAGCTATGGACCTTCGGGTTGTTATTGCCACTTATTGGACTGTTGGGTCCTATCTACATATATCCGTTGGGCTAATTTTTGGATTGTTGGGTCCTATTCTTTACATTGTTGCTTTTTTAGAATTCTTTACGTTGATTTCTAGAATTTAGATGATTTGTGAATGTCTTTTCCATGGTTGCCCCTATTGGTTTATTTATATAGCCTGAGCGCTATCATGTTGTTTACTATATGGTGATTACATTTTAGAGTTTTGAACTCTTATTCAAGTTCAACATATATTGATTTGTGGTTTCCATCCTTTGGCATGTTTTGGGATTTATGATCTCCTTTTTTAGGAGCTATTTGTGATTGGCATCTTTTGGCATATTTCTGAGATTTGTGATTTCCTATTTTAGGAACTATTTATGATTGCCATTCTTTGGTGGATTATGAGACTTGTAAACTCCTATTAGGAGTTATTGTTGATGGAAGCCATTACATTGGCTTTCGTACATACCGATGATATGAGGCGAATATTTGTGATATAAATGATTTAGTAAACTGTGGCATTGACTTACAGTTAGTAAATCGATAAGTGAGAACGTGCGGCATAGGATGCACAGTTACCACTACTCGGGTTACTATTTTAGAGTTTGTGACACATTCACGAGTTATCGCCAGTACTAGACCTTCGGGTCAATCATGAGATATCACGAGACATTTACGACTACGGTCATCATGAGAATTTATGACTTCGGTCATCATGAGACATTTGTGACCTTCGGTCACTACAAGACATTTATGACCTTCGGGTCATCACGAGATAGGTACCTTATACATATACTAGTACTGCTTTGGATTCGGGCCATTATGAGATTTGCCCATGTGGCATGGCTTCGGCTTTCCATCTTGGATTTAGATCCAATCCGAGTAATTTTTTTGAGTTATGAGTTTCATTTATGATTTCACCATCTCTAGACGACTGTTTTATATATCTTATAACTTAGAGCTATATGAGAATTTATACGTATATGGCGATTTCATTTCTGAGTTTTGAACTCTTAACCGAGTTCCAAGAGTTATGAGATTTCTAAGATTTCTATGATTTTCTTCTGAGATCATATATGACTTTTATTAAAATTTATATTACGAGTAACTTTCTAAGAAGGAAACATCCATATTGAGTAGGTGTCATTCATGAGTTAATCCTTGAGATAATTCAGTGTTTTCCATCACTTGGAATCTGAGTAAATCTGAGTTTATATCATTCCTTTTTTATTAAAGGAATGTTCCCTTATGAGAAATTATATCTTATTTATCATCTACTAATCATCTTGTTCAAGTTAGACTGACCCGTGTATTTTTATATACTCAGGTCAGACCGAGTTATTTTAGGTTAGTTGTCTGCTGTTGATTTCTCCTATGCTGCTTCCGCTTTGGATTATCTACTAGCCACCTTTTGTGTAGTTTTGTAAACTCTAATATGTACTTATTCATTATGACTCCATGTATATATTGTGGTATATGTACCACCACTGTTGTATCACTATGTGCTGTACTATGATGTATCTGTTTATATGTATATATGTGACTGCTGTTCTGTGATCTGTTATATTTATTGTTGTTATATTTTGTTCTGAAAGATCCGTTAGCCATCGTAGTTTTGTATTAGACATTTATTGGGTATGTCAATCCACTTAAGAAAGATAAAAGAAAAAAATTTAAAGCACCAAATCGATGTATTCAATAGATGTTTAAGACAAAGCTTACATGGTCGCTCCTAACCAGCCCTATTCTCCGCATTAATAGACAATATTACTTCGTAATGCTCTTTGTTAATGTGGGTCTCGGGGTAGGGCGTCACACTTATCAGTACATGTATCCATTAAGGTTTATCATTATGTAATGAAATAAAATTATATCAACAAATAAAACGCCAAAATTTGACTGAAAGAAGTCAATTAGGACCGTTTTTAGTCAATTTGGAATGGATGTTTCAAACATTAAATTACCTCATAGAAAATTGTTAAATTTAAGAAATCTTTTCATAAAAAGAAGAAATTTTATTCTCATAAAATGATAGAGCAAAAAGCTCAAAGAAAATAAGAAACATTAAATAAAAAGAAAAATAAAATCATCCACTGTTATAAATGTGGAAAAGTTGGACATTATACTAATAGATGTAAATTAAAAAAGAAAATTAACAATTTACAAACTGATAATGAATTAAAAGAAATATTATCAAAACTTCTATTAAACTCTAGTTTTGAAAATGATTTAGAATAGAATCTGGAAATGATTCAAACTATTTAGTTACTTCTGAAAAACTTAAAGCTCTTGATGAAGAATCATCAGAATCTGATGAATGTTGTGAACCTTGTAGGCATATAAAACCCTGTCTAAACCCAATAATCGGTAGTGAAGATGAAAATGATGAATTTTATAAAATCCTCTTACAATTTCACGATTTAGATATAAATGTATTAACTAATAATAATATTATAGAATTTTTAAAATTAGTTAAAGACCCGGAATTAAGATCAAAATTTTTACATCAAATGGAAGATATTCCAGAAACAAGAAAAAATAACGGAACATTAACCGAGACATTTCAAAATATTATGATATCTCAAAAATGATTTATCAAAATAACACTTTTAATAAATAATCATTTTAAAAAAGAATTAACAGCACTTGTAAATAATGGTGCAGATATGAATGCAACTCAAGAAGGAATAATTCCAACTAGGTATTTTCATAAAACTACTAATTCACTGAGACATACAGGTGGAGAAAAACTAAATATTAAGTTTAACTTACCACATGCTTATATATGTAAAAATAAAACTTGTATTCCTATAAGCTTTTTACTAGTAAAAAATATTACTAATCAAGTCATACTTGAAACACCATTTATAGATAAGATTTGTCCTATAACAAATATTGATAAAAATGGAATAACAAATATATATGAAAACAAGCTTATTACTTTTGAATTTATAACTAAATCTATTACAAAGGTTTCACATGAAATAAAATATCTGTTGACACAAAATACCTATCATCTAAATTTTCTAAAACAAGAAGTTATTTCTCTTAATATAGAAGAAAAACTCCAAAATCCAAAATTACAAGAAAAATTTTTTATAGCAAATTTTCTATGGAAATTTGTAATGATCATCCAAATGCCATCCGGGAAAGAAAGAAAATATCGTTGACCTTCCATATGATGAGAGTTTTAATGAGAAGAAAATTCCTACTAGAGCAAGACCATGTCAAATGAATTATGGATATTTAGAATTATGCAAAATGGAAATTGAATCATTATTACAAAAAGGTTTAATAAAACCATCTCAATCACCTTGGTCAAGTACTGCATTTTATGTAAATAAACATAGTGAACAAGAAAGAGGGGTACCTAGATTAGTAATAAATTATAAACCTCTTAATATGGTCCTGAAATGGATTAGACATCCAATTCCTAATAAAAATGATT
Source organism: Allium fistulosum (assembly GCA_030737815.1). Lineage (NCBI taxonomy): Eukaryota > Viridiplantae > Streptophyta > Magnoliopsida > Asparagales > Amaryllidaceae > Allium > Allium fistulosum. Next base: position 270,888,576 of record CM060906.1, on the reverse strand, counting down.
TATTAGATAGGCTATATGATCCATTATATTTTCTAAGTTTGATTTAAAATCTGGCTATTGGCCGATCCAAATTTCAAAAATTGACAATACAAAACTGCTTTTAATGTCCCAATTGGTCATTATGAATGGACAGTTGTGCCTTTTGGTTTAAAAGATGCTCCCTCGGAGTTTCAGAAAATAAAGAATGATATTTTTATTCCATATAGTGAATTTATTATAGTTTATATTAATGATATTCTTGTATTTTCTAAAGATATTAAAACACATTTTAAACACCTAGATATTTTTACAAAAATCTTTATTCAAAACAGCTTAGTAATACAAAGAGCAAAAAAAGTCTTTATTTTAAACAAATGTGAGATTTTTTAAGCCATAATATTGGAAAAGGAAAATTAATTCCTATAAATAGAAGTGTAGAATTTGCTTCAAAATTTCCTGATATAATAACTAATAAAACACAGTTATAAAGGTTTTTGGGTAGCTTAAATTATATATCCTCTTATTATATTAATTTAGGTACAGATGCTGTTATCTTATATGATAGATTAAAAAAGAATCCAGGCCCATGGACAGAACAACGTACTAAAGCTGTTAAAATAATAAAAGAAAAGGTAAAAAAATTGCATTGTTCAATGCTTTCAAATCCAAATTGGGAAAAAATAATTAAAACAGATGCGTTAGATATAGGATTTGGTGGAATTTTAAAACAAATATGTCCAAAAACAAAACAAGAATATCTTGTCAGGTTTCACTCAGGTAAATGGACTAAAAGTCAAAAGAACTATGCGATCATAGCCAAGGAAATTTTTGCTATAGTTAAATGTGTTTTAAAATTTCAAGATGATCTATATAACCAAAAATATATTATAAAAACTGATTGTAAATCAGTTAAATATATGTTTAATAAAGATTTTAAACATGACGTATCAAAATAGATGTTTGCCAGATGGCAAGCTCATCTAGCACCTTTTGATTTTGAAATCCTCTATAATAAAGGTGAAGAAAATAGTCTTCCAAATTTTTTAGCTCATGAATTTTTACAGAACAATGATCCCCTGAGGAAGGGGTAATTCCTTCTACAAAGGAAGAGGCAGAGGAAATATCCTGGCTCAACATGGTAATAAAAGGCTAATAGCCGAAAATCTAAGTAACTCAAGGAGTAATAGCGCTATTGATCCTTCGTACAAAGAATTTTTGGAATTAAAGAAAAGGCAAGGGGAAATAGTCAGGCAGCTAATAGCCAAACAACATCATCTTCATATGCTAGCATAACTGGCAATGAAGAAAATGAGGATAATATAACAACATATGCAGAAAATCCTCATAAAGAAGTTATACTTCTTTTAGAATTCAATGATCTAAAAAGGGAAAATGATCCCTGGAATTTGATGCAAAGATACCTGGATACGACATCATCTACCATCCTAGCTTACAAACAAAGAGGATACTATAAGGCAATAATAAAAGCCTCTGAAACCAGTGAAATAACACATTTTAATGTCGGACATCAAAATGTTTATAGATTTAGCAAAATAATCATAAAAAGGCTAATATTTCCAGAAGGATGGGGATTATCAACCCTTAAAGAAAAAGAAACGTTCTAGCCTGATAAAAGAACTACTTTCAGGTATAATTACTAGGATTATGTTGACGCATTAAATAAAGTTCTCCTTTATGAAAATAATAAAAAGAAACATTCATGGTTCATCAAGATATGTTCAGAAGTTTATAAATGTCCTATATCAAATTGTTTTTATGAATGGTGGACAAATTATGGACCACTTGCTGATACTCCTCCTGAAAAAATAAAAGAACTACATTCTGATTGTGTTGTTGCTTCATCCAAAATAAATGACTGGGCCAATACCTAATGATAACAGGGTCAGGTTCAGTATATTTCTTTATTTAATTTTCCATTCCTTAGATTTGGAAATGGAAACCAGAAATTAGTTATATCGAAAAAGAAATTCCTAGTCTATATAGGTGTTTCTTTACTAAATTTTGAGATAAATTGAGCAGAGTTTATAATAACATAGGTCAAATATTTGGCCGAGAAATGATAACAGAGATAAGTAAGAAAATAAAAGATTATCAGAACAGGAGAACATGAAACAACATAAAGAAGCTCCTAGTCCATTCCAGCACATTTCTAGGAAACTAAAAATGGAAAAGGATATGGTCACCAAAGAAGATATTCTCTATGCCTAAATTAAAGAGATGAAGAAAGATCTAATAAAGAATTTGGCAAAAAGAAGATGCAAAATCTGACACATCGATCGCCTCTTCAAAAGAAAAGGATATATCTGATGATGACCAATTTTCAGACATGAATGATGAAGATTTTGCCGAAATGTTCGACAAGATTGAAAGGGAGGCCCACAATGTGGGACAAGATAGGGGGAAAATGGTTCCAGACCAAAAACAATGACATTGCCAGCAAAAAGTCACACTACTTTAATAAAGTAGACACGTTGCTTCAATAAAGACGGCCTAACCTATAAAGATTCTCCATTTGGGTTTACAATATGGCATAATCTATATCATCTTTAATAAAGTTAGCAATCACTTTCGGATTTGAAGATCCTGGAGTCCAGAGGAAAACTACTTTGAGTTCTCAACTCACATCCGGCCTTAGCTATATATAGATGGCACTTCATTTGAAGAAGGCATACTTCAATTTTTCATCCATTCTCTACTCTACTCCAAAACCATCTGCCATTATAAGTTTGTAATATTTAAAGTGTGTACAATAAGGAAGAATCTACTACTTCCACTTGTGCTGATATCTGAAGACCGCTTCTGATATCTTTCGTAAGTTTTTATTTGTAAGTTTTAAATTTGTAATAATACATTGAATATAGCATGAATGACAGGCTAAATTAATTGTGTGTTGAATTACTTCTATTATGTATGTATGTTTTCATGTGTTCATATGTTTACGGAATATGTAGTGAACTAAAAATATCATTCATGGGTTAATAACACTATCAGAGGACAGTAATTTCTGGCTATCTTCTAGGTCATGTACTTATGTCCATTTCAAAGCCATGGTAAGGCGTTTTTTGGACTTTCTTTACACTGGCTTATAAACCAGAAATTATTGTCAGATCAATACTTGACTTGTAAAATGTCCTCATATTTGCTTTGTTCTTTTCTGTTTAGTATGTAAGATCCTGAAAATAATGTAGCAAAGTTCGTATTGTAGCAGTACTGTAACAAAATTCGTACTGTAGCATTATGCTAAAACAACCAAAACAACCCTTTATTTTGTAATATGTCTTAGTGTATTGCGTTTTGCTAGTGTTTTTAGAAATGGAATCAAGGACCCTTCTTCAAATATATATATATATATATATATTAACGTAAATAATAATAATATTATTATTATATAACTATATACTTGTAATATTGCTCTTGGCCCAAGTGAATTTATTTTAGTTTTATGTATATTTTAATTGTAAATATTTATTATATTATTTTAAAAATTGTACTGAATATTAAAAAAATTCATAAACAAAAATATGTAATATATTTTGCATAAATTTTACAAGAGTTTTAAACTATTTGTAAATACATATATATTTATTTTATTTGTAAATTAATTTTAAAATTAAGTAAACAATTATACATAAATATATATATAATATAGTGTGTATGTATATACGAAATTATTATTTATTAACTTCTAAAAGCATTTTAGATATAAATAAATTTTCATAAAATTTAAAACATACATTATATGATATTAGCCTTTTAATATATATTATAATTAATTAAAATCATTTAATACTATTATTTTATTTTTGAATTTTCGTTATGTATGGCCGTTAGGCAAGTATACATATACAAAATAATATTTTTATATGCAACATATATACAACCATCAATACGTGAAAACACATTGATACACATAATCGTCATAATTTCTAACTTATTAGCATATGATATAAAGATTAGTTAAGCATTCATATATTTTAGAAAATAAGAAATATAACTTTCACCAATGCCTAGAGTTTGCACTTTGAAACGATGAAGTAAATTCCTTGAATCTGATTCCAATTCCTGAAGTTGCTAACTCCCGAACAGCTTTACCACTGATGATTGTATTTGATTTGCTTTTATTTAAAATGATGGGAAATTTGAGGAAATGGGGGTTCATTTCGACCATCAAATGGAAGATATAGAGGCGCAAAAAAGAGTCCAAATGTGTGGGTTATAGGCAATTAATTAAGGAGGTCCTAAAGAGTAAAACAATAATCTACGTCCTTATTTTTCTCACACCAATTCTCCTCTCTTTTTAATTCAAATTACAATCCTCCTTAGCCATTAAAAATGGCCAACCTATCCTTGCTAATTCCAGCCGAAAATAACAAGCCTTCATGGGCCTCAAAATTAATTCTGAGTCCGAACAATATTTGTTACATTTAAATCCAATTTACGCGTATCAATATCGTATATCGACTAGTGTTTATATAACAATTATATACATATTGTTTAATATTGTTCAATATACATTAAATAAAATTTTATAATTAATGTTTTATAAATGTTAATTAATTTATAACTATTACAAATTAATTAAATCGGGTGGTAACAGGAGTATTTAATGTTTCAGTTTATATGACCTTTAGGTGAAAATTTGGTCAGCGATTAATATCAAACAATTTGAATATTAAAATTCATACTTCACTTAGTAGGTGGTGTGATATTATGGAAAAATTTATCATTACTTGGTATTGGTGAAATCCAATTTTATTTTGTTAAGCTTTACTCGATATTGACAATTATTTCCACCAATTCTCATTGTCAAAACTAAATCATTAGGACTTACAAAATTTGGTAATGATCAAAATTCCAATACCATCCATTATCAACTCTATAGTCCAAACCCAATGCCTTGGTTCAATAATAACAATTTTTATCAACTGAATTACTCTGGCCAGAGATTTTGACTTTGAGTCGACTTCAGTTGACTGTGATGCTAACCTCATATACTGGGTGGACGAATCCTCTCTTGAATAGTATTTCACTTCAGTACCTCCACTCGACCCAACTATTGTCGTTTGATGGTTACCGTACCAAAATTTAACCATAATCAAAGCAGAGCTTTCATATTGAAGATCAACAGTACTCTCAAGTCAAGAGAACTGTGTACATTATTCACATCGATATTTTTTATTTGATCTTAGTTATATTAACTAACATAAAACTATCGAGTGAGTCATTTCATAGTTATCCAGTAACTATCAGTACATAATCCCTTGGTGCCACCAACAATCATGAGCAATACACTGCCCAACATTTGGAGAGCATTATGCACTCTAGTCTCGACAAATGCATCAACATCCAGCCTTGATACATCTTGACTAGGAACATTTAAAATGATGTGTTTATTATATTATGATACAATACTCATGATTACAACTATCTGTAATTACTATCATAAAGCACCATTTATGGATTTTCTGTTAAATGTACTTTAATTAAATATTTAGTTACTTATAACTTATCATAACAAGTATATAACAGAAAGAAAACATCTTTTGTTATCAACGAGAATTGATTGCAGAGTCAATAATTTACAATAAATTATAGAAGTGCCCCTAGAGCAATCCCTTAATTCTATCGATATATACAAATAAATTTTATTTCTTACTATGCACTACTTCAATCATATTTTAACATTCATAGAAACCACATCATATCATGCACAAACATTCAAAAGCTATATACCTGGTTTATCACACATACACTATATACAATTATTTAAATTTACAAATACCATAAAATATAACAATGTTAGCCTACCATTTAGTTCTAGTGACCACTAGTATCAATTAGCTACAATTGCTGCTTAAAATATCTATAATTATATACATCTTTATTATTTCAAAACAACACATTATTAGTATAAATAATAATAGTTTTTCGTCTCAAAATATCTTTCCAAATAATACTTTAATTTTCCAAATAATAAACATTTTTGTATCAAAGTACTCTATATAATTTATCAAAATACAATATAATTTTCTTCATTTAAAATATAGCTCGTAATATTTCTTTTAAAGTTCTACTTTATCTTGAAAACATTCAGTTGTTTCAAAACAATTTAACTTTACTCAAAAACACTATTTTCTTTTCAAAATATAGTTTATAACACCTTTCAAAACATTATATAAACATTCAAAACATTACTTTTGATATTGTACAAATATTTAATACTTTTGAAGCTTTCTAATCTTTCCAAAACATTTGAACTTTCAAAAACATTGGAATCCTTAACAAACGTTGTGCCTATATGTCTCTTCCTAGCATTTAGGAAACCTTATCGATAACATTGGCTAGATGCATCGAGCATGATTCTTAAACTACTCAGCAGAAAAATTGACACGGGTTTTAATTCGAAAATTCTTTTAAATACTTTATACATATATCTTTTCAACAATTTTACTTTAATAAAATAATTGTTTTCTTCTACCTCAAAACATAATAAAATATCACATTTATATACTTATATATATTTACCAAAAGAACATCTAATTTAAAACATTTGCTTACTTTTATAGAAACATTTTCTAATGTATTACACACACACACACACACTAGTTAATAGATTCTTATCTAAACATACATTTGAGTAACACCCCTAATTCAGATTAACATTATTCAGGAGGTTTAATTGGGTAATTTAAATAGAAAAATATATTGTGTAGTAAGATAAGGAGGATGAGATTTGATAATTAACAAGGTCAGACCTTAATTAATTAACCATTACGATCATTTTAAAACTTAACATATAAAAGAATATATGAGAAGGGCAAAAAATGAATAGATCCATCTTTTATTCCTTAAACCTTCCCTCCCTTATATCACTCATTTTTACAAATGAAAAACAGTCAAAGTAAAAGAACATAGAGGCTGGCCATTAAACAAGAAGAATAATAGAAGAAAGCTAATGAATTTCAAGGGAAAAAGCTAGAGAAAATATTCTCCATCAAATCTCAACTCCGTTATCCAATTTAAGGTGAATAATAATAAGACCGCCTCATTATTTATGTTTGTTTGAGTTCGGATCTGATTGGTTTTGATTCATTGATGATGTTATGATGTGCCATGTTTGATATTTACTATTGTTTGGATAAGTAAAGAATTATTGGAATTTTCATGAAATTATTATGGTAAGTTTATGGATCTCCAAAGGATTTGATTTTTAGTATGCTGTGTAAAAAATAATTTTAGAGATGGGTTTTTAATTTGATAATTTTCCAAATTAATAGGAATATCTTATAAATTCCTAAGAAGAAAGTGCATTTATTTTGGGCTTTAATTATTAAAATAATTAAATAAAGATTTTGGCCTCGAAATTTTTATATGTTAAAGAATATGTTAATTCTAATTTTTGGTGAATTTAGGGGATTTTTCCCATGAGATTATGATTTTCAATTTATAAAGCAAGAAAAGCTTATAAATAAATAAATATTAAATTAGTAATATTAATTGATGGGTGCGAAATGGATTTTTTGAAATGAAAACAAGTTGCAACAATTTTCTAAAAATAAATTGATAAAGTATGTTTTTAGCTAATATAAAAGTGACAAGGATTAAGGATTGGTGAAAAGTAATTGCTTTTAATTGAAATAAAATAATTTTTATAATAATTACGATATTGCTATGTGACCAATGTTTATGCCGAACCCCAGCGACATTAACCTAAATAGATGCCTATGATATCAACTCAATTGGTATGGAATGAATCAATTTTGGTTGAAGTCTTATATTATGATGCTGCGGCATTAAATCAATGTCGACATAGGTAATCTCGTAACATACTAGAACAATGCCGACCTCCCTTATTTCTTTGTTTTGAGATCTATAACATACAATATTGAAACTGCAAGTTTTCACCATGGTTTTAACCAATGCTGCATGCTTCCTATTTAACACTATAGCTTAAGGCAGCAATCCCGCAAGTATTAACTTCGACATTAATTACTTTAGGCGGTGATGTCGGTAGTATATAAAATGGCAACGATGCCACCTGTTATCAATTTCAACACTATTAATATAATGGCATAGTAGCCCAGTTTTATTAATTAAATGTCAACTGTTTTAAGGCAATGATGCCAGAAGTCATCAATGTCAATGTCGACCTTACTGCGCACCTGATAACAATGGTTTATGATATTGATGTCGCATGTCGTCAATGTTGGTTTTAGGTATTTTATGTATAAAAGGCTATATTTAATAGGTTCGAAAACCTATAAATTTCTATGTTACGACAACATTGATTTCGGCATTATAGCCTTATATTTTTATAAAATCAGAATCATTTTTAAAACTTTGATACGAAGGGATATGACATCCCGCATTGGCCATATTAATGTTGCAAATTTCAATGATGAACATATTCTAATTTATGGCGTTATTCCCTATAATAAAGAGGTGCGACATCCTCACATTAAAACCAAAGGTATACATGGTAGTATTAAAATGGATTATAAATTCGAATGAGAAACTGATAAAGTAATTGGCCACATTTTCCTTGTTTTAAATATGAATTAAGGGGATTAATCTTATATAATGATAAATATTTTCATGAAATAAATTATAGTTTAGCCCAAGTTTTGATATGAAACTACCAACGAGAGTTATTACTTAAGGTTAAGTAATTATAAGATGCCAATTCATTGAACATATTCGAATGATGGATACTGCATGTTCTTGTTATTTTGATCGGTTATTTTGAATAATTATCGTTGTCATACTCACACTATCATGACCCATAACTTTATTTTGGGATATTTAAGGGTCAAATAACTAGTTAGGTTGACCCATTAGTGAGTATAATTAGATTTAACTCTTGATTGAGCAGAATTGTATCTAGGAGATCAAGTAGATCAGAATTGTTAAGATGCCCAGAATTGATGAAAAGGTTATGTTTTGAGATATGGTATTGGAAAGGTCCAATAGGTTCATAGTCATCCCATGAAAACTATAGCGTGAGTAATGTTGTTGGAGATATCCAATAGTTTCATAGTTATCCCATGAAAACTATATTTTGAAAGTATGGTATTGGAAAAATCCAATAGGTTCATTGTTGTTCCATGAAAACTATGATTTGAGAGATGTTATTGGAGAATTCCAATAGGTTCATAGTGATCGCATGAAAATTATGACTGGAAATTGTTATTGATAGAAACCAATAGGTTCTTAGCGATCCCACAAATGAAAACTATGATTCAGGATAGGTGGTCTCTAAGAGCTTTGATAGGTTATTAGTCAGTCCATGAAAACACATAGGTTCGTAATGATCCTAGGAAAACTGTGGATTGAGAGAAATAGTCAGTATGGTGAAAATGGGTGAACTTAGGGTAGATATAACCCTATGTTGACAGATTAGTCAGACATACCTACAGTGCATACTTGCATATGATCATGATTATTTTTGTTCAAGCCATTATAGATGCAGGTGCATGGTTTAAGGTAACCTGTTTTTAATGAGATATTAGTGAGGGGAAAATCATTCCGCTCAATGGCGTGGTCTCACTAAATATCTATTTATTTCGAGATGGTTGGTTATTATTCACACCAGACTGTTTTTCTGACTTAAAGTTTTTGTTTTTCCCCCTTAAACTCTCGGGTACTCATTTGAGTAGGTCGGAAATAAGGGAATTCGGGTTTCCAGTTAGAGGAATAAGCTTCTAGAGACAGGCAAACTAACTATATTAGGAGTTTTATTTAATTTGATGTGCTGTTCATTTTGTTTGAATGAATGTAATGATAGAAATTATAATTGTCAGGTAGTAGTAGACTCTGATCAACCAAGGGGCCATCCTCATTCGTCGCTCTTGGAGTATTTTATAATAATTATATTTTTCTCTGAACATGGGATCGAATGAGATTATGTAATGGATATGAAATCTTATTTGTGAAATGAAATGTAAAAGCTTGTTATTAAATTGTGTTTGAAAATTTTCGTATTCGTGTGCTTTTAATAATTGATATAATTAACATAGTCGTATTTTGTCACCAAAATTAATACTATGGATGGCTGCAGCATCCATAGCGCTTAGTTTTGGGCCTCAAAATGGAGGATGTTACAATTTGATATCAGAGCATAGGTTTATGTAAAATTAAAAGATTAAAAGATTTTGAAAACATAATCTAAATAATTGGGGTATGGGATAACGCTATAGTAACATACTTCTATTTGCTATATATAAGCATGTATTCTCCCCTCTCTCTTAGACCATTCTTCTATATCTTACAAAGATCCATATGCATATTCAAAGGAAGTAAGATATGGAAGCGGAAAATAGAAGAGTGAATCTAGGCGAGGAAGCACCACAACTAATGGAAATGTTCGACCCAATACCAAAAGGAACCAGGGTCGATAGGCAAATGCTAGCCATAGTGCAATTACCAACGTAGGTGTTAGAACCCCACCAATAGATAAGGGAAATATGTATTAGTTCTTTGTTAATATGATGTAAGCTAGAGCAGTTGCTGGTTTGGCGGGAGGTAATGCTGCTAATGTGGGAGTAGCTAATCTCATGGTGTCAGTTAGCAATAACTATGCCAAGCTGAACCTTGATTATACTAGTCTTGGAAGAAAGCCTTTTCTCGGAGCTGAAGATGATATTGAAGTAGAGAATTGGACATTGCACCGCGAGAAGATTTTTTCTGATCTAGGTTTGAACGATGAGCAAAAAAGGAGATTAGCTTCTAGGCAGTTGCAAGGAGCAGCACGGTATTGGTGGGATGGGGTAACCGTTGGTGTGCCTGAAGAGGAACTGACTTGGGCTGAGCTTAGGAGAATGTTTGAGGACTGGTTCTTATCGAAAGTAGCCAAGTCAACCCTCTTTAGGAAGTTTAATGATTTGGTGCAAGGGGAAACATCTGTACTGGAGTATGCTACTAAGTTTGATGAGTTGTCTAGGTATGGATATGCCATCATTGATACCGTAATTAAGAGGAATGAGAAGTTTATCCGATGTTCAAAGCTGGAGATTGCTATGGCAATCATGCCACATCTCCGAGATCCATGTAATGTAGTAGTGGAGATGGCAATCAGAAATGATGAGATGCTTTCTACTTTTAGGACAAAAGTTAACGAAGACTCGGAATTTTCAAGGCAAGAAGAGAAAGTTCTTCAAAAAGAAGGGAGCACGAAAGGGTGAAGCTGTAAGAAAGGAAAAGCTGATATTGTCTGCTTCAAGTGTGATAAAAAAGGACATTTTTCTCATGAGTGTCGAACCAGTAATGGAAAGAAGGTTTGAAAAAGAAAGATGTGAAGTGTTTCAATTGCGACCAGATAAGGCACCACAAGAATTAGTGTCCCAAGCCGACCAAAGCTACAAAGGAACAGCCTTTGCTTTGTAACCATCATTTCTAAAATGACCATTGCTGAGAAAGGTATGCTTTTGATTCATAGCATACTAATTAGAGTGTTGTTTGATGCAGGTGCATCACATTCTTTTATCTCACTATATTTGGTAGATAAGTCAAAGCTAGAACCATCATACCTTATTACTTCCTTAAGGGTTGCGAATCTGATAGGAGGTTATGCAACTCTTGGGATAAATGTGACCATCCAGAATTTAAGCTTTTAGGTCATACATTTACCTGCAGTTTGTATGTGTTTGATTTTGCGGGTTTTGGAATTATTTTGGGTATGGACTAGTTGAGAAGATATGAGGCTAGGATATTTTGCTTGGATAGGGAGATATCATTAAAACATCCTAACTGTAGTAATCGAATTATATACTCAATTGAGAATTCGAGTCCAGAAATTTGTACTTTATTTGGTGCAATAGACATGGAAGACGAGTTGAATTCAGTTTTAGTTGTAAGAGAGTACGCAGATGTGTTTGAGCCTGTTGCAGGACTATCACCAAAATGGGCAATTGAGTTTTGAATGGATCTTATACATGGAGCTGAACTCATTAGTAGACCGCGTAGCAGAATGACACCTACTAAGATGAAAGAGTTAAAGGTGTTGTTGGTAGACTTAGAAGAAAAGAATTTTATTAGACCAAACAGTTCTCCTTGGGGAGCGGCCTTGGTGTTCGTGAATAAATCAGACTAGTCGTTGAGATTATGTATCAATCATCATAAGCTAAACAAGAAGACGATAAAAAATAGATATATTTTGTCAAGAATCGATGATTTATTTAATTAGTGGAGTAAAGCTAAAGTATTTTCTCAATTGGATTTGGTGACTTTAAGGGCGGCGGAGGACAATATTCCATTGATGGCATTTCGAATAAGATATGGTTTGTATGAGTGGTTAATAATGCTGTTTGGATTAACTAATGCGTTCTTTATGGACTTGATGAACTGAATTCTCCGAGAGCACTTGGATACATCCATGTTGGTGTTGATTGATGACATTTTGATATATTCTAAGGATGAAAGAGACCATAACATTCATCTTAGAATAATGCTTGAGACGTTGAGACAACATCAACTAAAAGCGAAATTTTCGAAGTGTCATTACTGGAAGAGAGAAGCGAAGTTTCTTAGTCATGTAGTTTTAGAGAAAGGGTTGACCATGGATCTAGATAAAATAGAGCTGTTAATAATTGGAAAAGACCCAAGACGGTGACCAAGATAAGGAGTTTTCTTGGATTAGTTGGCTATTACCCGAGATTTATCAAGGATTTCTCTCGGATGGCAGCACCCTTGAATAAACTAACCAGAAAGAATGTAAATTTTATTTGGTCTAGTAGATGTAAGGAAGCATTCCAGTAGCTAAAACATTTATTGACCAATGCGCCCGTATGCCAAATGGCAATCAGGATTTGGTAGTGTATACAGATGCATGTGGAATAGGGTTAGGAGCTGTGTTGATACAAAGAGGTAGAGTGATTGCATATGCTTCTCGATAACTCTGACCATATGAAGTTAGGTATGTGACTCATGATTTGGACTTGGCAGCGGTGATCTTCGCTTTGAAGGTATGAAGACACTATCTCTTAGGAGAAAGATTCGAGTTATATATGGATCATAAGTCATTGAAGTATTTATTCCCTCAGATGGAGTTGAATATGAGACAATAGAGATGGTAAGAGTTTTTAGCAACTTATCATTTTGGTATTAAGTATGCGCCGGGAAAAGGAAATAAAATAGCTAATGCGCTTAGTAGAAAACATCAAAATGAGGTATTAGCAATGTTATCAGAGTGGAAAGATTTAAAAGCATTGACTACCTGTAATGTGCAGCTAAGGTCGATGGCTAGTTCTAGTCGAAAAATTGCTACATTGTCTTGTTTCGAAGTTCCACCAGCAATGATCGAAAGATTGCTTCTAAGCAGAGAGATGATCCATTGATATCCAAAAGGATTAGAAGATTCGAAGCTAGGTTAGTTCCAATTCTAGTCGATAATGGAAGATTGCTTCGGGGCAAAAGCTAAGGAACTTTAGGGCAAGCTTTGGGTTGATGCAAGGAAGGACTTAGGGAGCCAAAACTTTGATTTTTGGCTAAATATGGAGATTGGTGCTGAACTGTTTTGGTCGTACTGAGTTCTTTTCTTGGTAGAATTTGGTGTTGGGGACTAGTGAGGTTGAGGAATGGAACAAGGTGATCCTAAGCAGGCAAATGGGGGAGAGATCGGGGAGAAAAGGTACTTAACCAAAGTTGGCTAAGTATAATCTAAGCGATTCATATCGGTGCTAACCTCTTTTGGTCAGTACCAAAATGAATTTATGAGGCCTATGAAGGCCAAACTTCCAAGAGGGGAAGATGAAGTTTTGCAGGTCATGCTGAATATGTTCGTTTGTTCACTTGGTATCCGATGGAGATGTCATAGAATAGTGAAAGATGATAGTTTCAGGATTTCGATGATGGTAACTCGATGGTAAATGGAGTTATGTTGTAATGATGGCGGCTCAATGTTGAATGGATTTGTGAGGATGATTATTCACAAAGGGCAGGTTCTAGGAAGGGTGACCTATGGATATAATATTGAATGATTCTACCATGGAAAGAGAGGAATGTGGAATGGCTCCTTAAGGATGACTGGAAACTAGATGAAGCAAGGAAAGGACTTGAATACACATGCTAAAGGATCATTGATGTTCAGAATATTTTCTGATGTACTCAAAAGTAAGGGTACTGTAGGGACACTCATTGGGTACTTGGAATGGCTAGCCCGGGTTGGTGGAATGGATCTGTATACCCTGGATCGACGGAATAGGTCTAGTTTCAGCTTCAAGCTAGAGTGAGTACAATGAAAGCCATAATTTTTCCACTAATCCTTATTAGAGGAATGGTAATGTGAGTTATCTTATATCCATGGCACATTGAGTGACGGTGAGGACTATTTGATGGATATTGTGTTTGCTTTGGTTATTCTTCCCATAGTCTGTCACTCTGGGGATGCCATGAGATGTAAGTATTGTGTACGTGGATATCTGGATGTAGTACACTTTTATAATGTTTGTAGAATAGCATATTATGTTATTTTTGGTCTAATTCTTTGAATGTTGCAGAGACAGGTCAGGTATGGTTTGTATACCATTGTTCCTTACTATATTGACTTGTATAGTATTTTGAGATTTCTTATAGCTCAACCAGACTGTTTTCTGAATCAAGATTTTATGATTTGCTTCATATTATTTCGGATACTCTTAAATGAGTAGACTAGATGGCAGGCCTATGTGTCATGCGGTGGTAGTGCAGAGGATGACCTAGAGGGAGCTTTCTCATATTATATATGGATAATTATGCTTATTACTGTAGGATCAATTTCACCCTAGAGGGGGGTGAATAGGGTGATACTGATAATTATAAAAATTTAACTCTATGGGAGAATATTTTTGTGACCTATTTGTTTTTATAGGTCCATGGTTGTTAGTGGCAACAGATTTTAAAAAATAAGTTTGTGGAGACCCAAGACAATTTATATTTGTTCCTTTTGGCACCCAGATTTGTTTGACACTAAGGGATTTTATATTCGTTCCTTTTGGAACCCAAATTGGTATGGTTTTGTGTTTGTATATATTTCGACAATTATTCTTGCCATGTCCAATATTTCCACACTTTACATATTTGGGTATCACACTTTTCCCTTTAACAGTATTATTAGTCGTTTGTTCATATTTTGACACTTTTGCAAATCCAAATCCTTTCCTTTTATTCTCGAAGAGTTGATTTTCAAAGAGCATATTAAATGATTTATCTCTAGTGTAAAAATTCTGAGTAACCAACTCAAGTTTATTAACTTGGGATTTTAAAAGTTTATTTTCATTTATTAGCTTTGAACAATAACTAATGGTACTATTTCTCTTTTCAAAATTCTTCATTTTCAAGTCCATATTTTCATTTTTAAGCTCTCTAATTTTAGTCTCAATTTCTAACATCTCAGTTTCAAAGGGTTGGAGTTTTTTAAATACAATTTTTTCAAAATCCTTAATTTTTTCAATCTCCTTTTCAAACTCGTGATTTATTTAAATAATTCCAGCTTTGCTCAAAATCATGTTTTCTTTTTCAAGGGTTTTGAAATTTTCGTTGACTTCATTTAATTCCTTTTCAAAAATCGCACATTTAGAACTTTCTGACTTCTTAAAACTATCCAACTCTTTTTGCAAAATGTTATTTTTACAAATTAACTCGGTTTTATTTTCTCCCGAATTAAAATTTCATTTTCTAACTTTTGAAAGTTTTCTTGAAAACAGGCAAATTCTTTTTCATAGTCCAAACATCTTTTGCAATTAGAATTTTTATTTTTCTTAATATTTTTTAAGCTCGTTTTCCAAATCATTATTTCTCTGACGCAGTTTAGCTTGTTCCCTTTTCAACTTATTATTATTCATCTTAAGAGATTCATTATTTTCAATTGATTTTCGGCACAAGAGAACTAAATCATGAAATGAAAGATCACTTATCTCATC
Organism: Allium fistulosum; assembly: GCA_030737815.1. Lineage (NCBI taxonomy): Eukaryota > Viridiplantae > Streptophyta > Magnoliopsida > Asparagales > Amaryllidaceae > Allium > Allium fistulosum. The sequence continues at coordinate 270,872,683 of CM060906.1, read as the reverse complement.
GTCTATTGAATCTTCATCACTGCTGTCAAATGCTGTCAAGCACGTTTCTTCAACTGAGTCGATTGTGGGGGATTTCTTATCGTTGTTGACTTTTGCACCATATATTGCATCAAATGCATTCCAGATTTCCTGTGCACTTTCACAATGAGAGATATAGTTAAAATTATTTCGATTAATATGAGAATATAATATATGCATTAGCAAGAGCATGAATCGAAGTATTTTTCTCGTCTACTATATCACACCCATTTTCAATTATATCTCAACATTTAAAATTAACAGATTTTAAATACAGTTCCATTTTTAATTTCCAATTTAAAAAATCTGTTCCATCAAAAATAGGAGGAATAATACTGGACTGACTCTCGCTTGATTTGCAACTAGGGTTAGACATCCTTGCTATTAACCTGCTCTGATACCACTTGTAGGATCGAATTCACCCTAGAGAGGGAGTGAATAGGGTGATACTAATAATTATAAAAATTTAATGCGGAAATATATGAAATAATTGCAGCACCGATAATAGCATAATAATAGCAGCACAGATAATAGCAGAATATTAAAAGCAGAAATAGAACAACACAGATTTACCCAGCTTTGGCAAAACCATGCCTACGTGCTGCCCCGAAAGTTTCTACTAGAAAATAAGAAGTCAGACGCTTACACACGTAAACTTGCGACACCCGCTATCGACTACCCTAACTCTACGCTCAAAACCCTGCCACAACTCAGCCACTGAGTTGCGAATTCTCAAACTACACCACCGTAGTTCGTCACCTAGTCACACGACTAGATTTTACAAAAGTTTAAAAATAAATTACAAATAAAAATAATTTAAAAACACAAAACCCTAATTTAAAAACTAAAGCCCAACAACTATTTATAAAAACCGGCCCAAAATAAAAATAAAAGAGAATCCCCCTTTTCTTTTCTATTATCGGCCGTATCCTTGTTTTGTGAAAAATAGCTGCTTCCTTTCTTTGCTCGAGAATGTTGTTCCTCTTTCTTTCTGAAAAATTAGGGCTTTTGTAAATTGGAAGGCGCCGACTTTGGTTGATCGATCGAATAGATGTTTTCACGTTGCTTGCTTTGTCGATCGATCGTTTCTTTGATTTGCACACGGCTGCTTCTCGATCGATTTCGATTTGAATTAGTATGTGATTTCCCTTTTGTTTTTCTGGTTAATTTGCTTGAACTCGATGTTGTTCATGCCGATGATGTTAATGGTTTAAATAGGGTTTAATTCCCTTAATTTCCGTTCGAATTAATTCATTTTAATTCGTCAGTTAATTTAACTTGGCCATTCGATTATGCTTGAATGCTGGTGATGTTTTCTGACTTCTTCAATTCATATATTTTCTGATGTTCTATGCTTGATTACCACGGCTTTGATTTTTACTTGTTCGATTCTTTGCCTTGGTCACCACGGCTTTGATTTGCTTTGGAATTTGGTTTCATTCTTTTCTCTGTTGACTTCGGCCATTTTTGTTAAACTAGACTTTTTCTATTTTTGATATCACCTTGGTCAACATGGCTTTAATTCAAATTTTTATTTACTGTTGTTCTATCATTTATGCTTGCGGTTTTTATTCGAACTGCTTATGTTTTATCTCATATTGTCACTGCATTTGTTGTTTACTGCTTCACTGCATCACATCACTGCATACTTGATTTCACATGTATATTTTGTTGAGGCTCCATGTTGACTGTTAGTTTGATCTGACTTTGTTCCTCTTGGATTCTGGTCCTCGGTTCATGTCTGTTGTATGTTGAACCAAGTCTGGTTTCAATGTGTATGCACACATCTCTGTTTCATATTCGCTTAAGTTTCCATTGTATCCCATATTTCACTGCATATGTATCTATGTTGTTTGTTGTGGCCAGACTTATTTATGTGCTTTGGCTGAGAACTTGTTTCTACTGTTAGTAACAGTGCACATATAAACATGTATATACATACATATATATATGTGTGTGTGTATGTGTATAATCAATTGGTCGAGACTTGTTGCAATGTGGTTCCTCCTGGATTACTTGTTGTTTGATGTGTGCTGCATTGTGCCATTTTATGTCTAGTTTTGATGTCTCGATACATTTGAGTCTTTGATTTGTGCACTTGTCTGAAATTGCTCATTTTGAGCTGCTGTCTGCATATCAACTTGTAAATATTGAAGTTGAGGTCTGGAGCTTGTTGCATTTGGAGTCTTCACTTGATTCATGTGTGGCATACAAGTTTGGTTCAATTAAGTTCACCATTATCCATGTTTTATATGTGGTCAGTGTTGGTGATACCTTGATTTACTCTTGAAACTGTTTTCATGCTCCACTATATATTTGTACTATATGTTTAAAAATTAACTTGCATACGAGCTTGGTTATTTTTTGGAACTGATTTAGTATGTGGTTTTCTGCATATATATACATGTCTGAACTCTTAAGTCTGGTCTGGTGGTAGCTTTGCGTTCAGGTTATGTTGACTGGTTTCACTTTGTACGCTGTATTTGCATTTGTATTGAGTAACTCACTGTTCACTAGTCCTGCACTGACCTTTGTTGCTCCTGATCAATTCATTGTTGTGCTCTTTGCCTTTGTGCCATGCTACTAGCCTGAACAGTTGAATTGTTTGGTGCACATGGTTATTTTGTTCATTTTGATTCTGGTTCTATGTGTCTTGTGTACTTCATGGTTCACCTGAACTTTGTTTCACTTGAGTTTGTCTTCATGTGTACTCACTGAAATTTTTGGTCGAGGCTTGCTCCAGTCATTAAAACTTGACCATTCTATTTTTGTTTTTATATTGTACCTGAGTTGAACCTAGCGTTTGCTCGGGTTTGACCTTGCGCTCGTATCGTGACTTTATTTGTATTTCACTTGAGTTGAACCTAGCTTTTGATTGGGTTTGACCTTGTGCTCACCTGTCCCTGCAGTTTTATCAAGTGTATATCGATGTGCACAGCCTTGTGGCATGTACCGTGATACACTGTGCATGTCACAAGCTGTTCGTGTATGATGAATTCAGAATAAATATGATGACGAACAACCAAAATAACTGAGGCAAATAATATTTTCAAAAACACATTTTATTTTACACTGCAAAAATATTTCTCTTTCAATTTTACTGCGTCAGTGGTTATTTTGTAGATAACTCAGATGCTGGATTCGGGCTGGAGTAGAGTTGAAGATAAAATACGAGTGAATGAGTGATATGTAGTGAGGTGCAGATGTATGCAAACATTTTATAGTGAAAAATTGTGATGTAATCGAAATTGTATTGTAATTTCAAATTGTATATATATATAGTGAGAGCTCAAATTTGTACTATTCAAAATTGAAATAAAATATTTGTTTGAATTTAAATTCTGTGTTATTTATTTTATTCAGCAAATATTTATTTAATTATGTGAAAATAAAATAGTACAATAACAAATACATTTAATTGAATATATATATATATATATATATATATATATATTTGTTTATTATCATCAAACAAAAATCATATACTAGCATATTCAACAATTATGTTGTGCTGCACTTGGAGCCTAGACATTGTTCGTCTATAGAATATATTAGAGATAGTTCGAGTTTATTACTAATTGTATATACTCTATTATCTTTTTGTAGACTTTGTGAATCTATGTACTCTGATATTAACATTCATTTTAGTTATTTCTGTCTTGCTTATTTTTAATATGTGATGGTATTATTATATTCTATTTGATGATTTGTGAGATATAGAATCTGTGATGTTTTATTTCATTTTAACCCTTGACAATAATCCAACATGGTTGGATGCCACAGCGGCGCACTATCTAGTTATGTTGGGTGCTACTCGTGCAAGGCGGTCGTCACATTTGGTATCAGAGCTTAGGTTACATGGCAAACCCGAGTTGATATCGAGATCCAGTAGATATAGGAAAGGAGTTATCATCATTGACTGGATCGAGTGTATATTTATATATATGTATATATATATATATGAGAGTGAACGTATTTGTTATATATTTTGGTTATCAAAATTAAATAGTAGAATATATTGTACATAAGTCACATGAACACGAGTAACATTGATGTAGTTTTCTTTATGAGAGACTGATCGTTCTTATTACAGAAAAAGAATGAGCGATATATAAATAATGTTGTAAGAAAGCTCGTTTTTGGAGTTCAAGAAGAAGGAGCTGGTTTGGGGGTTGCTAACCCTGACTTATATGCTATATTCAATACGATGATCGTGAACATGCGGCAAAACGCCCAAGTGGCTACTCCTAATGTTGCGATTGGTGGTGGTGCTCAAGTGCAGGCTCCCGGAGTCAATTTCGCCAAGCTGAATAAGGGTTTTTCTAATCTCAGTGCAAACCCTTCCAAGGAACGGAATCAGCGATGGAAGTACAAGAGTGGTTGGACACCTACGAGATGACCTCGAATTGGATGATGTGATGTGGAGGACGTTGGTTTCTTGACAGCTTCAGGAGATAGCCACGAACTGGTGGAATGTTATTCGAGTTGCTACTCCAAAGGTCTGGTTTACTTGAGACTAGTTCAAAACCCTATTCAAGGAGAAGTCCATTCCGGCTACTCAGAAATCTATGTTGTTTAGAAAATTTGCATATTTGAAGCAGGGAGACCTGTCTGCCTCCGAGTATGTTGTTGAGTTGGATGCCCTGTCAGAATATGGGAAGTCTTTCATCAACACTCCCTTAATAAAGAATGAGAAGCTGATTATAGGTTAGATGACTACTTAGGGGAAAAGCTAGCAGGGCATATCGATATTCCATTTGAAAAGGTGGTTGAGAAAGCCTTTCAACTTGAGAGCTTGTACCCTAAAACTAAGTCTGATGTTGCTAAGAAGAGACAAAACCGTAGTAAGGCAGTGGAGGCAAGAAGAAATGGAATCGGAAAATGAAAAAATTTCAAGAAAATAATGCTCAAAAGAAGGTGAAGTGGGATCCTGTCTTCTACGGCTGTGGAGACAAGGCCCACTTGATTAGAGACTACAAAGCTGATGGAAAGAAGAAGCGATATAACTATGCTAAATTCAGACATATGCTTTCCCAGAACTAGTATAGTAGAAGAAGGCGATGAAGGAATATGCTTTGGATGTTATGCCAACTTCGTCGAGTGCTCCCTCGGCGAAGGAGAAGGGGAAGAGTATCACTATTCAAGGTATGCTTTCTATTTATGGCGTTTTCATACGTGTTTTTTTCGACATCAGGGCTTCACATTCCCTTATATATACTGATCTGGTAGATAGATTGGAATTGATATTCGAAATAGTCGATCGACCTTTAGTAGTGACAAACCCAGTTGGAGGCCCCGCTAGTCTTTGTATGGTTTTTCGTGGTTTGGTCTTCTTGAGTCGTGTATGCTCTTTCATTTGTGATTGTTTTGGATTTCTTTGGGTTCGGGATTACCTTGGGGATGTACTGGTTGAGAAAGTATGCGGTAGTGGTGGATTGCGAGAAGCTATTGGTGACAATTCAGACTGAAAGGGTGGAAAGTAGTGATTGGCTGCCTGCCATAGGATGGGGTTATGGTCAACTTTCTATATTCGCTGGAGGTCTTATGGGATGAATTTCCAACTGTGCCTATCATTAGATAGTATCTGGGTATATTCGAGGAGGTAGTCGAATTACTGCAACCTCGAGAGATTGAGTTCCACATAGACTTAGTGATGGATGCTAAGCTGGTAGTTAAGCCTTTGAGGTTTATGGCACCTAGAGAGAAGGAATTAGAGGTTCAAGTGAATGACCTGCCGAAGTGAGGATTCATCTGTAGGAGTATATCTGAATGGGGCACACCCCTAGTATTCGCCACTATGGCGGATGACTCTTGAGATTGTGTGTAGATTATTATGAGCTGAATAAGATGAGGAGGAAGAAAAAGTACCAACTCATGCATATTGATGACTTGTTCGACCAGCTTCATGGTGTGAAGGTAACAATCTTGCTTTCTACTCCATATAAATAAATTTAATTAACAAAAATTGTTTGAATTCGATATTTGAAAGTTAATATTTTGAAAATTAATTTTTGGTTAATTAAATTCTATTTAATTACAGATTTTGATTTAATAAATTGAATTATATTAATAAATTCTTATTGAAAAATTTATTGAAATTGCATAAATTGTTTTAATGGAAAAAAATAAGCGGGTATCGAATTGAAGGAAATTGTGCGGCTATCGAAATATATTTTGTAATTCAAGTATGGATCAATTTAAATTAAATTGAAATTGATTTACAAATAAATGCAAGAATTAATTAAAAGAAAAGAAAAGAAAAGTGAATTGAGTTAAACTAATGGCCCAAAATCAATTAATAGCCAAAGCCCACTTTCCCCTTATTATATTTCATCATAGATTATTTCTCCTCTCTACCAATACCCACTTCTATTCAAAAAAAATCCCATGCCTAATTTCCCAAAAGCTGGAATAAACAAAAAAATAATAAATCACGAGCACCATGCGACTTCAAGTACGACATGGTATGGATGAGCACACTAAGGAGCCGCTGGCAATGGCAATTCGACATGCGAGATGTTAATGTCGTGGCAAGCAACCGCAGCAAGGTCTGCGCTTGAGTTTGTGTTGGCAGTGATAGGAAGGTGGCGACCTACTTGCACGATGTTGGATACAGGGAAGAGGCAAACGTCAAGAGATGAACACTGCAATTTTGGTGATGTCAGGGTTCAGGCTGCGACATCTTCTGGTTGGAGGTGATGCGATGCAATGGAGGCTAAATTAAGGTGAGTAAAAATTAATTACTCACAACTATAGTCTAGCACTTTACGCATTTTGGCTAAATTGATGTTTGATTGAAATTGTTTGATTTTGGGTTGACATTGAATTGATTATTGGGTTTACTTTTATTGTTTTTGGTGAGCTATCGATTTAACTCACAGCTATAGTTTACCTTAGTATAGTTGATGTTGGTTGAGTTGATTGAAAATTGAGTTGCATACATTGTTGTGGTTGTGATGAAATATTGGTCGATCATTGCTTATATGTTGTTTGAGTAAATGTTTGATGTTTGTCAGTAACCGGCAATGACATTTGAAATTGATCGAAAAGGGTCAGCGAATTACAGTGGAAACATTGGATGAGATAAAATATTTTTGATATAAATCGTGATTTTGAAATGAGTTTTCTTTAATTAATATCGAAATTGTTATTATTAATAAAAATTTACAAGTGGAGTAACTTTTACAACTACATGGTATTTATTATTTGGAAAAGTGATGATTTTTGGGATTTGTTTACATTAATGGATTTTTGAATATATTTTTGTTTATTTATTAATATAGAAACATTTAAAATATTTGTATGAAAAGAGAATTTAAATTTTATATTTTTAAAGGGATTAGTTAATCCTATTTGAATTTAATATATTGGAAGTTTATAAAATAACATTTTTGAACGTAATATGCTTAGTACTTGATTATCATTATTTAAAAAAGGAATTCATTTAAAAAAGCCTTTGGATATAAATATAAAATAATTTGAATTAAGCAATCAGGGAAAGTATAATTTTGGAGATTTGGAATTGATTTTTAATTTTGTATATTTTCTTGTAATTAAATGAGAGGTTTGTAAATGTTTATTTTTGGAAACTATAAATGAGTTTTTAAAGAAGAAAGAGAATTTTATATATTAATTTTCTTTTGATTGAAAATTTATACCTAAAATTGTTTTGAATATTTTGGGGAAAAGTGTATTTAAAAACCCCATCCGAATTAATAAATAATAAAATTGTATGCTTTGGTTGTTTTATATTTCTATGTAATGAGGAATTAGAATAAACAGAGTTATATTACTGTCTGGCATGGGACTTTCGATAATATTTGTTTGATTATTCTGTAGACCTGTTATGTAGAATAATTTTGCAATGATGAGTGCAATTTACGAACATTAAGTAAACGACGAGTAACACCAGGTGGTATGGGATGCTTGAGCTGATATTTGTTCGATTACTTTCTACAAGTAGATGTCACACTAACAGGGTCAAGTATACAGGGTATTATATTTTTGGTGATGCATGCTAACATTGTGTAGGATGAGAGCCATAAGAGTGTATTTATTGTGTGTACCCCTATCGTACATTGGGGAGTAAACTAGATTGGCTAGTATCCGTACTAGGGGCCTAATTGTAGGTCGCTTTCGGAATATATGTCACGCCTTTTGATGTATATGGCTAAGAACCACCACCCCTGTGTCACATAAACCAGCAATCAATTACCATTAAGGCCACTTGTAGGGTCGTGACCATCACATAGCATAGTCTTGTACTTGATGGATATTGGGTCACGATGGCCGTCGAGGTAACTAAGACTGTAGAAGTAGCATTGACAGCGTGTGTGGAAGGCTCCTAGAGCAAGCTGAGAGCTATCAGTCTCTTGTTTGGGTATTATTGATGAGATAGAATGAGATACTTAGACACCTACTTATTCACCTATACGAGATCATTGTGTTTGCGATTGATAGCCGATCCAATCATTTGCTGAGATCGATACCGAAATTGATATTTATGATACTGAGAGCGCATAGGACTAAGAGTCCCGATTATTATCCATGATATTGAGAGAAGAGTGGATTAATAGAGGTCTAAGAGACCATATGATGGCAGGGAGGATTAGGAACCGAGCATATAGGGTCGACTTACCCAAAAGATGGTGAGGATGCAAAACGTATCCGCATCTCTCAAGTACATAAATTTGTGCACGACTAAGGCATGAAGATTGCACCAGATAAACTTGTGATATGAGATTGAGCCAGAAGCTCCCAGACCTTGTAGGCCAATTCATAGTGTCGGATGTGATATGAAACAGCTTAAGAGGAAAATGGTGGAGCTGGTGAAGGTTCGATGGGGCAAAAATGAAGGAAATTGTATGTGGGAAATTGAGAAGAGCATGAGGGCTACATATCGGAAGCTCTTTACGTGGTAAGGCCTACTGTTTATCATATTTACTTTAACTTTTGATATTATATAGGATAGTTTAGTATCTCGCATGCTAGGGTAGGTTTACATATATCGTCGATTGCATGACTGCTTGTTTGATATGTTTAATAGTTGCATATGATTATTAGGCATGTGGGGGTATCTATGTTGACTATTCCTTGACTTTTTTGGGGATTTCGTGGGTGAAACTCCTAAAGGAAGGGAAGTGCAACGGCCCATATTTTACGTATTGAAGGATCATAAAATATTATTATTTAATTCATAAGAGATCGTATGAGTCTAAAACTTTGGAAAATGACTACTAGTGTCATTTTCCATACTTAGAATTTTTATCGAACAGTTTGGACCTAGAAATTTTGATAAGGCCTATAACTTTTTATAAAAGTTGAATTATGGTCTAAGACCACTGCCATTAGATCAGGCTCGTGGTTTCTCTTTCCATAGATTGGCCATAATAAGAAAATAGACTTATCGTTTAAGAGATATTTCCATTTTAAATTCCATTTGCTGCTGGAAAGATTAGTGGACAATTAACTTAAGCCCATACTTAGGTCTATTAATGATTTCGGAAATTGTGTCTAATTACGGGAGGCGAAACAGAACTAGATCATTTCCCACTTTCCCACAACAGTTCCAAACCTTATTGAGCCTAACTTCATCAAAAAGCCTCTTATTTTCTTACTAATCTTAATTTAATCAATCATTAGAAGGGTAATAGAGAAGAGGTTCACAGATCTATCATCTCGGTGCTTTGGAATTCGTATTCTTGGTTGTTCGCCACAGATTTAGGCTTTTAATTTGTATTTTGGGTATTATATGAGTAGTTATTGATCTCTCACCATCTTATGCTTTTCCATATAGTTAAATTTGATATTTTTAATAGGATTTCCAAGTTAAAATGATTTTAAACTTTAGGTAAAACTCTAAAAATGTCCACGATTGAAATTCAAAAGATTAGATTTACTTTAAATGGCTTTACAACCCATTTTGAATAATATTGTCATTTTAATGTAATGTTAGATTTAGACTAGAATTGGTATATTCATCATGTTTGAATTGATCATTTATATTAGATTGATGCTTATGAATGATATGTACATTTGGATGAATTATTTTGATATGGTTTGCTAGTGTTTTAGTGTAGTTAGAAAAGAGGTCATCAATTTGGGAAAACAAAGGAAAAATTGCTCAAAATAGGATGAAACTTGGAGGAGGGAAGGAGCCTTGATGTTGGTCATAAGTTGTTTGAAGTTGGTTTGGATACCTAAGTAGATGTCAGTGCCGACCTGAATTCTATTCTTCAGGTTAGTTCTAGTTATAGTTGGTAACGGGAGATTGCATTGGGGCAAAAGCTAAGGAACTTCAGGGCAGGCTTCAGGTTGATGCAAAGAAGGACTTAGGGAACCAAAACTTTGATTTTTGGCTAAGTATAGAGATACTTACCAACCTCTTTTGGTCTGTACCAAGTTCTTTTCTGGGCAATTGGTTGGTGCTAGGGACTTGGGAGCTCGAGGAATGGAGTAAGGTGGTCCTAAGCAAGCCAATGAGGGAGAGATCGAGAAGGAAAGGTACTTTTCCAAAGTTGGCTAAATATAAGCAGGGATTCATATCAATGCTGACCTCTCTTTGTTGGTACCTAAATGAATTTATGATGCCTATGAAGGCCATACTTCCAGGAGGAATATGATGTTTTGCAGGTCGTACTGAAGGTGTTTGATTGTTCGCTTGATGTTCGATGACGATATGTTAGCATGATGAAAGATTATATCTTCGGGACTTCGATGATGGTAACTCGACAGTGAATGAAGTTATGTTGCAATGATGATAGCTCGATGCTGAATGGAGTCATGATAATGATTATCCATAAAGGGCAATTCTTGGCAGGGTGAGCTGTGGTTAGAATGTTGAATGATTCTATCGTAGAAAGAAAGAAATGTGGAATGGTTCCTTAAGGATGACTGGAAACTGGATGAAGGAAGAAAATGGATCGGATATGCGTGCTAAGGGATCATTGATACTCAGAATGTTTTCTGATGTACTCAAAAGTAGGGGAATTGTAAGGATGCTCATTGGGTACTTAAAATGGCTACTCCGGATCGATGTAGTGGGTTCGTATACCCAAGACCAATGAAATGGGACAAGTGTCAGCTTTAGGCTAAGAGTGAGTACACTAAAACCCAAGATTTTTCCATTAACCTTGGCTGAGGAATGGCCATATGAGTTATCATACATCTAGTGAACATTGAGCGATGGAGAAGATCGTTTGATGGATGTTATATTTGTGTTGGTTGTTATTCCAGTAGTCTGTCACTCTAAGGATGTCATGAGATATAGGTAGTGTGGACGTGGATACCTTAGAACCCATTATTGCACTTGGGATGTGGTACACCGTTATGATGTTTGTTGAGTAGCATGTTATATTCGTTATGGGCTAACTCTTTGGTTGCATGAACAATTCAGGTATGGTTCGTATACCTTTGTTCCTTACTATATTGACTTGTATACTATTTTGAGGTTTTTTATCCCTCATACCATACTTTGTCTGACCTGAGATTTTACATTTCTTTTTATTATCTCAGGTACTCTTAAATGAGTAGACTAAATAGCAAGTCTATGTGGCATGCAGTGGCAATGCAGAAGTTGAGCTGGAGGGGGATTTCTCGTATTATATATCGATACTTATGCTTATTCTGATGTGTGACACTATGGAGCCTAGACAGTGTTCGTCTATTACATATATTAGAGACAGTTTGTGTCTATTATCAGTATAGACTCGAGTATCATTTTGCATAACTTTGTGAACATGTGTACTTTAATATTATGGTTCATGTTAGTTATTACTGTCTTGCATATTTTATATATGTGATGTTATTATTATATTATATATTATATTCGTTGTACTGTAAGATATACGATAGGCTCTATGACGTTTTATTTCTTTTCAACCTTTGACAATTGTCCTACATTGATCGCATGTTGCAGCAACACACTATTTAGTTACGTTGGGTGCCAGTGGTATAGGCCAGTTGTCACAGAGACTTAGAAACGAGAATTGATATATAATACTAGTAGAAATTTAATATGGAATGAGAAATGTGATTTTTATTTCAAATGTATTTTCCTTTTAGAAAACTGTTTTCTTGAAAGTTATTTCTTTGAGTTTAAGATATCTGATATAAAACTCTCGACCATGATGTAGTTATAATAAATAAAATAAATAGTCAATGTTAAGTGGTTGAATGGAGCTTCGTATTTCACACGATGTTATAGTAATGGTGGAAATAGTGGGAGCATGCCATTTAACATTTATCAACGAATGCATCAAGATACAAATATACTAAATATTATTTATGAAATAATAACCGATTTCACTATTGCCTAAAAGTAGATGTTGTTTTATTTTGTTAACGATATTATTTTATAACATCAGTGATGCGTTAGCCATAGAATATATAGAAGTATCTGATACAACTATTTTAGAATTATGGAATAGGACATTTCTTTAAGATATAATTCTTTAATCATAATGATTATGAATCATATAGTACTAGTGAATTATATCTCAACAACTAAGGGTAACGCACACATTCAGTGGAAGCAATAAAAGAGCCGATGAAGTCTTTGGATTGATACATATAGATGTATGCAGTTCAAAGTCTAACGATACCAAAATGGATCCATTTACTTCATTAAATTCGTAGATGAATTATCATAAAATGAACATGTGTATTTGATACATAAGTAGTGTAACTGATATGAATTCATTGAATATAATACAGAGGCAGAAAACATAACATGCAAAGGAAATAAAATAATTCGATTTGATCAAATAAATAAGTGTATTGGAAAAAGGTTCCAAAAGTACCTAAAAAAGAATAAGATTCACTCTCATAAGTCACTCATCCCTATGAAACATATTGATGTAACCATAAGGAGTAGTTGAACTTTGTTGGATAAAGTACGATTGATGATGAATGAGGTTAAGTTGCCATCTTTCTATAAGGACATTTATTTAAGAGCAAGTATACATGGTTAAATTTAGTTCCATCTAAAGCATAGTTTACGAAATCATACAAGATAAGAGTTGATAGGAGAGCCCTACATATCCTAGCTTAAGTAGTTGATAGGTTATATGAGTTGAAAGGCTACATGAAATATTTGCTGAGAAGGGATCTTGCGTGAGTCGCCTTAAAGGAGTTTGGGACTAACCCACATTGGTAGATTAATTTATGTTATGAACATAAGTATCGTAAACTCAAAATTTTGTCAACTTTATATAAAGGCAGCTCAAAATATTTCTGAACGCCTATTTCATCGCATTGAGAAACACTTGTTGTTTCAAGAAATATCAACTTAATGACGAAGAAAATTCTTTTAGAAATTGTTAATGGTAAAATGGATTAGGATGCGATCCAAAGACAAAACTGATTATGCTAGATGAAGTAAAATTAACCAAGCTAAAATAGACACAACTCATTAGAATGTTTATTAAGAACACTCACACATTATAGAGAAACTATGAGTTTCATATCAGTATCACAAAAAGAATTTCTTTAGTTGTCAATAAGTCAGTAAAAGTATTGGCTCGGCCATATGGTACGATGTGTGAATCCAAAATGGATTTCAAGTACATTATCAGAATATGATTTGATAATTGTACCTAAAGGGAAATGATCCATAGACCACAAATGTATCTTTAAGAAGAAGACCAATGCAGTTGGAATATAGTAAGCTACTTTGATGAGAATAACATCATAAATTTCAATTATTGAAATTAAAGTAACAGATTCGTCATTCAACATCCTTAGGTTAATTTGGATTTTTTTGGCAAAATTATCGCATGATACAACTTTGAGTTTTGGGAAATGTATGTTGAAACAGAAATTCAAAATAATGATTTGGAATAGCGTTCATATAACAAGCAAAAAGTCATGAGGTCAGTGGGAGCGATAACCGAGTTTATGAGTATTGGATAGGATCTAATAACTGATGCGATAATATTGTTCGACAAGCATCAAAATTAAGCAAATATCTTGGCAGAGAAATCAAACAGCTTGATTTTCATTCAAAATGCAGGTAAAGCATGTATTTGTAGGAAAGAACATTAAAATTTACTAAGATATTTTTAAATTATAAGTAAACTACATTTTACTACTGATTATTAACGATATACCTGTGTTAAAATCAATTTTCAGTTTGGTTGTTTAATTCGCGATAGTAGATTTGAAAATAACATCTTTTATAATCAGTATAAAAGGGTGTTAGGTTTGTCCCAAACGATACACATAGGCACAATATAAAATGTTTAATATGCAGCACATGAGATGTTTTCTTATGCATAGCCAACAGAATTATCATATGTGCTATATTGTCTACTATATCACTAATAGCTTATGTAATTAGCACATTAAGTGAGTCAAATCTGAATTATGATCACCGGACTGTAGTTATGGGTATTCTCGGGTATTTACGAAATACTAGAGAATTGTTTATGGAAACAATGAACTCATTACGAAGAAGTATTTGGACTCAAACTTCATAAGTGATCCTGAGTATAGTGGTCGAACCTAAATTCATGTTCAATCTTAGTTAAAATCTTTAAGTTGGAAATGTTTCAAATAAGATGTTTTGTTTAATTCAACCAATATGTTATGTATAAATACAACAATAAAAGCAAGGTATATATAAATAAATGCAAAATTTTATAAATGAGCTAGGGGTGATTTCAAATGTTGAGAATTTGATGACAATGTCGCGATATAAATCACGAAAGAACCTAAAGCTCACTAGAAGTCGATAAACATATTCCAAAATTCCACATGATAAAGGAAGTTTATCAGTGATGGAGAGATTTTGATTGATAGAGTAAATAATTAAGAAAATATAGTAAACCCATACTCTAAGGAAATGGCTCGATCAGTTTTTAGAAAACAGATCGAAAGAATGGGATTAATATTTCATAACTGACACAAAGGCAAGTGAGAGATTTAGAGAGTTGGGTATGCATTAGGGGCAATTATGTAGTTTATTACATATATCTAACAATATAACCAATCTTATTCATAATAGAAGGTAATTGATTTCTTATATATATATACATATATATATATAGTTGTTATATTGTGATATAAAGTATTAAATAACTAATTTAAACTACATTTACAAGAAAGTCCTTAAATAAAATATTATGTGATTAAAGCTGCAAATAGTTGCAATTGTGAATGATTAATCATAATAAAAATAATATTTTATTTTGGATATTCTTTTATATGTTTTGAGAAAGGACATCGATACATCCATTGAGATCAAATACGTAACACTCTTCAAATATTGGGTAGTACCTTACTCATGGCTACTAGGGGAACCAAGAAGTTATGTGCTCATAGTTATTGGATAGTTAGAAATGACTCACCTAAGAGTTTCATGTTGGTTAATAACAACTATGTCTTATAGGAAATCTCGAAGTAATGATGTTACATAATTTTTTTGGCTTGAGAATACTGTTGAGCTTCAATGTGGATACTCCACTTTGATTATAGTTAAATCATGGCATGACGACCATCAGACGATAGTTGGCTTTGAGCAGAAGCATTAGAAGTGAAACACTAAAATTCGTCTCCTCATAGCATCGCAGTCAATGCAAAGTTAAAACTCAGACCAAAGTAGTATGATTAATAATAAATGTTATTATTGAACCAAGACATTGTTTATGGACTAACCGAGTTGAATGTGGATGATATTGAAATTTTGACCAAACCAAATTCCATAAATCATAAAGTGATATAGTGTTGACGAAGAGAATTGGTGTAAATAATGGTTACTAAAAAGCGCTGCTTATGTGGTAAAATAAGATTTACCGACAAAGATGTATAAGTAATAAATTCGATCAAACTACCCACCACTAGCTAAGGTGAGTATGAACATTAATGTTCGAATTGTTTGATGTCATTGGTTGACTGAATTTGCACCTATGAGTCGCATAATGGCATTAGTGAATTCTCGGAATACCATATGATTTAATTGATTTATAAATTATTGTAAATTAGTAAAATCAATCAATCTTTATGAAATATTAATTGTTATTTATTTTATTTATTGGGTGCAATTATTAATTTTTTGGGTGTCATTAGTAATTAATTAGATGCGTACATAAAAATTTTATATGTGTGTGTGTATGTACACGTATTGATATACCATATCGATAAGCATATATAAACGATTTAAATAAAGTTAATTACTAAATGGGTTGGAATTTTATATAGGCCTATTTAACCCCACTGAAGGCCAATTATAGAGAGAGAGAGAAGAAAGTGAGTTGTTTGAATTTTGGATCTGATCTAGAATTAGTAAAGGGAGAAAGAGTAAAAGGAAAAGGCATTTCATCCTTCTGTTTTTCTATTTAAACAAGCCTAGCCCATAATTATCTTCTTCTTGATTTTTGCTTCTTTTAAAGGCTGGTCGAACTCCTTTTCCTACCTCCACCATTGCCGAAAATCTCAAACACCCAAAGCACATCAAATAATAGTAGATCTAGTGGTACACTTGATACCTACAACATCGGTGATCTATTCAAACTGAGTCTAGGAGATCCTATTAATCAACATGAGTTCAAAGGCGACCTCTTTAAGGTATAAACTCCCTTTTATGTTCTATTTCATATAGATCATTTGTAGTTAAATTATATAACAATTTCATGTGTGCATATGTTTTCTCCCTTACCTATATGTTCTCCAATCACATTGAACTACTTATGTCAATCAATATTGGTGTTTTGATCTTCTAATATAAAATATATTGTATTCGACCATGCATATTTAAGTATTTATTTTATATTTTTGAAATATTAAAACTAGTTTTATATTTTAAAATTGATTTTTGTTAAGTTTAAATCATTATACATATGATCCATTAAAACATATATAAAATAAATTTGAACGTATTAAATGGTTTCGATAATAAAAAAAATTTGAACCTTTATATATTTA
This sequence comes from Allium fistulosum, assembly GCA_030737815.1. Classification (NCBI taxonomy): domain Eukaryota; kingdom Viridiplantae; phylum Streptophyta; class Magnoliopsida; order Asparagales; family Amaryllidaceae; genus Allium; species Allium fistulosum. The sequence continues at coordinate 270,855,745 of CM060906.1, read as the reverse complement.
ATATAATTGTATTCATATTTAATAAATTTCATTTATTTAATAATAATGTACATGTACATATATTGAATCTTTAATATATATATATATATAGTTTCGAATTTAAAAAAATTGACATGGTTAAGAATAATAAATATAAATATATATTATTTTAATAATAATTTTGATCCTAACTTATTTCATGTAAATTTTAAATAGTTTATATATTTTTTTAAAATACTATTTTTTGGAAAATAAAGTTATTTTAGAAAATATAGTTATATATTCATTTAATTAATTTAATGATATTTTAAATGATTTTTTAGATCTAGATTTGAATTTTAAATATTTTACCAAGTCAAAAATTATATATTTTCAATTTTAAATTTGAATTTGAATACAGTCTTTGTCAAATCAAATTAAATATTTTAAAAGTTCATTTATTTAATATAAGATTAGTTTCAAATTTTCATATGTACACACACACATATGATGAGCATTCACCAGCATCCCCAATGCCCTCTGATTTCCACCACAAGCTATGACTTAAATAATAGTTCATTCTCTCTCTTCCTACTAACATTATTATTTAAATGGAAGCTTGTGGTGGAACTTAGGGTGTATTGGGATTCTGCACTGCTTAGGATGTTGTTGAATGCTCCTACACACACATACACATATTGACAACCAATGCACATATGAATTACAAATGTATATGTTGTTGATGCAAATCCCAATATCTATATACCTATACATTAACTATGTAAACGTTATTATGTTTCACATGCACGTTTTATTGGGTATATGGTATACTGATAAACTATAAACAAATTAATTTTAATTAGCTTATTAATTAATTAAATTAAAAAATTAAATAAGATTGGATTTTATTTAAATTAATTAGTTTGGATCTATTAAAACCTATTAGACTTCATTGACCCATTATGATTCAAATAGAGATTTTTTTTCTCCTAATTTAATTAATTTACCTGCTGCAGACCCGTCCAGATCAAATAACAAGGGAAAATGGAGCTGTTCAAAGTTTTAAATGTGTTCTTAGCTCAAGTATACAAATGAAAAGGTATTGGGTCTATTATGAAAATGTGTTGCTATAAAACCTTTTATCTAGCTCAACTATAAAAATGAAATAGTATATCCAAATGAAATGTTAAAAATAAATTATAATACTCTGTTAAAATTACACCTATTACCCGTGGTGCAAGATTTTGGGCAATTGGGATTTACACTGGCAGTAAAACGTTTCATTTAGTTTTATAGAATTTGATATTCATGTATAACCAAAGCAAGATATTATTCAGCATGGAAGGGTGATTTAATGTTATGTCATCTACTTAACTTCTCGGTCATTGATAAATAATACCATGTGTTAGTGGTGCTTGAATATGATTTGATCAGATATAGTCTTTTCTAAATATATTGTAATGTATATTAAGCTTGATATATGTTTAATTCGTTATATTTTTCATGACTAGCCTCATTAATAAGTTATCTTCTACAGTTATCTATCATATTTATTTAATCTTTCAAAAATTATGCATGTTCTTATGGATTCCACGCTTCTAAGAAGAACTTTGAAAGGAAGTATGAAACAATCTACTCAAGCAATTCAAAATCCATGAATGGTAATTCTTTGCCTTTATTGCATCCTTATCGGATAACCATTGGTTATTAGCATTAATTATTTTGTTATTAAAATTTAAGTACTTTTTTATTCATGTATGCACGATTTTCTTACACCTTCTCATTATTATAAAGCATTACTCTTGTTTGATTGACTATAAGGTAGCTCTGGTTATCTATGTAACTTTGTTTATAATTATAGTTATTTATATGACATCGTTTATAGTATGATATACATGTTCAATGTAGTAGGTGTTTCGATACCATTTTTATTTTATGAATCGACAGAAATCAGTCATTCATAAAGGAATGCAATGGTTACCTTAACCATTCAAGTTAATTCATTTACATTTTTCTTGGATTAGCTCAAACTTGCACATTTAGAAGGAGGATAGTTGAAAGTAAATAAGCTAGATTTAAGATTTGTATAGTTAATATTGATTATATCCCAACACAATGGTTTAAATTTTAGAATGGCAAATTCTATTCACACACTAAAAATCATCTAACATACACAGCTCTTTTACTAAAAATTACCCTTCTTCTAAATTACATTTTTAACCTTTTTCTTATAATTCATCAGATAAAAACATTAACATTAATGATAACTGGTCAAATCTATATATTTTTTATGAAGAAATGAATGAATTTTTTACAATGAAATCTAAAATATCAATTAAGACAACTTTCATAACTAATTAAAGTACTTTTTAACATTCTAAAAAAATTAGAATTTATTTTGTTGAAATTAAGAATTAAATAAACCCAACTAAATTAAAATATAATGTCGAACAATAAAGTTCATTTTGTTGGATTTAAACTTAATATAGTACTACAAATTTCTAGTTTTGTTAAATGAGTGTCAAATTTTAAAGAGGGAAGATGGTGAAGATGAAAATAAGGGCAACTTTGTAAGAGAGATGGTATATGTAAAGTAATTTTTAGTGTATACTAGTTTGTTATATTTTCTAGTGTATGTTAAAAAATTATTAGTGTATGAATAAAATTAGTCTTATTGAATTTATCCCATATATAAGGATTATTAGATTTTTTTCCAAGTTTGACATGTTCAATGTTTTGATTCTATTTGTTGGATATGTTTTGGTACATTTTGGCATATTATATGATGTATATTGGACTAATGCATCATGTAAGTTAATTTTTGTGTGTACACACACATGTGTGTGTATGGGCGAGGGCGAGGGCGAGTGTGTGTTATGTGTCTTTACAAGTATGTAGTTGTGCATCTACATATATTTGTCTTTATGTGCGTGTGTGTATACGTGCATGTACATTGGTACATCTATATGCATATATATGTACATATAAACATACACACGACCATACACATACAGTTATGGATCAGGTAAACCTCTCTTCCCCTTTAAAATCAGTTGAAACATATAATTCGGTTGTTGATTTAAAATAATAGTCTGAGTATGTTAGGATTATTTAAATCAATCAAAATTTCATAAGACATGTTTGAACATAATTACAAATTTTCGTTCGATTCTAAATCGTGTAGTTTAAAAACCATAAAGGTGTACATGGGGTGAAGATGAACACATACATTTGGTTATATAGTTTTACTAATTTAATATCGAATTTATGGCTTTTCATCCATTTATAATATAATTGTTTTATATGTTACATGAAATTTGTTGAGAATATAACTATACCATTCTTTAAAATGATGAACTGGGCAGTGGTGGTGGTAGATATGGTGTCGTTTGTGCTATTATCGTCGAGAATTCTATTTGAGATTTGTATATATTACCTTATATTTAATTGATACAAAATTGTAAAGACCCACAGTTTTAGACATTTGAATTTAAAATATTTAATTAGTTCTAAATATTGAAATATTAGTTTTATAAGTCAAACGGCTTAAATTTCAAGTACAAGGGTTAATTGAATATTGAAATAGTGATTTAAACATCAAAATTATTTATATGGTTGAATCTTGAATTTAATTTGAATAAAGATTTCAAAAGCTTATTTAAATTCAATTTAGATAATAAATGGTTATAGTAAACTTTAATTTAGAATTAAAAGTGATTAATATTGTTTTAATAATAATTCATTTTAATTAACATGTAAAATTATTATTCTGTAGCACTGTTTTGGATTTTAATGGAACTAGTGTCATTGGATCCGAAATAGCGGATTATTGTACGCCAACGAGTTTCATGACGATCAGAAGTATTGTGTGTTCATGCTAGCTCGAAATGCGTAGAAATTAATTACGGGAATTTAATATAATACAATTTGATTTTGAAAGCTAACTTTCGTATATAATGGAATTAGGCCCCGATGCTAGTTCCATTGTGTTCGAAATGGGGTATTTAGTGTAGAACGATAGGTGGCACGCTTCGTTTGGAGTTCGAGATTTTTAAGGATAAACAGTGTCTGCAAATTTTCTATAAAAGGACCTTAACTTATTCTATTTGCTCCAAACACTAAAAATAAAACCCTAACCGACATTTTTCTATCATCCACATCCAAGGCCCATGATGATCGCGACACCAGAGACCGTATCAGCCTTCGACCTCAACTGCAAAGTTGCTCGGCTTGATGAGGGGAAGAAGTTAGTCGGTTGGATTGGCGATCGACGTGGCATAGTAGGGCGATAGGGACGCGACGCACGCAGTTTTTTCACGTGATTTGGCCTCGGCGGAGGCGTTATAGGCGGCGGCAGTTGGGGCGTAGGCTTGTTGAGGTGGAGGCTTCTCATGGGTGAAGTGCAGTGGCGTACGGTCATCTATGGAGGCAGTGTTCAATCGAACGAAGGCATTGTCGTGACGCCGACGTCGTGGGTTTAAAAAGGAGCGCCCTGGGTTTAAATCGTGATTTGAGAAAGGTAATTAAGATAGTAAATCTAATTAATTAAATTTAATTAATCTCATGATATTCTAACATTCCTACCTTGTTCTTACGAAGTCTGATCGAGGCGTCGTTTTCACCATTGCGTTCGTATCGAGATTATCTACTGCGTCGAGTTGGATTCGTCAAATTTGGATCTTGTTAATTTAAAACTAAAATCGAACGCTGCTCTATTTTATTCGGAAAGTAGAACGCTTCATTGACAACTGGAATTTAGGTTAGTTAACTCACCTCTCTAGGCCCATTTATATTTTATATCAGTGCGGATATTTTTATTGATGCATGTTGTTGCTTGTTTGGATGATTTATTGCTTTATCAGTTGGTTTGGATTTATTCCCTCCCTTGGAGCGAAAGACCTTTTATATGTATCCGCCTAGTAATGGTGACCCATATTATATAATTATATATTGTACGTGATGTAGGAGAACGAGTTAGAGAGATCCAACAGGATTCCTCACCAACAGGATTCCTCACCACTGTTCGTTTTACTTTTCATATATATTATTCCGTTGCTTTTGAGATTCTTTGATTGTTTAGTTTCTTCTTCTCTTCTTCTTCTTCTTCTTGTCTTCTTTCCTCTTTATTTCCCTTAATTATCTGTCTTTTCGTTCAATTTGAGTTGGATATGTGTGGTTTATTATCAACTTAAACTGTACGGAATTACGTGTCATTGCAGATGGTAGGTTTAGCGAACACCTAAGCTTTGGTGGGGTAATACTCATTAGAGATAGGGTTAGTAATACCCAAGAATGAGTTTGAGTGTGTACATGTATATGATTGCATATTTGTTAGTGATATAAAAATGTTTTATATTGTGTTGATTGATTTATTGAGTGGTTTATGGATTCTAGTCAATATGAGTAATTAATGTTATTGATAAGGATCTCTAAACACTTGAACATTGCAATTCGACATAGTATTGTTTTGAAATTGGGTACATGAAATAATTTTACATTGATTATATTTTATATATAAAGGAATAAATTTTCAGAAATTATTATAATTATATATGGTGTTTGGTTGTTAGAGAATGACAATATTCAATTATTATCATTTATTGTTTATTGTTTGTGCTTTAATATGGGTTGTTTATTATTATAATCTAAACAAAAATAAACGATTGTGAAACGACTTTATATAATAAATGTGAATCATATGAATATGATTTACCTATGTGGTTTATGAATTAAAAAGATTTTAAACTGGAAACCTGAGAACTTAAATCCTGGAGAATTTGGAAATGTTTTTCAAAGTGTTGTGAAAATAATAATAGTATTATTTTGAAGTATTTTGAATAGAAATATTTTAAAAGAAATAAAAAGCACTGAACTCACTTCAATCACCGGAAAATAATTCTGGTGATGACTACAGCATCATCAGTATTCATTTTCGAGTTTCTAAGTGATGGATTGTCACCATAATAGTTTTGGTTTTGGCAAACAAAGATTGTTTTAGATTACAAAAGTATGACTTGATATACAAAGGAGTTATGTATATTATTATTATTTCAAAATGATTTGAAATAAAAACAGGGTGTTTAATTCTTAAATCTTCGGTCAAGTGATATTGTATGGGCTCATGCATCCTACTCTTAGGATAAGTTGGGTATGTGCATCTCGTCTTGAGATGTTATTGGAAATTTTTATTTATTGAAATAAAATGGAATTTTCGATGATTTTGGACAGTCGAACAATTCCGGGTTAAATTGGAAAATTAAGGTGAGTGTTTTTGAGAAATTATAAGAAATAAGTTTTTATAACTTATAAATTAAGAATTAACCGGTTAAAACAAAATTTAAATTTATTGGATATGCATGTTAAGATAAGAAAATCTGAATTGAACTATGAAATGAAATTTAACTTAAGTAAAATTAAATGAAATTGATTGTGATTTAAAATGAATATGAACTTAAGTTTTGAAGTGATAATAAACATAAGTTATGTTGCATAGAATGTTTATAATAAACTTAAGTAATGGTTTTATAGTATGGTTTCCAAGTGTTATTAGTTTTGAAAGAAATATACTAAGTAAAAATGGATGTGAATAAAAAGAATATGAATAAAAAGGAATTTGGTATAATAAGAAACCAATTGAATGAACACGTAAGCTGTACATAAATCATTTTATTCGCATAGTTGTTAAATCCAACCTCAAGTATAAGATTTCGAGGTGACTTACACCGGTCCGAGTTAGGATTTTTCACTTGATTCTTCTCGGTGAACACTGGATATGGATTTTTAATTTGATTCTGAAGTTTCTCTATCATATTTGATGGCTATGCAAGGAGAACGACGGTTTCTAATCAAGGAACCAAATCGGAGTCCGCACTAGAGTAGTCGAGTGAACGATACTTGTTTGGAAGTGAAATTGGATGATCAAGCGAGCAATCAGATTTGATATTGCTTACGAATGATATATGTACATCGTACGGGCTTTAATAAATTTTATACTGTTGATATAAGTAAATGAAGGTTATATCGTTGGATATTATTTGTAAGTAAATACAGGTTTACGGAAGCAAAAGTCGCTAGTTGCTTTTGGCTTCATAAGTAGAGTGGTTGTCCGACAGATAGGTACACATTTATGTTGTCATTTGAATTTGATGATTTTATGACCAGCCGCTTTGCTTTTATTTTCTTTTGGCTTGTTTGGACTCATAGTGGCGATTTATAATTTTTTTCGATCGAGCTGCTCAAAGGAGACGCTGCCGAAATTTTCCGTATTTTTAAGACTTAGAAAATTTGATAAAAAACTTCAACTAATTGATTTTGAAAGGTTAATGGGTTGGAAACATTTTTATTACCTTAGTATTTTCGGGGACAAAATTCTTTTAAGGGAGAAAGAATGTAACGACCCAAATTTTAAACATTTGAAATTTGAAATATTTAATTAATTTTAAATATTAAGATATTAGTTTTATAAGTCAAACAGCTTAAATTTCAAGTATAAGGGTTATTTGAATACTGAAATGGTGATTTAAACATCGAAATTATTTAAATGACTGGATTTCAAATTTAATTTGAATAAAGGGATTTCAAAAGTTTATTTAAATTCAATTTAGATAATAAATGGTTAGAGTAAACTTTTAATTTAGAATTAAAAGTGACTAAAATTGTTTCAATAATAATTCGTTTTAACCAACGTGTGAAATTGTTATTTCGGGACACTGTCTCGGATTTTGACAAAACCAGTGCCATTATACCCGAGATAGCGAATCATTGTATGCCGATGAGTTTCGTGACGATCAGAGGTATTGTGTATTCGTGCAAGCTCGAAATGCATAGAAATTAATTACGGGAATTTAATATAATACAATTTTACTTTGAAAGCTAACTTTGCATATGATGGAATTAGGCCCCGATACTAGTTCCATTATGTTTGGAATGTGGGTATTTAATATAAAACGCCAGGCGGCGCGTCTCGTTTGGAGTTGGGGATTTTTAGGGATGAATAGTATTTGAAAATTTTCTATAAAAGGACCTTAACTCATTTTATTTGCTCTAAACCCTAAAAATAAAACTCAAGTCGCCATTTTTCTATTATCCACATTCAATGGCCCATGATGATCGTGACCACCAGAGGTTGTATCAGTCTTCAACCTCAACTGCAAAGTTGCTCGGCTTGATGAAGGGAAGAGGTTGGTCGGTTGGATTGGCAATGTGGAGTGCTTGTCTAATAGGGACGCGACATCGGTAGTTTTATCAAGTGATTTGGCGACGGAGGAGGCGTTTTAGGTGGCGGCACTTGGGGCGTAGGCTGTCGAGGTAGGGGTTGCTCACGAGTGAAGTGCGGTGGCATCCGGTCATCTACGGCAGTGGCTTTCTGTAACGACCCGATATTTTCAACCATTCGCATTCATTATAAGTGTATAGGTAGACACTCATGCCGGAGTTGAATTGCTCAAAAATACCGCGTTGTAAATAAAATTTGGCAAATCTCAGAATATGCAGTAAATAAATATAATCACAGATCACAGACACAGAGTAAAATAATGCAGCGGAAATAAAAGAGATAGTAGTTCATGAAGCTACTATATAAATACATCAGAGTTAATTTAGATACAATAGGAATACCAAGATACAACAGGAGTAACAGTATGATAATCAGGTACAACTCAGAATACAACTGGAATCAACTGGATAACAAGATGAATAGATATCTGGATCTTCAAAGAAAAACTCCAGCTCCAAAGGTGAGTCTCTAATGCTGTATCACTCAGTCTGACCCGAGCGTAAAGCAAAACACAAAACACTCGAGTCAGGACATACATACTTATACAATGTAAACCAACTCAAGTGAACTGTAGTAAAGGTGCAAGTAACTTAGAAGATGCTTGGGACCGCCCATCCTCTAAGGATCCGTTAAACTATTTACTATATAGTAATATACGCTATATACAGTAGTGTCTAATCAGTAAAGTATAATCATATAGAAAATAGCGTTAAGGGGATGGAGAACCTTAACGCGGTCGGATCTTTAAATCAAAATCGTAGTAAAGCTCGATATGGTAGGTGACACAGCACAACTAGGCAATGCCAGGGTAGATATACCAATTACGCATCCGAACTAGTGGTGACGCATAGCAGCCACTACCGCCCACCTCGAACAACACTCCCAAATCAAGGGTGGCCACCAAATCAATCACAAGTAATAGAATGGTATCGAAGAAGTGTGTCCGATCAGAGGTGCTACCTCATTGGTCCGTCAGTCGCTCCTGTTTTAGCCACCTTATGCCAACTCACGGGAGTTGGGTCCACGTATATACCTTAGGATCGTCGCCACCATCCTACTTCATTCTGGAAACTCCACCGCGTACACAGTTGTCAAAGTGGTTTCGGTATCGACAGAGAGTGTGTCCATATCCGATCCCGGTCTCTTTAACAACCAACGTTATTATAACACCGTGGTCATTTTAAAAATATATATACTTTTAAAATAAAATCTCATTTCCAAACCCAATCTTTATCAAAATGAAGATTAAATCAATTCCAAACCATTTCAATATATTAAAATATCATATCTTTCCAAAACTTCATTTCAATTCATTTCAATATATCAAAATATCATATCTTTCCACTTCATTTCAAACCATTTTAATATAATAAAATATCATATCAGTTCAAATCCAAATATTCAACTTTTAGATACCTTTTAAATTCAAAGATATCATTCATTCACTATCATTTTAAATCACCTTTAAATAGTTTATATTTCAATCAAAATAATTCATTTAAACCTTTTAAAGTGTAATTATTATGCTTTCAAATCAAGTATTCAATTTCCAAAGTTTTAAACCATTCTGAGTTCGTTTACTAAATCAAAAACCATAATTATTAAAATTTCAGCATTTCACAGCATTTAAAAACAACTGCTATAAGTTATATTTGAAAACATTTTTAATTCAACAAAGACAGCACTTAAAACTGCTGTTAAAACTCAGTTTTAGTTGAATTATAGTTCAAAAACAGAAAAGACAGCATTTCAGAAGTGCTGCGGTAGTTTAGATTTCAAAACAAGGGTTAAATTTGGTTTCAGCAAAGACTGCAGACCATTATAGCATTTCCAGAGAATGCTATAATAGGCCTGAGTTCAATATTAGCCTATAAGTTCAATTACAGCAACTACAGCATTTCAGAAATGCTGTAATAGCTCTTTTTACACAATTTTAGTTCAAAACAGAATCTATAGCATTTCTGAATGCTATTAAAAGTAGATTTCAGGTGTTAGTGTATTTCCAGCAATTAAATAACTTTAATTTAAAACACATAAACATTTTAAAAATCATATTTTAACATTTAAAATGTTCATTTACATATCATTTAACATATATCTTTTCACAATAAATTTCATATAATCAAATCCAATTTCAACAATTTACTTAATAAATTTAAGTGTAAAAGTGTCCAATTCTTCACTTTTCAACAAATAAACTTAACACTTTAAATTTAAATTACCATTTTACAATTTAACTAAATTTCCAATTTTATTTAATTAACTTAAACCTTTAATTAAAACCAAATTTCACATTTCCTAGTCAAGTTATATTTTAAAAAAAACACTTTTAAACATTCATTTATTTAACCACTTAAATTCATAGAAAAATCAATAATACTTTAATAAATCACTTAAATTCAAATTTAATCAAATTATCATATTTACCATTTCCAAAAAAAAATTAATATCCATTTTATTTATATAACTTAAATATCATTTTTAACCAAAATTCCAAATTTCCAAACTTAAGTTATATTTCAAAAATCTAGTTAAACCATTCATTAATTACATTTTTAACACATAGAAAAATCATAATTTCTTTAATTCAAAATATTTCAAAATCTGTTTAAATCAAATTTCATAAATTATATTTTTTTTAAATACTTAGAAATATCCAAAACACTTTATAAAATAACCACGGGCCTGTATATAGTTTTCTAGCCTAGGTCAAGTGATACAGATATATATCATTTCAATCTGCAATTTACAAAGAAAAACTGGGTTCTATCATTTCAAACCCGCAATCCCAAGTTAAAATAAGTTAAATAAAAACCATTCAGGCCTATCATTTCAGCCCATAATGATTTTCCCCTATTCTAAAGTCCGTTCGGGTATGTATCATTTCAACCCATAGTGATTCTAGTCTACAGGGAACTTGCATTGTGATAAACTGATATAAATAAATAGAATAACATAAAACAACAGTAATGGATGATATAACAGGTGTATAAACATCATATGATCATAACATAGTCAAGTATAACATGATAATATATTTCTACAGATTCACAGGGTGTCAATTTACTAGTTATATAGGTACATATTGTCTGGTGAGAATAACTCACCTGTTAAAGCTGGAGAATAGTGATCAAAACACACAGAATAGATTCCAGAAAGCACAACAAGCACGATATAGCATGACTTTTGATTTGAATGAATGAAGAGCCTTGATATTTATCTTGTAAACAATAACCAAACAAGACAATATACACATAAATATTCAACGCAAACAATGTTGAAACAATGAAGATAAGAAGCAACAACGGAATAGATTACTTGACTGTGCTTTAACCATTCAAAAGCTCGAACAAGGGGTTCATTTTCTCAGCCATGATGATGATGAGTGTGGGAGAGACAAGGTTAACTTCCTCGAATACATAAGACAAAACAATACAAACAATATAAGTTTTCAAATGCACAATACGATAGAATAATATAGAATCAACTGCACGAATCAAAGTAGAATTTCTTTGCACTTGCTTCCAACAACCTTCAGGTTCAGCCATATGGTGTAATACAGGTCTAAGGCAAGATTTGGATCAGTTTTTGGTTGCCTAAGGGTCGGCCAAACATGTTTAGAGGATAGCAAAAGGTGAGTATGCATGAAACAACACAACAAGGCAAAACAATGTCACTTTAACATGGATTCAAGGCAATTCAAGGCTCAGCCAAGGCTCATAGGGCACGACCAGAGGAGTGGGGTCCAAGGTGATGATGTGGCAGGGGGTCCAGGTGGTTCTGGAGGTGGTGTTGGTGGCGGCCATGGGTGGTGGAAGGTGATGGTACCAAAACTAGGTCAGCTTGAGTGCATAGGTGATGGCTAGTGCTAGTTTAGATGGATTTTTGTGATGATCTTCATCATGGCTTGGCTTGGCCTGAGGAGGAGAGGTGTTAGGCTGTGTGATGGTCAGAGAAAAGTGGTGGTGGTTGTAACGACCCGACTTTCCAGACCCGGAAAATCGAACCATTTTAGTTAAGAAGAAGAGGTAGAAGAAGAAAAATAGAAAACAAAATCAGAATCTAACCATCGCAGCGGAATAAAATATAATATATATTAACAGATCTTTACACAAATCAAAAACTATATCTGTTTATACAATTCATCATCAGAATACATCATCAGAGTACATCAACATCCATAACATACAACTGAATACACAGCGGAAAAATAATAGCAAGTACGAGAGTACGTATCGTCATCCAGCTCGTCTCCTGAGCTCCCCGGCATCATATCCTGTAACCTGTTTATCTCGGTCTGACCCGAGCATCATATAAAACAATACCCGAGTCAGTCTGGAAAACCAGCGTGAGAAAATCACACTCAAATTGATTATTAAAGTTTCAAAATCCTTTGAAAACAAAAGCATCTCGTAAGACCACGCCACAAATAAACATGTCGGGTTTTTACCTTACGATAGCTAAAACACTTTATATCAAAATCCTTTGATATTATAATAGTGTCTATTCACAAATACTTATTAAAATAGCTGAAATTGTTACATGATTAAATTCCAGCATACTAGGTATACAAACAAATACCGTACAAGGCACGTAGGGAGAATGGATTTCCAACGAATGACTAGGCACTGGGGTACCACCTGTCACAGTACGTGGCCTAGATCACAGTACCGAGGAGTACGCCCGCTCCCCTGCAACACAAGGCCGGAATCATCCCTTACTGGATAATTCCAAATAAAATCACCCCACGGTTGGGATCAGCAACCGCACCACTAAGCCGAAATAAAGGGACATCTAGACAGGGATGACTTTACTCTCAAGTGGGGGCTACCCACGAAGCCTTGCTGCATAACCCCTGATTTTCAGTCATTCCCGGTTGATGAGGTTCGAGGCTAAACGATACCTTTATAGCACATATCCCTTAGAATGCCCATCGTCCACCTGACGATGTTTCGCAAGCATTCGTCCATACAAGTCCGTCCCGGGTTCGAACGGAACCGAAGGCACTATTCCTACTACATCCATTTTGGAAATATCCTCAGGATTAGTAGCGACTAGCCCTTGCACTTCACTGCTCCATCTTCAACTCTGAACACGTTACACGAAACGTACAACCGAATCGAAGTGGTATTCGAGTCTCCAGACCTAGAATCCCGGTATACGGAAACTCGATCCCGGTCTCTTCGAAACGATCAGCGCATTTGGCCAATATTGATAGTCGGTTATTTAACTATCAATTAACATCCACAAGCAACCATCACACAATAAATAATTTCCCACATTATTTATTTGCCCAAATATCTTTCCAAGATATATTTCCAAATTTTCAAAGCTCATTTGAAAACAATTCCCGCTTACGGAATACATTCCCAAATATTTATTTCCTCTGAAACACCAAGTACAAAATACTTTAGATTTAAAAATAATTTAAAAGCACTTTACTATAAATATACTTTATAATATTGAAATTTAAAAACTACTTTAATACCTTAACAAAATATATTTTTTTAAAATAAACCACTTTATAAATATAAACTAAATTTCTCCTTTTAAACATAATAGCAAATCACTTTTATATAATTACTACAATAATATATTTTTGAAAATACTTACTTTAGAAATTAACCTTTAGAAATAATCAATTTTCTAAAATATGCTTTTAAAAACACAATTAGAACTTTTAACTTATATTAGAAATTGCTTTGAAAACGTACTTGGCTATCCAGAGAAACTTCTCTTCACATCCTTTAAAAATAAATCAACACTTATTTAAACCAATTCATATCCCTTTATAAATTCCCACCTTGAATTTATATTCTCAAATATCCCCTGATATTTTATTTTACTTTATAAACCCAGTTTATAAATTTCAAAATCTCACTTCTCTTTTAAATTCCAAATCCCAAAGTATTTAAATCAAATTTATAATTGATTTCCCAATTTATTTTACTTTCAAATAAATTTCCTTACTTAATCCATTTATTTCCAAATTCATTAACTTCCAGATTTTATTTCTCATTATGATTTAAACCCCTTTTTACCAATATCGATTACAGATTTCCAAAACTCCTTATTTATTCTTTAATTAACTTTAATCCTTAATTTCAAAAATAACTTCTTTTTATTCTTCAAATAATATCACTTAAGTATAAAATTTATTATCCCTTGTGAATTCAAAATCCCCTTATTTCATATTTGTTAAAATTCCAAATCATCTTATTTTTATTTCAATTCGTTATAAATTTTATCCCAATTCCTCGAATTATTTTACTTAAACTTTTATTCCTTTATTTCTTTCCAAAAATTCAATTCCATAGATTTTATAATTTATTATACTGGACAATCCAAATCAACCACATCATCCAATATAAAATCATCACATGATATCAAATATTCAGAACACAGAATATTAAATAATCTAATAATTTTGAGGAATCCAGTTGGATCCCTCCAACCTGTTTCCCTGCATCCACAGACGTTAGCACAATATAAAATACCAATTCCACTTCAAGGTGGAATATCGCGGTATATGGGATTTATATAAAATCATCCGCTATTATGCGGCGCATAGGGTCTCATCCGCTATACAATGCGGGAATATCAACAATTCCAATATATACATATGCCAATATGTATATATTGCTATATACTACTATATATAATATAGCACATCCAAATCAATTCACCCATTCAATCAATTATTTAAATTTAACCATTTAAATTTAAATTTAACTGAGTGAGATTAACTCACCTTTGCTTCTATTTGCAATCCATGCCAATATTGCCTTGGTTTTCCGATTTTCGACCTTGAATAAACAATTTATATGATTCATTAATATTTTGAAATAATCGAAGAATTTATTTCCATTTATAAATTTAATAAACCAATGATTCTATTTAAATAAATAAATTTTAGTTTGAACTAATTTCCTCCATGATTTATACCTTGAATAAACATTAGATAATTTATTAACATTTCGAACTAATCGAATGATCAATTATCATTTATTAAACTTGATTACCTAATTTTCCCTTTAATAATTTCTTAGTAAATTAAAAGGGTGTAATAAGTTAATTAACAAGTCGATTACCCTAACACATATATATTATTATCTTCTGTAAAAATAGAAATTTCTTCAATGTAAAAGCCCCCCCTTTTTTTATAAAAAAAAACAAAACTTTAGCTTACTGTTAAATTCTTAAAACAGATTTTAAACCTTACTGTAATAATTTTTTTTTCCTTTCATATAAATTTACATATCTTATCATTAACTAGAAAAAGCAAAATGAATCTACAGTACCTCACTGCCGAAGTATCCTCATCAACGGTCAGACTTTGACCCACCACGTACGCGCTTCCACGATCTTCGAGCATTAATCATCAAGCCACCATCTCCACGCGCCAAACTTCATTATCGCGAGAAGGCGAGACCACGTCTCCTCCACTGGTGGCGACTACTCGCCATCAATTCGAGCCTCGCGAACCCTAATCCCAGTTCGAATTGAACCACCACCCTTCGCAACTTCGAGCCTCCCCATTCGAACCCACTACGCCTCGCGAGAACTACCCAGGTCGAACGAAACCTTAGACTGATCGCCCTGACCTCCCCTACCAACGCAGACGCCAACGGGAACCAAGCTGAAACCCTAGCGTCGACATTGTCGAACCCTCCACACCACCGCGAGAATCCCTACCCCATCTCGAATCGAACGCTGAACCCTCGAATACGAACACGCGAGATTGAACCGGAAATGCCAGCGAAGTCGAGACGCCGGCTACTCCCCTCCGATCGCGAATCGAAAAGAAGAAAAACGAAGCTTCGGCCATTTCGAATTTTGAGTGAACGAGAAAATGGTTTCGAGATTTGTTTTTCTTTCAGCTGTTAGGTTTATTATTATTCTTCTTTTGGCTTCCAAGGCAAGATTCGACAATAATATAAAAGGAAGCTTCTTGAACCAGCGTTATTTTAAATTTCAAGATAATTTTTCAACGCGTTTACTTATTGTATGATCAAACGATAAATCCGAATGCTACGAAATTTGAAATCCGGTAATAATACAATATTACGGATCCAATGGAACTGGTTTCGTCGAATTCCGAGATTGTGCCCCCGAAAGGCTATTTTTAAATTTAATTTAATCGATACATTTTTAAAACTGAACAAATTACTTTCGAATTCAATTTTAAAAGTTCTATTATCTTCAGTATCATTAATATGAATTTTCTAAGCCCTTAAAATATTTTTAACAAGCTTGAAACTCTTGATTCAATATTTTCTCCATTTTCAATTATTAATTTAAATAATTTAATTATCCAATAAACTGTGATATTTGAAATTTTAAGTTAATAATTAATCTCTGAACATTTAAAATTAATTAAATATTCCAATTTCAAATATACAAAAATTCTGGGTCGTCACAGTGGTGGTCAGCCACAGCTTGGAGGAAGGGGAATACAGCTATGAAGGTGGAGAGCATGTGCAAATTCAAGTAGAAAATCATAAAAAGACAAGAAGAAGATAGAATTTTTTACCTAAGCTTCACAGGGAGAATAGCCGTGATTTTTTTGTGAGAGGAGGAGAAATGAATTTCGTGAAAGTGAAAAAAAAATGCAGCTGAAATGAGTAGATTACATGCCCAAAACAATTAAGAGAAGAGTTGGGAAAATGAAAGGTCGGGAGATGGAAAGCCTTAGGAGTTTCAAGAGTTTAAAACTTTTCAAATTTCCTCTATTTCTTTTTAATAAGTTTAAATATCTGGAAATACATATAATTTGAGTTAAAATTCGAAAATGTAACAAATAAAAAAAATATAAATAAATAAATATTAATTATAAATAATTAAATCAAGAAAATAGCAAAAATTGTCAACTAGGCTAGAAAAATTGAAAATAAATGGTATAAACTTTAGAAAATTCATATGAGCTTGTAATATATTTTTAAACATAAATAATAACATAAAATAAAAATACATTCACAAAATAAATATATAAAATTTAATTTAAATATAATTTTAATGAAGAAAATAGCAGAAAATAAGAAAACAGCCTTTAAAAATAGGAAATCAACACAGTAAACATTGGAAAAATTCTATTATCAATTTAAAAATATTTAAAAGTCAAAATATACATAATATAACATATTAACATATTAAAATAAAATATGACAAAGAAAATATAATTTATACAATTTAAAATAACAAAATTGTAAAATAAACAATTTATACTCAAAATTGAAATGTACATATCTTTTACAGTTTAACTCCGTTTTCAACGAAATGAAAAGCAGTATTCAAGTTATTAAATCTATTTTTATAATAAAAGATAAAATTTAAGATTTTAAATAATTTAAATTTGAAGTTTAAAAGTCAAAGTTTGAACAGTTTGACCAGAAATTCACTTTACATTAAAATATTCAAATTATACTAGTTTGAACTATAAATAACTTAATAATCAACATTTATATTTAAAAATGAAATGTTTGAAATAAAACAAATTTAAAATAATTTTTAAAAAATAAAGTCCAATTTACATAATATACAAAAATCTAGGGTTGTTACACTTTCGATCGAACGAAGGCGACGTCTTGGGTTTGAAAAGGAGCGGCCTGGGTTTAAATCGTGATTTGAGAAAGGTAATTAAGATATTTAACCTAAGTAATTAAAGTTAATTATAATTTAATTAATCTCGTGATGTTCTAACAGTCATATTTTATTCATATGTGGTCTGATCGAGGCCATGTTTCACCGTTGCGTTCCTATCGAAATTTTCTATGTCATCAAGTTGTATTCATCAAATTCGGAGCTTGTCGAATTTCAAACTAAAATTGTACGCTGCTATATTTTATTCGATACCAGAACGTTTTGACGACAACTAGAATTTAGGCTAGTGAACTCACCTCTTTAGGCCCACTTATATTTTATATAAGTGCAGAAATTTTTATTGATGCCTTTTGTTGCTTGGTTTGGTGTGGATTTATTCCCGCCCTTGGGCGGATGACCTTTTATATGTACCCGCCTAGTAGCGAATGACGCATATTATATGATTATATACTGTATGTGATGCAGGGGGCAGGTTGGAGGGATCCAACAGGATTCCTCACCACTGTTGATTTTACTTTTCATATATATTGTGATATATGATTTCTTGGATGCCATATTTGATGACATGGACATGATTTTACTTATATAGTGTTGTAGTAGCACCGTTTAGTATTTTGAAATATATAAATAACGATTTTGAATTGAAATGATTTTTAAGGTGATACTTAAAATAATACATGCTTTATTAATTATTCATAATTATTAAAAGAAGGAGTTTACTGAAATGAAATAAAAACATGATTTTTGAAATATTAATTTAACTGTTTTGTGAAGTATTTTTATATAGAGATTTTCAAATTGTATTATAAAGGTTTTAAAACTTAATATATAAGTTCATCTTTTATTATAAAGGAAATACGGTTTTAAACAAGATAGAAATAGTTTGAAACAAATATTTCTGAAATGGTTTATATAAAAGATTTACCAAAGTAATATTTTATAAATAAAATAACAGATTTATAAACGGAGTTTTATAAATATTAAAAATGGGTTTGCAATTGATATTTGGTAAATAGATTTATAAATGGGAATTTATAAATAAATAGATAAAGAAATGAATTATAAATAGAATTTTATAAATAAAGAGAAGTTTTATAAAATAGAAAGGAGATTTATAAACCTAGTTTTATAAATATGGAAATTATTTTATGTTGAGATTTGGAAATGGATTTTTATAGAAGAAATACATTCACGTTTTAAAAGTTAAAATAATCTTTTAAAGGGATGTTTTGAAAGTGATATTTCCGATGGAGAAATGATTTTAAAAAGTGATTTAAAATGTACTAACAGACGAAGACATAGATTTCAGCATTTATTGTTGTGATAGATGTTTTCGAGAAAGCGAGGAAGACATAAACCATAATACTGTTGTTATAGTAAGTGATTTCCGAAAGGAAATGTTTTATATAGTATATGGGATTTATATAAATATAAATAGTCGAATCCCTATATTATTGTTTTGGGTTGTCATAACGATGTTTTAGTCAACATTTATTTTGATCCAATAAAGCGTGTTTTGGAAAATATGAAGCTTTCCTCAAAAGATTTATAAATATACTTATTACGAGTTTATGTATATAGCGATATTTTTTAAGTGTTGAAAATGAAATGGTTTGTGAATATACTTATACTATTGAAATAAGTATATGGAAATGTTTTCCAAATACGAAAGATTAAAATGGTTTTGAGAACAGATCTTTTTAAAGATATTTTAAGATAAATATTTGGAAAGTGATTTAATTAATAAAAGATTAATTAAACAGGTCTAGTGACTGCTTGTGTGTTAGATTGTATTTTTGCCCATTTTTGGTTCTTTGACTTGATGTGGGAACTGATTAGTCGTGCACTTAGTACGAGGCCAACTGAGTAGGCTTTGGTGTTGAGAATGACGATTGGAGTAGGGCAAAGTGACCATGGTACTCCAATCTATTGCGCTTCCTTCTTCGCCGAAGGATAGTAAGTTAAGAGTTGGAAACATGAAAAGTTTACAAGACTTGGTTTCCATATGAGGAAGAGGGTCTCTAATCGATTATTGGTTCGGAGAGACCGGGATCGGATTTATCCGAAAACTACTTCTGACCAACGTATGCGTTCGAAAGTACAGATTCATTGAAGATGATGAATTTTGAATACGGCAATCTTCATGATGTAGGGCTGCTTGCCACTAGCCCCGCGAATGCTTTATTCTAAAAATCTTTGATGAAAGGACTGCACACTACTAATCTTGAAGTTGATTCCTGACATGATGTAGTAGGAGAGTGCCTTCGATTTGTCTTGTTCCTGGACAATTTGTATGGACGAATGTCTGACATTGTATTTTTAAGAACCACGTACATTGGTTTTTACAAATGTACATCTATTTGGTGGTATAGGAGGAAAACCCTCTTGCACTTAACACTCTTCTCTGAGGCATGTGAACTCGAGGGTTGTACTTCTATAAAAAATCAATTAGTGTGTTGTCGAAAACAACAATATGGCATTCAAAGTGGCATTTGTTCTGTGAAAGATAAAACGTTACCTTAAGCCTCACACGTCGGGAATGACAAAAACTGGATAAATGTGACAGGGCTAAGTGGGTCACTCCCATTAGGATATATTCTATCACCTTGCTAGATTACCCTCTATATTTCGAGTTTGTTGTGTATGCAGTAGCCACGGATAAGTCGGGAACGACCTATGGTGATGGGATATTTTGTACCATATCCGGTAAAGGTAGGTCGATTCTATGTTGGTAGAGAGCAGCGAGGGTGTGCCTCGGTACATTCTTCTAGAGATGGACTGTCGGAAGGTAGTCTCTTACCTTGTCATTGTTGGAAATTCATTCTCCAATACGTGCCTTTATGGTTTTGATTGTTGAGCCTAGTATACTGGAATTTAATTAATGTAACAATTTGGACTATGATTAATATGTATTTGTATCATATACGTTATTATAATATCAGAAGATTTAATATGAAATGTTTTGGTTATCGTAAGGTAAAAATCCATCTGTATTTATGTGCGGCGTGATCTTACGAGATACCTTTGTTTTGAAAAGTTTTTATAACTTTATAAATCCAATTAAGATGTGTTTTCTCATGCTCGTTTACCAGACTGATCTGGACGTTATTCCCTTCCAATGCTCGGGTCAGACCGATTATATTTACATATTAGATTCAGATGTATTTTAAAGGAGTTTGGAGCAGGAGGCTTCATCGATGGCTAGTTATTATCTTATTTCCACTGTATTGGTTGGTTAAAATTATCAGCATTTACAAGGACAGATTGTTATAACTATTCAGGCCGATGGTTAGTGATTTTTTGTTGTACTCTGATTGATGTAGATATATTACAGTTTTTCATTTTGTAAAGATTATTGTTGTATTATATATTGTTCCATTGCGTTGTGAGATTCTGTGATTGTTTAGTTTTTTCTTCTTCTTCTTGTCTTCTTTCTTCTTTCTTTCCTTTAATTATCCGTCTTTTCATTCAATTTGAGTTGGACATGTGTAATTTATTGTCAACTTAAACTGTACAAAATTGCGGATCGTTAGAAAAACTGACCTATATAAAAACTTAAACTGTAGCCCCTACTTGCCTATCTACTATATACGAGTGTGTAACCCGTGCGTTGCGCACGGTAATGTTGTTAAAAAATAATATTTAAAATTTAATTATTGTTAAAAATTAATTTTTTAAGCAGTATATGATAAATTTATTGAAATAAAGGAATTTATAATTTAAAATGACATGCAACACTCAGATGTCAAGTAGATGGTCGCTAACCACAAATTTTTATCGGAATTATTGCTCTAACTTGGTAATAGCAAACTATACATACATACATACACATATATATATAGTTTGCTATTTATATATATATGTAAATAGTTGATGCTATGTGATACGTGTGTTTTTTGTATATATGGATGAAAAAAATGAATTTTCCATTTCTATTAATATGAATATTGTATATATATTTTTAAGGATTTACAATGAAATAATGAATATTACGTAATTGAATATATTTAAATATTTTAAATCAATGATCAACCTAACTAATTAAATATATGGAGTTGAATGTTAGAAAGTAGGGAAAAAATCAAAAGATCTTTGTATGTAATTGTAGTTGAGAAGAACATCTTACGATCGACTTATTTGCACATGAATCTTTATTCATTATTTGAGATTTCAATTAGTAAACATTTTTATTTAACTTTGTAGTTAATCATAAATTTCACGTTGTCGCAGGAGTGTCATGTTTACAACTTCAATATTTGAAGAAAAAAATTGTAGCTTTAATTTGAGTTATGCATTGAGTAAGTTTTAATATCACGTTGAAAATGAGAATGTCTACGTAACCTAATTTTTATTAGAGTAATCCGTGCTTCCGCATCTCAATGTTGTAAAATATAAATTTATCATTTAAAAGTTGTAAAAAATGAAATTTTGTAATGCATATATAATATTTTTTGAGATAAATGAATTATAAATTAAAAAAATATCATTGTTTATGTTTACATTTTATGTTATGCGATTAATATTTCTTTATATATGAATAAAACAAAAATTTATCATCTTCGCTTATATATATGAATGTTGTATGCGTACTTAATCGGTATATTTTAAGATTTATTAGATGAATCAATAAATATTATTTAATTGAATTTATTTGAATGATTTAAAATAAAGATGACATATTAGCTAAATACATGGATATGAGTAAAAAATATTAAGAGAGAATTAAGAAGGGTTTGTAAGTAACTATGGAAATTTAAAATATAGGGGTTTAAAGCTAAAAATATAATTTTTTAGTGTAATGCATGATAATTTCATTGAGATAAACGAATTATAAAATAAATTTGTTATTATTGTTGTTGTATATAATTTATGTTATGTGATTTACATATCTTTGTATGCAAATGGAAATTTTGTTCACCAGTTTGTTGATGCCATGGTATACTATCGAAATTGTTCATATTTTAGGATTTATATGATGTATTGCATATTGGTTAATTGAGTTTATCAAATGGTTTAAATTTTAAATTACGTAATTAATTTAAATGTATGCACTTAAATATAAAATATTAAAACAGAACTAAAATGACATTTGTGAATAATTATAGAAATTTTTTAAAGTATGTATTTGGTTATAAATTGGCGCTAAAAGTTTAGTAGAATTAAAGTGATAAATTATAAAAATTAAAAGTAAAATATCTAGAGAGAGAATTAAGGAGAGTAGAGAAACCCATGCGTTGCACACGGTAATGTTGTTAAAAAATAATATTTAGAATTTAGTTATTGTTAAAAATTGAATATTTTAAGCAGTATATAATAAATTTATTGAAATAAAGGAATTTATAATTTAAAATGACATGCAACACTCAGAACACTCAGATGTCAAGTAGAGAGTCGCTAACCACAAATTTTTATCGGAATTATTGCCCTAACTTGGCAATAGCAAACTATATACATACATACATATATACATATATATAGTTTTCTATTAATATATATGTAAATAGCTGATGCTATGTGATACGTGTGTTTTTGTATATATGGATGAAAATAATGAATTTTCCATTTCTATCAATATGAATATTGTATATATATTTTTAAGGATTTACAGTGAAATAATGAATATTACATAATTGAATATATTTAAATATTTTAAATCAATGATCAGTGTAACTAATTAAATATATGGAGTTGAATATTAGAAAGTAGAGAAAAAAATCAAAAGAGCTTTGTATGTAATTGTAGTTGAGAAGAACATCTTACGATCGACTTATTTGCACATGAACCTTTATTCATTATCTGAGAGTTCAATTAGTAAACATTATTTTTAACTTTGTAGTTAATCATAAATTTCACATTGTCGCAGGAGTGTCATGTTTACAACTTCAATATTTGAAAAAAAAAATTGTAGCGTTAGTTTGAGTTATGCATTGAGTAAGTTTTAATACCACGTTGAAAATGAGAATGTCTACGTAACCTAATTTTTATTAGAGTAATCCGTGCTTCCGCATCTCACTGTTGTAAAATATAAATTTATCATTTAAAAGTTGTAAAAAACGAAATTTTGTAATGCATATATAATATTTTTAAGATAAATGAATTATAAATTAAAAAAATACCATTGTTTATGTTTACATTTTATGTTATGCGATTAATATTTCTTTATATTTGAATAAAAACAAAAATTTATCATCTTTGCTTATATATATATGAGTGTTGTATCCATACTTAATCAGTATATTTTAAGATTTATTAGATGAATTAATAAATATTATTTAATTGAATTTATTTGAATGATTTAAAATAAAGATGACATATTAGCTAAATACATGGATATGAGTAAAAAATATTAAGAGAGAATTGAGAAGGGTTTGTAAGTAACTATGAAAATTTAAAATATAGGGGTTTAAAGCTAAAAATATAATTTTTTAGTGTAATGCATGATAACTTCATTGAGATAAATGAATTATAAAATAAATTTGTTATTATTGTTGTTGTACATAATTCATGTTATGTGATTTACATATCTTTGTATGCAAACGGAAATTTTGTTCACCAGTTTGTTGATGCTATGGTATACTATCGAAATTGTTCATATTTTAGGATTTATATGATGTATTGAATATTGGTTAATTGAGTTTATCAAATGGTTTAAATTTTAAATTACGTAATTAATTTAAATGTATGCACTTAAATATAAAATATTAAAACAGAACTAAAATGATATTTGTGAATAATTATAGAAAATTTTAAAAGTATGTATTTGGTTATAAATTGACGCTAGAAGTTTAGTAGAATTAAAGTGATAAATTATAAAATTTTAAAAGTAAAATATTTAGAGAGAATTAATGAGAGTAGAGAAAGCTCCTACATTAATACAAGAGCTTGAAATTTTTCTGCTTTACTATTGTTTAATAGATTGGTAAAGCAAAATTTTTTACTCTTCCATTTTGACTTAATCATTCCATTATTTTTATTAATCCTCTCATTGATTATTTTAGCCTTCGTATCTTTAATATTTTTAGCTCTCTTTGATTCTCACATTAGCGTCTTTATTTTTAGTTTTCTAAGACTTTTGTCAACATTTTCTGTTTAGTCCTTCACATCTGAAAAAAAAAATTATGCAGCGCATTCCACCAAGTATAAAAATAAGTGAAAAACCAATACAGATGTAAATTCTATATATTTTACCGCTAAAGTAAATATAATTCATCAATACAAAATTTAGTCACACGATACTATTTTAACCACTATGATCACTGAGTAATATTTTAAGTAGAAATGTTATGGTAATGGCATCCGATACCAAACCAATACTATTGGTAAGTCAAAAATAGCACCGATACCAATAAATTTGTAAACCATTTATTGCTAATGGTAAATTTAACAATAAATAAATATATTAAAATTCCATTGCATTACGATTATGATAATGATTAAACGGTAATTATTTTGTTACTGATTCTAACTTCGTCAATGATTATATCGGCATTTTAATTTATTTTAGTTGGTACAAAAAAATTTGTTAATTCATTACAAAATATTTACAATAGTATGAAACAGTAACATTACTAGTATCATGTTTTGATGTTAGAAAAACTAAAAAAAGAAACGTTATCATGAATAATACTAGAATATCTTCTTAAAATCTGATATATCTTAAAAATTGGTAATGTCAAGATTACTTAAAATAATAAAACAAAATAAAACAAAATAATATGACAGCTAAATTACTGTTACCACTGATTTTGACATTTCTTTACCACTATATTTATTGTTAATAATGGTAAATTTAACACTACCATACCGAGAGTATGGTCATACCAATGTAGCTACTTTAGAGGAAACGACATGTATTATGAAATGGTTTCTAATATGAACGGTAACTCATGTGTACGTGGCGTTGCATGCATTGATATTTTAATATAATCCTAAAAAATACAGATATTTTACTATGAATTTGTTGAAAATACGCATTTAATTTTTGTTGTTATAGAAGTAAATTATTTTAGGATCTACGCTATTTTTTAAAAAAACTAAACCCAGAGCCCTGATGAAATCAAAGGGATGGGATGAGCCCCCAACCCGCCTGGTTCGACCACAGACGAGGGATTTAATGCCAGCCCAGCACAGAGATTTGATGCCCCCACCCGATTTATAGATATAAAGGGGACCCATCTTCGCGCCTTGAAATGGGAGTAGGGCAGACGGGGAACGAATCTGCGACTTTGTTATTGGAAAGCATGTATTTTACCACTGCTCCACTACTTGTGGGATCTACGCTATTTTTTCGAGATGAATAAACGAATGCCAGTTTGAATTTTGGATCAGAATCATAGTGGTGAATTTTTATTTTTATTTTTCCTTTTTTTTTGGCTTGGTGAAATAATAATTGCGTGTTTCATTTGGTAATACTTGTTCAATATTGGACAATTTCAAAATTAGGGTTGTAAACATCAATGCACGCTATACACCACAAACACACGAGTTACCGTTCATAGTAGAAACCATTTCATAATACATGTCATTCCTCTAAAGTAGCTGCAAAGCACATGTCATTTAGTCAATTTTGCATTCACTGATAGTGAAGCTTAATGCTACATCTATAGTACTATTCTATTGCTAACCATTGGTATAATTACTTGTCAAATTTAATGAGTCCCACCCCTACACATATAGTATAGCCAAGTTCAAAAGCAGGGTAAATGAAATATAAAATCTTTTACTTGAAAGTAAAACAAACATCAAACATGTCAGTATGTGCATGTGGGTGCCCATTTACACTTAGTATGAATAGTATAAATTATATAATCATTTTAGCAAAAAAAAAAAAAAAATGCTAAAATGGTGGGTGTATTGATCCTACCTTGTTATAATCATCTTACCTAAAAGTTCCCACATAAGATAGCACTGAATATAACATAACAAGAGTCATAGAAAATACGGTAATATAAAAACAAGTATAGGAAGAAATCTGATATAAAAATAGATCCTTTTAACAAACAAAAATGCCTGCTTAATCTATCACAAGCACAATGTAAACATGTAATCATTCATTACCGAAGAAATTAGTCGTAGTGGATTCAGACACCATACTCGATGTTCATTTGCACAAATCAGGGTGAATAGACATGCAACCATGGACACTAATACTGAAATTTTAGGCTTACTCCTCTTTTTTCCTGCTGTTTGCATCATCATCATCACCGTTGTCGGTTCTTGAAGTGGTAGGTTGGTTGATGCTAGCTCTAGCTGCAGCTAAGAAAGCTGGGTTGGGCTGGGCTTCTTCATTCCCAGGCTCCTTCATCGCCATAAATATATAATATGCAATTACCGCATTAACTGATATAACCGCAAGAAATCCACTTACTAAAGTTTGGGAAGAGGAAGAAAGCTTGCTAGCACCTGTCCAGTGAAAATGTATTTCAGGTTAATATAAAGATGAATATTACAGTGATGAGTGACAGTTCTAAAACAGTGTTCAAAATTGCGGGGAAAAAAGAAATTAACCATCTTAAACTAGTGAATGCCCAGAAATTGCAATGTAATTCCCTGAGGATGTTATATTTTTCAGGATTGGGTTATCACATTCTGCTGTAAACTCTTCTCCTGTTTAATCATGAAATTCTACATTTTAGGAAGAAAGGCAGGTTGTTTCCGACATGCTTTTCATTAACATATCTCCTACTTCTATATGGCAACAAAATAAGGGCATTTATATTACACCTAAATAAGCAGTATGAACATGGCCAATACATCATTTAAGTGTCAAAGATTAGAAATGTTTTCGCATCAAATTAACTCTAAACATTATTTTTCAGGCTCCTGCACACACAGGCGCGCGCACACAAAAATGTAGGGTGTTTTATAACTAAATTGAGCATATAACTAGATTTAACCATTCATCTCTACACAATAAAATTTAATGTCAATCTATGCTACCTTGACAAATTAGAAATATAACTAGATTTATTAATTTATTCAAGTTCATTTTTATAGTTTGCTGACAAATGAATCACTTGAGAGAGCAGGACACAAAAAAGGGATACCATTCTTCGAATATTCTTGCAGGAACAAGAACAGATCAGACGATTGCCATTGATTTACTGATTTCTGTGTGTGATTGTGCAAAGACAAACACTGTAGTGTTTTTTTGCATGTTTGTATAAGCAATTTAAATAAAATCAGACATGCGAGAGCTTTAGGAGTATTTGGACTAGTATAACAAACCCACTGAGTCACTGTAATGCAGCTATAAGTAATGGTATAATCAATTCCTCTCATATATACCACTAAAACCAAATAGAAACGGTATAAACTGTGACAGCTGGATATTATATATAGCATACAAAAATCCAGTTTTTGTAGAAGCTTATCAAAAATGATTTTCTTTTGGATATTATCTCAAAGCAACCTTAGTGTTAGTGTAGGATATACCTGGAAACATCTGATAGTTGAATCCATATATTATCGAAACAGGAATAATCCACATAGCCATAGATGTAAAGAAAAACTTCTGTATCACTCCTGTCATTGCTAGTTCCTTGTACAGATTGAGAAACAAAAATTTCAAATATGTATAATGAACATCGCATAATAAAGTAACTGGATTAAATATTTTTTACCTAAAACTGTACACACACATGTGCATGTGTAAGTGTGTGCACATCTCTATCCTATACTAATAAAGGTTACCGGTTGTATAGGATTCACCAATGTGCAGTCGTTTCAACCATCGTTAAAGTTACATTAGTACCCGTTCAAATTTCTACATTATATCACATCTCTACATAACGTGAATGTACTCATCGTGTGTATCGTGCGCTAGTATGTATAATTGTAAATCTTTCCCTGAGCATTCAAATTAAATTTGCATTCGTTCTTTATGTTGAATGTTGACCATGAATGTTGGATGTCGAATAC
The DNA here is from genome assembly GCA_030737815.1 of Allium fistulosum. Classification (NCBI taxonomy): domain Eukaryota; kingdom Viridiplantae; phylum Streptophyta; class Magnoliopsida; order Asparagales; family Amaryllidaceae; genus Allium; species Allium fistulosum. Next base: position 270,826,992 of record CM060906.1, on the reverse strand, counting down.
TACTGAATGCTGAATATGAAAAGAAAAAAAAAAGTTTGTTATCATGCTTTTAACTTCCTGATTAAGAATTTGGTACATAAAATATATTTCTCTTCCATCTACCATGCAAAACATAATATACAGCCATGAAAATTTTAATAGAAATAAATTTCTCGAAGATCCATAGCCCAAACAACAAAGTTGTTCACAGAAAATTATTTATTATCAAATTCGTTGACATATTTATTACCGTTACCGATAAGTTGGAGACAATTGATAATCTAGTCACGCACATTATTTATTGTGGAGTCGGCCCTGAATATTTTAACTATGGGGCAGGTTCAACAATAAAGCTGTATTCCAATTTTTTCAAATATATCAAACTATTACTGAAATTTGCGTTTATTTAGCTTGAAATTGCCAACATCGTCGACTATATTGCCTTTTAATATATATAAATATAAAAAAAAAGTATGTAGCATATGAAGTACATTGAATATGAATCTAATTTTGTTAACGAAATCTAAGATACTGTTCATACAACAAATTTAAACCACCAAGCTAAGAACTAGACGTTCATGATATTAAAACCAACCAATAATAGATCAGAAACCCTCGTACCACCGCATTGAACCTTTGAAATAAAACATAAAATATCTGAAATAAAACATGATTTTATTAATGTTTAAGTTGTATAAAACATATCAGCTGCCGCCATTATTGTCGAATGTAGTGAAGAAGCCAGAACCTCCACCTTGTTTCGTGAATTTCTTTTCGTTTCCGGATGGTAAAAATATATTATCATAGATTCGCACTGGCAAAGAAACTCCCTATGGTTGTTTTCTTTGAAACATTGTAATATTCCAATGCAAATTCACTAATCAAAACCAAAATACATCCGATATACGCGTAAGCTATAAATATGATCTTTGAATCTAACCTTTAATTTCTACCCTTTAGTTTCAGTTTTAATTTCAGAAACATTATACAGTAATGACAAAATGATTTCCACCGAAATAAAAACCTTTTTTTTATAAATAAAGGAACACCCCTGATTCCTACATCTGATATATCAAAAATGATTTTTCTCCTACCTAATAGCATGCACCAGAACACCATTTTTGTACAATGTCTTTGTGGTACCTATCATTCTATGAAGTATATACCAAAGTGGAATTTAAACGGGTTAACAGGTCGACCCATATATATATATATATATATATATATACACACACACACACACACATACATATATATAGTGGGTTGGGTGATATTTTCCCCTTTAATAAATATATCTAATGGGTCAGGTCACAATTGACCCTATCCATTATGACCCGACCCGACCCATTTTCCAGTCTGGCTATTTCAACGTAAAATTAGAACAAATTACTTATTCAAATTTAATAAATAATGAATGAAAATTTGTTAACTTGACATAATTTGATCCCAGACCAAAAAAATTAGCACTGAATTCTGTTTTGTGAACACAAGATATTAAATTTTGATTTTTGATGGAGCCTTTTAGAATAATAGGAATTGGAAATTTATTAATTGATGTATGATGTTCGTACTAGAATGATAGGTACCACAAAGACATTGTAAAAAAATGGTATTCTGGTATAAGTGGAAAAAACAATAGAATGTTTGCTAGACATGTACATGGTAGAAAGGGATGTGCTGAGAAGAAGGAAAAGCGGTAAGCAATGAAAAAGCAGAGATTTGAACTGACTTTTAATAATATAATATAGATGAGTAAATATTTACGATTAATGTATAGAAAAATCCACAAATAGACATCAGTTGAGTATTATTTTTCCTTTATTCCAATTAAAAAGATGGAAAGAAAAATTGTGATGATTATAGGGATCATACCAAACCATGTACATGTATTTTTATTTTTGATTAGCACCTAAATTAGACTATTATGCAAAGACCCAAAGTGGCTAGAATACTTCTATTCTGTTTTAGACTGTTGATTTGATAGGCATACTATTATTGTTACATATTATTATTAAAATAATTCATAAATTCTATAACCAAACAATACTTATGTAAAATAGATGTGGTTATGTTATAGAAAAATGAAGAAAGAAAACTAACATATGTAAATGTAACTCTAGCAATATGTAGGATTGTCGATTCACTTTACCAACATGGAAAATTATCTCTGAAGAAAATATCTATAATCATAATTAGCTCCCAAAGACCATATTTCCTCTCTTACAACATGTTAGGGGTCCAAATTCTATAAAATATATTCACACACACACACACGCATGTTTACACACATACATATCAGAAATTTATTTACATTAATAGTGACTTTAGAGTTTAACAAATCGGAGACCAGATTTCACTTTCAAGGCCCTCGGTAGTAAATGATAGCTCGAATGACTATGATACATTGGTTTTTGTTGGACCTGTGCTTTATTGAAGTTAACATTTTCTAATATAAATGTATACAATTCAGTCACATGTAAAATGCATTGGAATTATATAGTATCGCTCTAAAGAAAACCTGCATTAATATTTTAGTGTAACTGAGCATAAATTTTCTTATATGATATGCAATTTGGGGCTCTTTGGAAAATAATTTTGTTAAAACATTGCTTGTGTGTTAACAAACTAAAAGTTTGTACATGAAATTTTGGTAGAAATACTTTATCTCGGAAGAACAATAAACCGGAACGAGTTAACAATATGATATTGTAGGTACTATTAGATTGACACTGTCACACTATGCTAAAAGAGAAGTAGTGTTAATATAGGGATTTGCATTATCCCTTAAGAAATAAATCTAACAACCAAAGTTGTTAAATCTAGAGTGTAAGAAGTAAAAACTAATGACAACATGGCATAAACATAGCTCAATGACATTTGGGTGAAGATAAAAACAATCAACATATAGAAGTAGGAAACTAGTTACTTCATGAAATCAATTTGTTATAGGCCGTAATAGTTGCATAAAATTTGATCATAATCAAAATAGTGAAGTCAAACAAAGTTTCATGTTCTTATAATAACTATCTAGAGATGTTACATAGTTTTAACACTGAAAAATTGACCAAACTCTGAAGGCAGTACATAGCTTCGTGTTGATATTATATAAATTGGACTGAAGCAAGAATTCAGAATCAAAGAAAAGTGAGTCGTTTTAAAATTAATACGATCTCAATTAATTCATATTATAAATTCATAAATCCATATTGATGGCAGAATAACGCGAATGAAATTTTTGATATGAATGTGCAAAGAGGATTCGTAAATAAAACCACGCCATACAACAATTATTTCTAGAATAGAGCAATCACAAAGTCCATCCTAAAAAGGAATTAAATGGAGAACAACATATTAGGGGAAGGAGATTACCTAAACGTGGTTATGGAGGGATCAAAGCTATCCCCCGAGGCAAATCATAGCATAAGGAATTGGGGAAAGAGGGTAGACTGTAAGGTAGGGCACAAAGCAACAATAATAGAAAAACAGTGTTGTGGACTGGCAGGAGTAATCAAACGACAGTAGATTTTATTTAGATTGGGTTCTGATGGCTAAAGGAGGAGAACAAAATGAAGATTTATTTCATAGGGAATCAACATGTTGTTTGACCTTAAATTTGAAGGGGTAGAACGAAAAGAAAATTTCTTTCTCGGTGAATCAATGTGAAACGGGACATTTAGCTTACAATACACGTGGCAGCATCAAATTAATTTTAACTAATAAACTAGGGGAGGGGGGCTTGAGAACTAAGGAAGCTTTACTTAGTATTAATAGTATAATATAGATTTCAAAACTACTTTGAATACTCATACTCTCCCCCATTTTGCACTCTATGGCCGGTCATGGTAGAGCCATAATGGGCCTTTAAAAGTTCCTAAACCCACTTAGTAATTAATTTGATTTAAATCAAATTTAAATACTTTATCGATATCGTACATCAATACGTGTATATACAACTTTTATATATACAATTTATTAAATACTAATGGAACCCAAAAATCAAACAAAAGTTAGTGATTAATATTTCATAATGTAACACCCCTAATTTTAAATAACATTATTCAGAAGATTTAATTTGATAAACTAAATAGAATAATGTAAATGTTAAGTGGTTAAGAGATTGAGATTTGTAAAATCATAAGGTAGTTGTGCCTCAATGAATAAGCAAATGAAAATTTAAGATAATAAGATAAGGGCAAAATAGGAATAGGTCATATTCTTATACCCTTAGCCCACTCTCATTTGCAACATTCATGAATTAAAACTAAACCAAAGCAAGGCCGGCTACCATTAGAAGATAACAAGGAGGAGATAAACAAAATTTCAAGAAGGAAGCTTAATCAAATTAGTTCTAAGCAAATCTCAACCTCTTTAACACAAGCTAAAGGTGAATAATAGCTTACATCTCATTTTTATAGCTTTCGATTTCTAGATAAGACCCATGTTTATTTTGCAAATATTTTGCCATGTTTTGATTATTTAAATGAATATATATGCTTCTTGGTGATTTAGGCTATTTCATATAGATTTTATGATAAGAATTGATTTGGAAAACCTATTAGATGACACCCAAATGACTTGCCTTTTTGTGATTAGGTCAGAAATATTATTTTAGAGATGGGTTTCAAGTTTTGTAATTTTCTAAATTATTGTGGATATATTATGAATTTTCTAGTAAAGAAAATGGTTAAATTGGGTTTAAAATAATTTCAGCTATTACATGTTAGCTTTGGGTCAGAAATTTAAATATGTTAGAAAATATATTAAAAGTGATTTATGGGAATTTTTGGAGAATTTTCCTAAGTGTCTTGTTAAGTATATAAAATTATTTAAGGTATGAGACTTAAATGTTTTATATGTTTAAAACCGGGGGAGGCAATTTGCTAAATGTTTTAAATTATAAAATACTGAATTCGAAAGCACTTTTAGAAAAGATTTTTGGAAAAGAAATTGGTAGCCAATTATATGATACCAAATAAGCAAGTTAGTTAGAAAGATATTACTTTATAAAGAAAGAAAATAATTTTTGCAAGGGTTTGGCGTTTCGCCACTATCGGCGGCTACCTTTCGACTTCATACTACTGCCTCCATCATAGTCGAAACCAATACATATGGTATCAACGCCTTAGTACGTAGTGGATTGAAGTTAGGCGAAATATATAAGGTCGAAACGTGTTTTCAAAAGGGTCAAGACCTTGTTTTGCTTTCAAAAAAAAACCGCTTGCTTTGCTTTCCAAAGATTGGTTTTGAAAGGGTTTTAATATGGCTTTCGACAGAGGTTGCCGCTTTTCCTTTTAAACAGGCTTTCGAAGGGGTCGAAACACTTGTTGCCGCATTCTACCTTTCGACCCAATTGAGGTCGCTTTGCCTTAAAACATTGGTTTCAAAAGGTGCTTTCGCTTTTAAATAAGAAGCCACTTCTCCATGCTTTCGAAAGGTTTGGTGTCGAAACCACCTACTTTCTTTTACTTAAGAGATTGCTTTTGAAAGAGTTTCTTTTGACTTAGTTCTTTTAAGACCCTTTTTATGTTTTGAAAGTAATACCCAAAGGTTTCGAAAGGAATGGTTTTGAATGGTTTCGAAACTATGTTCCACAAGCTTTTTACTTGAGCCCGATGCTTTCGAAAGGTTTGTTATATGTAAAGGATTTAATGCTTTCGAAAGGTATAAGATAAAGGTTTCGAAGGGGTGATTCCCCAATGATTTTGGCTGGGTGATGTTTGATTATCTACTGAGGGGATATCTGGTTAGCGAAACGTGTCCGTTCGGCGATCGTATTCAATTCATTTCCCCTTCATTTCTTTCCTCTAACGAAATTGAGCGGCTGATTAGACGTGCGAGGACTGACGAAAGCACTGAGGAGATCATGGCTGAACTGGATAGTATGGATCCGCATCAATTCGATGACATATCTCTTACTCCAGAGGAGTTTCATTCCCCTTCCTTTGGTCTATTTTTCACCACGGGCCTAGTCGAAAGACCAAACGCCATATTGTCGGCCCTTCCACTACTGTTCTTGCTCTTGCTCCTACTTGGTCCTCCGACTAGTACAAGGAGGTTATGACATATCTTCATGGATTGAGTCAGTTACCTTCCATGGAGATGGCTATTGCTAGCATCGTTTGATAGATACAAAGAAGTTGCACATGGTTTCGACAAGGAAGGAAGTCGACGGATCATAGAGGGTTGTTCAGATTGTCTACGTCTTTGTTGTGGAATATCGTACTTAGTTATATTATTTATTTTGCAGAATTTATAGTAGTGTTTGAATTTGTATTTGAATTTTGCAAAAAGAATTAAACAATACATACGTTACAAATTACTTCTTATCCAACCTTGATTTGTATTCACCAACGCCATAAGCTCTGACATTGAACAAAAATGCCCGCAGCTGCATCCAAAGCCATATGGTTCGTTTGGATATTTTTTTGAAAGCTTTCAAAAAGTCAAAACAGACTTGCCGGACTTCCGTCATGTGCAAATGTTTTTGTGGCGGTTTAATTTTCCAACATTACAGTAAACCCTCTTGTTATCCTTCTGAATTTCCTATCTAATCATGTTATTAGTAAATCCCAGTCGAGAAGCATAACTGTCTCGCCGGAATCCTAATTTAGAAAATTAGAGCTTTCAAATGATTGGCTTGTAAACATTCTTCTGTAAGGCCAATGGCAAGGTAATTTTTTCAGATTACAATCTATATTATAGCAATTTTTTTGTCCTGTTCCACCCTTTTTTTTGTGTAGACTTATTCCAATTCTGTACGAGGTAGCATGCTTACGTATTAAAATACTTAGTTTTCCATGCAGAAGGTGTAACGTAGATTCCTAATTACGTCTTTGATGTTTCGTTAAGTGATAAGGAAGAATATTCACCGAAGGGCACCGCGTTTTGTGCTTGGGGCGACACGTTTGAACTTTTTTTTATCCTGCGGACCGCAGTGCCCCCAAACAACCAGCGAGCGTGGTGCCCTTAACACCATACTATTCAAAATTTAAAATTGTTTGAGTTTAGTAAAATTAGATTCACTTGGTTATATAGCATTTGGATGTGATCATTTCTTTGATTACCTCCAGGACCGACCTAGGAGTCAATGGTGCTACATCTAATTCCAAAGTTCAAACTTTCAGTCTTTTGGACTACTGCAGCCAAATATATTGTACAGGTGAAATAAGCCAATGATTTTTCGTTACTTTACTGGTATTTTGGCAAGTGCAATCCGCATGAGGAAAAAGGTATAACTGAAAAATAAATTTTAAATCAAGATGGTCCAACAATACTTTTGAATGTTGTTTTGAATATTTTAATTTGGCGTATATTAACATACTATGATATCGAAAAAGTTTATAACTGGAAGTTCTTTCAAAATTGTTGGATTTTAACTGTCAGTAGTTTTAATAGTTTAGTGTTGCTTGATAAATCAATGCATGTGTGCTAGTTTTATGGTAGAAGTGGTATTTGTGATCTTGTGTTTAGGTAAGTTTCTTGCATTGATTTGAACTTCTATTGTAGCCTATAATAGGCAGTTTGTTTATGAAATAAAGAGTGTATGCTTTTGTTTTGAAAAACACTGCCAATTCTAATATCTGGTATCAGACCCATATATCTCATCTTTTCATCTTCAACCTATATTACTTATACAAGGCATCAGAGAACTTTGTGCATCCTGCTATACCATGATTAGATGGTCATTATGATCGTTGGAGTTTGTTGATGGATAACTTGTTGAGGTCCAAGGGGTATTGGCATCTAGTCGAAACTGGAGTTGCAGAGCCATCAACAAAAGCAGAGTTCAGACTCTGACTGAAGCTTAGAAATCTAAACTTGATGAACAACGTTTAAAAGATTTGAAGGTCAAGAATTATTTGTTTCAAGGAATTGATCGGTTGATCCTGGAAACAATATTGAGTTCACTTATTTTTTTACTTGGTGGAATGCGCTGTATAATTTTTTTTTTCAGATGTGAAGGACTAAACAGAAAATGTTGACAAAAGTCTTAGAAAACTAAAAATAAAGACTCTAATGTGAGAATCAAAGAGAGCTAAAATATTAAAGATACGAAGGCTAAAATAATCAATGAGAGGATTAATAAAAATAATGGAATGATTAAGTCAGAATGGAAGAGTAAAAACTTTTGCTTTACCAATATATAGTAGATAGGCAAGTAGGGGCTACAGTTTAAGTTTTTCCATAGGTCAGTTTTTATAACTATCCGCAATTCCGTAAAGTTTAAGTAATAAATTACACATGTCTTACTTAAATTGAACGAAAAGACGGATAATTAAGAGAAAGAAAAAAGAAAGAAGAAAGAAGACAAGAAGAAGAAAGAAGACAAGAAGAAGAAGAAAAAACTAAGCAACCACAGAATCTCACAACGCAACAAAACAATATATAATATAACAATAATCTTTACAAAATGAAAAACTGTAATATACCTGCATCAATCAGAGTATAACAAAAAACCACTAACCATCGACCTGAATAGTTATAACAATCTATTCTTATAAATGCTGATAATTTTAACCAACCAATACAGTGGAAATAAGATAATAACTAGCCATCGATGAAGCCTCCTGCTCCAAACTCCTTTAAAATGCATCCGAATCTAATCTGTAAATATAATCGGTCTGACCCGAGCATTGAAAGAGAATAACGCTTGGATCAGTCTGGTAAACGAGCATGAGAAAACACATCTTAATTGGATTTATAAAGTTATAAAAACCTTTCAAAACAAAGGTATCTCGTAAGATCACGCCGCACATAAATACATATGGATTTTTACCTTACGATGACCAAAACATTTCCTATTAAATCTTTTAATATTATAATAATGTATATGATACAAATACATATTAATCATAGTCGAAATTGTTACATTAATTAAATTCCAGTATACTAGGCTCAACAATCAAAACCATAAAGGCACATATTAGAGCATGGATTTCCAACAATGACAAGGTAATAGACTACCTTCCGACAGTTCATCTCTAGAAGAATGTACCGAGGCACACCCTCGCTGCCCTCTACTAATATAGAATCGGCCTATTGCATAGACAACAAATTCGAAATATAGAGGGTAATCTAGCAAGGTGATGAACATATCCTAATGGGAGTGACCCACTTAGCCCTGCCACATCTATCCAGTTTTTGTTATTCCCGATGTGTGAGGCTTAAGGTAACGTTTTACCTTACACAGAAAAATCCCACTTTGAAAGCCATATTGTTGTTTTCAACAACACACTAATTGATTTTCTGTAAAAGTACCACCCTCGATTTCATATGCCTCAGAGAAGGGTGTTAAGTGCAAGAGGATTTTCCTCCTACACCACTAAATAGATGTACGTTTGTAAAAACCAATGTACATGGTTTTTAGAAATGCAATGTCAGACATTCATCCATACAAATTATCCAGGAACAAGACAAATCGAAGGCACTTTCCTACTACATCCTATCAGGAATCAACCTCAGGATTAGTAGCGAGCAGTCCTTTCATCGAAGATTTTCAGAATAAAGCACTACTGCCACACACACAGATATATATATATATATCTATATATAATAAGGAAACATCCATTTGAAGCTTTTGAAAATACCGAAATACCCTTCTAAAATTCTTTAGCATGATAAGGATGATTATGTCACTTTTATACCGTACGTGCTTTCTTATCCACTACGTGCCGGTGAACTTTTTATGTTGCAGGTTACTAGGTCGATTAATATAGGCACCCTTTGTTCATTTCACGCATGTATTATCTCACTGTTTTTTCCCACGTTTCATTTACATATTCATTTCCCCAATTCACCCGACTTTCTCCCCTTCCATAAAAAATAACCCAAAAACAACAAGGTGAAAAAGCAAAAACGAAATCAGATTACAATCTTCAAATTCAGGCTTTTCATATTTATCTCTTTTAACCGAGCTTTGTTACTCTCAAATAGTTTGTATTAAGTTTCCATTTCTGGCCATGTTTCCATTAATTAAGTGAAAACGAAACTAGATCATGACCCTTTTTTATTTTGTGTTTACAGTCTAAAATCAAATCTTGGAACTCAATTTAATGGCATCAATTCTATTTTTGGCAATTTCTATCACTAATTTCAACATGTATAAATTCTACAGGATCTGATTACCAGTATTTAGGGCCTGGATCAAAATCCTTGCAAGGAAGACATGAAGGAGCATTGATATGCTTTGACTATTGTGAGTTTACAATTTTCTTCGCTATTTTTTCATTTATTTGTTAGTATTGCTTAGTTTTGACGTAGATTGCTACCTTCATTTGTTTTTTTTATTTTGACTGGCATCATTCTACAAGCCTCAAGGTATGTGATTGCAATCTTTAGATTTGCACTCCTATTGTTTTATGAAATGACTAAGTATTGTTAAAAATGCTGAAAGATTGGGGGATTCAAATAGTATAGATAAAGGGAAACAATATACTCTAACTGAATGATTTTGACTGTATGAAATTGTTTCTTTACGATTTAAACAATGTGGTTTTTGATTGAAAGTAACCTCATTTGAATGATTTGGATTTTATTTTTGTTCTATTTGCATATTACACATGATTGCTTATCCTATGTACTGTTTTACTTTATTTAAATATGCACAGGATTTGATTAATTTGAATACAAGCACCTTTGATGAAAGAAAGAGATGTGTATATATTTGTAATTTTAAAAAAAAGGTTATACAAAACATGTTATTAAGTTCAGGTTTGATTTCGAAAAAAATAACTATTTTTTTCGAAAATAATAATAGGGATGTAATATAAAATATATTTTTGAGGAGTGTTTTATCCGCTTATGAAACTTGAAAATGAGGGGCAGATCCTAATTTCCGCTGTTATATGATGCATAAATGGTGTCTTCATGAATCATACTCGATGTGTCATCGAACAAATTGACTATGCAAATTTACATTGTCAAACTAATGAGAAATGTACTATATCATGCTTCTGTTTCTTCTCACTCAAGGTTTGGTTCAAGTGCCAAGATCAAAAAATGATTGTATGGATTAACCTCAAGAACTGTTGGATATTACAAGCAAGGAGGATATTTTGCAAAGTGGTTAGTGTTATGTACCTTTTTTACGTAAACAAAAATAACTATTGGTACTATCATCTATAATTACTTTGGTAATAGTTTCTACTCAGATTGGATATTGAAATTAAACTATGTTTACCTAATTTCATAATAAGTCGGAACAATTGTTGTTGAATTAGCAATAACAGTCACAATTTGATACCCAATGATTAAGTGGTTTAGCATGCATAGACTTCTTAGTTCATATGTAGCAATTAATGTTTCTTCAAAATGCTTGGATGATAGACATTTTTGGTTTTTACTTTGTCATCCAAAGATTCATATGCACGTATTATCTAATAAACATCGAAATTTGAATTCAGTATATGTTTATTCAATATCTATATTAAGACCATGCATACAGAATACACAAACACATAATACTTTTGCTAATTGTACACTTTAAAAGAAAAATATAGGTATCGGAATGGATTGAGCAATCATTAAAAGAGGGTATCATGAGGTGGGCAGCTGATATCTTGAATATGTATTCCTAAGAGGGCATCATGCTAAAAGAAATAGATAAAAATTTGTATTTTGAACATTGTAACTTTTTTTTGTAAATATGAAGTAGGGCTCCATTATGTCTAACTATATTTGATCATGGTCAATAAAAAGAATGGATTCAGCGATCATTAAAAGAGGGTGTCATGAGGTGGGCAGCTGATATCTTGAATATTTATTCCTAAGAGAGCATCATGCTAAAAGAAATATACAAAAATTTGTATTTTGAACATTGTGACTTTTTTTTAAAAATATGAAGTAGGGCTCCATTATGTTTAACTATATTTGATCATGGTCAATAAAAAATTATTTATAATAAATCCAGAGTTTATTTACAAACTAAAAACTACAACAAAATGAATAAAAAATTTGGGCATTTTGAGAAGTGCAATGATTGCTGTTAAGGTCAAGCACTTCATAAAAAGGAAGTAGCAATCAATATTATGTTAGTAGTTGGTTTGAGAAATTAAATGTTGCATGAAGAATCTTATTGTTTGGAAACTGCTGATTATCTAATGATAATTATTATAAAAATATGTTAATTTACGTTATTGTATTGTATTTTATCATATTATGTTTTAAGTGCATTTTTTAGTGTGTGCTTGCTGATGTGGAGTTGGCACATGTTATATCATTGGATGTAGTGATCGAAGAGAAAACAAAGAAATTAGTTAAATTTTAAAATGTTGAAGATGGATGGTAACCGGGGTTGTTCTTTTAATTTCCTGGAAGCTATATCATTAGGTAGTTATTGAGTTTATGTTTGGAACTTAAGTACTTTTCTATATATTTGTGTTATGGTTTTGTTAATTTGTTTTTACTTAGGAGTTTTTACTACTGTATAAACTCAATTGTATGTGAAACCTTTATATGCACATGCTATACACACATACATATATATGTGTGTATACCTAATTGAAGTGGAAACTAGCAAGCATCCCTAATGTTACTTTATTTCTCTTCAACTATAAATGATAGTCTTCTTTCCTTCTTTGATATCATTACTGTTATGTTCATACTCTACAGAAAACATGAAAAACTCAACCGCTTAACATGTTGTCATATTGCATCCTATGTATAGTTATCAATGCTCATAGTTTGTCCCCAATCAATTTTTGCAGGGAACAAATATGATGGGAATGATAACATTTATTTCATTTATTTTTATTACCATTAACTTCATTCATCCAGATATATACTTAATTGACATTGCTTATATCCGCTTGAAGCTACACCAGGGAATTGATTCGTCTTTATTGGGTAACAGTATTAGTACAGGTTTTTCCTATGCTTTTGTAACAGTGGTGTGGAAGTAATTCTTGAACTATAATCTTTTTGCAGTGAACGTGTTTCTCCGACTATTGTGTATCTATTTACTTCATCTTCATCTTGAAATGCTAATCTAACTATTTCATATTATGAAGTATATTTGAGGATCACCATCTTCTTTTTATGAGTAATTCAAGTCGCTAACTTAGATATACATGAACATGCAAGAAAAAATTATAATACTATGATTTTACCACCGTGTGCCTTTACCAGTATCTATAATTCAATTTAAAGCTCATTTCCATATTCTTATACACACCTTTATCAGACGTGCATATATACAGTGGAAAAAAAGTATACAACGAAAAAATATGCACGTTTGTACGTACTATTTACATTAAAAAAAGTTAACTCACGGCAGTTTCTGCACACGTCCAACGGTTCATTTGAAGTTTTGAAAATTACGCAATTAACCCTATAACATTCGGCTATGATCATGGGATATTTGGTCAATCCATATACCTCACACCAACGTTTGCAAATATTCTGTCAATTTTCTCATAAACCCAAACCTCTCCAAATGCCATCATCTTCATGGTTTTCACATTCTTACATTCTTGCAGTTTTATATCTTTGCAATCCAATCTCTAATTTTTATTTCAAATTTTTGTTATTACTCATATGTGTAGAGAAATCTCAAAGCCCATAATGCTCTCACTTTTTGTTGTTGTGCGCTCATAATATAAGACTTTGAAATTGAAGTGATTATTGATGTAATACTTTCCATTCTTGCTCTGAGCAAACACATATAATTTTAGCTTAAGCAAAGTAGAAGGAAAAAAACTGCTTCACTTAGTAATTATGAAAATGTATCTTACTTTAAAACCAACAAGATAGCCATTGTCTTACTTTAAATTACTGAAGGTATGATTAAAGTTTGTTATGGTCGAGTACTTATTGAAATAAATAGTGATTCTAATTTTCCTACTCAAGTGGATATGATCAATGAAAATAACGAGATGACATTTCAAGGCATTGAGTATTAATAGGTACCCATGAAATGTCAGATTTGCAGTAGCTTTGGACACAGCGATAAATTTGTGCATATGAGAAAGCATGGGCCTCAAGACATAGATTCGATATACGAGTCTCCAAACCGAAATGAAAATAGAAAACAATTAACTGCAAATTGCAGAGTATGGTCATGTACCTAAAAATACCATAGTCCAGTTTACACAGTCCAGTTTTAATATAGATAAAGAAGTGCAAATGGAAAAATCATAATATAAATAAACAAAATCCTTTATATGATCCCAATCAGAACCGTAGTAAGTAAAATTCAAAACCAATTCATGAATATTTAAGTTCAAATGACTAGAGCATAAGCGAAGAATATCCCAGCAGCACAGAAGTTGAAGCTGCAGACTAAAAAAAGATAGTAGTGCCAAATATTATGAACAAGACAATGCATCACCACAATCAATACAATCCAACTCTGACAATGGACAAGCAAAATAAGACATGGAGTTGGTATCTGACAATGCAAAGAGCGAGAATAATGTTGTAGGAGCATAAAATAAAGGCAGAAATCCAAATATGTAAAAATAAAGAAAACGAAGACACTCAATACGTTATGAATACCAATGCAAACAAATAAGTGAAGTAAATAGTAAATAAAATATAGAAAACAAATACTAACATTCTCTAATGTTTAGACCATTAAGTGACTCTATTACTAGATAGTTGCACAAAATTATAGCATAGAAACAGGTCTGTACTTAACTAAAATAGTTAAACATATTAGCATATCCAACCAAAAGATTCATTTTGTTTAACAGCTCAAAATAAAATAACTCAAATTAGGAAATTAAAATAAAAAATTAGTTGGAAGTAAATGTCCAATATTCAGTAGACCTTACCTTTTAAGAAACAATCGTAACGGTATGACAAAACCTTCACCACTTTAATATTGCCTTTATCAGTAAAATATGTGTATTAATCTAACATAAATAAAAATAATAAATGAAAGAACATATGAGTTAAACAAAAAACTGTAGGCATCAAAGAGGATTGTGACATCCTCCATCTTTTTTTTAATATGGGTACATGGCCCAAGGCCCAGACACAAATAAGCGGGTAAAATACCAAAAGTCTCTACAAAACACAGTAGATTAGGGTTACCGCCGACACAAACACATACGCGAGAAACCCTGAACTACTTAAAATACTTAAAAATGGCGGAAGATACTCGAGCTTCAGCCATATTCTTTAGCTCCGCTCTTCTCCCTTCTTTCCCAAAAAGATAAAACGTCTTTGAATCTGCTCCTCTTCCCTTCTAAACCACTATCGAAGCTTTTGTTGCTCGATTCACTAATTTTCTTAGTAGATCCGGGCTCCCAATGACATAAATATGAAGAATCTTTCATATTATCCGTCTCATGATCTTTGTATGAGCTATTTTACATGTTTGTATGTACTATTTTACATGTTTACTATATGAAGAAATTTGCATGCATTTTACAGCATTATCAACTTGATGCAATCATGTTTACTATATGAAGAAAGCTCAAGCAAAATAAATTAGCATTTCATTAAGTTTAAAGATCCATGCATGTAAATGATAGGAAAATAATAAAGCTATTCATATTATGACTTGACTAAAAATATTGCAATCTGCCACACAACCTTGAAATGAGCATTTCATTAAGTTTGTTTAACGATTGGCAATTTCAATGAAATGTTAATCTATATGAACTATACTGTTCAAAATTTGAAATATGGCCCATGCATGCAAAACATCATGGTTGTCTTTTAAGTTATATGCCTTTTAACTTTATGGCGCATGCATGCATTGTACTATACTGTGTAGTTATATGCCTTTTAAGTTTGTTTAACGATTGGCAATTTCATGGAAATGTTAATATGTATGAACTATACCGTTCAAAATTTGAAATACGGCGCATGCATGCAAAACAAAGTCAGCTATTATATAAAAAGTAGTACAAAAAAATATACATCGAAAAAATATGCATGTTTGTATGTACTATTTTACGTCATGGTTGTCTTTACACACGTCCAACGGACGTGCCATACATACTGGTATATATATATATATGGAATTGCGGGGCTAGTAGCAAGCAGCCCTACATCATGAAGATCGCTGTATTCAAAATTCATCATCTTCAACGAATTTGTACTTTCGAACGCATACGTTGGTCAGAAGTGGTTTTCAGATAAATCCGATCCCGGTCTCTCCAGACCAATAATCGATTAAAGGCCCTCAGCCTCATATGGAAACCAAGTCTTGTAGACTTATCATGTTTCCAACTCTTAACTTGCTATCCTTCGGCCAAGAAGGAAGCTCAGTAGATTGGAGTACCATAGTCACTTTGCCCTACTTCAATCGTCATTCTTAACACCAAAGCCTACTCAGTTGGCCTCATACTAAGTGCATGACTAATCAGTCCCACATCAACTTAAAAAACCAAAAATGGGCAAAAATACAAACTAGCACACAAGCAGTCACTTGACCTGTTTAATTATTCTTTTATTAATTAAATCACTTTCCAAATATTTATCTTAAAATATCTTTAAAAAGATCTGTTTTCAAAACCATTTTAATCTTTCGTATTTGGAAAACATTTCCATATACTTATTTCAATGGTATAAGTATATTCACAAACCATTTCATTTTCAACACTTAAAAAATATCGCTATATACATAAATTCGTAATAAGTATATTTATAAATCTTTGAGGAAAGCTTCATATTTTCCAAAACACGCTTTATTGGATCAAAATGAATATTGGGTAAAACATCGTTATGACAATCCAAAACAATAATATATAAGGGATTCGACTATTTATATTTATATAAATTCCATATACTATATGAAACATTTCCTTTCAGAAATCACTTACCATAACAACAGTATTATGGTTTATGCCTTCCTCGCTTCTTGAAAACATCTATCACAACAATAAATGTTGAAATCTATGTCTTCGTCTGTTAATACATTTTAAATCACTTTTTAAAATCATCTCCATCGAAAAATATCACTTTCAAAACATCCCTTTAAAAGATTATTTTAACTTTTAAAACGTGAATGTATTTCTTCTATAAAAATCCATTTCCAAAAAAATATATCACTAAATTTTTAAAAAGAATGGCTTCCAGATCTGGAGCGGGAGATTAGGGTTTTGCCTATTCTTCTGCTTTTTCTCTCGTTTTTTTTCCTAGTATTCTGTCTCTGTTTAATCTTTCTACTTTCTGTCTTCACTTCTTTCTCCTCAAACCTGGAAATCATGGGATCTCTGCGGGATGATGAAGGTTGG
Source organism: Allium fistulosum (assembly GCA_030737815.1). Taxonomy (NCBI): domain Eukaryota; kingdom Viridiplantae; phylum Streptophyta; class Magnoliopsida; order Asparagales; family Amaryllidaceae; genus Allium; species Allium fistulosum. The sequence goes on along the minus strand of CM060906.1, from coordinate 270,809,827 downwards.
GAGGAGGTGAGAAGAAAAAGAGGTAAGGCTACTGTTTCTTCGGGTCCTGATCAAAGACTGAATTTGGGAGGGCAAAGACCGAATAGATCTAGAGTTATTCCAGATCGGAACGCGGGGAGGAGGGAGCAAAAGGATCTTTCTGTGCGTACATCTACAAACCATTCGAAAACTGTAAAGCAGAAAGGATTGTCGCCCGGTAGTAATTCTAAAATAATTTTCACTGTTTCAGAGAATGCAAAAAAGTTTTCATACAGAGAGGCAGTGCAAGTAGGAGCTGTAGGAGATCTAGGTAACCTAGATCTGGAATTTATTGAGCCTAAAATTGCGAACGGTAAGAGGATTGGTTCCCTTTCTTCTGAAGCTATTAAAGAAGCGGAGGGAGGTTGGGATCTTTGCATTTTATTATATGTGGTTGGGTATAAACCATGGTTAAGATCTTTTGAGGGTTATGCTAACAGAGTCTGGGCTACTAAGAAGCCGTTTACTGTCCATACACGGAATAACAGATTCTTTGTAGTGAGATTTGGGTCTGAGGATGATTGTGATAAAATTCTGAAATCAGGTCCTTGGTTTATGGATCGTAATTTGATCATTATGAAGAGACTGTCCCCAAATATGAGAACTGATAGAGATCTCCTCACATCGCTTCCTATGTGGGTTAGACTTCCTGGTCTAAGCTTTAAACTATGGGGCAATAAAGCGATTAGTGCTTTAACTAGTACTATAGGTGTTCCCATTAAGATGGATGAGGCCACAAAAAATAAATCTAGACTAGCTTTTGCTAGAGTTCTGGTTGAGGTAAATGCCACTTTTGGTATGCCTAATATTATAGAAGGTATGGACGATAACGGTAGAAGTTTCACTCAGGTAGTGGAATATGAGAATCCTCCGCCCATTTGTGGTAAGTGTGTATGTTTTGGTCACGTTTCAGATGAATGTCCTATGACTAAGACTTGGGTTCCTAAAGTGACGCAAGTTATTAACTCTGACAAGGAATGTCCTTCTGATGTTGGTTTGGCAGGAAGTGTGGTTATTAACAGGGAGGAAGGTGGACTTGAGATTTCTAAGGAGGTGGAGAATCAGTTGCTAGATGGAAGTCACACTGTTTCAGAATCTCTTCAAGAAGACAATGGAGTTAGAACGAATGTTGGGACGGAGATATTTTATGGTGAAGATTCGACTGTAGTTTTACAGTCAGAAGTGCATCAAGGAAAACAAAATACAACTGTTGCTAGTTCTACAATTGATGGTCATCGGAATAGGTGCCAGTCTATTCCTATTGAGATGGAGCCAGGAGTTAGGGGTAATAATATTTTAGAGCAAAAACAAATGGAAGTTTTACCATCGGATCAGAGTTTAGAAAGAGTTGTACCCTCAGAAGAGCGTGGTGAGGGGGCAATTTCAGAAGTTTTAGAATCAGACCCTGTTTCTCACACCGAAATAGGAGCCAGAGAAGAATGCTACACTGCTCCCTTGGCCAGGTCGGGTCCTCCTCCTGATCAAGGAACCAATGGGCCTTTTATCCCTGTATCTCCAACTACCCCGGGAGCCAGAGTCCCGAGATCTTCTCCTCCGAAGTCACCTTCGCCTCACTTAACTTTACTTAATCGCCCGTCGTCATCATCGGATACCCATATCTTTCCAAACGCATTACTATCTAATGATTTATTTATTGATGATTGTATATTTAATAATGTTAATTTTAGGAAAGGTACTGAATCTTGTTTTAACTCACAGGTTCAAGACATTCTGGATCAGGAAACAGGAACTAAAGAAGTGGTAGAGGAACAGAGTTCTTATGAAAAGGCAGACGGAGTTCAGGAGATATTAGAAGAGCAAATTCTGCCTAAGCCTCAGGACATAGAGTTTGAGAATATTCAGAAGGATAAGCTTGTTCGTAAGAATCCTAAATGGGTTCAGATGTTAGGCATTTCATTGGAAGATAAAGGGGAGACTCCCAATAGTAGGTCGTTGGGGACCCGTAATAACAGAGTCTTATAATGTCAATAGCTAGCTGGAACGTTAGAGGGTTCCATAACCCCAATAGAATGGGAGAAGTGAGGAAACTCATAGATAAGTATAATATAAGTTGTTTTGGTATTCTAGAAAATAAATTGTTACTTTCGGATTTAATGAAGCTGGAAAGAACGTTGGAAGACAGATGGAAAATTATTAGTAACGTCTCTTGTTATTATAAATGTAGGATCATGGTCCTTATTGATGGTAATTATTGGGATTATAACTACATTAGTATGAGTGATCAACACATTACTATCGAACTTATCAACCCATCGAAGTTCAAATGTAATTTAACTTTTGTTTACGCTCATAATTTTGTTGATTTTAGGAAAAGATTATGGAAAAATTTACAGGAGGATGCTATTAATATCTATAGACCATGGATGGTTCTCAGGGACTTTAACTGTATTCGTAGTCCCTTAGAAAAAAAGGGAGGTAAACCTGCTACTTTTGGTAACTTGTTTGAGTTAGATGATCTGTCTAATCATACTGGTCTTAATGAGATTATTATTAAAGGTTATGAATTTTCTTGGTAGTCTGGTCCGAGTCGAAACATTTTTTCAAAAATAGACAGAGCTTTTGCTAACCTAGATTGGATTAATTTATTTACAGACTTATCGGCTGAATATTTGCCTCCTTCTGTGAGTGATCATAATGCTGTACTTGTCTCGCTTTATTCCAAGTCTAGGGTTAAAAACAGTCCTTTTAGATATATGAATCATTGGTCCTTATGTGACCAATATTTTCCTTTGATTGAGAAGTTTTGGATTTCTAACCATAAAGATAGACCTTTGTTTCAGATCATTAGTATCCTCAAAAATGTCAAGAGAGAGCTAAAGAGTTGGAGTGCTAAATCTCGTAATATGAAACAAGAGGTTAAAGTCCAGAGAGAGAATTGTTCTAGACTTCAAAAACTCTTGGAAAAAGTTTATGATCACAATTTAGCAGTGGAATTTCAAAGAGCTAAGATAAACCTGGATCTAGCTCTTAAGAAAGAATTTCTGGTTGCTAAACAAAAGGCTAAATGTGATTGGCTTATGATGGACGATGAGGCTTCCTCTTTTTTTTTATGCTAAGATGTCTAGCAGAAGAAATAACAAGCGCTTGACCAATATTGTAGTTAATGGTACGACGGTCTCGGAAGATAAATTTGTTGATTCGGCTATTGATTATTTTAAACGCATTTTTAATCTCCCTTTAAGTGATCAATTTCCTGAAGTTATTTGTAAAACGGTTATTTCTGATTATGGTGCTAATTTTCTGAATGAAGGTATATCCTTAGAAGAAATTAGATTCGCATTGTGGGATATCAAAGATACTGTCTCCCCTGGACCGGATGGTTTTAATTCTTTGTTTTTTAAGACTCATTGGAATCTTTCGAAAGATTTAATTTTCAAAGCTTTGAATGATATTTTCTTAAAGGGTGTTATAATCAAGGAGTGGAATCATACGTTTATTCATTTGATTCCAAAAAAGCCCATTCCTTTTGCATTCTTGATTTCAGACCCATAGCTTGTTGTAATACGCTATATAAGGTTTTCTCTAAAATTCTGTGTAATAGACTGGGTCCGTTTATGGATAAGTTGGTGTCCCCTAATCAGACGGCTTTTATCAAAGGAAGATCAATAGGGGATGGAATCTTGTTTGCTCATGAAATTATAAGGGGTCTCGGAAGAAAGGATAATAAATATATGTGTATCAAAATTGATCTGAAGAAAGCCTACGATTCGATCAACCGATCTTTTGTTATACATATGCTTATAAACATGGGTTTTCCAAGTAAATGGGTGAAAATTATCGAAGATATTATTAAGACTCCTGTTTTTTCTATCATTGCTAATGGAGAAGCGCACAGTTATTTCAAGAGTTCTAACGGGCTTCGTCAAGGTGACCCGCTTTCCCCTATACTTTTTACTTTGGTTATGGAATATTTTACTTTACTGATGGACGGTAAAGTCAGGGACGGTCTCATCTCCCCAGTTACAGATTTTGATAATAAGTTGACTCATCTTATATACGCTGATGACATTATTGTATTTACTAAAGCTAATGCTCAGACAGCAACTGCTATAAGTGATGTTTTTAAGACCATGAAGGAGGTTACTGGTTTGGAGCTTAGTTTTGAGAAATCTAATGTATTTTTTGGGAAAGGGGTGGATTGTTGTTCAGATATCAGCTTGATCCTCAATATACAACAATTGGATCTCCCTATAAGGTACTTGGGTATTCCTTTGTCTAGTGCTAATCTGAAGGATAAGGATTGCTCTTCCTTATTAGAGAAAATTAAGTTAAGGTTTGATAGTTGGGAAACTAGAATGCTTAGTCTAGCTGGGAGACTTGAACTTATAAAATCTACTATTTACCCTATAATTCAATTTTGGATGCAGTGTTTTTGTCTTCCAGTCTCAACGTTAAATAAAATTAAACACTTGATCTTAAACTTTTTATGGAAAAGTCATAGTAGTAAGATTCCTTGGGAGATTTTGTGTAGGCAAAAAGAAGAAGGAGGAATGGGATTGAGAAATTTAGAAGAGATGAACCGAGCGTTATATATCAAACTGATATGGAAAGTGATCAATTCTGAAGGAATTTGGGCAAAGTTAATGCATAGTAAATATATTGGTCAAAAAAGTTTTTGGGAAATTAATCAGCGATTGGACGACTCGGGAGTTTGGAAATTCATTTTGAAAACTAGACAGGTAGCTTTGAAATGTCTTTCTCTTAATATTGTAGATGGTAAAACTACTTCTTTATGGTATGATCCATGGCTTAACGGTAGTTCTATTATGGAACGCATTGGTAGAGATACTGCTTTCCGAACTGGTTCGGAAAATCTATCTCTTAGTAAGATCATAAAAGACGGTGTGTGGAAGTGGGATTCGTACAGCTTTCTATGTCTTATTCATGCAGATATTGAAGGAGTTAAGATTCATAATAATAGAGATAGGGATTTTTGGTCTTGGAAATGCTCAAAGGATGGATTATTCCAATTTAAAAAAGTATGGAACACGGTTAGATCCAGCTTTGAGACTAAGTATTGGGCTCCTTTGGTCTGGAATAAAATTCATGTCCCCAAAATGGCGGTATGCCTATTTAAAGTTGTCAATGACTAGCTTTTGACAAAAGAAAGACTCCTACAAAAGCAGATTGTCGTGGACCCTAATTGTGTCTTTTGTAACAATTACATTGAAAATATAGATCACCTATTTTTTCAATGTAATTTTACAGAAAGCATATGGCTTTGGAGTTGTAGAAAATTTCTTCAAGTTCCGAAAAATGTACTTTCCTTTTCCTTAAAAGAGGATCTACAGAAAATTGTTACATTTTCTAGCTCTAAGAGTCTCAGTTCAGACTTGTTTCAATTGTCCTTATCAGTTTGTGTCTGGCATATTTGGAAAGAAAGGAACGAAAGGATTTTTCAGAATCGTTTTACAGATAGGTCGCAGATTTGTAAGAACATTTTCCAGGTAATGAATATCAGAATGGAAAAATCAAAAAACACCAAGAACATTACTGGTATGAATGCAGTAATAGCTTCGAAATGGGGATATACCTCCCAATGCTGAATTGGGGTTTTCTGCTTTTCATAAGATCTGTTCTTCTCCTTTCTTCTTGCTTCTTGTCTCCTGGTGCCAGGTTTCTCTGATCCTGTTTTATTTACAATTTTCTTCCTCTCTTATAAACTACATATTATTTTACAATTTCAATACATATTGAACTAGCTTTATTGAGTTGCAGATCTGCAGGATATTCCGAGTGCTTGAACCTGGGCAAAGCAGTAGTTAGTTGAGAAAAGAGGCTAAATTTAGAGATCTGAGCAGATTCAAAAGATATTAGACTTCTTAAAGTTTTTAGAGGTTTTCCTGTTAGCATTCAAGAGACTTATCTTGTCCTCGCTGTCCAGGAAGGTTGGATATCATCATAGAAGTTGTCTCTGATTGTTCCGACTGCTAGCTCCCCAGCTTTAGTCGATCTGTGTTCCTTGCTGCTGATCTTGGTTCCTACAGTTCAAACGTCACTTGTTAGTTTATCGTTGTAAAGTATTAAGACTTACTTTGTCAGTGAGACTTATCTTTAGAGATCTTGCGAAGTGCTGGATCTAGTATGCGGTGTGCTTTGATTTGGAATTAGCAGAGAATTTGGGCTTAGCAGAGGATTGCTGGTGACCTTCGCTCTTCGTTGACTCGCCGTCATTACTAACTTTTTAGGTTTCTTTTAGTGAAGAGTTAATGAACGAATGAAGTAGTTTGTTGTAACCGGTTTCCTTTTTTCTACTTTACAGTTCAGTCTAGATGTTTCGAGATAATGTTTTGTTTTGGTGGGCTTTGGGCCGTAGACCTTTGTTTTGGCTACTCTTGGCCTTGTATTTGTTGTTTTTTTGTACTTTACCCTATTCTTAATAGAAAAGTTTGAATCCTTATTAAAAAAAAATATCAACATAAATCATTTCCATATTTATAAAACTAGGTTTATAAATCTCCTTTCTATTTTATAAAACTTCTCTTTATAAAATCTGTTTATTTATAACATTCTATTTATAAATCCATTTTTTTATAATCTCATTTATTTATAAATTCCCGTTTATAAATCTATTTACCAAATATCAATTGCAAACCCATTTTTAATATTTATAAAACTTTGTTTATAAATATGTTAATTTATTTGTAAAATATTACTTCGGTAAATCTTTTATATAAACCATTTCAGAAATATTTGTTTCAAACTATTTCTATCTTGTTTAAAACTGTATTTCCTTTATAATAAAAGATGGACTTATATATTAAGTTTTAAAACCTTTATAATACAATTCGAAAATCTCTATATAAAAATACTTCACAAAACAGTTAAATCAGTATTTAAAAAATCATTTTTTATTTCATTTCAGTAAACTCCTTTTAATAATTTATGAATAATTATTAAAACATGTATTATTTTAAGTATCACCTTAAAAATCATTTTAATTCAAAATCGTTATTTATATATTTCAAAATACTAAACGGTGCTACTACAACACTATATAAGTAAAATCATGTCCATGTCATCAAATATGGCATCCAAGAAATTATATATCACAATATATATGAAAAGTAAAATCAACGGTGGTGAGGAATCCTGTTGGATCCCTCCAACCTGCCCCCCTACATCACATACAGTATATAATCATATAATATAGGTCACTCGCTACTAGGCGGGCACATATAAAAGGTCATCCGCCCAAGGGTGGGAATAAATCCACACCAAACCAAGCAACAAAAGGCATCAATAAAAATTTCTACACTTATATAAAATATAAGTGGGCCTAAAAAGGCTAGTTAACTCGGCTAAATTCTAGTTGTCGTCGAAACGTTTTGGTTTCGAATAAGATAAAGCAGCGTTTAATTTTAGTTTGAAATTCGACAAGCTCCGAATTTGATGAATACAACTTGACGACAAAGATAATTTTGATAGGAACACAACGGTGAAACATGGCCTCGATCGGACCACGTATGAATAAAATATGACCGTTAGAACATCACGAGATTAATTAAATTATAATTAACTTTAATTACTTAGGTTTAATATCTTAATTACCTTTCTTAAGTCACGATTTAAACCCAGGCCGCTCCTTTTCAAATCTAAGACGTCGCCTTAGTTCGATCGAAAGCCGCTACCATTGATGACGGGATGCCACCGCACTTCACTCGTGAGCAGCCCCCCACCTCGACAAGCCTATGCCCCAAGTGTCGCCGCCTGAAAGCCTCCTCCGCTGCCAAATCACTTGATAAAACTACCGACGTCGCGTCCCTATTGGACAGCCACGCCACGTTGATTTCCAATCCAACCGACCAACCTCTTCCCTTCATCAAGCCATGAAACTTTGCAGTTGAGGTTGAAGACCGATACAGCCTCTGGTGGTCGTGATCATCATGGGCCGTTGAATGTGGATAATAGAAAAATGGCGACTTGGGTTTTATTTTTAGGGTTTAGAGCAAATAGAATGAGTTAAGATCCTTTTATAGAAAAATTTCAAATACTATTCATCCCTAAAAATCCCCAACTCCAAACGAGACGTGCCGCCTGGTGTTTTATATTAAACACCTCCATTCCAAACATAATGGAACTAGTATCGGAGCCTAATTCCATCATATGCAAAGTTAGCTTTCAAAGTAAAATTGTATTATATTAAATTCTCATAATTATTTTCTATGCGTTTCGAGCTTGCACGAACACACAATACGTCTGATCGTCACGAAACTCATCGGTATACAATGATTCGCTATCTCAGATTCAATGGCACTGGTTTTGTCAAAATCCAAGACAGTGTCCCGAAATAATAATTTCACACGTTGATTAAAACAAATTATTATTGAAACAATTTTGGTCACTTTTAATTCTAAATTAAAAGTTTACTCTAACCATTTATTATCTAAATTGAATTTAAATAAACTTTTGAAATCCCTTTATTCAAATTAAATTTGAGATTCAATCATTTAAATAATTTCGATGTTTAAATCACCATTTCAATATTCAAGTAACCCTTATACTTGAAATTTAAGCTGTTTGACATATAAAACTAATATTTCAATATTTAAAATTAATTAAATATTTCAAATTTCAAATGTTTAAAATTTGGGTCGTTACATTCTTTCTCCCTTAAAAGAATTTCATCCCCGAAATTACTAAGGTAAGAAAAATGTTTCCAACCCATTAACCTTTCAAAATCGATTAGTTGAAGCTTTTTATCAAATTTTCAAAGTCTTAAAAATACGGAAAATTTCAGTAGGGTCTCCTTTGAGCGGCTCGATCGGAAAAAATTATAAATCGCCATTACGGGTCCAAATAAGCCAAAAGAAAATAAAAGCTAAGCGGTTGGTCATAAAATCATCAAATCCAAATGACAAAATAAATGTGTACCTATCTGTCGGACAACCAAACTCTATTTATGAAGCCAAAAGCAACTAGCGATTTTTGCTTCCATAAACTTGTATTTACTTTCAAATAATATCCAACGATATAACCTTTATTTACTTATATCAACAGTATAAAATTTATTAAACCCCGTACGATGTACATATATCATCCGTAAGCAATATCAAATCCGATTGCTCGCTTGATCACGCAATTTCACTTCCGAACAAGTATCGTTTACTCGACCACTCTAGTGCGGACTCTGATTTGGTTCCTTGATTAGAAACCGTCGTTCTCCTTGCATAGCCATCAACAATGATAGAGAAACTTCAGAATCAAATTAAAAATCCATATCCAGTGTTCGCCGAGAAGAATCGAGTGAAAAATCCTAACTCGGACCCGTGTAAGTCACCTCGAAATCTTATACTTGAGGTTGGATTTAACAACTATGCGAATAAAATGATTTATGTACAACTTACATGTTCATTCAATTGGTTTCTTATTATACCAAATTCCTTTTTATTCATATTCTTTTTATTCACATCCATTTTTACTTAGTATATTTCTTTCAATACTAATAACACTTAGGAACCATACTATAAAACCATTACTTAAGTTTATTATAAACATTCTATGCAACATAACTTATGTTTATTATCACTTTAAAACTTAAGTTCATATTCATTTTAAATCACAATCAATTTCATTTAATTTTACTTAAGTTAAATTTCATTTCATAGTTCAATTTCAGATTTTCTTTTTTTAACATGCATATCCAATAAATTTAAAATTTGTTTTAACTGGTTAGTTCTCAATTTATTAGTTATAAAAACTTATTTCTTATAATTTCTCAAAAACACTCATCTTAATTTTCCAATTTAACCCGGAAGTGTTCAACTGTCCAAAATCGTTGAAAATTCCATTTTATTTCAATAAATAAAAATTTCCAACAACATCTCAAGATGAGATGCACAGACCCAACTTATCCTAAGAGTAGGATGCATGAGTCCATACAATATCACTTGACCCGAAGATTTAAGAATTAAACACCTTGTTTTTATTTCAAATCATTTTGAAATAATAATAATATACATAACTCTTTTGTATATCAAGTCATACTTTTGTAATCTAAAACAATCTTTGTTTGCCAAAACCAAAACTATTATGGTGACGATCAATTTTACACGTTAATAATAATTTTAATTCAAAACAATACTCCGGAATAATAATTTTGCACGTTAATTAAAACAAATTATTATTAAAACAATTTTAATCACTTTTAATTCTAAATTAAAGTTTACTCTAACCATTTATAATCTAAATTGAATTTTAATAAGCTTTTGAAATCTTTATTCAAATTAAATTCAAGATTAATCATTTAAATAATTTTGATGTTTAAATCACTATTTCAATATTCAAATAACCCTTGTACTTGAAATTTAAGCCGTTTGACTTATGAAACTAATATTTCAATATTTAGAATTAATTAAATATTTTAATTCAAATGTCTAAAACCTTGGGTCTTTACAATTTTGTATCAATTAAATATAAGGTAATATATACAAATCTCAAATAGAATTCTCGACGATAATAGCACAAACGACACCATATCTACCACCACCACCACTATCCAGTTCATCATCTTAAAGAATGATATAGTTATATTCTCAACAAATTTCATGTAACACATAAAATACTTATATTATAAATGGATGCAAAGCCATAAATTCGATATTAAATTAGTAAAACTATATAACCAAATGTGTGTGTTCATCTTCACCCATGTACACCTTTATGGTTTTTAAACTACATGATTTAGAATCGAACGAAAATTTGTAAATATGTTCAAACATGTCTTACTAAATTTTGATTAATTTAAATAATCCTAACATACTCAGACTATTATTTTAAATCAACAATCGAATTATATGTATCAACTGATTTTAAAGGGGAAGAGAGGTTTACCTGATCCATAACTATATGTGTATGATCGTGTGTATGTTTATATGTACATATATATGCATATAGATGAACCACTGTACATGCAACTATACATACACACACATAAAGACAAATATATGTAGATGCATAACTACATACTTGTATAGACGCATAACACACACTCGCCCTCGCCCATACACACACACACATGTGTGTGTGTATAATATATGCACGCGCATATGTGTGTGTACACATAAAAAATTAACTTACATGATACATTTGTGACGCCCCACCTCTATACCCACGCTAGCCAAGGACACCGCGTGGTAATGACGTCGACTAACGTGGAGAATAAGGCTGTTGAGGAGCGACCATCCATGTAATTGCTTTGTGCGAGTACCGATATGCCAGATAAAAATATAACTTTTCATCTCAAGAGGAAATCCGACATACCGATACAAACTCAAAGCTACTACACGGTGGCTATGTATATATACTTCAGAAACAAATATAGAAATGAACATAACACAAATCAGTCACAGACAATTCATATCACAAAGGCGGAAATAGATATGAATATAACACATGAAAGTGTACATCAGAGTAGTGGTCAAACAAGATCCACAATATCAAAAAGAATAGATACAAGTGCTAGACAAAAGAATACGTATACATCAAGGAGTCTATATCTCAAATGTATACATTCAAAAACTACTAAACTAAAGTAGTTAACCAAAAATCAGGAGAAGGACCCTGATAAGAAGTCAAGCAGGAGCACCTGAAATATCTCGGTCTGACCCGAGTATTATTTAATAAGAAAATAATAAACGGATCAGTCTAGCTATAATTATAAGATAAAATGAGATAGGATAAGAGATGTGACCAAAAATGTATGATAACAAAGAAATGCCATATTGTGTCAAGTATACATCAAATAACAACAAAAATCATACAATATCTCTAATCATCTCAAAATACCAAAAAGAATATCATATTCTTTATTTTATTCACCAAACTACAAATATTGACAAACATATAAATGCCAAACGCAAAAGTTGGTGAAACACAAATTCTAGAAATCGATCAATAGAAATCCAGAAATCACAAGAAAAGGATGGCCAATCCCAAGCGAGAGCATGAAAACTCACCAACACGTGTATCACAAACAATTCGGAACATCGACGCAGTACAAACGGTACGTCCAATGAATCGAAAAGCCGAGACATCGATGTAGTACAAATGGTACATCCAATGAATCGAAACACAAAACAATTCGGAACATCGACGCAGTACAAACGGTACGTCCAATGAATCGAAAAGCCGAGACATCGATGTAGTACAAACGGTACATCCAATGAATCGAAACACAAAACAATTCGGAACATCGACGCAGTACAAATGGTACATCCAATGAATCGAAAAGCCGAGACATTGATGTAGTACAAACGGTACATCCAATCAATCGAAACACAAAACAATTCAGAACATCGACGCAGTACAAATGGTACGCCCAATGAATCGAAAAGCCGAGACATCGATGTAGTACAAACGGTACATCCAATGAATCGAAACACATTAAAAGCACATGGGTCGCTAGCCCACAAAGAAATGAGACGAAGCTCAATAAAATGAGGTACAATCCTCCATGTGGATAAAGAGACATCGCACCTTGCTAGTCTAAACCATAAAATGATCATCATTGATCATCAAGAAGTGTCAATTACAGTAAGCTAGTAAATATATGAGTTTAGCTTCATGTCCCATAACCACTAGCTTAACTTAAATATTTACGAACAAATTGTAGATCTCCACTAGAAAATTTGTCACAAAAGATTCAATCGAACAAGTCCAAGAATTAAACGACGAAGTAAACGCAAGCGTTTCATACCACTTGTTTTACTAAGCCGTTTAATTAGATTTCTCATACGAATGAGGTAAAGGTTTGTATATACTAATAGATTGGAAAACAGTTTAAGAAACGAGCTTTGTAATAAAATAGTGTTGAAATCGTTTTGATGAAAGGGTTTTGATATTTACTACTAGTATAGAAAACCTTTATATTTTAAAGTGACAAATCAAAGAAGTGATTGTAGAAACAATCAATCATAGAAATTCACATTCGAAGACGTGAATAAAATCCAAAGAAATCGATACCGAATCCATCAAAATGGATAATCCCAAAAATCCCGATATAAAAGTCATCAAAGTCGATAATAAATGATAATCAACAAATCAGATAATCACGAATCGATTAAATTTGGAAACTCAATCCAAAAAGGCAAAGTGGGCTGAAACAACAAATTCAGTTGATTGAACAGAGATTTCAGTTGACTGAATTATGCCTGGAAACTTTCTGTTTCCAGGTTCAGTCGACTGAACAGAGATTTCAATCGATTGAATCATGCCTGGAAACTTTCTGTTTCCAGGTTCAGTCGACTGAACAGAGATTTCAGTCGACTGAATCATGCATGGAAACATTCAGGTTCCAGGTTCAGTCGATTGAATAGAGATTTCAATCGACTGAACTGAGATTTCCAGTATTTTCAGCCTAAAAAATGAAGATGCAATCTCTTTGCAAATGCAACCGAACGAGCAATAGGCGCTAAGGGTTTATGCCAATAGACGACCCGGCCCTATAAGCTCCTTGATACACCACCAAAAGCATGATCAAACATCCATAAAAGGATTTTCACACAAATTTAACTTTAAAAACCAAAAATTGGAATATTCACAAAACCAATCCAAATCAAGGGCAAATGCACATGAAGAAGTGTTAGGAATTCATACCCAACAACCAAAGATAATTATAGTCATAGATGTGAGATAAAAATCTCACCTTTAAACCCAAAACAAATGAAGAAGAAGCTATAGAGCAATGGCAAGAACAATCACTCTTCAATTCCAACCCAACAAGCTTGAATCTAAGTTTAAAAGAGAAACATTTCCTAAGTTAGGTTTAGGAATTTCTGAAATTGATAAGAGAATGAGTTGGAGAAGAAGAAGAGAAGGCTTACCAAAGCTTCTTCTTTGAATTTGGAGCTAGAACTTAAATTTGTAAAGATGATTAGGGCTTGGAGTTTTAATTTCCCATTCCACTCTCCATTTTTGATGAAGCTTAAGTGTTAGGAAATGAAAGTGAAGTAATGAAGAGTTGGAGTGGAGTTGGGTTGATAAAACCAGAATTGGACAAATGGGCTGAACCCAAACCCAAAGCCCTAAGTGAAAAATGTCAAAATTCCACTCAGCTCCAAACATATCGAAGTTTATACTCAAAAAGGTCGCAAACAGCATTTTGAACTCAATGGAAGGGGTCTCAAGTCCTAATTCGACTATTTGCAAAATGTAGCTTTTTAGACTAAAATCCGACGAATGATGAAATATTTAAATATACAATCGTAAATATGCAGGTTGTTACAAACTCCCCTCCTTAAAGAAATTGCGTCCTCGCAATACTTAAGAAAAAATAAAGAGTAACAACCATAAAGGCATATCAACACAAAAGAAAATTTAGAATGAGAAGTTCACCATAAAGAGCACGAAAGAGTAAGTCTGAACGTGTTCGCTCGATGAATCCTCTAGATTCCCAAGAGCAACCCTTGGGATTTGAGAACCATTGAACTTTCACAAAAAAAACATCTTTATTTCGAAGGCGCTCAACCTCTGAAGCAATGATGCGAATAGAATGTTGCTCATAAGTCAAATAGGCGAAACTTCAATTTCCACAATAACACCGGGCTCAAGAATAAAAATCGAAATCCCAAAGGAATTTTTGTAGTTGAAAGACGTGGAAAACGTCATGAATAACAGAAAATTTAGCCGGGGCAACGGCGTAGTACAATAACAATACGCCCGAGAAACTGGAAACACGGATAACTCCGAACATCGACGTAGTACAATAACGGTACGTCCAATGAACGGAAACTCAAATAATTCGGAACCGACGTAGTACAAAAACGGTACGTCTAATGAACCGAACACCATAAAAGAACATAGGGCGCTAGTCCATATAAGAAATGAGACGGAGCTCAATAAAGCGGGGTATATTGAAACGTCCGATGAACTTGGTAAAAAGATCATAAGATACAAGGAACTCGAGCCAACGAGGTTGACGCAAATTAAGTTTCTTATAAGAAATAAATATTCCAAAGATTTATGATCGAGGTGGAGAACAAATTTCTCCGCCAAACACAATGATGCCAAACTCTAAAAGTGAAATCAATAGCCGCGTGCACTAGATCATGAGTGGCATACCTAGTCTCGATAGGCTTTAATGGTTTAGAAACATAAGTGATAGCACGTTCTATTTTGCAAGAGAACGGCATCCAAACCAATACGATTAGCATTGGTACAAAAGATAAAGTCTTGGTTCCCTTCGGGAATCACAAGAATAAGAGTATCGAAAAGAAAGAATTTCTCTTAAATAATCTTCTTACCCGAAAAGCTAAAACTTTCAAAATTACATTTATCTTTATGTAATAATCTTTCTAGAAAAATTTACATTTTTACAAGTCAATATATTGTGTCTAACTGTCTCATCAAAGCGTTTAGGAGATTCCTATCGATAACGTTGATCAAGCGCATCGACCAGAATTCTTAAAGTACTCAATGGGCAAAACAATCACAAAATCATCTTCTATATGATAAACATGTTTCTTAAAAAGTTTTAAGAATATTCTTTACTCGTTTCAAGAACAAAATCTAATTATACTTATAAATAAATCTTATGAAAAAGATTTGCAATTTTTTTATTTTTTTATTTTTTATTGCTATTTTCATCCAAAATCAATAAATACATGAATGGTCTCATCGAGATATTCGTAGAATACTCGATTCATAAAATGGATGAAATAAGTTGGACAAACTGAATGACATAATTAGTCATTCATAAGAATCATAACGAGTTTGGAATGCGGTAAGTGGAATGCTAACTTCCGCAACTCGTAGCAAATAAAATCGGTGGCAAGGTCGAACTAAAAAGACCCTAACACCTCTCAAAAGATTGCTTAGGAGATAATCCTAAGACAAACTCAAAAATACCGGAAAGTGTCACAAACTATTTAGATGAGAGAAATAACACTTCCCTCATCATGAGGGCTTAAAGAATAAAATGACGCCATCAAATTGGAATCAAAATCACAAAGAAAATTAGAAATATGCTTAACCGATTAAAAAAAATGTCGAAGATGAATAGTCCACTCTGGACATAGGATATGGCTTCATAATGATTAAGCCAATCCTTTCCAAAAATCAATTCCGAAGCCTAAGTAAAAAAAATCAGTTCGAAAAGAAAAATCACATAAAATAATTTTGACATCAATAATAAAAAAACAAGTTGAGTGTTGTGGATCCACCATCTGAATTCGCAATTCTCAAAGAAGGCATCAAGCCCAAATTGTTTTAAAGAAAAAGAATTCAACAAGTTCTTTTGATATAAAAAATAATGAGATAAACCCATATCAACAAGAATTCGAATTAGGATGATCACGAAACACAATAATGCCATCAAGGATAGAATGAAGAATACCTTGACCAAGAGAATAGTTGCTAGGGGCTTGCAGCTTTCCTTCTCCCTTGCTTGGAAGCTTAGGACACGAAGATAAAAGATGACCCGAACTTTTGCAATAACGACAAAAGAGGGGTTTCAGACACTCCCTTGCATAGTGGTCCGTGGAACCACAATTGTAGCATTGTCCACGACTAGAGGTAGGAGTCTTTGCTACCGGAGTTTGTTGCTTCCCTTTCTTGTTGGGAGTGGGGCCTTTGAATTTGATAGGCCTCTTCACGTTATTGTTGAAGTTCTGTTGGGCACCCACAGCTTCAACATCACCTTCATTATCGGCCTCTTCAAGTCGAAGAGCGATATCAATAAGCTGATCAAAAGAAACTTCTAGTTTCAGAAGTAAAGGCTTTTTAAGGTTCTTATTCAACCCATAGACAAATCTCTGATTTTTCTTCAATGGGGTATTAATGTATTCAACCCCGTATTTAGAAAGAGATTCGAAAGATGCGACGTAGTCCGTCATAGAAGATTCACCTTGAACAAGGTCGATAAAACGCCAAGCCAAAGTTACTTTTTCAGCCTCCGGCAAAAATTTCAATTCGAATCTTTCCCGGAATTGCTCCCAAGTGAGATCCGCTTCAACGGTTTCAGAAATAAGAAGCTCATACCAATCCAATGCTCTTTCTTGGAGCATACTAGAAGCCACTTGGACTCGGTGGAGATCAACAAGATTCATGCGAGAAAAAATGCGGTCGCATGATCTAAGCCAAGCTTGGATTTCAATGACACTCTCGGATCCCCGGAATGGCTTTCCACCCAAATCGGTATAATCTCTACACAAGCGTGCAAAACCGGATCTAGGATGAGTAGGCTCTGGAATGGGTCCGATAGCTTGAGCATTCTTAACAAGATCTAGAAGCTGCTGGGCAGACATAAATACTCCCTCTTGAGGAGTAGCACTAGATTGACCGACGCTGGGATGGCCAGGTCTAACCATTTCTCTTCTCTAAGAAAGAAAGAAAGAAGAGGAAAAAGGTTATTCTCAAAATGAATATCAAACAACCTTCATTGATAAAACAAGGCATCACAAAAGAAAATAGGATAGAACGGTATGAAGACTCGAATTAAATCCTATGGCACGATTCCTAAGAAAAACTTAGGACAATGATCCTTGCTAGATTATTCTACCTTGTTCCGAAGTTTGGCTCTGATACCATGCTGTGATGCCCCACCTCTATACCCACGCTAGCCAAGGACACTACGTGGTAATGACGTCGACTAGCGCGGAGAATAAGGCTGTTGATGAGCGACCATCCATGTAATTTCTTTGTGCGAGTACCGATATGCCAGATAAAAATATAACTTTTCATCTCAAGAGGAAATCCGACATACCAATACAAACTCAAAGCTACTACATGGTGGCTATGTATATATACTTCGGAAACAAATATAGAAATGAACATAACACAAATTAGTCACAGACAATTCATATCACAAAGGCGGAAATAGATATGAATATAACACATGAAAGTGTACATCAGAGTAGTGGTCAAACAAGATCCACAATATCAAAAAGAATAGATACAAGTGCTAGACAAAAGAATACGTATACACCAAGGAGTCTATATCTCAAATGTATACAACCAAAAACTACTAAACTAAAGTAGTTAGCCAAAAATCAGGAGAAGGACCCTGATAAGAAGTCAAGCAAGAGCACCTAAAATATCTTGGTCTGACCCGAGTATTATTTAATAAGAAAATAATAAACGGATCAGTCTAGCTATAATTATCGGATAAAATGAGATAGGATAAGAGATGTGACCAAAAACGTATGATAACAAAGAAATGCCATACTGTTTTAAGTATACATCAAATAACAACAAAACTCATACAATATCTCTAATCATCTCAAAATACCAAAAAGAATATCATATTCTTTATTTTATTCACCAAACTACAAATATTGACAAACATATAAATGCCAAACGCAAAAGTTGGTGAAACAAATTCTAGAAATCGATCAATAGAAATCCAGAAATCACAAGAAAAGGATGGCCAATCCCAAGCGGGAGCATGAAAACTCACCAACACGTGTATCACAAACAATTCGGAACATCGACGCAGTACAAACGGTACGTCCAATGAATCGAAAAGCCGAGACATCGATGTAGTACAAACGGTTCATCCAATGAATCGAAACACAAAACAATTCGGAACATCGACGCAGTACAAACGGTGCGTCCAATGAATCGAAAAGCCGAGACATCGATGTAGTACAAACGGTACATCCAATGAATCAAAACACAAAACAATTAGGAACATCGACGCAGTACAAACGGTACGTCCAATGAATCGAAAAGCCGAGACATCGATGTAGTACAAACGGTACATCCAATGAATCGAAACACAAAACAATTCGGAACATCGACGCAGTACAAATGGTACGTCCGATGAATCGAAAAGCCGAGACATCGATGTAGTACAAACGGTACATCCAATGAATCGAAACACATTAAAAGCACATGGGTTGCTAGCCCACAACGAAATGAGACGAAGCTCAATAAAATAAGGTACAATCCTCCATGTGGACAAAGAGACATCGCACCTTGCTAGTCTAAACCATAAAATGATCATCATCGATCATCAAGAAGTGTCAATTACAGTAAGCTAGTAAATATATGAGTTTAGCTTCATGTCCCATAACCACTAGCTTAACTTAAATATTTATGAACAAATTGTAGATCTCCACTAGAAAATTTGTCACAAGAGATTCAATTGAACAAGTCCAAGAATTAACCGACGAAGTAAACGCAAGCGTTTCATACCACTTGTTTTACTAAGCCGTTTAATTAGATTTCTCATACGAATGAGGTAAAGGTTTGTATATACTAATAGATTGGAAAACAGTTTAAGAAACGAGCTTTGTAATAAAATAGTGTTGAAATCGTTTTGATGAAAGGGTTTTGATATTTACTACTAGTATAGAAAACCTTTATATTTTAAAGTGACAAATCAAAGAAGTGATTGTAGAAACAATCAATCATAGAAATTCACATTCGAAGACGTGAATAAAATCCAAAGAAATCGATACTGAATCCATCAAAATGGATAATCCCAAAAATCCCGATATAAAAGTCATCAAAGTCGATAATAAATGATAATCAACAAATCGGATAATCACGAATCGATTAAATTTGGAAACTCAATCCAAAAAGGCAAAGTGGGCTGAAACAGCAAATTCAGTTGACTGAACAGAGATTTCAGTTGACTGAATCATGCTTGGAAACTTTCTGTTTCCAGGTTCAGTCGACTGAACAGAGATTTCAGTCGACTGAATCATGCCTGGAAACTTTCTGTTTCCAGGTTCAGTCGACTGAACAGAGATTTCAGTCGACTGAATCATGCCTGGAAACATTCGGGTTCCAGGTTCAGTCGACTGAACAGAGATTTCAGTCGACTGAACTGGGATTTCCAGTATTTTCAGCCTACAAAATGAAGATGCAATCTCTTTGCAAATGCAACCGGACGAGTAATAGGCGCTAAGGGTTTATGCCAATAGACGACCCGGCCCTATAAGCTCCTCGATACACCACCAAAAGCATGATCAAACATCCATAAAAGGATTTTCACACAAATTTAACTTTAAAAACCAAAAATTGGAATATTCACAAAACCAATCCAAATCAAGGGCAAATGCACATGAAGAAGTGTTAGGAATTCATACCCAACAACCAAAGATAATTATAGTCATAGATGTGAGATAAAAATCTCACCTTTAAACCCAAAACAAATGAAGAAGAAGCTATAGAGCAATGGCAAGAACAATCACTCTTCAATTCCAACCCAACAAGCTTGAATCTAAGCTTAAAAGAGAAACATTTCCTAAGTTAGGTTTAGAAATTTCTGAAATTGATAAGAGAATGAGTTGGAGAAGAAGAAGAGAAGGCTTACCAAAGCTTCTTCTTTGAATTTGGAGCTAGAACTTGGATTTGCAAAGATGATTAGGGCTTGGAGTTTTAATTTCCCATTCCACTCTCCATTTTTGATGAAGCTTAAGTGTTAGGAAATGAAAGTGAAGTAATGAAGAGTTGGAGTGGAGTTGGGTTGATAAAACCAGAATTGGGCAAATGGGCTGAACCCAAACCCAAAGCCCTAAGTGAAAAATGTCAAAATTCCACTCAGCTCCAAACATATCGAAGTTTATACTCAAAAGGGTCGCAAACGACATTTTGAACTCAATGGAAGGGGTCTCAAGTCCTAATTCGACTGTTTGCAAAAAGTAGCTTTTCGGACTAAAATCCGATGAACGATGAAATATTTAAATATACAATCGTAAAATATGCGGGTTGTTACACATTAGTCCAATATACATCATATAATATGCCAAAACATACCAAAAGATGTCCAACAACTAGAATCAAAACATTGAACATGTCAAACTAGGAAAAAAACTAATAATCCTTATATATGGGATGAATTCAATAAGACTAATTTTATTTATACACTAATAATTTTTTAACATACACTAGAAAATATAACAAACTAGTATACACTAAAAATTACTTTACATATACCATCTCTCTTACAAAGTTACCCTTGTTTTCATCTTCACCATCTTCCCTCTTTAAAATTTGAAACTCATTTAACAAAATTAGAAATTCGTAGTACTAAATTAAGTTTAAATCCAACAAAATGAACTTTATTGTTCGACATTATATTTTTATTTAGTTGGGTTTATTTAATTTCTTAATTTCAACAAAATAAATTTTAATTTTATTTTTTTAGAATGTTAAAAAATACTTTAATTAGTTATGAAAGTTGTCTTAATTGATATTTTAGATTTCATTATAAAAAATTCATTCATTTCTTCATAAAAAATATATAGATTCGATCAGTTATCATTAGTGTTAATGTTTTTATCTGATGGATTATAAGAAAAAGGTTAAAATGTAATTTAGAAGAAGGGTAATTCTTAGCAAAAGAGCTATATATGTTAGGTGAATTTTGGTGTTTGAATAGAATTTGCCATTCTAAAATTTAAACCATTGTGCTGGGATATAATCAATATTAACTATACAAATCTTAAAACTAGCTCATTTACTTCCAACTATCCTCCTTCTAAATGTGCAAGTTTGAACTTATCCAAGAAAAATGTAAATGAATTAACTTGAATGGTCAAGGTAACCACTGCATTCCTTCATGAATGACTACTATCTGTCGATTCATTAAATAAAAATGGTATCGAAACACCTACTACATTGAACATGTATATCATACTATAAAAGATGTCATATAAATAACTATAATTATAAACGAAGTCACATAGATAACCAGAGCTACCTTATAGTCAATCAAACAAGAGTAATGCTTTATAATAATGAGAAGGTGTAAGAAAATCGTGCATACCAGAATAAAAAAATACTTAAATTTTAATAACAAAATAATTAATGCTAATAACCAATGGTTATCCGATAAAGATGCAATAAAGGCAAAGAATTACCATTCATGGATTTTGAATTGCTTGGGTAGATTGTTTCATATTTCCTTTCAAAGTTCTTCTTAGAAGTGTGGAATCCATAAGAACATGCATAAGTTTTGAAAGATTAAATAAATATGATAGAGAATTGTAGCAGATAACTTATTAAAGAGGCTAGCCATGAAAAATATAATGAATTAAACATATATCAAGCTTAATATACATTACAATATATTTAGAAAAGACTATATCTGATCAAATCATATTGAAGCACCACTAACACATGATATTATTTATCAATGACCGAGAAGTTAAGGAGATGACATTACATTAAATCACCCGTCCATGCTAAATAATATCTTGCTTTGGTTATACATGAATATCAAATTCTATAAAACTAAAGATCAAAGGAATGTTTTCATTTTATAATTCAGTTACTATAATATAATAATGAAACGTTTTATTGCCAGTGTAAATCCGAATTGCCCAAAATCTTGCACTACGGGTAATAGGTGTAATTTTAACGAAGTATTATAATTTTTTTTTACATTTCATTTGGATATACTATTGCATTTTTATAGTTGAGTTAGATAAAAGGTTTTAGACCAACACATTTTCATAATAGACCCAATACCTTTTCATTTGTACACTTGAGCTAAGAACACATTTAAAACTTTGAACGGCTCCTTTTGCCTTTGTTATTTGATCTGGGCGGGTCTACAGCAGGTAAATTAATTAAATTAGGAGAAAAAAATCTCTATTTGAATCATAATGGGTCAATGAAGTCTAATAGGTTTTAACAGATCCAATCTAATTAATTTAAATAAAATCCATAATTTTCTAATTTAACTAATTAATAAGCTAATTAAAATTAATTTGTTTATAGTTTATGAGTATACCATACACCCAATAAAACGTGCATGTGCAACATAATAACATGTACATAGTTAATGTATACGTATATAGATATTGGGATTTGCATCAACAACATATACATTTGTAATTCACATGTGCATTGGTTGTCTATATATGTGTGTGCGTGCGTGCGCGCTTGTCTGTGTATACGTGTGTGTGTAGGAGCATTCAACAATATCCTAAATAGTGTAGAATCCCAATACACCCTAAGTTCCACCACAAGCTCTCATTTAAATAATAATGTTAGTAGGAAGAGAGAGAATGAACTATTATTTAAATCATAGCTTGTGGTGGAAATCAGAGGGCATTGGGGATCCTGGTGAATGCTCATCATATGTGTGTGTGTGTGTGTATAGAAGTGTGTGTACGTATGAAAATTTGAAAATAATCTTATATTAAATAAATGAACTTTTAAAATATTTAATTTGATTTGACAAAGTCTGTATTCAAATTCAAATTTAAAATTGAAAATATATAATTTTTGACTTGGTAAAATATTTTAAATTCAAATCTAGATCTAAAAAATCATTTAAAATATCATTAAATTAATTAAATGAATATATAACTATATTTTCTAAAATAACTTTATTGTCCAAAAAATAGTATTTTTTAAAAATATATTAACTATTTGAAATTTACATGAAATAAGTTAGGATCAAAATTATTATTAAAACAATATATATTTATATTTATTATTCTCAACCATGTCAATATTCTTAAATTTGAAATTATATATATATATGTATGTATATATATATAATAAAGATTCAATATATGTACATGTGCATTATTGTTAAATAAATGACATTTATTAAATATGAATACAATTATATTAAATATATAGAGGTTCAATTTTTTATTATCGAAACCATTTAATTCCAAGAAATCCGCATAGCGGAGGATCTTGAATTTGAGACTTTCTACACCAAAAATATTTTATTAAACGAAAATATTCAAATTAATAATTTTTTTATTAGTATTTATTAATTAGTATTAAGTAGTATTTTTAATTAAGTAATATTTTGAATTTTGAGTCTTTTATCTCAATTTAGTTAATTATTTAACTGGAAAAAAGCACATACAGATATTAAATAAGTTTATGAAATATCGAAAAAGCACATAAAGATAAAGAAGTATCGTTAATTTATTCATGCTCGTTCCAAGTTTGAAGTACTTTCCATATATAGAAAGAGATAGACTAGAAATGACATCTCTTATGTCAACGATACCATCTTCTTCGATTGAATGACATCTCTTATGTCAATCACACCAAAGAAATATTAAATGAATGGAATTGGGATATAGATGGAATATAATGAAATAGAGCCATTTTGAGGTTCCCTATGAAATGAGGCATGGAACGGAGCCACTACGAATAAGTTCCAGGAGTTACGAAGGAAGCTTCAGACTCATGGGTTGAGAACGGGAGTTGAACTCTATGAGGTCGAATCTCCCGTTGTTCCTCAGTAGCTCAGTGGTAGAGTGATCGGCTGTTAACCGATTGGTCATAGGTTCGAATCTTACTTGGGGAGATTTGATTGATTCTTAATTTCATTAAATAATGAAGAATTGAATGAAAGGGCTTGCTTTAACCATTAAGGGTAGGTAACCTGTTCCCTGTCTTTGTTTCTATTGCATTCTATCTCATCGTATCACATTCTGTTTTATGATATTTGAGAATCACTATCAATACCTCGGCGTAGATCTGAGGTAATCCCTTGTAAATAGCCCTGTGTCAATTTATAACTAGCCAATTAAGAATTCTTAGATGATGTACTAGCAGTGCATCAAAGATGCAGTCATCGATTATCCCGATAGACCACAATTAACGCAAGAAAACATATTAATGACGAGGAACACATTTTTGCTATGCTACTAATACTTGTACTTGCTCTACTATTCTGCCCAAGCCTGGCCGAGATGCTCTAGCACTGCTTCCTAAGAGCAGCGTGTCTACCAATTTCACCATAGCGGCTTACTTGAAATAATAATGGTCAATTCATGTTGAATCGTCTAGATGTAGATTCTAGAATCTGATATAGTTATCCTTTAGGAAATGGATGAATAAGGGTTCTTTTAAACTCTTTTATTTAAACTAAAGTATTCTTTTCATTTTTAATAACACTTAGCAAACTTAGAGAGATCTTTTTTTTTATCAAAAAAGAAATATAAATTAAATAAATAGGATGATTTTATACATATCAAGATATAATTACTAAATTTAATAAACGAAATTAGAAACTAAAAGACTCGTTTTATAAAAATCTCGTAGAAACAAGGGGCGCTTTCGGTTCTGTGCGTGCTTCAAACAATTTTGTCTTCTCCATATTACCATATCTCTAGAGTCAATAATTTTCTATGAGGAACTACTGAACTTAATCACTTGCTGCCGTTACTCAATAGTTTTCTATTGAGGTCTATCCCATAAAGGTACTCAAATTGGATCAGTGATTGATTTCTAGGTTTCATTGTAAACCCAATTGGTTACTTCCAATTACGTAAATCAATATTTCAAACCGCACTCAAAGGTAGGGCATTTCCTATTGATATAGGGACTTCTATACCAGAAATAATGGTATCTCCAATTATAGCCCCTCTAGGGTGTAAAATATATCTTTTCTCGCCATCCCCATAATGTATGAGACAAATGTATGCATTTCGATTAGGGTCATATTCTATGGTTACGATTCTACCTGAAATGACCCGCAGTTCCGTACCCCTTGAATTGACACTAATCTCCATCAGATCAACTCAAAAGAATGGAAATATGAACCATGAGGGTTAAAGAAGAAGGAGGTAGAAGAAGAAAATAGAAAACAACATCGGAATCTCACAATCGCAGCGGAATAATATATAATAGTTAATATCTGATCCTTTACACAAAAGAAACTATATCTGTTTATATATACATCATCAGAATACAACATCAGAGTACAACACAATCAACATCACAACTCAGGACAGTTATAATCACTTGTCCCACACAGAATACACAACATATACAACACAGCGGAATATACATCATATACGTCTGATACGTCTCGCCATCCAGCTCGTCTCTTGAGCTTCACAACATCCTATCTTGTATCCTATAATACTCGGTCTGACCCGAGCATTATAATAAAATAACACCCGAGTCAGTCTGGAAAACCAACGTGAGAAAACACACTCAATTGGATTATTAAAGGTTTCCAAATCCTTTAAAATCAAAAGCATCTCGTAAGACCATGCCACAAATAAACATGTCAGGTTTTTACCTTACGATAGCCAAAACACTTCTTATCAAATCTGTCTGATATTATAATAGTGTCTATAGAAAGTAAAATAGAATCTAGCTGAAATGCTTGCATCTCACGTTTCAGCAATAGTTGGGCACAATCAAAACCGTACAGGCACGTAGGGATAATGGATTTCCAACGAATGACTAGGCATTGGGGTACCACCTGTCACGGTACCTGGTCTAGATCAGCGTACCGAGGACCACGCCCGATCCCCTGCAACACAAGACCGGAACTACCTAAGGGTAATTCCGAGTAAGATCACCCCACGGTTGGCGCGACCAACCGCCACACAACCGAAATAAAAAGGGACATCTAGACAGGGATGATCTCACCCTAATGGGCGCTACCCACATAGCCTTGCTGCATAACCCCTGATTTTCAGTCATTCCCGGTTGATGAGGCTTGAGGCTAAGCGTTACCTTTATAGAACATATCCCTTAGAATGCCCATCATCCACCTGACGATGTTCCGAAAGCATTCATCCATACAAGTCCGTTTCGGGTTCGAACAGAACTGAAGGCACTACTCCTACTACATCCATTTTGGAATCACCATCAGGATTAGTAGCGACTAGCCCTTGCATTTCTCTATACCATCTTCGATTCAAACTCGTTTCCCCACGAAAACGTACAAACCGGATCGAAGTGGTTTTCGGAAAATAAATCCCGATCCCGGTCTCTTCGAAACGATCAGTGCATTGGCCAATATTGATAGTCGGTTATTTAACTATCAATTAACATTCACAAACATCCATCAAACAATAAATAATTTCTCCCAAATTATTTATTAATCCTCACAATATCTTCGCAAGATATATTTCTATTTTCAATCCTTTGAAAACAGTTTCAAACCATCTTCCTCTTACAGAATAAATTTCCCAAATATTTTCTATTTCCACTGAAATCACCAAGTAAACACACTTTAGATTTTTAAAATAATTTAAAACACTATATTACAAAATATACTTTAAACAAAACATTTAAATTAAAACTACTTTAATACTTTATTCAAAGATATATACTTTAAGAATATTCAAAATAAAGCTACTTAATAAAATATAAAACTAGATTTTTATCATTTAAAACATAATACCAAACCATCTTTAAATAATTACTATTAAAATAAATTTGAAAAAAAATACTTGCTTTAAAATATAAACAATTAAGAATAATAAATTTTTCTAAACATATTTTAAATCAACTTTAAAACTTTAGCTTATACTTAAAAGTTTACTTTGGAAACGTACTTGGCTATCCAGGGAAATACACTTCTCTTTCACATCTTTAAGAATAAACCACTATTTATTTTTAAACAAATTTACCCATTTCTTTAATAAATTCCCACTGTGAATTTATTCTTCCAAATATCCACTGATATATTTCTTCACTTTTATAAACCCAGTTTATAAATCCAAAGTCTCACTTCTCTTTTAAAAATCCCGTTTTAAACACTTAAATCAATTCCCAAAATTGATTTCCAATTTACTTCACTTTTAATAAATTTCTTTACTTACTCCATTTATTTCAAAATCCTTTAACTTTAAATTTCATTTCTTTATTATGATTTAAAAATCCCTTTAAACTGAGAATACCAATTTCAGATTTCCCAAATCCCTTTTCTTTTCCTTTTTAATTAAATTTAAACCTTGAATTAAAATAAATTCTTTATTCTTTTAAATAATATTGCTTAAGCTTAATATTCATTATTTCTCTGCTTATTCAAAATCCCCTTTTTCCATATTTATTAGAATTTTGAAACCACTTTTATTCTTTTCCAAATTTGTTCTTAAATTTATTCAATTCTTTATAATTAGTTACTTGAAAATCCATTCCTTTATTTTCCTTTCAAAATCCAATTCTATATGTTTTGGTAATTTAGGGTACCGAATATTCAAGCAAACCATAACATTCATTATTCCATTTATCAATATAATTCACCATAGAATATCCAATATTCATATCATAGAATATTAAACAATCTAAATAATTTTGAGGAATCCAGTTGGATCCCTCCAACCTGTTTCCCTGCATCCACAGATGTTAGCACAATACCAATTCCACTTCGAGGTGGAATATCGCGGTATATGGTTTTATATAATATCATCCGCTATTATGCGGCGCATAGGGTCTCATCCGCTATATAATGCGGGAATATCAACAACTCCAATATATACTATATATACTACTATGTATAATATAGCAATCAAACCAATTCAATCATTCAACCAATTATTTAAATTTAACCATTTAAATTTAAATAAAAATCCAGAAGAGTGAGATTAACTCACCTTTGCTTTTATTTGCAATCCACTTCAATATTGCCTTGGTTTCTTGATTTTTGACCTTGAATAACATTATATGGTTTTATTAATATCTGAATTAATTGAAATATAAATTACCATTTATTTATTTAATTTAACTAAAAATTTGGATTTAAACTAATAATTTGATTTTAACTAATTTTCCTTTTATAAATTATCTTTAGCAACTACATAGCTAAATAAGTTTATTAAATAAATTAATCACCCTAAATATATATTTCTAGAATTTACCAGGAAGTGAAAACAGATACGCATACTTATTTTCTTTTGAACTACACATATTTTTATAAAATATCCCATAGAGATTCAAAAATCAATTTTTTTAAAAAAAAAAGAAAAAAAAGAAAACTACTGTTATATTATTCTCTTCAGTAAATAACAAAACTGTAGTTTTGTTTACAGTAAAATTTTCTTAATATATATATATATTTGTAAACAAAAATTTCTGTATATGTATAAATCTATATAAACTCTTTACTGAACCTTAAAGTATATTAATCATGTGTGAATTTTCAGTATATAAAAATTGAATATAAGGAAAATACCTCTAATCCCAAAATTAAGCAGTCGAACTGCCAACAAACCCTTCCCTCGAACATCGCAGCCTACTGACGAACCACGACGATCCATCACCTCGAATCGCGACTGCCACTACGTCGCCCAAATTCTTCCTCTTCCATGGTGCGCCGTTGCCACCAAACTCGATCCATCTTGACTTGATTCTCCATGTCGATGTCAGTACCTCTGCCATCTCGTCGCCAAGGTAACCGCGCTCGAGCTCGATGTCGTCGTTAGTCTCCCAGCGCCTGAAATCACGAGTGACTCGATCGAGTTCACTTTGAAATTGAAGTGAATTAAAGGAGACAAAAGAGGAAAAAAATGAGGGCTTCGGCCATTCGATTTCGAACTGTTAATTTATTTTTGATTTGCGAATTAAACTGAAGGGGGAAATTTTTTTATCGTGATTACGAACGAAAAGGGAAAGAGGAGACTGATTTTTTTTGTTTGCCATTAAAATTCGAGGCAACGATGTTCATTTGATTTCTTTTTCAAGCTTTTATTTTCCTTTTTCTCTGAAATCTGCTTGCGTGTGGTTTTTAAAAAGAAAATGGTAGACAAGATGAGACACTTGCGTGTTCGAATAGCAAGCTACAGTGATTTCTAAAAAGTAAAAGTTGTTGATGTGAGATAAGTTCAACTGCAGTTGACTAGTATAAATATTCAATTTAAATTCAAATTCAAATCATTTCGATAAATGCAACTTAAAAACTTGACCCCCTATCGAGGCATGCCGCTAGGCGTTTATAATGTTATACCCCAATTCTGAATACAATGGAAAAGGTTTCGAGTCCTAATTCGATCGTATGGAGAAGATAGCTTTTTGGACCCAGTGATAATATTGAATTTGATATAAATTTCAACGCATTTATATATCGTATGCTCACACAACAACTCCAAATGCTACAAAAATTGAAATCCGATAATAATTCAATATTACTGATCCAATGGAACTTGTTTCGTCGAATTCCGAGACTGTGCCTCAGAAGGCTATTTTTAAACATCGATTTAAACGATATATTTTTAAATCTGAACAAAACACCTTTAAACTCAATTTTAAAAGTTCTATCACCTTCAGTACTATTAATATGAATTTTATAAGCCTTCAAATTATTTTTAACTGGTTGTAAACCCAGATTCAATATTTTACCCAACTTTAAATCATTTAATTTAATAATTAAATTACCTAATGAATAGTGATATTTGAAATTCAAGTCAAAAATTAACTTTTAAATATTTAAAATCAATTAAATATTCCAATTTCAAATATCTAAAAATTTTGGGTCGTCACATTCCCCCCCCCCTTAAAAGAATTTCGTCCTCGAAATTACTAGTTAAGAGGAATGTCCCACAACCCGTTTACTATTTCCAAATCCAAATCGTTTTTAACAATTTCCCAAAACCCATCTTTTATTAAAGACACTAACCCTCTTTTAACTTTCCAAACTTATTCATAAGTCCCAAACAATATGACTTAACAATTTAAATTTAAATTTGAAATCAAATTTTGAAATATCAGAAATTCCTCAAAATTTCTCTAACACTCTAAATTTTCGAAAATTTTTGCCAGCGTCTCCTTTGCGCGGCTAGCTCGGTACAACTACAAAATGCCTCTACGGGCCCTCAGATTCCAAAAAGAAAACAAAAAGCCAAGTGGCTAGACCAGAAAATCATCAAATTTCATATAGAAATTTAAACTCATACCTTAGCCGAGCAAATTTCAATTTATCTTCGGAAATCAAAAATCCCAATTTCCTTTTTGCCTTTTAAACACCTGTATACCCTACTTAGCAATAATATACAACCACCGAATCCAAAATCATTTTATTCATTTCTTTTCAAAATTTACAACATTTGCTTCACTTATGCCCGTACGATGCACATATATCATCCGTACGCAATATCAAATCTGATCGCTCACTCGATCATACAATTTCACTTCCGAACTAGTATCGTCCACCCGACTCTCTAGTGCGGACTCAGATCTGGTTTCTTGATCAGAAACCGTCATCCTCCTTGCATAGCCACAAACTATGATAGAGAATTTCCAGAATCAATCAAAATCCATATCCAGGGTTCGCCGTCGAAAATCGAATGAAATATCCTAACTCGAATCGGTATAATTACCTCGAAATTCTGTGCTCGAATCCGGATCAAATCACCATGCGAATAAAATAATATACATACATCCTACGTATTAATTCCAATTGATTATCAACTATATCAATTCTCTTTTATTCACATTCATTTGATTTCTATTCACTTATCCACAATTATCCCATTTCACAACTTTCAGTTTTAATCTTCATTCAATTATTCACTTAGTATATTTCTCCATTCCAAAATTACTTAGTATATTTCCAATACTAATTTACTTAAGAACTTCATTCTTCATTTCTTAAGTTCAATATAAATATTTCTTATATTTATTATTACTACTTCACTACAGAAGTTTATATTCAAATTGAATTCCGATTCCATATAAATTTCACTTTGCTTCAATTTACTAATTCATTTCAAATCTCAATACCTTTATTTCCAAATTTCCATTCAGACTTTCTTTTTAAATTTTACTTGAATTCAATTCATCTCCAACCTCTGAATATTAAATTTTTTTATTTACCTTTATCTCAAATTCCAATTTTAAATCATTTGTCGTTAGTGAAAATTTCCAAAAATTTCAAAAAATTTATGTGGGAGTATTTTCTCCACCACCGGACCAGGTCCCGCCAAATCGAACTCCAACCAACTCCACTCACTACCGAATCAACGCACATCCCACTCACAACCGAACCAATTCGCAACCTACCACTCCATTGCTTGCCGAACCAATCTCCACCGGATCAACCTACGACCAAACCAATCTCCACCGGATCAACCTACGACCAGACCAACTCCCCACTGGTCCAAACCTATCCACCGAATGAAGTATCCATCGAATGAAGTCTCCACCGAACGAAGCAACACATCTCACCACCGGACCACTCATCTCACCACCGAACCAAAGGAAACCGGACCAGATCCACCAGGCCAGATTACGTCAGCCCAGGCCCGCCAGCTGCTATATACCTCCAAGACCCCTACCCCCAGCCTCACTCTATAAATAGAGGGGCAGGGGTACAACAATGGAGGACAAGTTTGAGAGCTCAAGCACGGAGAGAACTTTCAAACAACTTTCTTTTACTTGTATCAAAGCTTTGTACTTGTAATCTAAACAAGAGAAGAGAAATAACATATGAAGTGGACGTAGGCACATTCTGGCTGAACCACTATAAATCTGCGTGTCTTTTTACAGTTTAGCCCCTGCTTTTTATATATTTGCATAAATCACCCAAATCACTAAGAACCACATAAGATCTACTAAATCATACGACTTTGAGGCGTTTGTCCATTTTTTGTGCAAACATTTTTGGTGCTTTCATTGAGAGCTAGAAGCTCGAAGCTTCAGCTTCATCCACTTAACATTTTTCCTAACAGCATCGTTTTCCACTTGGAAAACATGCCTCCCAAACAGAGAAAAGATGTTAACAAAGGAAAAAACATCGCATCCAGCAGTCTTCCGGATCCAGCTGCCACGAATCAAGTAAATCGTCCTCCTCCAGTAGTAGTAACAAATGAAGGACAGGCTAATCCGACCACTCCTGCCACAGAACAGCCCGCAGCAATTACTAGGGCAGATTTGGATAGGGTTGTGGTTGAAGTAACTAACCGCTTCACGTCCCAGCAGGAAGCCTTGGTGGACCATCTCATGTCACGCTTAAGGGATGCTGAAGAGTCCAATCGCAACACTGAATCATGGGGTGAGTCCCAGTCTGGAGGATCTCAGAGACAACAAAGATCTTCCTTCTTCGAAGGAGCTAACGGCAGAAGTAACCATGGTAGGAGCCGAGATCGAGCACCGCCCGAAGTTAGGCCTGAGGAAACATTTGGAACCGAACCCAACGGGGGAGGTACCAGGCGAAGGTCAACTGTAGCTGAGCCTGTCATACTGCCTAACCATGGAAACGCCAGTGAACGGGGCCGAGCTAGAGTCCAGCCCGAAGTTGGACTCGAGGAAGTGCTTAGATCAGAACCCAGTAGGGGAAGATCAAGGCAAGGGCCAACTGTAGCTGACCCTAGCATGCTCCCAGAAGACCAAAGGCAGCCACTAGAAAATATGAGGAATGATAGACGATACCATCCCTACAGGTCATCTGAACGGAATCAATCCCACAGAATAGAACCAAACTCGTTTCTATCTGCTCCAAATTCTGATGAAAGGATGGCACGCTTATTCAGAGAGTGCGTCCAACGGGAGCAAAGAGATCGAGGGATAGGCGCTAGGGTAACCAGCCCTTTCGCCCGCAACATCGAAATTGCTATCACCCCCCGAGAATGGAAGATGCCAACAATGGAACCTTACAAAGGAACCTCCGACCCCGTTGTACACTTACAGAGATACACACAACATATGCTCATGAGTGGAGCAACAGAGGGAGTACTGTGCAAATGCTTTCCGCTCTTCTTAGCAGATCTCGCTACCTCCTGGTTCTGTCATCTACCCCAGGGATCCATCAGCTCGTGGGAAATGTTGAAAGAAAAATTTATTAGCCAGTTCGGCATTCATGTGGAGCAACCTAAGGACGCTTATTCCTTATCCAGCGTCAAACAGAAACCTGGAGAGAAACTGCAGTAATACCTAACCCGATTCAACGCCGCAACAGCCGCAGTCCAAGATGCCGATGAGAAGCTTATCCTAATGGCCCTCTGTAGTGGTGTGCATCCGGACACTAAATTTGCTAGAAGGTTGACAAAAGAAAAACCAGCTACTTTACCCGATTTCTTCCATGAAGCTGGGAAATATATGAGGCTCGAGGATGCTGCCGTTGAGGGGCAGTCAGGACAGCAAAATAAGGCAACTCATAGCAATGCCCCTGCTGTGGCAAGGGATGTTCGAAGAAATGATCCCAGAGACAATGCTGGGGGCAAGAAGGGAGAAAAGCACCTATATCGGCCAGGACCGAGATTCGACACTTACACTCCTTTGAACGAGACCGTCGAAAATATCTTCCTTGCCACCCAAGACGAAGTTAGATACAAACGCCCACCATACAAGAAGGAACCAGATAACGCGCAGAAGTCTGGAAAGTTCTGCCGTTTCCACGAATCTCATGGGCATGATACCAATGAATGCCATCATCTCCGGGACTTGATTGAGGAACACATCAGAAGGAAGAAACTGGAACGTTATGTAAAAGGTCAGGACAGGATTCCAGCTCCTGCCAATGAGAACCCAAGGCCATCCTCACCGGAGATCGGCAGAGGAAACCGCAACACTAGCAGCTCTAGTCAAGAGAAGATAGTGGTCCATACCATCTCGGGAGGACCGCACATCGCAGACAGAAGCTGGAAAGGGATGGAAAGATATGGAAAGTCGCTCAGAGACAATAAAGACTGTGTCAATTCGGTTATAGAAGAGCGCCACCCGAAGCGGAAAGAAAGTGATGACATCACACTCGGTAAGCGTGACCTAGAAGGAAGTCAATACCCTCACATGGATCCCATGGTTATCTCTGCCCGGCTCGGTCCCGCCGAAGTTTACTGAATCCTAGTAGACACTGGAAGCTCAGTAAACATCCTGTTCAAACATGCATTCGACAAAATGAAATTATCAATGAAGGATGTGTCTCCCTGCGATAAACCACTACACGGTTTCACTGGAGATGCAAAGACGCCCCTCGGGCAACTGGACCTCTTTGTTGAGATTGGAAGCCATCCCCGCTCCGTTGTACGGAAACAAACGTTTGTGCTAATAGAAAACCATTCGGCCTACAACGCCTTCTTAGGAAGGCCAGCCCTGTCTGACTTCCAAATTGTCCTAGCCCCATGGTGCCTAAAGATGAAATTTCCAACGGACAATGGAGTAGGGGAAGTAGAAGGAGACCAGGACGTTGCTCGAGACTGCTATGTGACTGAACTTCGCAACAACCATGGGAAGGATAAAGGGAAGGGTGTAGAGGTTGCCCTCTGCACGAAAAGTCTAGAAGCATAGCAACTAAAGAAGGCCCCTCCTCTTCGATATACCAGCGACCCTTTCAATGAATTAGACCCCAGGGACAGAGAGGAGGAGGCCACCGCCGAGCCTGCAGAGGCTATGGAGTTTGTATCTGTAGACAAGCACGACTCGAGTAGACTATTGAAAATTGGATCCCAACTAAAGGCAGAGTTGAAGGAGCAACTCATCGACTTTCTCCGCCACAACTTGGATGTATTCGCATGGTCACACGTTGACATGACCGGAATCTCCCCTGACGTAGCATGCCACGTACTAAACATTGATCCTACCAAGGCGCCCGTAAAACAAAGAAAGAGAAGCATGGGGGCAGAGCGATCAGTAGCCCTCGATGAAGAAGTAAAGAATCTACTCTCCAATGACTTCATACGAGAAGCCATCTACCCGGAATGGATCGCTAACCCGGTGCTGGTAAAGAAGGCTAATGGGAAGTGGCGAACATGCATTGACTTCTCCAACCTAAACGACGCCTGCCCAAAGGATTGCTTCCCACTTCCCCGAATCGACTAACTTGTAGACAGCACAGCCGGGCACGAGCTCTTATCTTTTATGGACGCATACTCAGGGTATAACCAAATTCATATGCATGCTCCCGACCAAGACCATACTAGTTTCATCACCGACCGGGGTTTATACTGCTATAAGGTAATGCCCTTCGGACTTAAAAATGCAGGAGCCACCTACCAACGCCTCGTCAACAAGATGTTTGCAGGGCTAATAGGGCAAACTATGGAAGTATATGTGGATGACATGCTGGTAAAGTCAAGGAAAGCCAAAGATCACGTAAGCCACCTAGGCGAGATGTTTCAAATACTTCGCCAGTATGGAATGAAGTTGAATCCTCTAAAATGCTCCTTCGGAGTATCATCAGGAAAGTTCTTGGGATTCATCGTCCATGCCAGAGGGATTGAAGCAAAACCTAAACAAGTCCGAGCGCTAAGGGATATCAAGATACCTTCCACTCGGAAGGAAATGCAAAGTTTGAATGGAAAAGTGGCCGCCCTAAGCCGATTCATCTCAAAGGCAACGGACAAGTGCGTCCCCTTTTTCGAAGCTCTAAAGAAAGACAAAGGAAAGTTCGAGTGGACTGACGAATGCTTAACCGCTTTCCTTAACTTAATCGAACACCTCCAGAAACCACCGGTACTCTCGACTCCAAGTGAAGGCGAAGAATTATACCTATACCTTGCTGTGTCATCTCACGCCCTGAGTGCCACCTTGGTAAGGGAAGACAACCGCACGCAGCGGCCAGTTTACTTCGTCAGTAAGAGGTTTACGGGGGCAGAAGTCAGATATCCTAAACTCGAGAAGCTAGCATACTGTCTACTAATCACATCATGGAAATTGCGTCACTACTTCCAGTCTCATTCCATCAAAGTTCTGATCGATCAACCACTGAGGCAGGTACTCCATCGTCCCGACACTTCTGGGCGACTACTTAAATGGTGCATTGAACTAAGTCAGTATGATGTCACCTATCACCCTCGCACCGCCATCAAGGGACAATCCATGGCTGATTTCATTGCAGAATTCACTACCAACGAAGAAAAGGAGCAATTGGAAATAGCAGAAAACATTAAGTGGAATCTCTTTGTGGATGGTGCATCGAACGAACAAGGCTCGGGGGCAGGTGTGGTAATAATCACTCCCAGGGGAAACAAACTACACTATGCTATAAGGTTGGAGTTCGCTGCCACCAACAACGATGCAGAATATGAAGCAGTGATAGCCGGACTAGAACTTGCCGTAGAAATCGGAGCCAATTCTTTGTGTCTTCACAGCGATTCTCAACTTATTGTTAACCAAATACTAGGAGAATTCCAAGCTCGAGAAGAACGACTCATAGCATATTTAAAGAAGACCAAGTTACTTCTCAGCCGATTGGACCACTACTTAGTCAAACACATTCCTCGGGAAGAGAACCAAGAGGCCGATGAATTGGCAAAGCAAGCAAGTGTGAGAGACAGCGCCATCTTCGGGGCAGTAACCATCTCAAAGCAACTGACCCCAAGTTTTGAGCAAGTGAATCTGATAGCTGCAACCAAAGAGGCAACTTGGATGACTCCCATCCGAGACTACTTACAAAATGGCACACTACCCAACGGGCGTAACGAAGTCAAGAAAATCTTGAGAAAAGCTTCCCGCTATACAATACAAGAAGACGTCCTCTATCGACGCGGATTCTCTAACCCGTTATTAAGGTGTGTCGCTGGGAGGGAAGCCAGGGAAATCTTATCCAACATTCATCAAGGAAGCTGCGGAGATCACACCGGAGGACAAACATTAGCAAAAAATACGCTTCGATATGGATACTTCTAGCCCACCTTAAGCAAGGACGCCTTGGATTTCGTCAAAAAGTGTGACAGATGCCAGAAGTTTGCTAAGATTCCGCGGCTACCAACGACTGAGATTACTCAAATGACTAGCCCTTGGCCCTTTGCAGTATGGGGAATTAACTTAATCGGTGAACTACCAATGGGCCGAGGCGGGGCCAAATACGCTGTAGTGGCAGTCGACTACTTCACCAAATGGGTGGAAGCGGAACCTCTGAATAAAGTATCTTCAGCAAAAGTTATTAACTTCTTGATCAAAAATGTTCTGTGCAGGTACGGAGTCCCACTCAAAATCATATCAGACAATGGACTTCAGTTTGACAGCGAGGAATTCGCCAACTGGTGCTAAAAGCACGGAATTCACAAAAGCTTCTCATCCGTAGCGTATCCCCAGGCAAACGGACAAGTCGAAGCCGTCAACAAAATTCTGAAAACTCTAATAAAAAAGAAGCTCGAAAAGT
Source organism: Allium fistulosum (assembly GCA_030737815.1). Taxonomy (NCBI): domain Eukaryota; kingdom Viridiplantae; phylum Streptophyta; class Magnoliopsida; order Asparagales; family Amaryllidaceae; genus Allium; species Allium fistulosum. The sequence goes on along the minus strand of CM060906.1, from coordinate 270,772,083 downwards.
CAAAGGGCGCTTGGGTGGATGAACTTCCTACGGCACTATGGGCCTATCGCACATCTTTCAGAACATCAACGGGGCACACTCCTTTCTCTTTGGCATACGGATCGGAGGCTATGCTCCCAGTTGAAACCATTGTGCCTTCCCATCGTAGGATCCACTATAACCCAGAAGAGAACGAAGAACTCCTTCACATGTCTTTGGATCTAGTTGAGGAGAGAAGAAATGATGCAGTCCTTAAAGCAGCAGCCCACAAACAAAAAGTGGCGGCACAATACAACTCCAAAGTCAAGGATCGTACCTTACAAGAAGGGGATCTTGTCCTCAAGCGAATCTTCCCTCGCCCCGGAGCGCTAGACCCAATCTGGGATGGACCATTTGTAATTCATAAAGATCTCCACAACGGAGCCTATATTTTGTCAACAGTGGACGGAGAGGTGTTCCAGAGGGCATGGAACATCCAACACCTTCGTCGATACTTTTCTTAACTTGTACTGCCCATATGAAGTGAATTAACAAAGAGAATCAGTGGACGTAGGCATTTTCGTGCCGAACCACTTTAAAAAACCTTGTCTCTTTTTTAACTTGTTCCTTTATATCTTGGCTGCTTGTTAACTTTATCCTTTTCTGTTGAACAAAATCCTGTGCATACAGCGTTTCAATTCAAAGCACTCCACAGCGCAACTTCACCTGGACAAGACCTGACAGGTACTATGCGAATCTATGCCCTCGCCAATGAGACACTTTTGCTCCAGCACCCCTCTGCTGCGGGTTAACTCATTGATCGCGGCGGCCCTTAAAGCCAACTGTAATGAGCCGATTATAAGCCACCAAGAAGGCCGACTATAGCCGAGGCAGCTCATTACGGCGTTCGGCTCGCTGGCAACCGTGAACCGACTATAAGCCCCAACATAAGGTGTGGCCAGCCAGGGGCAGTTCACGGTTGACGATCGGCACCCACGCTAGCCGGCCATGGTAAATCGAATAATACCCACGATTACGGGCCATAATGGCTCGGGTAGTTACTGTGCGCGATCTCGGCTCCGATGTGTCTTAAGTACGGCTGAGGTAAAAAAAGAATTAACTCCCCGCGAAGGCGTAAGATGGGTGACAAATGTCTCCAAGACCCACAGCTAGGGAAAGTGACTACAAAACCCATTTGCCACGAACTCAAGCACATCGACGGCCTTCCGTGATTGGAAGTTCTTACTATTTCCTATATTTCCATTCTATTTTTAGAACTTTCCTCATATCTTCTATAACGATCCCTAAAGCACAGGTCACAGAATAGGAGGCATTCGCAAATGAGACCGGATGGCCGGGCACTCGACCACATTTTCATACTCAGTCACGCTAAAGCCGCCGTCTACAACTAAAGCAGGAGGGACGGTATTTTATTTTTGTGTGCCTAAAAACATAGCTATAGTTTATTCGCACATCACGTTAGTATTACAAGATATGAAATTATACTTTAAGCAGGAACTTAACATCAAATACCACTGAATCACAAGTACATGCATAGCTATATTTCTTATTCAGCACGTTAAGACTACAAAAAACATCCATATATAACGAAATTATCATAAGTTAAGAATTAAATGCCGAAAATCAAATCTCTTATTACAAGTAGCACCATTATAACTTGAAAGCCATGTTACTGTTTTAAAACCAACATGTGTAATAGTATCGAGTCAACCAAAAGAAACATCCAGGTCGAATCAGGGAGCTGGCTGCATTGGATCTTTACCCTTGTCTTTTTGGTGTTGACCGCCTGATCAGGCAAGAAGAGAAATCATTAGTGATAAGCAACAGAGTTAACGAAAGAAGAAACTAATGAAGAAGAGGTTACCAGCAACTTCCCCTTGATCGTCTTGGTCGTCATCCCCTACTTCCACACCTGCCTCTTCAACCGCAAACAACCGCATCCCATCCTTCACCGCTATCTTCTCCTCCTTGGTGAACTGAGCGGTAACCGCATCCATCCTAAAGGCCGCTCCACCCTCCTTATCCGCCTCAGCCTTGGCCTCCTCTAAAGCCCTGAGGTAAATCCTAGCCATAACCCGGGGGTAGTCGTCCATCCAAGATAAGCTGCCCTGTTTCCAAATGCGAAAGTACATATCCTGCAGCATATCATCCATCATCCCCTCATTTTCCTCAAGCTCCCTCATACGAGCCTCAGAAACCGATAGCCTTGCAATGGCAGCATCCCTCTCCAGTCGGTATCGCGAGCAGTCAGCCTGAAGGGACCTCCTCATCGCCTCCATCTCCTCCTTTAGCCTGACCTGAGCAAGCTCTGCAGCTTCAAGCTTCCCCGACAACTCCTCTACCTGCTCAAGATCCGCCCTCCGAACCTCGTCCGCTGTTGAAATGGCCATATTTATCTGCTCCTTGCAGGCAACCTCCATCTTCTGCAATTCCGCCTTACTAGCCTCCTCCATAGTCTTCCTCAACCGCCCGGAGGCAGCCTCATGCTGAGAAATCTGAATGGCCTGATCAGCAAGCTGTTTGGCCTGGTCCGAAACCATCAATCGTAGTCGGATGTTGGCACTCCCAATCTCCTCTCCAACCTTAACCAGCCGGGCATGATGCCCCATCAGCTTCCCAGTCTCCTCCGCCACCCGATCAATATTAGCCTTGGCCTCGTCTCCCATGGTAACTATCCGAGTAGTAAGTAAATCGAGATCTAAGGACTTAGCCTCATCAAGCACCCGTACCATGGGATTACGGGGAAGAAGGTGCTCACCAGTAACCTCGTCGAAGGTAATATCATGGGAACTTAGATCCAGATCAGGATGACCCACAAATGGGTTACGAGCCAAGCCAGGACGATCAATCTGAGTAACGGTAGGATTTTCAGACAGGTGCGGAGAGAGTGCAAACTCAGTATCCTCCTCCGTGATATCGTGAAGAGGCTGAACTGGGGACTGAGGACCAAGTGAAGGTTCGGATAAGGGATGACTCCTCTTTCTCTTTTGAATACCCTCTTTAATAACCCCAAGAAGAGGACGGTAGCCGACTACATCCCCGGAATGGTGGGTCGAAGGCTTCGGCTTGGCGGAAGCTTTGGAGAGCTTGTATTGATCAAGCCTGTACCGAAGCTCTGAGGCCTTGGCCGTTTTACCTGCTCCTGATATGAAGAACAAGTGTCACAAGCTTACATTGATCCATAATTCAAGAAACGCGTTAAATTAAAAGTTAAAAAAAGGAAACACATCTATTATACAAACCCTGGGGAGGAGTAGGATACTGTAATAAGTCCTAGATTTCGTTCCAAGACGGGAGCGGATCATAAAATATTCCTAAGTCCTTATCATGAATGGAGCCTGCAGAAGTCAAAAGTTCACCTTGAGTCGTCGGAGCCACCTTGGCTGGAATAGTCTGGGAAGACACGCTTGCACCGGTCTCGGCCTTGTCAACTTTCCCGGATTTCTCTACCGAAGCCGATTCTCCGTCCAGCCCCTCGAAAGCTTGGCGGAATGCATCATCCGTCCACTCCTAAATCTCGCCTGCTTGCCCAGGAAGCAAGGCCCCGATGCCATCACCACCTTCCCGGTCATCTCCACCCTCACCTCTCTCCTCCTCCACATCTTCCTCCCCTTGAGTAATTAGACAAGTGCTGGGGGAAGGACCACCCGACTTCTTAAGTTTCTTACCTCCGACAACGGGAGGTTTCGTGAAAGGTTTCCTCTTACCACTCTCTACTGTGACACCTCCCTTAGCTTGAGCAGCCGCCCTCTCCTCCGCCGTTTCCCTCTGCTTGACTACTGACTGCTGTGGAAGGATCAAATTATACTCCAGAAGGGTCGCATTTCTGATCAGGTAAGCAGCTGATCTATCTCTCCCGGGGATAGCTTCTATCTCGGCCGCCATCTGAACCAGGCGATCAGTCTCCACAACCGCAAAGCCACCTGTCGCTAGCAAAAAATGAAAACGTATGAGAAGAAGCGTCGCAACCAGAATAGAAGTTATAAATAAAGCGTCGACTTACATCCAGAAGTGAAACGCCGAATAGAAACAGAGTCGTCCCTGATGAAGAACCACTCCTTCTTGAACATGCTGTACTTAGAATACAGATCCAAGACCGGCTTGAAGGTTACAGCTGACTCCAAGCTGATGTATGGGGACCCCTTCTTATAGCCCCTCAGGTTATATAAGTACCGAATCTCCCGGTTGGAAGGAGCACGCCCATACTTCCTCTGAAAGATGACAAAGAGGCTCACCAGTATAGTATAGGAATTGGGTTGAAGCTGGAATGGGGCCACCTTTAGATATGTAAGAAAGCTGACTACCCAAGCATTAAGAGACGGGAGGGCACCGCACATGCAGTGGTATCTGCTGTAGGCAAAGTACCCTTCAGGAGGGTCATATGGCATAACTTCTCTCCCTGGCAACAGCATGCGCGCTCTGTCGATTCCGAAAGAACGGGAGATGACATCAAGCTGCTCCTCCTTGAGGGAGCTGGGAAAGCAATCAGGCGGGGAGTTCAGAAGCTCTTGAGGGCCGTACCCGTCCACCAGCGATCTCGGGGCAGTTCCGTGACGTTCTGGTCCTGGCTGAGCAGGGGGCACTGCGGAAGATTCTCCTTCGCCCTGGGACTTCTTTTTATCCGATCGAGTTTCTGCTTTTCGAGACCTTTATCTGCAACACAAGAAAAGCACATTATTAGAAAAAAGAAAGGTAAAAATACAGACAAGCGAGTGCGCACAATCCGGGGTTTTCGTTTGCGATTTAAAGGCATTCAAGCCCAAGGTTCATTCGGTACTCCCAATACCAGAGTTTCATTCGGCATTCAAGCCCAAGGTTCATTCGGTACTCCCTATACCAGAGTTTCATCCGACATTCAAGCCCAAGGTTCATTCGGTACTCCCTATACCAGAGTTTCATCCGGCATTTAAGACCCAAGTTCCATTCGGTAAAACTGAGCAAACCTCGTTCGGCAGTCCAAGGACAAAAGGACATTCGGCAGAGTGGACCCTCACCTGATTCGGCGAAGACTTTGGTTCGGCTAGCACTATGATTCGACAAAGACAAGGGAGTAGTTCGACTGATGAGGAAAAACGGTGGCGTGAAGCCCGTACTTATAGACGAGCATGAGGTGACCGGACCAAACGGTTCGGCACTTTGGACCAAATGGGGCTATCCAGATAACAAAGCATGGCATACGCTGGCATATGCCCCACTTTGGGGGGCAAGTGTGGGTGTATTTTCTCCACCACCGGACCAGGTCCCGCCAAATCGAACTCCAACCAACTCCACTCACTGCCGAATCAACGCACATCCCACTCACAACCGAACCAATTCGCAACCTACCACTCCATTGCTTGCCGAACCAATCTCCACCGGATCAACCTACGACCAAACCAATCTCCACCAGATCAACCTACGACCAGACCAACTCCCCACCGGTCCAAACCTATCCACCGAATGAAGTATCCACCGAATGAAGTCTCCACCGAACGAAGCAACACATCTCACCACCGGACCACTCATCTCACCACCGAACCAAAGGAAACCGGACCAGATCCACCAGGCCAGATTATGTCAGCCCAGGCCCGCCAGCTGCTATATACCTCCAAGACCCCTACCCCCAGCCTCACTCTATAAATAGAGGGGCAGTGGTACAACAATGGGGGACAAGTTTGAGAGCTCAAGCATGGAGTGAACTTTCAAACAACTTTCTTTTACTTGTATCAAAGCTTTGTACTTGTAATCTAAACAAGAGAAGAGAAATAACATATGAAGTGGACGTAGGCACATTCTGGCTGAATCACTATAAATCTGCGTGTCTTTTTACAGTTTAGCCCCTGCTTTTTATATATTTGCATAAACCACCCAAATCACTAAGAACCACATAAGATCTACTAAATCATACGACTTTGAGGTGTCCATTTTTTGTGCAAACAATTTCTAACTCCCAAAATTTTGGCAGAGTCCTCTTTGTACGGAGGAGCTTTTGCAATTTGACAAGAGTTATAAATATATATACATCGACCCACACGGTCGGAAAACAAAAACAGTTCATATTTCCTATTTTTATTGCGTAGGCGTACCTTTATTTAGCATTTTAAGCAAAGCGGTTATTTATTTTAGCAATTTGCACAACCAAATCCAGCCACACGGCTTCCCTATACCTGTACTTACTCAATTTAAATACGTAAGTGACAATATATTAAGTTTATTAACATTTCACTTATTTTTAATAGCTAAATACATACATAACATAAGCAATAAGCACTAAACACTTCCCACGAGCAATTCATATGATTTCAAAACTAATTTAATTGCTTCCCACCTATTCATATGCCATTACATTAAATTTCAATGGTTTACAACTCAATTTCTTACATTCGATTCATTTTTAATCCAAACAAGCTCATATTCATGTCAATTGATTCAAAAATCAATTTTGTTTACTTCTATCAATCCATAGAATTTTATTCAATTCCATTTTATTTTACTAATTTAATTCATTTAGTATACTCATTCAATCCATTATAAATTCTAATTTGCATTCACATTTTATTTCTGAATTCGATTTATTAATAACAAGGCCATTCAATTTATTTCTACTCACTTGGATATTATTTGCAAATTCAAACCATCACTATTAAAATCCAACTCTATATTATTCAACAACATTTCCAACTATATTTAATTCACCAACAATCCAAGTTGAATTTTATTTATAACTCGAGTTCATTTCCACTCCATTACTAACTTACAATTCTACTTTCATTTAACCAATTTAAATTCCATTTCCATATTTCATTAACTAATTAATTATCAATTAGTTTATTCCAATTTTATGCCCAATATTTGATTTTTATCTCAAAAATCACTTTAACTATTTTACTTGAGTTTCAATCTATTTTATAATTTAAGTTTTGGATTTTTATTCATCTTCCAAAATACAAAACTATTATATTTTAGGCTTATTTATCCCACTTCTAAATTTTTATAAGCCACAACTTATTTATTATTCTATAAACACTTTTAATTAACTTCCAGAGTTTTAAGCAATTTCTCAGCACTTCAAAATCACCCTTGAAATCGATTATATCCAAAATCCTTTGGTATAACCAACTATTTCTTTAAATTTTCAAAACCAAAACCCAGTTTTTTTTTGCAACAACACCAATCCAAAACATCCAGGTAGCAATTCCTCCCTTGGAAACTCGAAAATGAACACCGATGATGTCGCGATCATCATCGGAATTATTTTCCAGCGACCGAAGAGAGTTTAGTGCTTTTATCCTAATCAAAAGCATTTCAAATATTTTAAAATCCCAAACCTCACCAGATTTCAAATCCTACTCAAAGATATTTCCGAAATAATACTATTATTTCTCCAAAACGTTTGAAAACCATTTTCAAATCCAAAGGAATTTAAACTTCCCAAACTTTTCAACACTTCAAAACCTTCCAATCCTTATTCAAACATTTCTCTGGAAGTTTGTTTCAATTTATAAGTTACATTCATAATTTATATTTTCAAATTCCATTTGTTATATAAATCTATTCTTTAACTTTGGTTATAAGTTTTCAATTTCTTATTCAATTTCTACACAATAATGATAATAATTTAATATAATCATTTCCTAACAACCAAACAACCATATACATATAATAATTACTAAAAATTATTTCTTTCATATACAAAAAAATAATCTGGGTAAAATTATTTCATTTACCCTATTTAAAAACAATACTGTGTCGAATTGTTCTATTCAAGTGTTTAGAGATCCCTATCAATAACGTTAATTACTCGTATTGACCAGAATCCATAAACTACTTGTAATGACCCGTAAATTTTTAACTATTTTAATAACGTATTTAACCGAATTGTGTGAAATTTTAAACAACAAAATTTGGAAATAAAAATTTAATATTTGGAATACGTCTAATTAGACATAGCAAATGATAAATTTTCATCGGATAATTTGGAAGTTTATTTTCTAGTGTAATTTTATTCCAATTTATATCAGTTAAAATTGATGAAAATAAAATATTTTCCACACCTGAATATTTTTCTATAGAAAAATTGTAAATCATCTTCTGAGTGAGACGTCATATTTCGTTTCTTCAAATTTGGACTTTTATGGCTCCGTTTATCTTATTTCTGGTAAATTAGCAGTATTTTCGGTACCGATATCGACTTTTGATCGGATGGTCGTACCACAAATATCTGCATACTGTTTTGATCGTATCGTTGTGCTAATCTCTACAGTATATTCATTCGTGTATTTCGAAATTCGAGACACGACGAAATTAGTAAAACGGTTACTTTATCGGTAACCGTTTTCAGACCTTTTTGATTTCCTTACCTTTCATTTATCTATCAGCCAAAATGAAATGACCATTCACCTTTATTTCTTGCTGAGTCCAATATTTGGCGTTTGATTTTCCCACCGTTTTCAAAATTTATCGGTTCGCATTGCCTCTTTCCAATGTTGGTTCTTCTAAAATATAATATTATAAATTTATTAAACTTTGCATTCATTTCTTTTGGACTCCTGCTCTTCTCTCCTCTCACTTCTCTCATTTCTCCACCTCATGTCCAGCACACCCAAGCTTTCCACAAACATCTACCTCCGAGCCACCCAGTTGCCCTACCCTTCCATCCATGCTCGGCCGCGTTGCTTCCCACCGCCAACATTCTTCTACCGCGTCTCCGCCTCCATCTCCTCCACACGCCGAGATCCATTCTCCTCCCCTCGGTAGTAAGTGTATATATAATATATATTTAGTTTTAAGCCTTGTTTGTTATATTGATGATATAGTAATATATATAGGTGTGTAGCTGATAAGTTTATCTATTTATATATATATTTATCTACATATATAAGTTCATACAAGTATTTACTTCCTGTAGGAGTTTATATGAGTTATATAAGTTTATATATATATATATAGTAAATTGTATACTAATTTGTTTACACATATATTACTTTATATTTATCTAAAATAAAGTTTGTGTGGGTTTGTTTTAATTTTTTTTATATATGTGGTATGTTCAGATTTTTCAAAAACTTTACAGTAAGGTAATTGTATATTTAAAAGTGAGGTTTTGTTTGATTTGTATATAGATATATGTTAAAAAACTGTTTATTTTATAAAACATATATGTTGTTCTATTCCTATATATATATATATATCCTTGTCTGTTGATTCTATTCGTAGATTTCAGTAATATATATTACATGTTATAGATCTGCGAACTCTTTTGTTTTATACCTTACCATTTTGACATTGTTTTAATTATATATTTCTGTTTGTTATATGTATAAACATGTGTTTGTATGTACATTAGTCGCGTGAGTTATATACGTGGGTTTCTTCAGGTATTTTATATAATTGCGACTATATACATATTAGTGTTTTATTTTATGATATAAGTTTTGCAATCTGCTGTTTATAATATGTAGATATTCAAAGGTTGCTTTTGTCAGTAGGTTACAGAGGTTAAATTTTAAAAGTAAGTATGGTATATATATGTTTAATAAATGCCATACTTTGGAATGCGTACGTATGACATGGAGGTTGTATTATGTGCTAGTATATTTAAAGTGTTATAAGTTATAAATGTTCTGTTATATATTGAGATGATAAGCATCAATTTCCAGGCGATAGGAGATTGATATTTGATATTTGATTTTTGGTTTAAAACAAGGAGAGTTGCTTTTAAAGTAATATATAAAGTTGGTCATTTATGTCGATCATACCTATCTGATATTTATATATTACGTATTTATATATTAATTATATCCGACTTTGGTTCAAAAATACTTATGCAGTATTTATATGATATGGTATATAAGATGTCAAGTAATAATGTTAGAAATGTGGGTTTTGTTATATATATATTATATACAAGGTTTTAAATTATAATATCAGATCTGGGTTGGATTTAAGGATATAGAGATATAGTAGTTATGTTGCAGTATATACACAATTACAGGTGTTTATAATATGTAAATTATATTATGTTTACATACATTATCTACAATAGTTAAGTGGTATATAGCGTTGCTTGTATATATAGGTATTGACTCCTGAAATGTTTTGGGTAAAATGTTTATATATAAGACTATATATTATATTATAATAAATATTTGTCCTATATTGTTTTATATATAATATATATACTATGGTTTTAATTTATAATGTTATGAGTATGCATTAATTGGTTTTCAAAGATATAAATATATGGAAACTTTGTTTGAAGTGTTGAATTAAATTTTAATTTGAGATATATGTTTAAATTGATTTTATAATAATAATATAATATACATCATTTTCTGTTATATCAAGATGGTTCTGATTCATTTTCATCAAATCCTTATCTCTCAGTTTTGTCAAATTCGGGCCAATCTAACTTTGTTTTGGAAGTCGTGCTTGCATTCGTAACTCAACCTCATTTTCTATATCTCTAGCCTTGAAAGGTGAGCAATCACTCACGATTAATGTTCTTATATTTATTAAATTTGATTTCAATTGAAACGACAATTGAAATATGCTGCTGTTAGTTATTTACATTTGCTATATATATGTCATTATCAGTACCTGTTCACCTGTGGCATCTGACACCATTATCTGTTATTTATATTGCTATATATATGCCATCATCTATATCCGTTCACTTGTGACACCTGACACCATTATCTATTATTTATATTGATGATATATGTCTGTTATATTATTATCATATCTCTTATCACTCTACAAGTTCCATGTTAGTATAGAATTCACTATGGGTTGAAATGATACATACCCGAACGATCTGTAGAATAGGAGAAAATCGTTATGGGTTGAAATGATAAACCCAAGCGATTTTCATTGAATTGAATTTGGGATTGCGGGTTGAAAAGATATATACCCGTATATATATAAATTACAGATTGAAATGATAAATATCTGTATCACTTGACCGTAGGGTAGAAAATTTTATTCAGACACCATTGGTCTATATATAAAAATATTTTGAAAAATGATTTCTATGGTTTTGAAAGAAATATATGGTTTTAATAAATATTAATTTTAAAGATTTATTAAAGTTGATTTGAATCAATATAAAATATGTTTAAGTAGTTATGTAACATTTATATTTTCAAATATAGAGTTTATAATGTTTCAGGTTGAAAGATAAATTTGAAATTGATTTGGAATTCTTAATTATTTAAGAATTATACTTAAATAAGTTTGATTTGAAATCTATTAAATTTGAAATTTTAAGGTATGTTTTATAACTTGAATTTGATAAAAAAAGTGGCTTAAATGAATATTTCAAACTTATATAAATTTAAATGGGATATTTTGTTTATATAAATTTGTAAATTGAAGTTGTATTTAGATGTATTGAAATGATTAAAGAAATATCTCAGAAACTAAATGTAATGAAATCAAATTGAGAAATAAATGGAATTATCAAATTTAATTTTTGAAATGTGTAATATTTAAAGCTTTGAAATATATTGAAATTTAATGGTTTATTTTGTGTTTCAAATCTGTATTTGAAATCGTAATAATTCGAAATGATTTATTGAGAAACTGAATTGTGTTGAAATTTATGAATTGAGATTGAATTAAGTTGAATTTGGAAGTCGGGTTAATTTGAATCGATTTGTGAATTTGTGGAAACTATTTTATTTTACAAAGTATTTTTAAACTATATCTACAACTATTTATATTTTACTTTATAAATTATTTTAATATAAACTATTTTATATAAATCATTTTCAATATATTATTTTATTATAAACTATTTTAACTTATAGCTATTTTATATAAACTATTTTTATTTTATAAACTATTTTATTATATACACTAATTTTAATATCTAAACTGTTTAAGAGGGAAGTGTTATGAATTCCAAAATGTTATGATTTCAAGCTATAGTTTCAAAGTGTTATGAATTCCAAGGTTTTGATTTCCAAAGTGTTTTGATTTTAAAAGACTTACGATTTCGAAAGCGATATAACTTTGGGAAGTGATATGATTTTGGAAATGGATATTTTTGAAGTGAAAATGATATCGTATGGATATGGTTTTGAAATGGCAATGATATTTCGATTTTGAAATATAAACTATTTTGAAAGTTTATTAAATGACAAATCGGTGTAATAATTAAGTAGTTATTGAACAGTCCGGGATCGGTTAAGGACATACTCTCTGTCCAAACCGAAAACCACTTTAATAACTATTATACGCGGAGTGTGATCCAGAATGAAGTGGTTGGAATGATGACGTTGCTGGATTTGAAGAAAGAGAACGATAATGGATGACCTTGACACTTGTGTCAAATTGGAAATGACTTAAACATGAGCCGTGCCGAGCCAGTGAGGTTAGCTACCTCTAGCGGACACACTTCTTCGTAAACTACTCATTACCTGTTTTGATTGGTGCACACCCTTGAATTGGGAGTGTTGTTTCGCGGTGTTGCGATCGTTGCGGCGATGCGTTCTCACCAGTCCGGATCAGGCAAACGGTAGTTTCACTACCTTGGGTATTGCCTCATGTGCCTTGTCATACTCGTATCCCTATGCGCGACCACTACGATTTGTTTTGTGTTATACCTATTGAGTACTCCCTGATAGCCCACTAGTTTATGGTGGAGTTTACAGTGTTGTATAGACTATGATGCTTATATAAAATGTGTTAAGGGGGATAATGGTAACGCCTTAACGCTATTTTGATACTTTATATTACTGATAAGCATGATCTACTTAGCGTACACTACTATATATAAATAGTTTAACGGATCCTTAGAGGATGGTTATCCCAAACATCCTTTGAGTTACTTATATTTTTTTTAGTTGTTATTTCACTTGAGTTGGATTTATTGATATAAGAATGTTAATCCTGACTTGATTGTTTTGTGTTTTGCTTTACGCTCGGGTCAGACTGAGCGTACCAGTATTCGAGACTCACCTTTGGAGTTGGAGCTTCGCTTGGAGATCCAGCTATCTATCCAGCTTTCAGATATTCAGTTGATTCCAGTGATGTATTCTGATCTTGTATTGACTATTGTATTCGAGACTTCTGTTGTATCTTGTTTAACTCTGTTATATATATATAGTCGCTTCATGAACTACTATTCTTTTGTTTCCGCTGCATAATTGTTACATTACTCTGTGTCTGTGATTCTGAGATTACTTATTTACTGTGTATGCTGAGTTTTGCCAAATTTTATTTACAATCTATTGTTTTGAATTATTCAAGTCCGACATGTGTGGATTTATTGTCGATTTGAATGGTCCAAAATAGTGGGTCGTTACAGTTGGTATCAAAGCTCTAGTTTTAGGCAAAATTCAGCATGTAGAGTAAAATTCAATTAAAGAATCATTTTCGTTCGAGCTTGAATTCCTTCTTCTTTGACTCGGTTTCCTTTGAATTTTGGAACGTTCCCCTCGGTTCCAAAATCCATCTTTGTCTCCCCTATTTGTGTTTTCATGATTACGGAGCATCCCATAGCTCCACTGAATGATTTGTAAAAGAGTGAAACTCCTTTACAATCGGTATTGATTCACCGGAGATTTCTGTATCCTCGGTTTACGATGCTGCTACTTTTGCTATGCCCGAATTTTATCTCTGGCGATCGAATGTCGATGTGCCTTAGAATTCTGTATCGATCTTATTCTTGAAGTCACGGTTGACCTGGTTAGGGTTGCCGATTTATATAAGTCTATCCATTCTTTTCTCTCTTTGAAATCTATTTATCTCCTTTTCGAGCCTATTTATTTTAGTTAGAATTCTCTTTGATTAGAGTTCCTCTAAATTTGAATCTCTATCCTTGTTTTGAAACCCATTCTTGAATCATCGAGTAAGGGAGTGTATTTGTATTAATATAAAATGTTTATAGTGTGTTGTTTGAGTTGTTGATGTTGATTTGGGTTTTCGATCGATTCGTCTGATCAACGCTATCGATAGGATTTCCAAAACACTTGAACAGAGCAAACTGACACAATATTATTTTCAAATGTGGTAAATGAAATAAATTTAGTATGATTATATTATAGTGAAAATTAGCCACACATCCTTAAAACCGAACTTAAATTCAAAGTGGGTCCTTGTTATAAAATATATATTTTCTACATCCCTGTTTCTGTTTTCCGCCATTTCTTTCCCCAAATTACCCTTGTGCTTCGCTGTGGAGCTGAATCTTCTTCTTATTTTTCGATTTAAATGGTAAACTGCAATTAAATTAAAGACGAATCAATTTTTTTTATGAAATATGATATTTTTAATATTTGCAGTTATGAATAATCGCAACAAATTTCTGCAAATATATGTGCAATAGTTGTAGAAATTTCTGCAACTATACGCAATAGTTGCAGACATTTCTGCAACTATAAGCAATAGTTGTAGAAATGTCTGCAACTATAAGCAATAGTTGCAGTAATTTCTGCAACTATACGCAATAGTTGCAGACATTTCTGCAACTATTTGCAATAGTTGCATTTCTGCAACTATATGCAATAGTTGCAGAAATGTTTGCAACTATGTGCAATAGTTGCAGATATTTCTGCAACTATGCGCAATAGTTGCAGACATTTCTGCAACTATTTGCAATAGTTGCAGACATTTCTGCAACTATTTGCAATAGTTGTAGACATTTCTGCAACTATATGCAATGGTTGCAGAAATGTCTGCAACTATATGCAATAGTTGCAGATATTTCTGCAACTATACCGTATAGTTGCAGAAATTTTTGCAACTATACGCAATAGTTGCAGACATTTCTGCAACTATTTGCAATAGTTGCATTTCTGCAACTATATGCAATAGTTGCAGAAATGTTTGCAACTATGTGCAATAGTTGCAGATATTTCTGCAACTATGCGCAATAGTTGCAGACATTTCTGCAACTATTTGCAATAGTTGCAGACATTTCTGCAACTATATGCAATAGTTGCAGAAATGTCTGCAACTATATGCAATAGTTGCAGATATTTCTGCAACTATACCGTATAGTTGCAGAAATTTCTGCAACTATACCCAATAGTTGCAGACATTTCTGCAACTATACCATATAGTTGCAGAAATATCTGCAATTATTTACAAATTTTGTAAATTTGCAAAAAAATCAAAAACGTTGAAAATTTGCTGACTAATCTGCAAATATTTGAAATAATTGCACCTTTAATACAAATATGAATTTTTGGTATCAACAATGGATCTCATTTCAAAGATCATAAAATTTGTGATTTTTTGGTGAAAACGGTTTTTTGATCCGGTTTTTGTACATAAAGTTATACGCGTTTGAATTGTAAAAAACGTAAAGGGTATTTGTGTATTTTTGCTTGCGCGAATTTGAAAATAGGGATCGGAAACGTAGAGTTTGTATGTGAAGGATGTTTTGTTTATTTTGAAACTTATTAGGGATGTGAGCCAAACTTTCCCTATATTATATATATATAAGTAAAATTTCTGGAATTTAATAGTTAATTAAATTGGTTGTTTGAATGATAATATTTGATTATCATTTATTGTTCTAAATGAATTGATAAACATGGTTTATAAATTGATTCGGAATTGAAATAAATTTTAAAAATCAGGAATTTGAGAATTTAATTTCCAGTGATTTCAAGCTTTGGTTTTTAAAATTTTTAAATGTATATTATTGAAGGTATTTTCGAATAGAAACCGTTTTCAAAAAAAAATTTAAAATGTTGAAATCAGTGCTCTTCTCTTTGTCGCTGGAAAATAATTTCGGTGATGGCGGCCGCATCATCGACGTTCATTTTCGAGTTTCGAAGTAGAGAGACCATTCTGTAGCTTTGCTACGGCATGTTTTGGAAAAATATTTTGATTGAATTTCTTAAGTATGACTTGATTTATATATATATGGATATATTATTTTAAATTTAATTTGATTTAATATATATAGTATATACATAATTATCTCTAAAGGGTTGAAATTAAACGGAAATTTAATTCTTAAAATTATGATTAAAGGATGTTTTCAATTATAAATAAAGCTAAATTTTGAATAAGTATTTAAACTTGAAATAATTGAATTGGAGATTTTTATTTGTATAATATTAAATTCCATTTTAATACAACTTACCTAAATTATTCAGAAGTTGAATATGTAATTGGATAATATACAATATAAAATGACTTTTATAAATAGAATTTGAGTGGATATAATAAAGGTTATACACTTAAATTTTAGTTATAAATATTAATTGAAATAAATTGAATAATAAGTAAACTGAATAATAGACGAGACAAATAAATTTGTTTTGAAGGAATTAATAAATTGAAATTGGATCAACTTATGGAAATACCTTGAATTTAAAATCAATTATTGAATATAAATTAATTTAAATTGAAATTTATATGGTTTAAATATATGTTATAAGATATATTAAGTGGAATAAACTTAATAATAATTTGGAATAAAAGAATTAAATTTGTTGAATAAAATATGAGTATAATAAATGATTATACAAATTGATGATTTAGAAATTGTTAGTTGAGGATGACTAGATAATAAGATAATGAATTTAAAAATAGATAGATTGATTTAACTTAAGTGAAACCAAGTGGATTAAACCAAATTGTTAAATATTGATTAATTAAATTGGAATTTATATGGTTTAAATTAATTGTTATTTTGCATTTCAAATCTGTTTTTCCTTCTGGTTGTTTCTATTCTCCTACCTCGTTTCTTTTCGGGGACGAAAAGTTTTGAGTGGGGGAGAGTGTAACGACTCGTAATTTTTTAACTATTTTAATAACGTATTTAACCGAATTGTGTGAAATTTTAAACAATAAAATTTTGAAATAAAAATTTAATATTTGGAATACGTCCAATTAGACATAACAAATGATAAATTTTCATCAGATAATTTGGAAGTTTATTTTCTAGTGTAATTTTATTCCAATTTATATCAGTTAAAATTGATGATAATAAAATATTTTCCAAACCTGAATATTTTTCTATAGAAAATTTGTAAATCATCTTCTGAGTGAGACGTCATATTTCGTTTCTTCAAATTTGGACTTCTATGGCTCCGTTTATCTTATTTCTGGTAAATTAGCAGCATTTTCGGTACCGATATCGACTTTTGGTCGGATGGTCATACCACAAATATCTGCATACCATTTTGATCGTATCGTCGTGCTGATCTCTATAGTATATTCATTTGTGTATTTCGAAATTCGAGACACGACGAAATTAGTAAAACGATTACTTTATCGGTAATCGTTTTCAGACCTTTTTGATTTCCTTACCTTTCATTTATCTATCAGCCGAAATGAAATGACCATTCACCTTTATTTCTTGTTGAGTCCAATATTTGGCATTTGATTTTCCCACCATTTTCAAAATTTATCGGTTCGCATTGCCTCTTTCCAATGTTGGTTCTTCTAAAATATAATATTATAAATTTATTAAACTTTTGTGACGACCGCCCACGACCCCTGCACTGAACCTAGAGATAGTGCGCTGTAAAGTGTGCCAGGCAGCCATGGACGATTGTCAGGGTAAATTAAAACAGTAGAATCTATCGTATTACTCACAGCGCATGGACAAAATACAATAGAATATATATATAGTGAAGCTTCACAGAATAGAATATCATCAATAAAACTTCATAATAGTTGAATACAAACATCTGAACAGTCAATACATCAAGCCTCACTACATAACACTCAGAGAATATACAAACAGCGGAACACCCAGTACATATAGTAAGAAGATAATATGCAAGCCTCCAGCTCGTCTTCGACATCAGCATCGTGGAAAGCAAGAACAGCACCTGTCACCTGCTACCTAGTCTACCCGTCCCAAAATGGACGAACAGCCCAAGGCAATAAGAGTTAAAACATAAAGCCTTGAGTCAGACAACAATCTTAGTGAGCGGTAAATTAACTAACAACATACCAAAAGAGCATAAAAGAAAAAGGAATAGGAATCCAACCCTCCCACTCCACCTCTTTCTACAGTGATAGCCCCCAGACACACACTAAGCAGAAGCAAACATAGCAAAGCATACAATTTAAAATAAAGCAATTATCACTCGAGTCAAGGGCGATGTTTTCCAAGTACAAACCCCCAAGGCCTAAACCAAGATCAGATAAGCACCCAGAAAATACCGCTCTTGAGACCGAATGATGATACAACCAAACATCCATGACTCTGGCTATCACTGTTATCATTGCTTCGATATCATCGTTAATTGAATGACCGGCTCTTTATTTCATCCGTCCATCAAGGGCTAATGGAAACCCCGGTTCTAGACATAACTCCGCACGTCATCGTGACCCGTGCCTAGGACTATCGAATCTGCCCAGAGTACTTGACTACCAATAAGTAGCCTTCAGGGACTATCGAATCTGCCCAACGTACTCTTGCTTTGAGCATGCTAGAACCTTCAACAACGATGAGATCTCAGCCTTCTAGTCATCCTCCTCGACGACTATTTCCATACTAGCTCAAGCGCCTCTCGAGCAAACCATTATCCTCAAACCCGAACCATTTCACCGAGTTGTCCATCTGCTTGGAATGATCCCGTCTGGATTAGACCAAGACTATCTCATATCATGCTTCGCCTCATCATCATCATAGCAAAGCTTCACCTCAACATCATCATCAAATCTATCCATATGAGCTTCATCATCCGCTACATATGCCACAAGCAGCTTTTCCAATTCAAGAGCCTTTCCCTTAGCTTTCGAATCATCTTCGACCATCTTGTCTAAATCAAATCATCAATCATCTAATTCATAGCAATCAATCAAATCAAACATTAATCCAAGTAAACAAGCATTCAAACATGATCTAAATAGACAATTATAACAATAATGGCAATTTCGTAATTAAAGAGTCAAAAGTCTAACAAGCATGAAAACATGAGCAATATCTCTATAATCTTGATGAATGAACTTGCATAGGTTAACATGTAGTAAAATGGATGCCAAATCATTATGAACAATGGATCTATATGGATCTATACTTAGGATTAGGAAAATGCATGGAAATCACTACTTTGGCACAAAATCAAGCCAACGATCCGATATACTCCTTTGGATCCATGTGAGAGATAATCACCACTCACCAAATCACCTAAACAACCCCAAAGCAACACACTTCAGATCTGGACAGCGAAGGATCTAACTTGATCTATCACAAATCCGCTTCAAACGATGAAATCTCTCTTCAAAGGATGTAGATCTTCAATCTAAGCTCTTGAATCTTCAATTTGATCTTCGATTTGGATGGAAGGAATCACTAGATTAGAGTGGAGAAAAGAAGTGAAGAAGTGTAGAAGTCGAGCTCTCAAAATGGCAGCACTTTGTCGCTTCGAAATCCAGATCCCAAAAATGGAGAAAAACCCTCCTATTTATAGGCTGAAATCACTTTAGGTCGCTCACTCGGAGTTAGGTTGTCCACGACCTACGACCTAAAACCCTTCGACCTAAAACCCTACGACCTAACTGATCCACCAGTCTACGACTTAACGACTCAACACGGTAAGTCTTCATGCGACCTAACAGCTTACGACCTAAGACAATGCGCATCCATGCGACCTAACAGATCCAACGACCTACGCGCATCCGTGACCTACGACCTAACGAGGATGCAGCCTAGCGACCTAACACAGACCGCTTCTACGACCTAACACTCCTGCGACCTAACACAGACACGCTTTCTCGCGACCTAACAATGCCAGGATACGACTTAACTCCTTAGGTCGTTTAACGACCTAACCATGCTAACTCGCTCACCACTAGGTCGCTCACTACTAGGTCGCTCACCACTATAGGTTACTAACCCTTAGGTCGCTAACTCCTATAGGTCGCTAACTCCTATAGGTCGCTACTCACTAGCTCTCTTAGGTCGCTGCAAACCCTTAAGTTGCTCAAAACCTTAGGTCACCAACGTCCTATAGGTCGCTCCAACCGACCTAACCTACCCCACGACCTAAGCCACCACACGACCTATCTTCTAAACGACCTAACTATCACACGACCTAACTCCTTAGGTCGTTCTAATCCTTAGGTTGCTCCACTTCACTAAGTCGTCTACCCCTTAACTCGCCAACTTCCTTAAGTCGCTCAAAGCTTTCATACGACCTAGGACTTAGACTCTGGACGACTTACCAACAATACGACCAAATGTCAACTGTTTTACGATGTTTTGATCCGTAAAAATACGGGTCGTTACATTCTCTCCCCCTTAGGAATTTCGCCCCCGAAATTCCAAACAAACAGAGCAATCAAAGACTATTATGCATGCCTATCATCCATAGCAATCAACAAACCATGCATCCAATTCTAGCTTAGCATGCAGAATTCTAAAACTAGAACAAGTTACAAGGTCGTTAGATGACACGACACCTTAAGGCCATACCTTGAAGAGTTCAGGATGAGCTGCTTTCATCCTCTCTTCCACCTCCCATGTACAGTCGTTATCATCATCACTCCATTGTATCGTGAGCAACTTAACTACCTTCCTCCTAAGCTGTTTCGTGTCGGTTTCCACATCACGAAGCGGCTTACGAGGTCTCTTATCGACTGGATCAACTTCGAAATCTTCACAGCTATCAGCAGAAACCACTGTATTCGAGTCGTGCACATACTTCCGTAGATATGATACGTGAAAAACAGTGTGCACACCCGACATCTTCTCTGGTAATTCCAATCTATAGGCGAGCTTTCCAATTCGCTCGGTGATCGAGAATGGTCCAACAAATCTCGGAGTCAATTTTTCTTTCCTCCCGAATCGAATAACATTCTTCAGAGGAGAAATCTTCACAAAAACTATATCACCTACGTCGAACTCCAAATCCTTTCGACGCTTATCGGCATAACTTTTCTGACGGTCCTGGGCTGCCTTCATTCGTTGCCGAATGATCTCTATACAATCTGAAGTCTGTCGAATCATCTCTGGCCCAAGTATCAGCTTTTCTCCTGTCTCTAACCAACATGTCGGAGAGTTACACGGTCTTCCATATAATGCCTCATACGGTGCCATACCAATGCTTGACTGGTAACTGTTGTTATATGAAAATTCCACCAAATGAAGGTGATCTTCCCATGATCCACCGAAATGCAAAACACAAGCTCTGAGGAGATCTTCCAAAACTCGGTTGACTCTCTCGGTCTGACCATCTGTTTGAGGGTGATAAGCTGTACTCAAACACAACTCGGTTCCCAAAACTTCCTGAAAGCTCTTCCAAAATCCACTAGTGAACAATGGATCTCGATCGCTCACTATACTCTTCGGAATACCATGGAATCGGACTATCCACTTAACATACAACTCAGCCAACTTTGATGCAGTCCTAGTCGATCGAACAGGAATGAATCTTGCACTCTTAGTCAGACGATCTACAATGACCCAAATTCCTTCATTTCCCGTTCTTGTTCTAGGTAACCCATCAATAAAATCCATCGATATTTGTTCCCACTTCCATGTAGGAACTTCTAATGGTTGAAGCAATCCACTTGGCTTCTTCTGCTCGACTTTTACCAACTAGCAGTTCATACATTTGGAAATAAAATTTCCAACATCCTTCTTCATACCTTCCCAGTAGTAGGTTCTCTTCATATCCCGATACATCTTATTTCCACCTGGATGAATTGTCAACTTCGAGTGATGACTTTCATTCAGAACTTCACTTCTCAATTCATCTATATCGGGAACAACTAGTCATCCTTGCTTCCGAAGCCAACCCTCTCGATCGACCTCGAATCCTTTATCCTTTTCTGGATCCAATCCAGATTCCAAATCACGGATAATCTTGACAAGCTTATCGTCTTGCTTTTGGCTCTCGCCAATCCTTTCCACAAGAGTAGGTCTTATCGATAAGTTTGCCAACATTTCAGGTTCCAATTCACATCTGGGCCTGAAGTCAAATCCAGCTAAATACTCGAGACTCTTCCATTCTGAAAACATGGCTCCCAATCCTGCATGTCTTCGACTTAACGCATCTGCCACTGCGTTACCTTTTCTCGAAGTATAAACTATACCAAAATCATATGATGCCAAAAACTCTAGCCATCGCTGCTGTCGAAGATTCAAATCCTTTTGGGAGAAAAGATACTTCAACGACTTATGATCCGTAAACAACTCAAATCGAACTCCCAATAGATAATGTCTCCACATCTTTAGAGCAAAAACAATCGCCGCCAACTCCAAATCATGAGTCGAATAATTCCTTTCATGCGGCTTCAGTTGTCGACTTGCATACACAACAACTTTATCCCTCTGCATCAGTACTGCTCCAAGTCCAATACCACACGCGTCGGTGTAAACCACCATCTCATCATTCCCACTTGGAATAGTCAAAACAGGAGCACTTGTCAATCGCTCTTTCAGGATTCTGAAAGCTTGCTCACACTTATCATTCCATCTGAACAATTGGTTCTTTTTCATCAATCCTGTTAATGGTGCAGCCACCTTAGAGAAGTCTTTGATAAACCGTCGATAATATCCTGCTAATCCAAGAAAACTTCTCACATCAGATGCATTCTTAGGCCTGACCCAATCCTGGATTGCTGCTAGCTTGGCGGGATCAACCGCTATTCCATCTCCAGAGATAATATGACCTAAGAACCTCACTTCACTCTTCCAGAAGTGACACTTCGAAAACTTAGCCTTCAGCTGATGTTTCCGCAAGATTTCCAAAACAATACGCAAGTGCGTCTTGTGCTCTTCTTCAGTTCTGGAATAAATCAGAATATCATCCACGAATACTAGCACGAACTTGCTCAACTGATCTCTGAACACTCTGTTCATAAGATCCACAAAATATGCTGGTGCATTAGTCAATCCAAACGGCATTACCAGCCACTCAAAGAAACTAGATGGTGTCCTAAAAGCAGTCTTCGACACACTATCCTTAGCCACTCTTAACTGGTGAAATCCCGTTGCCAAATCCATCTGAGAAAACACCTTAGCTTCGTGAAGCTGATCAAACAAGTCATCTATTCTCGGCAATGGATACTTGTTCTTCTTAGTCACCTTATTCAGCTCACGATAATCCACACACAACCTCAACGATCCATCTGCTTTGGTTGCAAACACAACTGGTGCACCCCATTCGGACACACTACGCCGAATGAATCCTTTCTGTAAAAGATCATCAACCTGCACCTTCAACTCCTGCTGTTCCCTAGGCGCCATCCGCCTAAGAGGCATCACAACAGGTCTGGCTCCTTCAACTAGATCTATACGAAACTCGATCTCTCTATGCGGCGGTAACCCTTTGACCTCGTCAAAGACATCCTTAAATCCATTAGCGATTGGCACAGATGACAGTCCATCCCGTGGAACAACCAGCGAATACATGAAGCTCATGAAGATGCCTTCTTCATGCTTACATCGTATCACAATCGTTCACCCCTCCACATTCTCGACTGTCACCTCCAACCTTTCACAATCAACCTTTGTCGCATACTTCCTAAGCCAGTCCATACCCAAAATAATTCCGAACCCCGCAAAGTTCAGAACAAAACAATCACAAACAAAAGAGCAATCATGACTCGATACAATCAGACCACGGCATAGCATACACAAACAAGACGTACCCCCAACTAGATTAGTCACAACCAATGGCCTATCAACAATATCCGGTTCTAAACCTAATCGGCCTACAAGTTCATTACAAACAAACGAATGCGACGCCCCAGTATCAAATAGCACTCTAACTGGAACACCACATAGGAAAAGAGTACCTTGAACCACTATACTCTTTCCTTTCTCTTCCGCGGTAGGAGCTTTCGAAGTTGATGGAACAGCCCCCAAAGCATAAGCTTGCACAATTTTCTTGTCCTTCCTCGGTTCTGGACAATTCCACTTGATATGCCCCGACTTGTCACAGTTGTGGCATTTCATCGGCACCTTAGGATTCTTGCAATCCCTGGAGAAATGGCCCTTCTGTTAACAATTGAAGCAAGTCACTTCGCCCTTCGGCTTCTTCTGGCCATCCTTACCCTTTTGCTGCTGCTGCTTCCTCTTCTTGTTTCCATCCTGCTGTGGTTTAGACTCTCCCCTGGTCACAACAACAACAGATCCTTCCTTAGGAAACAGATTCTCATGCCTGAGAGCTTTCTCCACAAGCTTCTCAAATGGATCGTCCAAATGATCCACCAACTGCCTCCCAAGATAACTGTCCAAGCCTGTCACAAACTTCTCATTCTTCTGATACGAAGATTCAATATACGACCGGGCATACTTAGACAAAGCTTCAAACTCAGAAACATACTCAAGAACTGATCTTCCACCTTGCTTAAGCTCCACAAACTTCTTGAACAGAACAGACTTCTGAGCTGTAGAAATGAACTTAGCTTCAAATCTGTCTTGGAATTGCTCCCAAGTAATTTCTTCCTCCGGAGTATCAATGGTGATAGAGTTCCACCAATCAGAAGCTCTCCCTTGAAGCTGTCTTGATGCTAACTTCCTCTTAGTTGCATCTTCGATTCCCAAATCACCAAAGATCCTTCTACAAGCATCTATCCACCTCTGGACTTCAATGGTTGGTTCTGTTCCCAAGAAAACCTTTCCTCCAAGAGTAGAATAATCCTTACACAACTTAGCAAAATCCACTGGTTTCGGAGTTTGAACTTGAACTCCAACATCCACCGATGGCCCCGGAGCTGGCATCCTTCTCATGATCGAAGTCATCATAGCTTCGAACATAGCAGCATAATCAGCAGCCCCCTCAGTAGCACGGCCTTCCCTAGCAGCTGGTCTCCCTCTTCGACTCATCCTTAATATCTATAAAAAGGAATGATTAGCACACCTAGAGAAACAACTGCATAAAGGACTCAAACTCTACTAAGCTACTATATTATATATAGTAATCATCCATCAAAATACAATTACGTCTCTCATACGTAGTTACGTCAGCGAGCGTTGGGTAAAATCGATTAACCAAAGCTCTGATACCAAATGTGACGACCGCCCACGACCCCTGCACTAAACCTAGAGATAGTGTGCTGTAAAGTGTGCCAGGCAGCCATGGACGATTGTCAGGGTAAATTAAAACAGCAGAATCTATCGTATTACTCACAGCGCATGGACAAAATACAATATAATATATATATATATATAGTGAAGCTTCACATAATAGAATCTCATCAATAAAACTTCATAATAGTTGAATACAAACATCTGAACAGTCAATACATCAAGCCTCACTACATAACACTCAGAGAATATACAAACAGCGGAACACCCAGTACATATAGTAAGAAGATAATATGCAAGCCTCCAGCTCGTCTTCGACATCAGCATCGTGGAAAGCAAGAACAACACCTGTCACCTGCTACCTAGTCTGCCCGTCCCAAAATGGACGAACAGCCCAACGCAATAAGAGTTAAAACATAAAGCCTTGAGTCAGACAACAGTCTTAGTGAGCAGTAAATTAACTAACAACATACCAAAAGAGCATAAAAGAAAAAGGAATAGGAATCCAACCCTCCCACTCCACCTCTTTCTACAGTGATAGCCCCCAGACACACACTAAGCAGAAGCAAACATAGCAAAGCATACAATTTAAAATAAAGCAATTATCACTCGAGTCAAGGGCGATGTTTTCCAAGTACAAACCCCCAAGGCCTAAACCAAGATCAGATAAGCACCCAGAAAATACCGCTCTTGAGACCGAATGATGATACAACCAAACATCCATGACTCTGGCTATCACTGTTATCATTGCTTCGATATCATCGTTAATTGAATGAACGGCTCTTTATTTCATCCGTCCGTCAAGGGATAATGGAAACCCCGGTTCTAGACATAACTTCGCACGTCATCGTGACCCGTGCCTAGGACTATCGAATCTGCCCAGAGTACTTGACTACCAATCAGTAGCCTTCAGGGACTATCGAATCTGCCCAACGTACTCTTGCTTTGAGCATGCTAGAACCTTCAACAACGATGAGATCTCAGCCTTCTAGTCATCCTCCTCGACGACTATTTCCATACTAGCTCAAGCGCCTCTCGAGCAAACCATTATCCTCAAACCCAAACCATTTCACCGAGTTTTCCATCTGCTTGGAATGATCCCGTCAGGATTAGACCAAGACTATTTCATATCATGCTTCGCCTCATCATCATCATAGCAAAGCTTCACCTCAACATCATAATCAAATCTATCCATATGAGCTTCATCATCCGCTACATATGCCACAAGCAGCTTTTCCAATTCAAGAGCCTTTCCCTTAGCTTTCGAATCATCTTCGACCATCTTGTCTAAATCAAATCATCAATCATCTAATTCATAGAAATCAATCAAATCAAACATTAATCTAAGTAAACAAGCATTCAAATATGATCTAAATAGACAATTATAACAATAATGGCAATTTCATAATTAAAGAGTCAAAAGTCTAACAAGCATGAAAACATGAGTAATATCTCTATAATCTTGATGAATGAACTTGCATAGGTTAACATGTAGTAAAATGGATGCCAAATCATTATGAACAATGGATCTATATGGATCTATACTTAGGATTAGGAAAATGCATGGAAATCACTACTTTAGCACAAAATTAAGCCAACGATCCGATATACTCCTTTGGATCCGTGTGAGAGATAATCACCACTCACCAAATCACCTAAACAACCCCAAAGCAACACACTTCAGATCTGGACAGCGAAGGATCTAACTTGATCTATCACAAATCCGCTTCAAACGATGAAATCTCTCTTCAAAGGATGTAGATCTTCAATCTAAGCTCTTGAATCTTCAATTTGATCTTCGATTTGGATGGAAGGAATCACTAGATTAGAGTGGAAAAAAGAAGTGAAGAAGTGTAGAAGTCGAGCTCTCAAAATGGCAGCACTTTGTCGCTTCGAAATCCGGATCCCAAAAATGGAGAAAAACCCTCCTATTTATAGGCTGAAATCACTTTAGGTCGCTCACTCAGAGTTAGGTCGTCCACGACCTACGACCTAAAACCCTACGATCTAACAGATCCACCAGTCCACGACTTAACGACTCAACACGGTAAGTCTTCACGCGACCTAACAGCTTACGACCTAAGACAATGCGCATCCATGCGACCTAACAGATCCAACGACCTACGCGCATCCGCGACCTACGACCTAACGAGGATGCAGCCTAGCGACCTAACACAGACCGCTTCTACGACCTAACACTCCTGCGACCTAACACAGACACGCTTTCTTGTGACCTAACAATGCCAGGATACGACTTAACTCCTTAGGTCGTTTAACGACCTAACCATGCTAACTCGCTCACCACTAGGTCGCTCACTACTAGGTCGCTCACCACTGTAGGTTACTAACCCTTAGGTCGCTAACTCCTATAGGTCGCTAACTCCTATAGGTCACTACTCACTAGCTCTCTTAGGTCGCTGCAAACCCTTAAGTCGCTCAAAACCTTAGGTCGCCAACGTCCTATAGGTCGCTCCAACCGACCTAACCTACCCCACGACCTAAGCCACCACACGACCTATCTTCTAAACGACCTAACTATCACACGACCTAACTCCTTAGGTCGTTCTAATCCTTAGGTCGCTCCACTTCACTAAGCCGTCTACCCCTTAACTCGCCAACTTCCTTAGGTCGCTCAAAGCTTTCATACGACCTAGGACTTAGACTCTGGACGACTTACCAACAATGCGACCAAATGTCAACTGTTTTACGATGTTTTGATCCGTAAAAATACGGGTCGTTACAACTTTGCATTCATTTCTTTTGGACTCATGCTCTTCTCTCCATCACTTCTCTCATTTCTCAAACTCATGTCCAGCACACCCAAGCTTTCCACAAACATCTACCTCCGAGCCACCCAGTCGCCCTACCCTTCCATCCATGCTCGGCCGCATTGCTTCCCACCGCCAGCATTCTTCTACCGCATCTCCGCCTTCATCTCCTCCACACGCCGAGATCCGTTCTCCTCCCCTCGGCAGTAAGTGTATATATAATATATATTTAGTTTTAAGCCTTGTTTGTTATATTGATGATATAGTAATATATATAGGTGTGTAGCTGATAAGTTTATCTATTTATATATATAAATTTATCTACATATATAAGTTCATACAAGTATTTACTTCCTGTAGGAGTTTATATGAGTTATATAAGTTTATATATATATATATAGTAAATTGTATACTAATTTGTTTACACATATATTACTTTATATTTATCTGAAATAAAGTTTGTGTGGGTTTGTTTTAATTTTTTTTTATATATGTGGTATGTTCAGATTTTTCAAAAACTTTACAGTAAGATAATTGTATATTTAAAAGTGAGGTTTTGTTTGATTTGTATATAGATATATGTTAAAAAACTATTTATTTTATAAAACATATATGCTGTTCTATTCCTATATATATATATATCCTTGTCTGTTGATTCTATTCGTAGATTTCAGTAATATATATTACATGTTATAGATCTACGAACTCTTTTGTTTTATACCTTACCATTTTGACATTGTTTTAATTATATATTTCTATTTGTTATATGTATAAACATGTGTTTGTATGTACATTAGTCGCGTGAGTTATATACGTGGGTTTCTTCAGGTATTTTATATAATTGCGACTATATACATATTAGTGTTTTATTTTATGATATAAGTTTTGCAATCTGCTGTTTATAATATGTAGATATTCAAAGGTTGCTTGTGTCAGTAGGTTACAGAGGTTAAATTTTAAAAGTAAGTATGGTATATATATGTTTAATAAATGCCATACTTTGGAATGCGTACGTATGACATGGAGGTTGTATTATGTGCTAGTATATTTAAAGTGTTATAAGTTATAAATGTTTTGTTATATATTGAGATGATAAGCATCACTTTCCAGGCGATAGGAGATTGATATTTGATATTTGATTTTTGGTTTAAAACAAGGAGAGTTGCTTCTAAAGTAATATATAAAGTTGGTTATTTATGTCGATCATACCTATCTGATATTTATATGTTACGTATTTATATATTAATATATCTGACTCTGGTTCAAAAATACTTGTGCTGTATTTATATGATATGGTATATAAGTGTGACGACCGCCCATGACCCCTGCACTGAACCTAGAGATAGTGCGCTGTAAAGTGTGCCAGGCAGCCATGGACGATTGTCAGGATAAATTAAAACAACAGAATCTATCGTATTACTCACAGCGCATGGACAAAATACAATAGAACATATACATAGTGAAGCTTCACATAATAGGATCTCATCAATAAAACTTCATAATAGTTGAATACAAATATCTGAATAGTCAATACAACAAGCCTCACTACATAACACTCAGAGAATATACAAACATCGGAACATCCAGTACATATAGTAAGAAGATAATATGCAACCCTCCAGCTCGTCTTCGATATCAACACCGTGGAAAGCAAGAATAGCACCTGTCACCTGCTACCTAGTCTGCCCGTCCCAAATTGGACGAACAGCCCAAGGCAATAAGAGTTAAAAACATAAAGCCTTGAGTCAGACAACAGTCTTAGTGAGCAGTAAATTAACTAACAACATACACCAAAAGAGCATAAAGGAAAAGGAATAGGAATACAACCCTCCCACTCCAACCTCTTTCTACAGTGATAGCCCCCAGACACACACTAAGTAGAAGCAAACATAGCAACGCATACAATTAAAAGTAAAGCAATTATCACTCGAGTCAAGGGCGATGTTTTCCAAGCACAAACCCCCAAGGCCTAAACCAAGATCAGATAAGCACCCAGAAAACACTGCTCTTGAGACCGAATGACGATACAACCAAACATCCATGACTCTGGCTATCACTGTTATCATTGCTTCGATATCATCGTTAATTGAATGACCGGCTCATTCTTTCATCCGTCCGTCAAAGGCTAATGGAAACCCCGGTTCTAGACATAACTCCGCACGTCATCATGACCCGTGCCTAGGACTATCGAATCTGCCCAGAGTACTTGACTACCCAATCAGTAGCCTTCAGGGACTATCGAATCTGCCCAACGTAATCTTGCTTTGAGCATGCTAGAACCTTCAACAACGATGAGATCTCAGCCTTCTAGTCATCCTCCTCGACGACTATTTCCATACTAGCTCAAGCGCCTCCCGAGCAAACCATTATCCTCTAACTCGAACCATATCACCGAGTTATCAACATGCTTGGAATGATCCCGTATGGATTAGACCAAGACTATCACATATCATACTTCGCCTCATCATCATCATAGCAAAGCTTCATCTCAACATCATCATCAAATCTATCCATGTGAGCTTCATCATCCGCTACACATGTCACGAGCAGCTTTTCCAATTCAAGAGCCTTTCCCTTAGCTTTTGAATCATCTTCGACCAACTTGTCTAAATCAAATCATCAATCATCTAATTCATAGCAATCAATCAAGTCGAACATTAATCCAAGTAAACAAGCATTCAAATATGATCTAAATAGGCAATTATAGCAATAATGGCAATTCCGTAATTAAAGAGTCAAAGGTCTAATAAGCACGAAAACATGAGAATTATCTCTACAATCTTGATGAATGAACTTGCATAGGTTAACACTTAGTAAAATGGATGTCAAATCATTATGAACAATGGATCTACATGGATCTATACTTAGGTTTACAAAAATGCATGGAAATTACTACTTTAACACCAAATCGAACCAACGATCCGATATACTCCTTTGGATCCATGTGAGAGATAATCACCACTCACCAAATCACCTAAACAACCCCAAATCAACACACTTCAGATCTGGACAGCAAAGGATTTAACTCGATCTATCACAAATCCGCTTCAAACGATGAAATCTCTCTTCGATGGATGAAGATCTACAATCTAAGCTCTTGAATCTTCAATTTGATCTTCAACTTGGATGGATGGAATCACTAGATTAGAGTGGAGAAAAGAAGTGAAGAAGTGTAGAAGTCGAGCTCTCAAAATGGCAGCACTTCGTCGCTTCGAAATCCGGATCCCAAAAAGTGAGAAATGGACGAGTATTTATAGCTGAAATCTCCTTAAGTTGTCACTCGGAATTAGGTCGTCCACGACCTATAGAGCCACGACCTACGACTTAGCAAAACACTTCGACCTAACGCGTGCCTCTTCGACCTAAGACTTAGCGCATCAGCGCGCGACCTAGCGGCTTAACAATGTGAGTCCTCACGCGACTTAACACATGCCGACCTAAAAACCCATACGACTAAACAGGGTCTCCGACCTACGACCTAACTGATAAGCCCTCACGCGACCTAACGTATATGCGCATCCACACGACTTAACTGAGATGCGCCTTAATGACCTATCACTTTACTCGATTCAACGAGTTACGACCTAATCCCTTAAGCATCCACGCGACCTAACATAAGTCGCGAACAAACTAGAATACAACCTAACGACTTAACACCTTAGGTCGTTTAACGACCTAATTATATATAGGATAATCCGACCTAACTCCTAAGTCGTCTAGACGACCTAACTATCCAACTTCTAAACTTAGGTCGCTCACAACATAACTGAACACTAGGTCGCTCACGACCTAACTACGATAACACCTTAAGTCGTTCGAACAACCTTAAACTCCCTAAGTCGTTAACCCACTTAGCTCCTTATGTCGCTGCCGACCTATCCTCCTTAGGTTGCTAACTCGCCTAGTTTCTTAGGTCGTTGTCGACCTAACTCTACCCCACGACCTAAGCTTATCACATGACCTATCTCCCCTACGACCTAACCCCAGAATCCTTAGGTCGCCTATACCTCTTAAGTCGGTCAATTCCTTAAGTCGTCTAAATTCTTAAGTCGGTCAAGTACTGTAGGTTCTCCCAATCCTTTAGGTCGTTCACTTGACCTAGCCTACCCCACGACTCAACCTTTGAACGACTTAAGCTACATCATGACTCAACTTCTAGACAACTTAACTCCTACGCGATTTAACCTTAAGTCGAACTAAACTCGGGACGACTTAACAATACTAACAATCTAATATCGACTGTTTTACGATGTTTCGATCCGTAAAAATACGGGTCGTTACATTCTCTCCCCCTTAGGAATTTCGCCCCCGAAATTCCAAACAAACAGAGCAATCAAAGACTATTCTGCATGCCTACCATCCATAGCAATCAACAAACCATGCATCCAATTCTAGCTTAGCATGCAGAATTCTAAGACTTGGAACAAGTTACAATGTCGTTAGATGACACGACACCTTAGGGCCATACCTTGAAGAGTTCAGGATGAGCTGCCTTCATCCTCTCTTCCACCTCCCATGTACAGTCGTTATCATCATCACTCCATTGTATCTTGAGCAACTTAACTATCTTCCTCCTAAGCTGTTTCGTGTCGGTTTCCACTACACGAAGCGGCTTACGAGGTCTCTTATCGACTGGATCTACTTCGAAATCTTCACAGCTATCAGCAGAAACCACTGTATTCGAGTCGTGCACACACTTCCGTAGATACGATACGTGAAAAACATTGTTCACACTTGACATCTTCTCCGGTAACTCCAATCTGTATGCGAGCTTTCCAACTCGCTCGATGATCGGGAATGGTCCAACAAATCTCGAAATCAATTTTCCTTTCTTCCCGAATTGAATAACATTCTTCAGTGGAGAAATCTTCACAAAAACCATATCACCTATGTCAAATTCCAAATCCTTACGATGCTTATCGGCATAACTTTTCTAACGGTCTTGGGCTGCCTTCATTCGTTGCCGAATGACCTCTATGCACTCCGTAGTCTGTCGAATCATCTCCGGCCCAAGCATCAGCTTTTCTCCGGCCTCTAACCAACATGTTGGAGAGTTACACGGTCTTCCATACAATGCCTCATACGGTGCCATACCAATGCTTGACTGGTAACTGTTGTTATACGAAAATTCCACCAAATGAAGATGATCTTCCCATGATCCTCCGAAATCCAAAACACAAGCTCTAAGAAGATCTTCCAAAACTCGGTTGACTCTCTCGGTTTGACCATCTGTTTGAGGGTGATAAGCTGTACTCAAACACAACTCGGTTCCCAAAACTTCCTGAAAGCTCTTCCAAAATCCACTAGTGAACAATGGATCTCGATCGCTCACTATACTCTTCGGAATACCATGGAATCGAACTATTCACTTAACATACAACTCAGCCAACTTTGATGCAGTCCTAGTCGATCGAACAGGAATGAATCTTGCACTCTTAGTCAAACGACCTACAATGACCCAAATCCCTTCATTTCCCGTTCTTGTTCTAGGTAACCCATCAATAAAATCCATCGATATCTGCTCCCACTTCCATGTAGGAACTTCTAATGGTTGAAGCAATCCACTTGGCTTCTTCTGTTCGGCTTTTACCAACTGGCAGTTCATGCATTTGGAAATAAAATTTCCAACATCCTTCTTCATACCTTCCCAGTAGTAGGTTCTCTTCATATCCCGATACATCTTATTTCCACCTGGATGAATCGTCAACTTCGAGTGATGAATTTCCCTTAGAACTTCATTCCTCAATTTATCGATATCGGGAACAACTAGTCGTCCTTGCTTCCGAAGCCAACCCTCTCGATCGATCTCGAATCCTTTATTCTTTTCTGGATCCAATCCAGATTCCAATTCACGGATAATCTTGACAAGCTTATCGTCTAGCTTTTGGCTCTCGCCAATCCTTTCCACAAGAGTGGGTCTTATCGATAAGTTTGCCAACATCTCAGGTTCCAATTCGCATCTGGGCCTGAAGTCAAATCCAGCTAAATACTCGGGATTCTTCCATTCGGAAAACATGGCTCCCAATCCTGCATGTCTTCGACTTAACGCATCTGCTACTGCGTTACCTTTTCCCGGAGTATAAGCTATACCAGAATCATATGATGCCAAAAACTCTAGCCAACGTTGCTACCGAAGATTCAAATCCTTTTGGGAGAAAAGATACTTCAACGACTTATGATCTGTAAACAACTCGAATCGAACTCCCAATAGATAGTGTCTCCATATCTTCAGAGCAAAAACAATCGCCGCTAACTCCAAATCATGAGTCGGGTAATTCCTTTCATGCGGCTTCAGTTGTCGACTAGCATACGCAACAACTTTATCTCTCTACATCAGCACTGCTCCAAGTCCAGTACCACATGCGTCGGTATAAACCACCATCTCATCATTCCCACTTGGAATAGTCAAAACAGGAGCACTTGTCAGTTGCTCTTTCAGGATTCTGAAAGCTTGCTCACACTTATCATCCCATCTGAACACTAGGTTCTTTTTCGTCAATCCTGTTAACGGTGCAGCTACCTTGGAGAAATCTTTTATAAACCGTCGATAATATCCTGCTAATCCAAGAAAACTTCTCACATCAGATGCATTCTTAGGTCTAACCCAATCCTGTATTGCTGCCACTTTAGCGGGATCAACTGCTATTCCACTTCCAGAAATAACATGGCCTAAGAACCTCACTTCACTCTTCCAGAAGTGACACTTCGAAAACTTAGCCTTCAGCTGATGTTTCCGTAAGATTTCCAAAACAATACGCAAGTGCGTCTTGTGCTCTTCTTCGGTTCTGGAATAAATCAAAATATCATCCACGAACACTAGCACGAACTTACTCAACTGATCTCTGAACACTCTATTCATAAGATCCACAAAATATGCTGGCGCGTTAGTCAATCCAAACGGCATTACCAGCCACTCAAAGAAACCGGATGGTGTCCTAAAAGCAGTCTTTGACACACTATCCTTAGCCACTCTCAACTGGTGAAATCCCGTTGCCAAATCCATCTGAGAAAACACCTTAGCTTCGTGAAGCTGATCAAACAAGTCATCTATTCTCGGCAATGGATACTTGTTCTTCTTAGTCACCATATTCAGCTCACGATAATCCACACACAACCTTAACGATCCATCCGTTTTGGTTGCGAACACAACTGGTGCACCCCATTCGGACACACTACGCCGAATGAATCCTTTCTGCAAAAGGTCATCAACTTGCACCTTCAACTCTTGTTGTTCCCTAGGCGCCATTCGCCTAAGAGGCATCACAACAGGTCTGGCTCCTTCTACAAGATCTATACGAAACTCGATCTCTCTATGCGGCGGTAACCCTTTGACCTCGTCAAAGACATCCTCAAATCCCTTAGCGATTGGCACTGACGACAGTCCATCCCGTGGAACAACCAGCGAATACATGAAGCTCATGAAGACGCCTTCTTCATGCTTACATCGTATCACAATCTTTCGCCCCTCCACATTCTCGACTGTCACTTCCAACCTCTCGCAATCAACCTTTGCCGCATACTTCCTAAGCCAGTCCATACCCAAAATAATTCCGAACCCCGCAAAGTTCATAACAAAACAATCACAAACAAAAGAGCAATCATGACTCGATACAATCAGATCGCGGCATAACATACACAAACAAGACGAACCCCCAACTGGATTAGTCACAACCAATGGCCTATCAACAATGTCCGGTTCTAAACCCAACCGGCCTACAAGTTCACTACAAACAAACGAATGCGACGCCCCAGTATCAAACAACACTCTAACTGGAACACCACATAGGAAAAGAGTACCTTGAGCCACCACACTCTTTCCCTTCTCTTCAGCGGTAGGAGCTTTCGAAGATGATGGAACAGCCACCAAAGCATAAGCTTGCACAATCTGCTTGTCCTTCCTCGGTTCTGGACAATTCTTCCTGGTATGCCCCGGCTTGTCACAGTTGTGACACTTCATCGGTACCTTCGGATTCTTGCAATCCCTAGAGAAATGGCCCTTCTACTGACAATTGAAGCAGGTCACTTCGCCCTTCGGCTTCTTCTGGCCATCCTTACCCTTCTGCTGTTGCTGCTTCCTCTTCTTGTTTCCACTCTGCTGTGGTTTAGACTCTCCCCTGGTCACAGCAACAACAGATCCTTCCTTAGGAAACAGACTCTCATGCCTGAGAGCTTTCTCCACAAGCTTCTCAAATGAATCGTCCAAATGATCCACCAACTGCCTCCCAAGATAACTGTCCAAGCCTGTCACAAACTTCTCATTCTTCTGATAAGCAGATTCAATATACGACCGGGCATACTTGGACAAAGCTTCAAACTCAGAAACATACTCAAGAACTGGTCTTCCTCCCTGCTTGAGCTCCACAAACTTCTTGAACAGAACAGACTTCTGAGCAGTGGAAATGAACTTAGCTTCAAATCTGGCTTGGAATTGCTTCCAAGTAATCTCTTCCTCCGGAGTACTGATGGTAATAGAGTTCCACCAATCAGAAGCTCTCCCTTGAAGCTGCCTTGATGCTAACTTCCTCTTAGTCGCATCATCGATTCCCAAATCACCAAAGATCCTTCTACAAGCATCTATCCACCTCTGGACTTCAATGGTTGATTCTGTTCCCAAGAAAACCTTTCCTCCAAGAGCAGTATAGTCCTTGCACAGCTTAGCAAAATCCACCGGCTTTGGAGTTTGGACTTGAACTCCAACATCCACCGATGGCCCCGGAGCTGGCATCCTTCTCATGATCGAAGTCATCATAGCTTCGAACATAGCAGCATAATCAGCAGCCCCTTCAGTAGCACGGCCTTCCCTAGCAGCTGGTCTCCCTCTTCGACTCATTCTCAATATCTATAAAAAGGAATGATTAGCACACCTAGAGAAGCAACTGTATAAAGGACTGAAACTCTACTAAGCTACTATATTATATATAGTAATCATCCATCAAAATACAATTACGTCTCTCATACGTAGTTATGCCAGCGAGCGTTGGGTAAAATCGATTAACCAATGCTCTGATACCAAATGTGACGACCGCCCATGACCCCTGCACTGAACCTAGAGATAGTGCGCTGTAAAGTGTGCCAGGCAGCCATGGACGATTGTCAGGGTAAATTAAAACAACAGAATCTATCGTATTACTCACAGCGCATGGACAAAATACAATAGAACATATACATAGTGAAGCTTCACATAATAGGATCTCATCAATAAAACTTCATAATAGTTGAATACAAATATCTGAATAGTCAATACAACAAGCCTCACTACATAACACTCAGAGAATATACAAACAACGGAACATCCAGTACATATAGTAAGAAGATAATATGCAACCCTCCAGCTCGTCTTCGATATCAACACCGTGGAAAGCAAGAACAACACCTGTCACCTGCTACCTAGTCTGCCCGTCCCAAATTGGACGAACAACCCAAGGCAATAAGAGTTAAAAACATAAAGCCTTGAGTCAGACAACAGTCTTAGTGAGCAGTAAATTAACTAACAACATACACCAAAAGAGCATAAAGGAAAAGGAATAGGAATACAACCCTCCCACTCCAACCTCTTTCTACAGTGATAGCCCCCAGTCACACACTAAGTAGAAGCAAACATAGCAACGCATACAATTAAAAGTAAAGCAATTATCACTCGAGTCAAGGGCGATGTTTTCTAAGCACAAACCCCCAAGGCCTAAACCAAGATCAGATAAGCACCCAGAAAACACTGCTCTTGAGACCGAATGACGATACAACCAAACATCCATGACTCTGGCTATCACTGTTATCATTGCCTCGATATCATCGTTAATTGAATGACCGGCTCATTCTTTCATCCGTCCGTCAAAGGCTAATGGAAACACCGGTTCTAGACATAACTCCGCACATCATCATGACCCGTACTTAGGACTATCGAATCTGCCCAGAGTACTTGACTACCCAATCAGTAGCCTTCAGGGACTATCGAATCTGCCCAACGTACTCTTGCTTTGACCATGCTAGAACCTTCAACAACGATGAGATCTCAGCCTTCTAGTCATCCTCCTCGACGACTATTTCCATACTAGCTCAAGCGCCTCCCGAGCAAACCATTATCCTCTAACTCGAACCATATCACCGAGTTATCAACATGCTTGGAATGATCCCGTCTGGATTAGACCAAGACTATCACATATCATACTTCGCCTCATCATCATCATAGCAAAGCTTCATCTCAACATCATCATCAAATCTATCCATGTGAGCTTCATCATCCGCTACACATGTCACGAGCAGCTTTTCCAATTCAAGAGCCTTTCCCTTAGCTTTTGAATCATCTTCGACCAACTTGTCTAAATCAAATCATCAATCATCTAATTCATAGCAATCAATCAAGTCGAACATTAATCCAAGTAAACAAGCATTCAAATATGATCTAAATAGGCAATTATAGCAATAATGGCAATTCCGTAATTAAAGAGTCAAAGGTCTAATAAGCACGAAAACATGAGAATTATCTCTACAATCTTGATGAATGAACTTGCATAGGTTAACACTTAGTAAAATGGATGTCAAATCATTATGAACAATGGATCTACATGGATCTATACTTAGGTTTACAAAAATGCATGGAAATCACTACTTTAACACCAAATCGAACCAACGATCCGATATACTCCTTTGGATCCGTGTGAGAGATAATCACCACTCACCAAATCACCTAAACAACCCCAAATCAACACAT
This sequence comes from Allium fistulosum, assembly GCA_030737815.1. Lineage (NCBI taxonomy): Eukaryota > Viridiplantae > Streptophyta > Magnoliopsida > Asparagales > Amaryllidaceae > Allium > Allium fistulosum. The sequence continues at coordinate 270,733,691 of CM060906.1, read as the reverse complement.
TTCAGATCTGGACAGCGAAGGATTTAACTCGATCTATCACAAATCCGCTTCAAACGATGAAATCTCTCTTCGATGGATGAAGATCTACAATCTAAGCTCTTGAATCTTCAATTTGATCTTCAACTTGGATGGATGGAATCACTAGATTAGAGTGGAGAAAAGAAGTGAAGAAGTGTAGAAGTCGAGCTCTCAAAATGGCAGCACTTCGTCGCTTCAAAATCCGGATCCAAAAAAGTGAGAAATGGACGAGTATTTATAGCTGAAATCTCCTTAAGTCGTCACTCGGAATTAGGTCGTCCACGACCTATAGAGCCACGACCTACGACTTAGCAAAACACTTCGACCTAACACGTGCCTCTTCGACCTAAGACTTAGCGCATCAGCGCGCGACCTAGCGGCTTAACAATGTGAGTCCTCACGCGACTTAACACATGCCGACCTAAAAACCCATACGACTTAACATGGTCTCCGACCTACGACCTAACTGATAAGCCCTCACGCGACCTAAGGTATATGCGCATCCACGCGACTTAACTGAGAAGCGCCTTAACGACCTATCACTTTACTCGATTCAACGAGTTACGACCTAATTCCTTAAGCATCCACGCGACCTAACATAAGTCGCGAACAAACTGGAATACAACCTAACGACTTAACACCTTAGGTCGTTTAACGACCTAATTATATATAGGATAATCCGACCTAACTCCTAAGTCGTCTAGACGTCCTAACTATCCAACTTCTAAAATTAGGTCGCTCACAACATAACTGAACACTAGGTCGCTCACGACCTAACTACGATAACACCTTAAGTCGTTCGAACAACCTTAAACTCCCTAAGTCGTTAACCCACTTAGCTCCTTATGTCGCTGCCGACCTATCCTCCTTAGGTTGCTAACTCGCCTAGTTTCTTAGGTCGTTGCCGACCTAACTCTACCCCACGACCTAAGCTTATCACACGACCTATCTCCCCTACGACCTAACCCCAGAATCCTTAGGTCGCCTATACCTCTTAAGTCGGTCAATTCCTTAAGTCGTCTAAATTCTTAAGTCGGTCAAGTACTGTAGGTTCTCCCAATCCTTTAGGTCGTTCACTTGACCTAGCCTACCCCACGACTCAACCTTTGAACGACTTAAGCTACATCATGACTCAACTTCTAGACAACTTAACTCCTACGCGACTTAACCTTAAGTCAAACTAAACTCGGGACGACTTAACAATACTAACAATCTAATATCGACTGTTTTACGATGTTTCGTTCCGTAAAAATACGTGTCGTTACAATAAGATTTCAAGTAATAATGTTAGAAATGTGGGTTTTGTTATATATATATATATATATTATATACAAGGTTTTAAATTATAATATCAGATCTGGGTTGGATTTAAGGATATAGAGATATAGTAGTTACGTTGCAGTATATACACAATTACAGGTGTTTATAATATGTAAATTATATTATGTTTACATACATTATCTACAATAGTTAAGTGGTATATAGCGTTGCTTGTATATATAGGTATTGACTCCTGAAATGTTTTGGGTAAAATGTTTATAGATAAGACTATATATTATATTATAATAAATATTTGTCCTATATTGTTTTATATATAATATATATACTATGGTTTTAATTTATAATGTTATGAGTATGCATTAATTGGTTTTCAAAGATATAAATATATTGAGACTTTGTTTGAAGTGTTGAATTAAATTTTAATTTGAGATATATGTTTAAATTAATTTTATAATAATAATATAATATACATCATTTTCTATTATATCAAGATGGTTCTGATTCATTTTCATCAAATCCTTATCTCTCAGTTTTGTCGAATTCGGGCCAATCTAACTTTGCTTTGGAAGTCGTGCTTGCATTCGTAACTCAACCTCATTTTCTATATCTCTAGCCTCGAAAGGTGAGCAATCACTCACGATTAATGTTATTATATTTATTAAATTTGATTTCAATTGAAACAACAATTGAAATATGTTGCTGTTAGTTATTTACATTTGCTATATATATGTCATTATCTGTATCTGTTCACCTGTGGCATCTGACACCATTATCTGTTATTTATATTGCTATATATATGCCATTATCTGTATCCGTTCACCTATGACACCTGACACCATTATCTGTTATTTATATTGATGATATATGTCTGTTATATTATTATCATATCTGTTATCACTCTGCAAGTTCCCTGTTAGTATAGAATTCACTATGGGTTGAAATGATACATACCCGAACGATCTGTAGAATAGGAGAAAATCGTTATGGGTTGAAATGATGAACCCAAGCGATTTTCATTGAATTGAATTTGGGATTGCGGGTTGAAAATATATATACCCGTATATATATAAATTACGGATTGAAATGATAAATATCCGTATCACTTGACCATAGGGTAGAAAATTTTATACAGACACCGTTGGTCTATATATAAATATTTTGAAAAATGATTTCTATGGTTTTGAAAGAAATATATGGTTTTAATAAATATTGATTTTAAAGATTTATTAAAGTTGATTTGAATCAATATAAAATATGTTTAAGTAGTTATGTAAAATTTATATTTCAAATATAGAGTTTATAATGTTTCAGGTTGAAAGATAAATTTGAAATTGATTTGGAATTCTTAATTATTTAAGAATTATACTTAAATAAGTTTGATTTGAAATCTATTAAATTTGAAATTTTAAGATATGTTTTATAACTTGAATTTGATAAAAAAAGTGGCTTAAATGAATATTTCAAACTTATATAAATTTAAATGGGATATTTTGTTTATATAAATTTGTAAATTGAAGTTGTATTTAGATGTATTGAAATGATTAAAGAAATATCTCAGAAACTAAATGTAATGAAATCAAATTGAGATATAAATGGAATTATCAAATTTAATTTTTGAAATGTGGAATATTTAAAGCTTTGAAATATATTGAAATTTAATGGTTTATTTTGTGTTTCAAATCTGTATTTGAAATCGTTATAATTCGAAATGATTTATTGAGAAATTGAATTGAGTTGAAATTTATGAATTGAGATTGAATTAAGTTGAATTTGGAAGTCGAGTTAATTTGAATCGATTTGTGAATTTGTGGAAACTATTTTATTTTACAAAGTATTTTTAAACTATATCTACAACTATTTATATTTTACTTTATAAATTATTTTAATATAAACTATTTTATATAAATCATTTTCAATATATTATTTTATTATAAACTATTTTAACTTATAGCTATTTTATATAAACTATTTTTATTTTATAAACTATTTTATTATATACACTAATTTTAATATCTAAACTGTTTAAGAGGGAAGTGTTATGAATTCCAAAATGTTATGATTTCAAGCTATAGTTTCAAAGTGTTATTAATTCCAAGGTTTTGATTTCCAAAGTGTTTTGATTTTAAAAGACTTACGATTTCGAAAGCGATATAACTTTGGGAAGTGATATGATTTTGGAAATGGATTTATTTGAAGTGAAAATGATATCGTATGGATATGGTTTTGAAATGGCAATTATATTTCGATTTTGAAATATAAACCATATTGAAAGTTTATTAAATGACCAATCGATGTAATAATTACGTAGTTATTGAAGAGTCGGGATCGGTTAGGGACATACTCTCTGTCCAAACCAAAACCACTTTAATAACTATTATACGTAGTGTGATCCAGAATGAAGTGGTTGGAATGATGACGTTGCTGGATTTGAAGAAAGAGAACGATAATGTATGACCTTGACACTTGTGTCAAATTGGAAATGACTTAAACATGAGCCGTGCCGGCCCAGTGAGGTTAGCTACCTCTAGCGGACACACTTCTTCGTAAACTACTCATTACTTGTTTTGATTGGTGCGCACCCTTGAATTGGGAGTGTTGTTTCGCGGTGTTGTGATCGTTGCGGTGATGCGTTCTCACCAGTCCGGATCAAGAAAACGGTAGTTTCACTACCTTGGGTATTGCCTCATGTGCCTTGTCATACTCGTATCCCTATGCGCAACCACTACGATTTGTTTAGTGTTATACCTATGGAGTACTCCCTGATAGCCCACTAGTTTACGGTGGAGTTTACAATGCTGTATAGACTATGATGCTTATATAAAATGTGTTAAGGGGGATAATGGTAATGCCTTAACGCTATTTTGATACTTTATATTACTGATAAGCATGATCTACTTAGCGTACACTACTATATATAAATAGTTTAACGGATCCTTAGAGGATGGTTATCCCAAACATCCTTTGAGTTACTTATATTTTTTTTAGTTGTTATTTCACTTGAGTTGGATTTATTTATATAAGAATGTTAATCCTGACTTGAGTGTTTTGCTTTACGCTCAGGTCAGACTAAGTGTACCAGTATTCGAGACTCACCTTTGGAGTTGGAGCTTCGCTTGGAGATCCAGCTATCTATCCAGATTTCAGATATTCAGTTGATTCCAGTGATGTATTCTGATCTTGTATTGACTATTGTATTCGAGACTTCTGTTGTATCTTGTTTAACTCTGTTATATATATATAGTAGCTTCATGAACTACTATTCTTTTGTTTCCGCTGCATTATTGTTACATTACTCTGTGTCTGTGATTCTGAGATTACTTATTTACTGTGTATGCTGAGTTTTGCCAAATTTTATTTACAATCTATTGTTTTGAATTATTCAAGTCCGACATGTGTGGATTTATTGTCGATTTGAATGGTCCAAAATAGTGGGTCGTTACAGTTGGTATCAAAGCTCTAGTTTTAGGCAAAATTCAGCATGTAGAGTAAAATTCAATTAAAGAATCATTTTCGTTCGAGCTTGAATTCCTTCTTCTTTGACTCGGTTTCCTTTGAATTTTGGAACGTTCCCCTCGGTTCCAAAATCCATCTTTGTCTCCCCTATTCGTGTTTTCTTGATTCCGGAGCATCCCATAGCTCCACTAAATGATTTGTAAAAGAGTGAAACTCCTTTACAATCGGTATTGATTCACCGGAGATTTCTGTATCCTCGGTTTACGATGCTGCTACCTTTGCTATGCCCGAATTTTATCTCTGGCGATCGAATGTCGATGTGCCTTAGAATTCTGTATCGATCTTATTCTTGAAGTCACGGTTGACCTGGTTAGGGTTGCCGATTTATATAAGTCTATCCATTCTTTTCTCTCTTTGAAATCTATTTATCTCCTTTTCGAGCCTATCTATTTTAGTTAGAATTCTCTTTGATTAGAGTTCCTCTAAATTTGAATCTCTATCCTTGTTTTGAAACCCATTCTTGAATCATCGAGTAAGGGAGTGTATTTGTATTAATATAAAATGTTTATAGTGTGTTGTTTGAGTTGTTGATGTTGATTTGGGTTTTCGATCGATTCGTCTGATCAACGCTATCGATAGGATTTCCAAAACACTTGAACAGAGCAAACTGACAAAATATTATTTTCAAATGTGGTAAATGAAATAAATTTAGTATGATTATATTATATATATAAGAAAAATTTCTGGAATTTAATAGTTAATTAAATTGGCTGTTTGAATGATAATATTTGATTATCATTTATTGTTCTAAATGAATTGATAAACATGGTTTATAAATTGATTCAGAATTGAAATAAATTTTAAAAATCAGGAATTTGAGAATTTAATTTCCAGTGATTTCAAGCTTTGGTTTTTAAAATTTTTAAATGTATATTATTGAAGGTATTTTCGAATAGAAACCGTTTTCAAAAAAAAAATTAAAATGTTGAAATCAGTGCTCTTCTTTTTGTCGCTGGAAAATAATTTCGGTGATGGCGGCCGCATCATCGACATTCATTTTCGAGTTTCGAAGTGGAGAGACCATTCTGTAGCTTTGTTACGGTTTGTTTTGGAAAAATATTTTGATTTGAATTTCTTAAGTATGACTTGATTTATATATATATGGATATATTATTTTAAATTTAATTTGATTTAATATATATAGTATATACATAATTATCTCTAAAGGGTTGAAATTAAACAGAAATTTAATTCTTAAAATTATGATTAAAGGATGTTTTCAATTATAAATAAAGCTAAATTTTGAATAAGTATTTAAACTTGAAATAATTGAATTGGAGATTTTTATTTGTATAATATTAAATTCCATTTTAATACAACTTACCTAAATTATTCAGAAGTTGAATATGTAATTGGATAATATATAATATAAAATGACTTTTATAAATAGAATTTGAGTGGATATAATAAAGGTTATACACTTATATTTTAGTTACAAATATTAATTGAAATAAACAGAATAATAAGTAAATTGAATAATAGATGAGACAAATAAATTTGTTTTGAAGGAATTAATAAATTGAAATTAGATCAACTTATGGAAATACCTTGAATTTAAAATCAATTATTGAATATAAATTAATTTAAATTGAAATTTATATGGTTTAAATATATGTGATAAGATATATTAAGTGGAATAAACTTAATAATAATTTGGAATAAAAGAATTAAATTTGTTGAATAAAATATGAGTATAATAAATGATTATACAAATTGATGATTTAGAAATTGTTAGTTGAGGATGACTAGATAATAAGATAATGAATTTAAAAATAGATAGATTGATTTAACTTAAGTGAAACCAAGTGGATTAAACCAAATTGTTAAATATTGATTAATTAAATTAGAATTTATATGGTTTAAATTAATTGTTATTTTGCATTTCAAATCTGTTTTTCATTCTGGTTGTTTCTATTCTCCTACCTTGTTTCTTTTCGGGGACGAAAAGTTTTGAGTGGGGAGAGTGTAACGACCCGTAAATTTTTAACTATTTTAATAACGTATTTAACCGAATTGTGTGAAATTTCAAACAATAAAATTTTGAAATAAAAATTTAATATTTGGAATACGTGTAATTAGACATAGAAAATGATAAATTTTCATCAGATAATTTGGAAGTTTATTTTCTAGTGTAATTTTATTCCTATTTATATCAGTTAAAATTGATGATAATAAAATATTTTCCAAACCTGAATATTTTTCTATAGAAAATTTGTAAATCATCTTCTGAGTGAGACGTCATATTTCGTTTCTTCAAATTTGGACTTCTATGGCTCCGTTTATCTTATTTTTGGTAAATTAGCAGCATTTTCGGTACCGATATCGACTTTTGATCGGATGGTCGTACCACAAATATCTGCATACCGTTTTGATCGTATCGTCGTTCTGATCTCTACAGTATATTCATTCGTGTATTTCGAAATTCGAGACACGACGAAATTAGTAAAACGATTACTTTATCGGTAACCGTTTTCAGACCTTTTTGATTTCCTTACCTTTCATTTATCTATCAGCCGAAATGAAATGACCATTCACCTTTATTTCTTGCTTAGTCCAATATTTGGCGTTTGATTTTCCCACCGTTTTCAAAATTTATCGGTTCGCATTGCCTCTTTCCAATGTTGGTTCTTCTAAAATATAATATTATAAATTTATTAAACTTTGCATTCATTTCTTTTGGACTCCTGCTCTTCTCTCCTCTCACTTCTCTCATTTCTCCACCTCATGTCCAGCACACCCAAGCTTTCCACAAACATCTACCTCCGAGCCACCTAGTCGCCCTACCCTTCCACCCATGCTCGGCCGCGTTGCTTCCCACCGCCAGCATTCTTCTACCGCATCTCCGCCTCCATCTCCTCCACCCGCCGAGATCCGTTCTCCTCCCCTCGGCAGTAAGTGTATATATAATATATATTTAGTTTTAAGCCTTGTTTGTTATATTGATGATATAGTAATATATATAGGTGTGTACCTGATAAGTTTATCTATATATATATATAAATTTATCTACATATATAAGTTCATAGAAGTATTTACTTCCTGTAGGAGTTTATATGAGTTATATAAGTTTATATATATATAGTAAATTGTATACTAATTTGTTTACACATATATTACTTTATTTTTATCTGAAATAAAGTTTGTGTGGGTTTGTTTTAATTTTTTTTATATATGTGGTATGTTCAGATTTTTCAACAACTTTACAGTAAGGTAATTGTATATTTAAAAGTGAGGTTTTGTTTGATTTGTATATAGATATATGTTAAAAAACTGTTTATTTTATAAAACATATATGTTGTTCTATTCCTATATATATATCCTTGTTTGTTGATTCTATTCGTAGATTTCAGTAATATATATTACATGTTATAGATCTGCGTACTCTTTTGTTTTATACCTTACCATTTTGACATTGTTTTAATTATATATTTCTATTTGTTATATGTATAAACATGTGTTTGTATGTACATTAGTCGCGTGAGTTATATACGTGGGTTTCTTCAGGTATTTTATATAATTGCGACTATATACATATCAGTGTTTTATTTTATGATATAAGTTTTGCAATCTAGTGTTTATAATATGTAGATTCAAAGGTTGTTTGTGTCAGTAGGTTACAGAGGTTAAATTTTAAAAGTAAGTATGGTATATATATGTTTAATAAATGCCATACTTTGGAATGCGTACGTATGACATGGAGGTTGTATTATGTGCTAGTATATTTAAAGTGTTATAAGTTATAAATGTTCTGTTATATATTGAGATGATAAGCATCAATTTCCAGGCGATAGGAGATTGATATTTGATATTTGATTTTTGGTTTAAAACAAGGAGAGTTGCTTTTAAAGTAATATATAAAGTTGGTCATTTATGTCGATCATACCTATCTGATATTTATATGTTACGTATTTATATATTAATTATATCTGACTCTGGTTCAAAAATACTTGTGCAGTATTTATATGATACGGTATATAAGATGTCAAGTAATAATGTTAGAAATGTGGGTTTTGTTATATATATATATATATTATATACAAGGTTTTAAATTATAATATCAGATCTGGGTTGGATTTAAGGATATAGAGATATAGTAGTTACGTTGCAGTATATACACAATTACAGGTGTTTATAATATGTAAATTATATTATGTTTACATACATTATCTACAATAGTTAAGTGGTATATAGCGTTGCTTGTATATATAGGTATTGACTCCTGAAATGTTTTGGGTAAAATGTTTATAGATAAGACTATATATTATATTATAATAAATATTTGTCCTATATTGTTTTATATATAATATATATACTATGGTTTTAATTTATAATGTTATGAGTATGCATTAATTGGTTTTCAAAGATATAAATATATGGAGACTTTGTTTGAAGTGTTGAATTAAATTTTAATTTGAGATATATGTTTAAATTGATTTTATAATAATAATATAATATACATCATTTTCTGTTATATCAAGATGGTTCTGATTCGTTTTCATCAAATCCTTATCTCTCAGTTTTGTAGAATTCGGGCCAATCTAACTTTGCTTTGGAAGTAGTGCTTGCATTCGTAACTCAACCTCATTTTCTATATCTCTAGCCTCGAAAGGTGAGCAATCACTCACGATTAATGTTCTTATATTTATTAAATTTGATTTCAATTGAAACGACAATTGAAATATGCTGCTGTTAGTTATTTACATTTTCTATATATATGTCATTATCTGTATCTGTTCACCTGTGGCATCTGACACCATTATCTGTTATTTATATTGCTATATATATGCCATTATCTGTATCCGTTCACCTATGACACCTGACACCATTATCTGTTATTTATATTGATGATATATGTCTGTTATATTATTATCATATCTGTTATCACTCTGCAAGTTCCCTGTTAGTATAGAATTCACTATGGGTTTAAATGATACATACCCGAACGATCTGTAGAATAGGAGAAAATCGTTATGGGTTGAAATGATAAACCCAAGCGATTTTCATTGAATTGAATTTGGGATTGCGGGTTGAAAAGATATATACCCGTATATATATAATTTACGGATTGAAATGATAAATATCTGTATCACTTGACTATAGGGTAGAAAATTTTATACAGACACCGTTGGTCTATATATATAAATATTTTGAAAAATGATTTCTATGGTTTTGAAAGAAATATATGGTTTTAATAAATATTGATTTTCAAGATTTATTAAAGTTGATTTGAATCAATATAAAATATGTTTAAGTAGTTACGTAAAATTTATATTTTCAAATATAGAGTTTATAATGTTTCAGGTTGAAAGATAAATTTGAAATTGATTTGGAATTCTTAATTATTTAAGAATTATACTTAAATAAGTTTGATTTGAAATATATTAAATTTTAAATTTTAAGATATGTTTTATAACTTGAATTTGATAAAAAAAAGTGGCTTAAATGAATATTTCAAACTTATGTAAATTTAAATGGGATATTTTGTTTTTATAAATTTGTAAATTGAAGTTGTATTTAGATGTATTGAAATGATTAAAGAAATATCTCAGAAACTAAATGTAATGAAATCAAATTGAGATATAAATGGAATTATCAAATTTAATTTTTGAAATGTGGAATATTTAAAGCTTTGAAATATATTGAAATTTAATGGTTTATTTTGTGTTTCAAATCTGTATTTGAAATCGTTATAATTCGAAATGATTTATTGAGAAATTGAATTGAGTTGAAATTTATGAATTGAGATTGAATTAAGTTGACTTTGGAAGTCGAGTTAATTTGAATCGATTTGTGAATTTGTGGAAACTATTTTATTTTACAAAGTATTTTTAAACTATATGTACAACTATTTATATTTTACTTTATAAATTATTTTAATATAAACTATTTTATATAAATCATTTTCAATATATTATTTTATTATAAACTATTTTAACTTATAGCTATTTTATATAAACTATTTTTATTTTATAAACTATTTTATTATATACACTAATTTTAATATCTAAACTGTTTAAGAGGTAAGTGTTATGAATTCCAAAATGTTATGATTTCAAGCTATAGTTTCAAAGTGTTATGAATTCCAAGGTTTTGATTTCCAAAGTGTTTTTATTTTAAAAGACTTACGATTACGAAAGCGATATAACTTTGGGAAGTGATATGATTTTGGAAATGGATTTATTTGAAGTGAAAATGATATTGTATGGATATGGTTTTGAAATGGCAATGATATTTCGATTTTGAAATATAAACTATTTTGAAAGTTTATTAAATGACCAATCGATGTAATAATTACGTAGTTATTGAAGAGTCCGGGATCGGTTAGGGACATACTCTCTGTCCAAACCGAAAACCACTTTAATAACTATTATACGCGGAGTGTGATCCAGAATGAAGTGGTTGGAATGATGACATTGCTGGATTTGAAGAAAGAGAACGATAATGGATGACCTTGACACTTGTGTCAAATTGGAAATGACTTAAACATGAGCCGTGCCGGGCCAGTTAGGTTAGCTACCTCTAGCGGACACACTTCTTCGTAAACTAGTCATTACTTGTTTTGATTGGTGCGCACCTTTAAATTGGGAGTGTTGTTTCACGGTGTTGCGATCGTTGCAGCGATGCATTCTCACCAGTCCGGATCAGGCAAGCGGTAGTTTCGCTACCTTGGGTATTGCCTCATGTGCCTTGTCATACTCGTATCCCTATGCGCGACCACTACGATTTGTTTTGTGTTATACCTATGGAGTACTCCCTGATAGCCCACTAGTTTACAGTGGAGTTTACAGTGCTGTATAGACTATGATGCTTATATAAAATGTGTTAAGGGGGATAATGGTAACGCCTTAACGCTATTTTGATACTTTATATTACTGATAAGCATGATCTACTTAGCGTACACTACTATATATAAATAGTTTAACGGATCCTTAAAGGATGGTTATCCCAAACATCCTTTGAGTTACTTATATTTTTTTTAGTTGTTATTTCACTTGAGTTGGATTTATTGATATAAGAATGTTAATCCTGACTCGAGTGTTTTGTATTTTGCTTTACGCTCGGGTCAGACTGAGTGTACCAGTATTCGAGACTCACCTTTGGAGTTGGAGCTTCGCTTGGAGATCCAGCTATCTATCCAGCTTTCAGATATTCAGTTGATTCCAGTGATGTATTCTGATCTTGTATTGACTATTGTATTCGAGACTTCTGTTGTATCTTGTTTAACTCTGTTATATATATAGTAGCTTCATGAACTACTATTCTTTTGTTTCCACTGCATTATTGTTACATTACTCTATGTCTGTGATTCTGAGATTACTTATTTACTGTGTATGCTGAGTTTTGCGAAATTTTATTTACAATCTATTATTTTGAATTATTCAAGTCCGACATGTGTGGATTTATTGTCGATTTGAATGGTCCAAAATAGTGGGTCGTTACACTACTCAACAAACCAACCAACATAATATAAAACCATTTTATATTCACTAACAAATACGCGCTCATATCTATTAATAAACTCAAACTCATTCTAGAGTTCTATGGACTCTATTTCAATGAGTAATCCCCACCAGAGCCAAGGTTATCACCAGCCTAAGCTCTGATACCAAGTGAAATGACCCGCAGTTCCGTACCCCTTGAATTGACACTAATCTCTATCAGATCAACTCAAAAGATTGGAAATACGAACCATGAGGGTTAAAGAAGAAGGATGTAAAAGAAGAAAATAGAAAACAACATCAGAATCTCACAATCGCAGCGGAATAATATATAATAGTTAATATCTGATCCTTTACATAAAAGAAACTATATATGTTTATATATACATCATCAGAATACAACATCAGAGTACAATACAATCAACATCACAACTCAGGACAGTTATAATTACTTGTCCCACATAGAATACACAGCATATACAACACAACGGAATATACATCATATACGTCTGATACGTCTCGCCATCCAGCTCGTCTCTTGAGTTTCACAGCATCCTATCTTGTATCCTATAATACTCGGTCTGACCCGAGCATTATAATAAATAACACCCGAGTCAGTCTGGAAAACCAACGTGAGAAAACACACTCAATTGGATTATTAAAGGTTTCCAAACCCTTTGAAATCAAAAGCATCTCGTAAGACCACGCCACAAATAAACATGTCGGGTTTTTACCTTACGATAGCCAAAACACTTCTTATCAAATCCGTCTGATATTATAATAGTGTCTATAGAAAGTAAAATAGAATCTAGCTGAAATGCTTGCATCTCACGTTTCAGCAATAGTTGGGCACAATAAAAACCGTACAGGCACGTAGGGAGAATGGATTTCCAACGAATGACTAGGCACTGGGGTACCACCTGTCACAGTACCTGGTCTAGATCAGCGTACTGAGGACCACGCCCGATCCCATGCAACACAAGACTGGAACTACCTAAGGGTAATTCCAAGTAAGATCACCGCACGGTTGGCGCGACCAACCGCCACACAGCCGAAATAAAAAGGGACATCTAGACAGGGATGATCTCATCCTAATGGGCGCTACCCACATAGCCTTGCTGCATAACCCCTGATTTTCAGTCATTCCCGGTTGATGAGGCTTGAGGCTAAGCGTTACCTTTATAGAACATTTCCCTTAGAATGCCCATCGTCCACCTGACGATGTTCCGAAAGCATTCATCCATACAAGTCTGTTCCAGGTTCGAACGAAACCGAAGGCACTACTCCTACTACATCCATTTTGGAATCACCTTCAGGATTAGTAGCGATTAGCCCTTGCATTTCTCTGTACCATCTTCGATTCAAACTCGTTTCCCCACGAAAACGTACAAACCGGATCGAATTGGTTTTCGGAAAATAAATCCTAATCCCGGTCTCTTCGAAACGATCAGCGCATTGGCCAATATTGATAGTCGGTTATTTAACTATCAATTAACATTCACAAACATCCATCAAACAATAAATAATTTCTCCCAAATTATTTATTAATCCTCACAATATCTTCGCAAGATATATTTCTATTTTCAATCCTTTGAAAACAGTTTCAAACCAACTTCCTCTCACGGAATAAATTTCCCAAATATTTTCTATCTCCGCTGAAATCACCAAGTAAAAACACTTTAGATTTTTAAAATAATTTAAAACACTATATTACAAAATATACTTTAAACAAAACATTTAAATTAAAACTACTTTAATACTTTATTCAAAGATATATACTTTAAGAATATTCAAAATAAAGCTACTTAATAAAATATAAAACTAGATTTTTATCATTTAAAACATAATACCAAACCATCTTTAAATAATTACTATTAAAATAAATTTGAAAAAAAATACTTGCTTTAAAATATAAACAATTAAGAATAATAAATTTTTCTAAACATATTTTAAATCAACTTTAAAACTTTAGCTTATACTTAAAAGTTTACTTTGGAAACGTACTTGGCTATCCAAGGAAATACACTTCTCTTTCACATCTTTAAAAATAAACCACTATTTATTTTTAAACAAATTTACCCATTTCTTTAATAAATTCCCACCGTGAATTTATTCTTCCAAATATCCACTGATATATTTCTTCACTTTTATAAACCCAGTTTATAAATCCAAAGTCTCAATTCTCTTTTAAAAAACCCGTTTTAAACACTTAAATCAATTCCCAAAATTGATTTCCAATTTACTTCACTTTTAATAAATTTCTTTACTTACTCCATTTATTTCAAAATCCTTTAACTTTAAATTTCATTTCTTTATTATGATTTAAAAATCCCTTTAAACTGAGAATACCAATTTCTGATTTCCCAAATCCCTTTTCTTTTCCTTTTTAATTAAATTTAAACCTTGAATTAAAATAAATTCTTTATTCTTTTAAATAATATTGCTTAAGCTTAATATTCATTATTTCTTTGTTTATTCAAAATCCCCTTTTTCCATATTTATTAGAATTTTGAAACCACTTTTATTCTTTTCCAAATTTGTTCTTAAATTTATTCAAATTCTTTATAATTAGTTACTTGAAAATCCATTCCTTTATTTTCCATTCAAAATCCAATTCTATATGTTTTGGTAATTTAGGGTACCGAATATTCAAGCAAACCATAACATTCAATATTCCAATTATCAATATAATTCACCACAGAATATCCAATATTCATATCACAAAATATTAAACAATCTAAATAATTTTGAGGAATCCAGTTGGATCCCTCCAACCTGTTTCCCTGCATCCACAGATGTTAGCACAATACCAATTCCACTTCGAGGTGGAATATCGCGGTATATGGGTTTATATAATATCATCCGCTATTATGCGGCGCATAGGGTCTCATCCGCTATATAATGCGGGAATATCAACAACTCCAATATATACTATATATACTACTATATATAATATAGCAATCACACCAATTCAATCATTCAACCAATTATTTAAATTTAACCATTTAAATTTAAATAAAAATCCAGAAGAGTGAGATTAACTCACCTTTGCATTTATTTGCAATCCACTTCAATATTGCCTTGGTTTTTTGATTTTTGACCTTGAATAACATTATATGGTTTTATTAATATCTGAATTAATTAAAATATAAATTACCATTTATTTATTTAATTTAACTAAAAATTTGGTTTTAAACTAATAATTTGATTTTAACTAATTTTCCTTTTATAAATTATCTTTAGCAACTACAGAGCTAAATAAGTTTATTAAATAAATTAATCACCCTAAATATATATTTCTAGAATTTACCAGGAAGTGAAAACAGATATGCATACTGTAACGACCCAGAATTTTGAACAAATTAAATTGAGAATATTTAATTAATTTTAAATATTTGAACGATGATTTAATTTGAATCCCCAATATAACTTTGAATTTTGCGATTAAACTTTTAAATTTAATCTATTATAGTCGAATAAAAATTTGAATCTTCAATTTAAAGTTGAAGAAAAATATTTCGAAAGCTTTTAAAATTTATATTGATGATACTGAAGATAATAGAAGCTTCAGAATCGAATTTGAAACTGTTTTGCTTAGTTTTGAAAATTTATCGTTCGAACCGATATTTGAAAATAGCGTTCCGAGGCGCAGTCTCGGAATTCGACGAAACCAGTTCCATTGGGTCCGTAATATTGAATTATTGTCGGATTTCCAATTTCGTAATTTTCGGAGTTAATATGTGATCATACGATATGCAAACGTATTGAAATAAAATGAAATTCAATTTAAAATTTAAATTTAAAATTTGGAAACTGGACAACGCCAGCACGTTCCTCTCCCTTAACTCACGCCTAGTATCACACAGTGAATCACGTAAAGAAATCGTGGAGGCCATACTCCATTCGATTTTAAAATCTCGTTCCCTCTCCTCAGTTAAAACATTTCAGAAGAAAATGTATCATTCAAGATTTTAATGGCCGAATGATTTTCTTTTCAAGTTCAAAACGCATGCCTCCACAATCAGATTCTTTTCCATTTTCTCAAACCAAGAAGGACCGAACGAGATTGAAGTTCGCGAGTGATTTAGGGCAATTCGCGACTCGTTCGCGAGCGACTGGGAGGTGTGCTAACGTGAGGCAGCGCGTCGTGATGGTTCGCGACGTCAGGGCAATGCGCGGTCAGAGGGGGGTTTGCGAGATGTCAGGTAGCGGTGGCGCTCGTGAAGTTTGGGGGCGCGCGCGATCGATTCATGGCGGCGCCGTGGTGATCGACGTCAAAAGGAAGGGGAGCACGGTCGATTTTGGGGCGTCGCGACTCAGAATTCACGTGAAGATGAGGTGGCGATTTAGTGATTCGCGAGTTCATTCGCAGCCTGGAGACGCGTAAACTGGTGGCAAACAAAGTCGTGGCTTCGGCGACATCGAGGGAGTCATCTCGAGCTCGACATCGGAAGGTTAGGCAGTCAAATGCGATTCATTCGACTTTGAGTTTGATCTGCAGTAAGGTAATCAACTATTTAGTCTCGTTCGATTTAGGAAAAAAATATATACATATATAACATAGTAATTGGGTTTACAGTAAGATTTAAAACAATCTCTATTTTAATTTGATATATATGTTTATAGATTAGAAAGGGGTTTTATTTAGAATCTAATGGATATAACAGAAGATATATATCTAAGTTCTGGAAATATAGGAATTTTAAAACAAGGGGAATTTGTATAAAATTAGATATTTGGAATCTATAAATTATTTTTATCCATGTAGTTTCAAAAGAATAGAAATGATAAAATAAAATACATACACATTTTGAACTTACCTGTTTATTTTAAGAAAAATGTATTTTGGTAATTAACTTATTTAATCATTTTTGTTATAAAAAGATTTTCAAGGAAATTAGTTAAAATTTAATCCTTTGATTTAAAATTTATCACTAGTTAATTTAATTTAGCAAATGGAAATTAATTATTCAAATATTTCGAATATTAATAAATCGTATAAATGTTTATACAGTTTGAAATCGTAAAGGGAACAAGACGAAATGGAAATGGATTGCAAAATAAAAGCAAAGGTGAGATTTTTCTCACTCGAATAAATTTTTTTTTGACAGTTATTGATTTGACTGATATGATTGCTATTTGGATGTGATATTAGATATAGTAGGATCTATCTATTATATATATAGCAATATATACATATTGGCATATGTATATATTGAATTGATTGATTTCCCGCCTCGTATAGCGGATGAGACCCTATTGCGCCGTTAGTAAGCAGATATTTTTATAAAACCCATATACCGCGATATTCCACCTCGAAGTGGAATTGGTATTGTGCTAACATCTGTGGATGCAGGGAAACAGGTTGGAGGGATCCAACTGGATTCCTCACCAGTATTTATTTATTTACAGATATTGATGTATATTCTGTTATCATATGTTGATATATGATGTTTGATGTTGTGATTGACTAATTGATGCGTTGCATCATCGGATTCAAGTTTTGAAGTTTAAAAATAACGACTTTTACTTTAAAAGGATTTTTAAAGGGATTTTTGAAAATATACGTTTTATGGAATTTTTGAATTGATTTATAAACGTTAAGATTTTAAAGTTATAAAAGTTATAATTTTTAGTGAAATATAACCAAAGTGTCGTTTTAAATTAAAAGTCGATTTATTTATAAAATGGTTTGAGTTGGGATTTTTGAAATAACCATAAACGATTTGTATAAAAAGATTTATAAAAATTGATATTTATAAATCAAATATTGAAATTATAAAATGAGTTTTTATAAGTGTTAAAAATGAAATATTATGGAATCCGTAAGTGAATGAAATTTATAGATTTATAAATTGTGAAGTTATAAAATGGATGAAACTGTAGAATGAAGGATTTATAAGAAATTAACTTATAAATTGGATTTTTGCCTTTAAATGGAATATTGATCAAATTTGTTAATAAAAGAGATTTATTAAATCAAAGTTATGAATTATGAAGATGAATTTATAAACGTGTTTATAAATTCGAGATCAATTGAATTTGATAAATTAAATATAGAAGATTATTAAAGAAGATATATTCACAATTTTGGATAGCGGATTTCTATTGAAATAAATGTGTAGAAAAGATTGAAATGTGGTTAGTGAAGTATATTCACGATTTTGGACAGTGAATATATTATTGAAAAAAAATAGTTATGTTTGGGAAAGCGATATTATAAATGAAGTTAATTGTTTTAAAAGATGTTTTAAAACGTGTGAACTATCGAAATCATAGATTTCAACATTTATTGTTGAAATACACGTTTTCGAAAAATAAGGAAATGGTGGACTATAACACTGTTGTTATAGAAAATGATTTCCGAAAGGAAATGTTTTATATAGTATTGGGATTTACATATCTATCTTAATTTTCGAATCCCTATACTAGTGATTTTGAGTCGTCGTAACGGTGTTTTACGCAACATTCGTTTTTGACTCAAATAGATGTTAAAATTTATGATTTCCTTAAAGAATGAAATATATACTTAATATTGATTTAAGTATATTGAATATTTTCAAATTCTGAAAATAAATAGATTTGTGAAATACTTATTTTTAAATAAGTATGGGAATGCTTTTCCAATATGAAATGAACTGTTTTGAGGATTTATCTTCTTAAAGATAAATTGAAATTGAATATTGAAATCGATTTGAAAATCGTATATCAGTAGATATTTTGAAAATATAAATTCATATGGAATTTATAAAAGAAAGGGGAATTGTTTTAGAAAAATAAACGTCGATTTATTTTTGAAGTGTGGAAATTTTATATCTAGTAAAGATATTTTGGAAGATAAATAATTTGGAAAATTATTTGGAATCTGATGATGTTGCGCATCTTTATTGATAGTTAAATAACCGACTATCAATAATTCCCTTGAATGGTATTTGTTGTGAATTGGATGAATTTGAATGCCACACTTATTTTTGAATAATCGCTCACTATTCGGGTTAGCCGGGAAAGGACCATGGGGTCGTATAACCCATTCCGAATATGTGATACGACGTTATGAATTGCATTCGAAGACCGGTGTTGAAGACCGGATATTTTTGAAAACGGAAGGATTACCGTCGAGTTACTCTACATCGGCTGATCTCCGATTTAGAGGTTTTATCACCCTTAGTGACGGGAAGTCCGGACGTGATTAGAAATTTATCCGGATATGCAAGGGCTTCGTGAGAAGTGCCTTCGGTTCTGGTCGATCCCGGAACAGACTTGTATGGATTGTGTGTCTGACGTTACAATTTGAGATATAAAGCTGATTTCTTTCAAATACATTTCTGTTGGTGGCGGAGAATTTATTCTCTTAGCTTAACACCCTTCTCTGAGACGTACGAGCTCAGAGGTTATGTAGTTGAAATTTATCAGCGATATATCCCAATTTGGTAACGTGGCATACTGAGTGTTGCTGAGAAATGATCAGTGTTTGATCATTTGTGATATGATCATTTGTTTGATCTTATATCTTTGTGATCATAGGTTGATCATTTGTTTGACCCGAAGCATGGCTTTGTAGGAAGCGTAGCTTTGTGGACGAGACTTCGTCGAGCCTCACACCCCGGAAATGGTCGAAACAGGAAGGATGCAGCAAGGTTCTAGGGAGTAGCGCCCCTTAGTGTATGTCATTCCTTCTGGATAGAGGTGGTATCATGGTATGGAGCCCAGATACTTAACCTATGTGGTTGTTGCATTTTTACTATGTGGTTTGTTGGAAATCGGGGATCCTCGGGAAGATCGGTTACGATCGGGGGATGTTACAAGTGGTATCAGAGCATATGGTTAAGCGACAACCCTGCTCTGTTGGGTGTTACTCATTAGAGATAGAGTCAGTAGTACTCTAGAATGAGTTGAGTGTAATAATAGATATGAGCGCGTATTTGTTAGTGAATACAAAAATTGTTTTGTATTGTGATGATTGATTTATTGAGTGGCATATGAACATTCGTCGGCATAGTCTGCGCAACTGGATCGAAGGGGTTTCTAAACACTTGAATAGAACAATTCGGCACATTATTGTTTTAAAATAGGGTAAATGAGATAATTTTGCCCAAAACTATTTTTTACAGAAAAGAAACGATTTTCTATGAATTACTATAGTATATGGTTGCATGGTTGCTAGAAGTAATATTATTAAATTATCATCACTGAAATTTAAAAAGAAATTGAAATCGTAACTCCAAAGTTAAGAAATAAAATTCATAGACAAATGAAATTTGAGAATGTAAATTATAAATGTGAATTGTAATTTAAAACGAAATTCCAGAGAAGTTTTTGGAAAGGTTTTGAAAAGAATTTGAAAATTTTGGAGATTTGGAAAGTTTAAAATCTTTTTGATTTGAAAATGAATTTCAAAGGTTTTGAAAAGTATTTTGAGAGATGAAAGCTCTAAACTCTTTTCGGTCGCTGGAAAATAACTTCGGTAATGACTGCAGCATCACCGGTGTTCATTTTCGGGTTTCCAAAAGAGGAATTGCTGCCAAATTGTTTTAAATAAAAGTTGTTGGGAAAATTTGGGTTTTGTTTTGGAAGTTCAAAGATAATTTGAATTGTTTTCAAAAAAAAAATGGTTTTGAAAAGATTTAAAAGAGTTTGGAATACTATATAAAATATTTATGAAATGGTAAATTGAATTCAAATGAGAACGTGAAATGCAAAATTGAAAGAAATTGAACGAATGTAACTTCGATAGTAAGCTAAAAATAATATAAGCAGTTTATATTGAAAATTTTGTAATCAAATTTGCAAAATGATTTGAATGCTGTAACTAGATATTATGGCTAGTAGAATATACAGGTATAAAGGAATTGGAAATTTTGATTACAAAGATAATTTGAATTGCTCGAAAAAGGTATGTATTTAAATTTGAATATGAGATTTGATGACTTATTTCTCTCGCCGCTTGGCATTTTTCTTTTCTTTTTGAAATCTGAGAGTCCGTAGGGACGTTTTGTAGTCATGCCGTATTAGCCGCGCAAAGGAGACGCTGGCGAAATTTTTCGAAATTTTTGAGCGTTAGAAAATTTTTGAGAAAATTTGGAAGTTTAAAATTTGAATTTAAACTTAAATTTGAAATTTTTAAAGTAAAACAATGTTGTTTGAAACTTAAAATTGAAGTTGGAAATTTAGTTGAGATGATAACGAATCTTTAGTAGAAAGATTTGTTTTGATGAATTGATAAAACTACTGAATTGTGAAAAATAGTAGACGAGTTAAGGACCTTTCTTTCTAACTTGTAATTTCGAGGACGAAATTCTTTTAAGGGGGGAAGTCTGTAACGACCCAGAATTTTGAACAAATTAAATTGAGAATATTTAATTAATTTTAAATATTTGAACGATGATTTAATTTGAATCCCCGATATAACTTTGAATTTTGCGATTAAACTTTAAAATTTAATCTATTGATAGTCGAATAAAAATTTGAATCTTCAATTTAAAGTTGAAGAAAAATATTTCGAAAGCTTTTAAAATTTATATTGATGATACAGAAGATAATAGAAGCTTCAGAATCGAATTTGAAACTGTTTTGCTCAGTTTTGAAAATTTATCGTTCGAACCGATATTTGAAAATAGCGTTCCGAGGCGCAGTCTCGGAATTCGACGAAACCAGTTCCATTGGGCCCGTAATATTGAATTATTGTCGGATTTCCAATTTCGTAATTTTCGGAGTTAATACGTGATCATACGATATGCAAACGTATTGAAATAAAATGAAATTCAATTTAAAATTTAAATTTAAAATTTGGAAACTGGACAACGCCAGCACGTTCCTCTCCCTTAACTCACGCCTAGTATCACGCAGTGAATCACGTAAAGAAATCGTGGAGGCCATACTCGATTCGATTTGAAAATCTCGTTCCCTCTCCTAAGTTAAAACATTTCAGAAGAAAATGTATCATTCAAGATTTTAATGGCCGAATGATTTTCTTTTCAAGTTCAAAACGCATGCCTCCACAATCAGATTCTTTTCCATTTTCTCAAACCAAGAAGGACCGAACGAGATTGAAGTTCGCGAGTGATTTAGGGCAATTCGCGACTCGTTCGTGAGCGACTGGGAGGTGTGCTAACGTGAGGCGGCGCGTCGTGATGGTTCGCGACGTCAGGGCAATACGCGGTCAGAGGGGGGTTTGCGAGATGTCAGGTAGCGGTGGCGCTCGTGAAGTTTGGGGGCGCGCGCGATCGATTCGTGGCAGCGCCGTGGTGATCGACGTCAAAAGGAAGGGGAGCACGGTCGATTTTGGGGCGTCGCGACTCAGAATTCACGTGAAGATGAGGTGGCGATTTAGTGATTCGCGAGTTCATTCGCAGCCTGGAGACGCGTAAACTGGTGGCAAACAAAGTCGTGGCTTCGGCGACATCGAGGGAGTCATCTCGAGCTCGACATCGGAAGGTTAGGCAGTCGAATGCGATTCATTCGACTTTGAGTTTGATCTGCAGTGAGGTAATCAACTATTTAGTCTCGTTCGATTTAGGAAAAAAATATATACATATATAACATAGTAATTGGGTTTACAGTAAGATTTAAAACAATATCTGTTTTAATTTGATATATATGTTTATAGATTAGAAAGGGGTTTTATTTAGAATCTAATGGATATAACAGAAGATATATATCTAAGTTCTGGAAATATAGGAATTTTAAAACAAGGGGAATTTGTATAAAATTAGATAATTGGAATCTATAAATTATTTTTATCCATGTAGTTTCAAAAGAATAGAAATGATAAAATAAAATACATACACATTTTGAACTTACCTGTTTATTTTAAGAAAAATGTATTTTGGTAATTAACTTATTTAATCATTTTTGTTATAAAAAGATTTTCAAGGAAATTAGTTAAAATTTAATCCTTTGATTTAAAATTTATCACTAGTTAATTTAATTTAGCAAATGGAAATTAATTATTCAAATATTTCGAATATTAATAAATCGTATAAATGTTTATACAGTTTGAAATCGTAAAGGGAACAAGACGAAATGGAAATGGATTGCAAAATAAAAGCAAAGGTGAGATTTTTCTCACTCGAATAAATTTTTGTTTGACAGTTATTGATTTGACTGATATGATTGCTATTTGGATGTGATATTAGATATAGTAGGATCTATCTATTATATATATAGCAATATATACATATTGGCATATGTATATATTGAATTGATTGATTTCCCGCCTCGTATAGCGGATGAGACCCTATTGCGCCGTTAGTAAGCGGATATTTTTATAAAACCCATATACCGCGATATTCCACCTCGAAGTGGAATTGGTATTGTGCTAACATCTGTGGATGCAGGGAAACAGGTTGGAGGGATCCAACTGGATTCCTCACCAGTATTTATTTATTTACAGATATTGATGTATATTCTGTTATCATATGTTGATATATGATGTTTGATGTTGTGATTGACTAATTGATGCGTTGCATCATCGGATTCAAGTTTTGAAGTTTAAAAATAACGACTTTTACTTTAAAAGGATTTTTAAAGGGATTTTTGAAAATATACGTTTTATGGAATTTTTGAATTGATTTATAAACGTTAAGATTTTAAAGTTATAAAAGTTATAATTTTTAGTGAAATATAACCAAAGTGTCGTTTTAAATTAAAAGTCGATTTATTTATAAAATGGTTTGAGTTGGGATTTTTGAAATAACCATAAACGATTTGTATAAAAAGATTTATAAAAATTGATATTTATAAATCAAATATTGGAATTATAAAATGAGTTTTTATAAGTGTTAAAAATGAAATATTATGGAATCCGTAAGTGAATGAAATTTATAGATTTATAAATTGTGAAGTTATAAAATGGATGAAACTGTAGAATGAAGGATTTATAAGAAATTAACTTATAAATTGGATTTTTGCCTTTAAATGGAATATTGATCAAATTTGTTAATAAAAGAGATTTATTAAATCAAAGTTATGAATTATGAAGATGAATTTATAAACGTGTTTATAAATTCGAGATCAATTGAATTTGATAAATTAAATATAGAAGATTATTAAAGAAGATATATTCACAATTTTGGATAGCGGATTTCTATTGAAATAAATGTGTAGAAAAGATTGAAATGTGGTTAGTGAAGTATATTCACGATTTTGGACAGTGAATATATTATTGAAAAAAAATAGTTATGTTTGGGAAAGCGATATTATAAATGAAGTTAATTGTTTTAAAAGATGTTTTAAAACGTGTGAACTATCGAAATCATAGATTTCAACATTTATTGTTGAAATAGACGTTTTTGAAAAATAAGGAAATGGTGGACTATAACACTATTGTTATAGAAAATGATTTCCGAAAGGAAATGTTTTATATAGTATTGGGATTTACATATCTATCTTAATTTTCGAATCCCTATACTAGTGATTTTGAGTCGTCGTAACGGTGTTTTACGCAACATTCGTTTTTGACTCAAATAGATGTTAAAATTTATGATTTCCTTAAAGAATGAAATATATACTTAATATTGATTTAAGTATATTGAATATTTTCAAATTCTGAAAATAAATAGATTTGTGAAATACTTATTTTTAAATAAGTATGGGAATGCTTTTCCAATATGAAATGAACTGTTTTGAGGATTTATCTTCTTAAAGATAAATTGAAATTGAATATTGAAATCGATTTGAAAATCGTATATCAGTAGATATTTTGAAAATATAAATTCATATGGAATTTATAAAAGAAAGGGGAATTGTTTTAGAAAAATAAACGTCGATTTATTTTTGAAGTGTGGAAATTTTATATCTAGTAAAGATATTTTGGAAGATAAATTATTTGGAAAATTATTTGGAATCTGATGATGTTGCGCATCTTTATTGATAGTTAAATATCCGACTATCAATAATTACCTTGAATGGTATTTGTTGTGAATTGGATGAATTTGAATGCCACACTTATTTTTGAATAATCGCTCACTATTCGGGTTAGCCGGGAAAGGACCATGGGGTCGTATAACCCATTCCGAATATGTGATACGACGTTATGAATTGCATTCGAAGACCGGTGTTGAAGACCGGATATTTTTGAAAACGGAAGGATTACCGTCGAGTTACTCTACATCGGCTGATCTCCGATTTAGAGGTTTTATCACCCTTAGTGACGGAAAGTCCGGACGTGATTAGAAATTTATCCGGATATGCAAGGGCTTCGTGAGAAGTGCCTTCGGTTCTGTTCGATCCCGGAACAGACTTGTATGGATTGTGTGTCTGACGTTACAATTTGAGATATAAAGCTGATTTCTTTCAAATACATTTCTGTTGGTGGCGGAGAATTTATTCTCTTAGCTTAACACCCTTCTCTGAGACGTACGAGCTCAGAGGTTATGTAGTTGAAATTTATCAGCGATATATCCCAATTTGGTAATGTGGCATACTGAGTGTTGCTGTGAAATGATCAGTGTTTGATCATTTGTGATATGATCATTTGTTTGATCTTATATCTTTGTGATCATAGGTTGATCATTTGTTTGACCCGAAGCATGGCTTTGTAGGAAGCGTAGCATTGTGGACGAGACTTCGTCGAGCCTCACACCCCGGAAATGGTCGAAACAGGAAGGATGCAGCAAGGTTCTAGGGAGTAGCGCCCCTTAGTGTATGTTATTCCTTCTGGATAGAGGTGGTATCATGGTATGGAGCCCAGATACTTAACCTATGTGGTTGCTGTATTTTTACTATGTGGTTTGTTGGAAATCGGGGATCCTCGGGAAGATCGGTTACGATCGGGGGATGACATACGCGTGTCAGTAGTTACCTATTTTTGCAGAGGTAACCCGGCCTTGTGTTGGCAGAGATCCAGTTAGGTTCTCGGGTCGTCTATTCCAGGGACGTACCCATCGTGGATAGGAAGTTCCTTAGCCTGACCATTTGTTGGAAATCCAAAGAAATAATACGTGACTTGTACGGTTTTAGTTGTATTACCTGCTATGGAATGTGGCGGTAACCTGCTATTGAACATAGTAGCTATAGTAGGCATAAGTGCGGAATGCCTATGCTGGCTAAGATTAATATTATACTTTCGAAATGTTTCTACACTATGCACTAATAATAATATCAAAAAAGAATTTGATTTTGCGTAGTAAGCATCTTTGACTATCATAAGAAGAAATCTCCTCCAATTCTGCGTTTGCATTGTGTGTGTGGTGGGAGGTCTTATGGTAGTTTCATTTTCCAAAAGCATTGCGAATTTGTTTTATTTTCCTTATGAAAAATAACTGTTTTACGATCTCACACCAGTCACCATGACTAACTCGGAGTTTATTGTTCCCTTCTAAACTCTGGGTGCCCACAAATTTTCCACACGGGCAGCCTAGAGTTATGTTATCAGGATATTCTAGAGCTTTGGAGATAAGCTGGATGACGAGACGTAGTATTTGTATCTGATAGTATTTATTCCGCTGTGTATTCTGTATGAGGACAAGTTTATAAAACTGTCCATTGTTGTATATTGACTCTGATGATTGATGTATGTATAAAATGATATAGTTCTTTGTTTTAAAAGACTGGTAATTATCTATTGTATATTGTTCCGCTCTGATATGTGAGATTCTGATATTGTTTTCTGTTTCTGATGTTGTTCTTTCTTCTACGGCTTTCTTCTTCTTCTACCCTTTTCTTCTATTTAAAACCCTCACTATTGGAGTTTCCGGCACTCGATTGCTCGGCAGTCGATAAAGTGAGTATCGATGTCGAATTTTCGAAAGTTAAAAATTTTCGGGATGTTACACATACTGTAATAATCCGCTTTCCGTACCCCTTGAATAGACACTAATCTCCATCGATTAACTCAAGATGAACGGAAAACCGAACCATTAGGGTTTAAAAGAAGAGGTAGAAGAAAAGATAGAAGAAAAAGAAAGAAGAACAACAACAGAAACAGAAACAATATCAGAATCTCACATTCGCAGCGGAACAATATATAATAGATAAATCAATAATCTTTAAACAAAAGACTATATCAGTTTATACATACATCAATCAGAGTTAATATACAACAATGGACAGTTATATAATCTTGTCCTCATACAGAATACACAGCGGAATAAATAAACAAGTACGGATGTACGTTTCGCCATCCAGCTTGCTTCCAAAGCTCCAGAATATCCAGAATATCCTGATAACACAACTCTAGGCTGCCCGTGTCCAAAATAATGGGCACCCAGAGTTTAGAAGGGAAACAATAAACTCCGAGTCAGTCATGGTGACTGGTGTGAGATCGTAAAACAGTTATTTTTCACAAAGAAAATAAAATTTATTCGAAATGCTTTTGGAAAATGAAACTACCATAAGGCCTCCCGCCACACACACAATGCAAACGCAGAATTTGGAGGAGATTTCTCCTTATGATAGTCAAAGATGCTTACTACGCAAAACAACTAATTTTGGGATATTATTATTAGTGCATAGAGAAGAAATCATTTCAAAAGTACAATATTAATCTTAGCCAACATACGACCAATATCGTATGCCTACTATAGATACCATGTTCAATAGCAGGTTACCGCCACATTCCATGGCAGGTAATACAACTAAAACCGTACAAGTCATGTATTGTTTCTTTGGATTTCCAATAAATGGTCAGGCCAAGGAACTTCCCATTGCCACATGGAAATGCCTTAGGAAAGACGTCCCGAGAAATAACCTAACATTACGGTTAGATCTCTGCCAACACAAGGCCGGGTTACCTCTGCAAAAATAGGTAACTACTGACACACGTATGCCATCCCCCGATCGTAACCGATCTTCCCGAGGATCCTCGATTTCCAACAACCATATAAGAATAATAATGCAGCAACAACATAGGTTAAGTATCTGGGCTCCATACCATAATACCACCTCTATCCAGAAGGAATGACATACACTAAGGGGCGCTACTCCCTAGAACCTTGCCGCATCCTTCCTGTTTTGACCATTTCCAGGGTGTGAGGTCCGACGAAGTCTCGTCCACAAATCTACGCATTTCACAAAGCCATGCTTCGGGTCAAACAAATGATCAAAGAAATGATCACAAAGATAAATGATCAAACAAAAGATCATATCACAAATGATCAAACAATGATCATTTCACAGCAACACTCAGTATGCCACGTTACCAAATTGGGAGTATATTGCTGATAAATTTCAACTACATAACCTCTGAGCTCGTACGTCTCAGAGAAGGGTGTTAAGCTAAGAGAAGAAATTCTCCGCCACCAACAGATATGTATTTGAAAGAAACCAGCTTTATATCTCAATTTGTAACGTCAGACATACAATCATACAAGTCTGTTCCGGGATCGAACAGAACCGAAGGCACTTCTCACGAAGCCCTTGCAAATCCGGATAATTTTCTAATCACGTCTGGACTTCCCGTCACTAAGGGTGATAAAACCTCTATATCGGAGATCAGCCGATGTAGAGTAACTCGACGGTAATCCTTCCGTTTTCAAAAATATCCAGTCTCCAACACCGGTCATCAAATGCAATTCATTACGAGGTATCACATATTCGGAATGGGTTATACGACCCCAAGGTCCTTTCCCGGCTAACCCGAATAGTGAGCGCTTATTCAAAAATAAGTGTGGCATTCAATTCATCCAATTCACAACAAATACCCATTCAAGGTAATTATTGATAGTCGGTTATTTAACTATCAATAAAGATGCGCAACATCATCAGATTCCAAATAATTTTCCAAATTATTTATCTTCCAAAAATATCTTTACTAAATATATTTTTCCACACTTCAACCATTTGAAAACAAATTTCAATTATTCACTTTCAATTTATCTTTACAAAGATAAATTCTCAAAATCGTTTCATTTCACATTGGAAAAACATTTCCATACTTATTTAATAATAAGTAATTCACAAATCTTATTTATTTTCAACATTTGAAAATATTCGATATACTTAAATCAAAATTAAGTATATATTTCATTCTTTAAGGAAATCATTTACTATAACAACATCTATTTGAGTCAAAACGAATGTTACGTAAAACATCGTTACGACGACCCAAAATCACTAGTATAGGGATTCGAAATTTAGATAGATATATAAATCCCAATACTATACAAAACATTTCCTTTCGAAAATCATTTACTATAACAACAGTGTTATAGTCTACCATTTCCTTCTTCCTCGAAAACGTCTATTTCAACAATGAATGTTGAAATCTATGATTTCGATATTTAATATATTTTAAAACATCGTTAAAACAATTAACTTCATTTTTAATATCACTCCCCCAAAACATATTCATTTTACTTAACAATATATTCACTGTCCAAAATTGTGAATATACTTCACTAACCAAATTTCAATATTTTATACACATTTTATTTCAAGAATTATCCACTATCCAAAATCGTGGATAAAATTTCCTTAATAACCTTCTATATTAAATTCATCTAATTTGATTGATTTTCGGATTTATAAAACAACGTTTATAAATTCACCTTTATATTTCATAACAACTTCGATTTATAAATCTCCTTTAATGACCAATTCAATTTATAACTCAACATATATACCACAAGTCCATATTATAAGTTAATAACTTATAATTCATTTATTTTAAAAGAAATCGTTCTTTTAAAACTTCACAAATTTTAAATCTTATTACTTATAAGATTCCATTTGTAACCTTATTTTCAACAATAACCGAACTACTTTTATAATTCCATTGTTTCGATTTATAAAATGTATATTTTATAAATCTCATCTATGAACCATTCATACTTATTCAAAAAACCTCAATTAAAATGCCGAAATCCGATTTATAAGTTAATTACTTATAAATCATTTGTTTTACAAAATCTATTCATTTTGTAACTTCACAATTTATAAATTCTATAAATTTCACTCACTTATGAAATCTATTTATACTTCATTTTAACACTTATAAAATGTAACGACCAGCTATTTTTGGACCATTCAAATCGACAATAAATCCACACATGTCTGACTTGAATAGTTCAAAATAACAGATTGTAATAAAAATTTGGCAAAACTCAGCATATACAGTAAATACATCAGTCACAGAATCACAGACACAGAGTAATACAATAATACGCAGCGGAATAGATAAAATAGTAGTTCATGAAGCTACTATATAAACATCAGAGTTACAAATAAAATACAACAGAATATCTCGAATATAGTGAAGTCTTCAGTACGAATAGATGACCTCTCTGAACAAATCATCTGGAAAGCTAAATTGATGGTTGGATCTCCAAATGAAGCTCCAAACTCCAAGGTGAGTCTCAATTGCTGTATCACTCGGTCTGACCCGAGCGTAAAGCAAAACACAAAACACTCGAGTCAGGATTAACATTCTTATATCAATAAATCTAACTCAAGTGAAATATCAACTGAAATACAAGTAACTCAAAGGATGTTTGGGATAACCATCCTCTAAGGATCCGTGGAACTATCTACAATGTAGAAATATACACTATAACACCGTGGTCATTCAATTTAATTTATACTTCAAACCAAAATATCATTTCATTTCAAATATATCTATTTTCCTAAATAATTTATAAAGTAAAGTATTTAGAATTTCCTCAAGTCTCACAAATCGATTCAAATCAACTAAAATTCCAAATTCCAATTTAATTCAATCTAAATTTTTCCATTTTAATTCAATTCAGTTTCTAAATAACAAATTCAAATTATATTGATTTCAAATGCAGATCTGAATAACAAAATAAACCATTTACATTCCAATATATTTCAAAACTTTAATATTCAACCATTTCAGAGTTAAAATTTAACATTTTCATATAGCTCTTGATTTAACTTCATTTACTATTTAATCAGGGAATATTCACTTAATAAATTCAATATCATTTAACTAGCCTTAAATCATATTTTTACTAAATATTTCCTTAAATTTATTTAAACAAGAATATTTATTAAGTTACTTAAATCAAACCCAAATTATAAATCATATCTAAAATCTCAATTTCAATAAGTTTCAAATCGGTTTAATTAAATAAAATTATCTTCCCAACTTTAACTTATTCAAATTATACCGAAATCTATTTCGAAACATAAATTTAAATACTTAACCATATTATATGTATTAAATCAATCTCAATTAAATCAAATATTATTATTAAATCTATATATATATCATTACCAATTATATATAATAATTTAAGAATCAACATTTATTAAAACCATATATTTCTTCCCAAATTCATAGAATTTATTTTCAAAATATTTATATATATGGACCAACGGTGTCTGTATATATATCGAACATATGGTTAAGTGATACGGATATTTATCATTTCAATCCGTAGTTTAAATATATACGGGTAGATATCATTTCAACCCGTAATCCCAATTTCAATTCAAATGAAAATCGCTTGGGTCTATCATTTCAACCCATAACGATTTTCTCCTATTCTAAAGTCCGTTCGGGTATGTATCATTTCAACCCATAGTGATTTCTATACTAACAGGGAACTTGCAGGGTGATAACCGATAATATAAAAATACAACAACAGGCATATATCATCAATAACAATAAAATATAAACAACAAGATATGGTGTCATATCCCACAGGTGAACAGTTACAGATAATAGCATATATAACAATTTAAATAACTACAGCAGCATATTTCAATTGTCGTTTCAATTGAAATCAAATTTAATAAATATAAGAACGTTAATCGTGAGTGATTGCTCACCTTTCGCGGCCAGAGAGAATAGACAATGGAATTGAGTTACGAAATCTGAGCACGAATCCAAAACAAACAAGGTTGGCACGAATTGACGAGCAAGGCTGATAGATAAGGAATCGAAGAAATAATTAGAATCAGTCTTGATATAAACAAAATATATATATATATACACTTTATTATAAAAAAAATAATATTTTATATAGTTTAGCTTTATACCTATAAAATAAAATCTATATATATATTAGAATCAAATCTCATGTGAACTTATGTGCATCTTATTTGATTTTTATATAAACATAAA
This sequence comes from Allium fistulosum, assembly GCA_030737815.1. Taxonomy (NCBI): domain Eukaryota; kingdom Viridiplantae; phylum Streptophyta; class Magnoliopsida; order Asparagales; family Amaryllidaceae; genus Allium; species Allium fistulosum. The sequence goes on along the minus strand of CM060906.1, from coordinate 270,701,414 downwards.
TCCATACGTATACAACAAATATTATGTATATATAACTTAAAATATTCATATAGCCGTAGTTAAATGTTAAATAAACAAACAGGTATAAAACTCAACAGACCTGGTATATATTATGAAACCTTATTTTTTCCATACTAATATATATACATAAAATAATATATAACTGATATATCAAACCACACTATATATGTTATAAAGTCACCAAATACATATATATTATAGAAATCAGAAAATAATAGATTATACAAACCTATACTCTAGACTATATTATATATATAACGTCTTAGAAATACTAGTACATGCTTACCTAAACTAGATATTCGAGTAAATATATAGATACTCGTGTAAATACTATAACGTCTCAGAAAAACTTCTTCTGCAAATATGTGTAAATATATATTATATTACTCAAATTAAATACACCCTTCAGCAAAAGAAGACTGCAGCCCTATATACTCGTATACTTAAATATATGTATATATTTATTTTATAATATACGAAATAAAAAAACTAAACTGTATAACATATGCATAAACATACGTATATACATAACTGAATCTACATAACTAACAGAATATAACATGCGTACACATATCAGATTATAACATACGTATGTGCCTTCAACTTTTATAAATTAATAGAATATATACTTACTTAATCAAGTATCCATGTATATATATAACAACATTATTTATAAAACTAACATGTTCATATAATGTAACCTATACCCCGATATGAACTATATATATATAAGCTATAAAATATACATACTACTATATATATAAGTTTAAAAGTAATGTTTATACAAAATAAGTATGTACCCATTTATCAAACAATATATATAAACCAGATCATTGCATAACACTTACTCTAAAATTAACAGAGAGGCTGGGGTCGGCTATAGACAGGAGCGGTGGCAAAGGCTGCTCTGAGGTGGTGTCGCTGGCCTGAGGAGGAGGAAAGGAGGCGAGCAAGGGGAGGGCGAGCATGCGGTAAGGGATGGAAGGGACGATGCGGCGGTCTGGGAAGGTTAGTGAAGTGGTTCGAAAAATGGAGGCAGAAGAGGGCAGAGATGCGGGTGATGACGTGGCAAGGCCGAGGGGTCTTGGTTGAAGCTTCGGTTGTTAAGTGGAAGGCGGTGATAGGTACGGCTGGTTGGAGGAAAAATGAGATAGTCTGGTTTGAGAGGAATAAAGAAAGAAAAATAAAATATGGAGGAGGAAGATAGAAGAGTGACAGCAAGAATATAATTATGGAAGGGAAGTAGTGGACGCAAGTTATAAAGGCAAAAATGAACCGTTTGAAAATAAATAGAAAATGATGGCAATGGAAACAGCTATACCTTGAATTCTGCAAAATATATTATTAAAGAAATTAATGGGTTGATTGGGCAGAGCACGTTTCACATTTCAGATTTGAAACGTAAAGGAAAAAGTTAAGTCACAGATTAGGGTACCGTTACAACGAACAGTTTATTGTTTCCGTGGCGTACCGGACCTCAAAATACAGAGATAAATATACCATTGAGATCAGCACGACGAGAGGATCAAAACGGTATACAGATATTAGTGGTACGATCATCCGACCAAAAGTCGATAATCGGTACCGAAAATGCTGCTATTTCGTACGGGAAATCCAAATGGAGCTAGAAACGTCCGAATTTCGCGAAACGAATTTCGTAGTCTGATTCAGAATGCTTGGAATAAATTTTCTTTTGTTGACATATTTTGGTTTCGGAAAACTTTTAAATTCACTGTTATTAACCAGTTTAAATTGAAATAAAATTTCACCGGAAAATAAACTTTAATATTATCAGATGAAAATTTACCAGTTGCTATATTAAAATAGACGTATTCCGAATAATAAATTTTTATTTCCAAATTTTATTGTTTAAATTTCACAAAATTTCAATTAATTTAATAAATAAAATCACTAAAATTTATGGGTCGTTACATAAAACTCGTTTAATAATCCCAATATTTTAAATTTATAAATATCAATTTTGTATATCTTTTATATACATCGTTTTTAATAATTTAAAAATCCCAATTCTAACCATTTTATAAATTACTTCCATTTATTTCAAAAATCACCTTTCGGTTATATTTCTCAAAAATCAAAATTTTATAACTTTAAAATTTGAACGTTTATTTATTTAAGATGAATCAATCCAAAAATTTAATAAAACGTATACTTTCAAAAATCACTTTAAAAAAATCTCTTTTAAAATCAACATCGTTATTTTTAAACTTCAAAAATGAATCCGATGATGCAACACACCAATTAGTCAATCACAACATCCAACATCATATATCGATATGATAATCAACAAATATCACAATATCTGTAATCAAATAAATACTGGTGAGGAATCCAGTTGGATCCCTCCAACCTGTTTCCCTGCATCCACAGACGTTAACACAATACCAATTCCACTTCGAGGTGGAATATCGCGGTATATAGGATTTATAAAAATATCAATCCGCTATTATGCGGTGCAATATGGTCTCATCCGCTATATAGTGCGGGAAATCAACAACTCCAATATATACATATGCCAATATGTATATATTGCTATATATATATATATATATATATAGATATATCCTACTATATCTAACGTCACATCCAAACAGTCAATCAATCAATAACTGCAAAATCAACTTTTCAATTTGAGTGAGAAGATCTCACCTTTGATTTTTATTTTGCAATCCCATTACCATCTTGACTCGATTTTTCTTGATTTATACCTTGTATAAACATTTACACAATTTATTAATATTCGAATTAAATGGAACTATACATTTTCGTTTTAACAAATTTATCTAATTAAACTTAGATTTAAAACTAAATTTACTTAAATAAATTATTCCTCCCTTTCAAACTACATATGTATAGATATACTTTAAAAAAAATGTTTAAGATCTAATCTTTATATATTTTTGTTTTTAAATTAAAACATGTCTGTGAATATATCTATATATATACATATATCTCTATTTACAAAAATCATTCTTCACTTTACTGCAAAATTCCTTCTTTTACATATATTTATTCATTTTTAAACCAAAAGCAGACTGCTTCCATTTTTTTTATTTTGTAAATCTATATATACACACACTTACTTTCCAACATTTTTACATTCCAACTATATATATATTTTTACTGCATACATATAACTCTCACCAAAATATATATTCTTCGATATATCAATTGATAAAAATAAAATAAAATAATAACTGAGAGAACTTACTGTCGAAAAAAAATTTCTTTGCGTCCAACCTCTCGGCGATCCCACCCACGAAATCGACACCGAATGCTCCCTAGATTTTCGCGCATGTCTCAGTCGAACTCCCAAATTGTCGCATCGCCATGCCCTACGTGCTCGCCTTAGCTACTGCTTGGAGTCGACGACGCCGCTCGCTGAAACCCCAGCTTCGCCTCACGAAACCCCATCGAGCTCGCGACCACCGAGCTCCTCTCGCCTCGATGAATGAACTCGTAGTCGTCCTCATTATTGAAGCTCGAATCCCATCACCGAAGTCGCCTCACGCCACCACGAGAATCCCCTCCTTACTTTCGATCGAACGATCAATTCAATTTGCTTTTGAGTGAAAGGGGCTCGACGTATGAGCTGCTCGCGAGGCAAAAATCGCGATTTGAAATCGCCTACCCCCCCTTTTTCTTTATTTGAATGAATCCGTAAAAGAGAAGAGGAATGGGGAGTGAATTAAACTGGAGATAAAATTTCGGAGCTCGGCCATTTATTTTCTTTTGATTTTGAACTGAGGAAGTTGCATGATGATATTTAAAAAGAGATGGAGAGAGACAGGAGAACGTGTTTGCACGATTAATTTTCGTGACTTCAGGCGTGATTCAAGGGAGATAATGTGCTGACATTTGACTTAATTTAAAATTTAAATTTAAATCAATTCGATTTAACTTCAACGCGTTTTTATGTCGCACGCTCACATAACAACTCCGAAAAATACGAAATTTGAAATCCGGTAATAATTAAATATTACGGACCCAATGGAACTGGTTTCGTCGAATTCCGAGACTGCGTCTCGGAACGCTATTTTTAATTATTGATTCGAACGATATAATTTCAAAACTTAATAAATCATTTTCAAACTCAATTCTGAAGCTTCTATTATCTTCAGTATCATCATTATGAATTTTAAAAGCTTTTGAAATATTTTTCTTTAGCTTAAAATTGAAGATTCAAATTTTTATTCTACTTACAATAGATTAAATTTTATAATTTAATTGCCAAATTCATTCTGATAATTTGAAATTCAAGTCAAACCATCATTCAAATATTTAAAATTAATTAAATGTTTTCAATTTAAATTGTTCAAAATTCTGGGTCGTTACAGACTTCCCCCCTTAAAAGAATTTCGTCCCGAAATTACAAGTTAGGAAAAATGGTCCTTAACTCGTCTACTATTTTTCACAATCCAATAGTTTTATCAATTTATCAAAACAAATCTTTCTACTAAAGATTTGTTATCAATTTATCTAGCTCTCCAACTTCAATTATAAGTTTCAAAACAACATTGTTTACTTCAAAATTCAAATTTAAATTTAAATTCAAATTTTATCTTTCAAAATTTTCTCAAAAATTTTATAACACTCGAAATTTTCGAAAAATTTCGCCAGCGTCTCCTTTGCGCGGCTAACTCGGTACGACTACAAAACGTCCCTACGGACTCTCAGATTTCAAAAAGAAAAGAAAAAGCCAAGCGGTTGGACAAGAAATCAGCAAATCTCATATTGAAATTTAAATACATACCTTTTTGTCGAGCAATTCAAAATTATCTTTGAAATCAAAATTTCGATTTCCATTATAACACCTGTATATCCTACTAGCCATAATATCCAGTAACATTCAATTTTACATTTCAAATTTCATTTGAATTCAATTTACAATTTCAATTCAATTTGGATTCTATTTACCTTCTGAATATTGAATTTCATCAATTATTTTTTTCATTCACAACCGCACTATTTTAAATTAGTTCCAGTTACTAATTCATTATAAATTCTAATTCACTTTATTCAAATTTGTTTTCAACATTCAGTTTCAATTCAAGTTTTATTCTTTTGTTCATTCCCAAAATTTATTTTCAATTCACTATTTTGGTTTATAACCACTCATATTGAACTGGATTTCCAATTCGAATTCAATTTACCTTTCTTTTATAATTATTGAATTCAATTCTATTGCTTACAAATTCGAAATGAATCTCAACTTTCAATTTCATTTTCTTGCACTTGCAATTGCAACTTTATTTATTCATTCACAAATTCATCCATTTTAAATTTGAATCTCATTTCAATCAAATTTCAAATATTTTATAAGTCTTCGACTTATTTACATTCCAATTTATAAAATCATTTATACATTCACATTACTAATTTCATTCCATTAATGAATTTTAATTTCAATTATCTTCTTGGAATTCTATTTTCATTTATAAATCACATTACAATTCGTATTCACAATTTTATTCATATATGAATTCATTTCCTTATACTTTTCAATTCACATTTATAATTTCCATTTGTTAAATGGATTTATCTCCAAATCTTTGGTTATTATTTTAATTTCTTATTCAATTCCATATAACAATGATAATAATTCAATATTATTACTTCATAACAACCAAGCATCCATTTACTATAATAATTCATAGAAAATCATTTCTTTTCTATACAAAAATAGTTTTGGGTAAAATTATTTCACTTACCCTATTTTAAAACAATACTGTGTCAGTTTATCTTGTTTAAGAGTTTAGAAATCCCTATCGATTACAGTTGGCCACCCTGCACCGACCAGAATCTATAAATAGTCAACCGATAAGTCAACACAATACAAAACAATTTTTTTATTCACTAACAAATACGCGCTCATATCTATTATTACACTCAACTCATTCTATAGTACTACTGACTCTATCTCTAATGAGTAACACCCAACAGAGCAGGGTTGTCGCTTAACCATATGCTCTGATACCAAATGTAACGTCACGGATTTTGCCCGCTCGAAAATCGACATCCATACTTTACATCGTACTCGAATGCCATAGATTCGACCGTTCAAATCCGAGTCACCGAAGCTTATAACACAATTAAGTAAATAACACAGCGGAAGAAAAAGAATAATACATTGATATACAATATCTGATACAATATCTGATACAATCGAGTGATACAGTGAATATCAATATACATCAGAGATATGATACAACAAATAGCAGCGGAAAAGAAAACGATAACATCAGCAGCAGATAATCTCCATCTCCAAAGCACCAATCCAGAAATAGCTCGAACTCCCAATAACGAGGCACAAAGATAAGCAAGTGCAGTTCATATCCAAAGACTGAACTAGCTCCAGAAAATCTACTAATTCTGACTATCTGAAAAAAAACCAACTCTAGACTGCCCGTGTCACGTACCGAAATTTTCGACTTTCGAAAATTCGACATCGATACTCACTTTATCGACTGCCGAGAAATCGATTGCCGGAAACTCCAATAGTGAGGGTTTTAGAAAGAAGAAGTAGAAGAAAAGATAGAGAGAAGAAGAAGAAAGCAGAAAAGGAAAGAAGAACAACAGAACAACACATCAGAACAGAAACAGAAAACAATATCAGAATCTCACATATCGCAGCGGAACAATATATAATAGATAAATGAATAATCTTTAAAACAAAGAACTATATCATTTTATACATACATAAATCATCAGAGTCAATATACAACTCAGTACAACAATGGACAGTTTTATACTTGTCCTCATACAGAATACACAGCGGAATAAATATATCAGATACAAATACTACGTCTTGCCATCCAGCTTATCTCCAAAGCTCCAGAATATCCTGATAACATAACTCTAGACTGCCCGTGTGGAAATTGGTGGGCACTCAGAGTTTAGAAGGGAAACAATAAACTCCGAGTCAGTCATGGTGACTGGTGTGAGATCGTAAAACAGTTTATCTTTAAAATAAACAAAGGAATATTTTTAAAGTCAATTCGCAATGCTTTTGGAAAATGAAACTACCATAAGACCTCCCGCCACACACACAATGCAAACGCAGAATTGGAGGAGATTTCTTCTTATGATAGTCAAAGATGCTTACTACGCAAAATCAAATCATTTTTGATATTATTATTAGTGCATAGTGTAGAAAACATTTCGAAAGTATAATATTAATCTTAGCCAGCATAGGCATTCCGCACTTATGCCAACTATAGCTACTATGTTCAATAGCAGGTTACCGCCACATTCCATAGCAGGTAATACAACTAAAACCGTACAAGTCGCGTATTGTTTCTTTGGATTTCCAACAAATGGTAAGGCTAAGGAACTTCCTATCCACGATGGGTACGTCCCTGGAATAGACGACCCGAGAACCTAACCGGATCTCTGCCAACACAAGGCCGGGTTACCTCTGCAAAAATAGGTAACTACTGACACGCGTATGTCATCCCCCGATCGTCACCGATCTTCCCGAGGATCCCCGATTTCCAACAAACCACATAGATAATAATGTAGCAACCACATAGGTTAAGTATCTGGGCTCCATACCATGATACCACCTCTATCCAGAAGGAATGACATACACTAAGGGGCGCTACTCCCTAGAACCTTGCCGCATCCTTCCTGTTTTAACCATTTCCGGGGTGTGAGGCTCGATGAAGTCTCGTCCACAAAGCTACGTTTTCTACAAAGCCCTGCTTCGGGTCAAACAAAATGATCAACCTATGATCACAAATATATAAGATCAAACAAATGATCATATCACAAATGATCAAACACTGATCATTTCACAGCAACACTCAGTATGCCACGTTACCAAATTGGGATATATCGCTGATAAATTTCAACTATATAACCTCTGAGCTCGTACGTCTCAGAGAAGGGTGTTAAGCTAAGAGAATAAATTCTCCGCCACCAACAGAAACGTATTTGAAAGAAATCAGCTTTATATCTCAAATTGTAACGTCAGACACACAATCCATACAAGTCTGTTCCGGGATCGAACAGAACCGAAGGCACTTCTCACGAAGCCCTTGCATATCCGGATAATTTTCTAATCACGTCCGGACTTCCCGTCACTAAGGGTGATAAAACCTCTAAACCGGAGATCAGCCGATGTAGAGTAACTCGACGGTAATCCTTCCGTTTTCAAAAATATCCGGTCTTCAACACCGGTCTTCAAATGCAATTCATAACGACGTATCACATATTCGGAATGGGTTATACGACCCAATGGTCCTTTCCCGGTTAACCCGAATAGTGAGCGATTTTTCAAAAATAAGTGTGGCATTCAAATCCATCCAATTCACAAAAAATACCTATCTAAAGGTAATTATTGATAGTCGGTTATTTAACTATCAATAAAGATGCACAACATCATCAGATTCCAAATAATTTTCCAAAATTATTTCATCTTTAAAAATATCTTTACTAGATATAAAATATCCACACTTCAAAAATAAATCAACTTTTATTTTTAAACAACTTCCCTTTCTTTTATAAATTCCATATTGAATTTATATTTTCGAATATCTACTGATATTCGATTTTCAATCGTTTTCAAATATTCATTTTCGATTTATCTTTAAGAAGATAAAATCTCAAAACGTCTCATTTCATTTTGGAAAACATTCCATACTTATTTAATAATAAGTGTTTCACAAATCTTTTATTTTCAACATTTGAAAATATTCGTTATACTTAAATCAAAATTTAGTATACATTTCATTCTTTAAGGAAACCATTCTTTTTCACAAATTTTATTTGAGTCAAAACGAATGTTACGTAAAACATCGTTACGACGACCCAAAATCACTAGTATAGGGATTCGAAATTTAGATAGATATATAAATCCCAATACTATACAAAATATTTCCTTTCGGAAATCATTTACTATAACAACAGTGTTATAGTCTACCATTTCCTTATTTCTCGAAAACGTCTATTTCAACAATAAATGTTGAAATCTGTGTATTCGATACTTAACACGTTTTAAAACATCTTTTAAAACAATTACTTCATTTCGTAATATTACCTTCCCAAAACATAACTATTTTATTAAATAATATATTCACTGTCCAAAATCGTGAATAATTCACTAACCAAATTTCAATATTTTCTACTCATTTATATTTCAAGAATTATCCACTATCCAAAATCGTGGATAAAATTCCCTTAATAACTTCTATATTTTAAAATCAATCAAATTTGATTTATTTTCGAATTTATAAAAAACAACATTTATAAATTCTATTTCCATTTTATAACAACTTCGATTTATAAATCTTCTTTAATGACCCATTCAATTTATAACTAAATGTATATACCAAAGGTCCATCTTATAAGTTAATATAACTTATAATTTATTTATTTTAAAAGGAATCGTTCTTTTAAACTTCACAAAATTTAAAACTTTCAGATTTCATTAACTTATGAAATCCCATTTTCACTTCATTTTAACACTTATAGAAACTTGTCTTATAATTCCAATATTTCAAATTTATAAATATCCATTTTGGTACATCCTTTAAATAAACCGTTTATAATACTAGAAATCCCAATTTAAACCATTTCATAAATTTCTTAATTTTTATTTTAAAAATCACACTTTGATTTTATTTCACAAAAATCTTAACTTTTATAACTTTAAAATTTTAGACGTTTATTTATTTGAAATAAATCAATTCAAAAATTCAACAAAACGTCTACTTTCAAAAATCACTTTAAAATCCTTTTAAATTAAAAGTCGTTATTTTTAAAGCTTGAATCCGATGATGCAACAGCACCAATTTAGTAAATCACAACATCAAACATCATATATCAACATATGATAACAGAATATATCAAAATATCTGTAAATAATCAATACGGTGAGGAATCCAGTTGGATCCCTCCAACCTGTTTCCCTGCATCCACAGATGTTAGCACAATACCAATTCCGCTCCAGTACGGAATTATCGCGGTATATGGGTTTAATAAATATTATCCGCTTACTAACGGCGCAATAGGGTCTCATCCGCTATACGAGGCGGGAAATCAATCAATCCAATATATACATATGCCAATATGTATATATTGCTATATATAGATATATATCCTACTATATCTAATATCACATCCAATAGCAATCAAATCAATCAATAAATAACTGAAAATTCCACTTTTCAATTTTTGAGTGAGAAGATCTCACCGTGATTTTAATTCTGATTTCAGCGTTTATTTCGAATAAAATTAAACACGCGTTTAATTTCACCCGAAATTCAAACTAGCTCCAAATGGCTCCAATTCAGTTCCATAGCGAAGTGCTCGACGAAACGAAGCCAACGCCGCTTGTTTCGTAATTTTTCGATCTAGTATGAAAGAGATATAGTGTTACAAATTTTAACGAATTATTATTCAATTTAATTTCAATTAAAATTAAATTTTAACCCTACAATGCACATCTGCCGTTCGTTTTCCATCATGAGATCAAGGCCACCCTTTTGTTCTTCTTCCATCACGTAACCCTCCAGGTATTGCACGCGAGAAACCCATTGCCGTTCGCGATTTCAAACTGCCGCGACCACCTTCGTCGACGAAACTTCATCAACCAACCTTCATTCGAACCGCCTCAACCCCCAACACCACCGCCCAGAACGCGCACGCACGCGGTGGCTCCCCCTGCACGCAAAACGCTGACGAACTGAACCCCTTTCGGCCACGATAGCTTCCTCCACGCGACACTAAAACTCATCACAACCGTATAGATAGAAAGCCCTTACAACGCTCTTTAAATTTGTAGTTGAACATTTCTTGAATTGTTGCTTGGATTGAAAGAAATTAAGGGGAGAACGAGATGAATTCTCGGCCGTTCGAGATTATTGGTGGCGGCTCTTGTTAAAACCCTAGCTAGGTTTATCTCGTTTGCAAAGTGAAGATATTGAGGTGCTTATATAGAAAATTGTCCAATTTACTATTCATCGAAATTTTTCGAACTCCGAATCGAACGTGCCGGCTGACGTTTCTAAGGTTTACCCCGCGTTCCGAACGCAATGGAACAGGTTTCGGAAGCTAATTCGGACATCTGAGCGAGATACGGAAAAAAACGATCAATTTAAATTAAACCGATTTAAATCGATTTCGAGGCGTTTTGGCTTGCCCCGGACAAATGGTAAATCCAAAAATTACGAAATTTGAAACCATGCAATAATATCACATTACGGATCCGATGAAACTGGTTTCGTTCAATTCTGAGACTGTTCGAAAATTGGCAATTTTTCAGTCGATAATTAAATATTAAAATATTCAATTTTCACAGATTAACTTTAAATTCAGTTCTGAAAGTTCTAAAATATTTCTATAACTCCAGTATGATTAAATAAAATTTTCCAAATTGTTTTCAATCATATTAACTCGATTTTTAATTATCTCTGGAATTTCAATCATTAAATTATCGATTTAATTATCAAATTAAATCCAATATTCGAAAAATAAATCATTCGACTTATTAAATTCATTTATTAATATTTAAAATCAATTAAATATTCGAATTTTAATTATCAAAAATTCTGGGTCGTTACAGACTTCCCTCCTTAAAAGAATTTCGTCCTCGAAATTTACAAGTTAGGAAAAAATGGTCCTTAACTCGTCTACTATTTTTCAACATCCAATAGTTTTATCAAATTTTCAAAACAAATCTTTCTACTAAAGATTCGTTATCATTCAACTAAAAGTTTTCCAACTTCGATTCTAAGTTTCAAAACAACATCGTTTTACTTAACAATTCAAATTTAAATTTCAAATTCAAATTTAAACTTTCAAATTTTCTCAAAAATTTTCTAACACCCTAAATTTTCGAAAAATTTCGCCAGCGTCTTCTTTGCGCGGCTAATATGGTACGACTACAAAACGTCCCTACGGACTCTCAGATTTCAAAAAGAAAAGAAAAAGCCAAGCGGCTAGACAAGAAATCAGCAAATCTCATATTATAATTCAAATACATACCTTTTCGAGCAAACTCAAATTTATCTTTGAAATCAAAATCCCAATTCATTTACACCTGTATATCCTACTAGCCATAATATCTAGTTACATATTCAAACTATTTTGCAAATCTAATTACAAAATTTTCAATATAAACTACTTATATCATTTTTACTTCACTGTTGAAGTTACACCTATTCATTTTCCTTCAATTTTACATTTCAAATCTCATTTGAATTTAATTCACAATTTCAATTTTATTTGAATTCAATTTATCTTCAATTTTGAAATATTGAATTTTATCTTTCAATTATAGCTGATTCATATCACTAAATTTTTCACTTAGTTTCGCTTACTAATTTTCTTATTTCAACACTTCACTTTGTTTATTACAAATCAAATTCAATTCAGTCTCATTTACTTACAAATTCAAAATGAATTTTAACATTCCATTTCATTTTCTTGCACTTGCAATTTCAAATTTATTCATTCATTCTGAAACTCATTCACTAATTCCTTCATTTCCAATTTGAATCTCATTTCCAAATCAAATTTCAAATATTTTATAAGTCTTCGACTTACTTACATTTTGATTTATAAAATGATTTATCCATTCACATTTACAGTTTCATTCCATTAATGAGTCTTAATTTAAATTTATCTTCTTGGAATTCCATTTAAAACAATTTGGCAGCAATTCCTCTTTTGGAAACCCGAAAATGAATTCTAATGATGTGGCCATCATCATCAGGATTATTTTCCAGCGACCGAAAAGAGTTTAGAGCTTTTAACTCTCTAAAACAATTTTCCACAATATCAAATCCTTTGAAAAATCATTTTCAAACCAAAAAGATTTTAAACTTTCCAAATCTCCAAAATTTTCAAATGCTTTTCAAAACCTTCCAAAAAACTCCTCTGGAATTCCGTTTCAAATTACAAATCACATTTATAATTTGTATTCTTAAATTTCATTTGTATATGGATTTATTTCTTAACTTTGGAGTTATGATTTCAATTTCTTATTCAATTTCATATAATGATGATAACATTTCAATATTATCACTTTCCTAACAACCATGCAACCATATACTGTAATAATTTACAGAAAATTATTTCTTTTCTATACAAAAATAGTTTTGGGCAAAATTATTTCATTCACCCTATTTTAAAACAATATTATGTCGTCTTGCCTCGTTTAAGTGTTTAGAAATCCCTATCGATAATATGGCGTCCCACATACCGACCAAAATTCACAAACATCTCAACGGATAAGCAAACACAATATAAAACATTTTTATATTCACTAACAAATACGCACTCGTATCTATTATTTCACTCAACTCATTCTAGAGTACTACTGTCTCTATCTCTAATGAGTAACACCCAACAGAGCAGGGTTGTCGCTTAACCATATGCTCTGATACCACGCTGTCACGTACCGAAATTTTCGACTTTCGAAAATTCGACATCGATACTCACTTTATCGACTGCCGAGAAATCGACTGCCGGAAACTCCAATAGTGAGGGTTTTAGAAAGAAGAAGTAGAAGAAAAGATAGAGAGAAGAAGAAGAAAGCAGAAAAGGAAAGAAGAACAACAGAACAACACATCAGAACAGAAACAGAAAACAATATCAGAATCTCACATATCGCAGCGGAACAATATATAATAGATAAATGAATAATCTTTAAAACAAAGAACTATATCATTTTATACATACATCAATCATCAGAGTCAATATACAACTCAGTACAACAATGGACAGTTTTATACTTGTCCTCATACAGAATACACAGCGGAATAAATATATCAGATACAAATACTACGTCTCGCCATCCAGCTTATCTCCAAAGCTCCAGAATATCCTAATAACATAACTCTAGACTGCCCGTGTGGAAATTGGTGGGCACCCAGAGTTTAGAAGGGAAACAATAAACTCCGAGTCAGTCATGGTGACTGGTGTGAGATCGTAAAACAGTTTATCTTTAAAATAAACAAAGGAATATTTTTAAAGTCAATTCGCAATGCTTTTGGAAAATGAAACTACCATAAGACCTCCCGCCACACACACAATTCAAACGCAGAATTGGAGAAGATTTCTTCTTATGATAGTCAAAGATGCTTACTACGCAAAATCAAATCATTTTTGATATTATTATTAGTGCATAGTGTAGAAAACATTTCGAAAGTATAATATTAATCTTAGCCAGCATAGGCATTCCGCACTTATGCCTACTATAGCTACTATGTTCAATAGCAGGTTACCGCCACATTCCATAGCAGGTAATACAACTAAAACCGTACAAGTCGCGTATTGTTTCTTTGGATTTCCAACAAATGGTCAGGCTAAGGAACTTCCTATCCACGATGGGTACGTCCCTGGAATAGACGACCCGAGAACCTAACCGGATCTCTGCCAACACAAGGCCGGGTTACCTCTGCAAAAATAGGTAACTACTGACACGCGTATGTCATCCCCCGATCGTCACCGATCTTCCCGAGGATCCCCGATTTCCAACAAACCACATAGATAATAATGCAGCAACCACATAGGTTAAGTATCTGGGCTCCATACCATGATACCACCTCTATCCAGAAGGAATGACATACACTAAGGGGCGCTACTCCCTAGAACCTTGCCGCATCCTTCCTGTTTTGACCATTTCCGGGGTGTGAGGCTCGATGAAGTCTTGTCCACAAAGCTACGTTTTCTACAAAGCCCTGCTTCGGGTCAAACAAAATGATCAACCTATGATCACAAAGATATAAGATCAAACAAATGATCATATCACAAATGATCAAACACTGATCATTTCACAGCAACACTCAGTATGCCACGTTACCAAATTGGGATATATCGCTGATAAATTTCAACTACATAACCTCTGAGCTCGTACGTCTCAGAGAAGGGTGTTAAGCTAAGAGAATAAATTCTCCGCCACCAACAGAAATGTATTTGAAAGAAATCAGCTTTATATCTCAAATTGTAACGTCAGACACACAATCCATACAAGTCTGTTCCGGGATCGAACAGAACCGAAGGCACTTCTCACGAAGCCCTTGCATATCTGGATAATTTTCTAATCACGTCCGGACTTCCCGTCACTAAGGGTGATAAAACCTCTAAACCGGAGATCAGCCGATGTAGAGTAACTCGACGGTAATCCTTCCGTTTTCAAAAATATCCAGTCTTCAACACCGGTCTTCAAATGCAATTCATAACGACGTATCACATATTCGGAATGGGTTATACGACCCCATGGTCCTTTCCCGGTTAACCCGAATAGTGAGCGATTTTTCAAAAATAAGTGTGGCATTCAAATCCATCCAATTCACAACAAATACCTATCTAAAGGTAATTATTGATAGTCGGTTATTTAACTATCAATAAAGATGCGCAACATCATCAGATTCCAAATAATTTTCCAAAATTATTTCATCTTCAAAAATATCTTTACTAGATATAAAATATCCACACTTCAAAAATAAATCAACTTTTATTTTTAAACAACTTCCCTTTCTTTTATAAATTCCATATTGAATTTATATTTTCGAATATCTACTGATATTCGATTTTCAATCGTTTTCAAATATTCATTTTCGATTTATCTTTAAGAAGATAAAATCTCAAAACGTCTCATTTCATTTTGGAAAACATTCCATACTTATTTAATAATAAGTGTTTCACAAATCTTTTATTTTCAACATTTGAAAATATTCGTTATACTTAAATCAAAATTTAGTATACATTTCATTCTTTAAGGAAACCATTCTTTTTCACAAATTTTATTTGAGTCAAAACGAATGTTACGTAAAACATCGTTACGACGACTCAAAATCACTAGTATAGGGATTCGAAATTTAGATAGATATATAAATCCCAATACTATACAAAATATTTCCTTTCGGAAATCATTTACTATAACAACAGTGTTATAGTCTACCATTTCCTTATTTCTCGAAAACGTCTATTTCAACAATAAATGTTGAAATCTGTGTATTCGATACTTAACACGTTTTAAAACATCTTTTAAAACAATTACTTCATTTCGTAATATTACCTTCCCAAAACATAACTATTTTATTAAATAATATATTCACTGTCCGAAATCGTGAATAATTCACTAACCAAATTTTAATATTTTCTACTCATTTATATTTCAAGAATTATCCACTATCCAAAATCGTGGATAAAATTCCCTTAATAACTTCTATATTTTAAAATCAATCAAATTTGATTTATTTTCGAATTTATAAAAAACAACGTTTATAAATTCTATTTCCATTTTATAACAACTTCGATTTATAAATCTTCTTTAATGACCCATTCAATTTATAACTAAATGTATATACCAAAGGTCCATCTTATAAGTTAATATAACTTATAATTTATTTATTTTAAAAGGAATCGTTCTTTTAAACTTCACAAAATTTAAAACTTTCAGATTTCATTAACTTATGAAATCCCATTTTCACTTCATTTTAACACTTATAGAAACTTGTCTTATAATTCCAATATTTCAAATTTATAAATATCCATTTTGGTACATCCTTTAAATAAACCGTTTATAATACTAGAAATCCCAATTTAAACCATTTCATAAATTTCTTAATTTTTATTTTAAAAATCACACTTTGATTTTATTTCACAAAAATCTTAACTTTTATAACTTTAAAATTTTAGACGTTTATTTATTTGAAATAAATCAATTCAAAAATTCAACAAAACGTCTACTTTCAAAAATCACTTTAAAATCCTTTTAAATTAAAAGTCGTTATTTTTAAAGCTTGAATCCGATGATGCAACAGCACCAATTTATTCAATCACAACATCAAACATCATATATCAACATATGATAACAGAATATATCAAAATATCTGTAAATAATCAATACGGTGAGGAATCCAGTTGGATCCCTCCAACCTGTTTCCCTGCATCCACAGATGTTAGCACAATACCAATTCCGCTCCAGTACGGAATTATCGCGGTATATGGGTTTAATAAATATTATCCGCTTACTAACGGCGCAATAGGGTCTCATCCGCTATACGAGGCGGGAAATCAATCAATCCAATATATACATATGCCAATATATATATATTGCTATATATAGATATATATCCTACTATATCTAATATCACATCCAATAGCAATCAAATCAATCAATAAATAACTGAAAATTCCACTTTTCAATTTTTGAGTGAGAAGATCTCACCGTGATTTTAATTCTGATTTCAGCGTTTATTTCGAATAAAATTAAACACGCGTTTAATTTCACCCGAAATTCAAACTAGCTCCAAATGGCTCCAATTCAGTTCCATAGCGAAGTGCTCGATGAAACGAAGCCAACGCCGCTTGTTTCGTAATTTTTCGATCTTGTATGAAAGAGATATAGTGTTACAAAGTTTAACGAATTATTATTCAATTTAATTTCAATTAAAATTAAATTTTAACCCTACAATGCACATCTGCCGTTCGTTTTCCATCATGAGATCAAGGCCACCCTTTTGTTCTTCTTCCATCACGTAACCCTCCAGGTATTGCACGCGAGAAACCCATTGCCGTTCGCGATTTCAAACTGCCGCGACCACCTTCGTCGACGAAACTTCATCAACCAACCTTCATTCGAACCGCCTCAACTCCCAACACCACCGCCCAGAACGCGCACGCACGCGGTGGCTCCCCCTGCACGCAAAACGCTGATGAACTGAACCCCTTTCGGCCACGATAGCTTCCTCCACGCGACACTAAAACTCATCATAACCGTATAGATAGAAAGCCCTTACAACGCTCTTTAAATTTATAGTTGAACATTTCTTGAATTGTTGCTTGGATTGAAAGAAATTAAGGGGAGAACGAGATGAATTCTCGGCCGTTCGAGATTATTGGTGGCGGCTCCTGTTAAAACCCTAGCTAGGTTTATCTCGTTTGCAAAGTGAAGATATTGAGGTGCTTATATAGAAAATTGCCCAATTTACTATTCATCGAAATTTTCCGAACTCCGAATCGAACGTGCCGGCTGACGTTTCTAAGGTTTACCCCGTGTTCCGAACGCAATGGAACAGGTTTCGGAAGCTAATTCGGACATCTGAGCGAGATACGGAAAAAAACGATCAATTTAAATTAAACCGATTTAAATCGATTTCGAGGCGTTTTGGCTTGCCCCGGACAAATAGTAAATCCAAAAATTACGAAATTTGAAACCATGCAATAATATCACATTACGGATCCGATGAAACTAGTTTCGTTCAATTCTGAGACTGTTCGAAAATTGGCTATTTTTCAGTCGATAATTAAATATTAAAATATTCAATTTTCACAGATTAACTTTAAATTCAGTTCTGAAAGTTCTAAAATATTTCTATAACTCCAGTATGATTAAATAAAATTTTCCAAATCGTTTTCAATCATATTAACTCGATTTTTAATTATCTCTGGAATTTCAATCATTAAATTATCGATTTAATTATCAAATTAAATCCAATATTCGAAAAATAAATCATTCGACTTATTAAATTCATTTATTAATATTTAAAATCAATTAAATATTCGAATTTTAATTATCAAAAATTCTGGGTCGTTACAGCCCGTGTAGAAAAATTTTGAGCTACACATATTTTTATAAAATATCCCATAGAGATTCAAAAATCAAAAAAAAAATTAAAAAAAAGAAAACTACTGTTATATTATTCTCTTCAATGATAACAAAACCGTAGTTTTGTTTACAGTAAAATTTTCTTAATATATATATATATATATATATATATCTGTAAACAAAAATTTCTGTATATGTATAAATCTATATAAACTTTTTATTGAACCTTAAAGTATATTAATCATTTGTGAATTTTCATATATGTATTTATTTAACATTATATATTTTATTCTTTCAGTATATAAAAATTGAATACAAGGAAAATACCTCTAATCCCAAAATTTTGCAGTCGAACTGCCAACAAACCCTTCCCTTGAACATCGCAGCCTACTGACGAGCCACGGCAATCCATCACCTCGAATCGCGACTGCCACTACGTCACCCAAATGCTTCCTCTTCCATGGTGCGCAATTGCCACCAAACTCGATCCATCTTGACTTGATTCTCCATGTCGATGTCAGTACCTCTGCCATCTCGTCGCTAAGGTAACCGCGCTCGAGCTCGATGTCGTCGTTAGTCTCCCAACGCCTGAAATCGCGAGTGACTCGATCGAGTTCACTTTGAAATTGAAGTAAATTAAAGGAGACGAAAGAGGAAAAAAATGAGGGCTTCGGCCATTCGATTTTGAACTGTTAATTTATTTTTGATTTGCGAATTAAACTGAAGGGGGAAATTTTTTTATCGTGATTACGAACGAAAAGGGAAAGAGGAGACTGATTTTTTTTTGTTTGCCATTAAAATTCGAAGAAGCGATGTTCATTTGATTTCTTTTTCAAGCTTTTATTTCCCTTTTTATCTGAAATCTGCTTGCGTGTGGTTTTTAAAAAGAAAATGGGAGACAAGATGAGACACTTGTGTGTTCGAACAGCAAGCTACAGTGATTTCTAAAAAGTAAAAGTTGTTGATGTGAGATAATTTCAACTGCAGTTGACTAGTATAAATATTCAATTTAAATTCAAATTCAAATCGTTTTGATAAATGCAACTTAAAAACTTGACCCCCTATCGAGGCGTGCCGCTAGGCGTTTATAATGTTATACCCTAATTCCAAACACAATGGAAAAGGTTTCGAGTCCTAATTCGATCGTATGGAGAAGATAGCCTTTTGGACCCAGTGATAATATTGAATTTAATATAAATTTCAACGCGTTTATATATCGTATGCTCACACTGTAACAACCCTGTATTTTACAATTAATTTTAATTTGATTTTTCCAAATTTAAGAGCTTTATTTATGAAAAGAATAAATGTTATTATTGTAAATATAAAAAACTTTGATTTTGTATGTGGATTTGAATTCCAAATATGACTAAATTTAATATTTCCAGAAAATGTGAATTTTGGTCAAATAGTCAAACTTCGACTTTTAACTTGAAAATTTAAAAGTTTGAAATTTATGAATTTTATCTTTTATTATAAAAATAGATTTAATAACTTGAATACTGCTTTTCGTTTCGTTGCAAACGGATTTAAATTGCAAAAGTTATACTATTTTCAATATTGTGTGTATATTGGGTTATTCAGCAATATTCTTTATTTTAAAATTATATAAATGACATTTTTATTTGATATATTTTATTCTAATTTTTACATTTATGTTATATAAAATATATTTTGGCTTTTAAATATTTTTAAAGTAAGGTAGGAATTTTTCCAGAGTTAGTAGTATTTTTCTTGCAAATTTCCATGCCCTGTTTGTAAATTTTAAACATTTTTCTTTAATCCTTTTCTATTTTCTCCAATTTAATTATCTATTTTATTTTGAAAATGATAAATAAATTATTTTAATTCAAATTTTCACTTCATAATATTTTTATAATGAAGTGTATAGTTTTTCAACACTGATAGTGATTTATTTATAATTTATGAACACTGTTTGGTATTTTTAAGTAATTTTCTTCATTCTTTTTATATTTTTCCAAAATTTATTATTTGTTTTCTCATATTTATAATTGATTTCGGTTTGTAAATTATTTTTCTGAATATTTTTGTTTATATAAAGATTAAAAAGAAAAGAAATATGTAAGGTTGTAAAACACTTTGAAACTTAAGCCCTTTTTTGTCCAAACCCTTCATTTTCTTTAACTCCTCAAATTTTTCCCTAGCCATCTAAAACCCTAGTGTAGCCGCCACTTTTTGTTTCTCATCTTTTCACGTGAAAACAAATTAGCTCCTCATTTCTCATGGCTTCATCCAAAAATAGGTAATGGCCTCTCCTTCTTTTTCTTCTTTTCTCTTCATTTTCAATGATTTTTGCCATGTTTCTCTTGCTTTGCTTGGCCTAACACCTCCACCATCTCCTCCACCAACCACCACCACTTCCTTCCCCACACCATCCACGACCAAACCCCCTCCTCCTCTGACCATGACAGGCCATGCACTCCTTTTGACTAAAAACCACACAAAACCTTGCACAAATCCCTTAAAACAATGCATAGCCACCACTAGTTGCAACATACCTTCGCCCACCACCTTGGACACCACCTCTACCCGCCACCACCACCTTGCTACCACCACTACACATCACCATCTCCTCTGTCCAGACCTGTAGCAAGTCATGGCCAAGCCTAGGACCTTGTAGACCGAGCCAAAGATGAACCAAAACTCCACCATATTGCATAAAACTCTTCACATGCCTATGTTGTAACTTCCCCATCATCTCTAGCTTGTAGTCGTGCATCCCTTGGTCCAAACCAGACCCAAACCATGTCCAAACCTGAACCAAAACATTCCCTAGGCCATGCAAAAGGATAGAGAAAGCAAGGCAAAAGATTTGACATTCAAATCTCTTTTCGTTTAAAAGTTATTCCATTTCAAGTCCGTTGAAATTGTGTTTGTTTTGATGTATGTTTTGGGTTGTAATACAAGAGTTGTAGCTTTGGATCTTGCTCTCCACTCAAGTCCGTAGTCTTGTCATCATGCTTTTGTTCCATTGTGTCATTTGTTTTGATATCTCCAGCACAAACAGGTGAGTTATTCTCACCAGACAATATGTACCTATATAACTGATAAACCGACACCATTTGAATCTGTAATGTATATCATCATGTTATATATGTTTATATTATTATCATATGATGTTCACACCTGTTATTACACTTATTATATCATATGTTACAATTATTTAATGTTATTCTGTTATTTATATCTGTTATCACCATTGCAAGTTCCCTGTAGATTAGAATCACTATGGGTTGAAATGATACATACCCGAACGGACTTTAGAATAGGGAAAAATCGTTATGGGCTGAAATGATAGGCCTGAATGATTTTTATTTAAATTATTTTAACTTGGGATTGCGGGTTTGAAATGATAGAACCCGGATTTTTCTTTTTTTAACTGCGGATTGAAATGATACATATCCGTATCACTTGACCTAGGTTAGAAAATTATATACAGGCCCGTGGTTATTTTATAAAGTGTTTTGAATATTTTTAAGTATTTTAAAAATATAAATTTATGAAATTTGATTTAAACAGATTTTGAAATATTTTGAATTAAAGAAATTATGATTTTTCTATGTGTTAAAAATGTAATTAATGAATGGTTTAACTAGATTTTTGAAATATAACTTAAGTTGGAAATTTGGAATTTTGGTTAAAAATGATATTTAAGTTATATAAATAAAATGGATATTAAATTTTATTTGGAAATGGTAAATATGATAATTTGATCAAATTTGAATTTAAGTGATTATTAAGTATTATTGATTTTTCTATGAATTTAAGTGGTTAAATAAATGAATGTTTAAAAGTGATCTTTTAAAATATAACTTGACTAGGAAATGTGAAATTTGGTTTTAATTAAAGGTTTAAGTTAATTAAATAAAATTGGAAATTTTGTTAAATTGTGAAATGGTAATTTAAATTTGAAGTGTTAAGTCTATTTGTTGAAATGTGAAGAATTGGAACTTTTACACTTAAACTTATTAAGTAAATTGTTGAAAATTGGATTTAATTATAAGAAATTTATTGTGAAAGAAACGTGTAAAGTTCTAATTAATGAAAGAAATATGTAAAGTTTAATTTATGAAAGAAACGTGTAAAGTTCTAGTTTATGAAAGAAATATGTAAAGTTTTACCTACTGAAAGAAACATGTAAAGTCTTAATTAATGAAAGAAACATGTAAGTCTTAATTTGTGTAATATTGATTTAAAATAATAAATGCCCTTTTTGTAATAAAACGTAAATTAAAACGTACATTTGATAATGTAAGTTTAATTAGTGTAATATTGATTAAATGATAAATGCTCTTTACTGTAATAGAAATGTAAGTTAAAAAGTACATTTAATATGTAAGTTTTAATTTATGTAAATGACACATTTTAATGACTAAAATAATAAAGTTTCTTTATTGTAATGATAATGTAAGTTAATAAGGTACTCTTAACTTAACATAAGAATTTCAGCATTAAATTGGATATTACAGTAACAAAGTTTTGTTTAACTATAAGGCTATGATAAAATGACCATGTTAAAAATTTGTAAGTATATAAATACTTTGATTATATAAAATGTTAAATTGGAAAGTATTACATTCCAAAAATGCTATGATTACTTAAGGTTACATTACCAAAATGCTATGATAATTTAAAGGAAGATTTCAAGTTTAATAAATTAAAGGAAATATTCAGTGATTTTGAAATTTGGGTTTTATTGAAATGATATATTATTGAATTGGTTTTGAAATGGAAATGATATATTTTTGAATTGGTTTTGAATAGATATGTTTTGGGTTTGAAAGTATGTATTAGTTTGAAATAAATGATATGATTTTGAAATGGTTTAAAGGATGTATTTTGATTTGAAACATAAACTATTTTTAAAAGTTATAACCACGGGTTATAATAACGATTGGTTGGCAAAGAGACCGGGATCGGATATGGACATACTCTCTGTCGATACCGAAAACCACTTTGACAACCGTGTACGCGGTGGAGATTCCAGAATGAAGTAGGATGGTGGCGACGTTCTTAAGGTATGTTACGTGGACCCAACTCCCGTGAGTTGGCATAAGGTGGCTAAAACAGGAGCGATCTCGGACCAGTGAGGTAGCACCTCTTCTCGGACACATTTCTTCGATATTATACTCTTACTTGTGATTGATTAGATGGCCATCCTCCGATTTGGGAGTGTTGTTCGAGGTGGAACGGTAGTGGCTGCTATGCGTATCCATCAGTCCGTGTGCGTAATTGGTATATCTACCCTGGCATTGCCTAGTTGTGCCGTGTCACCTACCATATCGAGCTTTACTACGATTATGATTTTAAGATCCGACCGCGTTAAGGTTCTCCATCCCCTTAACGCTATTTTCTATATGATTATACTTTACTTATTAGACATTATTATAATAGCGAATATTACTACATAGTAGATATTTTAACGGATCCTTAGAGGATGGGCGGTCCCAAGCATCTTCTAAGTTACTTGTACCTTTATTACAGTTCACTTGAGTTGGTTTATATTATATAAGTATATATTGTCCTGACTCGAGTGTTTTGTGTTTTGCTTTACGCTCGGGTCAGCCTGAGTATTCACAGATTTGGATTTCCACCTTCTGGAGATTTGAATCGCTGGAGATTATTTGCTAGTCTTGTTCTATCAACTTCGGTTCCGTTGTTCTATTCAGCCTGTACTTGGTTATTGTATTGAGACTTCTGCTGTACTTTATTTCTTATGTTGTATCTTATGTAACTCTGATATATTTTCATAGTAGCTTCATGAACTACTATTTCTTTTACTTCCGCTGCATTATTTTACTCTGTGTCTGTGATCTGTGATTATATTTATTTACTGTATATTCTGAGATTTGCCAAATTTTATTTACAACGCGGTATTTTGAGCAATTCAATTCCAGCATGAGTGTCTACCTATACACTTATAATGGATGCGAATGGTAGAAAATAACGGGTCGTTACAGTTGGTATCAGAGCTTTGGCTTTGAGGCAAAACTTAGAATGTATGGTAAATTTATTTACAGAATCACTTTCGTTCGAGTTTGAATCTCTTCCTTTTGATTCGATTTCCTTTGAATTTTGGAACGTTTCCTGCAGTTCCAAAATTCATTCTTGTCCCTCACTATTCATCTTATTTTGATTTTGGAGTATCACATAACTCCACTTCGAATGATCTTTATAGTGAATTGGCGATCTCGCCAATATTCTAATTTTCTTGTAAAGGGGTGAAAATCCTTTACAGTCAGCATCGATTCACCAGAGATTTTATCTATCCTTGGTTTAGATGCTAATATCTTTTATTATTCCAAACTCTATCTCTTGAGATCGAACGTAGATTTATCCCAGAAAAATCCACATCGATCTTATTCTTTAAGTCACGGTTGACCCGGTTAAGGTTGTCCGCGATTTACCTAAGCTTACCCATCTCTCTACTCTGTTTAACCATCTTGTCTTTTGTTTCTAAACTATCTCCAAACATTTTGAATTGTACTTGTAAATCTATGTTTTGTTTTATATATGGTGTTGTTTGAGTTGTTGATGTTGATTTGGATTTCCGATCGATTCGTCTGATCAACGCTATCGATAGGATTTCTAAAACACTTTAACAGAACAAACTGACACGATATTATTTTAAATTTGGTTAATGAAATAAAATTTTGATATATAAGTAAATTTATGGAACTTAATAAATTGATTTAAATTGATAATTTGAAATGATAATACTTGATTTATCATTTATTGTTCTACAAATGAATTTATAAATAGTTGTTTATAAATTGATTTGGGAACTGAAATGAATTTGAATCAAGAATTTGAGAATTCAAGTTTCCGATGGATTTCAAACCTTGTGTTTAAAATTTTTAAAAGGATATAATTTAAAGTATTTTTGAATAAAAAATTTGTCTCTAAAGGATTTTAAAGTTTAAAAATTAAGTGCTCTTCTCTTTGTCGCTGGAAAATAATTTCGGTGATGACTGCAGCATCATCGACGTTCATTTTCGAGTTTTGAACTGAAGAGACCGTTCTGTAGTCTTACTACAGCTTTGTTTTGAAAGATTTAATTTATTTGAATTTCTAAATATGATTTGATTTATAATATATATAGATATATGATTTAAATTGATTTGACATATTATGTACATATATTTATTTATCTCTAACTGGTTTCAAGGAAACCGGAAAATTAATTCTTAAATTTCATCTTAAAGAATAATTTCAGTTATAAAAAGAAAAATTAAAATTTTTGAATAAATGATTCAAACTTGAGATAATTGAATTGGAAAGTTTTATTTGTATAATACAATTGCATTCAAATATAACTTACCTTAAAAAAATTTTAGAAGTTAACAATGTAATTGGATAATATACAATATAAAAAGGATTTTTTTTAAAAAAATTGAGTGGTTATAATAAATTTTATACACCTAAATTTTAGTTATAAAAGATTTACAGAGGTAAATAGTGAAAAAGGAATTTAAAGAGATTTTATTTAAATAAATTGATAATCAAATTTGATTTAATATGGAACCTTAAGTCTAACCTAGGAATTTTAATAATGGTTATTTCCTGAAATGAATATGTTGTATAATAAATAATGTATCTTTGAATAGATAAAATAAAATACATTGGAATTGGACATTTTGTAATAAAGTTTATTTAACTTGAATTCATAGTTTAATTGATGTCTAAATGAATAAATGAGTAAAGAAATTTGATTGTTATATTTTCTATGATAAATATTTTATTTATGAAATTGATATGTCTTGAAAAATGGATAATTATGATAGTTATAATGTATTTTAAAATCACTAAATTTGATAATTGAGAATTTGGTTTTCAAATGGAAATTTTAAGTGTAACTTATTGAAGGAATATCTATTTATGAAATGAGCATTTTAAATAAAGTGTTAGGTTATTTGTTAAATGAAGAGCTAAGTAAAATAGTGAGCTTTTGACTTAATAAACGAAGTATAGTTTAATTTGGATATTCCATTCATAAAAGTTTGTTTTAATAAGTCATAAGTTAAATGATATCCAAATGAATATTCTAGAATAAAACTGATTTGAAATATTAATATATCTACTGTAGCATTTTATAAGTGCTGCTGTTTTGAAAATACAATGTTTTGGAAGTTTTATAATTGAATGAACTTAGAAATGTTACAACTTTAAAATGAATATTATTTGACCTTGAATTAAAATGGTTTAAATAAAGATTATTTTAAAAGGTGTTATGATTTTCTAAGTATTATGTTTTTTTTTAGAATTACATTTCCAAAGTGTTATGATTTTAGTAGTATGATTTCCAAATGATAAACATCTCTAATTTGTTATGATTTCAAAGCGTTATTGTTTCACATTTATTATCTTATTTTGTTTTTTTCAAACTATCTTTTGGTTGTCCTTATTTCTCTTATCTTGTTACAGAATGGGAAGGCTATTGCTTATACCAGTCTGTTTAGACATCTTTTTATAATCTTTAAAATCTTTGTTACTCATCTGGATCTGAACACTGTTTTTCCATTCATAGACCGTCGGTCAAGTGAAAGGGGTGATTCAGACTCTAGAGGATCTTTTTTCGTGTTTGTGTTCTTGATTTGATCACCTCCAACTAGTTAAACTTGCCTATAACAATAGTTATCAGGTGTAATTCCAATATTCTTATCATCTTGTCTTAATTCTATTCATTCTATCTTTTTAGGTGCTTTCCCGTACCTCGTTCCTTTTCGGGGACGAAAAGTTTTGAGTGGGGGAGAGTGTAACAACCCTGTATTTTACAATTAATTTTAATTTGATTTTTCCAAATTTAAGAGCTTTATTTATGAAAAGAATAAATGTTGTTATTGTAAATATAAAAAAACTTTGATTTTGTATGTGGATTTGAATTCCAAATATGACTAAATTTAATATTTCCAGAAAATGTGAATTTTGGTCAAATAGTCAAACTTCGACTTTTAACTTGAAAATTTAAAAGTTTGAAATTTATGAATTTTATCTTTTATTATAAAAATAGATTTAATAACTTGAATACCGCTTTTCGTTTCGTTGCAAACGGATTTAAATTGCAAAAGTTATACTATTTTCAATATTGTGTGTATATTGGGTTATTCAGCAATATTCTTTATTTTAAAATTATATAAATGACATTTTTATTTGATATATTTTATTCTAATTTGTACATTTATGTTATATAAAATATATTTTGGCTTTTAAATATTTTTAAAGTAAGTTAGGAATTTTTCCAGAGTTAGTAGTATTTTTCTTGCAAATTTCCATGCCCTGTTTGTAAATTTTAAACATTTTTCTTTAATCCTTTTCTATTTTCTCCAATTTAATTATCTATTTTATTTTGAAAATGATAAATAAATTATTTTAATTCAAATTTTCACTTCATAATATTTTTATAATGAAGTGTATAGTTTTTCAAGACTGACAGTGATTTATTTATAATTTTTGAACACTGTTTGGTATTTTTAAGTAATTTTCTTCATTCTTTTTATATTTTTCCAAAATTTATTATTTGTTTTCTCATATTTATAATTGATTTCGGTTTGTAAATTATTTTTCTGAATATTTTTGTTTATATAAAGATTAAAAAGAAAAGAAATATGTAAGGTTGTAAAACACTTTGAAACTTAAGCCCTTTTTTGTCCAAACCCTTCATTTTCTTTAACTCCTCAAATTTTGCCCTAGCCATCTAAAACCCTAGTGTAGCCGCCACTTTTTGTTTCTCATCTTTTAACGTGAAAACAAATCAGCTCCTCATTTCTCATGGCTTCATCCAAAAATAGGTAATGGCCTCTCCTTCTTTTTCTTCTTTTCTCTTCATTTTCAATGATTTTTGCCATGTTTCTCTTGCTTTACTTGGCCTAACACCTCCACCATCTCCTCCACCGACCACCACCACTTCCTTCCCCACACCATCCACGACCAAACCCCCTCCTCCTCTGACCATGACAGGCCATGCACTCCTTTTGACTAAAAACCACACAAAACCTTGCACAAATCCCTTAAAACAATGCATAGCCACCACTAGTTGCAACATACCTTCGCCCACCACCTTGAACACCACCTCTACCCGCCACCACCACCTTGCTACCACCACTACACATCACCATCTCCTCTGTCCAGACCTGTAGCAAGTCATGGCCAAGCCTAGGACCTTGTAGACCGAGCCAAAGATGAACCAAAACTCCACCATATTGCATAAAACTCTTCACATGCCTATGTTGTAACTTCCCCATCATCTCTAGCTTGTAGCCGTGCATCCCTTGGTCCAAACCAGACCCAAACCATGTCCAAACCTGAACCAAAACATTCCCTAGGCCATGCAAAAGGATAGAGAAAGCAAGGCAAAAGATTTGATATTCAAATCTCTTTTCGTTTAAAAGTTATTCCATTTCAAGTGCGTTGAAATTGTGTTTGTTTTGATGTATGTTTTGGGTTGTAATACAAGAGTTGTAGCTTTGGATCTTGCTCTCCACTCAAGTCCGTAGTCTTGTCATCATGCTTTTGTTCCATTGTGTCATTTGTTTTGATATCTCCAGCACAAACAGGTGAGTTATTCTCACCAGACAATATGTACCTATATAACTGATAAACCGACACCATTTGAATCTGTAATGTATATCATCATGTTATATATGTTTATATTATTATCATATGATGTTCACACCTGTTATTACACTTATTATATCATATGTTACAATTATTTAATGTTATTCTGTTATTTATATCTGTTATCACCATTGCAAGTTCCCTGTAGATTAGAATCACTATGGGTTGAAATGATACATACCCGAACGGACTTTAGAATAGGGAAAAATCGTTATGGGCTGAAATGATAGGCCTGAATGATTTTTATTTAAATTATTTTAACTTGGGATTACGGGTTTGAAATGATAGAACCCGGATTTTTCTTTTTTTAACTGCGGATTGAAATGATACATATCCGTATCACTTGACCTAGGTTAGAAAATTATATACAGGCCCGTGGTTATTTTATAAAGTGTTTTGAATATTTTTAAGTATTTTAAAAATATAAATTTATGAAATTTGATTTAAACAGATTTTGAAATATTTTGAATTAAAGAAATTATGATTTTTCTATGTGTTAAAAATGTAATTAATGAATGGTTTAACTAGATTTTTGAAATATAACTTAAGTTGGAAATTTGGAATTTTGGTTAAAAATGATATTTTAGTTATATAAATAAAATGGATATTAAATTTTATTTGGAAATGGTAAATATGATAATTTGATCAAATTTGAATTTAAGTGATTATTAAGTATTATTGATTTTTCTATGAATTTAAGTGGTTAAATAAATGAATGTTTAAAAGTGATCTTTTAAAATATAACTTGACTAGGAAATGTGAAATTTGGTTTTAATTAAAGGTTTAAGTTAATTAAATAAAATTGGAAATTTTGTTAAATTGTGAAATGGTAATTTAAATTTGAAGTGTTAAGTCTATTTGTTGAAATGTGAAGAATTGGAACTTTTACACTTAAACTTATTAAGTAAATTGTTGAAAATTGGATTTAATTATAAGAAATTTATTGTGAAAGAAACGTGTAAAGTTCTAATTAATGAAAGAAATATGTAAAGTTTAATTTATGAAAGAAACGTGTAAAGTTCTAGTTTATGAAAGAAATATGTAAAGTTTTACCTACTGAAAGAAACATGTAAAGTCTTAATTAATGAAAGAAACATGTAAGTCTTAATTTGTGTAATATTGATTTAAAATAATAAATGCCCTTTTTGTAATAAAACGTAAATTAAAACGTACATTTGATAATGTAAGTTTAATTAGTGTAATATTGATTAAATGATAAATGCTCTTTACTGTAATAGAAATGTAAGTTAAAAAGTACATTTAATATGTAAGTTTTAATTTATGTAAATGACACATTTTAATGACTAAAATAATAAAGTTTCTTTATTGTAATGATAATGTAAGTTAATAAGGTACTCTTAACTTAACATAAGAATTTCAGCATTAAATTGGATATTACAGTAACAAAGTTTTGTTTAACTATAAGGCTATGATAAAATGACCATGTTAAAAATTTGTAAGTATATAAATACTTTGATTATATAAAATGTTAAATTGGAAAGTATTACATTCCAAAAATGCTATGATTACTTAAGGTTACATTACCAAAATGCTATGATAATTTAAAGGAAGATTTCAAGTTTAATAAATTAAAGGAAATATTCAGTGATTTTGAAATTTGGGTTTTATTGAAATGATATATTATTGAATTGGTTTTGAAATGGAAATGATATATTTTTGAATTGGTTTTGAATAGATATGTTTTGGGTTTGAAAGTATGTATTAGTTTGAAATAAATGATATGATTTTGAAATGGTTTAAAGGATGTATTTTGATTTGAAACATAAACTATTTTTAAAAGTTATAACCACGGGTTATAATAACGATTGGTTGGCAAAGAGACCGGGATCGGATATGGACATACTCTCTGTCGATACCGAAAACCACTTTGACAACCGTGTACGCGGTGGAGATTCCAGAATGAAGTAGGATGGTGGCGACGTTCTTAAGGTATGTTACGTGGACCCAACTCCCGTGAGTTGGCATAAGGTGGCTAAAACAGGAGCGATCTCGGACCAGTGAGGTAGCACCTCTTCTCGGACACATTTCTTCGATATTATACTCTTACTTGTGATTGATTAGATGGCCATCCTCCGATTTGGGAGTGTTGTTCGAGGTGGAACGGTAGTGGCTGCTATGCGTATCCATCAGTCCGTGTGCGTAATTGGTATATCTACCCTGGCATTGCCTAGTTGTGCCGTGTCACCTACCATATCGAGCTTTACTACGATTATGATTTTAAGATCCGACCGCGTTAAGGTTCTCCATCCCCTTAACGCTATTTTCTATATGATTATACTTTACTTATTAGACATTATTATAATAGCGAATATTACTACATAGTAGATATTTTAACGGATCCTTAGAGGATGGGCGGTCCCAAGCATCTTCTAAGTTACTTGTACCTTTATTACAGTTCACTTGAGTTGGTTTATATTATATAAGTATATATTGTCCTGACTCGAGTGTTTTGTGTTTTGCTTTACGCTCGGGTCAGCCTGAGTATTCACAGATTTGGATTTCCACCTTCTGGAGATTTGAATCGCTGGAGATTATTTGCTAGTCTTGTTCTATCAACTTCGGTTCCGTTGTTCTATTCAGCCTGTACTTGGTTATTGTATTGAGACTTCTGCTGTACTTTATTTCTTATGTTGTATCTTATGTAACTCTGATATATTTTCATAGTAGCTTCATGAACTACTATTTCTTTTACTTCCGCTGCATTATTTTACTCTGTGTCTGTGATCTGTGATTATATTTATTTACTGTATATTCTGAGATTTGCCAAATTTTATTTACAACGCGGTATTTTGAGCAATTCAATTCCAGCATGAGGTCTACCTATACACTTATAATGGATGCGAATGGTAGAAAATAACGGGTCGTTACACACACGGCAACTCCAAATGCTACGAAAATTGAAATTTGATAATAATACAATATTACGGATCCAATGGAACTGGTTTCATCAAATTCCGAGACTGTGCCTCGGAAGGCTATTTTTAAACATCGATTTAAACGATATATTTTTAAATCTGAACAAAACACCTTTAAACTCAATTTTAAAATTTCTATCACCTTCAGTATTATTAATATGAATTTTATAAGCCTTCAAATTATTTTTAACTGGCTTTAAACCCAGATTCAATATTTTACCCAACTTCAAATCATTTAATTTAATAATTAAATTACCCAATGAATAGTGATATTTGAAATTCAAGTCAAAAATTAACTTTTAAATATTTAAAATCAATTAAATATTCCAATTTCAAATATCTAAAAATTCTGGGTCGTCACACTACTAGATATTTCTTTTTCATTCCGTCGAAAATCGATTTTACGGTATAGACGCTTATGACCTACTCCTCTATGTCTTGCAGTAATGATTCCTCTGGCATTACGACCTTTACCACAATGATGCTGTCCACAGATCAAATTATTTCATGGATTGGATTTCATTTGACTGTCTATGGCTCTATTACGTGTACTCGGGGTAGAAGTTTTGTATAAATGTATCGTTGTGTTATTAAGTATTTTGCTTTATGCTCCCATTTTTAATAAGTTTCCCGCTAGAAGTATACATGTACTATAATGTGCTTCTCCATGGGTATATGGTAACCATGTATATAGGGGTATAATCGGTGATTTGGCAGCAAAAGCAATAAGGAAGCCCAAATAGAATATTATTTCTAATGTCATAGGATATGACTGATTAGCTAATCTGTCAAAATCCAATGTCGGTTCATTTTTCTATTTTATATAAAAATAATTTTTTATTTATTTACTATAAGAAATGTAGAAATGATTTACAGAATATCTCATCCGTTTAAATTATCCGTATGATATTGGATCCGAAATATTAGCGTGTGACTTGTTATAATTGATCCTATTGATAATACAGAGAACGGCCCTATCAAATAAAAAAATTTAAAATTAATATGCAAATTAATATTAATAATATATTTAATAAATAAATAGAATAATATGACTAAATAGAATTCTATTCAATTTTTCCAATAAAAATAAATAGGAAACTTAAGATTAAGATGCTTCGGAATGGAAATGAGGGAATGTCCACAATACCTGTATTTAGTCAAATACAATTTGAGGGATTTTGTAGGTTCATTAATCAGGGTTTAACTGAAGAATTTCATAAGTTTCCAAAAATTGAAGATAGAGATCAAGAAATGGAATTATTTGTGGAAAGGTATCAATTGGTGGAGCCCCTGATAAAGGAAAGAGATAGACTAGAATTTAATACAAATCGTTTACCTGTAACTATTCAATATCCTTATGAAAAATCGATCACATCAGAACGTTTCCGCGGTCGAATTCATTTTGAATTTGATAAATGTATTTCTTGTGAGGTATGTGTTCGTGTATGTCCCATAGATCTACCCGTTGTTGATTGGAGGTTTAAAAGAGAGATTAAAAAGAAACAATTGTTTAATCATAGTATTGATTTTGGAGTCTGTATATTTTGTGGTGATTGTGTCGAGTATTGTCCGAAAAACTGTTTATCGATGACTGAAGAATATGAACTTTCAACTTATGATCGTCACGAATTAAATTATAATCAAATTGCATTAGGTCGGTTACCAATGTCAGTAATTGGAGATTACACAATTCAAACAATTATGAATTCCAATCAAATCAAAATAGATAAAGATAAACCCCTTGATTCAAGAACGATTACTGATTACTAATATTTTTTTATATAAAGATAAACATAAACAAGTCTTTTTTTATGAGAACCTAATAAACTTATCTTATTAACTATTGATTATTGAGAATCACTCTTTAATTTAAACTGTGAATATGTGTTTTCTTAATTATTTTAAAATATTAAAAAATTATAATTTCTAAAAGAAAAAAGAAAAGATTGGCCGATAATTTTAATATTTAATAACTTTATCTATATCCACAGTAATCCCCAATTGATTGCCCCACAATAATACCTATAGCTTCCCCACATTCAACCAGATCGCCGTGAGTGGAACATCTACCATAACATAATTAACAGATCCAAGATGTATTCCTGCAAGTAAAGGGGTTTCGAATATATATTGGTTGTGCTCGAAAAGTTATGAATCGATTAGCAAGTCCAATCCCAATATCTTGATTTCGAGTGGCAATGCAGTGTATCCCCATATATATATCGTCCGCTAATACACGACCAACTAGGGTTTGGACAATTTTTTTTTCTGTCACAGATTCCGGCTCAGCGCAATCATTTCATTTAAGACTTAGAATTTGAATTCTTTTCTTTCAATTCTTGAACCATTGAATTGAATTGAACTGCTAAGAACTGATAATTGAAGTTTCATTCAAATTAATCATTTTGGCTAACTGTTTTTACATATATAATAAGTAAAAAAGTAGTAGGAATTAGAATGAACAGTGCAGTAGCAATAAGTGCAAGAATATTGACTTCCATAATCTAATCCTTTTGTTTCGCAATAACTTAACTCGAGATCTAATCCCATATAGATGATAAATTTGATTCCTGTAAATTCAATGGGATGCCCCAAAATCGTTTTGATTACTCATTCGAGAACTACGATCTTTGGCTCTGGAACCGAACCATTTCCTTGTATCTGAAAAGAATTTTTAGACTAATCGGGAGGAAGTTTGATCCGAATGAATCATAATTTCTATTCTATGATCGACCAGTATAAACATTGTTGTATTTATTCTTACCTTCATACTTAGATCGAGATATTCTATTGGACATAGAATGCCTATCTTTAAAATGTAAAAACAGGAGTAATCAGCTGTGGCACGTTCACTAAAAAAAACCTTTTGTAGCTAATCATTTATTAAGGAAAATTGAAAAACTCAACATGAGGGAGGAGAAAGAAATAATAGTAACTTGGTCGCTCAACAAATTCCTACCTCTATATCTATCTCTGAGATGTTTGGATTTTTAGAAACTCTATAGACATGCAGAAGAGAAATGCTATCCCCACTCGGACTAAGACACAACTTTTGGTAAATAAGGATCTATATAGACACATAGATCCATGGATCCATACATCTCGATCGAAAAAGAATCAATCGAAAAAGAAAGAATCGGAATTGATCGATATCTTTCTCGAAACAAACGAAAAGAAAGAAGTGCAATTGAAATTCCTGGGGAGTTATACGTTTGTGTACTGATAAGACCATTCACTATTTCTTGAAGCTCGATCCCCCCCCAATATGAACCATATAGCCAAGAGAAACCATGAACCATCATAATTTACGATCAATTCATTCAATTTTTCCTTATTCATTTTCGTACGTGATGTAACACCTATGCCACATAATGGATGTAGACCTCCTAAAAAAAGACGTGTGTAAAAAAAAGAATTAAATGGATTTCAAGAGAAATAAACGATTTTATTCGTTTTTTCCCCACAACATCTCGATTTTCTTACATACAAAGTCTTTACTTGTTACTAATAAAGTCTAGCCTTTGTTCTTCCTTAGATCTCTAATTTCACTCCGATAGTATCATATTATAGATCGAGGTCAATGCAGAAGAAATGAATGCATTTCCATACCATAAATATGTCTATTTTTCATAGGTTCACTAAAAACTTGACTGTTGGCAGGTCTCTTTGTATGTGTTGTCCGGAAAGAGGGCGCCCTGCGTTTTATTATCCAATATCCAATGCCGAATCGACGACCTATGTATAAAAAGATAAATTTTTGGATTTGAATAAAAATTTCATTGAAATTTAAATAAAATAGAACAAACTATGTCGATTCAAGAGCATCTTCATTCCTATAGAAAATGGTGGATGTAAGAATCCACAGTGAATTATGTCCTTCAAGTCGCACCAGAAGCAGTTATAGATGCTATAACAAAACTTCGTAAGAAGATATCCCGAGAAATCTTTGATTCAGTATCATCAAGATACAATTCATCACCCCATCAGGTCTAGACAATCTTATTTTTTTGTAAATGAAGAAATAAAGAAGCCATTGCAATCGCCGGAAATACTAGGCCTACTAAAGGGACAAAAAATGAAGGTAAGTAAAGATCTTTCATAGAATGGGTACCTCAATTTAATATTTGTATCTATTATGAATATATAGATATCATAAGTATATCTATTATATTATATTATAATTATTATAAATAATATAATATTAAGATTATTAAGTACTTAATAAGTGCAAGGAATGAGAACTAAATGAAAATTTAGCGTACCTATTCGCAGGGGTAGAAACCGCAACAGTTAAGAAATTACAACCTTCCAAAAAGAAATATCTGGTTGGCCACATTAGATCTAGACAATCTTATTTTTTTGTACATGTAGAAATAAAGAAGCCATTGTAATGGTCGAAAATACTAGGCCTACTAAAGGGACAAAAAAAGAACAGCCGGTTATTAATGGAATCCCCGTCGGCTCTCTGTGAAATATTCGTTTGGTCGAGGACTTCCAAATACATCATAAGCTAAACATGTACTAACGAATAACCAACCCGCAATGAATAGGGAAGGTATAGTAATACTATGAATGACCCAATATCGAATACTAGTAATAATATCAACAAAAGAACGCTCTCCCGTGGAAGTCGGGTTTATCAAATTTCATCGGTATTATAAGAATTTCTTAATTTCTAAGTGAATCAAGATTGAGGAAAGGAAGTTTTCGAATCACTGACTCAAGTCCATTGTCGAATCCTACTCAGTGAAATATGGAGGTACTTATGGCAGAACGAGCCGATCTGGTCTTTCATAATAAAGTGATAGATGGAACAGCTATGAAACGACTTATTAGCAGATTAATAGATCATTTCGGATAAAAACTTCATTTTTTATCTTCGACACACAATTCGTATTTTCGTGAAATAGATCATAATAAAATTCATGTATCTAGGGAGGATTCACTTTAGAAGCGACTATTTCTTAGATACCTACATCGTGGTATTTCACAGTTGAATCAATTTGAAAAAGACCTAAAGTTAGAGATTTATCAATAGGTAATGTTGCTCCAATATCTAACCAAAGAGCTACTACGGTACCGATCAAAAAGACTGTTGTAGCTACTGGACGACGAAATGGATTTTGGAATTTATTAACATTCTCCAAAAAGGGTACTGTTAATAATCCTGTTGGTACTGAAACCATTAAAAGAACATCCAATAATTTATTGGGTACTAAAAATGGAATACAAGTAATGAATTCCATAGATCTCGCAAAAATACTAGAAACAAAAAACAAAGCAAAGTAGGTTTAAGGAAGTTTACAGAAATACATATTTCATTTTTTTATCAACAAGAATTTGGCACTTTTTATCAACTTGATGGTAAGGAATTTCTGGATCTAGAAATTCATTTCATATAATTGAACCTTTTCAAACCGTTTCTTTTCAAGAACCAAAAAAATTATACAAAAATAACAGAGCTCAGACACGTGTAGAGGCTGTTAAGGTTTTTTCCTACTAGTAAAAAAACACACATAATTTTTCAATTATTCAGGAATACACATTGAATGCTGAGATTACGTATGGAATTTCTGGTAGTAGATCCATAATCAAAAAGTTTTTGTGATTGTTCCAGAAGAAATTAAACAAAAGATACGGTAGAACTAGGACAGTTATTGTATGAGGTCTACCCAATGCTAGATGCAAAGGCGCATAATAGATCGATATGAACACCATGAGCTGCCCCATTCTTCGAGAATCAAAAAGATCCTTTTCGACTTTGAATTTGTTCATTTGGAATCTGGGATCTTCTATTTTCTACTTATTTTTTTATTCTTATTTCATTTCGATTTTCTTTCCCTCTCTTTTCTTTTTATTTCCTTCCATCATTCCTTAAGTCCCAAAAGGTTTGGTAAAAATGGCACTTGGCGCGGTTATTATGCTTAAATCATTTTTATGATTCCATAGCTTGGAAACCATATGAATAATGGAAAAACTCCACGAAAGGAAGATCAATGGCTCGTATAAATTACTTAATGGAAAATGTCTCGAAGAAATTCAACGAATAACTAATAATCCTATTAGGGAAAAAAAGTAGCTAACATTCCTTTCTCCGACGAATGGCGTAATCCGATGATTTTGTGAACTGATAAAATCATCAAATGAATCGCAATCACCATTGAAACGATCGAAAAAGAGAGATGAGTTAATTTTTTTTAATTACCTAATTTCTACTTTTTATGAAATTGATTAATTGGATTTCAATCCAATAAGATAAGAAAATATCAGAAATCTTATAAAAATCCTTACTTCTTATATTCTAGAACCGAATAAAAAAAATGTAAAATGAAAGTTCCTTTTCTTAGCTAACGGAATGTCTTGTATAACATATTAACTACTAGAAAATTCCTTTTGAAACTTTTCTTTCTTTTCTTCTATTTTTTCCTAGTTTATTATTTATGTAACACACATGTATATATAAACAATATATTTGTATTATTAAAAAAAAGATTATCAACGAAATTAAACATAATATAAAAAATGGCTAAAACTAAAAAAACAATCCATATTGACCAATACATGTCTTTCACATACAACAATAAAAAGGAAGAACTCTTTTTTTATGGCCTACTTGAAAATGAATCGAATTGTTGATTGTATCATAAAGACCCTTATGTCCACGTCCTAATCGACCCCTTGGAGGAGTATGTGCTTCTAAAAGATCTTTGATACTATGTCAAGGTATAATTACTAAATTTAATAAACGAAATTAGATATTAAAAGACTCGTTTTCTAAAAATCTTGTTTTTAGTCTACTTTTTAATGTATTTAGTGTATTAGTGTATTAATATTTGTTGTTTGTTATGTACATAATTTAAATATAGAATAATACTTAGTCAAATTAGTCAAAATTCGGTTGGAAAGAATCTTCTATTATGCGTAGATTTGAGTTGTATTACTCTATTCCGGTACAATTTTGAATACTTTTTTTAAGGCAAGGCTTCGCAAAACGATTAATAAAGAATTGATACAGTTGGATTGAGCTATCTATTACTCAATTTAGTATTTGTAGTGTCCACATCACTAGAGTCCTCTCCCATCCTTTCTTTCTATCTTACTAATAAAATAAAGAGTTTTTTTAATCAAAGATAAAGAGTTTATTATAAGTTCGCCACTCTAACTAAACTAATTCAACCCAACAAAAAGGGATTAGATTTCTAAGAAAAATGGAAGTTCTTGGTAGGCAAGGCATAGAAGTAATTTTTTCTGGGCCTACGAAAAATTCTGGGAAAACGGCAACGGCTGTTGGATTATTTATCAAAGAAAATTCGAGTACGTTATAAGAAATTGATTAACCAGTTGGGTATTCGGGAGTCAAAAACTCGTTAATTTTAAGTAATTAATTAAATTGAGAAAAAATACTCAAAATTCAAAATACTATGTAATTTATTATGGAATTCTGAATTGAAAGAGAAAAAGAGATCCTTTTCTATTTCATACTCATGAAAACAAAAATTCTTTTTTTATGAACCTGGGTACTCGAAGAAAATTTGAAAAATCTATAATATAAATATAGAGAAACTTATGACTTTTTCGAGTTATTGGAATAGCTTTCACGGCTTGATAGATAATTAGATAAGCCCATGATTTTTTTTCCGTGTTTCAGAATACGGTTAACCAACATGTTAACTAATCGATTACGATAAATTGGATTGGATTTTGCAGTTTTTTCTTCTGCAATCTCTCAATCAAAATAATTTAGACATATTTTGGATTCTTGTGGTTTCGGAGAATCCAGCTTAGTTCAAACTGCACTCAAAGGTAGGGCATTTCCCATTGATATAGGGACTTCTATACCAGAAATAATGGTATCTCCAATTATAACCCCTCTGGGGTGTAAAATATATCTTTTATCGCCATCCCCATAATGTATGAGACAAATGTATGCATTTCGATCTATTGGCTGCTGCGGATCATTTGATCGGAATTAAATTATGAATGGGTACATTTGACGATATGAATCACTTAAAAAATAAACATATTCGTTCTGTAGCAAATCTGTTACAAGATCAATTCAGATTGGCTCTTGTTCATTTAGAAAATTCGATTCGAGGAACTATATGTGGAGTAATTCGACATAAATTGATACCGACTCCTCAAAATTTGGTAACTTCAACTTCATTAACAACCACTAATGAATTCTTTTTTGGTCTACACCCTTTATCTCAAGTTTTGGATTGAACTAATCCATTGACACAAATTTTTCATGGGCGAAAATTGAGTTATTTGGGTCCTGGAGGATTGACGGGTTGAACCGCTAGCTTTCAGATACGAGATATCCACCCGAGCCACTATGGGCGTATTTGCCCAATTGACACATCTGAAGGAATCGATGTTGGACTTATTGGATCTTTAGCTAGACTAAGATTTTGTGAAAAAAAGTTACGGCCTTTTCTAAAACCTATGCTATAGTTTGTAAAAATCAAGTATTGACACGTCCACGCCTCCACTTCTTGCGGAGCAATAATTCATCGAATTAGATCGATAAAATAAGAAATAAAAAATCTTTGGTATGAGGACTTAATGATTATTCATTCGCCGAAACCCGAAGTGAAAATTAATGTAGATAGGGATCCTATAAAAACTTCTTTCGAGGAATGGGCCAGACCTGGTCATTTCTCAAGAACAAAAGCTAAAGGCCCCGATACTACCACTTGGATCTGAAACCTACATGCTGATGCTCACTTTTGCAAGTTCTTTCATTATTAGGTCCATAAATAGAATTATTTTGATGACCCATCTTGTTTTTTTTTTTGAAACTTTTAGAACCCCGTTTCCTCTTTCTTTGAAAACTCTTATAACTTCTAAAAGTTTCTTTTTCGCTTTTATCGTTTTTTTTCGAGTTCTTTAAAAATGGGTTCAAAGAAAGAAGGTCGTTTTCAGGGAGACCCAAAAGGTAGCTCAGCTTCTCTTCCCCAAACTGTTAAAAAATAAAAGTTATCTTTTTTCTCTTTTTTTTGCCTTTGCTGATCTCCATAATTAAATCGTACCTTAGATCTTTGCCAAGAATTTCTATTTTCGAATGGAGGGTTCATAATCCCAAAATAGCATATCCAAATTATAAGAAATCCTATAGAAGCTACAAGTGCCGAATGAAGTTGACTACGTTGCTTTGGTAACTCAAATTCTTCTATAACAAAAAATGATTAATCGGACGAGAATAAAGAGAGAGTCTCATTCTACATGTCAATAGCGACAACAATTAAATTTATAGTAAGAGGAAAATCCGTCAACTTTAGGAATCGTGAGGGTTCAAGTCCCTCTATCCCCGGTAAAAAGCCCGTTTTACTTCTTTACTATAATTCTTCTTTTTTTATAAGTGGTTCAAAGAAAACAAAGAAAATTCAATATCTTTCTTATTCATTTTACTCTTTCACAAATAGACCTAAAGTGAATTATTCACAGATCAAATTATTTCGTGGATTGGATTTCATTTGACTATCTATGTCTCTATTACGTATTATTATAAAAAAAATTCTTTTTTTATATTTCGAATTTATTAGATTTTATTATAGAATGGAATGTAAAAAAAATATATTAAATTAGGATAAATAATGTAAATTCGAAATATACTAAATATAAAAATAACAGCAATGTAAATGTATATCATCAATAATTATTACTAAATTATCTGTGCCTCTTTTGATCTCTCAGACATTTCATAAAGCGGACTCTCTATAGATCCCCAAGGACCAATCCTCACATGAATAGCTAAAGATCCAATAAGTCAAACATTGATTCCTTCAGATGTGTCAATTGGGCAAATACGCCCATAGTGGCTTACCGATGAGATTGGATAAACCCGACTTCCCAAGGAAGGACGTCTAATCGAATTTTATCACCGTGCGATTATTCAATATAATACAAGAACAAGAATTTCTATTTTCGAATGGAGGGTTAGGCCCGAGTCAGACATCAAATTGCTTTGATTTGAATTATCCATAGGATACCCTATATATATAAAAGATGTACAATCAAACCTATTTCTCGATTCAATAGAAGCCCAAAGAAGGTGGAGGAACCAGATCGAAAAAAAGAGGGATTCTTCTTTGTCGCCGTAAATAGGAATATTGAAAATAGAATTTTTTGAATGAGCGAAAAAAACTATTATTTTCAATCTCAAAAATATGATTTTCAATGTCAAAATATACAGAATAACTATCACCATTGCTGTTCCTAAC
Organism: Allium fistulosum; assembly: GCA_030737815.1. Taxonomy (NCBI): domain Eukaryota; kingdom Viridiplantae; phylum Streptophyta; class Magnoliopsida; order Asparagales; family Amaryllidaceae; genus Allium; species Allium fistulosum. The sequence goes on along the minus strand of CM060906.1, from coordinate 270,659,016 downwards.
CAAAAAAGTGTTATCAAAGATCAAACTCCAAATATTCCTTGTATCAATATCATTGAAACTATACCTATTACTATCACTCCACCCAGAAATGTTTTTTTCTGTATCTTTTTCTTCACTTCCACCGAGATGCCAAGTATGATGCTACCACATTGAGGCAGTTGTTGGGGAAGAAAATCAATATATTACTTATATAGCTTATCCTTTAGACCTTTTTGAAGAACGTTCTGTTACTAACATGTTTACATCCATTGTGGGTAATATATTTGGTTTCAAACCCTACGAGCTCTACATTTAGAGGATCTGTGAATTCCCCCTGCTTATTCCAAAACTTTCCAAGGCCTGCCTCACGACATCCAAGTTGAAAGAGATAAATTGAACAAGTATGGACGTCCCCTATTGGGATGTACTATTAAACCAAAATTGGGATTATCCGCAATAAACAAGATCTAAATACAAGATTAACTATGAAATTGAAGAATAAAAAATGCAAGAGTTCTTTGCTTTATTGTTGGATCCTTAATTAAGGACCTTGAGGTTGGTGTAGATCATTTTTTATTCCACAGTTTTGGGCCGTAGATTTATAAAAATCAAGTATTGACACGTCCATGCCTCCTATTCTTGCGGAGCAATAATTTATCGAATTAGATCGGCAGAATAAGAAATAAAAAATCTTAAGTTTACGAAATTTTATGAATTCTCCCGTCCTTTCTTTCTATCTTACTAATAAAATAAAGAGTTTTTTTATTAAAGATAAAGAGTCACCATTGATTGGAATCGAAATATCTGCAAGATCCGGGTCACAATTTGTATTGATTAAACAAATTTTTGGAATTCCCAAAATGAAACATTCTCGAAAAGCTGTATATTCGTTTTGCTGTATTTTGATCTAGGAACAATACCAAAGTGTTTCAACGAGGGGTTACCTTGACTTAGGTCTGCCTCTGGCCAAGATTAACCTAAGTTAAATGGAATCTCTATCGCTCTACTACAAGAGTCAAATATGAGACTTCTAATATAAATAATAAGATTCGTCATGAATCGACGATTGCAATTCAATTCTTGAATTGCGGAAATGAAAATTATTCACTCATCGAAACAAAAATGAAAGATCTTGCTAATAAGACAATCACAATTAGGAGTCAAATAAAAGGAATCACAAAGGACAATAAAAAAATAGTTCTAACTTATGATGATAAAAGAGTGGAATTACAGAAGGATATTTGGAAAATATTTAAAAGAAAAAATATCCGATTAATACTTAAATCGCATTATTTTATAAAATCTTTCATTGAAAAAATATACATAAATCTATTACTATGTATCATTAAGATTCCAAGTTTTAAATCAACAGACGATGGATACTAGGCGCTGCGTGTATTGACCCATGCAGTGCTGTAGCTAACGCGTTATGTATCCCGCATGTGGAGTACATTCGCAAGAATGAAACTCAAAGGAATTGACGGGGGCCCGCACAAGCGGTGGAACATATGGTTTAATTCGATGCAAAGAGAGATTCAAATCATTCAAAAAAAGGGTTTCTTGGTATAATATGTATAATGATTTAAACTTAACAAACAAAAAATTTAAATTATAAAACTATTTTTAATATTTCAAAAATATAAAATAAATACTTAAATATGCATGGCCGAATACAATATATTTTATATAGGAAGATCAAAACACCAATATTGATTGACATAAGTAGTTTAATGTGATTAGAGAACATATAGGTAAGGGAGACAACATATGCGCACATGAAATTGTTGTCTAATTTAACTACAAATGTTATATATGAAATAGAACATAACAGAGAGTTTATACCTTAAAGAGCTCGCCTCTGGACTCATGTTGATTAATAGGATCTCCTAGACTCAGTTTGAATCGATCACCGATGTTGTAGGTATTAAGTGTACCACTAGATCTACTATTATTTGATGTGCTTTGGGTGTTTGAGATTTTCGACAATGGTGGAGGTAGGAAAGGGAGTTCGACCAGCCTTCAAAAGAAGCGAAAATCAGGAAGAAGATAACTATGGGCTAGGCTTGTTTAAATAGAAAAATAGAAGTAGGAAATACATTTTCCTTTTACTCTTTCTCCCTTTACTAATTTTAGATCAGATCCAAAATTCAAACAACTCACTTCCTTCTCTCTCTCTTTATAGTCGGCCTTCAATTGGGTTAAATAGGCTTATATAAAATTCCAACCCATTTAGTAATTAACTTTATTTAAATCGTTTATATATGCTTATCAATATCGTATATCAATACGTGTACATACATACACACACATATAAATTTTTTATATACGCATCTAATTAATTACTAATGACACCCAAAAAATTAATAATAGCACCCAATAAATAAAATAAATAAACAATTAATATTTCATAAAAATTGATCGATTTTATTAATTTATAATAATTTATAAATCATTTAAATCATGTGGTATTCCGAGAATTCACTAATGCCATTATGCGACTCATAGGTGCAAATTCAGTCAGCCAATGGCATCAAACAATTCGAACATTAATGTTCATACTCACCTTAGCTAGTGATGTGGTAGTTTGATCGAATTTATCACTTATACATCTTTGCCAGTAAATCCTATTTACCACTTAAGCAGCGCTTTTTAGTAACCATTATTTACACTAATTCTCTTCGTCAACACTATATCACTTTATGATTTATGGAATTTGGTTTTGATCAAAATTTCGATATCATCCACATTCAACTCGGTTAGTCCATAAATAATGTCTTGGTTCAATAACAACATTTATTATTAACCATACTACTTTGGTCAGAGTTTTAACTTTTCGTTGACTACAATACTATAAGGAGACGAATTTTAGTGTTTCACTTCTAATGCTTCTGCTCAAAGCCAACCATCGCCTGATGGCCGTCATGCCATGATTTAACTGTAATGAAAGTGGAGTATCCACATTGAAGCTCAATAGTATTCTCAAGCCAAAAAAAATTATGTAACATCATTACTTCGAGATTTCCTATTAGACATAGTTGTTATTAACCAACATGAAACTCTTAGGTGAGTCATTTCATAACTATCCAATAACTATGAGCACATAACTTCTTAGTTCCCCTAACAGCCATGAGTAAGGTACTACCCAATATTTGAAGAGCGTTACGTACTCTAATCTCAATGGATGTATCGATGTCCTTTTTTAAAACATCTCGACGAAGAATATCCAAAATAAAATATTATTTTTATTGTGATTAATTATTCACAATTGCAACTATTTGCAGCTTTATTTAAGGACTTTCTTGTGAATGTAGTTTAAATTAATTATTTAATACTTTATATCACTATATAACAACTATATATATATAAGAAATCAACTACCTTCTATTATGAATAAGTTCGGTTATATTGTTAGATATATGTAATAAACTACAGAATTGCCCCTAATGCATACCTAACTCTCTAAATCTCTCACTTGCCTTTGGGTCAGTTATACAATATTAATCCCATTCTTTCGATCTGTTTTCTCAAAACTGATCGAGCCATTTCCTTAGAGAATGGGTTTACTATATTTTCTTAATTATTACTCTGTCAATCAAAATCTCTCTATCACTGATAAACTTCCTTTATCATGTGGAATTTTGGAATATGTTTATCGACTTCTAGTGAGCTTTAGGTTCTTTCATGATTTATATCGCGACATTGTCATCAGATTCTCAACATTTGGAATCACCCCTAGCTCATTTATGAAATTTTGCATTTATTTATATATACATTGCTTTTATTGTTGTATTTATACATAACATATTGGTTGAATTAAACACAACATCTTATTTGACAGCTTAAAGATTTTTACTAAGATTGAACATGAATTTAGGATCAACCTACTATACTCAGGATCAATTATGAAGTTTGAGTCCAAATACTTCTTCATAATGAGTTTATTATTTCCATAAACAATTCTCTAGTATTTTTTAAATACCCAAGAATACCCGTAACTACAGTCCGATGATCTTAATTCAGATTTGACTCACTTAATGTGCTAATTACATAAGCTATTAGTGATATAGTAGACAATATAGCACATATGATAATTTTGTTGGCTGTGCATAAGAAAACATCTCATGTGCTGCATTTAAAACATTTTATATTGTGCCTATGTATATCGTTTGGGACAAACCCAACACCCTTTTATACTGATTATAAAAGATGTTATTTTCAAATATAATATCGAGAATTAAACAACCAAACTGAAAATTGATTTTAACACAGGTATATCATTAATAATCAGTAGCAAAATGTAATTTACTTATAATTTAAAAATATCTTAGTAAATTTTAATGTTCTTTCCTATAAATACATGCTTTACCTGCATTTTGAATGAAAATCAAGCTGTTTGATTTCTCTGCCAAAATATTTTCTTAATTTTGATGCTTGTCGAACAATATTATCGCATCAGTTATTAGATCCTATCCAATACTCATAAACTCAGTTATCGTTCCCACTGACCTCATGACTTTTTGCTTGTTACATGAACGCTATTACAAATCATTATTTTGAATTTCTGTTTCAACATACATTTCCCAAAACTCAAAGTTGTATCATGTGATAATTTTGCCAAAAAATCCAAATTAACCTAAGGATGTTGAACGACGAATTTGTTACTTTAATTTCAATAATTGAAATTTATGATGTTATTCTCATCAAAGTTGCTTACTTTATTCCAACTGCATTGGTCTTCTTCTTAAAGACACATTTGTGGTCTATGGATCATATCCCTTTAGGTACAATTATCAAATCATATTCTGATAATGTACTTGAAATCCATTCTGGATTCACGCATCGTACCATATGGCGGAGCCAATACTTTTAGTGGTTTATTGACAACTAAAGAAATTCTTTTTGCGATACTAATATGAAACTCATAGTTTCTCTATAATGTGTGAGTGTTCTTAATAAACATTCTAATGAGTCGTGTCTATTTTAGCTTGGTTAATTTTACTTCATCTTGCATAATCAGTTTTGTCTTTGGATCGCATCCTAATCCATTTTACCATTAATAATTTCTATAATATATTTCTTCGTCATCAAGTTGATATTTCTTGAAACAACAAGTGTTTCTCAATGCGATGAAATAGGCGTTCAGAAATATTTTGAGCTTCCTTTATATAAAGTTGAAATTTTTTTGAGTTTACGATACTTATGTTCATAACATAAATTAATCTACCAATGTGGGTTAGTCCCAAACTCCTTTAAGGCGACTCACGCAAGATCCCTGATCAACAAATTTTTCATGCAACCTTTCGACTCACATAATCTATCAACTACTTGAGCTAGGATATGTAGGGGTTTCCTATCAACTCTTATATTGTATGATTTCGTAAACTATACTTTAGATGATACTAAATTTAACCACGTGTACTTGCTCTTAAATGTCCTTACAGAAAGAAGGCAACTTAACCTCATTCATCATCAATCGTACTTTATCCAACAAAGTTCAACTACTCCTTATGGTTACATCAATATGTTTCATAGGGATGAGTGACTTTTGAGAATGAATCTTATTCATTTTTAGGTACTTTTGGAACCTTTTTCCAATACACTTATTTATTTAATCAAATCAAATTCTTTTATTTTCTTTGCATGTTATGTTTTCTGCCTCCGTATTATATTCAATGAATTTATATCAGTTACACTACTTATGTATCAAATACACATGTTCATTCTATGATAATTCATTTTTGAATTTAATGAAGTAAATGGATCCATTTTGGTATCGTTAGACTTTGAACTACATACATCTATATGTATCAATCCAAAGACTTCATCAGCTCTTTTATTGCTTCCGCTGAATGTGTGTTTTGCCCTTAGTTGTTGAGATATAATTCACTAGTATTATATAATTCATAATCATTAGGATTAAAGAATTATATCTTAAAGAAATGGCCTATTCCATAATTCTAAAATAGTTGTAAATGTTTCAGATACTTCTATATATTCTATGGCTAACGCATCACTGATGCTATAAAAAATATATCGTTTCTATAACATTTGGTTTTGTAACGAATATTCGCAATATTCATAACAAAATAAAACCACATCTACTTTTAGGCAATAGATAAAGCGGTTATTATTTCATAAATAATATTTAGTATATTTGTACCTTAATACATTCGTTGATAAATGTTATATGGCATGCTCCCACTATTTCCACCGTTACTATAACATTGTGTGAAATACGAAGCTCCATTCAACCACTTAATATTGACTATTTATTTTATTTATCATAACTACTGTAACGACCCGTAAATTTCAACCATTTGAATATATCGATTTAAATTGATTTTTGTAATTTAATGTAAAAAGAAATGAAAATTTTATAATTTATATTGGAGCGTATGTTAGAAATTAAATGTTGCATTGGTAAATATAATAAATGCTTGATAAATTTTAATGAAATCCAATTGAAGGAATAGTAGGAACCATTATAATTGGTTAATTAAGTTTGATTGTGTAATTAATACTGGAAGAAATAAATTTGAAATAGTATTAATGAAATAATAACTGAATTGAATTGCAATTATATAAATGGAAGTAAATTTGATTAAGTGGATGTAAATATTGAATAAATTAATGGAAATAAAATCTAAATGAATATTTGGATAGAACATAAGAGAATGCAATTTGTAGTATGGAGATAAATGCCAACATGTGGTTGTAATTGAATAAGAGAGATAAAGGAAAGGATTAAATTGATTGATGCAATAAAACATTGTAACGGTATTTGTTCGTAAATTTAGGTAATAAGGTAGTACGTTATTTGAAATAAATTTAAGGGTAGAATAACAACTATTACAAATTTCCAATTTTAATTGGTCAATGAATTTATTTGGAATTAAAGTTCATATAGATATTAAGTAATTATGATGATATTATTGATAATAAGCATTACTAATTATTAATATAGTAACGGAGGAGTAAATGAAATGCAACCGTAGAAACTTAAGCCAAGTATTAACAAGTGAAATGAAATGTCGTTTAAATGGAGTACTATAAATTGTTATACTAAGCTAAGAATTGAATATAAGGAAACAAAGGAAAATAGTAAATCAATCAATGAATTTATATAGATTTTAAAGTTATAATAATAAATAGTAATTGGATGTCTTGTACGAAGTTATAATATTGTGTGAATAATAAAGAATAACTAGAATGGGATTCAAATTTGTATAATAATGGAAAGTGTTAATTGTTGCTCTTGAGCATAAAAATTTAAATAAGTAATTTAAAGCAAACATAATTTACCAATGCAGTAAGATTTTCTAATAGTGACTGTGTAAATTTAGGTAGTAGTGTAAATGGCAGTTGATGGATAACCAAATTCAATACAATCCAATTAATTGTAACGACTGTTAGGTTATAATTGAATATAAAGTAAAATAGAAACGTAAACTTAATACAAGATAGTAATTTAGGGAAATAAAAAAAGTATGAAACCAAGAAATAGTTACAGAGAATATTTAATTGGAATTAATGTATCTATTTGGCAGAAATATAATAAGTGTAGTACAATCCAAATTTATGTAAGCAAATTGTGAAGTTCTAATTTATTGAAATTAGTAAATTTTGTAAGATGAAATTAATACTAACCCTATTTAGATTATGACAGTTGGCTAATCTACAGAATAGAAAGCTATATTTATTTATTTAATTGGAAAATTTAATTACTTTCTTTGAAATTATTGTGAATAAATGAAATATAACAGTTAAATTTTACGTTGAAGGAAGTGTAGAGGAAATCTAAGAAAATAAATGTAAACAATAGTGAGCCAATGTAAATTGCATCTTTTTGATAATAATAGACTGAATAATAGAAGGAAAGGTAATTAAATGAAATTTTGAAAATTTAATTTACAATTTCTAAATTCAATGAATTTGAGATAAACACTGAAATTGATAAATTTATCAATTTTTAAATTTACTTTTAATTTGGTTAAAACATTGTAATTTACTGAGAAATATAAAAGGGTTAAAATTGGTAAATTTTAAGATTTAAATTAAAAGTTGGATTTTATTAATTTTTTTTTATTTAATTGATGGAAAAATAGTCATTTTGGCCACTGACTCGGATTTCGATGAAACAAGTTTCATCTGATCCGTAACGGTGAATTATAATAGTGTTTCAAGTTTCGTAACAATCGGATTTGTCATTTGATCGTACGGACTCGAAACGCCTTGAAATAAATGCAATTGTAATCAATTGAAACCAATTTGAAATTTTTGATCTTAGCATAACTTCTTCATACGATGGAATTTGGACTTGAAACCTTTTCCATTGCGTTTAAAATATTTTAAAACACCTATTTTGATATATGGGTTTACCCAATTTCGTTCCGGAGACAGAACGGGCTTTTTGGACCACTTCCGGAGACAGAACGGGCTTTTCTATCTTATCCATCCATTCAAATGTCAACCCTGCCTATATATATCCTATTATAAACCCTAGCCTCCCTAATCTTCATTTGTCTATACATACAATTCATCTTCTTCTTAGCTCCTCATTCCAATGGCAGACAAAACCTAATTCTCAAATTCCAAAATCTAATTTCAAAAAAAACAAAAAAAACAAAAATTCGAGATTTACGCGCTTCGGGTTTCAAGGGGAAAAACCCTGGAGCTACTTCGGGTCACGAAGAAAATGACTTGGGTCTCCGGGTCGTTTTGGCAAAAACTCAGAGCAAGCATCGGGTATTTGAGGCGACGGACCGGGTTGAACTCGAAGTCGACTCAGGACCAGAATTTTCCAATCTTCAAATTTTCATAACTTTTGCATACGGACTCGGATTTGGACGCGGTTTCTTTTGTTAGGATCGTATTGAAATTCTAGATCTTTTGACGCTAGTTTAGACGAATTCTGAGACTGTAAAAATTTTGGGTTTAAATTGAATTTAAATTCAATTTAAATTCAAAAGGTGAGTGTTTTAACCCACTTACAACTTCTAAGATTTCTTTTGTTTGTTAAATTAAATTTTGATGTGATTTAAAATTTATCTATGATTGTTTGGGCATATATTTAATCATCATCTCAGTTAGATAACATTTAGTTAAATTTAATTGTTATTTAATTTTATTATTGCATATAAACTGCCAGTTGAACAGTTATTAATTTTTATTGAATATAAACTATTTGTTGATGCCTGTTATATTTTATATGCTTTATATTGATGTTTTGTTTAAATTGGATGATGATTGTAATAAATGGTTGTTTATTGATATTTAGATGAATGGATGCTATATTTTATATTGTATAAACTGCAAGTTATTATGCATTTTTATTTTATTCGGGATTGCGGTTTGAAATGATATATAACCGTAATTTTATTTTAAATTGCGAATTGAAATGATAAATATCTGTATCACTTGACCATAGGATAGAAAATTATATACAGGCACCGTGGTCTATATATAAAATATTTTAAGGGATTTTCTATGGTTTGGAAAGAAATATACGGTTTAATAAATATTAAATTTTGATATTATATAAATATTATTTTATATATGGTTAAATTCTAAAATTTAAGCTATGTATGACTTGATGATGTTTTAAGTTTGATTTACGAATATTTCAAGTTTGAGCTTTATTTAAGTGATATTGAATTTATTAAATAAATATTTCTAAACTAAATAATAGTAAATTGAATTAAGGTATATATAAGATTATCATATTTGGTTGGGAGTTTTGGAATATTTAAAGACTTGAAATATATCAAAATTGAAATGTTTTATTGAAATTAAGGTATTATTGTTTTTCAAAGTATTTGTTTTCGAAATTGTTATAACTTTGAAAGTAATATGGTTTGAAAATGAATTTATTTGAAATATAATTTATTTAAGAATTATCTTTAAATATATTGATTTGAAACCGATTGAAATTTTGAGATTAAGAATATGACTGCATTATGTGATTTGGGTTTAAGATGGTTTTAAAGAATATTTCAAGTTTTATAATTAAAAGTAAGAATAGTGATTGAAAATTTGGATTTTATTTAAATGATATATTATTGAATTTGGTTTTTAAGTATATACTATTTTGAAGTAAATGATATGTTTTGATATAGCAATAATAATTTGGTTTTAAAGTATATACTATTTTAAAGTAAAGGATATGGTTTGAAATGGCAATAATATTTTGGTTTTTGATGTATATACTATTTTGAAATAAAGAATATGTTTTGAAAGGGCAATGATTGTGTTTTTAAAAGTATATATATATTTTTTTAAATGACCATGGTGTTATAATAACGATTGGTTGTTAAAGAGACCGGGATCAGATATGGACATACTCTCTATCGATACCGAAAACCACTTTGACAACTGTGTACGCGGTGGAGTTTCCAAAATGAAGTAGGATGGTGGCGACGATCCTAAGGTATATACGTGGACCAACTCCCGTGAGTTGGCATAAGGTGGCTAAAACAGGAGCGATCTCGGACCAGTGAGGTAACACCTCTTATCGGACGCACTTCTTCGATTCCATTCTATTACTTTTTGATTTTTGGTGGCCACCCTTCGATTTGGGAGTGTTGTTCGAGGTGGACGGTAGTGGCTGCTATCCGCTCCATCAGTCTGTGTGCGTAATTGGTATATCTACCCTAGCATTGCCTTGTGTGCCGTGTCACCTACCATATCGAACCCACTACGATTTTGGTTTAAAGACCCGACCGCGTTAAGGTTCACCATCCCCTTAACGCTATTTTCTATATGATTATACTTTACTGATTAGACACTACTGTATATAGCGAATATTACTACATAGCAGATAGTTTAATGGATCCTTAAGAGATGTGAATCCCGAACATTTCTTAAGTTACTGCACTCACGTTAGACACTGGATAGGAGATGTCAAACCCCGTAAACATCTCTGACGCCGTTTACACTCATATTTATTTCATTGATTTAACTTACATAAGATCTTTTAGTTCTGACTCGAGTGTTTTGTCTTTTCAATTCGCTCGGGTCAGCCTGAGCGTTTCAGGATTTGAAGGCCCTATTTCTGAAGGACGAAGACGAAGATTTTATTATTACTATTTGTTATATATTCTACTACACCATTGTATTCCGCTGCATAATTATCATTCTCTGGTATGTGTAACTCTGATATGTATGGTATAAGTATAATCAAATGTTTTGTAAAACTGCTTCATGAACTGTTATTTGATTATTATATTTTATCGTTCCGCTGCAAGATTCTATTTTGTTTCTTTTATTTCTCCACTTTTTCTTATTTACCCCATAACAATCCACCCTTCTGTATGGTTTAAGTTGGCACGTGTGTCTGCTTAAGCATACAAAAAGGTGGGATGTTACAACTACATCGTGGTCGTGAGTTTTCTATCAAATATCCTAAACTCAAAGAAATAAATTTCAAGAAAACAGTTTTCTAAAAGAAAAATACATTTGAAATAAAAATACATTTCTCATTCCATATTAAATTTCTACTAGTATTATATATCAATTCTCATTTCTAAGTCTTTGTGACAACTGGCCTACACCACTGGCACCCAACGTAACTAAATAGTGTGCTGCTGCAACATGTGATCGATATAGGACAATTGTTAATGGTTGAAAATAAATAAAACGTCATAGAGCCTATCGTATATCTCATAGGACATCGAATATAATATATAATATAATAATATCATCACATATACAAAATATGCGAGACAGTAATAACTAAAATAAACCATAATATTAAAGTACACGGGTTCACAAAGTTATGCAAAATGATACACTAGTCTATATTGATAATAGACACGAACTATCTCTAATATATGTAATAGACGAATACTGTCTAGGCTCCATATTGCCACACATCAGAATAAGCATAAGTATCGATATATAATACGAGAAAGCCCCCTCCAGCTCAACTTCTGCATTGCCACTGCGTGCCACATAGACATGCTATCTAGTCTACTCATTTAAGAGTACCTAAGATAATAAAAAGAAAAGTAAAATCTCAAGTCAGACAATAGTATGGTATGAGGGATAAGAAACCTCAAAATAGTATACAAGCCAATGTTATCCCGCTTTTTGGTCAAAGCCGGAATATCAAACAAATTGACAAGAAAGGATGGGTATCAGGATTGGAAGTCGATTAGAGACAAGGTTGTGATCGATGTCGTCAGAATTTGGCCAAGCTCCGATCAAGGCAGAATCGATTAGGAATGATAATCAAGGTTAGGAGAGGCTATGTTTCAATTTTCAATACGATCGGAGTTCGTATGTTCGAGATATGGATAGGTCAAATTAAGTGAAAACTGGTTCGTATCGATGCACTTCGTATCGATGATAATGGTTCGAATCGATGCTGTTCGCATCGATGAGATGGATACACGGATGTACTTTGTATCGATCACTATTGGATCGATACGAAAAGGAAGTAACAGTTTCGAGATTCCAGCTGGGTAGTTCGTATCGATCACTATCGGATCGATACGAAAAGGAAGTAACAGTTTCGAGATTCCAGCTGGGTAGTTCGTATCGATCGCTTGTGGATCGATGCGAAGAAGGCGTTCGAGAAGGATGCCTAGGGAGTCGGCTTTGTGGAAACGAAGGCATGGATACGAAGGATTATGGGGCAATGTTCGTATCGATTGTGTTCAAACCGATCGATACGAAGGAAGCGGTAAAAGTAGCATGAAGTTATGGATTCGAACTGGAGGTAAAAGATGGATACGAACTGGATGTAAAAGATGGATACGAACTGGGTGCAAAGCATGGATGCGAACTGGAAAAATGTTATCAGAGCAAGGAAATAGGAGTTCGACACAGAGAAATATCTGGAATGACTCGATCAACTCAGCGAAATACTCGGGGCTACTCGATCAAATCGGAGTGAAAAGCGGATCAAACCCTGGAGATAAGGCCACGTCACATCGCACGCGTGCGCCATCATCGATTCGAAGGAATCGAATCGAAGGAAATCGATTCGAACAAGACGCACAACCGAAGATCACAATTTCAAATCGACCATATCTCACGATCTACATGTCCAAATGCAATGTGATTTTCACAGAAGCTTGCACACATGTTGAAGGATGTTCATACCAAATTTCAGCTTCATTGGATGAATTCTTGATCGATTCGAATGGAGTTCGAATCAATCCCGAAGCGGGTCCAGAATTTCTAGACACGGGCGTGGGGGCCCACTCACGTGCCAGAAGTGGTCTCCCTAAGTTTAGGCAAAATATCAGCCTCCTATACCTATAAATAGACCCCCAGGTCATTCAGAAAAGAGATGGGACAATTTTGAGAGCCAAAGGGCGCCCAGACTCTGCCAGATTTACTCCAGATCACCATTGCTGCCTTAGATTCAGATTATAATCATAAAGTCTGTTGTACTACGCAATAAGAAATTGTAATCTTCAAACATCGAGCAATAAAATCATAAAAACCTTGAAGTGGACGTAGGCCGGAGATAGCCGAACCACTATAAATTGTGTGTCACTGTTCATTATTTCTGGATTGCTGTTTGTTGCTTGCTTAGATCTGAGATTTGTGTTTGAATATTTGTTGATCTGTATTCATACACTGGTGCTTTCACAACACTTGGGGTTTGTGACCAATTTTGGTGCAAACACTTTGGTGCTTTCACAGAGAGGGACTAGCACCCGGTACATCGGATTGAAATTCAGATTTGGATAGCGTGAAGAGTTGAGATCTGAAAGACAATGACTCGACAAACAAGACAAAGAGCCGAGAGAAGCCAACAAGGAGGAAGTCAAGAGGCATCCTCCGGAGCTGGAGAAGGACAAGCTTCGATTTACATTACTAGAGACGAAATGGAAGCTATGACAAATTCATTGCAAGAGAGATTGTTGAAGAGTCAACATGATATGATGCAGACCTTCTTTGAACAGATGAGAGCGGCAGGGATGCAGAACTTAGGACCAGCCACAACGGCTGTTAATGTGGAACAAGGAACAAGGGTTGCAGAACCCAACAGAGAACAGAATACAGAGCCAGAGGGCAATCAACAAGGGCTTGGGGGCAGGCCCGCAGGATCCAATGTAGGAGGACCTTTAGAGGGAGTTCAACAGGCTAGGGCCAACGTTGCTGCTAGTGAGCCACATGAAGAATATGTGCCGGAGTTCCCTCGGGATCACGGGGGGCAACCCCTGACAAACAACGCTGGATTAATGGAAATCATTAGGAAGACTATGCGTGGAGGTTCGACCAATAGAGACTTGGAAGGAGTGAACAGGAGTCCGTTCGCTCGGGAAATCAGGATAGCTCAGAATCCACCTAAGTTCAAGTTACCTAGCGTGGAAGTATATAATGGCAAGGCTGACCCGACTGATCACTTGATGAGATACACTAGACACATGGAAGTGCTGGGGGCATCGGAGGAAGTGATGGCCAGATGTTTCCCGTTGTATTTGACAGATCTAGCTGCAATGTGGTTTAGGCAGTTGGAAGAAGGATCCATCAGGACTTGGAGGGAATTGGTGGATAGGTTTTTGGGACAGTTTCGGGTTCATATCAAAAGATCTAAGAACGTGATGACGTTAACATCGGTAAAGCAAAGGACGGATGAATCGCTTAGGGCTTTTCTAACTCGGTTCAATGCGGCGGTAGCTTCGGTGGATCGGCCGGATCCATCAATGGTTTTGATGGCGGCGGTGTCGGGAGTCAGAGAGGATTCAGATTTTAAGGTATCTTTAATACGAGACCCACCACTGGATCTCGGGGAATTCTTTCACAAAGCTGAAAGGTTCCTTCGGCAAGAAGGCGCATGTGTGGATTTAAAGTTAAAGGAGGTGAATGCGACTGAGGGTGGAGGACCATCCAACGGAAACCCGGATAAAGACGAAGGAAAGAGGAAGCTGGATGACGATTCAGGAAAAGCCGGGAAGCGATGGAAGGATCCAAAGTTTTCCACATACACAGGATTAAACGAGACGCTGGAGCGGATATACATGGAAACCCGGAATCGCCTTCCTTACCGAAGGACAGCTAGGAGAGAACCTTCTGAACGAGAAAGGGCATCAGGAAGGCACTGTCTCTTCCATGATTTAGATGGACACGATACCAACAGCTGTAGGCACTTAAAGGACATAATTGAGGAGCATGTGAGGAATGGACAATTGAGGCAGTATGTTGGGGTACGGAATGCAGCGGTGGAGCAGGAGCAACCATCGCTTACCCCAAACCATGATGATGTGAGGCCCAGGAATGATGGTCGATTGATTATCCATTGACCAGGATAATATGAAATAAGTAACAAACCATTGGCAAGCAACCAAGTCATTTACACATGTACGGGGACGGAGATAGCCCTTAGGCATGCTCTGAATGATGATACACCGCGAAGCTATGGTTTGCGAAATCTGTTTTCTTTTGTTTTTGGATTGGACACTAGTTTTTCTGGTTTTGGTTTTGGAGTTTGGTTTGAACTCCTGGTTTTGTTTGTTTTCTGGTTTGGATTTTCATTTGGATGGTTTTCTGTTTTGGATGTTGGTTTGGATTCCTGATTTTCGGATTTGATTTGGATTTTTGATTGGATTCTTTTTGGGTTTTGATAAACGGTCGTCGAGTATGGACAATGCTCGGCAAGGGTCCGGAGAGACCAGGATTCGGCCTAGGATTTAGGCCCTATATTATCGGTTATCATTTCAGGTCGTCGAGTATGGACTATGCTCGACAAGGGTCCGAAGCGACCAGGATTCGGCTTAGGACTTAAGCCACGGCATTACTTACATCCAAGGACACTGGACCACGGTCGTCAAGTGTGGATTGCGCTTGGCAAGAACCCGGAGAGGTTAATTCAACGTCCAGGGACATTGGACCACGATCGTCAAGTGTGGATTGCGCTTGGCAAGAACCGGGAAAGGTTAGCTCAACATCCAGGGACACTGGACCAAGGTCGTCAGGTGTGGATTGTGCTTGGCAAGAGCCCGGAGAGGTTATGGATTTGGATATCGACCCGGAGAGGTCCTGGATTCGGTTATTGGCTATTGGATAAGGATGGATTAGGATTCGGTTGTCGGGATCAAACGGATATGGATTTGGCTAAGGCTTTGGTTATTGGATTTGGAATTGGGCGTCGACTCTTAGCAGTCAAGGATGATGCACTCGGATGACGTGACTATGGGCTTCGGATATTGGATTCGGAAACTATTCAAAACATGCCTTCTTATCACAAGGCATGTTTTGGGGGGCAAATGTTATCCCGCTTTTTGGTCAAAGCCGGAATATCAAACAAATTGACAAGAAAGGATGGGTATCAGGATTGGAAGTCGATTAGAGACAAGGTTGTGATCGATGTCGTCAGAATTTGGCCAAGCTCCGATCAAGGCAGAATCGATTGGGAATGATAATCAAGGTTAGGAGAGGCTATGTTTCAATTTTCAATACGATCGGAGTTCGTATGTTCGAGATATGGATAGGTCAAATTAAGTGAAAACTGGTTCGTATCGATGCACTTCGTATCGATGATAATGGTTCGAATCGATGCTGTTCGCATCGATGAGATGGATACACAAATGTACTTCGTATCGATCACTATTGGATCGATACGAAAAGGAAGTAACAGTTTCGAGATTCCAACTGGGTAGTTCGTATCGATCACTATCGGATCGATACGAAAAGGAAGTAACAGTTTCGAGATTCCAGCTGGGTAGTTCGTATCGATCGCTTGTGGATCGATGCGAAGAAGGCGTTCGAGAAGGATGCCTAGGGAGTCGGCTTTGTGGAAACGAAGGCATGGATACGAAGGATTATGGGGCAATGTTCGTATCGATTGTGTTCAAACCGATCGATACAAAGGAAGCGGTAAAAGTAGCATGAAGTTATGGATTCGAACTGGAGGTAAAAGATGGATACGAACTGGATGTAAAAGATGGATACGAACTGGGTGCAAAGCATGGATGCGAACTGGAAAAATGTTATCAGAGCAAGGAAATAGGAGTTCGACATGGAGAAATATCTGGAATGACTCGATCAACTCAGCGAAATACTCGAGGCTACTCGATCAAATCGGAGTGAAAAGCGGATCAAACCCTGGAGATAAGGCCACGTCACATCGCACGCGCGCGCCATCATCGATTCGAAGGAAATCTATTCGAACAAGACGCACAGCCGAAGATCACAATTTCAAATCGACCATATCTCACGATCTACATGTCCAAATGCAATGAGATTTTCACAGAAGCTTGCACACATGTTGAAGGATGTTCACACCAAATTTCAGCTTCATTGGATGAATTCTTGATCGATTCGAATGGAGTTCAAATCAATCCCGAAGCGGGCCCAGAATTTCTGGACACGGGCGTGGGGGCCCACTCACGTGCCAGAAGTGGTCTCCCTAAGTTTAGGAAAAATATCAGCCTCCTACACCTATAAATAGACCCCCAGGTCATTCATAAAAGAGATGGGACAATTTTGAGAGCCAAAGGGCGCCCAGACTCTGCCAGATTTACTCCAGATCACCATTGCTGCCTTAGATTCAGATTATAATCATAAAGTCTGTTGTACTACGCAATAAGAAATTGTAATCTTCAAACATCGAGCAATAAAATCATAAAAACCTTGAAGTGGACGTAGGCCGAAGATAGCCGAACCACTATAAATTGTGTGTCACTGTTCATTATTTGTGGATTGCTGTTTGTTGCTTGCTTAGATCTGAGATTTTTGTTTGAATATTTGTTGATCTGTATTCATACACTGGTGCTTTCACAACACTTGGGGTTTGTGACCAATTTTGGAGCAAACAGCCAATATAGTAAGGAACAAAGATATATGAACCATACCTGAATTGTTCGTGCAACCAAAGAGTTAGCCCATAACGAATATAATATGCTACTCAACAAACATCATGATGGTGTACCACATCCTAAGTGCAATAATGGGTTCTAAGGTATCCACGTCCACGCTACCTATGTCTCATGACATCCTTAGAGTGACCGACTATTGGAATAACAACCAACGCAAATATAACATCCATCAAATGATCTTCACCATCGCTCAATGTTCACTAGATGTATGATAACTCATATGGCCATTCCTCAGCCAAGGTTAATGGAAAAATCTTGGGTTTTAGCGTACTCACTCTTAGCCTGAAACTGACACTAGACCCATTTCATTGGTCCTGGGTATACGGACCCACTCCACTGATTCGGAGTAGCCATTCCGAGTACCCAATGAGCATCCTTACAATACCCCTGCTTTTGAGTACATCAGAAAACATTCTGAGTATCAATGATCCCTTAGCACGCATATCCGATCCATTTTCTTACTTCATCTAGTTTCCAGTCATCCTTAAGGAACCATTCCACATTTCTTTCTTTCTACGATAGAATTACTCAACATTCTAACCACTGCTCACCCTTCCTAGAACCTGCCCTTTATGGATAATCATTATCATGACTCCATTCAGCATCAAGCTATCACCATTGCAACATAACTTCATTCACTGTCGAGTTACCATCATCGAAGTCCTGAAGCTATAATCTTTCATCGTGCTAACATATCGTCATCGAACATCAAGTGAACAATCAAACACCTTCAGTATGACCTGTAAAACATCATATTCCACTCCTGGAAGTATGGCCTTCATAGGCCTCATAAATTCATTTAGGTACCGACAAAGAGAGGTCGGCACTGATATGAATCCCTGCTTATATTTAGCCAACTTTGGAAAAGTACCTTTCCTTCTCGATCTCTCCCTCATTGGCCTGCTTAGGACCCCCTTACTCCATTCCTCGAGCTCCCAAGTCCCTCCCAAGTCCCTAGCACCAACCAATTGCTAAGAAAAGAACTTGGTACAGACCAAAAGAGGTTGGTAAGTATCTCTATACTTAGCCAAAAGTCAAAGTTTTGGTTCCCCAAGTCCTTCTTTGCATCAACCTGAAGCCTGCCCTGAAGTTCCTTAGCTTTTTCCCCAATGTAATCTCCCATTACCAACTATAACTAGAACTAACCCGAAGAACAGAATTCAGGTCGGCACTGACATCTACTTAGGTATCCAAACCAACTTCAAACAACTTGCGACCAACGTCAAGGCTCCTCCCCTCCTCCAAGTTTCATCCTATATAATATCAAAAGTTAAAGTAAATATGATAAACAATAGGCCTTACCACGTAAAGAGCTTTCGATATGTAGCCCTCATGCTCTCCTCAATTTCCCACATACAATTGCCTTCATTTTTGCCCTATCGAACCTTCACCAGCTCCACCATCTTCCTCTTAAGTTGTTTCGTATCACATCCGACACTATGAATTGGCCTACAAGGTCTAGGAGCTTTTGGCTCAATCTCATATCACAAGTTGATCTGGTGCAATCGTCATGCCTTAGCCGTGCACAAATTTATGTACCTAAGAGAAGCAGATACGTTTTGCATCCCCACCATCTTTTGGGTAAGTCAACCCTATATGCTTGGTTCTTAATCCTCCCTGCGATCAGAAAAGGACCTACGAATCTCATCACCAACCTCCCTTACTACCGAATCAGATAATATTCTTCAGTCAAAAAATCTTCACGAACATTATATTATCGAAAAGAACTCTAAATATCGGCGTCTCTTATCAACATAACACTTCTGCCTATCCATAGCAGTTTTCGTTCATCGTTGAAGATCCCAAACTTTCCCTAGATCTCTCTGATCATATCTGGCCCAAGTACCGGTTTCTCACCCCCTTCCCACCAACATGAAGGGGCGTTACACAGTCGGCCATACAATGCTTCATATGGTGCCTTACTGATACTAGACGGATAGCTATTGTTGTATGAAAACACCAACAAATGCAAATGGTCGTCCCATGAGCCTCCGAAATCGAGAATGAAATCTTGCAAGAGAACCTCCGATATACGATTCACCATCTCGGTCTACCCTTCGATTTGCGGGTGATAAGCTGTGCTGAGATGTAGCTCCATCCCCAATGCCTATTGTCAGCTCTTCCAAAACCCACTAGTGAATAAAGGGTCTCAGTCACTTACAATGCTCTTTGGCACACCATGGAATCACACCACCCATTTTGCATATAATTTGGCCAACTTGGATGTCGTCTACTAGACTTAACTGGTATGAAGCAAGCACTCTTCATCAATCTATCGACTATGACCCAAATGATATCTTACCATCCTCCGGTCCTCAGCAATCCTTTAATGAAATCCATCTATACCTGTTCCCATTTTTGCTTGGGTACTTCAATTGGTTGCATCAACCCACTTAGCTTCTTCTGCCCACCTTCGCCAACAAGTAGTTCATACACTTCGAAATGAATGTCCTGACATCGTTCTTCATCCCTTCCCATAGTACATATGCTTCATATCATAGTACATCTTACTACTACGGGGATGTATAGTCAGTCTAGAGTGATGACACTCTCAGAGCACCTCATCTCATAATCCATCCACATCGGGAACAAACAACCTCCCATCCTTACGGAGACAACCAACTCAGTTGAGTCCATTCTACCTCATCTCCTCATACTCGACTCCTCCCTTTATTTTTTCCATGATCCCTGCTAGTCTAGCGTATTGCCTCTAGCTAATATCAATATGCTCGATCAAAGTAGGTCTTATGTTTAAACTTGCCAACATCTCTGGTTCCAACTCGCAATGAGGACTAAAGTCATAACCAACGATATACTCCAACCGCTTCAACTCTAGAAACATCGTTTCTAAACTGGAACATCTTCTACTTAAAGCATCAACGACTACATTTCTCTTACTAGGTGTCTAAGAACTCTAGCCATCGTTGCCGAGAAGGTGGAGATTTTTCTAAAAGAAAAGGTATTTCAAGGATTTGTGGTCTGTGAACAGCTCGAACCTTTCTCCTAATAGGCAGTGCCTCTAAATCTTCAAAGCAAACACTACCGCCGCTAACTCCAAATCATGGGTCGGGTTCTTTCCATGCAGTTTCAGCTACCTACTAGCTTAGATTAAAATTTCTCCTTCTTGCATCAGTACCGTGCCCAAATGGTACTAGAAGCATCCGTGTATATCATCATCTCCTCATTCCTACTCAGAATGGTCAATACTGGTGCACTCGTCAACCTCTCCTTCAATCTCATGAATGCATGCTCGCACTTCACATCCCAAGCAAAAGTCCAATTCTTCTTCGTTAAAATGGTTAACGACACTACAACCTTTGAAAATTTCTTGATGAAGCATCTATATTATCCCACCAATCCTAGGAAGATCCTCACATCGGCAGTATTCTTGGGTTGGTTCCAATCCTAAGCTATTACAACTTGGCAGGATCTACTGCGATGCCTTCCTCAGAGACGACATGACCCAATAATCTCACTTCTCTCTTCCAAAAGTGAAACTTCAAAAACTTTGCTTTCAACCTGTGCTTCCTTAACACCTCAAGCATAGTCCTCAAGTGCATCTTGTATTCCTCCACCAACCTAGAATAGACCAGAATATCATCCACGAACACAAGCACAAACTTGTTTAGCTGACCCTTGAAGACACAGTTCATGAGATCAAAAAAGTATGCCAAAGCATAGGTTAGTTCGAACGGCATAA
Organism: Allium fistulosum; assembly: GCA_030737815.1. Taxonomy (NCBI): domain Eukaryota; kingdom Viridiplantae; phylum Streptophyta; class Magnoliopsida; order Asparagales; family Amaryllidaceae; genus Allium; species Allium fistulosum. The sequence goes on along the minus strand of CM060906.1, from coordinate 270,637,506 downwards.
CCAACCACTCATAGAAACCAGACAGCGTACGAAACACAATGATTGGCATATTCTCCTTTGTTATTCTCAACTGGTGAAAATCCATTGCAAGATCCAACAGAGAAAACTGTAACACCCACCTCTATACCCATGTTATCAAAGAGTATTACTAGACAATACTGTTTGATAATACGGAGAATGAGATGATAGTGGTCTTACTTATGTGAATATTCCCTTGGGATAACACTGGTATGCATTTCAAAAATAAAAAACAACTCGCCTTTACGTACACTGTATTAGCACAAAACAATATACACATGCCTCTCTAGGATAGAACGGTTCACAGTATAAAATAAATCATAGAGATCACAGAGTCATCAACGTAGCGGTAACATATATAATAAATATATATGAGTCTGAGTGGGTCTACAAAATAGTCAAATGCCCACTATCATCAAAAATATACATAACATATCCAATATACATCTCGACAACACTGAACACATGTATATTTATACAAACAATATATAGATATTCTATCCTCCGTCTATGTCCAACATCCACAAACTGGTCAACTTGTCTCTGAATCTGTAATGTCTGTCTCGGACTGACCCGAGTATTATATAAACAAGACACGGGTTAGACTATGTCTAGAATGTAGATGTCAATATAAAATAACACCTGGCATGGTATAAACAAGTGCAACACAGATGACATGTGCATATCCCAATTGTCAACATATCCCAGACCATGCACACTTAAGATAACCCATTTCTAAGCAAAGTTAATCAAGCATATAATCAAGTGGGTAATACAAATATAATCTAACTATAATCAAGTATAAAATTTAAAAACATTACAGGAGATGCTCTCAGTAATACTCTCGATTATCTCTCAGATAATCGTAAAGTAGACATACCTGGGGCCCGTCTTGCTTAATATATATGTGTGTGTGTGTATGCGCATGTGTGTGTATGTAATATATAGCACATAATAATCTCCCAACTCAATCATGCACAAAATATAGATATGGCATACCCTCGGTAGCCAGGGTCATCTCTCAGATAACCATGTAAAAGATATGAATAGGGTCCAACTCCATGCTTTTAGCATCTCTAGCTATCCTCGATAGCTGTATAATCGATGTGTACAACGTTACACAACTGTATATACTTTCAGTTTTATAAATAATCCAAGAGATCGATAACCACATAATAATCATCTAGACCTTCAACTTCTTAGTAATCGACTTGAATCTTAGCCAATGAAATAACCATATAGTCTCTTAGACCTTTATTAATCCACTCTTCTCTCAATATCATGGATAATAATCGGGACTCTTAGTCCTATGCGCTCTTAGTATCATAAATATTAATTTCGGTATCGATCTCAACAAATGATCAGATCGGCTATCAATCGCAAACACAATGATCTCATATAGATGAATAAGTAGGTGTCTGAGTATCTCATTCTATCTCATCAATAATACCCACACAAGAGACTGATAGCTCTCAGCTTGCTCTAGGAGCCTTCCTCACACGCTGTCAACGCTAGTTCTATAGTCTTAGTTACCTCGACGGCCATCGTGACCCAATATCCATCAAGTACAAGACTACGTTGTGTGATGGTCACGACCCAATATCCATCGATTTTATTATTTATTAATTTGGATGGGGTTTTTAAATACACTTTTCCCAAAAATATTCAAAACAATTTCATATATGAATTTTCGATCAAAAGAAAATTAATATATCTTTCTTCTTTAAAAACTCATTTATAGTTTCCAAAAATAAACATTTACAAACCTCTCATTTAATTACAAGGAAATCTACAAAATTAAAAATCAATTCCAAATCTCCAAATTATACTTTCCGTGATTGCTTAATTCAAATTATTTTATATTTATATCCAAAGGCTTTTTAAAACAATTTCCTTTTTTTAAATAATGATAATCAAGTACTAAGCATATTACGTTCAAAAATGTTATTTTATAAACTTCCAATATCTTAAATTCAAATAGGATTAACTAATCCCTTTAAAAATATAAAATTTAAATTCTCTTTTCATACAAAATATTTTAAATGTTTCTCTATTACTAAATAAATAAAAATATATTCAAAAATCCATTAATGTAAACAAATCCCAAAAATCATCACTTTTCCAAAAAAAAAATATCATGTAGTTGTAAAGTTACTCCACTTGTAAATTTTTATTAATAATAGAAATTTCAATATTAATTAAAGAAAACTCATTTCAAAATCATGATTTATATCAAAAATATTTTATCTCATCTAATGTTTCCACTTTAATTCGCTGACCCCTTTCGATCAATTTCAATTGTCATTGTCGGTTACCAACAAACATCAAATATTTACTCAAACAACGTATAAGCAATGATCGACCAATATTTTCTCACAACCACAACAAGGTATGCAACTCAATTTTCAATCAACTCAACCAACATCAACTATACTAAGGTAAACTATAGCTATGATTTAAATCGATAGCTCATCAAAAACAATATAAGTAAACCCAATAATCAATTCAATGTCATAACCCAAAATCAAACAATTTCAATCAAACATCAATTTAGCCAAAAAGCGTAAAGTTCTAGACTATAGTTGTGAGTAATTAATTTTTACTCACCTTAATTTAGCCTCCATCGCATCGCATCACCTCCGACCAGAAGATGTCGCACAGCCTGAACCCTGACATCACCAAAATTGCAATGTTCATCTCTTGACGTTTGCCTCTTCCCTGTATCCAACATCATGCACGTAGGTCGCTGCCTTCCTATCGCTGCCAACACAAACTCGAGCGCAAGCCTCCCCAGGTCGTGACCTTGTAGTGGTTGCTTGCCATGACATCAATGTCTCGCATGTTGAATTGCCATTGCCAGCGGCTCCTTTGTGTGCTCATCCATGCCATGTCGTACTTGAAGTCGCATGGTGCTCGCGATTTATTTATTATTATTTTTTCGTTGATTCCAGCTTTTGGGAAATTAGGCATGGGATTTTTTGTGTGAATAGAAGTGGGTATTGGTAGAGAGGAGAAATAATCTATGATGAAATTTAATAAGGGGAAAGTGGGCTTGGGCTATTAATTGATTTTGGGCCATTAGTTTAACTCAATTCACTTCTCTTTTCTTTTCTTTTAATTAATTCTTGTATTTATTTGTAAATCAATTTCAATTTAATTTAAATTGATCCACACTTGAATTACAAAATATATTTCGATAGCCGCACAATTTCCTTCAATTCGATACCCACCTAAAAATTTTCAATTAAAACAACTTATGCAATTTCAATAAATTTTTCAAAAAGAATTTATTAATATAATTCGATTTATTAAATCAAAATCTTTTATTAAATAGAATTTAATTAACCGAAAATTTATTGTCAAAATATTAACTTTCAAATATCGAATTCAAACAATTTTTGTTAATTAAATTTATTTATGTGGCGTAGAAAGCAAGATTGTTACCTTCACACCATGAAGCTGGTCGAACAAGTCATCAATATGCATGAGTGGGTACTTTTTCTTCCTCCTCATCGTGTTCAGCTCATAATAATCTACACACAATCTAAAAGAGTCATCCGCCTTGGTGGCGAATACTAGGGGTGTGCCCCATTCAGATATACTCCTACAGATAAACCCTCACTTCGACAGGTCATTCACTTGCACCTCTAATTCCTTCTCTCTAGGTGCCATAAACCTTAAAGGCTTAACTATCAGATTAGCATCCATCACTAAGTCTATGTGGAACTCAATCTCTCGAGGTTGCGGTAATTCGACCACCTCCTCGAATATACCCGGATACTATCTAATGATAGGCACAGTTGGCAATTCATCCCATAAGACCTCTAGCGAATATAGAAAGTTGACCATAACCTCATCCTATGGCAGGCAATCAATCACTACTTTCCACCCTTTCAGTCTGAATTGTCACCAATTGCTTCTCGCAATCCACCACTACAGCATACTTTCTCAGCCAGTACATCCCTATGGTAATCCCGAACCCAAAGAAATCCAAAACAATCACAAACGAAAGAGCATACACAAATCAATAAGACCAAACCATGACAAACCATACAAGGACTAGCGGGGCCTCCAACTGGGTTTGTCACTACTAAAGGTCGGTCAACTATTTTGAATCTCAATCCCAATCTATCTACCAGATCGGTATATATAAGGGAATGTGAAGCCTTGATGTCGAAAAAAACACGTATGAAAATGCCAAAAGCATACCTTGAATAGTGATACTCTTCCCCTTCTCCATCGCCGAGGGAGCACTCGACGAAGTTGGCATAACATCTAAAGCATATTCCTTCACCGCCGTCTTCTACTATACTAGTTCTGGGCAAGCATATGTCTGAATTTAGCATAGTTATATCGCTTCTTCTTTCCATCAGCTCTGTAGTCTCTAATCAAGTGGCCCTTGTCTCCACAGCCATAGCAGACAGGATCCCACTTCACCTTCTTTTGAGTATTCTTTTCTTGAAGTTTTTTTATTTTTTCGATTCCATTTCTTCTTGCCTCCACTGCCTTGCTGCGGTTTTGTCTCTTCTTAGCAACATCAGACTTAGTCTTAGGGTACAAGCTCTCAAGTCGAAAGGCTTTCTCAACCACCTTTTCAAATGGAATATCGATATGCCCTGCTAGCTTTTCCCTTAAACTAGTCATCTAACCTATAATCAGCTTCTCATTCTTTATTAAGGGAGTGTCGGTGAAAGACTTCCCATATTCCGACAAGGCATCCAACTCAACAACATACTCGGAGGCAGACAGGTCTCCCTGCTTCAAATCTGCAAATTTTCTAAACAACATAGATTTTTGAGCAGTCGGAATGGACTTCAACTCGATTGGGTTTTGACCTAGTCTCAAGTAAACCAAACCATGGGAGTAGCAACTCAAATAACATTCTGCCAGTTTGTGGCTCTCTCCTGAAGCTGTCAAGAAGCCAACGTCCTCGACATTGCATCTTCTAATTCGAGGTCATCTCGTAAGTGTCCAACCACTCTTGTACATCCATCGCTGATTTCGTTCCTTGGAAGGGTTTGCACTAAGATTAGCAAAACCCTTATTCAGCTTGGTGAAATTGACTCCAGGAGCCTGCACTTGAGCACCACCACCAATCGCAACATTAGGAGTAGCCACTTGGGCATTTTGCCACATGTTCGCCATCATCGTATTGAATATAGCCTATAAGTCAGGGTTAGCAACCCCCGAACCAGCTCCTTCTTCTTCAACTCCAAAAAAGAGCTTTCTTACAACATTATTTATATGTCGGCTCATTCTTTATCTGTAATAAGAATGATCAGTCTCTCATAAAGAAAACTACATCAATGTTACTCGTGTGCATGTGACTTATGTACTATATATATTCTACTACTTACTTTTGATAACCAAAATAAATAACAAAGACGTTCACTCTCATATATATATATATATATAGACACACTTGATCCAGTCAATGATGATAACTCCTTTTTGATATCTACTGGATCTCGATATCAACTCGGGTTAGCCATGTAACCTAAGCTCTGATACCAAATGTGACGTCCGCCTTGCACAAGTAGCACCCTACATAACTAGATAGTGTGTCGTTGTGGCATCCGACCATTGTTGGATTATTGTCAAGGGTTAAAATGAAATAAAACATCACAGATTCTATATCTCACAAATCATCAAATAGAATATAATAATACCATCATGGATTAAAAACAAGCGAGACAGAAATAACTAAAATGAACGGCAATACCAGAGTACATAGATTCGCAAAGTCTACAAAAAGATAATAGAGTATATACAATTGGTAATAAAATCAAACTATCTCTAATATATTCTATAGACGAACACGGTCTAGGCTCCAAGTGCAGCACAACGTAATAAGCATAATTATCCATATATAATATGAGAAAACTCCCTCCAAGTCATCCTCTGCACTACCACCGCATGCCACATTGACCTGCCATCTAGTCTACTCATTTAAGAGTATCAAAAATAATATGAAGAAAATCATAAAATCTTGATTCAGAAAACAGTCTGGTTGAGCTATAAGAAATCTCAAAATACTATACAAGTCAATATAGTAAGGAACAAGGGTATACAAACCATACCTGACCTGTCTCTGCAACATTCAAAGAATTAGACCAAAAATAACATAATATGCTACTCTACAAACATTATAAAAGTGTACTACACCCAGATATCCACGTACATAATACCTACATCTCATGGCATCGCCAGAGTGATAGACTATGGGAAGAATAACCAAAGTAAACACAACATCCATTAAACAGTCCTCACCGTCACTCAATGTGTCATGGATATATGATAACTCATATTACCATTCCTCAAACAAGGATTAGTGGAAAAATCCTAGCTTTCATTGTACTCACTCATAGCCTAAAGCTGAAACTAGACCCATTCCGTCGATCCAGGGTATACAGATCCATTCCACCAATCCAGGTTAGCCATTCCAAGTATCCAATGAGTGTCCCTACAGTACCCTTACTTTTGAGTACATCGGAAAATATTCTAAACATCAATGATCCTTTAGCACGTGTATTCAAGTTCTTTCCTTGCTCCATCTGGTTTTCAGTCATCCTTAAGGAACCATTCCACATTCCTCTCTTTCCATGATAGAATCATTCAATATTATATCCATAGGCCACCCTTCCTAGAACCTACCCTTTGTGAATAATCATCCTCACAAATCCATTCAACATTGAGCCATCATCATTACAACATAACTCCATTTACCATCGAGTTACCATCATCAAAATTCCGAAGCTATCATCTTTCACTATTCTATGACATCTCCATCAGATACCAAGTGAACAAAAGAACATATTCAGCATGACCTGCAAAACATCATCTTTCCCTCTTGGAAGTTTGGCCTTCATAGGCCTCATAAATTCATTTTGGTACTGACCAAAAGAGGTCAGCACAGATATGAATCACTTAGATTATACTTAGCCAACTTTGGCTAAGTACCTTTTCTCCTCGATCTCTCTCCCATTTGCCTGCTTAGGATCACCTTGCTCCATTCCTCAACCTCACTAGTCCCCAACACCAACCTTTTACCAAGAAAAGAACTCAGTACCGACCAAAAAAGTTCGGCACCAATCTCCATATTTAGCCAAAATTCAAAGTTTTGGCTCCCTAAGTCCTTCCTTGCATCAACCCAAAGCTTGCCCTAAAGTTCCTTAGCTTTTTCCCCGAAGCAAGCTTCCATTATCGGCTATAATTGAAACTAACCTAGCTTCAAATCTTCTAATCCTTTCGGCTAGCAATGGATCATCTCTCTGCTTAGAAGCAATTTTTCGATCATTGCTGGTGGATCTTCGAAACAAGACAATGTAGCAATTTTTCGACTAGAACTAGCCGTCGACCTTAGCTGCACATTACAGGTAGTCATTGCTTTTAAATCTTTCCACTCTAATAACGTTGCTAATACCTCATTTTGATGTTTTCTACTAAGCGCATCAGCTATTTTATTTCCTTTTCTCGACGTATACTCAATACCAAAATGATAAGTTGCTAAAAACTCTAACCATCTCTATTGTCTCATTTCAACTCCATCTGAGAGAATAAATACTTCAATGACTTATGATCCATATATAACTCGACTCTTTCTCCTAAGAGATAGTGTCTTCATACCTTCAAAGCGAAGATCACTACTGCCAAGTCCAAATCATGAGTCACACATCTAACTTCATATGGTCAGAGCTATCGAGAAGCAAATGCAATCACTTTACCTCTTTGCATCAACACAGCTCCTAACCCTATTCCACATGCATTTGTATACACTACCAAATCCTGATTGCCATTTGGCATACGGGCGCATTGGCCAATAAATGTTTTAGCTTCTGGAATGCTTCCTTACATCTACTAGACCAAATAAAATTTACATTATTTCTGGTTAGTTTAGTCAAGGGTGCTGCTATTCGAGAGAAATCCTTAATAAATCTCGGGTAACAACCAACTAATCCAAGAAAACTCCTTATCTTGGTCACCGTCTTGGGTCTTTTCCAATTATTGACAGCTCTATTTTATCTGGATCCATGGACAACCCTTTCTCTAAAACTACATGACTAAGAAACTTTGCTTCTCTCTTACAGTAATGATACTTCAAAATTTTCGCTTTTAGTTGATGCTGTCTCAACGTCTCAAGCATTATTCTAAGATGAATGTTATGGTCTCTTTCATCTTTAGAATATATCAAAATGTCATCAATGAAAACCAACTTGGATGTATCCAAGTGCTCTTGGAGAATTCAGTTCATCAAGTCCATAAAGAAAGTAGGCGCATTAGTTAATCCACAAGGCATTATTAACTACTCATACGAACCATATCTTGTTCGAAATGCCATCAATGGAATATTGTCGTCCGCCACCCTTAAAGTCACCAAATCCAATTGAGAAAATACTTTGGCTTCACTCAACTAATCAAATAAATCATCGATTCTCGACAAAAGATATCTATTTTTGATCGTCTTCTTGTTTAGCTTATGATGATCGATACATAATCTCAACGACTAGTCCGATTTATTCACGAACACCAAGGCCGCTCCCCAAGGTGAACTATTTGGTCTAATAAAATTCTTTCCTTCTAAGTCTACCAGCTACACCTTTAAATCTTTCATCTCAGTAGGTGTCATTCTGCTACGCGGTCTACTTATGAGTTCAGCTCCATGTATAAGATCCATTCGAAACCCAATTGCCCATTTCGGTGATAGTCCTGCAACAGGCTCAAACACATCTGCGTACTCTCTTACGACTAAAACTGAATTCAACTCGTCTTCCACGTCTATTGCACCAAATAAAATACAAACTTCTGGACTCGAATTCTCAACTGAGTATATAATTCTATTACTACAGTTAGGATGTTTTAATGATATCTCCCTATACAAGAAAAATATCCTAGCCTCGTATCTTCTTAACTAGTCCATACCCAAATTAATTCCAAAACCCGCAAAATCAAACACCTACAAACTGCAGGTAAATGTATGACCTAAATGCTTAAATTTTGGATGGTCACATCGATCCCAAGAGTTGCATAACCTCCTATCAGATTCGCAACCCTTAAGGAAGTAATAAGGTATGATGGTTCTAGCTTTAACTTATCTACCAAATATAGCAAGATAAAAGAATGTGATGCACCTACATCAAACAACACTCTAATTGGTATCCTATGAATCAAAAGCATACCTCTCTCAGCAACAGTCATTTTAGAAATGATGGTTCCAAAGCAAAGACTGTTCCTTTGTAGCTTTGGTCGGCTTTGGACACTGATTCTTGTGGTGCTTTATCTGGTCGCAATTAAAAAACTTCACATCTTTCTTTTTCAAAACCTTCTTTCCCTTACTGGTTCGACACTCATGAGAAAAATGTCCTTTCTTGTCACACTTGAAGTAGACAATATCAGCTTTTCCTTTCTTGCAACTCCACCCTTTCATGCTCCCTACTTTTTGAAGAACTTTCTCTTCTTGCCTTGAAAATTCCGAGTCTTCATTAACTTTTGTCCTAAAATTAGAAAGCATCTCCTCATTCCTGATTGTCATCTCCACTACTACATTACATGGATCTCGGAGATGTGGCATGATTGCCATAGAAATCTCCAGCTTCGAACATCGGATAAACTTCTCATTCCTCTTAATTACAGTATCAATAATGGCATATCCATACCTAGACTATTCATCAAACTTAGTAGCATACTCCAGTACAAATGTTTCCCCTTGCACCAAATCAGCAAACTTCCTAAAGAGGGTTGACTTGGCTACTTTTGATAAGAACCACTCCTCAAACATTCTCCTAAGCTCAACCCAAGTTAGTTCCTCTTCAGGCACACCAACGGTTACCCCGTCCCACCAATACCGTGCTGCTCCTTGCAACTGCCTAAAAGCCAATCTCCTTTTTTGCTTATCGTTCAAACCTAAATCAGCAAAAATCCTCTCACGGTGCAATATCCAATTCTCTACTTTAATAACATCTTCAACTCCGAGAAAAGGCTTTCTTCTAAGACTAGTATAATCACAGTTCAGCTTGGCATAGTTATTTCTAACTGACACCATGAGATTAGCTCCTCCCGCATTAGCAACATTACCTCCCGCCAAACCAGCAGCTGCTCTAGCTTACATCATATTGACAAAGAACTAACACATATTTCCCCTATCTACTGGTGGGGTTCTAACACCTATGTTGGCAATTGCACTATGGCTAGCATTTGCCTATCGACCTTGGTTCCTTTTGGTATTGGGTCGAACATTTCCATTAGTTGTGGTGCTTCCTCGCCCAGATTCACTCTTCTATTTTCCGCTTCTATATCTTACTTCCTTTGAATATGTGTATGGATCTTTGTAAGATACAGAAGAATGGTCTAAGAGAGAGGGGAGAATACATGCTTATATACAGCAAATAGAAGTACGTTACTATAACGTTATCCCATACCCCAATCTTATTCTCTGATTTATTTAGATTATGTTTTCAAAATATTTTAATCTTTTAATTTTACATAAACCTATGCTCTGATATCAAATTGTAACATCCTCCATTTTGAGGCCCAAAACTAAGCACTATGAATGCTACAGTCATCCATAGTATTAATTTTTGGCGACAAAATACGACTATGTTAATTATATCAATTATCAGAAGCACACGAATACAAAATTTCAAACACAATTTAATAACAAGTTTTTATGTTTCATTTCACAAATAAGATTTCATATTCATTACATAATCTCATTCGATCCCACGTTCATAGAAAAATATAATTATTATAAAATACTCCAAGAGCGACATATGAGGATGGCCCCTTTGTTGATCAGAGTTTACTACTACTGGACAGTTATAATTTCTATCATTACATCCATTCAAAAAAAATGAACAGCACATCAGATTAAATAAAACTCCTAAAATAGCTAGTTTTCCTGTCTCTAGAAGCTTATTCCTCTAACTGGAAACCTGAAATCCCTTATTTCCGACCTACTCAAATGGGTACCCGAGAGTTTAAGGGGAAAAACAAAAACTTTCAGTCAGAGGAATAGTCTGGTGTGAATAATAACCAACCATCTCAAACCAAATAGATATTTAGTGAGACCGCACCATTGAGCGGAATGATTTTCCCCTCACTAATATCTCATCAAAAACAGGTTAACCTTAAACCATGCACCTGCATCTATAATGGCTTGAACAAAAATAATCATGATCATATGCAAGTATGCAATGTAGGTATATCCGACTAATCAATCAACATAGGGTTATATCTACCCTTAGTTCACCCATTTTCACCATACTGACTATTTGTCTCAATCCACAGTTTTCCTAGGATCATTACGAACCTATGTGTTTTCATGAACTGGCTAATAACCTATCAAAGCTCTTAGAGACTACCTATCCTGAATCATAGTTTTCATTTGTGGGATCACTAAGAACCTATTGGTTACTATCAATAACAATTGCCAGTCATAATTTTCATGCGATCACTATGAACCTATTGGAATGCTCCAATAACATCTCTCAAATCATAGTTTTCATGGAATAACTATGAACCTATTGGATTCTTCCAATACCATACTTTCAAAATATAGTTTCATAGGATAACTATGAAACTATTGGATATCTCCAACAACATTACTCACGCTATAGTTTTTATGGGATGACTATGAACCTATTGGACCTTTCTAATACCATATCTCAAAACATAACCTTTTGATCAATTCTGGGCATCTTAACACTTTTGATCTACTTGATCTCTTAGTTACAATTCTACTCAATCAAGAATTAAATCTAATTATACTCACTAATGGGTCAACCTAACTAGTTATTTGGCCCTTAAATATCCCAAAATAAAGTTATGGGTCATAATGGTGTGAGTATGACAACGATAATTATTCAAAATAACCGATCAAATAATAACAAGAACATGTAGTATCCATCATTCGAATATGTTCAATGAATTGGCATCTTATAATTACTTAACCTTAAGTAATAACTCTCGTTGGTAATTTCATATCAAAACTTGGGCTAAACAATAATTTATTTCTTGAAAATATTTATCATTATATAAGATTAATCCCCTTAATTCATATTTAAAACAAGGAAAATGTGGCCAATTACTTTATCAGTTTCTTATTCGAATTTATGATCCATTTTAATACTACCATGTATACCTTTGGTTTTAATGTGAGGATGTCGCACCTCTTCATTATAGGGAATAATGCCATAAATTAGAATATGTTCATCATTGAAAATTTGCAGCATTAATATGGCCAATGTAGGATGTCATAACCCTTCATATCAAAGCTTTAAAAATGATTCTGATTTTAAAAAAATATAAGGTTGTAATGCCAAAATAAATGTTGTCGTAACACAGAAATTTATAGGTTTTCGAACCTATTAAATATAGCCTTTTATACATAAAATACCTAAAACCAACATTGATGACATGCGACATCAATATCATAAACCATTGTTATTAGGTGCGCAGTAAGGTCGACATTGACTTTGATGACTTCTGGCATCAATGCCTTAAAACAGTTGACATTTAATTAATAAAATTGGGCTACTATGCCACTATAATAATAGTGCTGAAATTGATAACAGGTGGCATCGTTGCCATTTTATATACTACCAACATCACCGCCTAAAGTAATGTGGTGACCCTCACTCTATAACACATAGATTTTTTTTTTACATTCAAGAGGAATTCACCACTAAACCTCATTACTTCTATATTTGAATATTTATAAAATTTCCAAATATCTTTCCCAAGACCCTGGTTTACCAATATAATCATATCAGTATACAAACAAAGTAAGTCAATTATATATTTGATGATATACAATTGTTTCTTTATTATTATTATTTTTTTATCAGAGGGAATTTAAATCAAATAGAAATCAAAATACCATACAAGCTATTGACATAGCCCCTTATTTCTTTTCTAAGTCTTGTTCTACTGCCAGAGGTACATTTTGGCAAATTATAACACTTATATATATATTTAGTTGACATATATATATATTTATCTGCCTAAATAATTCTATTAACACTAAAGTATCATTTACTTGATCTCATGATAGTTATCAAGTATTCACATGATATTACTTACAAATTATACTTGCAGGCATGGATAATGGATCTAATTCCCATTTATCATTTCAGGTTGAATGGATGAGGACTTTTAGCATTTTTAAGTTTAATATGATGCAGACTTATATACTTGGTGTTTTTATTGGATCTGCTTGGTGTTATTTAAGGGCTGCTTGGTGTTTTCTTTGATTTGTCCCAGAAGCACTTACACTTCATTAATTGAAATGAAGTGGTTCCAGGCTCCAAGGGTTTGACTCATGGCCATCTAGGCCGGCCATAGTCCCTCTTTTACCACTTGCAAACCCATATCCCTTATATTAACGAACTTCTACAAAGTCCTACTCCTAATCCCAAGCATGTTTATGCCTAGTTTAAGCTTTCTGGAGATGCATTCTTATGTATGTTCAATCAATTATTCAAAATTCAGTATCTTTCAGGTCTACTGCTCTCATAGTTCTATTTGAAATTTAAATACTCAATTTACATACAAATTTCCAGAATTCATGCACATGCCAGTATCACTTACCTGCCATGCACAAATTCATTTCACTTGAATATCCTACTAAAATTTTTGAGAGTTCATTTCGAAAATCCACCACCTTAGCTCTTTAATTTCCATAAAATCAAAGATATAAATTCAAACATTAAAAATCAGAGATCAAATATATGTCTATCCCCTTATTTCTCTAAATCAGACATCCATAAAAATTGGTAGTTAACCAAACATCATCAATAATCACTCCCAACAGGTTTTCTTAAGTACATATTTTCAATCCAAATACTTAGAAATTTTCCTACAAGTAACTTCAATTACAAAATGAAACTTGACTAATAAATTCATTACAATGCAACTGCAAAATCATGACTGGTTCCTTTTTATTAATACTAGCAGCTAATTGCCTTCTTCATTCCTCTATCCAACTTCAATTCCCTGCAAGCAATTCACTGAGCTGCCCCAATTTTAATGAGACACCCAGATGATTGCAAGGGCAACCAAAAGGGTCAGTTTTCACTGGTATGAGCATTTATCAAATTTGTATACATATTCATAATTTTATGATAATCTTGCAGTGCCTTCCTAGTTTAACAGATTTTTATACTTAGCATGTTTTGGTTCATACAAAGTGATACAAAAACACATTCATCTATTTAGACAATACACAGCAAACAGTTAAAATAAACATATGTACAATTCTTAATTCATTCTCTCCAAATTTAGATAAGCAAACTCAGGTTTTATACCCCCAATTTTCACCCAGCAACTAACCAGAACATCACATTAATCCTGATTAGTTTAACTCCCTATCTAGATATTCATAACCCAAATTTATAAATCCCATTCCTTATTTATTTTATGGTCTACATCTCCTTGTCAAATGAACACTATGTATGCATTGTGAAGGAAACTCCCAGGTTGTTTAAATTATTCCAACACACAAAGGCCTCAGGGTGCAGTTGCACCATGCATATACTTGCTCCCACCTGAAGTAAGCAGATCATTGACTAACTCCCAAGTGACCAATTTAGTTTTTTTTCTTTCATTCATATTTCAGAAAAATATAACTGCTTGTATATTTTCTGGTTCAACCCCATGTTCCCCTATTTAAGCTATATCCATGTTTAATGATGGTAAGATAGAACAAGAATGCTCAAAACATGTTAACTCTAAAAGCCCACTTACAGATTAATGCTCCAAACAAAAATGCACAAACAAACATCCATATCACCCATAACAAATCATTTAAGAAATTTAAATGACTCATAATATTTTAGGCTGCCTGCAATAGGACTTAATGCCATTGCATACAAAGGATAAATACTCACTTAATGTTTTCCTTTCTCTGCCTTAATCCTTTGAACAGCAAATCCCCCAAAGCCTCAAGCTAGTGTTTCTCCTAGTTTATTTTATTTTTGTTTTGATCCCGAGAGAATGATGGATTTGGTTATGTGCAGTTATTTATAAATCCATTCTAGGGTTTAAGAAAATGGGTAATTCCCCTGATACCCTTAGATGTTCATGCACATATCATATTCCTGTGTGGTCATAAATTGGAAATGCACACATTAGGTTACTTTAATTAGTTATTTCGGGGATCCTGTATTTTTAAACACTCAATACTATTTTCATGACTCTTTTCTACTCATGCCATATGCATGTGACCCTTGGTTTATTATTTCTCTTTATAAGTTTAAGGAATCTGAAAATCTCCTTTGTATTTTCTACCTATCCATTAGCTCCATTCAATCATGCATACTATCATACCTTATTATGTAATGTAAAAATCATTCACCCATTTTATTTGCTTGAAATAAATATAAGATATGGTAATTTTTATTTGATTCTGTATGACTATATATGTATATTTCTGCCTCTTTGTCAAATCAGTAACTCCTTCTATGTTTAAATAAAAATCACATATATTATGCTAATTATTTTTAGCACAATTATAAGACATTTAAACCTTTTTATTAAACTTCATTTTCATTCTATCTTTAAATAAAACAGAAAACACCCCATATATTAAATGTTTGTATTTATATTATTCTTTGGACATAGAACTATATTTATTTTGAGTTCCAATTTTTCTTTTAATCACCTTACTCCTTGCATTTTATCAAACAGAAGCTCCCATGCAATTTTATTTATTGCCAAATTTTTTTCTTTTCTGTTTTAATGCATTATATGTATATATATATATTTTATAACTTCAGAATTTATTAATATAAATGTAACTTTCATTTTATTTTTATTTTATTTTATTTTAGGGTCATTACATACCCTCCCCCTTAAAGGAATTATTTCCCCATAATTTCTTTCTAATTCTTCAATTAAAAGCACTAATCTATAGCCTGTTTTAACTTCATAACCCCATACTCACAGTCTATGAAAGCAAACAATATGTAAGAATATTTAGAAAAATCATCATAAGCTGCTTAAACATACCTTTCCATCAGTAAACAAATTGGGGTACTTAGCCCTCATTTTATCTTCAACCTCCCATGTACAATCATTAGTGTCCAAGCTCCATTGAATTTTTACCAGTTTGATCACCTTGTTTCTCAGCTTTTTCTCTTCCTTGGAAACTATCCCTACTGGTTCATTTGTATAGACCAAATCCTTTTGGACTTGAATTTGAGTAGGTGACTCTAGAATTGCTCCTTCATCATGCACTCATTTTCTCAATTGAGAAACATGGAACACTGGATGCACACCACTTAACTCCTCAGGTAACTTAAGTCTGTAGGCCATAGCACCAATTCTTTGCATAATTTCATATGGCCCTACAAATCTTGGTGATAGCTTACCAGATTTCCCAAACCTGAACACCTTCTTCATTGGTGATACCTTCAAAAAAACATGCTCTCCTACTTCAAACTCCATTGGCTTCTCTTTCTATCTGCATAAGACTTTTGTCTTGATTGTGCTGCCTTCATTCTATGCCTAATTAATTCAATCATGTTGGAAGTTTCCTTAACATGATCTGGCCCCAATATTACACCCTCTCCTGCTTCCAGCCAACAGGCAAGAGACATGCAGGGTCTTCCATACAAGGCTTCAAAGGGAGCCATTCCTATTGTTGATTGGTAGCTATTGTTGTAAGTGAATTCTGCCAAGTGAATATGATCCTCCCAATTACCCCCAAAATCAAGCACACATGCTCTAAGTAAATCTTCCAATATTTTATTCACTATCTCTGTTTGCCCATCACTTTGAGGATGGTAGGCAGTGCTTAAACAAAGTTGTGTTCCCATTGCTTCTTGGAAGCTTTCCCAAAATCTTGAGGTGAACAAAGTGTCTCTATCACTTACAATAGTCTTGGGTATACCATGTAGCCTCACCACTTCCTTAATAAATAATTGTGCAAGCCTATGTGCATTTCTATCTGACCTGACAGGGACAAAGTGAGCTGATTTGGTTAGTCTATCGACAATTACCCATATACTATCATTGCCTTTCTTAGTTCTAGGCAAACCATCCACAAAATCCATGGAAATACTTTCCCATTTCCACTGAGGTACCTCCAAAGGTTGCAACATGCCAGAAGGCTTTTGGTGGTCTGCTTTAATTTGTTGACATGTGAAACACTTTGCCACATATCTTGCCACTGCTTGCTTCATTCCTGGCCACCAGTAGCTTCTTTTTAAATCATGATACATTTTTGTACCACCAGGGTGTATGGTGTACTTGGTCTTGTGATGCTCATTCATGATTTCTTCCTTCAACTCTGCAAGGTCTGGTACACAAAGCTTATCATTTTTCCTCAAATAACCCTTGGAATCTATTTTAAAATTTTCCAACTCAAGGTTGCTAAGTAACATTTCCTTCTTTTCCTTCAAATTTTTATCTTGGTCTTGCATGCCACCAATTTTCTCCACCAGATTAGACTTCACTGTGATTATTCCCAGTGTACCATACTCCACCATATCACCATGTTCTTTAAAATTCACTTCATCCTTGCTGTATATATCTGCCTCCCCAAGCACTGCAAGGTTTTTAAATTCATCAATCATCAAACTGGCTAATCCAATATGATTTCTGCTCAAAGCATCTGCCACTCTATTAGCTTTTCCAGGAGTGTACAAAATATCTAAATCATATGCAGCTAAAAACTCCAACCACCTTGCTTGCCTCATATTTAAATCTTTTTAAGAAAATAAATATTTCAATGCTTGATGATCTGTGAATAATTCAAACTTTGCCCCAAGCAAATAATGCCTCCATAGTTTTAGTGCAAACACTATTGCAGCTAATTCTAGATCATGAGTTGCATATTTGGTTTCATTGGGTTTAAGCTGTCTTGATGCATATGCCACTACCTTGCCATGTTGCATAAGCACTGCACCTAACCCAGACCCACTAGCATCAGTGTATACAACCATTCCTTCATTTACTTCTGGGATTTGCAAGACAGGAGCTTCCACCAATGCTTGTTTTAATTTCTCAAAAGCTTGTTCACACTGCTCAGTCCACACATATGGTTGGTTCTTCTTGGTTAGTTTTGTCATTGGTGCTGCTATTCTTGAAAAATCCTTGATGAACCTCCTATAGTACCCTGCCAAACCTAAGAATGACCTCACCTCAGTCACTGTCTTGGGTCTACTCCATGTTTGAACTGCAATGACCTTGCTTGGATCTACACTTACTCCTTGCTGTGACACTATGTGTCCTAAGAATTTCACTTCATGTTGCCAAAATGTACACTTTGAATACTTGGCTTTTAATTCATGTTCTCTAAGTCTGGATAATACTAAATGTAGGTGCATGGCATGATCATTTTCTGTCTTTGAATAAATTAATATGTCATCTATAAATACCAAAACAAATTTATCCAAAAAGTCTCTAAAAATTCTATTCATCAAGTCTACAAAATAGGAGGGAGCATTGGTCAAGCCAAACGGCATTACTAGAAATTCATAAAGGCCATATCTTGTGTTAAAGGCTGTGTACTCAATGCTTTCCTCTGCAACTTTCATTTGGTGAAATCCAGAGGCTAAGTCTAACCTTGAAAATATTTTAGCTTCATGCAATTGGTCAAATAGATCATCTATTCTAGGCAGTGGGTACTTATTCTTGATGGTCACCTTATTTAAATCCCTGTAATCCACACACATCCTCATTGTTCCATCATGCTTCTTAACAAAAAGCACCGGGGAACCCCAACTGGAACTACTTGATCTTATGAATCCTTTCTCTTCTAATTCTTCTAGTTGATGTTTTAATTCTACCAACTCTTTTGGACCCATTCTATAAGGCTTCTTAATGATTGGATTTGTCCCTGGCATTAATTTTATTTTAAATTCAACTGGTCTATTTTGAGGAATTCCCTTCACTTCTCCAAACACATCTATATATCCATTTACTACTAGGATTTCCTCTATTTTTAATTCCTTTTGAACTTCATTAATACTCCAGATTTTATTAAAACATGTATTCTTTGCTATCTCACTTAAGATGGTAATTCTTTTGCCTTCATTTGTCTCCAAAGAAATGGTAAGATTTTCTAAATTTAAAATTGCTTTATTTTTCATTAACCAATCCACCCCCAAAATTACCCCAATACCAGGATAATTTAAGGTATATAAGTCTGAATTAAATTCATAACCCCCTATAATTAATTTTAGACCCATACACTTCATCCCTAACATAAATGACTCCCTATGGGACTGTGTACAATTAAGGGCTGATCAATAGAAACACATGTAAGTGCTAATTTCTTTGTAATTTCCAGAGATATTAGTGAATGTGAGGCACCAGTGTCATATATTACTGATATTGGTTGGGTATGAATAAAAATTATACCTTCAAGTTGCCCAACATTCCCAGTGTTACTTGCTGCCAAAGCTCCTACCCTTGTTGTTCCCCTATTGGTTTCTGGGCAATCCTTCTTGAGATGACCCATCTTTCCATAATTATAGCAGCCTCCTCTAGGTATTTTAGGGTCAGGGCATTGGTTACTATAATGTCCAGCTTTTCCACAATTAAAACAATGAGTGAATTTCTTGCTTTCAGGTGCTATTGCTCCTTCCCCTTTCTTAACTCCTTTACTTGCATTTCTCTTGTCATAAGGTTGCACTTTGTTCTGACCACCCTTCTTCTTATTGAGCTTCATATTCCTGAATTTCTCCCTTGCAGTGTCATGTTGCTCAAATGAGAGAGTTAGATCAATTACCTGATCAAAGGTCTTGTCCTTGTATGGCAACATTGCCCTTGACAGACTAGGGTTCAAGCCTTGAATGTACCTTGCATTCTTTGCTTCTGCATTCCCTATTAACACCATACCATACTTGGATAATGTTTCAAACTTCTGAGTGTATTCATTCACACTCATGCTTCCTTGCCTTAATCTAATAAAGTCTTCTAGCAGTGTGGCCTTGGCAGATGCTGGGACAAATCTGGCCTCAAACATGTCCTTGAAATTATTCCAGGTGATGGTATTCTCTTGTCTTCCTGCTGTCACAACTTCCCACCAATCCAGTGCAACCCCCTTCAATTTCCTTGAAGCTATCTGTCTCTTCCTTTGGTCATTGATTTGCATATCTGTGAAGACCCTCTCCATAGTTCTTATCCAAGTTTGAACACCTATAGCTCCTTCAGTACCTTCAAAATCCTTTCCTCCAAAAGTGGTACATGTCTTAAGCAGTTTGGAGAGTTCCTCATGAGGATTGTCTTGCCTTGGTGCCATTCCATCCCTTAAAGCTCTCACAAAATCCTCCATGCTCATCACAGGTGGTTCACGTGATGATCCTGCACCTGTGTGATGCCTTGGTCCTACCATAATGCTATAAATATGATTTTTATGTTAGTTTATTTACCCCTATCATCTTTGGTGTCTTTACTTTGTTCATTTTTTTTATTTCTGTGCACATTGTGCATGTATCACATGTACACACATATATTATTTTTGACATAAAACAAAAGCATTCAACACCAATAATTCAAACAATGCATTCAAACATCCATATGCATACAACAACATTTACTATGTTATTTAAAACATAGCTCTGATACCAACTGTGGTGACCCTCACTCTATAACACATAGATTTTTTTTTACATTCAAGAGGAATTCACCACTAAACCTCATTACTTCTATATTTGAATATTTATAAAATTTCCAAATATCTTTCCCAAGACCCTGGTTTACCAATATAATCATATCAGTATACAAACAAAGTAAGTCAATTATATATTTGATGATATACAATTGTTTCTTTATTATTATTATTTTTTTATCAGAGGGAATTTAAATCAAATAGAAATCAAAATACCATACAAGCTATTGACATAGCCCCTTATTTCTTTTCTAAGTCTTGTTCTACTGCCAGAGGTACATTTTGGCAAATTATAACACTTATATATATATTTAGTTGACATATATATATATATATATATATATATATCTGCCTAAATAACTCTATTAACACTAAAGTATCATTTACTTGATCTCATGATAGTTATCAAGTATTCACATGATATTACTTACAAATTATACTTGCAGGCATGGATAATGGATCTAATTCCCATTTATCATTTCAGGTTGAATGGATGAGGACTTTTAGCATTTTTAAGTTTAATATGATGCAGACTTATATAATTGGTGTTTTTATTGGATCTGCTTGGTGTTATTTAAGGGCTGCTTGGTGTTTTCTTTGATTTGTCCATGAAGCACTTACACTTCATTAATTGAAATGAAGTGGTTCCAGGCTCCAAGGGTTTGACTCATGGCCATCTAGGCCGGCCATAGCCCCTCTTTTACCACTTGCAAACCCATATCCCTTATATTAACGAACTTCTACAAAGTCCTACTCCTAATCCCAAGCATGTTTATGCCTAGTTTAAGTTTTCTGGAGATGCATTCTTATGTGTGTTCAATCAATTATTCAAAATTCAGTATCTTTCAGGTCTACTGCTCTCATAGTTCTATTTGAAATTTAAATACTCAATTTACATACAAATTTCCAGAATTCATGCACATGCCAGTATCACTTACCTGCCATGCACAAATTCATTTCACTTGAATATCCTACTAAAATTTTTGAGAGTTCATTTCTAAAATCCACCACCTTAGCTCTTTAATTTCCATAAAATCAAAGATATAAATTCAAACATTAAAAATCAGAGATCAAATATATGTCTATCCCCTTATTTCTCTAAATCAGACATCCATAAAAATTGGTAGTTAACCAAACATCATCAATAATCACTCCCAACAGGTTTTCTTAAGTACATATTTTCAATCCAAATACTTAGAAATTTTCCTACAAGTAACTTCAATTACAAAATGAAACTTGACTAATAAATTCATTACAATGCAACTGCAAAATCATGACTGGTTCCTTTTTATTAATACTAGCAGCTAATTGCCTTCTTCATTCCTCTATCCAACTTCAATTCCCTGCAAGCAATTCACTGAGCTGCCCCAATTTTAATGAGACACCCAGATGATTGCAAGGGCAACCAAAAGGGTCAGTTTTCACTGGTATGAGCATTTATCAAATTTGCATACATATTCATAATTTTATGATAATCTTGCAGTGCCTTTCTAGTTTAACAGATTTTTATACTTAGCATGTTTTGGTTCATACAAAGTGATACAAAAACACATTCATCTATTTAGACAATACACAGCAAACAGTTAAAATAAACATATGTACAATTCTTAATTCATTCTCTCCAAATTTAGATAAGCAAACTCAGGTTTTATACCCCCAATTTTCACCCAGCAACTAACCAGAACATCACATTAATCCTGATTAGTTTAACTCCCTGTCTAGATATTCATAACCCAAATTTATAAATCCCATTCCTTATTTATTTTATGGTCTACATCTCCTTGTCAAATGAACACTATGTATGCATTGTGAAGGAAACTCCCAGGTTGTTTAAATTATTCCAACACACAAAGGCCTCAGGGTGCAGTTGCACCATGCATATACTTGCTCCCACCTGAAGTAAGCAGATCATTGACTAACTCCCAAGTGACCAATTTAGTTTTTTTTCTTTCATTCATATTTCAGAAAGAAATAACTGCTTGTATATTTTCTGGTTCAACCCCATGTTCCCCTATTTAATCTATATCCATGTTTAATGATGGTAAGATAGAACAAGAATGCTCAAAACATGTTAACTCTAAAAGCCCACTTACAGATTAATGCTCCAAACAAAAATGCACAAACAAACATCCATATCACCCATAACAAATCATTTCAGAAAATTTAAATGACTCATAATATTTTAGGCTGCCTGCAATAGGACTTAATGCCATTGCATACAAAGGATAAATACTCACTTAATGTTTTCCTTTCTCTGCCTTAATCCTTTGAACAGCAAATCCCCCAAAGCCTCAAGCTAGTGTTTCTCCTAGTTTATTTTTGTTTTGATCCCGAGAGAATGATGGATTTGGTTATGTGCAGTTATTTATAAATCCATTCTAGGGTTTAAGAAAATGGGTAATTCCCCTGATACCCTTAGATGTTCATGCACATATCATATTCCTGTGTGGTCATAAATTGGAAATGCACACATTAGGTTACTTTAATTAGTTATTTCGGGGATCCTGTATTTTTAAACACTCAATACTATTTTCATGACTCTTTTCTACTCATGCCATATGCATGTGACCCTTGGTTTATTATTTCTCTTTATAAGTTTAAGGAATCTGAAATTCTCCTTTGTATTTTCTACCTATCCATTAGCTCCATTCAATCATGCATACTATCATACCTTATTATGTAATGTAAAAATCACTCACCCATTTTATTTGCTTGAAATAAATATAAGATATGGTAATTTTTATTTGATTCTGTATGTCTATATATGTATATTTCTGCCTCTTTGTCAAATCAGTAACTCCTTCTATGTTTAAATAAAAATCACATATATTATGCTAATTATTTTTAGCACAATTATAAGACATTTAAACCTTTTTATTAAACTTCATTTTCATTCTATCTTTAAATAAAACAGAAAACACCCCATATATTAAATGTTTGTATTTATATTATTCTTTGGACATAGAACTATATTTATTTTGAGTTCCAATTTTTCTTTTAATCACCTTACTCCTTGCATTTTATCAAACAGAAGCTCCCATGCAATTTTATTTATTGCCAAATTTTTTTCTTTTCTGTTTTAATGCATTATATGTATATATATATATATATTTTATAACTTCAGAATTTATTAATATAAATGTAACTTTCATTTTATTTTTATTTTATTTTATTTTAGGGTCATTACAAGTAATTAATGTCGAAGTTAATACTTGCGGGATTGCTGCCTTAAGCTACAGTGTTAAATAGGAAGCAAGGGGCATTGGTTAAAACCATGGTGAAAACTTGCAGCTTCAATATCATATGTTATAGATCTCAAAACAAAGAAACAAGGGAGATCGACATAGTTCTAGTATGTTACGAGATTACCTATGTCGACATTGATTCAATGCCGCAGCCTTATTATTTAGGACTTCAACCAAAATGGATTCATTCCATACCAACTGAGTTGATATCATAGGCATCCATTTAGGTTAATGTCGCTGGAGTTCAGCATAAACATTGGTCACATGGCAGTATCATAAGTATTATAAAAATTGTTTTATTTCTATTAAAAGCAATTACTTTTCATCAACCCTTAATCCTTGTCACTTTTATATTAGCTAAAAACATACTTTATCAATTTCTTTTTAGAAAATTGTTGCAACTTGTTTTCATTTCAAAAAATCCATTTCGCACCCATTAATATTACTAATTTAATATTTATTTATAAGCTTTTCTAACTTAATAAATTGAAAATCATAATCTCATGGGAAAAATCCCCTAAATTCACCAAAAATTAGAATTGACATATTCTTTAACATATAAAAATTTCGAGTCCAAATTCTTTATTTAATTATTTTAATAATTAAAACCCAAAATAAATGCACTTTCTTCCTTAGGAAATTTATAAGATATTCCTATTAATTTGAAAAATTATCAAATTAAAAACCCATCTCTAAAATTATTTTTTACACAACATACTAAAAATCAAATCGGTTGGAGATCCATAAACCTACCATAATAATTTCATGAAAATTCTGACAATTCTTTACTTATCCAAACAATAGTAAATATCAAACATGGCACATCATAACATCATCAATGAATCAAAACCAATTAGATCTGAAATCAAACAAAGCAAAATATGAGACAGTCTTATTATTATTCATTTGAAATTGGATAATGAAGTTGAGATTTGATGGAGAATATTTTCTCTAGCTTTTGCCTTGAAATCCATTAGCTTTCTTCTATTATTCTTCTTGTTTAATTGCCGGCCTCTATGTTCTTTTACTTTGACTGTTTTGCATTTGTAAAAATGAGTGATATAGGGGAGGGAGGGTTTAAGGAATAAAAGATGGATCTATTCATATTTTGCCCTTCTCATATATTCTTTTATATGTTAAGTTTTAAAATGATCTTAATGTTTAATTAATTAAGGTATGACCTTGTTAATTATCAAATCTCATCCTCCTTATCTTACTACACAACACATTATTCTATTTAATTTACCCAATTAAATCTCCTGAATAATGTTAATCTGAATTAGGGGTGTTACTCAAATGCATGTTTTAGATAAGAATCTATTGTCTAGTGTGTGTGTATGTGTGTATAATACATTAGAAAATGTTTCTATAAAAGTAAGTAAATGTTTTAAATTAGATGTTCTTTTGGTAAATATATATGTATATAAATGTGATATTTTATTATGTTTTGAGGCAGAAGAAAACAATTATTTTTATTAAAGTAAAATTGTTGAAAAGATATATGTATAAAGTATTTAAAAGAATTTTCGAATTAAAATCTGTGTCAATTTTTCTGTTGAGTGGTTTAAGAATCATGCTCGATGCATCTAGCCAATGTTATCGATAAGGTTTCCTAAATGCTAGGAAGAGACATGTGGGCACAACATTTGTTAAGGATTCCAATGTTTTGGAAAGTTCAAATGTTTTGAAAAGATTAGAAAGTTTCAAAAGTATTAAATATTTGTACAATATTAAAAGCAATGTTTTGAATGTTTATATAATGTTTTGAAATGTGTTATAAACTATATTTTGAAAAGAAAATAGTGATTTTGAGTAAAGTTAAATTGTTTTAAAAGAATTGAATGTTTTGAAGATAAAGTAGAACTTTAAAAGAAATATTACGAGCTATATTTTAAATGAAGAAAATTATATTGTATTTTGATAAATTATATAGAGTAGTTTGATACAAAAATGTTTATTATTTGAAAAAATAAAGTATTATTTGGAAAGATATTTTGAGATGACAAAACTATTATTATTTTTACCAGTAATGCGTTGTTTTGAAATAATAAAGACGCTATATAATTAAAGATATTTTAAGCAACAGTTGTAGCTAATCGATACTAGTGGTCACTAGAACTAAATGGCAGGCCAACGTTGTTATATTTTATGGTATTTGTATATTTAAATAATTATAGTGTATGTGTGATAAACCAGGTATATAGCTTTTGAATGTTTGTATATGATATGATGTGGTTTCTCTGAATGTTAAAATATGATTGAAGTAGTGCATAGTAAGAAATAAAATTTATTTGTATATATCGATAGAATTAGAGGATTGCTCTAGGGGCACTTCTATATTTTATTGTAAATTATTAACTCTATATTCAATTCTCGTTTATAACAAAAGATGTTTTCTTTTTGTTATATACTTGTTATGATATGTTATAAGTAATTAAATATTTAATTAAAGTACATTTAACAGAAAATCCATAAATGGTTCTTTGTGATAGTAATTACAAATAGTTGTAATCATGATTATTGTATCACAATATATTAAACACATCATTTTAAATGTTCCTAGTTAAGATGTATCAAGGCTGGATGTTGATGCATTTGTCGAGACTAGAGTGCATAACGCTCTCCAAATGTTGGGCAGTGTATTGCTCATGATTGCTGGTGGCACCAAAAGGTTATGTACTAATAGTTACTGGATAACTATGAAATGACTCACTCGATAGGTTTATGTTGGTTAATATAACTAAGGTCAAATAAAAAATATCGATGTGATTAATGTACACTGTTCTCTTGACTTGAGAGTATTGTTGATCTTCAATATGAAAGCTCTGCTTTGATTATGGTTAAATTTTGGTACGGTAACCATCAAATGACAATAGTTGGATCGAGTGGAGGTACTGAAGTGAAATACTATTCAAGAGAGGATTTGTCCACCCAGTATATGAGGTTAGCATCACAATCAACTGAAGTCGACTCAAAGTCAAAATCTCCGGCCAGAGTAATTTGGTTGATAATAATTGTTATTATTGAACCAAGGCATTGGGTTTGGACTATAGAGTTGAAAATGGATGGTATTGGAATTTTGACCATTACCAAATTCCCTAAGTCCTAAGTGATTTAGTTTTGACAATGAGAATTGGTGTAAATAATTGTCAGTATCGAGTAAAGCTTAATAAAATAAAATTGGATTTCATCAATACCAAGTAATGATAAATTTTGCCATAATATCACACCACCTACAAAGTGAAGTATGAATATTAATATTCAAATTGTTCGATATTAATCGCTGACCAAATTTCACCTAAAAGTCATATAACTGAAACATTAAATACTCCTGTTACCACCCGATTTAATTAAATTGTAATAGTTATAATTAATTAAAATTTATAAAACATTAATTATAAAATTTTATTTGATGTATATTGAACAATATTAAACAGTATGTATATAATTGTTATATAAACACTAATCGATATACGATATTGATATGCGTAAATTGGATTTAAATGTAACAAATATAGTTCGGACTCGGAATTAATTTTGAGGCCCATAAAGGCTTGTTATTTTCGGTTGGAATTGGCAAGGATAGGTTGGCCATTTTTGATGGCTAAGGAGGATTGTAATTTGAATTAAAAAGAGAGGAAAATTGGCGTGAGAAAAATAAGGACGTAGATTATTGTTTTACTCTTTAGGACCTCCTTAATTAATTGTCTCTAACCCACACATTTGGGCTCTTTTTTGTGTCTCTATCTCTTCCATTTGATGGTCGAAATGAACCCCCATTTCCTTAAATTTCCAAGCATTTTAAATAAAAGCAAATCAAATACAATCATCAATGGTAAAGCTGTTCGGGAGCTAGCAACTCCAGGAATTGGAATCAGATTTAAGGAATTTACTTCATCGTTTCAAAGTGCAAACTCTAGGCACTGGTGAAAGTTATATTTCTTATTTTCTAAAATATATGAATGCTATTAATCTTTATATCATATGCTAGTAAGTTAGAAATTATGATGAATATGTGTATCAATGTGTTTTCACGTATTGATGGTTGTATATATGTTGCATATAAAAAAAATATTTTGTATATGTATGCTTGCCTAACGGCCAAACATAAAGAAAATTCAAAAATAAAATAATACTATTAAATGATTTTAATTAATTATAATATATATTTAAATGGTTAATATCATATAATGTATGTTTTAAATTTTATAAAAATTTATTTATATCTAAAATGCTTTTAGAAGTTAAAAAATATAATTTCATATATACACACACTATATTATATATATATATATGTATAATTGTTTACATAATTTTAAAATCAATTTACAAATAAAATAAATATATATGTATTTAAAAATAGTTTAAAACTCTTGTAAAATTTATGCAAAATATATTACATATTTCTATTTGTGATTTTTTTTAATATTCAGTACAATTTTTAAAATAATATAATAAATATTTACAATTAAAATATACATAAAACTAAAATAAATTCACTTGGGCCAATAGCAATATTGCAAGTATATAGTTATATCAAAGTATTATTATTATTATTTACATTAATATATATATATATATATATTTGAGGAAGGGTCCTTGATTCGATTTCTAAAAACACTGGCAAAACGCAATACACTAAGACATATTACAAAGTAAAGGGTTGTTTTGGTTGTTTTAGCATAATGCTACAGTATGAATTTTGTTACAGTATTGCTACGGTACGAACTTTGCTACATTTTTTTTAGGATCTTACATATTAAACTGAAAAGACCAAAGCAAATATGAGGATATTTTACAAGTCAAGTATTGATCTGACGATAATTTCTAGTTTATAAGCCAGTGTAAAAAAAGTCCGAAAAACGCCTTACTATGGCTTTGAAATGGACATAAGTACACGACTTAGAAGATAGCCATAAATTACTATCCCCTGATAGTGTTATTAACCCATGAATGATATTTTTAGTTCACTACGTATTCCTTAAACATATGAACACATGAAAACATACATACAGAACAGAATTAATTCAACACAGAATTAATTTAGCCTGCCATTCATGCTATATTCAATATATTATTACAAATTTAAAACTTACAAATAAAAACTTACGAAAGATATCAGAAGCGGTCTTCAGATATCAACACAAGTGGAAGCAGTAGATTCTTCCTTATTGTACACACTTTAAATATTACACACTTATAATGGCAGATGGTTTTGGAGTAGATAGAGAATGGATGAAAAATTAAAGTATGCCTTCTTCAAATGAAGTGCCCTCTATATATTGCTAAGGCCGGATGTGAGCTGAGAACTCAAATTATTTTTCCTCTGGACTTCAGAATCTTCAAATTCGAAAGTGATTGCTAACTTTATTAAAGTTGATATAGATTAGGCCATTTGTTAAACCCAAATGGAGAATCTTTATAGGTTAGGCCGTCTTTATTGAAGCAACGTGTCTACTTTATTAAAGTAGTGTGACTTTTTGCTGGCAATGTTATTGTTTTTGGTCTGGAACCATTTTCCCTCTATCATGTCCCACATTGTGGGCCTCCCTTTCAGTCTTGTCAAACATTTCGGCAAAATCTTCATCATTCATGTCTGAAAATTGGTCATCTTCAGCTATATTTTTTCTTTTGAAGAGGCCATCAATGTGCCATATTTCGCATCTTCTTTTTTCCAAATTCTTTATTAGATCTTTCTTCATCTCTTCGATTTAGGCATAAAGAATTTCTTCTTTGGTGACCACATCCTTTTGCATTTTTAGTTTCCAGCAATGTGCTGGAATGGACTAGGAGCTTCTTTATGTTGTTTCATGTTCTCCAGTTCCTGATAATCTTTTATTTTCTTACTTATCTCTGTTATCATTACTCGACCAAATATTTGACTTATGTTATTATCAACTCTGGTCAATTTATCTCAAATTTAGTAAAGAAACACCTATATAGACAAGGAATTTCTTTTTCGATATAACTAATTCATGGTCTCCATTTCCATATCTAAGGAATGGAAAATTCAATAAAGAAATATATTGAACCTGACCCTATTATCATTAGGTATTGGCCCAGTCATTTATTTTGGATGAAGCAACAACACAATCAAAATGTAGTTCTTTTATTTTTTCAGGAGGAATATCAGTAAGTGGTCCATTGTTTGTCCACCATTCATAAAAGCAATTTGGTATAGGACGTTTATAAACTTCTGAACATATCTTGATGAACCATGAATGTTTCTTTTTATTATTTTCATAAAGGAGAACTTTATTTAATGCGTCAACATAATCCTACTAATTATACATGATAGTAGTTCTTTTATCAGGCTAGAACATTTCCTATTCTTTAAGGGTTGATAATCCCCATCCTTCTGGCAATATTAGCCTTTTTATGATTATTTTGCTAAATCTACAAACATTTTGATCTCCGACATTAAAATGTGTTATTTCACTGGTTTTAGAGGCTTTTATTATTGACTTATAGTATCCTCTTTGTTTGTAAGCTGTGATGGTAAATGATGCCGTATCTAGGTATCTTTGCATCAAATTCCAAGGATCATTTTCCCTTTTCAGATCATTGAATTCTAAAAGAAGTATAACTTCTTTATGAGGATTTTCTGCATATGTTGTTATATTCTCCTCGTTTTCTTCATTGCCAGTTATGCTAGCATATGAAGATGATGTTGTTTGGCTATTAGCTGTCTGACTATTTGCCCCTTGCCTTTTCTTTAATTCCAGAAATTCTTTGTACAAAGGATCAGTAGCGCTATTACTCGCTGAGTTACTTAGATTTTCGGCTATTAGCCTTTTATTACCATATTGAGCCAGGATTTTTCCTCTGCCTCTTCCTATGTAGAAGGAATTACTCCTTCCTCTAGGGATCATTGTTCTGTAAAAATTCACGAGTTAAAAAATCTGGAAGACTATTTTGTTCACCTTTTTTATAGAGGATTTCAAAATCAAAAGGTGCTAAATGAGCTTGCCATCTGGCAAACATCTGTTTTGATATGTCACGTTTAAAATCTTTAATAAACATATATTTAACTGATTTACAATCAGTTTTTATAATAAATTTTTGATTATATAGATCATCTTGAAATTTTAAAACACATTTAACTATAGCAAAAATTTCCTAGGCCATGATCACATAGTTCTTTTGACTTTTAGTCCATTTACTTGAGTGAAACCTGACAATATATTCTTGTTTTGTTTTTGGACATATTTGTTTTAAAATTCCACCAAATCCTATATCTGACGAATCGGTTTTAATTATTTTTTCCCAATTTCGATTTGAAAGCATTAAACAAGGCAAATTTTTTACCTTTTCTTTTATTATTTTAACAGCTTTAGTATGTTGTTTTGTCCATGGGTCTGGATTCTTTTTTAATCTATCATATAAGATAGTAGCATATGTAGCTAAATTAATATAATAAGAGGATATATAATTTAAGCTACCCAAAAACCTTTATAATTGTGTTTTATAAGTTATTATATCAGGAAATTTTGAAGCAAATTCTACACTTCTATTTATAGGAATTATTTTTCCTTTTCCAATATTATATCCTGAAAAATCTCACATTTGTTTGAAATAAAGACATTTTTGCTCTTTGTGTTACTAAGCTGTTTTGAATAAAGATTTTTATAAAAATATCTAGGTGTTTAAATTGTGTTTCAATATCTTTAGAAAATACAAGAATATCATCAATATAAACTATAATAAATTCACTATATGGAATAAAAATATCATTCTTTATTTTCTGAAACTCCGAGGGAGCATCTTTTAAACCAAAAGGCATTGTTGTCCATTCATAATGTCCAATTGGGACATTAAAAGTAGTTTTGTATTGGTCAATTTTTGAAATTTGGATCTGCCATGTAATAGCCCGCAGTTCCATACCCCTTGAATTGACATTAATCTCCATCAAATCAACTCAAGAAGAACGGAAATACGAACCATTTGGGTTAAAGAAGAAGGAGGTAGAAGAAGAAAATAGAAAACAACATCAGAATCTCACAATCGCAGCGGAACAAATATAATATATAACAACAGATTTTTATACAAAAGAATCTGTAACTGTATAATACTTACAATCATCAGAGTACACAATCAACACATCAAATCTGGACAGTTTAATAACTTGTCCTTACATAGTGGAATATATAAATCTACGGAAATATGCCCCATCATCCAGCTCGTCTCCTGAGCTCCACAGTAGTAATAATTGCATGATATACATCTCATTACAAGAATGAGGCATCCCAAAACATGGGGAACACAATAATATACCACAACATAAACTGTAATCCGAGAACATACCTTTTATTTAGCGTTTATTAGCATTTTAACTTACATTGTGCAATAAGCGCAGAAGCGAGCTCCACAAGCGAAGCGCAACCCCTTTGCTACCTACTAAAATGCTCAATAACCAAGTTAGAACCATGCATATAAAGATAGATCGATATACTTATCATAAGCAACACACATATAACATGTTTTTTACTTCACAACTAAATTTTTAAATTCAGGACAGCGAACAAATCATAGTTTTTAGCCAACCAAACGACAGAATTTTGCGAGGGAATCTATATAAAATTTGTTGCATTTATTTCAGGTTTTCCGGAATGTCCAAAATCATCGAATTCGGACCATCCGTTCAAAAGTTACGGCCATTTTACTAAAATGATACGCTTCAGCCCCGAGCAATTAGCGCAGGCCTGAAATGTAATTTCAGATTTTCGACCTCCTAAATGACAGAAATAAGAAAAGCTTATAAAACAAAAGTTGGAGCTTAGGCTCTAAGCTTTCCAGAAAGTGCAAGATCGTCAAAATCCGATACACCAGTAAAAAGTTATGGTGAAAATACTAAGGGTATGTGCTTCAGATTTTTACTTCGCCCAGACCAGCGACTAATATTGGTGTTTTAAGCCTAGTGGATGAAGGTATTTATCAAAACATTCTAAACAAAAGATGTAGCACAGTTTCTAGGCTTTCCGAAAAGTCTAAGATCGTCTCATTTTAGCCATTTAAAAGTTATGGTTATTTTCGTTTCAGCATATATTGGACAATTTTGGGTTTTTCCAAAGTTTGCTTTTATTATTTCAAAGTACAAACCATCAAACTTCAAATTTTCTAAAGAAACCATCATAAACACAAAGTCATTTATTTTCTTATATATCCATGAAATAAGTTTACATTTGATTTGTTTCCGATTTATTCAAGTTTATTTCATTCATAATTTAAATTCAAGTTAATTTGCTTCAATTTAATTTGAATTCAATTATATTTAATTTCCCTATGCTTCAAATTTGAATTTAATTATTTTAAAATTTTATTCCGTTTATTCAATTCCATTAACACTAATGAATTCTATTTAATCAATTATCATCCATCTAACAACCAATGCATATCAAACATTAACATCCATCCAGAATCTACACTAAATCAATTATACATTTCCAAGTCAAAATTTTCTATTTCATACACTTCCAAGTTTATTGACATTTAGTTATATTCAACTTTAATTAGTTTCCATTTACAAATTTTATATTTCATTAATTTTAAATTTTATTCATTCACTTGTATATATCATTCATTTTACAGCTTAAATTTCTTTTATATTTACAACTATCAATAGATCTTCACATTTTATTATTCACTCTCACACTGGTATATTATTCCTCTACTTATCCTTATTAGCATTTTAAACTTTTTAAGTATTTGGTAAGTTATAGTTATGCAAATAGAATGTAGTTAAACAACATAAAACCTCTTTTCATTCAAAGTTGAATTTTCAATTAATTAATTCTTAAGTCATTACTTAAATTTCACTATAATTTAATTTCACATTTACATTCACATATAGTATTTCCATTTTATATTAACATAATTGTGAATCACCTTTAAATGTTAATTTAAATTCCAATTATTTACTAACAATTTTATTTATATTTGCAAACCATTAATTAAATGCATATTTCATTATTCAAACCTATACTTGTATATTATCCAATTAACAATTCATATAACATTTTTGAACTTCTTAAATATTTTGGTAAGTTATATCTAGGCTATAGAATGAAATTTAATACTATGCGAGTTTTACAGTTTCAATTTTATTTTAAATTCATAATTTCCTAATTCTAAGGATTTCTACTTCAATTGATATTTCACTTAGCTCTTAGGTTCATTTCTCATTTCGCAATTCAGAAGTTCCGTAATGATTCAAGTATTAATTCATTTCAACCATTAAACGAAAAATCATTAATTATTAAAGAACTCAAGAATTCCAATCCCGGTTTCATTTCAAATCAAGTTTTGAAATAATATATACTTATATAATTTATATATCAAATCATACTATAGAGAATACAAAATAAAACTAAATTTTAATCAAAACAGGGTTTAGAAAAACTATTAAGTGATCTCCCCCACTTGGACTCTCGAAAATAAACGTCGATGATGCGTGCACTCATCACCGAAATCATTCTCTAGTGTCAAGAGGGGAGTATAACACTTACTTCATTTGAAATCCTTTGAAAACAATTTCTAATCGAATATACTATCATATAATACTTATATTTTACA
This sequence comes from Allium fistulosum, assembly GCA_030737815.1. Lineage (NCBI taxonomy): Eukaryota > Viridiplantae > Streptophyta > Magnoliopsida > Asparagales > Amaryllidaceae > Allium > Allium fistulosum. The sequence goes on along the minus strand of CM060906.1, from coordinate 270,603,060 downwards.
TTTCAAATTTTTGTTAATAAATTTTCAAAACACCGGAATTTAAATTCTCCATCTTAATTTAAATTCATTTTTATTTCATTTTATTTACCATTTATATTCATTGTCAATCATATTTACAAGTTTCATTTCTTAAAATCATCCAATAGTCAATAGTTAGAAATATTGACTAATCAACAATAAACGATGATAATCTAATATTATCATCTCCTAACAACCAATACAATCAAAATTTATAAATTTTCAAGATAAGTCTTTTATATATAGAATATAATCCAAAACAGTATTATGTCAATCTGTCCTATTCGAGTGTTTAGAAATTCCTATCGATGCCTTGGCGTCCCAAGTACTAACCAGAATTCATAAATACTCAACGGAACAAATTAACACAATATAAAATCATTTTTATATCAAAATTACAAATACGCTCTCTCATATACACTCAACTCATTCATATAGTTTACCTCTATTTCAATGAGTTATTCCCCACTAGAGCCAAGGTTTATCGCTAAACCAAAGCTCTGATACCAACTGTAACGACCCGCCATTTTGGACCGTTCAAATCGACAAATCAAACACACATGCCGATTCCAAACCATTCAAAAGGGCGGATGGTTAATGGGGTAAAAGAAAGAAGAGAAAAGAAACAATCACAGAATCTCGCAGCGGAAGGAACAAGATATAATAATAAAATAATAGTTCATGAAGCTGTTAAATAAATAAATTTGATTATTATTATACATCATAAATCAGAGTTACATACATATCAGAGATAATACAATAATGCAGCGGAAAAATAATATGGTAGTAGAATACAAATGATGTAATACCAAACTCCGTCTTCGTCCTCCAAAATAGATCTTCAACCTTATCTGAAATGCTCAGGCTGACCCGAGCATAATGAAAAGACAAAACACTCGAGTCAGGACTAAAATATCTCATGTAAGTCAAATCGAATAAGAAAATATGAGTGTGACGGCGTCAGAGATGTTTACGGGGTTTGACATCTCCTGTCCAGTGTCAACGTGAGTGCAATAACTTAAGAGATGTTACGGGATTTTCCATCTCTCAAGGATCCGTTAAACTATCTACTATGTAGTACAATACGCTATTATAATATGTCTACATTAAAGTAAAAGTATTAAAATAGCGTTAAGCCATGGCCCATTCCACCCTTAACACAGTTTATATTCCCAAGAGCATATACAAGACCGTAGTTTCCCCAAAACCGGAAGTCACCAGAGGGCAATCCATATACTAAAGGTACAAACCAAAATCGTAGTGGTCGCGAATAGGATAATCAGTATGACAAGGTACATGAGGCAATACCAACTAGGATACTAGTAGTTGCGTGATCCGGACTGATGTTGGGCATAGCAGCTACTACCCCAACACCGCGAAACAACACTCCCAAATCAAGGGGTGCACCCAAATCGAATCACAAATGTAATAGACATGGTATCGAAGAAGTGTGTCCGCTAGAGGTGGCGAACCTCAATGGCCCGGCGCGGCTCCTGTTTTAGTCATGTCAGGGGTCATCCAATATCGTTCTCTTTCTTCAATCAACGCGTTCATCAAACCATCCACTTCGTTCTGGATCAACCCTCCGCGTATACTAGTTATTAAAGTGGTTTTCGGTATCGACAGAGAGTATGTCCATATCCGATCCCGGTCTCTTTAATAACTACGTATTACTACACCGATGGCTCTTTTACATTTTCAAAATCAATTCATAATTGATTATCAAAAATATCATATTCGCTTCAAAAATAAAAGCCATTTCAAAATCATCATATCTACTCAAAGTATACGATTTCATTTCAAAATCATTTCGCCTCAATATCTCATTTCGTTTTCAAAATCATTTCGAATTTCAATTTAGGTTGCAACTTCATTTAACCCAATTCGTATTTAAATTCGAGATTTAAACATAAACAATTCACCTTATTTACCAGCTTGAAAATTTTAGAAAATAGTTTTAAGTAGTTTAAAAGTAGTTTAAATAATCAAAATAGTTAAAGTAGTTTAATAGAAAATATTTAAATAGTTAAAAATAGTTTAATAGAAAATATTTAAATAGTTTAATCGAAAATAATTTGAATATAAAAATGGTTTATATAGTAAAACAGTTTGAAAATCAAAATAATTTCAATATTTAAAGAATATAGATTTTAAATCATTCATACTAAAATATTCATTAAAACAATTCCAAAGTCAAGCCAGTCAACTTCCCAATTTCCTACCCAAATCAATTCCAATTTCCATTTCAATTTAATCGATTCAATTCCGATTTCAACTCGAATAATTTTTGATTCCATATAAATTTCGATCCCAATAAACAAATTCCGTTCACCTTCAATTTCCAATTTCAAATCAATTTCCAATTCCAAATTAATTTCCAATTCCAATCCCAATTCCAAATGAATTTAAATTTCAATTCCAAATTAATTTAAATTCCAATTTCAAATTAATTTTCAATTTCAATTCCAAATCCAATTTCAAAATATCGATTTAAACATTAAATCAAATTTACTTTCAATACCAAATTTTTGAATCCAAATTTCAATTCTAAACTCAAACCTGAAATATCATTTCATATAAATTTTCCTAGAAATATTCAAAGTTCGAATAAAAGTCCAATCTTTAAAACAAATCAACTTCCGAAATTTATGCCGTATTTCAATTTTTAATTAAAAACTAAACTTCGATTAATTAAACAATTTCGTTTATCAAGTTTAAATTCCAACATTTCAAGCTCCAATTCAAAATAATTCAATTTCCATAATTTGGATTTTTTCTTAAAATCAATTCATTTAAATAATTTCAAAACAACTTTTAAAATCAATTAATTTAGCCAACCCGGTGTCCGTATATAATTTTCTATCCTATGGCCAAGTGATTATTTATTTCAGTTAAATGTTAGGGATGAATATATATCACTTAACCGATCACAGTGTCATATGTATCACAGGATATATATAAGCAAATAAACATCCAAACAATTAAATATCAACCAATAGCATCCATCGAAATAAATCATCCAATAGACAATACAATTCACAGCAATTTCATAGTTATCAATATCAGGTAATTTAATCGCAATTAAATTTTAATTTTAATTTGACTGTCAATTTTTAATTTCTAACATTAAATTCGATGACAATCTATATGACAATTAAATTTTATCAAACAGCGACAAATAAAATCGTAACACTTCATAATGTCAAATTTAACTAGCATAAAGATATTTAGTATGTTGTGAGCGTTATAAAACACTCACATTGATTTTCTGTTGTCGCCGAGACGTTCCGGTTTGGAACTAAAACTGGACGACGCCCAACTTTAGCCCAAATTTCCACCGTCTCCAAATCCATCCAAACCAGTTTCATTTCGAAGCTCTCGTCATTACGATCGCAACGCAAAAGGTTTCGTTCCAATCGGACCTCGTATGAAAAAGTTATACATTTTTGAAGTTAACACGAATTTATATTATAAATATTTACAATTTTCTTTTATAATTTTAAACCTCATCAGATCTGGGCCGTCCATTTTTTCTTCCACCAGATCAGGCCGTCCCCCCCCCTTCTCTTCTCCCTCACGTAACTCCCAGAAAATGAAACCCATAGGCCGTCGTTTCTTCCATCAATTTTCACGACCTCCACGACGACTTCCAGAACGATCAGGGAATACCACGTCGAAGGCCTTCAAGGAAGCTACCATCGGCCAGAGTAGGGTGGAGCTCGGCCATCTCTGCTGCACGCAAATCGAGGAAAAATGCGAAACTTTAAATGCAAATTCCCGTTGATCCGTTGCTCCGTTTTCGATCATCTCCGTATGGATTTGAAGCTCTCGTCGTCCTCTACAACTTTGTAGTTGACGACTTTTGCTAATTGTTGATGGATTGAAAGGAAAATGAGGAAGAAGTTTCGAAATTTTCTGGCCATTGAATTAAAAGTGGCGGCTAAGGGCTGAAACCCTAGGGTTTTTGGAAAATAGAGAAAGTGAGGGGCTTTTATAGAAAAATACGCGACACTATTCATCCCGGATTTTCCGAACTCCAAACGAAGCGTGTCGGCTGACGTTTCTAAGGTTTACCCCGCGTTCCGAACACAATGGAATAGGTTTCGGAAGCTAATTCGATCATCTGTGCGAGTTACGGAAATAAACGGTCGATCTAAAATTGGATCGGTTAATCAAATTTCTGTGCGTTTGGGCTCGCCCCGGACAAACGGTAAATCTGATTGACATGAAATTTGAAACCTTACAATAATATGACATTACGGATCCGATGAATTTGGTTTCGTCGAAATCCGAGACTTTTTGAAAAATGACTATTTTCTCTCGCCGAATTAATATTAAAAACAATTCGATGCGTTTCGAGCTGCCACGATCAAACGATAACTCCGATTGCTATGAAAATTGAAATCCGACAATAACAAACTATTACGGATTCAATGGAACTAGTTTCGTTCAATTCTGAGACTGTTCGAAAAATGGCTATTTTTCAGTCGATAATTAAATATTAAAAATATTCAATTTCCACAAATTAACTTTAAATCCAATTTTAAAAGTTCTATAACATCACTATAACCCCAATATGATAAGATAAAATTTTAAAAATTATTTTCAATCATATTCAACTCGATTTCAATTATTTCTGAAATTTAACTTATTAAATTATCGATTTAATTGTCTAATTAAATCCAATATTCGAAAAATAAATTATTCGACTGTTTAATTTCAATATAAAATTCCCAATTTTAAATTATTAACTTTTAAATCAAATCTTAATTGTTCACAAATTCCATTTTTAATTTCACAGTAATTAACAATCTTCTACAATGTAGTTTTCCATTATAAATCCAATATAAAAGATTATATTAGATTCAGCGTTCAATTATATTGTAACTCAAATTCAAGTTACTTAATTCCAAATGAATTCTTCTATTTCGATTTACACTTTCATTATTGAATCAACCATTTACTTATACATTATTATCAATAGTTTATAATTCATTTACTTTCATTTTCTTCAACTATCATCTTATTTAAATTCACAGTAATATTAAATTACATTCATTTACATTGATTTCCATATTATAACTTCAATATTAAATGTAACATTTTATTTATTTCGTTGTTTACAAACACAATTCAATTCAATTCAATTACTTGTTACATTCAAATTTAAATCTTTACTTACGTTCAATTACAAGTTAACATCTTTATCGAATTACAGTTTCAATTATTATCTGCTTTCAATCAACTGTAATATTAAGTTACATTTATTTATATTAGTTTCAATAACATAAACTTCCATTATTAAACCTACCATTTTATTTATTCTTTGTTTACAATCATAACCAATTTGGTTTACAATCAAATTCAATTCATTATTTACATTCACTACAAGTTAACATCCATATTTAATTTACAAATAAGTTATTTCAGAATTCAGTTTTGTATTTTAACTTGTAATTCACATTTAACAACACAAAATTTTATTTCCTTCGGATTTTTATCCAAAATTTTCATTTTAATTCGTATTTTTAAAGTGTTAAAAATACGGGTCGTTACATTCTCTCCCTCTTAAAACTTTTCGTCCTCGAAAAGGAACGGAGAAGGGGAAACCATCATTTAGATATAATTCATTCAAAATATTCTACTTATTTGCAAAATTTTGTTATAGGATTTTTTTTTTCAAAATTTTCTAACTCCCGGATTTTTAAAAAATTTCGGCAGCAACTCCTTTGCGCGGCTAGGACCGAAAAATTTCACAGTAGTAATAATTGCATGATATACATCTCATTACAAGAATGAGGCATCCCAAAACATGGGGAACACAATAATATACCACAACATAAACTGTAATCCGAGAACATACCTTTTATTTAGCGTTTATTAGCATTTTAACTTACATTGTGCATTAAGCGCAGAAGCGAGCTCCACAAGCGAAGCGCAACCCCTTTGCTACCTACTAAAATGCTCAATAACCAAGTTAGAACCATGCATATAAAGATAGATTGATATACTTATCATAAGCAACACACATATAACATGTTTTTTACTTCACAACTAAATTTTTAAATTCAGGACAGCGAACAAATCCTAGTTTTTAGCCAACCAAACGACAGAATTTTGCGAGGGAATCTATATAAAATTTGTTGCATTTATTTCAGGTTTTCCGGAATGTCCAAAATCATCGAATTCGGACCATCCGTTCAAAAGTTACGGCCATTTTACTAAAATGATACGCTTCAGCCCCGAGCAATTAGCGCAGGCCTGAAATGTAATTTCAGATTTTCGACCTCCTAAATGACAGAAATAAGAAAAGCTTATAAAACAAAAGTTGAAGCTTAGGCTCTAAGCTTTCCAGGAAGTGCAAGATCGTCAAAATCCGATACACCAGTAAAAAGTTATGGTGAAAATACTAAGGGTATGTGCTTCAGATTTTTACTTCGCCCAGGCCAGCGACTAATATTGGTGTTTTAAGCCTAGTGGATGAAGGTATTTATCAAAACATTCTAAACAAAAGATGTAGCACAGTTTCTAGGCTTTCCGAAAAGTCTAAGATCGTCTCATTTCGTCTAGCCATTTAAAAGTTATGGTTATTTTCGTTTCAGCATATATTGGACAATTTTGGGTTTTTCCAAAATTTGCTTTTATTATTTCAAAGTACAAACCATCAAACTTCAAATTTTCTAAAGAAACCATCATAAACACAAAGTCATTTATTTTCTTATATATCCATGAAATAAGTTTACATTCGATTTGTTTCCGATTTATTCAAGTTTATTTCATTCATAATTTAAATTCAAGTTAATTTGCTTCAATTTAATTTGAATTCAATTATATTTAATTTCCCTATGCTTCAAATTTGAATTTAATTATTTTAAAATTTTATTCCGTTTATTCAATTCCATTAACACTAATGAATTCTATTTAATCAATTATCATCCATCTAACAACCAATGCATATCAAACATTAACATCCATCCAGAATCTACACTAAATCAATTATACATTTCCAAGTCAAAATTTTCTATTTCATACACTTCCAAGTTTATTGACATTTAGTTATATTCAACTTTAATTAGTTTCCATTTACAAATTTTATATTTCATTAATTTTAAATTTTATTCATTCACTTGTATATATCATTCATTTTACAGCTTAAATTTCTTTTATATTTACAACTATCAATAGATCTTCACATTTTATTATTCACTCTCACACTGGTATATTATTCCTCTACTTATCCTTATTAGCATTTTAAACTTTTTAAGTATTTGGTAAGTTATAGTTATGCAAATAGAATGTAGTTAAACAACATAAAACCTCTTTTCATTCAAAGTTGAATTTTCAATTAATTAATTCTTAAGTCATTACTTAAATTTCACTATAATTTAATTTCACATTTACATTCACATATAGTATTTCCATTTTATATTAACATAATTGTGAATCACCTTTAAATGTTAATTTAAATTCCAATTATTTACTAACAATTTTATTTATATTTGCAAACCATTAATTAAATGCATATTTCATTATTCAAACCTATACTTGTATATTATCCAATTAACAATTCATATAACATTTTTGAACTTCTTAAATATTTTGGTAAGTTATATCTAGGCTATAGAATGAAATTTAATACTATGCGAGTTTTACAGTTTCAATTTTATTTTAAATTCATAATTTCCTAATTCTAAGGATTTCTACTTCAATTGATATTTCACTTAGCTCTTAGGTTCATTTCTCATTTCGCAATTCAGAAGTTCCGTAATGATTCAAGTATTAATTCATTTCAACCATTAAACGAAAAATCATTAATTATTAAAGAACTCAAGAATTCCAATCCCGGTTTCATTTCAAATCAAGTTTTGAAATAATATATACTTATATAATTTATATATCAAATCATACTATAGAGAATACAAAATAAAACTAAATTTTAATCAAAACAGGGTTTAGAAAAACTATTAAGTGATCTCCCCCACTTGGACTCTCGAAAATAAACGTCGATGATGCGTGCACTCATCACCGAAATCATTCTCTAGTGTCAAGAGGGGAGTATAACACTTACTTCATTTGAAATCCTTTGAAAACAATTTCTAATCGAATATACTATCATATAATACTTATATTTTACATTTCAAATTTTTGTTAATAAATTTTCAAAACACCGGAATTTAAATTCTCCATCTTAATTTAAATTCATTTTTATTTCATTTTATTTACCATTTATATTCATTGTCAATCATATTTACAAGTTTCATTTCTTAAAATCATCCAATAGTCAATAGTTAGAAATATTGACTAATCAACAATAAACGATGATAATCTAATATTATCATCTCCTAACAACCAATACAATCAAAATTTATAAATTTTCAAGATAAGTCTTTTATATATAGAATATAATCCAAAACAGTATTATGTCAATCTGTCCTATTCGAGTGTTTAGAAATTCCTATCGATGCCTTGGCGTCCCAAGTACTAACCAGAATTCATAAATACTCAACGGAACAAATTAACACAATATAAAATCATTTTTATATCAAAATTACAAATACGCTCTCTCATATACACTCAACTCATTCATATAGTTTACCTCTATTTCAATGAGTTATTCCCCACTAGAGCCAAGGTTTATCGCTAAACCAAAGCTCTGATACCAACTGTAACGACCCGCCATTTTGGACCGTTCAAATCGACAAATCAAACACACATGCCGATTCCAAACCATTCAAAAGGGCGGATGGTTAATGGGGTAAAAGAAAGAAGAGAAAAGAAACAATCACAGAATCTCGCAGCGGAAGGAACAAGATATAATAATAAAATAATAGTTCATGAAGCTGTTAAATAAATAAATTTGATTATTATTATACATCATAAATCAGAGTTACATACATATCAGAGATAATACAATAATGCAGCGGAAAAATAATATGGTAGTAGAATACAAATGATGTAATACCAAACTCCGTCTTCGTCCTCCAAAATAGATCTTCAACCTTATCTGAAATGCTCAGGCTGACCCGAGCATAATGAAAAGACAAAACACTCGAGTCAGGACTAAAATATCTCATGTAAGTCAAATCGAATAAGAAAATATGAGTGTGACGGCGTCAGAGATGTTTACGGGGTTTGACATCTCCTGTCCAGTGTCAACGTGAGTGCAATAACTTAAGAGATGTTACGGGATTTTCCATCTCTCAAGGATCCGTTAAACTATCTACTATGTAGTACAATACGCTATTATAATATGTCTACATTAAAGTAAAAGTATTAAAATAGCGTTAAGCCATGGCCCATTCCACCCTTAACACAGTTTATATTCCCAAGAGCATATACAAGACCGTAGTTTCCCCAAAACCGGAAGTCACCAGAGGGCAATCCATATACTAAAGGTACAAACCAAAATCGTAGTGGTCGCGAATAGGATAATCAGTATGACAAGGTACATGAGGCAATACCAACTAGGATACTAGTAGTTGCGTGATCCGGACTGATGTTGGGCATAGCAGCTACTACCCCAACACCGCGAAACAACACTCCCAAATCAAGGGGTGCACCCAAATCGAATCACAAATGTAATAGACATGGTATCGAAGAAGTGTGTCCGCTAGAGGTGGCGAACCTCAATGGCCCGGCGCGGCTCCTGTTTTAGTCATGTCAGGGGTCATCCAATATCGTTCTCTTTCTTCAATCAACGCGTTCATCAAACCATCCACTTCGTTCTGGATCAACCCTCCGCGTATACTAGTTATTAAAGTGGTTTTCGGTATCGACAGAGAGTATGTCCATATCCGATCCCGGTCTCTTTAATAACTACGTATTACTACACCGATGGCTCTTTTACATTTTCAAAATCAATTCATAATTGATTATCAAAAATATCATATTCGCTTCAAAAATAAAAGCCATTTCAAAATCATCATATCTACTCAAAGTATACGATTTCATTTCAAAATCATTTCGCCTCAATATCTCATTTCGTTTTCAAAATCATTTCGAATTTCAATTTAGGTTGCAACTTCATTTAACCCAATTCGTATTTAAATTCGAGATTTAAACATAAACAATTCACCTTATTTACCAGCTTGAAAATTTTAGAAAATAGTTTTAAGTAGTTTAAAAGTAGTTTAAATAATCAAAATAGTTAAAGTAGTTTAATAGAAAATATTTAAATAGTTAAAAATAGTTTAATAGAAAATATTTAAATAGTTTAATCGAAAATAATTTGAATATAAAAATGGTTTATATAGTAAAACAGTTTGAAAATCAAAATAATTTCAATATTTAAAGAATATAGATTTTAAATCATTCATACTAAAATATTCATTAAAACAATTCCAAAGTCAAGCCAGTCAACTTCCCAATTTCCTACCCAAATCAATTCCAATTTCCATTTCAATTTAATCGATTCAATTCCGATTTCAACTCGAATAATTTTTGATTCCATATAAATTTCGATCCCAATAAACAAATTCCGTTCACCTTCAATTTCCAATTTCAAATCAATTTCCAATTCCAAATTAATTTCCAATTCCAATCCCAATTCCAAATGAATTTAAATTTCAATTCCAAATTAATTTAAATTCCAATTTCAAATTAATTTTCAATTTCAATTCCAAATCCAATTTCAAAATATCGATTTAAACATTAAATCAAATTTACTTTCAATACCAAATTTTTGAATCCAAATTTCAATTCTAAACTCAAACCTGAAATATCATTTCATATAAATTTTCCTAGCAATATTCAAAGTTCGAATAAAAGTCCAATCTTTAAAACAAATCAACTTCCGAAATTTATGCCGTATTTCAATTTTTAATTAAAAACTAAACTTCGATTAATTAAACAATTTCATTTATCAAGTTTAAATTCCAACATTTCAAGCTCCAATTCAAAATAATTCAATTTCCATAATTTGGATTTTTTCTTAAAATCAATTCATTTAAATAATTTCAAAACAACTTTTAAAATCAATTAATTTAGCCAACCCGGTGTCCGTATATAATTTTCTATCCTATGGCCAAGTGATTATTTATTTCAGTTAAATGTTAGGGATGAATATATATCACTTAACCGATCACAGTGTCATATGTATCACAGGATATATATAAGCAAATAAACATCCAAACAATTAAATATCAACCAATAGCATCCATCGAAATAAATCATCCAATAGACAATACAATTCACAGCAATTTCGTAGTTATCAATATCAGGTAATTTAATCGCAATTAAATTTTAATTTTAATTTGACTGTCAATTTTTAATTTCTAACATTAAATTCGATGACAATCTATATGACAATTAAATTTTATCAAACAGCGACAAATAAAATCGTAACACTTCATAATGTCAAATTTAACTAGCATAAAGATATTTAGTATGTTGTGAGCGTTATAAAACACTCACATTGATTTTCTGTTGTCGCCGAGACATTCCGGTTTGGAACTAAAACTGGACGACGCCCAACTTTAGCCCAAATTTCCACCGTCTCCAAATCCATCCAAACCAGTTTCATTTCGAAGCTCTCGTCATTACGATCGCAACGCAAAAGGTTTCGTTCCAATCGGACCTCGTATGAAAAAGTTATACATTTTTGAAGTTAACACGAATTTATATTATAAATATTTACAATTTTCTTTTATAATTTTAAACCTCATCAGATCTGGGCCGTCCATTTTTTCTTCCACCAGATCAGGCCGTCCCCCCCCTTCTCTTCTCCCTCACGTAACTCCCAGAAAATGAAACCCATAGGCCGTCGTTTCTTCCATCAATTTTCACGACCTCCACGACGACTTCCAGAACGATCAGGGAATACCACGTCGAAGGCCTTCAAGGAAGCTACCATCGGCCAGAGTAGGGTGGAGCTCGGCCATCTCTGCTGCACGCAAATCGAGGAAAAATGCAAAACTTTAAATGCAAATTCCCGTTGATCCGTTGCTCCGTTTTCGATCATCTCCGTATGGATTTGAAGCTCTCGTCGTCCTCTACAACTTTGTAGTTGACGACTTTTGCTAATTGTTGATGGATTGAAAGGAAAATGAGGAAGAAGTTTCGAAATTTTCTGGCCATTGAATTCAAAGTGGCGGCTAAGGGCTGAAACCCTAGGGTTTTTGGAAAATAGAGAAAGTGAGGGGCTTTTATAGAAAAATACGCGACACTATTCATCCCGGATTTTCCGAACTCCAAACGAAGCGTGCCGGCTGACGTTTCTAAGGTTTACCCCGCGTTCCGAACACAATGGAATAGGTTTCGGAAGCTAATTCGATCATCTGTGCGAGTTACGGAAATAAACGGTCGATCTAAAATTGGATCGGTTAATCAAATTTCTGTGCGTTTGGGCTCGCCCCGGACAAACGGTAAATCTGATTGACATGAAATTTGAAACCTTACAATAATATGACATTACGGATCCGATGAATCTGGTTTCGTCGAAATCCGAGACTTTTTGAAAAATGACTATTTTCTCTCGCCGAATTAATATTAAAAACAATTCGATGCGTTTCGAGCTGCCACGATCAAACGATAACTCCGATTGCTATGAAAATTGAAATCCGACAATAACAAACTATTACGGATTCAATGGAACTAGTTTCGTTCAATTCTGAGACTGTTCGAAAAATGGCTATTTTTCAGTCGATAATTAAATATTAAAAATATTCAATTTCCACAAATTAACTTTAAATCCAATTTTAAAAGTTCTATAACATCACTATAACCCCAATATGATAAGATAAAATTTTAAAAATTATTTTCAATCATATTCAACTCGATTTCAATTATTTCTGAAATTTAACTTATTAAATTATCGATTTAATTGTCTAATTAAATCCAATATTCGAAAAATAAATTATTCGACTGTTTAATTTCAATATAAAATTCCCAATTTTAAATTATTAACTTTTAAATCAAATCTTAATTGTTCACAAATTCCATTTTTAATTTCACAGTAATTAACAATCTTCTACAATGTAGTTTTCCATTATAAATCCAATATAAAAGATTATATTAGATTCAGCGTTCAATTATATTGTAACTCAAATTCAAGTTACTTAATTCCAAATGAATTCTTCTATTTCGATTTACACTTTCATTATTGAATCAACCATTTACTTATACATTATTATCAATAGTTTATAATTCATTTACTTTCATTTTCTTCAACTATCATCTTATTTAAATTCACAGTAATATTAAATTACATTCATTTACATTGATTTCCATATTATAACTTCAATATTAAATGTAACATTTTATTTATTTCGTTGTTTACAAACAAAATTCAATTCAATTCAATTACTTGTTACATTCAAATTTAAATCTTTACTTACGTTCAATTACAAGTTAACATCTTTATCGAATTACAGTTTCAATTATTATCTGCTTTCAATCAACTGTAATATTAAGTTACATTTATTTATATTAGTTTCAATAACATAAACTTCCATTATTAAACCTACCATTTTATTTATTCTTTGTTTACAATCATAACCAATTTGGTTTACAATCAAATTCAATTCATTATTTACATTCACTACAAGTTAACATCCATATTTAATTTACAAATAAGTTATTTCAGAATTCAGTTTTGTATTTTAACTTGTAATTCACATTTAACAACACAAAATTTTATTTCCTTCGGATTTTTATCCAAAATTTTCATTTTAATTCGTATTTTTAAAGTGTTAAAAATACGGGTCGTTACAGGATTAGTAGCGATTAGCCCTTGCACTTCTCTACTCCATCTTTTATTCCAAACTCGTTTCCCCACGAAAACGTACAAACTGAATCGAAGTGGTTTTCGAGAAATAAATCCCGGTCTCTTCGAAACGATCAGCGCATTGGCCAATATTGATAGTCGGTTATTTAACTATCAATTAACATTCACAAACAACCATCAAACATAAATAATTTCCCAAATTATTTATTAATCTCAAAATATCTTCGCAAGATATATTTCCATTTCAAACCTTTTTGGAAACAGTTTTCAAACCACACTCTTCTCATGGAATAAATTCCCAAATATTTATTCCCACTGAAAACACCAAGTACATATACTTTAGATTTTAAAATAATTTAAAAATACTTTATTTTAAGTTACACTGTAAACCATTTAAATTAAAAACTACTTTAATACTTTATTCAAAATATATACTTTAAGAATATTTAAAATAAGGCTACCTTATAAAATATAAAACTAAATGTTTATCTTTAAAACATATTACCAAGTCACCTTTAAATAATTGCTACTAAAATAAATTAGAAAAATACTTATTTTAAGATTTAAACATTTAAAAATAATGAATTTTCTAAAACATACTTTTAAAACCATCTTTAAACTTTTAATTTATACTTAAGAATTTTGCTTGAAAACGTACTTGGCTATCTAGGGAAATACACTTCTCATTCACATCTTTTAAAAATAAATCACTATTTATTTTTAAACAAATTTACCCATCCCTTTACTAAATTCTCATCTTGAATTTATTCTTCCAAATATCCACTGATAGATTATTTCACTTTATAAACCCAATTTATAAGTTCCATAGTTTCAACTTCCTTTAAAAATCCCGGTTTCAAGTATTTAATCAATTTCAAATTGATTTCCAAAATTTACTTCATTTAAAATAAATTCTTTACTTATCTAATTTTATTTCAAAACTTATAAATTTCAGGTTTAACTGCCTTGCGATGATTTAAAATCTTACTTTAACTGATAATATAAATCTTCACATATATTCCAAGATTTTCCTTTATTTCTTTCTAAACCATTTTAATTCTGAATTCAAAAATAATTCTTTCATTCCTTTAAATAATATCACTTAAGTTTTAAGATTCATTATTTCCCTCTTTATTCAAAATTTCTTTCCCATACTCGGAATTTATTTACTAGAATTTAAAAATAACTTTATCCTTTCCCAATTCATTCTTTAGTTTATTTAAATTCTCTATAATTACTTTACTAAAAAATTCTCTCTTATATTTTCTTTTTCAAAAATCCAATTCTATATCTTTTTATAACTCAGTATACCGAAAGGTATATTCAATCAAACCATAGCATCCAATATTCCAATTATCAATATAATTCATCACAGAATATCAAATAATCATAACACAGAATTTATTAGAAAAATCTAAATAATTTTGAGGAATCCAGTTGGATCCCTCCAACCTGTTTCCCTGCATCCACAGATGTTAGCACAATACCAATTCGACTTCGAGGTGGAATATCGCAGTATATGGGTTTAAATATTATCATCCGCTATTATGCGGCGCATAGGGTCTCATCCGCTATATAGTGCGAGAATCAATCACTCCAATATATATATACTATTATATAATATAGCACATCAACTCAATTAAATCATTCAACCAATTATTTAAATTTGACCATTTAAATTTATTGAACCCAGATGAGTGAGATTAACTCACCTTTTATTTTGTTGTTAGCAATCCATTCCAAACTGGCTTGTTCCCTTTCAGATTTTGACCTTGTAAAACATTATATGGTTTATTAATATTTGAACTAACCGAACAGTCTATTAACATTTAATAATGTAATTTAATACTAAAAATAATATTATTATTTTTAACAATATTAGTAACTAAAATAATTTTATCGGTTAATTAAACAGTTTAATCCCCAAATCCATTATATATATATTTCTTAAACTCTATATAAGTATTCAAATCAAAACAGAGAGGTTTATAATTCATTGAAAAAAAAACTTTTCTTTGATATGTAGATCTGTAAAAATCTGATTTTTTTCTAAATTACTTTTCTTCCTCTCTCAGCATATATATGTAACATTTATCCAATATTAAATTTATAAACAGGAATCGTTACCTCATCGATCGAGCACTCAGGATGCTAATTTCCTATCGTTCGACCAATCCTCACTGCCATCACAACCCTAAGCCATCACCACCTCAGCGCTTAAATCGAGTTGCGTCAACGTGAGCAACTCGCGATCAATACTTGCCCGACATCATCCACCCGCCTATCACCGCCCTGCCACGATCAATTTCCAACATCGATCGATGACGCTTCAAGCTCGCATTCGAGCGTTCGCTCACGGTCCTCTCATCGCGATTCCAAATACGCGAACCCCAATTTCGTTCGAATGAATTTGAACTCGCAGCCCTAGCTTCGCCGACCCAAGACGCCACTCCTTCGACTCTCGTGATTTCCCGCTTCCGTTGCGTGCTCGCACACGGCCTTCTCTCTCTCTCATTCTCTTTGAATAAATTGAATTCGTGAGTAATAATAGGAGGCAAAACCAAATTGATTTTCGATTATATATATTTTTCGTTTAATTCTGAAAGAAGGAACGGAGGCTCGAGTTTTAAAAAGGAAGGGAAGAGGTTGCGTGAGATTCTAGGCTTGCGTGGTTTGAATGGATATAGAATGGCGTACTTGAGAAGGTAAGCTATAGTGTCCCTGAAAAGAAGGGTAAAGTTTTGTGTGAAGGAAGTTCTTTTGATTGGGCAAACAATATACATTCTATTTAAATTGACTTGAATCTGCCGCTTAGAATCTTGACATCTTATTGAGGCGTGCCGCTAGGCGTTTATAATGTTATACCCCTATTATGAACGCAATGGAAAAAGTTTCGAATACAAATTCGATCGTATGGAGAAGATAGCTTTTTGAACCCAGTTATTATATTGAATTTTCGATATAAATTTCAGCACGTTTATATATTGTACGCTCACACAACAACTCCAAATACTACGAAAATTGAAATCCGATAATAATAAAATATTACGGATCTAATGGAACTGGTTTCATCGAAATCCGAGACTATGCCTCGGAAGGCTATTTTTAAATATCGATACAAACGATAAAATTTTAAAAATGAACAAAACACTTTAAATTCAATTTTTAAAGTTCCATCACCTTCAGTATTAACAATGTAAATTTCCAAGCCTTCAAATTATTTTTAATAGGTATAAAACTCCAGATTCAACATTTACCCAATCTCAAATTATTTAATTTAATAATTAAATTACCCAATAAATAGTTATATTTAAAATTCAAGTTAAAAAATTAACTTTTAAAATTTTAAAATCAATTAAATATTCCAATTTCAAATATCCTAAAATTACGGGTCGTCACATGCCAATAGCAAGATTTTAAATCAAACTTAGAAAATATGATGGACTCATATAGCCTATCTAGTAAATCATTTTTATTAGGAATTGGATGTCTAATCCATTTCAGGACCTTATTAAGAGGTTTATAATTTATTACTAATCTGGGTACCCCTCTTTCTTGTTCACTATATTTATTTACATAAAATGCAGTACTTGACCAAGGTGATTGAGATGGTTTTATTAAACCTTTTTTTATAATGATTCAATTTCCTTTTTGCATAATTCTAAATATCCATAATTCATTTGACATGGTCTTGCTCTAGTAGGAATTTTCTTCTCATCAAAACTCTCTTCATATGGTAGGTCAACGATATTTTCTTTCTATCCCAGAAGGCATTTGGATGATCATTACAAATTTGGTATAAAAAAAATTCTTGTAATTTTGGAGTTTTTTTTTTCTATATTAAGAGAAATAACTTCTTGTTTTAGAAAATTTAGATGATAGGTCTTTTGTGTCAAAAGATATTTTATTTCATGTGAAACCTTTGTAATAGGTTTAGTTATAAATTCAAAAGTAATAAGCTTGTTTTCATATATATTTGTTATTCCATTTTTATCAATATTTGTTATAGGATAAATCTTATCTATAAATGGTGTTTCAAGTATGACTTGTTTAGTAATATTTTTTTACTAGTAGAAAGCTTTTAGGAATACAAGTTTTATTTTTACATATATAAGCATGTGGTAAGTTAAACTTAATATTTGGTTTTTCTCCACCTGCATGGCTCAATGAATTAGTAGATTTATGAAAATACCTAGTTGGAATTATTCAATCTTGAATTACATTCATATTTGCACCACTATTTACAAGTGCTTTTGATTCTGTTTTAAAATGATTATCAATTAAAAGTGTTATTTTGATAAATCATTTTTGAGATATCACAATATCTAATTTTGAAAGAAATTCTTCTTGTTCTAGAATTTTTATTTGAGAATGATTTATTTGATTACTTTCAATAGGGATAATTTTTCTGAATGTTCTAGAAAAGAGAGTCTACAATCAAGATTTTTATTTTTATTTTTTATGATTTGAAATTTTCTTTTTAAGTTTTGGATTTCATTATTAAGATCTTCGATAGTAGTAGGATATTCAATCCTTTGTCTTTTTTTAAAGTTTATGAACTTCATTCATAGAATATGGATTTTTAGAACTACCAATATTTTGAAATGTCTCGGTTAATGTTTCGTTATTTTTACTTGTTTCTGGAATATCTTCCATTTGATCTATAAATTTTGATCTTAATTCCGGGTCTTTACCTAATTTTAAAACTTCTATAATATTATTATTAGTTAATACATTTATATTTAAATCTTGAAATTGTAAGAGGATTTTATAAAATTCATCCTTTTCAGCATCACTACCGATTATTGGGTATAGATAGGGTTTTCCTTGCCTACAAGGTTCACAACATTCATCATATTTTGATGATTCTTCATTAAGAGCTTTAAGTTTTTTTAAAGTAACCGAATAGTCTGAATCATTTCCAGATTCTATTCTAAATCATTTTCAGAACTAGAGTTTAATAGAAGTTTTGATAATATTTCTTTTAATTCATTATCAATTTGTATATTGTTAATTTTCTTTTTTTAATTTACATCTATTAGCATAATGTCCAACTTTTCCACATTTATAACAGTGGATGATTTTAATTTTATTTTTATTTAATGTTTCTTCTTTTCTTTGAGCTTTTTGCTCTATCATTTTATGAGAATAAAATTTCTTCATTTTACGAAAAGATTTCTTAAATTTAACAATTTTCTATGAGGTTTTTTAATGTTTGAAACATCCATTCCAAGTTGACTACAAAACTATCCTAATTGATTTCTTTCAGTCAAATTTTGGCGTTTTATTTGTTGATATAATTTTATTTCATTACATAATGATAAACCTTAATGGATACATGCACTGATAAGTGTGACGTCGCACCCCGAGACCCATATTAACAAAGAGCATTATGAAGTTATACTGTCTGTTAATGCGGAGAATAGGGCTGGTTAGGAGCGACCATCCGTAAGCTTTGTCTTAAACATCTATTGAATACGTTGATTTGGTGCTCCAAATGTTTTCTCTTTTATCTTCCTCAAGTGGATCGACATACCCAATAAATGTTTAATACAAAACTACGATGGCTAACGGATCTATCAGAAAAAAATAATATCAACAATAAATATAACAGATCACAGAACAGTAGTCACATATATACATATAAACAGATACATCATAGTACAACACATAGTGATACAATAGTGGTGGTACATATAACACAATATATACATCAATTCATAATGAATAAGTACATATCGGAGTTTACAAAACACCACAAAAATACACAAAAGGTGGCTAGTAGATAATCCAAAGTGGAAGTAGCATAGGAGAAATCAACAGCAGGTAACTAACCTGAAATAACTCAGTCTGACCCGAGTATATAAAAATACACGGGTCAGTATAACTTGAACAAGATGATTAGTAGATGATAAATAAGATATAATTTCTCATAAGGGAACATTCCTTTAATAAAAAAGGAATGATATAAACTCAGATTTACTCAAATTCCAAGTGATGGAAAACACTGAATTATCTCAGGATTAACACATGAATGACACCTACTCAATATGGATGTTTCCTTCTTAGAAAGTTACTCGTAATATAAATTCTAATAAAAGTCATATATGATCTCAGAAGAAAACCACAGAAATCTCAGAAATAAATAAAACAGTCGTCTAGAGATGGTGAAA
Source organism: Allium fistulosum (assembly GCA_030737815.1). Taxonomy (NCBI): domain Eukaryota; kingdom Viridiplantae; phylum Streptophyta; class Magnoliopsida; order Asparagales; family Amaryllidaceae; genus Allium; species Allium fistulosum. The sequence continues at coordinate 270,583,146 of CM060906.1, read as the reverse complement.
TCATAAATAAAACTCACTCAGAAAATTACTCGGATTGGACCTAAATCCTAGATGACAAGCCGAAGCCATGCCGCATGTGCAAATCTCGTGATGGCCCGAAGCCATACCAGTACTGGTATATGTATAAGGTACCTATCTCATGATGACCCGAAGGTCATAAATGTCTCGTGGTGACCGAAGGCCACAAATGTCTCGTGATGATCGAAGTCATAAATGTCTCGTGATGACCGAAGTCGTAAATATCTCATGACGTGTAACGCCCCGGATTTTCGCGCTCGAAAATCAACATCCGTACTTCACATTGTACTAGAATGCCGCAGATTCGACCGTTCAAATCCGATTCGCCGGAGCTATAACACAATTAAGTAAATAACACAGCGGAAGAAAAGAATAATACATTGATATACAATATCTGATACAACAGAGTGATACAACAGATATCAATATACATCAGAGATATGATACAACAAATAGCAGCGGAAAAGAAAAGATAACAACAGCAGCGGATAGAATATCTCCAATAGAATGCTCCAATCCATAGCTAGCGAAAAGCAAGGTCAGTCGTCCAAAGACTGACTAGCTCCAGATAATCTACTCAACCTGAATATCTGAGAAACCCAACTCTAGACTGCCCGTGTGGAAAATAGTGGGCACCTAGAGTTTAGGAAGGGAACAATAAACTCCGGATCAGTCATGGGACTGGTGTGAGCAACAAAAACAGTTTATCTTTAAAACAAATAGCAGAGAATTTTAAAGTCAATTCGCAATGCTTTTTGAAAATGAAACTACCATAAGACCTCCCACCACACACACAATGCAAACGCAGAATTGGAGGAGATTTCTTCTTATGATAGTCAAAGATGCTTACTACGCAAAATCAAATCATTTTTGATATTATTTTTAGTGCATAGTGGAAAACATTTCGAAAGTAGAATATAAATCTTAGCCAGCATAGGTACCATTATATTATGCCTGCTATAGCTGCCTCCTAAGGAGACAGGTTATACAATTGAAATCGTAAAGGCTCGTATTGTTTCTTTGGATTTCCAACAAATGGTCAGGCTAAGGAACTTCCTTTTCCACAATGGGTACGTCCCTGGAATAGACGACCCGAGAACCTAACCGGATCTCTGCCAACACAAGGCCGGGTTACCTCTGCAAAAATAGGTAACTACTGACACGCGTATGTCATCCCCCGATCGTCACCGATCTTCCCGAGGATCCCCGATTCGCAACAAACCACATAATAAAAATGCAGCAACCACATAGGTTAAGTATCTGGGCTCCATACCATGATACCACCTTTATCCAGAAGGAATGACATACACTAAGGGGCGCTACTCCCTAGAACCTTGCTGCATCCTTCCTGTTTTGACCATTTCCGGGGTGTGAGGCTCGACGAAGTCTCGTCCACAAAGCTACGCTTTCTACAAAGCCATGCTTCGGGTCAAACAAATGATCAACCTATGATCACAAAGATATAAGATCAAACAAATGATCATATCGCAAATGATCAAACACTGATCATCACACAGCAACACTCAGCATGCCACATTACCAAATTGGGATATATCGCTGATAAATTTCAACTACATAACCTCTGAGCTCGTACGTCTCAGAGAAGGGTGTTAAGCTAAGAGAATAAATTCTCCGCCACCAACAGAGATGTATTTGAAAGAAATCGGCTTTATATCTCAAAGTGTAATGTCAGACATGTATCCATACAAGTCTGTTCCGGGTTTGAACAGAACCGAAGGCACTTCTCACGAAGCCCTTGCAAATCCGGATAATTTCCAATCACGTCCGGACTTCCCGTCACTAAGGGTGATAAAACCTGTATATTGGGGATCAGCCGATGCAGAGTAACTCGACGGTAATCCTTTCGTTTTCAAAAATATCCGGTCTTCAACACCGGTCTTCAAATGCTATCCATATACGTCGTATCACACATTCGGAATGGGTTATACGACCCAAAGGTCCTTTCCCGGCTAACCCGAATAGTGAGCGAAATATTTAAAATCATATGGATATGGGATTTCAATTAAGCCACAACTTAATAATTCAACTTCTTTTTAAATGCTTTCCATCGATTACCATTTCAAATCTTTTCAACAAAAAGATTTATTTTAAACAACCTTCAACGGTTTAAACAATTTCCACATTTAAATCTTTTAAATAAAAGATTTATTCACAGATTTTCCAAATTAATTTCCATTTCAATTTGATTAACTCGTTAAACCTTTAAATCAAGATTTAACTTATAGCTTTCAAAACAATTCCATTTCAAATGGTTTAAATAAATCATCATTTTAAATTTGTTAAAAATAAATAGATTTAATTCATAGCTTTCCAAAAAGAATTCATTTATAACTTGGAAAAACCATTTTTCAATTCGTACTTGAAATTCCTTTAAATTGGAATTTCATTTCTTATATATCTGAAAGCTTTTATCATTTGAAAACAAACAGTTTTCATTTCGGAAAATCTGATTCATTTATACGAGTTGGAATCCTTGGGTTAAATCCAAATTCCCAACATTTTACTTTTAAATGGTTTAGATTCATATAAACACATTTATATCATCTTTAATCCCTAGTTTCAAATCATAGAATTCAATTTCAAACTTGAATTCAAATTTAAATCAAATTATTTAAATTTTCAAAACTCGATTAAGTTATTCAAAATAACTTTTATCTTTGAAATTCCATTTCAAAAGCTTTCCACTTCAAACCCAAATTTCCAATTTCAAAATCAATTGAAATCAAAATTTCAATTTCAAAAACATCAAATTTAAATTATCTGTGACTTAACCGATCTCCACGTGAAATCCATATTTGTGTGTGTAAAAGTGTAGTCCAGGGGTTTTACACAATAGTGCAACACAATGAATCATCACATATCAGAATACAGAAATATAATTCGATAAGCGGTATAAGAACAACGCTTATCGTTCATTCACAGATCATAGATATATAAAGGTCACAGATAAGTAAACTACAGATCACAATATAAATCAGGATGTATCACAAAGCATCATATATCAGGGATATCAAACAATTTAACATTCAATGGAATCTAAACATTCACAAGTGAATTTATTAATCAACTGATTAATTTAAATCAGATGTATCAATTTAATAATCTGGGTTAATTATCGTAATTTAATTACAAATTATTTGAAAATCTTTCTTTCAAATTTATTGGTTAACCCTTAATTATTAACTAAGCATTCTTAAATCAATGAATCAATTAATCTTTAATTATTAAATTAATCTTAATTAATTGCCATTATTAATTAATCCTTTGATAATTCACATTTTAAATTATCATTTAATTAATTACATTCAGTAATTATTTATTCATTACTTCTCTAAGTAATTTTTATTTTCCAAAACGTCAAGTGATGATTAACTTATAATTACAAATTATCAATACAAATTATCAATTATCTACTTTAATTATTCTAAGGGTCAAAGAATTTAAATCTTAAATCTTTATTACTTAGAGTAATTCCATTTCCTATTATTTATTTAATTTTCACTTCAATATATTGAAACATTTATTTCACTCTTCCTTTTGAACTTTCATTTTAAATTTCAAGTTTAAAACGAACACCAATTGAGCTTTAAATCAATTTATAACCTAACTTAAAAAAATCTTTAAATTACAAATTAAAAGCAAATCTTAGTTATGGAAAGATTTTAAATCAAATCCCCTAAATTTTCAAAATATTTATTTATTTAAAGTATTTAAATTTCTTCCATTTCAAAAACTGGAACTTAAACACTTAAATTTAGACTCAGTTTTTAACATTGGTTCCAACTTTAAAACTTAACAAATTAAAAACTGTTAAAACTGGGCACTGTTAAAACTTGAAACAAATGACCCGAGCCCTTCCCAGATTTTACTTCGAGTTACACGAGAAAATCATGAGCCTGCTTCGAGCAAAACATATATCAACCCGTGCTCTTCCCTTCCAAACCCAGAGCAAAGAAACCAGACCCAAAACTAATCGTGCTCGTGCACGTGCACGGCGGCGATGAACTTCGCCGATCATTTCCGATGATCTTCCTGAACCACCCATCGCCCAAACATCCCTACTCGAGCAACCACCCACCATCATCGATTCGAAATCGAAATTCGAACGTACAAGCCAACCTGGAACCAGTAACCCAACCTCAAACCAAAACCTGTCATCACCGATTGCTCCACGCTCCGACCACCAGCGGCTACCCAACTCCGGCCGTGAACTCGTCTACCTCCCCTGTATCCAACCCCAGAAGCACGAGGTACTCGATCAATCAATGACTTCGAACGAGATGAAAACCCAAAGCCACGCAAAATTAGGTTTAAAAATTTAAATCGTACGCCGCCCCCACCACCGTTGATTAACCACCACCGCACCATTTTTCCGGGCTCCACCCATCACTCCTCCACCTCCAGACCAAAACTCGACCCTTCCAGTCGACTCAATCGTCCACGGCAACTCCAAATACACAAACCAGTCAAAACAATACTGCTCTTCACCCCCTTCTTTAAAAAATTTAAATCTTGTTTTAAAAATCATATTTTTGTACGTAGTTTCACTTGGTACACCTGAATTCTTGAAACAAGAAATTTGTTTTAAACATAATTAAAGTTATACTTAGTTTTCTTGAGTTACCAGAGGTAACTATAGGTTGTTTTAGCTTTAACATATTTTTAACACTTATATTACAACCAAACAAACAACTTCTATTTACATCCTAAGTCCTACCAGTTGATAGATCAAGAAATGGAGGTTTGTTTACCAATCTACTCAAAGAAAATAAACAACAGAGTACAGAGTAATAAGTGAACATATATACACAGATTTGCACATCCACATATGTACATAATATAATTTGTCACAGAGACAAGCATGCACCATATTGACTAAGTTATAAATTTTAAATAAAATGTTACTCACCAGGATTTTTGTGAAAGATCAGAACACCCTGTTTGAAAACAGTTTTGAAACTGGAAAATGTTTTTACTTTGATCTTCCTGCCCATCATCTTGCTTTTGTTTAATTGTAGTTGCTGGTTGTTGTTGAATGTTTGTTTAGGTTTCTAAAAGAAGTTGTATCTTACTTTTTATTTAGCTCGAGACAGAAATGAAAGATAATATGGAGAAAGTTGCTTATTATAGGTTGATATATACAATGAGTTACAGGGTATCATCATTTTTCTTATGCAAACAATATCCAAGTTTTGTACAAATTTCAGAGATAATTTCATATTTTGGTGGTCGAGATTGTATACTATTGTACTAGAGAAGATATTTGCTTTTCTCTCATTTAATGCTATGTCCTTTATGTCCCATTTTATACTTATATACATATTTTTTATACTTGCCTAAGTCTTGTTTAACAAGTTACAAACATGTGGTATTTTACTTTGTGCTTTGATTCTTTTCTTTTGCAGCCTACATTCTTTTGGTTTTGTTGGTCTCGGCTGAAATGAAATGTTGTACAAGGTGATACACTTGCATTTATTAGCTTATACCAGGTTATATATTTATTTTTTTCCTTCCTTTGCCAGCATATACATCTCGGCTGAAGACAATTTGTCTTGAATTTCTATATATATATTTTCATACACTCAAATTATTATTTACAATTTAAACACAAATCAAATCTATTATATTATTTCAAATTTACTCCGATGTGTTCAAATACATATATATATATTCTCATATATACCATATTTATACAAATATACTTAGATATCGGGGAAACTCGCATCACCTTATCGATTTATTTCACAAATTTTATTCAAAAATTAATTTAATTATCAATTTAAATTCATAAGAAATCCGGGGTCGTTACAAACTTCCCCCCTTAAAAGAATTTCGTCCTCGAAATTCGCAGGCACGAAAACAAAGACAGATGAAGAATGTTTCATCTAACCAAACTGAATATCTATTCTGCATTTGGCTTACCAAATCAGAATATCAATAACAGATACGAGAACGAATCTGTTTGACGCTTCACAAGATACTCGGGTTATCCAGATCTACGAAATATGCAGGGGCATCGGTCAGTCCGAAAGGATAACTAACCATTCGTAGAATATATCGGAATCCCAAAGAATAGACAGATATATGGATACAATTTCAAATTTTTTTGTTTAGAAACCAAAGTATACTTATCAACCATAACAAACAAAGCAACCAATTCATCCAAACAAACAATTTTGGTCCATCCGGAGTTTATGTTCCATATCAATATATCAAATTTATTCCTGGACCTACCAGAAATCATTGAAGAATAGGGAAGAGATGCTGAACAAAAGAGATTGATAGAGAAAAGATTACTTTCTTATTGTTACAGAGTATTGACCATTTCTAGTCGTATTTCTATGTCCCCTATCTCATCCTCTTCTTGCACTCATACTCACTATCAGTGGATAGCAAGAGAATTTACTGAGACGTTCAGACGGATATCTGAGAATTACTCATTCTAGGGTATACTTCACCCTATCTCTAATGAGCTACTTAACGTGTTATACTCCTGAGCTAAAGTTCAACCTTAGCTCTGATACCACATGTGACGACCCAAAAGTCGACCTTTGAAAATCGGCACCCGTACTTCACTTGTACTCAAAATGCCGTAGATTCAAATGTCGAATCTGGTTCTCGGGAGCTTATAACAACATTTAAGTAAATAACACAGCGGAAGAAAAGAATAATACATTGATATACAATATCTGATACAACAGAGTGATACAACAGATATCAATATACATCAGAGATATGATACAACAAATAGCAGCGGAAAAGAAAAGATAACAACAGCAGCGGATAGAATATCTCCAATAGAATGCTCCAATCCATAGCTAGCGAAAAGCAAGGTCAGTCGTCCAAGGACTGACTAGCTCCAGATAATCTACTCAACCTGAATATCTGAGAAACCCAACTCTAGACTGCCCGTGTGGAAAATAGTGGGCACCCAGAGTTTAGGAAGGGAACAATAAACTCCGGATCAGTCATGGGACTGGTGTGAGCAACAAAAACAGTTTATCTTTAAAACAAATAGCAGAGAATTTTAAAGTCAATTCGCAATGCTTTTTGAAAATGAAACTACCATAAGACCTCCCACCACACACACAATGCAAACGCAGAATTGGAGGAGATTTCTTCTTATGATAGTCAAAGATGCTTACTACGCAAAATCAAATCATTTTTGATATTATTTTTAGTGCATAGTGGAAAACATTTCGAAAGTAGAATATAAATCTTAGCCAGCATATGTACCATTATATTATGCCTGCTATAGCTGCCTCCTAAGGAGACAGGTTATACAATTGAAATCGTAAAGGCTCGTATTGTTTCTTTGGATTTCCAACAAATGGTCAGGCTAAGGAACTTCCTTTTCCACGATGGGTACGTCCCTGGAATAGACGACCCGAGAACCTAACCGGATCTCTGCCAACACAAGGCCGGGTTACCTCTACAAAAATAGGTAACTACTGACACGCGTATGTCATCCCCCGATCGTCACCGATCTTCCCGAGGATCCCCGATTCGCAACAAACCACATAATAAAAATGCAGCAACCACATAGGTTAAGTATCTGGGCTCCATACCATGATACCACCTTTATCCAGAAGGAATGACATACACTAAGGGGCGCTACTCCCTAGAACCTTGCTGCATCCTTCCTGTTTTGACCATTTCCGGGGTGTGAGGCTCGACGAAGTCTCGTCCACAAAGCTACGCTTTCTACAAAGCCATGCTTCGGGTCAAACAAATGATCAACCTATGATCACAAATATATAAGATCAAACAAATGATCATATCGCAAATGATCAAACACTGATCATCACACAGCAACACTCAGCATGCCACATTACCAAATTGGGATATATCGCTGATAAATTTCAACTACATAACCTCTGAGCTCGTACGTCTCAGAGAAGGGTGTTAAGCTAAGAGAATAAATTCTCCGCCACCAACAGAGATGTATTTGAAAGAAATCGGCTTTATATCTCAAAGTGTAATGTCAGACATGTATCCATACAAGTCTGTTCCGGGTTCGAACAGAATTGAAGGCACTTCTCACGAAGCCCTTGCAAATCCGGATAATTTCCAATCACGTACGGACTTCCCGTCACTAAGGGTGATAAAACCTCTATATCGGGGATCAGCCGATGTAGAGTAACTCGACGGTAATCCTTTCGTTTTCAAAAATATCCGCTCTTCAACACCGGTCTTCAAATGCTATCCATATACGTCGTATCACACATTCGGAATGGGTTATACGACCCAAAGGTCCTTTCCCGGCTAACCCGAATAGTGAGCGAAATATTTAAAATCATATGGATATGGGATTTCAATTAAGCCACAACTTAATAATTCAACTTCTTTTTAAATGCTTTCCATCGATTACCATTTCAAATCTTTTCAACAAAAAGATTTATTTTAAACAACCTTCAACGGTTTAAACAATTTCCACATTTAAATCTTTTAAATAAAAGATTTATTCACAGATTTTCCAAATTAATTTCCATTTCAATTTGATTAACTCGTTAAACCTTTAAATCAAGATTTAACTTATAGCTTTCAAAACAATTCCATTTCAAATGGTTTAAATAAATCATCATTTTAAATCTGTTAAAATTAAACAGATTTAATTCATAGCTTTCCAAAAAGAATTCATTTATAACTTGGAAAAACCATTTTTCAATTCGTACTTGAAATTCCTTTAAATTGGAATTTCATTTCTTATATATGTGAAAGCTTTTATCATTTGAAAACAAACAGTTTTCATTTCGGAAAATCTGATTCATTTATACGAGTTGGAATCCTTGGGTTAAATCCAAATTCCCAAAATTTTACTTTTAAATGGTTTAGATTCATATAAACACATTTATATCATCTTTAATCCCTAGTTTCAAATCATAGAATTCAATTTCAAACTTGAATTCAAATTTAAATCAAATTATTTAAATTTTCAAAACTCGATTAAGTTATTCAAAATAACTTTTATCTTTGAAATTCCATTTCAAAAGCTTTCCACTTCAAACCCAAATTTCCAATTTCAAAATCAATTGAAATTAAAATTTCAATTTCAAAAACATCAAATTTAAATTATCTGTGACTTAACCGATCTCCACGTGAAATCCATATTTGTGTGTGTAAAAGTGTAGTCCAGGGGTTTTACACAATAGTGCAACACAATGAATCATCACATATCAGAATACAGAAATATAATTCGATAAGCGGTATAAGAACAACGCTTATCGTTCATTCACGGATCATAGATATATAAAGGTCACAGCTAAGTAAACTACAGATCACAATATAAATCAGGATGTATCACAAAGCATCATATATCAGGGATATCAAACAATTTAACATTCAATGGAATCTAAACATTCACAAGTGAATTTATTAATCAACTGATTAATTTAAATCAGATGTATCAATTTAATAATCCGGGTTAATTATCGTAATTTAATTACAAATTATTTGAAAATCTTTCTTTCAAATTTATTGGTTAACCCTTAATTATTAACTAAGCATTCTTAAATCAATGAATCAATTAATCTTTAATTATTAAATTAATCTTAATTAATTGCCATTATTAATTAATCCTTTGATAATTCACATTTTAAATTATCATTTAATTAATTACATTCAGTAATTATTTATTCATTACTTCTCTAAGTAATTTTTATTTTCCAAAACGTCAAGTGATGATTAACTTATAATTACAAATTATCAATACAAATTATCAATTATCTACTTTAATTATTCTAAGGGTCAAAGAATTTAAATCTTAAATCTTTATTACTTAGAGTAATTCCATTTCCTATTATTTATTTAATTTTCACTTCAATATATTGAAACATTTATTTCACTCTTCCTTTTGAACTTTCATTTTAAATTTCAAGTTTAAAACGAACACCAATTGAGCTTTAAATCAATTTATAACCTAACTTAAAAAAAATCTTTAAATTACAAATTAAAAGCAAATCTTAGTTATGGAAAGATTTTAAATCAAATCCCCTAAATTTTCAAAATATTTATTTATTTAAAGTATTTAAATTTCTTCCATTTCAAAAACTGGAACTTAAACACTTAAATTTAGACTCAGTTTTTAACATTGGTTCCAACTTTAAAACTTAACAAATTAAAAACTGTTAAAACTGGGCACTGTTAAAACTTGAAACAAATGACCCGAGCCCTTCCCAGATTTTACTTCGAGTTACACGAGAAAATCATGAGCCTGCTTCGAGCAAAACATATATCAACCCGTGCTCTTCCCTTCCAAACCCAGAGCAAAGAAACCAGACCCAAAACTAATCGTGCTCGTGCACGTGCACGGCGGCGATGAACTTCGCCGATCATTTCCGATGATCTTCCTGAACCACCCATCGCCCAAACATCCCTACTCGAGCAACCACCCACCATCATCGATTTGAAATCGAAATTCGAACGTACGAGCCAACCTGGAACCAGTAACCCAACCTCAAACCAAAACCTGTCATCACTGCTTGCTCCACGCTCCGACCACCAGCGGCTACCCAACTCCGGCCGTGAACTCGTCTACCTCCCCTGTATCCAACCCCAGAAGCACGAGGTACTCGATCAATCAATGACTTCGAACGAGATGAAAACCCAAAGCCACGCAAAATTAGGTTTAAAAATTTAAATCGTACGCCGCCCCCACCACCGTTGATTAACCACCACCGCACCATTTTTCCGGGCTCCACCCAGCACTCCTCCACCTCCAGACCAAAACTCGACCCTTCCAGTCGACTCAATCGTCCACGGCAACTCCAAATACACAAACCAGTCAAAACAATACAGCTCTTCACCCCCTTCTTTAAAAAATTTAAATCTTGTTTTAAAAATCATATTTTTGTACGTAGTTTCACTTGGTACACCTGAATCCTTGAAACAAGAAATTTGTTTTAAACATAATTAAAGTTATACTTAGTTTTCTTGAGTTACCAGAGGTAACTATAGGTTGTTTTAGCTTTAACATATTTTTAACACTTATATTACAACCAAACAAACAACTTCTATTTACATCCTAAGTCCTACCAGTTGATAGATCAAGAAATGGAGGTTTGTTTACCAATCTACTCAAAGAAAATAAACAACAGAGTACAGAGTAATAAGTGAACATATATACACAGATTTGCACATCCACATATGTACATAATATAATTTGTCACAGAGACAAGCATGCACCATATTGACTAAGTTATAAATTTTAAATAAAATGTTACTCACCAGGATTTTTGTGAAAGATCAGAACACCCTGTTTGAAAACAGTTTTGAAACTGGAAAATGTTTTTACTTTGATCTTCCTGCCCATCATCTTGCTTTTGTTTAATTGTAGTTGCTGGTTGTTGTTGAATGTTTGTTTAGGTTTCTAAAAGAAGTTGTATCTTACTTTTTATTTAGCTCGAGACAGAAATGAAAGATAATATGGAGAAAGTTGCTTATTATAGGTTGATATATACAATGAGTTACAGGGTATCATCATTTTTCTTATGCAAACAATATCCAAGTTTTGTACAAATTTCAGAGATAATTTCATATTTTGGTGGCCGAGATTGTATACTATTGTACTAGAGAAGATATTTGCTTTTCTCTCATTTAATGCTATGTCCTTTATGTCCCATTTTATACTTATATACATATTTTTTTATACTTGCCTAAGTCTTGTTTAACAAGTTACAAACATGTGGTATTTTACTTTGTGCTTTGATTCTTTTCTTTTGCAGCCTACATTCTTTTGGTTTTGTTGGTCTCGGCTGAAATGAAATGTTGTACAAGGTGATACACTTGCATTTATTAGCTTGTACCAGGTTATATATTTATTTTTTTCCTTCCTTTGCCAGCATATACATCTCGGCTGAAGACAATTTGTCTTGAATTTCTATATATATATTTTCATACACTCAAATTATTATTTACAATTTAAACACAAATCAAATCTATTATATTATTTCAAATTTACTCCAATGTGTTCAAATACATATATATATATATTCTCATATATACCATATTTATACAAATATACTTAGATATCGGGGAAACTCGCATCACCTTATCGATTTATTTCACAAATTTTATTCAAAAATTAATTTAATTATCAATTTAAATTCATAAGAAATCCGGGGTCGTTACATGACGTCCCATGATTGACCCGAAGGTCTAGTACTGGCGATAACTCGTGAATGTATCACAAACTCTCAGATAGTAACCCGAGTAGTGGTAACTGTGCGTCCCGTACCGCATGTTCTCACTTATCAGTTTACAAACTGTAAGTCAATGCGACACAGTTTACTAAATCATTCAAATCACAAATATTCGCCTCATATCATCGGCATGTACAAAAGCCAATGTAATGGCTTCGACCAACCGTAACTCCTAATGTCAAGACCCGCAAATCCGTACCTCTTGATTAACCACTAATCTCCATTGATTAACTCAAAATGAACGGAAATACGAACCCTGAGGGTTTAAGAAAAAGAAAAGGGCAGAAGAAGAAGAAGATAGAAGAAGAAAGAAGAGAAAGAAGAACAACAGAACAACAATAGAAACAGAAAACAATATCAGAATCTCACATATCGCAGCGGAACAATATATAATAGATAATCACTAGCCATTTAAAACAAAGAATTATATCAGTTTATACATACATCAATCAGAGTCAATATACAACAATGGACAGTTATATAACTTGTCCTCATACAGAATACACAGCGGAATAAATACTATCAGATACAAATACTACATCTCGTCCTCCAGCTTATCTCCAAAGCTCCAGAATATCCAGAATATCCTGATAATCTAACTCTAGACTGCCCGTGTGGAAATTGGTGGGCACCCAGAGTTTAGAAGGGAACAATAAACTCCGAGTCAGTCATGGTGACTGGTGTGAGATCGTAAAACAGATTATTTTTAAAATAAATAGCAGAGAATTTTAAAGTCAATTCGCAATGCTTTTGGAAAATGAAACTACCATAAGACCTCCCGCCACACACACAATGCAAACGCAGACTTGGAGGAGATTTCTTCTTATGATAGTCAAAGATGCTTACTACGCAAAAATCAAATTCTTTTTGATATTATTATTAGTGCATAGTGTAGAAAACATTTCGAAAGTAGAATATAAATCTTAGCCAGCATAGGTACCATTATAGTATGCTTGCTATAGCTACCATATTAAATGGCAGGTTCTACAACTAAAACCGTACAAGGCTCGTATTGTTTCTTTGGATTTCCAACAAATGGTCAGGCTAAGGAACTTCCTTTTCCACGATGGGTACGTCCCTGGAATAGACGACCCGAGAACCTAACGTTACGGTTAGATCTCTGCCAACACAAGGCCGGGTTACCTCTGTAAAAATAGGTAACTACTAACACGCGTATGCCATCCCCCGATCGTCACCGATCTTCCCGAGGATCCCCGATTCGCAACAAACCACATAGTAAAAATAATTCAGTAACCACAGAGGTTAAGTATCTAGGCTCCATACCATGATACCACCTTTATCCAGAAGGAATGACATACACTAAGGGGCGCTACTCCCTAAAACCTTGCTGCATCCTTCCTGTTTCGACCATTTCCGGGGTGTGAGGCTCGACGAAGTCTCGTCCACAAAGCTACGCTTTCTACAAAGCCATGCTTCGGGTCAAACAAAATGATCAACCTATGATCACAAAGATATAAGATCAAACAATTGATCATATCGCAAATGATCAAACACTGATCATTTCACAGCAACACTCAGTATGCGACGTTACCAAATTGGGAGTATATCGCTGATAAATTTCAACTACATAACCTCTGAGCTCGTACGTCTCAGAGAAGGGTGTTAAGCTAAGAGAATAAATTCTCCGCCACCAACAGAAATGTATTTGAAAGAAATCAGCTTTATATCTCAAATTGTAACGTCAGACACACAATCCATACAAGTCTGTTCCGGGATCGAACAGAACCGAAGGCACTTCTCACGAAGCCCTTGCATATCCGGATAAAGTTCTAATCACGTCCGGACTTCCCGTCACTAAGGGTGATAAAACCTCTAAACCGGAGATCAGCCGATGTAGAGTAACTCGACGGTAATCCTTCCGTTTTCAAAAATATCCGGTCTTCAACACCGGTCTTCAAATGCGATTCATAACGACGTATCACATATTCGGAATGGGTTATACGACCCCATGGTCCTTTCCCGGCTAACCCGAATAGTGAGCGTTTATTTAAAAATAAGTGTGGCATTCAAATTCATCCAATTCACAACAAATATCCATTCAAGGTAATTATTGATAGTCGGTTATTTAACTATCAATAAAGATGCGCAACATCATCAGATTCCAAATAATTTTCCAAATTATTTTATCTTCAAAAATATCTTCACTAGATATAAAATTTCCACACTTTAAAAATAAATCAATATTTATTTTTCTAAACAGTTTCCCTTCCTTTTATAAATTCCATAGTGAATTTATAATTTCAAAATATCTACTGATATACGATTCTCAAATCGATTTCAAATATTCAACTTCATTTTATCTTTAAGAGATAAAATCTCAAAACGTTTCATTTCATTTTGGAAAACATTTCCATTCTTATCTAATAATAAGTATTCCACAAATCTTTTATTTTCAACACTTGGAAAATATCTGATATACTTAAATCAAATTAAGTATATATTCATTCTTTAAGGAAATCATTTATTATAACAACATTTATTTGAGTCAAAACGAATGTTACGTAAAACATCGTTACGACGACTCAAAATCACTAGTATAGGGATTCGGATTTTAAGATAGATATATATGAATCCCAATACTACATAAAACATTTTCTTTCGAAAATCATTTACTATAACAACAGTGTTATAGTCCATCATTTCCTTATTTCTCGAAAAACGTCTATTTCAACAATAAAATGTTGAAATCTATGATTTCGATATTTAACACATTTTAAAACATCTTTAAAATGTTTAACTTCATTTTTTAATATCACTTCTTCAAAAATAAATCCATTTTACTTAACAATATATTCACTGTCCAAAATCGTGAATATACTTCACTAACCACATTTCAATATTTTCTACACATTCTATTTCAATAAAAATTCGCTATCCAAAATCGCGAGTATATCTCCTTTAACAACCTTCAATATTTAATTTATCAAATCCAATTGATTTCGAATTTATAAAACAACGTTTATAAATTCTATTTCTATTTATCTAATAACTTCAATTTAATAAATCTCCTTTATTAATAATTCGATAAATATTCCATTTAAAGGCAAAAATCCAATTTATAAGTTAATCTCTTATAAACCTTTCATTCTACAGTTTCATCCATTTTATAACTTCACAATTTATAAATCTATAAATTCCATATCTTCACGATTTATAATTCTATAAATTTCATTTTTAACACTTATAAACCCGTTTTAAAATTCCAATATTTTAAATTTATAAATATCAACTTTTATAAATCTTTTTATACAAATCGTTTATAGTTATTCAAAAATCCCAACTTAAACCAGTTTATAAATAAATCGACTTTTATTTCAAAAACGACACTTCGGTTATATTTCACTAAAAATTATAACTTTTATAACTTTAAAATTTTACGTTTATAAATCAATTCAAAAATTCTATAAAATGTATATTCTCAAAAATCACTTTAAAAATCCTTTTTAAAATAAAAGTCGTTATTTTAAAACTTCAAAACTGAATCCGATGATGCAACAGCACCAATTAGTCAATCACAATATTCAATATCATATATCGATATGATAATAGAATATACATCAATATCTGTAACTAAATAAATACTGGTGAGGAATCCAGTTGGATCCCTCCAACCTGTTTCCCTGCATCCAAAGACGTCAGCACAATACCAATTCCGCTCCAGTACGGAATTATCGCGGTATATGGGTTTTTATAATATATCCGCTTACTAACGGCGCAATAGGGTCTCATCCGCTATACGAGGCGGGAAATCAATCAATCCAATATATACATATGCCAATATGTATATATTGCTATATATATATAGATATATCCTACTATATCTAATATCAACAATCCAAACAAACAATCAAACAATAACTGAAAGCTCCACTTTTCAATTTGAGTGAGAAAATCTCACCGTGATTTTAATTCTGATTTCAGCGTTTATTTCGAATAAAATTAAACGGGCATTTAATTTTATCCGAAATTCAAACTAGCTCCAAACGACTCCAATCCAGTTGCATCGCGTAGTATTCGCAAATACGATTCCAACGCACTTCGTTTTGAAATTTTTCGACCTCGCAGCAAAAAGTTATAGCAGTTTAAAGTTTGTACAATTTAAAACAAAATTCAATTTACAATTTATTTACTTCTAAAACCCTACGTTCAATCACGATCGCACGTTTCACCCTAAAATCCCAGCCGTGCACTGCTTCTTCCCTCCCAGTTCAAACGCACGCGAGAAATACCCATTAGCCGCCCCTTAGGTTTAGATATCGCGACCCCAATGGTGAACGAGACGTTGATCAGAGAACTTCCCCTCCTCCGCGTGCATGCGTGCTACCCCCAGCCCAAATCTAGTCAAGCTCGGTCGAGCCATTGCCTCCAAATTCGTGCCCTAAGTTGAGATGAACGCGGCCACCTATCGTCTTCAAACGACGACTATTACCCAAATCCACCGTTGGATTTATAGCTTACGCTATACTCTACAATACTCTAGTTGAACTTTTCATCAATCGATCGATGGATTGCAAGAGAATTGAGGGAGAACGAAAGAAGATATCGGCCATTAATCTCTATAAGTGGCGGCCGGTCTGTTATGAGCTAGGGTTTGGAGAATTACTAATATATATAAGGATTTTAATATTATTTAATTAAGAAAATTTCTCGATTTAACAGTTAAAGCAAACGGCCTCCAATCCTCACGTTCCGACAAGCTATCCTAGGGTTTTTCTGCGTTCCGGACACAATGGAACAGGTTTTGGAAGCTAATTCGATCATCTGTGTGAGATATGGCAATAAACGATCAATTTAAATTAAACCGATTTAAATCGATTTTGAGGCGTTTTAATTCGTACCGGACAAACGGTACATCCAAAAATTATGAAATTTGAAACCATGCAATAATTTACATTACGGATCCGATGAAACTGGTTTCGTTCAATTCTGAGACTGTTCGAAAATTGGCTATTTTTACAGTCGATAATTAAATATTAAATATTCAATTTTCACATATTAACTCCAAATTCAATTTTAAAAGTTCTATAACCTTTCTATAACTCCAGTATGATTAAATAAAATTTTACAAATCATTTTCAATCATTTTAAACTCGATTTTTAATTATCTCTGGAATTTCACTATTTAATTTATCGATTTAATTATCAAATTAAATCCAATATTCGAAAAATAAATCATTCGACTTCTAAATTCTATTTATTAATATTTAAAATCAATTAAATATTCGAATTTTAATTATCAAAAATTCTGGGTCATTACAGACTTCCCCCCTTAAAAGAATTTCGTCCTCGAAATTACAAGTTAGGGAAAAAGGTCCTTAACTCGTCTACTATTTTTCAACATTCAATAGTTTTATCAATTTATCAAAACAAATCTTCTACTAAAGATTCGTTATAAATTCAACTAATTCCCTAGAATCTTTCATAGTTTTCTAATATCATTGTTTTCTTAACAATTCAAATTTAAATTTAAATTCAAATTTAAACTTTCAAAATTTTCTAACGCCCAAAATTTCCGAAAAATTTCGCCAGCTTCTCCTTTGCGCGGCTAATACGGTACAACTACAAAACGTCCCTACGGACTCTCAGATTTCAAAAAGAAAAAGAAAAAGCCAAGCGGCTAGACAAGAAATCAGCAAATCTCATATTTGAAATTCAAATACATACCTTTTGTCGAGTAATTCAAATTATCTTTGAAAATCAAATCTCATTCCTTTATAACACCTGTATATCCTACTAGCCATAATATCTAGTTACATATATTCAAACCATTTCGTACATTCAATTACAAAATTTTCAATATAACTTCTTATATCATCTTTAAGTTCGCTATTGAAGTTATATATCCATTATGATTCAATTTTACATTTCACATTCATTTGAATTCAATTCACAATTCCAATCTAATTTGGATTCAGTTTATCTTCTGAATATTGAATTTTTATCGATTATCTTTCATTTACTAATTCATAACACTCTTTATATCAGTATCATTCACTAATTCATTTTAAAGTTCAATTTCCAATATCAGCTTGAATTACATTTACTAACAAATTCAAAATGAAGTCTTAACATTCAGCTTTAATTTCATTTACTAGCAACTGTAAATTCCATTCATTCAGAAATTTATTTCTACTTCGGTTAAATCTACTTATCTTTAAACTGGATTTCCAATTTCCATACGAATTTTAATTCATCTTTCATTTACAATTATTCAATTCAATTTATTGCTTACAAATTCGAAATGAATTTCAACTTTCAATTTCACTTCCATTTAACTGATTCACTTATACTTGCTTTGATTTAACTTCATTCTTTTAAGTTAAAATTTATTCTACCAAAATTCAATTGATATAAGTTATCAACTTAGTAATATTTAATAAATATCTTTATATAGCATTCCAAAGTCTTACCAACATTTCAAAACCATTTTGAAAACAATTCAAATTCCATTTGAATTTCCAAAACAAAACTCCAATTTTTCAAACAACTTTCCATTTAAAACAATTTGGCAGCAATTCCTCTTTTGGAAACCCGAAAATGAACATCGATAATGCTGCAGTCATTACCGAAGTTATTTTCCAGTGACCGAAAAGAGTTTAGAGCTTTTCATTCCTTCAAAATACTTTTCAAAACCTTTGAAATTCATTTTCAAATCAAAAAGAAATTTAAACTTTCCAGATCTCCAAAATTTTCAAATCTTTTATAAGTTATCAACTTATTTACATTTCGGTTTATATAATCATTTATATATTTTTATTACTAATTCCATTCCTTTAATGAATTTTAATTTTCAATTACTTCCTGGAATTCCATTTTCAATTATAAATTCACTTACACTTTATATTTACAAATTTCACTTGTTAAATGAATTTATCTTCAATCTTTGGTTATTACTTTAATTCAATTTCAATATGACAATGATAATATTTCAATGTTATTTTTTCCTAACAACCATGCAACCATATACCATAGAAATTCATAGAAAAACATTTCTTTTCTATACAAAAATAGTTTTGGGAAAAATTATTTCATTCACCCTATTTTAAAACAATACTGTGTCGAATTGTTCTATTCAAGTGTTTAGAAACCCCTTCGATCCAGCTGCGCAGACTGTGCCAACGAAGGTTCATATGCCACTCAATAAATCAATCATCACAATATAAAACAATTTTATATTCACTAACAAATACGCACTCGTATATATTATTACACTCAACTCATTCTAGAGTACTACTGACTCTATCTCTAATGAGTAACACCCAACAGAGCAGGGTTGTCGCTTAACCATATGCTCTGATACCACGCTGTCAAGACCCGCAAATCCGTACCTCTTGATTAACCACTAGTTCGCCACCAAACTACGAAGCGAGAATCCCCTATCATGCTGTAATATAGCAAGACTGGTGTGAGATCGTAAAACAGTTTATCTTTAAAATAAATAGCAGAGAATTTTAAAGTCAATTCGCAATGCTTTTGGAAAATGAAAATACCATAAGACCTCCCGCCACACACACAATGCAAACGCAGACTTGGAGGAGATTTCTTCTTATGATAGTCAAAGATGCTTACTACGCAAAAATCAAATTCTTTTTGATATTATTATTAGTGCATAGTGTAGAAAACATTTCGAAAGTAGAATATAAATCTTAGCCAGCATAGGTACCATTATAGTATGCTTGCTATAGCTACCATATTAAATGGCAGGTTCTACAACTAAAACCGTACAAGGCTCGTATTGTTTCTTTGGATTTCCAACAAATGGTCAGGCTAAGGAACTTCCTTTTCCACGATGGGTACGTCCCTGGAATAGACGACCCGAGAACCTAACGTTACAGTTAGATCTCTGCCAACACAAGGCCGGGTTACCTCTGCAAAAATAGGTAACTACTGACACGCGTATGCCATCCCCCGATCGTCACCGATCTTCCCGAGGATCCCCGATTCGCAACAAACCACATAGTAAAAATAATGCAGTAACCACAGAGGTTAAGTATCTGGGCTCCATACCATGATACCACCTTTATCCAGAAGGAATGACATACACTAAGGGGCGCTACTCCCTAAAACCGTGCTGCATCCTTCCTGTTTCGACCATTTCCGGGGTGTGAGGCTCGACGAAGTCTCGTCCACAAAGCTACGCTTTCTACAAAGCCATGCTTCGGGTCAAACAAAATGATCAACCTATGATCACAAAGATATAAGATCAAACAATTGATCATATCGCAAATGATCAAACACTGATCATTTCACAGCAACACTCAGTATGCGACGTTACCAAATTGGGAGTATATCGCTGATAAATTTCAACTACATAACCTCTGAGCTCGTACGTCTCAGAGAAGGGTGTTAAGCTAAGAGAATAAATTCTCCGCAACCAACAGAAATGTATTTGAAAGAAATCAGCTTTATATCTCAAATTGTAACGTCAGACACACAATCCATACAAGTCTGTTCCGGGATCGAACAGAACCGAAGGCACTTCTCACGAAGCCCTTGCATATCTGGATAAAGTTCTAATCACGTCCGGACTTCCCGTCACTAAGGGTGATAAAACCTCTAAACCGGAGATCAGCCGATGTAGAGTAACTCGACGGTAATCCTTCCGTTTTCAAAAATATCCGGTCTTCAACACCGGTCTTCAAATGCGATTCATAGCGACGTATCACATATTCGGAATGGGTTATACGACCCCATGGTCCTTTCCCGGCTAACCCGAATAGTGAGCGTTTATTTAAAAATAAGTGTGGCATTCAAATTCATCCAATTCACAACAAATATCCATTCAAGGTAATTATTGATAGTCGGTTATTTAACTATCAATAAAGATGCGCAACATCATCAGATTCCAAATAATTTTCCAAATTATTTTATCTTCAAAAATATCTTCACTATATATAAAATTTCCACACTTTAAAAATAAATCAATATTTATTTTTCTAAACAGTTTCCCTTCCTTTTATAAATTCCATAGTGAATTTATAATTTCAAAATATCTACTGATATACGAATCTCAAATCGATTTCAAATATTCAACTTCATTTTATCTTTAAGAGATAAAATCTCAAAACGTTTCATTTCATTTTGGAAAACATTTCCATTCTTATCTAATAATAAGTATTCCACAAATCTTTTATTTTCAACACTTGGAAAATATATGATATACTTAAATCAAATTAAGTATATATTCATTCTTTAAGGAAATCATTTATTATAACAACATTTATTTGAGTCAAAACGAATGTTATGTAAAACATCGTTACGACGACTCAAAATCACTAGTATAGGGATTCGGATTTTAAGATAGATATATATGAATCCCAATACTACATAAAACATTTTCTTTCGAAAATCATTTACTATAACAACAGTGTTATAGTCCATCATTTCCTTATTTCTCGAAAAACGTCTATTTCAACAATAAAATGTTGAAATCTATGATTTCGATATTTAACACATTTTAAAACATCTTTAAAATGTTTAACTTCATTTTTAATATCACTTCTTCAAAAATAAATCCATTTTACTTAACAATATATTCACTGTCCAAAATCGTGAATATACTTCACTAACCACATTTCAATATTTTCTACACATTCTATTTCAATAAAAATTCGCTATCCAAAATCGCGAGTATATCTCCTTTAACAACCTTCTATATTTAATTTATCAAATCCAATTGATTTCGAATTTATAAAACAACGTTTATAAATTCTATTTCTATTTATCTAATAACTTCAATTTAATAAATCTCCTTTATTAATAATTCGATAAATATTCCATTTAAAGGCAAAAATCCAATTTATAAGTTAATCTCTTATAAACCTTTCATTCTACAGTTTCATCCATTTTATAACTTCACAATTTATAAATCTATAAATTCCATATCTTCACGATTTATAATTCTATAAATTTCATTTTTAACACTTATAAACCCGTTTTAAAATTCCAATATTTTAAATTTATAAATATCAACTTTTATAAATCTTTTTATACAAATCGTTTATAGTTATTCAAAAATCCCAACTTAAACCAGTTTATAAATAAATCGAATTTTATTTCAAAAACGACACTTCGGTTATATTTCACTAAAAATTATAACTTTTATAACTTTAAAATTTTACGTTTATAAATCAATTCAAAAATTCTATATAACGTATATTCTCAAAAATCACTTTAAAAATCCTTTTTAAAATAAAAGTCGTTATTTTAAAACTTCAAAACTGAATCCGATGATGCGACAGCACCAATTAGTCAATCACAACATTCAATATCATATATCGATATGATAACAGAATATACATCAATATCTGTAACTAAATAAATACTGGTGAGGAATCCAGTTGGATCCCTCCAACCTGTTTCCCTGCATCCAAAGACGTCAGCACAATACCAATTCCGCTCCAGTATGGAATTATCGCGGTATATGGGTTTTTATAATATATCCGCTTACTAACGGCGCAATATGGTCTCATCCGCTATACGAGGCGGGAAATCAATCAATCCAATATATACATATGCCAATATGTATATATTGCTATATATATATAGATATATCCTATATATCCTACTATATCTAATATCAACAATCCAAACAGACAATCAAACAATAACTGAAAGCTCCACTTTTCAATTTGAGTGAGAAAATCTCACCGTGATTTTAATTCTGATTTCAGCGTTTATTTCGAATAAAATTAAACGGGCGTTTAATTTTACCTGAAATTCAAACTAGCTCCAAACGACTCCAATCCAGTTGCATCGCGTAGTATTCGCAAATACGATTCCAACGCACTTCGTTTTGAAATTTTTCGACCTCGCAGCAAAAAGTTATAGCAGTTTAAAGTTTGTACAATTTAAAACAAAATTCAATTTACAATTTATTTACTTCTAAAACCCTACGTTCAATCACGATCGCACGTTTCACCCTGAAATCCCAGCCGTGCACTGCTTCTTCCCTCCCAGTTCAAACGCACGCGAGAAATACCCATTAGCCGCCCCTTAGGTTTAGATATCGCGACCCCAATGGTGAACGAGACGTTGATCAGAGAACTTCCCCTCCTCCGCGTGCATGCGTGCTACCCCCAGCCCAAATCTAGTCAAGCTCGGTCGAGCCATTGCCTCCAAATTCGTGCCCTAAGTCGAGATGAACGCGGCCACCTATCGTCTTCAAACAACGACTATTACCCAAATCCACCGTTGGATTTATAGCTTACGCTATACTCTACAATACTCTAGTTGAACTTTTCATCAATCGATCGATGGATTGCAAGAGAATTGAGGGAGAACGAAAGAAGATATCGGCCATTAATCTCTATAAGTGGCGGCCGGTCTGTTATGAGCTAGGGTTTGGAGAATTATTAATATATATAAGGATTTTAATATTATTTAATTATAAAAATTTCTCGATTTAACAGTTAAAGCAAACGGCCTCCAATCCTCACGTTCCGACAAGCTATCCTAGGGTTTTTCCGCGTTCCGGACACAATGGAACAGGTTTCGGAAGCTGATTCGATCATCTGTGTGAGATATGGCAATAAACGATCAATTTAAATTAAACCGATTTAAATCGATTTTGAGGCGTTTTAATTCGTACCGGACAAACGGTACATCCAAAAATTATGAAATTTGAAACCATGCAATAATTTCACATTACGGATCCGATGAAACTAGTTTCGTTCAATTCTGAGTCTGTTCGAAAATTGGCTATTTTTACAGTCGATAATTAAATATTAAATATTCAATTTTCACAGATTAACTCCAAATTCAATTTTAAAAGTTCTATAACCTTTCTATAACTCCAGTATGATTAAATAAAATTTTACAAATCATTTTCAATCATTTTAAACTCGATTTTTAATTATCTCTGGAATTTCACTATTTAATTTATCGATTTAATTATCAAATTAAATCCAATATTCGAAAATTAAATCATTCGACTTCTAAATTCTATTTATTAATATTTAAAATCAATTAAATATTCGAATTTTAATTATCAAAAATTCTGGGTCATTACACCTAATAGGAAATTACAAGTCTCAAAATCTGCCAAAGAATGGCAATCACAAATAGTTCCTAAAATAGGAAATCACAAATCTCAAAAATACGCCAAAAGATGCCAATCACAAATAGCTCCTAAAAAAGGAGATCATAAATCTCAAAACACGACAAACGATGGCAACCACAAATCAATATATGTAGAACTTGATTAAGAGTTCAAAACTCCAAAATGTAATCACCATATAGTAAACAACATGATAGCACTCAGGCTATATAAATAAACCAACAGGGGAAACCATGGTGAAAACATTCACAAATAATCTAAATTCTAGAAATCAATGTAAAGAATTCTAGAAAAGAAATAATGTAAAGAATAGGACCCAACAGTCCAAAAATTAACCCAACGGCTATATGTAGATAGGACCCAACAGTCCAATAAGTGGCAATAACAACCCGAAGGTCCATAGCTTCAAACGAACAAGTCCGGAATTAACCGAAAAAGTAAACGCATGTGTCCCATACCACATGTTTTACTAAATTATTTAATTCTCTTTCTCATACGCTCGGAGAGGGCAAAAACGTGTATTTTATATAGAAAATACTTTGCTTTGAGAAAACTAGTTTTTTTTAAAACAATTTTTGAAATCATTTTAGAAAACATGGCTTTAAAATTCTCTTTATTATAGAGAATATATATTTTTAATAGCCTTTAAAAATAAATATAAATATTATAAAATATTTAATTTGAAATCCATTTTACTATAAAAATCATTTCGAAATTGTTTTAGAAAACCCGTGCTAAAAAACAACAGAAATCATCGAAAACACTGAAAATCAGCATATGAAATCGACTCAAAAACTCGTCAATCCAGAGTACGGCTCAACCAAAATGTTGGCTTACCTATTGATAGGTTAAAGCCCCTCAAAAAACTCTAAAACATCACAAGAATTGATCATACTAATCAGTGGAATATGCAGAAAATCACCAAAACAATGCACAGAACAAAAAGATTCAAGCTGCAAAAATAAAATGGCTCAAGTCGACCTACAGGTCAACCTTTGAATTGCTTAGGTCGACCCTTGAATTGCTTAGTTCGACCCTATGGTCGACCCTAAGGTCGACCCCCAGAAGCTCTGGGTCGACCTGAAGGTCGCGACTTCTACAGGCATTTTCTGCCTTCTACGATTCATTTTTTTAGCAATGTTTTGAAGCAGTTTCAGATTGAATTAGACCCTGAAATTTGACATGCACTTACATCAACACTTAGACAACAATCCGGAAAATTTCTGGCATGGATTCATGACAAGAATTGAGATGTATGAACACAAGAAGAAGCACTCTAGAACCGTTTTCCACTATAAATTTTCAAGCAACAGAATTTCATTTACAGTAAGCAATATTTAGCAATTTCAAGCATATAGACCTACTCTAAGCTAGAAATTGTGAGTTTTTAAACTCACCTTAGCAAAGTTTTGAGCAAATTTTAAGCAAGCTTGAAGAAGATGGAAGCTTTGCCTCTGATTTAGTTGTAGGAACCTGAGAAATGAAAATATACAGACATGCAACAGGAAGAAAACAAGTTACAGACAACTCAACTCTTAACAATTTGAAATAGATGAAAAGATTTTGGTTTTTGAATTGATTACATTTTTAATAGCTTCAAATTGATTAATTTTGCAAAGAGATTGGAGAAATTGGAAGTTGAATTCTATGTTTTTAAGAGGAAAAGGGGGTTTCAGCTTCTTTTGTTTTACTGCTAACTGAACTTAGTACGTTCAGTTTGTTTTGAGAAGAAGGTGACTTCTCTTCTTAGTTAAAATGAAATTGGGCTTAAACCCAATAAGAAAAATGATGAGATTAATACACTAATTATCACTAATACTCCAAATCATTTACATTTTAAACAAAACAACTTATTTTTACATAATTTCAACTTTATAAAATCACTCTAACATACTTTATGTTTAACAAAATGTTTCTCAATATACAAAAATTAATTTTAACCATTTTAAATTATTTTCCATCATTAAATTGTTATTTTCATTTAAATACTTTATTTTACACTATTATTTACATAAAACACTATTTTTAATAACCAAAATTTCACAAAAATCATTCTCTTGTCCAACTAAATGTAACAAACCTTATTAACATTATTTTAACATATAAATATTATTTTAGAACAAAATTCCACCTTTTTATTTACAATACTTATCTTATTAAATTTTCAATACTTCATTAAAATTAACAGAAATCAACATTTGGCAATAATTTCCAAAATTATTGCATTTTATCAAATTAAGACATATAATGTTCATTTTTATCACATACAAACATAATAAAAATTTTAAAACTTTATCTCCAATATTTTATATTTAATTCCAACATTATTTATTTATTTACAACATATAATATTGAATTAAACTATTTTACTACACTTATTTAATTCAGTTAATCTCCAAATCAACACATTTCTTATATTCAAACTTAATTTCCAACCAAACCATCTAAATTTTGTTTTATTTATTCAAAATCCATTGTTTATTTAAAATAAACAATTTTTAACAAATTTCCCAACTCCAATTTATTTATTCCTTTATTATTAAATTATAACCATCGTTATAATTTAATTTCACAGGTAATCACCAAAACCAGGGTTGTTACAGACTCTCCCCTTATAAAAATTGCATCCTTGCAATTTCTAAAGAAGAGCTGTATTCAACACAATTTATTTCATCTAGCAAAGGAAAATAGATAAGCTTGATTTTAAAATTCTCACCCTCAATACAAGAAGATAGATAACCAGAATACGATCGCTCGATAAATTCTATGGTTTCCCAAGTGCAGTCATTGGGATTAGCAGACCATTGAATCTTTACGAGCGGTACATCCCTCTTTCGAAGGCGTTTCACCTTCAAAGCAAGAACACAGACAAGATGTTGCACAACAGATAAATCAGGTGAGATCGATCTTTCAGAAGCCTCACGAATAGAGTCGGGGCTTTGCACAACTTTACCCCGGACTCCAACCAACTAGATAGTTATTTATATGATCTTTTGTATAACGCTACGAAAGGAGCCATACTGATATTAGATTGACAATGATTATGGTAAAAAATTCAATCAAGAGGTAGGTGGTCTCTCCAAACACTACCAAAATCATACGACTACATAGTTGCAAGTCGCTAAATAATTGCACAAAGGCAAGTTAAACACAAGGAATGGATTGTATACTTTCTTTTACTAATCAAATGTTGTTAGAGTTTCCAAATCCAGTGTCTTCATAAACAAATCTCAAATTTCAACACTTGAAAGTTTTCCAAAGCTTCTTTCTTAAATTTTTTAATTTAATCTCATTACTCTTAACTTAAAGTAAATAAAATTTAGGTTGTTACATCCTCTAATTCAACCATAAATATACTACAGTTTGTAACATATTTTTCCACACTAATAATCAATTAGGTTACATTCACAAAATAGGAAGTATTACATTTGAATATTAGGGAAAACAAATTATTTTATTTAATTTCAAACCTGCTGTAAAGAACTCAAGTTTTGTCTTAGCAAACATCAAAATCTGAGAACACTTATAAAATTAAAGTAGTTCTACTAAGTCTAAGCTTTCCACAATATAAAGATCATCAAAATCGGACTCACGGTTTGAAAGTCATGCTAAATTTACTTTTTGCTTAAACCTTAGAAATTTTAAAATAGGACAGAGATATCCATCCACTTTCAAACCCATTTTAGACTGAATAAAATGAAAAATCTTCTAAAGTTAAAAGAAGATTTATAGTTTACAGAAAGCACTTTCATTTACAAAAAGATTGAGCTCATTTGAAGTTATAAATCTCAAGTTATCGCTGTTGTAGTACATCACTTTCTCAAATGAAATTTCATCTTTTAAAATCAATTTGAAATTTGAAATTCCCAAACCATTTTAATTCCAAACTTTTTTTCTAAATAATTTTTTTATGCTAAATCATTTATTACATGGTCTTCTTTTCCGAAAAGCTAAGACATTCAAAATTATAATCAACTTCATGTAATTATCTTTTTTTTTAAACAATTCATTAATTGGAAACACTTTCATCACTTTACACAAATAAGTTTTCCTAACGATTAACTTTAAAGACTCATTTTGAAAGAGATAACTAATCTCTTCCGTTATCAAGAAATAATTATCCATCTAAAATAAATTTTGGATTTACATATAAATTTTGAAATTGTTATCACAATTTAAAAAGATTAAATCTCATGCCTTATTCATTTATTATACCTTGCATTTCTTAATATAACATTTTATAATAAATGAACCATTCAAATTCATATTTCATCTTGTCACAAAATTAAATTTTCATCTTATTATCAACATAAAACTAACTAAAGTTGATAAATAACTTGAACTTGTTTTCAAAAGAATTTTACAAATTCATACCAACAAACCTTTAATACTATCAAAATTTAAAACAAAAGCTTGCTTACAAATTCATGCTAAAAGTCCAAAATTAGCATTTCTTTATTTTCTTTAAGATAAAGTTTTATACCTTATCATTCATTATTATTCAAATAACCAAGTGTCGAAACAAATATTTATAGTCATCATTTATAATTTAGTACTAAAATATTCAACTGATATCTTAATTTTCTAACCAATGTATTTTCTTATCTTGAATACATCATTTTATTAATCAATGCATCACATGATATTTTCTTCCAATTAAGGCATCTCCTTAATTAGAATTACTTACTTTACTTACTCAAATTACCATATGATATCATTATTAAGATTCCTATAGGTTATACTTACATAACCAATTAAAAGCATAACCATATCCAATTTCACAAATTTCAAATAACATAATGGCATTGCCTCGCCGTTGGTTTATAGTGAATGACCCCATCAATTGGTTGTAGAGTTGACCAAATGTTCAAAACTGCCTCGCCACTTATCCCACAATCACTATGGTTCAATGGTTGCATTTGTCATGTAAAATAAAAATTAATACTCAACCCATATTAACTTATTTTCAAACATTTACTTATTACGACTCAATTTATTGTGTCTGACTATCTCATTATAGTGTTTAGGAAATTCTTGTCGATAATGTTGATCAGTCGCATCGACCAGAATTCTTAAAGCACTCAATGGACAATCCAATATAAAATTATTTTCTATATGATAAACATGCCTCTTATATAATTTTACAAAATATTCTTTGCTTGTCTAAATAAACGCAATCCAATTATACTTATAAGTATATCTTTTCTTAGAAAGATTTGCAATTTAAATTGTTGCTTTTACTCATTATCAATGAGTACAAGGACGAACTTATCGAGAAATTCCCGGGATACTCGATTCATAAGATTGACGAAATAAGCTGGAGCATTCGTCAAACCGAATGGTATAATGAGCCACTCATAAGAACCCTAACGAGTGCAAAATGCGGTAAGAGGAATGCTATCCTCCGCAACTCATAGCTGATGAAAACCAGTGCAAGGTCAAGCTGAGAAAAGTCCCTAGCACCACTCAATTGATCGAACATGTCATTGATCCTAGGAAATGGATACTTTTTTCTAATGGTTAACTCGTTAAGCTTGCAGTAGTCGATGCAAAGCCTAAGAGTACCATCAGATTTCTTAACAAAGACGTCTGCGGCACCGCACGGTGAAAAACTGAACTGAATGAATTGCTTGGCTTTAAGCTCCAACAATTGCTTTTTGAGTTCCTCATTTCCTTAGTGGATATCCTCGTGGAGGACGACTAACAGACCGAGCACCAAGAATGAGGTCAATATGGAACTCAGTTGCCCGCTTGGGTGGCAAACCCTAAACAGACTCATGTACATTAGCAAAATCACAAACGATTGGAATTCGAGATACATCACCATCATCTCGAGACTCAAGAGAAAATAAAGATGCTTCGAAATCACCATCAACATTCTAAAGAACAAGAGATAATTAAACAGCCAAATTAGGATGCCTAAGATATAGGATCCTTTCAGAACATAGGATTCGGGCTTGATAACAAGCAAGCCAATCCATCCATAAAATCATATCAAATCCAAGATAGTGAATACCGTGCAAATTTGCACAGAAAGAAAAACCACAAAGAATAATCTCAACACACTCACACAACATGCTAAGGGTTGCAGATCCCCCAATAGGATTCGCAATTCTCAAAGAAGTAACAAGGCAAAAAACATCCAACGGTATAACATCAACAAGCCCCTTCAATACGAATGAGTGTCAAGCACACGTATCGAAGAGAACTAAAATATAATTATCACGATAAGGATTATTCATAGGGGAAGATATCATTAATTCAATTATGGAATACTACGTAATTAAAATGCATTCCTAGACATATTCCCAACTTATATCTACCCCCACGGACATGGAAAGGTTAAGGACATGGTGATTAGGGAATATGTAACACTTATATTGTACTCTGATGTACCGTAATATATGTTTTGTTCTGTGTTTATCATATTTTGTTCTGAACTCAGCTCTGATACCAAGCTGTAATGCCCGACCCCGAGACATACATTAACAAAGAGCATTACAAAGAGAAAAGACCAAAGCAAATATGGGGACATTTTACAAGTCAAGTATTGATCTAACAATACATTAGTATATATATATATATATATATATATATATATATATATTTGAAGAAGGGTCCTAGATTCCTTTCACTAACTAAAAGAAAAGATATGTTACAATATTTACAAGACTTCCACCGAACAAGCAAATTAGCCCATAAGCCTGAGCAAATCCGGCTCATATATCAAAAAAATGGAAACACATTAAAGAAAATCACTCGGCCTGCTAAGACTTCACCGAATCTGGTCCAAGGTCTCGATACTTCTAATATTTTTCAATGCCACCTCCCATATAACAAAAGAAACTCATTTGCATAAGTTAGCTTATCTTTTCAAACTCTAAAACTTTTTTTTGTGTCTTCCATGGTAGTGTCATTACCACTCCAAAATTAATGTAGATTACTACCTCTATCCTCCAAAAATTTGTAATTGGACCAATCTACACATTTATGAGCTAAGTATTCTCTCCTATGTTTCTTTAGACATAGCAAAGCTCGGACACCTCATTTATGAGAGTTTTTTACATCAAAAGTGATTTTTTTGCCTTTTTCGGCCCCTTTTCTCCAGAAATATAGTAGGCCTAGACTATCTATAAGCCTATGAGCTAAGTATTCTCTCCTTTGGTCTTATACTTTTAAGAGATCCATGCATGCTCCTAGAAACTTGATAATCTGCCTTTTAATGTTTATGGGTTGAGCAAAAAAGACATAACAAAGCTTGGGAAGACCAAGTAAACTCATACTGATGATTAGAATAAGGAAATACAGTTTGTAATATATTTTTTGATGAAAAAATGTAAATAAATATAGAAAAAAGCATAGCCAGCACAAGCAACCTAGAGATTCTGGAATATTTCAATCTTAATCGGTCAATTACCACTATATCGATGGTGGTAAGTATGATCTCTATAAAATCCATTCACTATAAATGTGCTATTTTGTATTAGTTAAACTCTAAATGCTTCGATTTAAGAGCTTGAATCATCACAATGCTCTTAATTAGTTTATAAATTTTCTATTTTGTGTTTTGGATTTGATTGAAAACCCTATTATTCTGCTCTTTCCAAATACACCAAATAGTAGTTGATAACACACCAAATGCAACATCCTTGGTAAAGTTGTTTCTATATAATTTTTAGGAGCATTTCTCAATTCCAATGGACGGTAATTGAAGCACTTCTATGTTTCTGGCTAGCAAACTATGTTTTACACAGCACCATTTTCAAATATGTGCTGTGTAATTACATTGGAAGAAGAGATGAGCATTTGTCTCTTCTTGCTCATTATACAAAAGGCATACCACATCAATGTTCATTTGTCTTGCTCTAAGCTTATGTTTGGTTGGTAAAAGGTCGTTAATATCCCTGAGACACAAGTTAACATTTTTTGAATGTGCATTTTGTCACATACAACCTTTGCACATTCATCATGTTCGAATTCTATTCTAATTGTTTTCCATATGCATTTAAATTTGTAATCTCCATCCCCAAAACATGGCCGCATCCAATAATCCTATGGGAACTCATTATGTATTTTAACTTGTTCTATGTCAAGCTTAATCGAACTCAAAAAACTATATTTATCTGCATTCCATGTTTGGCTTTCTAAGCTGTCCCCAACAAGCATCTTTTTAGTTCTAGCAATGAAAATTAGATTCCTACCTAATTTATTATCATTCGCACCCTTGAATCCACAGATCATATCAAAAAGAAGTAGTTACGCCATCAATAATTTGTTTATGCATACATTTTCAAGCCTCTGGTCTAATCTTTAAAGGAATTTCCAAATCCTTGATTGGTCTTTTCTGCTATTAAGTTCCCAAACAGAGTTATCCCTAATGTATTTCTTTTGCATCCATTCTGCCCATAGCCTGCTTAGTTCCATGCCTCCTGCTTTTCCTTTACATATTGTGTCCCTCGGAACTTTACTATGACTCCCCTTTCATAATTTTTTTTACAGACGTGTTTCAAAATTCTGATAGTGGTTATTGGAATTTTGAAACAATTCATCCAATGTTGTATTATTGAATAGATATTGGATCTAATAAGTTTAATTCTCTCGCCACACTCAATAACCTAGCTTCCCATCCTTCAATTTTCAGTTTGACTTTATTAACTAACACTCAATCATTATCTTTAAAAATTTTAGCTAATAACGGGATTCCCTAATATCGAATAGGTATTTCTCTTTGTTTTAAATTCAAACATTTTTCTATTTCCTCCTTGTTACTGAAGCCTCCTCTAAAGAAATTAATTGTTTTATCTACGTTAAGTTAGAGTCTTGTGCTATCATATATTTTGCAGAAAACTTCTTTTAAAGCCGCAGCATGCTCTAAATCCACATTTGCAATGATAATAATATCATCAGTGTATATCAAATGAGAGATTTTGTTTCTTCCCCTGTTTGCGCCAAAATTGGTCACAAACCCCGAATGTTGTGAAAGCACCAGTATATGAATATAAATCAACAATATTCACACACAAATCTCAAATCTAAGCAAACAGAGTATCACAATTCAGAAATAATGAACAGAAACACGAGATTTATAGTGGTTCGGCGATCTTGCCTACGTCCACTCTGAAGTTGATGATTTTATTGATGTTCACTCGATGATTACAATCTCTTCTAATGTAGTACAACTGAAATTAAACTCTAAGTCTCAATCTAAGGTAGCGGTGGTGTTCTGGAGTAAATCTGGCAGAATCTGGGCGCTCTTCGGTACTTAGAATTCTCCGACCTCTTTTCTGAATGACCAGGGGCTCTATTTATAGGTGTAGGAGGCTGATATTTCGCCTAAAATGAGGGGAGACCAGTTCTGGCACGTGAGGGGGCCCACATGCCCGCTCTTTGGAAATCCGGGCCCACTTTGGGATCGATTCGACCCTTGCTTCGAATCGATCAAGATTTGCTCCGATTGAGCTGAAATTTGGCATGGACATTCCTTAGGTTGCCAGTTAGCTCCTGTCCAAATTTCGTAGCATTTGGACTTGTAGATCTCAAGTTATGATCGATTCAAGTTTGCATTTCTGGCTGATGTGCTTCGTTCGAATCGATCCCTTTCGACTTGATAGGGTCGAATCGATATGCTTGTATGTGATGATGTTGACGTGGCGCGCATCTCTCGTATCGATCCACTCTTCTCGCCGAGTTGACTGGGTCGAATCCACGTCCTTAGCTGCTTGTGACTTGGTCGATGTAAAGTAGTCGATTCGAAGTACATGGATTCGAACGTATGCTCGTTCGAATCGATCACGCTATATCTTCCCCACTCGATTCGAATGACGCTTTGCTCGTATCGATAGCGACATGCTTCAATCGATTCGAAGTCAATCGCAGTTAGATGGATTCGAGGGGAGGCACCTATGCATGGATTCGAAGCAGAGCGTTTTGTTGGATTCGAAGCAGGATATCTTCACGGATTCGAACTAAGGATAACTCGAGGTAATCGAATGTGGATTCGGGTACTGGGTATGAAGCTCGACCATCTGATGGATTCGAACTAAGGGAGGCTTTGGATGGATTCGAACGTCGAGGCTGCTTAGATGGAGTCGAAGCAGTGGTACTTCTCATGGATTCGAAGTAATGCAGGGAAGTTCGATGGATTCGAGCTAAGGGTTTGTTCTGAGGGATACGAAGGGTATGGAGTCAATCTTGATGGAGTCGAACCATATGGAGACGATCACAAGGCTATGTCCTTCACTTGCATCGATGATATCTTGGGCGTACGAACTCAGATTGACTCGAGATTTGGAATGCTGGCTCCTATGGCTTTCCTTGACGTGTCTTATCAATTGTAGCCTAATCCGGACTCGGACAAAATTCATCGATATCCATGGTGAACTTGTGATGTAACCGTCCTACAGGATGGACTGTCAATGATTTCTAGTCAATTTTTTGGTGTCACGGCCTTGCCAAAAGGCGGGATAACATTTGCCCCCCAAAACAAGCCTTGCGATAGGGAGGTGTGTTTTGTAGTTCCATAAGTTGGATGTTCATATCCTGTTGATGACCTGTGGTACAACCCGCGAAGAGTTTGACAGTTTTTATATGACCTTAAATGACGACCGTTCGCGATCTAGCCATTTGAGGTGGTATGCGACCGTTCGCGATCTAACATTTTCTGTATAACCCTAAATGACGATCGTTCGTGATCTAGCCATTTGAGGTGGAATGCGACCGTTCGCGATCTAGCATTTCTACATGGCCCCAAATGACGACCGTTCGTGATCAAGCCATTTGAGGTGAGGAGTGCCATTCGAGGCAAGTTGTGACCGTTCATGGTCGAGTGTCGCACGAGGCGAATGATGACCGTTCGAGGTCGGGTGCCGTTCGAGGCGAATGATGACCGTTCGAGGCCGGGTGCCGTTCGAGGCGAATGGTGACCGTTCGAGGTCGGGTGACGTGGAAAGAAGAATGTGATCGTTCGCGATCGTGTGCCGTACGAGGCAAAAATGTGATCGTTCGCGATCGAATGTCGTATTAGGTGGATTGTGACCGTTCGTGGTCGAGTGCCGTTCGAGGCTAATGGTGACCGTTCGAGGTCGGGTGCCGTTCGTGGCGAAGTGTGATCGTTCATGATCGAATTGTGACCGTTCGCGGTCGGGTGCCGTTCAAGGCGAATTGAGTATGCCCGAGGAGGGACTTAGTATCATCAATACCAGGTTTCACGTTCGGGTGAATTCCCGGATT
Organism: Allium fistulosum; assembly: GCA_030737815.1. Classification (NCBI taxonomy): domain Eukaryota; kingdom Viridiplantae; phylum Streptophyta; class Magnoliopsida; order Asparagales; family Amaryllidaceae; genus Allium; species Allium fistulosum. The sequence continues at coordinate 270,547,599 of CM060906.1, read as the reverse complement.
GTTTGTTGCAATGGTTTATCGCCATCTCAGAGCATGCCTAGGGACCGTTCGTGATCCCGTACATGTGTAAGTGGCTTAGCCGTTATGAAATCACAAGTAGCATTTTTTCATTGAAAATAAGTCTTTAGCAGAAATGTTAAACAAAATCAAGTTCAAATATTCAAATCAAGGTGAAACAAAAGCAAAGCAAGGATGTCAAAGTGTAAACTCCCACAACGATAGGGTTAGTAGTCATTCACAGCATGCCTATGGACCGTTCGTGATCTCGCACATGTGTAAATGACTTACCCGTGTTGGTGAGAGGTTTACAACTTGTCCATCGTTATTTCAACTAATTGATAATCATACGATGTCCTGGCTCGAGGGCACCCCTAGCTGATGTAGATGGTGGTCGCTCTGGCTCCACTGCTGGAGCTCGCCTTCTCACATACTGAAGTAGCATACCGTTCCTGATGTGCCCTTCCACCTCATCCTTCAGATGTCTACAGTCGTTAGTGTTATGACCATTCAGTTCGTGGAATAAGCAGTATCTGTCTGATTTCCTCTCGTCAACAGTGGGATCCCTTCGTATTGGCCTACGGTAGGGAACTTGCTCTCGTGTATCTTGGTAGATTCGCTCCAAACTCTCATTCAGCTCTGAATAAGTGGTGAATCGTGGCTCTCTCTGCAGTCGCTTTGACCTGTCACCATTGTCCTCAGCCTTTCGTTTTCCTTTATCCTTGCCTGAGTCATTTTCGAGAGGCTTTTTGTCTTTAAGTGCATAAACTTCTATTCCCTCTCCTTCTTCTCTTTCAGCATTAGCGTCTTCCAATCGTAAAAACTTTTCTGCCTCGTGATAGAATTCTCCTAGATCCATTGGCGGATCCTTAGTTAATGAATTTTTGAATTCTGTGTCGTCAGCTACTCCGGACACAGCTGCCATCATAACCATGGATGGATCTGGCCGATACACCGATGCTGCTGCCGCATTGAACCGCGTCAAGAAATTCCTCAAAGACTCCCCAGCTTTCTACTTTAGCGTTGCCAAACTCATCACATTCTTAGGTCTCGAAATATGAACTCTGAATTGCCTCATAAATTTCTCAATCAAATCGGTCCATGTCCCAATGGAGCCGCTCTCTAGATGTCTGAACCATAAAGCTGCTATGTCTGTCAAATACAATGGGAAGCACCGGGCCATGACTTCCTGTGATGCCCCCAGCACTTCCATGTGCCTTATATACCTCGTTAGATGGACTGCAGGGTCCGTCCTCCCATCATACCCTTCTACTGTTGGCAGTTTGAATTCTGGTGGGTTCCTAGCCAACCTAATCGCAGGAGAAAAGGGACTCCTGTTCACATCTTCAAGATCTCTGTTTACCAATCCTCCTCTCATTGCTCGCCTGACCATCTCTGCCAATCTATCATTGTCTCCAAGCTGTAGTCCTCGTTCACTACCTTCGACCTGCCCCCCGAGTCCGTGTGAGCTTTCAGGTGTTTGCCCCCCTGATTGAGCGTTCATCCCTCTATCGTTGTCAGGTTGCTCGGATGTCCTTGTCTCTCTTCCCGTGTTCGGATTAACATGTCCTAAGTGTGTGCCCCCCAGCTCCGGCGCTGCGTTGGATGGTCCTGCTTCGTTCTGGGCCCTGGTTGTTCCTTGATTTTGCGCTCCAAGTTGTCCAATTTGTTGAAGCAAATTCTGGATCATCTCCTCCTGCCTCTTCATCATTGTCTCCATCTCATCCCTGGTGATGAAGATCGATGCTTGGTTTGCTCCCGAGGAAGCCTCTTGACTTCCTTCGTGCTGACTTCTCTCAGCTCTTTGCCTTCTACTTGTTTGTCTCGTCATGATTCTTCGGATCTAAATCTCTTAGCCTTCTGATCCAACTTTGAAATTTTGTGTAGCAGGTCCTGAGTTCAGTTCTCAGTGAAAGCACCAAAGTGTTTGTGCCAAAAGTGGTCACAAACCCCGAATGTTGTGAAAGCACCAGTATATGAATATAAATCAACAATATTCACACACAAATCTCAAATCTAAGCAAACGGAGTATCATCTTGCCTACGTCCACTCTGAAGTTGATGATTTTATTGATGTTCACTCGATGATTACAATCTCTTCTAATGTAGTACAACTGAAATTAAACTCTAAGTCTCAATCTAAGGTAGCGGTGGTGTTCTGGAGTAAATCTGGCAGAATCTGGGCGCTCTTCGGTACTTAGAATTCTCCGACCTCTTTTCTGAATGACCAGGGGCTCTATTTATAGGTGTAGGAGGCTGATATTTCGCCTAAAATGAGGGGAGACCAGTTCTGGCACGTGAGGGGGCCCACATGTCCGCTCTTTGGAAATCCGGGCCCACTTTGGGATCGATTCGACCCTTGCTTCGAATCGATCAAGATTTGCTCCGATTGAGCTGAAATTTGGCATGGACATTCCTTAGGTTGCCAGTTAGCTCCTGTCCAAATTTCGTAGCATTTGGACTTGTAGATCTCAAGTTATGATCGATTCAAGTTTGCATTTCTGGCTGATGTGCTTCGTTCGAATCGATCCCTTTCGACTTGATAGGGTCGAATCGATATGCTTGTATGTGAGGATGTTGACGTGGCGCGCATCTCTCGTATCGATCCACTCTTCTCGCCGAGTTGACTGGGTCGAATCCACGTCCTTAGCTGCTTGTGACTTGGTCGATGTAAAGTAGTCGATTCGAAGTACATGGATTCGAACGTATGCTCGTTCGAATCGATCACGCTATATCTTCCCCACTCGATTCGAATGACGCTTTGCTCGTATCGATAGCGACATGCTTCAATCGATTCGAAGTCAATCGCAGTTAGATGGATTCGAGGGGAGGCACCTATGCATGGATTCGAAGCAGAGCGTTTTGTTGGATTCGAAGCAGGATATCTTCACGGATTCGAACTAAGGATAACTCAAGGTAATCGAATGTGGATTCGGGTACTGGGTATGAAGCTCGACCATCTGATGGATTCGAACTAAGGGAGGCTTTGGATGGATTCGAACGTCGAGGCTGCTTAGATGGAGTCGAAGCAGTGGTACTTCTCATGGATTCGAAGTAATGCAGGGAAGTTCGATGGATTCGAGCTAAGGGTTTGTTCTGAGGGATACGAAAGGTATGGAGTCAATCTTGATGGAGTCGATCTTGATGGATACGAACCATATGGAGACGATCACAAGGCTATGTCCTTCACTTGCATCGATGATATCTTGGGCGTACGAACTCGGATTGACTCGAGATTTGGAATGCTGGCTCCTATGGCTTTCCTTGACGTGTCTTATCAATTATAGCCTAATCCGGACTCGGACAAAATTCATCGATATCCATGGTGAACTTGTGATGTAACCGTCCTACAGGATGGACTGTCATTGATTTCTAGTCAATTTTTTGGTGTCACGGCCTTGCCAAAAGGCGGGATAACATCCCCTATATCAGTCTAATATTGCCTTCATTAACTTACTCTTCCATGCAAAGGGAAAGGTACTCCATCACAACTGTAAAAAGGATGAGTGACATTGGATCCCCTTGTCTCGGGTCATTACTAATCTCAAAGAAACCTCTCTGATAACCCTGGCAATTAATTGAAAAACTTGGATTTCGAATAATTTCATTAATTATCTTAATCCATTTCTCTGAAACCTCAAACTTTGCATCATATGTAGCACAAAGCCCCTATTAACTGAATCAAATGCTTTCTGGATATCAATTAATGCATATGTTTCTATAATCATTTTCACCAAATCCTCTAACCAATTAATGAGCACATATAATTACATCTATAATGCTTTTTTCATTAATGAATGCACATTGATTATCAAAAATTAAAGGTCCTAAAATCATCTTCAATCTATTACACAATGCTTTTGTCAATGTTTAATATAAAATGCTGAGCAAAATACATTATTAATAGCTTCACCAATTAAGTCTTTGCAACTGTCCCAATGCAGTTAAATTTTTTTGAATTAAAACCCTCGAGACCCAGCACTGGGGCATCACTAATGGTGAAAATCGCTTCTTTAATCTCATCAAGATCAAAATCTTTATTCAGAAAATTCCTGCCATAATCTATAATGATATTTTTACAAACCACTTATGGTAAATGAAAACTTTTCTTATGGTTAAAAAATCCATATAAAATTGTAGTGCTTTGTTAGCGAATTCTTCAGCATCATTACATATCTTTCCGTCTACACACATTTGTGTATCCCAGCAATTCTTGCTTCTTTTATTGGACATCTTAAGGTAAAAGAAAGTTGCAGCCACATCACCTAGTTAAAACCAGTCACACTTCTATTTTTATTTGGCATCCAAAATTTCTTGTTGAGTGGCTTATTCAAGTCTCTTTCGTAACTCCATAAATTCAAGTATTAAATTCTCATCATTTTCTAGTTTTGATTTCCTTTGGCACTCTGAACAGTCTTCTCTAAGAATTTTCACTTTCTTTCTAATGTCAATATTTTCTTTTCCCCATCTTGCAAATGCCCTCTTAATTGGCTTTTTTGTATAAGCCTGTATAAAGGTCTTCCAACTACCACAAAGTCCCATCCACTATAAAAAGCTGACATATATCCTTCTGATAAATGCCGGTGGTTTAAATATTTGAACGAACGAGATTTAACTGGAACCTCTTCTATAAAGTTAACAACAATAGGAGCATTATAACTCACTATAAATGTAACAACCCGGGGTTTTACCCCAGATTAGTTATCATCATTAGACGATTAAAAATGGCTAACAAAGTGGTATTGGAGTTTTAATCGGTTGAATTCTTCTTAAATCAGGTTTAAATTCTTTTAATAATTTGATAAAGGGTATGCGGGCTTTAAATGAAATTTAGCCCACGTTTCTTTGTGATGTTGTGATAAATGTTGAAGGGTATAACCGGTTCCCCTCTTCGTTTCTTTTGGCAAACCCAACCCCCTCCATTCATTTTCATTCGAAAACTGTGATATCCCGGGATTTCGGGGAATTTAAAATATGATAATCTTTTAAATTAATTGGTAAAGTAGTTATTTTCAAACAATAATAATAATGAGTTGTTTTTAAATATAGTTATAAATAGATTTTAATTAAACATATTATTTCAAAGTAATAGTGTGTTTGTTTAAATGTATATATATATGTATATTTAAATTGATTTTAATAGGATAATCATTGATAATTAATAATGTGATTTATAAATGGATTTTAAAAATAGAATTATTATTTTCAGGTTAATGAGGAGTCTATTTAAATATATATATATATTTATTTATTTGAATTGATTTTTAATTTGGATTTTAAATTGACTTTGAAATTGAATTTAAAAATTGAGTTTAAAGATATATATATATCTTAAAATGAAAATAATAATATAGTTTGAATTTAAATAAAAGTTTTATTTAAAAATAAGATTTGTTTTGTATTATTCTCTTTAAAGAAATATATTTATAGAAAGGGAAGAGTATTTATTTAATAGTAAATAAATACAAAAGTTTTATATTATCATTTAAAATGGATTAAATATACTATATATATGATTTTAGTTAAAATCTAATTGGTTTTTATTTTATTTTCTTTTAAAAGTTTTATTTTTATAAATTAAGAAAAGCATTTATAAAATAAGATATGTATTTATCTAATTAGGAAATAAATATAAAAAGCTTTTAAAATCATTTAAAAATATTTATGCATGTAGTATTACATGTGTTAATCTAATAATCTCTTAAATACCATGTGTTAGCAAACTAAGTAAGGTTAGGACAAGTGTCATTCCTTTTATTTTTATTTTCTCTAATTTTAATAAATCCTAATTTACATTATATAAACAAACATCTACCTTCTTCTTTTCTTTTCTATCTTCTCATTTTCTAAACTCAAGAAAACCAAATCTACAAAACCTTTCTCAAACCAGAAAATCAAAACTTTAAAACCTGTAAACACTTCAACCCAGAGAAAAACAAACATAACCCTGTAATCCTCTTTTATCAAGCCTGTAACAAAATTATCAAACAAAGATTCATTTTCACATTGCAAACCTGTAATTCATCTCCTCATCTCAAAAACAAAATCAAAACCCTGTAAACCATTTATCGAAGCCTGTAGCCTGTAATCATTTTCAACTTGTATCATCAAAGCTTCAAGTTTTTAAAGAAATCATCTCAGTCAACAAAGCAATTTTGTTTTCAATCAAAGCAATACAAGCTTCAGGAATCCAAAACTGTTTCAAAAGCTTCCCAGTTCTTTTCAAACTCTCTGCATCTTCAAAACAGTGAGTAAACCTTTTCTTAAAAACAGTTTTTAATCTATGTTTATATTAATGCATGTAATCTGTATAGAGATATTGTAATGTGGTTTGCATGGTTGTTTATTTGGAATATATATTTTTAACTGCTCTGTTGATGTGAGTAAATCCAACTTTATTTTTTTTCTTAAATCTGGTTGCATAAATAAATCATCAATGTTTGATAGAATAATTGTTGCATGATGATGAATTGTATGTCTGAATATTGGAATGTGTATTGTTATATAAACTGTTGCCTCTGTTCTTGATTTCAGTTTTCAAAACTTAAAACAACTCAAGATCTTCTTTCCCTAAATCTTTTTAGGCTTCAATATACAAACAAAATTTGTGTGTAATATGAAAATATAGATTTTAAAAATATTTTAATGATTCATCTGAAGTTAGTTTAAACAAGCAGGAAGAAGAAACAGTAAAACTTTGATATACCAAAATCTCAACATGATTAATTTGTTATTTCAGAATTGTAATTAGATCAGTTATCAAATTTTATGATTTTTAAAATAAAAATCATACATTTTAGTTTGGGATCGGGATAGTATTTGGGGGTTGACCAGAATATAGTTTTCGAACAAATTCTGGTGACAGGAGAATCTCTGGTAGTCGGGGTCACTCCTGGAGGAGGTCGGGGTGTAGGAGAGTTCGGCAAAAATGCCAGGTGGATTTATCATCACCTGTGGCATCGGCGATCGGTCGATTTGTATTTTAACCCTAAAATGGGTCGAGGTCTGGAAGTAGGTTGTCGCGGTGTCTCTGGATGATCGGAGCTCATCGAACTGAGGGGAAAAGATGAAGGGTTGGTCGGCGAATTTGTGGGCAGAGTTTCGTGGTCGCACGTGGTCGGCATCGTCGAGTTCGAAGGGTTTTCAGGCGAGGTGTGGTTCCAGGAGATTGATCAAGTAGCTCAAATTTGAATTACAGTCGAATTCGACGAACTGGGTGCTGGAGTTGATCGGCGGAGTCAACGGCGATGTGCTGAAGTCGGCGTCGATGGTCGGAGTCACTTCGTTCTGATGTACACGTGCACGTGCACGTTTGGAGCTGGAGATGGTCGATAGTTTGGGAAGATGAAGTTTTTCCCGGTGTTGTGCTCGTACGATTTGAAGTACGACTCGAAGGAGAGGAGAAGCGTAAATGCACAGGGGTTACTCGGGGAATCGAGCAGATTGCTCGGGTTTGTTTTTGGTTGTCTGGTTTTAAGTTTTCGAAGTTTGACCAGATTTGTTTTAAATCTTAAGTTAATGCAAAACAGTTTTTTTTTTTAAAACGAAAAAGGAAGTTATGTTTTATTAACTTTAATTTATCAAGTTAAATGTTTATTTATTTTAAACCTTAATTAATGATTTAATTAAGAAAAGTTAGTTATTAAGATAAGATGTTTTTAAATGATAATTAAGGCATTAATAAGATAGTGTTTTATCTTAAGATAATTAAAGTTTTAATGTCTTGATATTAATTAAGTTAATTAAGAAAATTAGGTATAATTAATTAATTTAATTAATAATGATTGAGGATTAGTTAAGAAATTAATTAAGAGTAATTAATTTATTTAATTAACTCAATAATTAAGATTGATTTAATAAATGACTAAAGATTAATTAATTTGTAATTAATTAATTAAGTAATTAGAGGTTGATTAATTTGTATTTAAGAAGTACTTAATTAAGTTTATTAATTAATAAGTAGGTTTTATTAATTAATAAATATGAAATAATTAATCTATAAAGATTAATTAAAGGTTAATTAACTGTTATTAAGAATTGATTAACTAATAATTAAGGATTAATTAATTTATTATTAAGTTTTATTAATTGATAATTAAGGTTTATTAATTAATAATTAAAGAATAATTAATCTGTAATTAAGGTTAATTAATTTATTTAAGAGTAATTAAGGAATGAATTACTCAATTGTAAATAATAAATGGATGTGATTAATTTAAGTTAAATAAAGATAATCACTTGATAAAGAATTAAGTATGAATACTTAATAAGGTTAAAAAGTGTAATTACTTAGTATAAGTAATTAATGTATAATTACAAGATGTAATTAATTAAAGGATAATTACTTAATGAGAAGTAATTAAGGATTAATTATTTGGTGTAATTAATTAAAGGATTAAAGTAATTAATTAAGGAGTTAATTAATTAGGGTAAGTAAATTATAGGATGATAATTACTGTTTATGATTAATTAAGGTGGATTAATAGAAGTGATTAATTAAAGTTTAATTAATTAATGTAATTAATTAAGGGTCAATGTAATTAATTATAGTTAATTAATTAATGGAAGTAATTAATTAAGGATTATTAATTAATGCAATTAATAAGAGTAATTAAAGGTTAATTACTGTTAATGGTTAAGAATAATTAATTTGTGAAATTAATTAAAGAACAATTACTTTATGTAATTAATGAATAATTAATCAAGGATGATTAATATTTAATGAATAATTAATTAATTAAAGGTTTGTAATTAATTAATGATTGATTAAGCAAGGTTAGATGATTAATTCTTAAGTAATTAATTTAATTTAAGATAATTAAATTAATTATAACATAGGGTTAATAATGGTTGCTTATATATGATTGTTGTGTAGAATATCTAAATTGGATGATATCTATTGGATGATATGCTGTGATATTCTGTGATATGATATTGGATATATCTGTGATAAATGTGTGATATTTATCTATGTTAAATGCTGTGTGAATTTAAGTATTGAATTGAATTGTTTAAACCTTTAAACAACTTGGCCTTAAAAGATACGTTTTGGATTTCGATGAGACCGGGATCGGGTTTCCGTATACCGGATTTCCAGGTCTGGAGACCCGAATACCACATCGATCCAAATTAACGATAGGTCGTGAATCTCAAGTGAAGATGAAGATTCAGAGTGCAAGGGTTATTGTCGTTAACTCTGAGGGTGATTCCAAAATGAGTGTAACGAGATAATGCCTTCGGTTTCGTTCGAACCCGGAACGAACTTGTATGGATTGAATGCTTTCAGCACATCGTCAGGTGGACGATGAGCATTCTAAGTGATGTGTTCTGATTAAAGGTAATCGTGACCTCAAGCCTCATCAACCGGGAATGGCTAAAACAGGGGAGGTGCAGCAAGGTTAGTGGGTAGCGCCCAAGTAGTATAAGATTCCTCTGTCTAGAGTCCCTTTTTATTTCGGCTGTGTGGGTGGTTGTTTGGCCGCAACCACGGGGTTTCTTATGCGGGAATTATCCAGTAAGGGATGTTCCGGCCTTGTGTTGCAGGGGATTGGGAGTGATCCTCGGTACGTTGATCTAGGCCACGTACTGTGACGGGCGGTACCCCAGTAGCCCTGCCATTGTATGGAAATCCAACTTCCAATAAGTGCCAACGGACTTGATTGTATAACCCACTTTGTGGCTAGTATGCTGGAATTTAATAATGTAACAATTTCAGCTATTTCTTATTTACTTGAAAACCTTAGACCCTATTATAATATAACTCGATTTCCTATCAAAGTTTTGGTTAGCGTAAGGTAAAAACTTTTCCATGTTTATGTGTGGGAAGTCTTACGTGATACCTTTGTTTTCAAAAGGCTTTGAAGTTAAACAGCTTTAACCCGTTTACTCACACCAGACCCATGTCTGACCCAAGTGTTTATTTTCTGTTTTATTAAACTCTTGGGTACTCAAATTTTTACGAGTAGCCAAGGGATTCAGGTTTGCTTTGACGAATCTTTGAAGGAGTAATGGAGCAGGAGGCTTCAGCGTTCGTAGATATAGTGTTCCGCTGTGTTAGTATGTATGAGTCATTTGTTGAGTGTATTTGAGTTGTAATGATTAGACAGATGTTTATAACTGTCTAGTATGTGTTGTATAAGCTGTGTATCTCTGATGTATATGATACAATGTAATATCTTATTTGATTAATATAATTTATTCGTTCCGCTGTTTAGATTCTGATGTGTTTCTTTCTTTCTTCTCTATCTTATCTCTTTTCTATCCCTTTCTTTCTTCTTGATGATACGACTTTTTGTGGAGAAAAAGCCGGGTCGTCACAGTTGGTATCAGAGCGCTAGGTTGAGTGAATACCTAGGCTTTGGAGTGAATTCTTTCTTAAGAGAGCGTATTTGTAAATTTTTAACTATATATATATATTTTTATTCTACCTATTTGTTGGGTTACCTGTTCGGGTTTTCCAATATATGATATAAAGGTAGATAGGGTGGTGGTGTGTGAAACACGACTACCAATGGTTGGAGTTTGAATGTTGAGGTTAGAAATGTATCTGTCGAGACTGTAGACCTAATACCGTCTCGAGTAAGCTTTGATATGGTGTGAGGATTTCTCTGATCTCTGAAGGAAACCTATGAAGGTTCAGAGTGCATCTTTGAGTAGAATTTGAATCTGTCGAATGAGCAGAAGCGAGTGATGGTATCTTGACAATCTCAGGAAGAAGTAGTTGCGTGATGAGACGCAGTGACTGGATGTTTCTGAAGATGTTTTCTTTTGGAGCAAGTTTGAAGAAATGTGTCTGCTTCAGTGTTGTGGCTGAGTTCAGCAGAGTCTTTTCTGTTTGGTTTGGAGTCCGAGTTTCTCGAAGCTTTGGATAGGGAGTCTTGGCATCTGTGTCAGCAGTGCAGCTCGGAGTAATCTGTGTGCCGGCGGGAAGTCTTCTGGCTGAGCATTTTCTGGAGTTGGAGTTCAGAAGCAGCAGAGTGGATCCAGTTCTTCGATGGATGGGTTAGTCAAGCATAAGCTGTTCTGAGTGGTTAAGAGAGAACAGTTTATTTGGAATTAAGCTGAGTGAATCGCAAAAGTGACTTGCGATAGTTTGAATATTCTCTTGAGTTATCAGAAATTTTCTGGATGTCTTTAGGGAAGTCAGAAATTTGTCTACATTTGAGATTGAGTTTCCGTATCGACTTGGTTCCAGAAGTGGTACCGGTGGTTCAACTTAGTGGAAGGATGTCTCCTAGAGAAAGGATTGGGTGAAACAGCTCAGTATTTGATGGAACTTCTGAGTTTTATTTTTATGGATCCGTTGAACCATATTTCCGGAATGTGTTGTCTAGTTTGTGCTCGAGTTCATCGACGGTATTCTCATCTTCTCCAAATCAGAGTTGTGCAGCGGAAGCAAGATGACAGCTGGAAGAACCTGGAAGTTGCAGTGTTTGGATTAAAAGTTTCTACAGAAAATTTTTATGGATCTAAAGGTCAGATTGGCAGTACATCTGTATATCTTTTCCAGATAGGAGAAGAAGTGGTAGCCTACTGATGGTGGAGTAGATTTTCGTAAATCTTGAGAGGATCACTATGTTGAGTTATTTTTGATCCAATTTGTCTCTGGAAGCATCAGCAAAGGATGAGCTGATCGGAATGGATGTAGGCATTCCAGAATTGTCAGAAAAGTTCTGAAGATTAGAGATGGAGGAATTTGGAATTCGAAGTTGGAGACTTCGTTATTATTGAAGTTTTCTCTGGTAAAAGGGAGCTATAAGATTGGGTAAGTCTGGGAAGTCAGCTCCGAGTTGTTTTAGATCTCTTCTATATTCTGATTTGGATAAGTGTTTGATCTACAGGATTGAATGGCCAGTTTGGATAACTGGAATTCGGAGTATATCGCGTATCTTTGAGGAAGTACGTGTAGGATCCATCATTGGTTTTGGAACCAACAGTTCTAAAGGAATTGGTAGTTGAGTTAGACTTATCTGTGGTCTGATATTCTGTTTAGTTTTATAGATCTAGTTGTCTAGGAGCTCTATAGCTCAGTAGAATTGGTTGTTTGGATTCTGTTGAGCGAGTATCCCGGTATATATATATATACTTGGGAAAACTCGAGGAAATTTTAGAAAGCTTATCCGGATCTGTGTCCGGGTAGCTAGTATAGTTGTTTGGATAAAATTGTTTGTTTGGATGAATAGTTGTTTGTTGATAGTGTATGGTTGATAAGTAGGCTTGAATTGTTTTAAAATTGGTTAAAATAAAATAAAAACTTTAGATTATCTTTTGTTTTAAATTTCGAGGACGAAATTATTTTAAGGGGGGAGGAATGTGATATCCCGGGATTTCGGGGAATTTAAAATATGATAATCTTTTAAATTAATTGGTAAAGTAGTTATTTTCAAACAATAATAATAATGAGTTGTTTTTAAATATAGTTATAAATAGATTTTAATTAAACATATTATTTCAAAGTAATAGTGTGTTTGTTTAAATGTATATATATATGTATATTTAAATTGATTTTAATAGGATAATCATTGATAATTAATAATGTGATTTATAAATGGATTTTAAAAATAGAATTATTATTTTCAGGTTAATGAGGAGTCTATTTAAATATATATATATATTTATTTATTTGAATTGATTTTTAATTTGGATTTTAAATTGACTTTGAAATTGAATTTAAAAATTGAGTTTAAAGATATATATATATCTTAAAATGAAAATAATAATATAGTTTGAATTTAAATAAAAGTTTTATTTAAAAATAAGATTTGTTTTGTATTATTCTCTTTAAAGAAATATATTTATAGAAAGGGAAGAGTATTTATTTAATAGTAAATAAATACAAAAGTTTTATATTATCATTTAAAATGGATTAAATATACTATATATATGATTTTAGTTAAAATCTAATTGGTTTTTATTTTATTTTCTTTTAAAAGTTTTATTTTTATAAATTAAGAAAAGCATTTATAAAATAAGATATGTATTTATCTAATTAGGAAATAAATATAAAAAGCTTTTAAAATCATTTAAAAATATTTATGCATGTAGTATTACATGTGTTAATCTAATAATCTCTTAAATACCATGTGTTAGCAAACTAAGTAAGGTTAGGACAAGTGTCATTCCTTTTATTTTTATTTTCTCTAATTTTAATAAATCCTAATTTACATTATATAAACAAACATCTACCTTCTTCTTTTCTTTTCTATCTTCTCATTTTCTAAACTCAAGAAAACCAAATCTACAAAACCTTTCTCAAACCAGAAAATCAAAACTTTAAAACCTGTAAACACTTCAACCCAGAGAAAAACAAACATAACCCTGTAATCCTCTTTTATCAAGCCTGTAACAAAATTATCAAACAAAGATTCATTTTCACATTGCAAACCTGTAATTCATCTCCTCATCTCAAAAACAAAATCAAAACCCTGTAAACCATTTATCGAAGCCTGTAGCCTGTAATCATTTTCAACTTGTATCATCAAAGCTTCAAGTTTTTAAAGAAATCATCTCAGTCAACAAAGCAATTTTGTTTTCAATCAAAGCAATACAAGCTTCAGGAATCCAAAACTGTTTCAAAAGCTTCCCAGTTCTTTTCAAACTCTCTGCATCTTCAAAACAGTGAGTAAACCTTTTCTTAAAAACAGTTTTTAATCTATGTTTATATTAATGCATGTAATCTGTATAGAGATATTGTAATGTGGTTTGCATGGTTGTTTATTTGGAATATATATTTTTAACTGCTCTGTTGATGTGAGTAAATCCAACTTTATTTTTTTTCTTAAATCTGGTTGCATAAATAAATCATCAATGTTTGATAGAATAATTGTTGCATGATGATGAATTGTATGTCTGAATATTGGAATGTGTATTGTTATATAAACTGTTGCCTCTGTTCTTGATTTCAGTTTTCAAAACTTAAAACAACTCAAGATCTTCTTTCCCTAAATCTTTTTAGGCTTCAATATACAAACAAAATTTGTGTGTAATATGAAAATATAGATTTTAAAAATATTTTAATGATTCATCTGAAGTTAGTTTAAACAAGCAGGAAGAAGAAACAGTAAAACTTTGATATACCAAAATCTCAACATGATTAATTTGTTATTTCAGAATTGTAATTAGATCAGTTATCAAATTTTATGATTTTTAAAATAAAAATCATACATTTTAGTTTGGGATCGGGATAGTATTTGGGGGTTGACCAGAATATAGTTTTCGAACAAATTCTGGTGACAGGAGAATCTCTGGTAGTCGGGGTCACTCCTGGAGGAGGTCGGGGTGTAGGAGAGTTCGGCAAAAATGCCAGGTGGATTTATCATCACCTGTGGCATCGGCGATCGGTCGATTTGTATTTTAACCCTAAAATGGGTCGAGGTCTGGAAGTAGGTTGTCGCGGCGTCTCTGGATGATCGGAGCTCATCGAACTGAGGGGAAAAGATGAAGGGTTGGTCGGCGAATTTGTGGGCAGAGTTTCGTGGTCGCACGTGGTCGGCATCGTCGAGTTCGAAGGGTTTTCAGGCGAGGTGTGGTTCCAGGAGATTGATCAAGTAGCTCAAATTTGAATTACAGTCGAATTCGACGAACTGGGTGCTGGAGTTGATCGGCGGAGTCAACGGCGATGTGCTGAAGTCGGCGTCGATGGTCGGAGTCACTTCGTTCTGATGTACACGTGCACGTGCACGTTTGGAGCTGGAGATGGTCGATAGTTTGGGAAGATGAAGTTTTTCCCGGTGTTGTGCTCGTACGATTTGAAGTACGACTCGAAGGAGAGGAGAAGCGTAAATGCACAGGGGTTACTCGGGGAATCGAGCAGATTGCTCGGGTTTGTTTTTGGTTGTCTGGTTTTAAGTTTTCGAAGTTTGACCAGATTTGTTTTAAATCTTAAGTTAATGCAAAACAGTTTTTTTTTTAAACGAAAAAGGAAGTTATGTTTTATTAACTTTAATTTATCAAGTTAAATGTTTATTTATTTTAAACCTTAATTAATGATTTAATTAAGAAAAGTTAGTTATTAAGATAAGATGTTTTTAAATGATAATTAAGGCATTAATAAGATAGTGTTTTATCTTAAGATAATTAAAGTTTTAATGTCTTGATATTAATTAAGTTAATTAAGAAAATTAGGTATAATTAATTAATTTAATTAATAATGATTGAGGATTAGTTAAGAAATTAATTAAGAGTAATTAATTTATTTAATTAACTCAATAATTAAGATTGATTTAATAAATGACTAAAGATTAATTAATTTGTAATTAATTAATTAAGTAATTAGAGGTTGATTAATTTGTATTTAAGAAGTACTTAATTAAGTTTATTAATTAATAAGTAGGTTTTATTAATTAATAAATATGAAATAATTAATCTATAAAGATTAATTAAAGGTTAATTAACTGTTATTAAGAATTGATTAACTAATAATTAAGGATTAATTAATTTATTATTAAGTTTTATTAATTGATAATTAAGGTTTATTAATTAATAATTAAAGAATAATTAATCTGTAATTAAGGTTAATTAATTTATTTAAGAGTAATTAAGGAATGAATTACTCAATTGTAAATAATAAATGGATGTGATTAATTTAAGTTAAATAAAGATAATCACTTGATAAAGAATTAAGTATGAATACTTAATAAGGTTAAAAAGTGTAATTACTTAGTATAAGTAATTAATGTATAATTACAAGATGTAATTAATTAAAGGATAATTACTTAATGAGAAGTAATTAAGGATTAATTATTTGGTGTAATTAATTAAAGGATTAAAGTAATTAATTAAGGAGTTAATTAATTAGGGTAAGTAAATTATAGGATGATAATTACTGTTTATGATTAATTAAGGTGGATTAATAGAAGTGATTAATTAAAGTTTAATTAATTAATGTAATTAATTAAGGGTCAATGTAATTAATTATAGTTAATTAATTAATGGAAGTAATTAATTAAGGATTATTAATTAATGCAATTAATAAGAGTAATTAAAGGTTAATTACTGTTAATGGTTAAGAATAATTAATTTGTGAAATTAATTAAAGAACAATTACTTTATGTAATTAATGAATAATTAATCAAGGATGATTAATATTTAATGAATAATTAATTAATTAAAGGTTTGTAATTAATTAATGATTGATTAAGCAAGGTTAGATGATTAATTCTTAAGTAATTAATTTAATTTAAGATAATTAAATTAATTATAACATAGGGTTAATAATGGTTGCTTATATATGATTGTTGTGTAGAATATCTAAATTGGATGATATCTATTGGATGATATGCTGTGATATTCTGTGATATGATATTGGATATATCTGTGATAAATGTGTGATATTTATCTATGTTAAATGCTGTGTGAATTCAAGTATTGAATTGAATTGTTTAAACCTTTAAACAACTTGGCCTTAAAAGATACGTTTTGGATTTCGATGAGACCGGGATCGGGTTTCCGTATACCGGATTTCCAGGTCTGGAGACCCGAATACCACATCGATCCAAATTAACGATAGGTCGTGAATCTCAAGTGAAGATGAAGATTCAGAGTGCAAGGGTTATTGTCGTTAACTCTGAGGGTGATTCCAAAATGAGTGTAACGAGATAATGCCTTCGGTTTCGTTCGAACCCGGAACGAACTTGTATGGATTGAATGCTTTCAGCACATCGTCAGGTGGACGATGAGCATTCTAAGTGATGTGTTCTGATTAAAGGTAATCATGACCTCAAGCCTCATCAACCGGGAATGGCTAAAACAGGGGAGGTGCAGCAAGGTTAGTGGGTAGCGCCCAAGTAGTATAAGATTCCTCTGTCTAGAGTCCCTTTTTATTTCGGCTGTGTGGGTGGTTGTTTGGCCGCAACCACGGGGTTTCTTATGCGGGAATTATCCAGTAAGGGATGTTCCGGCCTTGTGTTGCAGGGGATTGGGAGTGATCCTCGGTACGTTGATCTAGGCCACGTACTGTGACGGGCGGTACCCCAGTAGCCCTGCCATTGTATGGAAATCCAACTTCCAATAAGTGCCAACGGACTTGATTGTATAACCCACTTTGTGGCTAGTATGCTGGAATTTAATAATGTAACAATTTCAGCTATTTCTTATTTACTTGAAAACCTTAGACCCTATTATAATATAACTCGATTTCCTATCAAAGTTTTGGTTAGCGTAAGGTAAAAACTTTTCCATGTTTATGTGTGGGAAGTCTTACGTGATACCTTTGTTTTCAAAAGGCTTTGAAGTTAAACAGCTTTAACCCGTTTACTCACACCAGACCCATGTCTGACCCAAGTGTTTATTTTCTGTTTTATTAAACTCTTGGGTACTCAAATTTTTACGAGTAGCCAAGGGATTCAGGTTTGCTTTGACGAATCTTTGAAGGAGTAATGGAGCAGGAGGCTTCAGCGTTCGTAGATATAGTGTTCCGCTGTGTTAGTATGTATGAGTCATTTGTTGAGTGTATTTGAGTTGTAATGATTAGACAGATGTTTATAACTGTCTAGTATGTGTTGTATAAGCTGTGTATCTCTGATGTATATGATACAATGTAATATCTTATTTGATTAATATAATTTATTCGTTCCGCTGTTTAGATTCTGATGTGTTTCTTTCTTTCTTCTCTATCTTATCTCTTTTCTATCCCTTTCTTTCTTCTTGATGATACGACTTTTTGTGGAGAAAAAGCCGGGTCGTCACAAAAACCCTAAACGAAAAAATGAATAAAAATGGCGGCTTCATCTCGTTGCTCGCTCGTCTTCACAAATTAGGGTTTCGGGTAATTCGTTGATGCCGATTTCAATGGCTCGAGTCAAAGTTGATTTCCTTGCTCGAGTGGTCGATCATCTCTTGAGATGCATGCGGCTGCTTGTTGAGTTCGTCTTCGCTTCGTTCTAAGGTGAGTGAATCTCGATTTACACTCACATCCAATTCATTCTACCGTCTGAATTGATTCGAGGTCCTTGATTTTTGTTTATCTGAATTCCTTCACTTGATGATTTCTGACTTTGCTCGAATTCGTATATTTTTGTGACTATATGTTTCACAGTCTTGGTAGTGGATTTTGGGTGACATCGGCAGATTTTGATTCAAACTGTAGTTGTTTTTTTTGACTTGATCTGCAAACTTGATTTTGCGAAAATAATCTGGGTTGGCATTGTTTGTTTTCATTTGAATTTGGCTATATTTGTAGTGAACTGTTGACTTCGGTCACTTTCACCTGCGATCTTATTTCGATTCGAAACTTTGGCTTCCCTGTTCACTGCTTCGGGTCATTTGCGACCTGTAACTTGACTTGTTTGTGAATTTTCATTGCCGTTTCATGACTTCAGCCACTGGAACTATTTTGATTTTGTACTGTTTCATTTGAGATGGATATGTATGTGTATACATATATATATATATATATGCATACATGTATGTTTATATTTGCTGGGCTTTGAAATTGTTCGAACTTGCCACTATGGTCGGTTCATCTCTGCTTAATTTTCAATTATACTTAGTATCACTCGATGTAGTAGTTTTGTTTACTGATGCATATGCAGTTTGCTGCTTGACTTTGCATACTTTGTCTTTGATCAAAAATTGCCTATATGTCTTTATCTGTTGCATACCTGTACACATTTTGGTCAGGTATCACTGACTTTGAGTTGCATTGAGCATTTTGTAGTCTTTACTACAACCTGTGTTTGCATAATTAATATGCAGATACACTTGAACATTTTGTAGCTGAAGTTTGCATTGGCTCATGTATACATGTAGTTTCACTTTGTCGATGATACTCTGATTGTTGAGGCAGTGCAATTGATATTGTTTGTGATTGTTCCACTTTTACTATCTAGTTGGAGTACTTCATTTTTGTCACTGACTTGTCTTGATTTCACTTGAACTAGTGGTATTGGTTTTGATCATTTTGATATTACTGTTGCACTAGTAGTGTACCATGCTGGTTCATATTTTACTCTTTGGTTTGATTCACTTCCTACTTGATCGTACTGGTCTTGCAACACTTTTATATACACTGTTGCTTTATGCTGCATTTGTAGTTGATTGAGTCCATGATGTCACTAGGACTATCGAGGCAGTGGTTACAGACCTTCATTTACATTTCGAGTCATGTTGACATTTACTGGTTTTAGTTGCAGTTTGTAATTTGTGCACTATTGTATACTTTGTCTTGGTCTCGAGCATTGCTGAGTTGTTTCATTTTACTATTGCATTTGTTTTGGTACAACTGCCCTTGTGCTTCTGTTGGTCTGATGCTCCAAGTTACCACCTCTGATCAGTTGCAATATTGCAATGCTGTAACTTGATCTTTGGTGCCCTTGGTCACTCGAGTCTTTGTGCTTTGCATTTGTGTTGAGTTACCTTTGTTTCCAGTCTTTTGTATACACGAAGGCAATTTGAATCTATCTAGCCTTTATTGGCTTGCATTTGAGTTTTTGTTGCAGTCTTCCCCTTGTGATCTTGTGGTGGCTGTAGTTTTTTTGCAGTTTGTATCACTTGAGGGCATTTGGTCGGTTTCACATGTACACCGTGTGCATGTCATTTTGCTATTTGTTTGATACACCTGTCCTTGTTGTAACTGTTGAATTGATATTACTGCAGCACTATGCAGTAGCTTTGCGTGTGCATTTATGTTTTGTAATGGCACTGACCAGTTGGGTTTGAGTTGTTTAACTTGAACTTGATCTCGAGATGGTGCCATTTGCTTTTGATTCGCTGATCTTTTGTGTATTTCATGCTGTAGTGGCGAGGCAGTACACGTGCGCATGTACTGCAGCCCTATCAGAATTGACAGTTTTAATTGATATTTCGATTGTTTGAATTGTTTCGTTGGTCCAACAATATTTTGAAGTTGTATTCTGATTTGATTATTTTGATCATTTTGTGGTTGTCTAATTATCTATTTGATAATTAGATTATGAGTTTCTAATTATTTATTTAATAATTGGATTTTGTTGTGTGACGACCCGGCTTTTTCTCCACAAAAAGTCGTATCGTCACAGTTGGTATCAGAGCATAGGTTGAGTGAATACCTAGCTCTGGAGTGATTTCTATCTATCTTGAGAAAGCGTATTTGTAATTTTTATATAACTATATATATATTTATTTCTACCTATTTGTTGGGTTACCTGTTCGGGTTTTCCCAATATAAGATATAAAGCTAGATAAGGTAGTGGTGTGTGTATAACACAACTACCAATGATTGGAGTTTGAATGTTGAGGTTGGAAATGTATCTGTCAAGACTGTAGTCCTAATACCGTCTCAAGTGAGTTTGATATGATGTGAGGATTTCATTGATCTCTGAAGGAAACCTGTTAAGGTTCGGAGTCCATCATTGTAGGGTAAGTTGGATCGCGCTCGTGTGAGCAGATTTTTGAGAGTTTGGATCTGTCAAATGAGCAGAAGCAAGTGATGGTAGCTTGACAACCTCAAGGAGTAGTAGTTGCGTGAGGAGATGCAGTAACCATGGATTGTGTCCTAAGATGTTTTCTTTGGAGCAAGTTTAAGGAAGTATGTCTGCTTCGGTGTTGTGGCTGAGTTCAGCAGGGTGTTGAGTTTGGTTTGAGGTCCGAGTTCCTCAAGAAGCTTTGGATAGGAAGTTTTGGCATTCTGTGTCAGCGGTGCAGCTCGGAAGTGTTTTGTGTTCCAGCAGGAAGATCTTTTGGCTTTGTAGTTTTCTAGAGGTGGAGTTCAAAAGCTGCAGAGTGGATCCATTTCTTCGATGGATTGGTTAATTAGCATAAGCTATTCTGATTTATTAAGAAAGAACAATATTTTTGGATACTGGACTGGGTTGATCGCAAAAGTGACTTGCGATAGTTTGAGTGTTCTCTTGAGTAGTCAGAGATTTTTCGGGATGTCTTCAGGGAAGTTAGAGGTTTGCCTTAGCATCTGTAGATTTGAGTTTTCTTATCAACTAGGATTCCAGGATTGCTAACGGTGGTTCAGCTAGGTAGAAGGATGTCTCCTAGAGAAAGGAATTGGTGAAGCAGCTCAGTATTTCATGGAATTTCTGAGTTTTATTTTTATGGATCTATTGAACCTTATCTCCAGAATGTGTTGTCTAGTTTGTGCTCGAGTTCATCGACAGCATTCTTATCTTCTCTAGATCAGAGTGGTGCAGCGGAAGCAAGATGGCAGCTGTTCTAGAGTGGAAGCAACCGGAAGTTGGAATGATTTGGGATTAGAGAATTTCTACAGGAAATATTTTTAGATTTGAGTCCAGATTGGTGAGTGTATCCGTTTTGTCTTTTCCGGATAGGAGAAGTAAGTTGTAGTCTACTAATATTTGTGGAGTAGAGTTGTGTTCTGGATTTTGGGTAGATCTTGAGAGGATCATTTTGTTGAGTTATTTTTGATCCAGTTTGTTTTTAGAAGCATCAGTGAAGGATGAGCTGATCGGAATGGATGTAGGCAGCCAGGATCATCAGAAAAGTTCTATGGATAAGAAGCGGAGGAATTTGGAATTCGAAGTTTGAGACTTCGTTATTGTTGAAATTTTCTCCGGTAAAAAGGGAGCAATAAGGTTGGGTAAGACTAGGAAGTTAGCTCCGTTGTATATTGGATTCTTGAGTTTTTGTAAGGAATAAGTGTTTGGCTTAGAAGATTTGAATTGTCAGTTTGGATGACTGGAATTCGATGTGTTCCACGTATCTCTGAGGAAGTACGTGTTTGATCTATCTCTGGTTTTGGAACCAGTAGTTCGGGAAGGATTTGGTTGTTGAGTCAGACTTGTCTGTAGTCTGATATCCTGTTTAGTTTTGTAGATCTAGATGAGTAGGAGCTCTGTAGCCTCGTAGTTTAGATTGTCTGTAGAACGAGTATCCTGATATATATATATACTTGGGGAAACTCGTGGAAATTTAGGAAGCTTATCCCGATCTGTGTCCGGATAACTAATATTGATTGTTTGATTTGAATTGTTTGTTTGGATAAAATTGGTTGTTTATTTGTGTTGGCTGATAGATATGCTTAGATTGGTTGAAATAAAATAAAAACTTTAGATTATCTTTTGTTTTAAATTTCGAGGACGAAATTCTTTTAAGGGGGAAGGAATGTGATATCCCGGGATTTCAGAGAATTTAAAATGTGATAATCTTTTAAATTAATTATTAAATATTGGTAAAGGTTGTTATTTTCAAACAATTTAATAAAGAGTTAATTAAAAATATAGTTTGGATTTAAAAATATATGAATAAAGTTTTTATTTAAAAATAAGATTTGTTTTGTATTATTCTCTTTAAAGAAATATATTTATAGAAAGGGAAGAGTATTTATTTAATAGTAAATAAATACAAAAGTTTTATATTATCAT
The DNA here is from genome assembly GCA_030737815.1 of Allium fistulosum. Lineage (NCBI taxonomy): Eukaryota > Viridiplantae > Streptophyta > Magnoliopsida > Asparagales > Amaryllidaceae > Allium > Allium fistulosum. Next base: position 270,525,295 of record CM060906.1, on the reverse strand, counting down.
TTAAAATGGATTAAATATACTATATATGATTTTAGTTAAAATCTAATTGGTTTTTATTTTATTTTCTTTTAAAAGTTTTATTTTTATAAATTAAGAAAAGCATTTATAAAATAAGATATGTATTTATCTAATTAGGAAATAAATATAAAAAGCTTTTAAAATCATTTAAAAATATTTATGCATGTAGTATTACAAGTGTTAGCCCCTAAATCATGCTAAGTAACATGTGTTAAGAAATTAGATAAGATAAGGGACAAGTGTCATTTTATTTATTTTCTTTTTCTTTATTTTTAATAAAACTAATTAAAAACTATATAAACATACACCTTCTTCCTTCATTTCTCTTTTTCTTATCCTCACATTTTCAAAAGCTAGCAAGAAAACTAGCCTGTAAACATTTTCTAAATCCAAACCTTCAACCAGAAATAAATCAAACCTTGTAAACATTCCTCAAAACAAATTCTCAAACTAAAATGCAAGCCTGTCATCTTCTCTAAAGCCTGTAGTCTAAAATCTCAAAACCTGAAAAGCAAATCACAGATCAAACCTTTAACCAAAAGTACAAATCTCTGTAATCAAATTACCAAAGCCTGTAACATCCTCAAAATGCAACCCGAAATCAAAGATCTTAAAGTTTTCAAGTTTCCAGTTTCAAAGAGGCCATGGTTTTCAGTTCTTCAAAGCATTTTCTTCTGATTCAAATTTTCAAGTATCAAAGCTTTTCAGTTTGAAAGTTAAAGCAAGATAATCAAGCAACAACTAGACATTTCAGTTTTCAAGAAGATTACAATAGATTTCCAGTAACAAGTTTTCAAAGTTCAAGCTTCATCTCAGTTTTAAAATCATCTCTGCATTTTGGTTAAAAGGTGAGTAAACATCTACTTAAAATCCTCAGTAATAATTGTTTTGTTGCTTGATAGATTTCTGGAATGATAAATGCTTGCATGTGTATTTATAAGTGTGAATACCTGATATATACATGTGTGTAATTTTGGCTTGCATGTTATAAATATGTAGATTTATAAGTGTGAATATCTGTAAACCTATGCATGTCTCTGTTTTTATACTAACAGGCTAAATCTTGAACAAAAATCAAGTTCTCTTCATACAATCTCTTATAGGCTGAGGAATTTAAACAAGTTATCTTTGTTTAAGCATAATCAAAATTTTAAAAATATGTTTATGTGAAATAAGTTTGAGATTTTCTGGAAATCAAGAAGAACAGTGGAAAACTTGAGAACATGTTAAAATCAATCATCATGATTTGCTGATTCATGTATATAACCTGAATCTTCTTTGAAAACTAAGATTTTTAAAATGAAAATCATGAATTTTAGTTTAGGATTGAATGTGCATTTTAGTGATGACCAGAGAATGAGTTTGAGGAATTTCTGATGGTCGGAGGTTCTGTGGTCGTCGAGGTTTCGACTGGAGATGGAGGAAGGGTCGGCGAGGTCAGGAAAAATAGCGAAGGTGGCAATCGATCGACGTCGTGTCGGCGTTGGGCGAAACTAGGGTTTAAGGTCGGGGTCGGAATTTTGATCTCTGCATCGTCTCTGGTGATGCGAGTTTCTCGAGGCTTTGGGAAATGGCAGTGTGGAAGGTCGGCAAGGTGTGGCCCGAGTTGTAGCGTCACCGGTGGTTGGCGTGGGTGGTTCGAGAGCGTTTTCTGGTGATGCCGAGTTTTCCAGGTTCGACTGGAATCTGTGTTTTTGATTTGGGTTAAGTGGTGTGTAATCGATGGTTGGAATCGATTCTAGGGTGCATCGTCGACATGTGGGAAGGATCATCGGTGGTCGCGACGGCGGGGTTGCGCTGTGCACGTGCACGTATACGTTTTGGTGTCAGGAGAAGTTCTGGGTTTGGGAACGAAGATGTTAGGCTCGGGGTTTTCCTTGATTTTTCTCGCGTATGACTTGAAGTAGAAAGTGAACGCGAGTGATTCGTGTTTTTGCTCCGGGTTTTCTTTTGTTAGGCTCGGGTTGTTTTAATTGTTACCTAGTTTGAAGTTTTAAACTATTACTTGATAATGTTTTAAGTATTTAAAGAAAATTATGATTTGGTAACTTTAATTTATCAAGTTAAATGTTTATTTTATTTCAAAACTTAATTAAATGATTTAATTAAGGAAGTTAATTTTAAAGATAAAAATGTTTTTAATGAAAATTAAGTCATTAATTAATATAATGGTTTACCTTAAAAAGGATAATTAAGGTTTTAATAATTTGAAATTACTAAAGTTAATAAAGTAATTTAAGTATAATTAATTAATTAAATTAATTAATGATTAAGGATTAATTAATTTATTAATTAAGGGTTATACTTATTTAATTAAAGATTATTTAATTGATTATAAATGGTAGTTAAGGATTAATCAACTGGTAATTAAGGATTTATTAATTAATGATTAGAGATAAATTAATTAAGTGATTAAGATTTATTAATTAATGATTAGAGATTAATTAATTTAGTAATTAGAAATTAATTAATTAGTAATTGGAGGATAATAAATTAGTAATTAAGAAGTACTTAATTTGTAATTAAGTTTTATTAATTAATAATTAGGTTTATTTAATTATTAATTAAGGATGATTAATTTGTAATTAAAGATTAATTAAGGATAAATCAAATGGTAATTAAAGATTAATTAAATAATAATTAAGGATTGATTAATTTGCTATTAAGTTTTATTAATTGATAATTAAGGTTTATTAATTAATGATTTAAAAGAATAATTAATTTTTAATTAAATATTAATTAATTTGTTTAAGAGTAATTAAGGAATGGATTACTTAATTGTAAATAATAAGTGGATGTGATTAATTTAAGTAAATTAATTTGTAAATTAAATAAAGATAATCTTGATGCTGATTAAGTATAAATACTTAATGAGATTAATAAGTGTAATTACTTAGTATAAGTAATTAATGTATAATTACAAGATGTAATTAATTTAAAGGGAATTACTAAGTGGGTAGTAGTTGAAGTATAATTACTTTGTAAAAGTAATTAAGGATTAATTATTTGGAATAATTAATCAATGGATTAATATAATTAATTAAGAAGTTAATTAATTAGGGTAAGTAATTATAGGATGATAATTACTGTTTATGATTAATTAAGGAGGATTAATAGAAGTGATTAATTAAAGTTTAATTAATTAATGTAATTAATTAAGGGTCAATGTAATTAATTATAGTTAATTAATTAATGGAAGTAATTAATTAAGGATTATTCATTAATGTAATTAATGAAAGTAATTAAAGGTTAATTACTGTTAATGGTTAAGAATAATTAATTTGTGAAATTAATTAAAGAATAATTACTTTATGTAATTAATGAATAATTAATCAAGAGTGATTAATATTTAATGATTAATTAATTAAATGGATTGTAATTAATTAATGGTTGATTAAGCAAGGTTAGGAATTAATTCTTAAGTAATTAATTTAATTTAAATTGATTAAATTGATTATAATAGAGATTAATAAATGGTTGCTTATGAATGATGGTTGAGTAGAATGTCTGATTTGGTTGATATCTATTGGATGATATACTATGATATATCTGTGATAAATGTGTGATATTTATCTATGTTAAATGCTGTATGAATTCAAGTATTGAATTGAATTGTTTAAACCTTTAAACAACTTGGCCTTAAAAGATACGTTTTGGATTTCGATGAGACCGGGATCGGGTTTCCGTATACCGGTATTCCAGGTCTGGAGACCCGAATACCACATCGATCCAAATTAACGATAGGTCGTGAATCTCAAGTGAAGATGAAGATTCAGAGTGCAAGGGTTATTGTCGTTAACTCTGAGGGTGATTCCAAAATGAGTGTAACGAGATAATGCCTTCGGTTTCGTTCGAACCCGGAACGAACTTGTATGGATTGAATGCTTTCAGCACATCGTCAGGTGGACGATGAGTATTCTAAGTGATGTGTTCTGATTAAAGGTAATCGTGACCTCAAGCCTCATCAAACCGGGAATGGCTAAAACAGGGGAGGTGCAGCAAGGTTAGTGGGTAGCACCCAAGTAGTATAAGATTCCTCTGTCTAGAGTCCCTTTTTATTTCGGCTGTGTGGGTGGTTGTTTGGCCGCAACCACGGGGTTTCTTATGCGGGAATTATCCAGTAAGGGATGTTCCGGCCTTGTGTTGCAGGGGATTGGGAGTGATCCTCGGTACGTTGATCTAGGCCACGTACTGTGATGAGCGGTACCCCGGTAGCTCTGCCATTGTATGGAATCCAAAATCCAATAAGTGTCGTACGTATTAGTTGTGCCCAACTATGTTGGAATGTGAGATGTAAGCATTTCAGCTATTTCTGTATTTTACTTGAAAACCCTAGACCCTATTATAATATAACTGGATTTCCTATCAAATGTTTTGGTTAGCGTAAGGTAAAAACTTTTCCGTGTTTATGTGCGGGAAGTCTTACGTGATACCTTGTTTTCAAATGGTTTTGAAGTTAAGCAACTTTAACCTGTTTACTCACACCAGACCCATGTCTGACCCAAGTGTTTATTTTCTGTTTTATTAAACCTTGGGTACTCAAATTTTTACGAGTAGCCAAGGGATTCAGGTTTGCTTTGACGAATCTTTGGAGGAGCAATGGAGCAGGAGGCTTCAGCGTTCGTAGATATAGTGTTCCGCTGTGTTAGTCTGTATGAGTCATTTGTTATGTGTATTTGAGTTGTAATGACTAGACAGATGTTTATAACTGTCTAGTATGTGTTGTATAAGCTGTGCATCTCTGATGTATATGATACAATGTAATATCTTATTTGATTAATATAATTTATTCGTTCCGCTGTTTAGATTCTGATGTGTTTCTTTCTTTCTTCTCTATCTTATCTCTTTTCTATCCCTTTCTTTCTTCTTGATGATACGACTTTTTGTGGAGAAAAAGCCGGGTCGTCACATGTTGTTAAATTGCTGTTTAGGCAATTCTGTTGTTTTCTAAATCATCTGCATTGGTAATCTTTTTATCTATCTATGTTGGTGATTTGGATTTGCTGATTTGTTGTTTAACACTGTTTAGTGTTATATCTGCCGTTATCCGATTCTCTTATCGAGGAGTGGATATACGAGATTTCTATGACTGTCGTCTATTTGATATTTGATTATTATTGCTTCTGTGCATTAATAACTGAGTTTGAATTAGACTGACCCGTGTATTATTTTCTTTTGAATTTAATACTCGGGTCAGACCCGAGTATTTCAGGTTGTAGATATCTTGCTTTGGGTTGCTGTTTGAGCTATGAAGTATTTTTCATATCTTCTGAAGTAGTCTTCGTCATTGTGTAGTAGTCGTGTCATTGTATAGGATGATATGTATTCATGTATATTAGTTGATAATGTACTTGTATATATAACTTCAAGAGTCGACAGTTGTAGATGTATCATATGTATTGTGTCAAATGTATTGTAACTGACATCAGTTATATATATATATATATGAGACTTTTGTTATCTGTGTTCCGCATTTTATTATCTCTATTATTATTATATATATTGTCCTAAACTATTATGAACCATCGTAGTTCGTTTTATACTGGAATTGGGTATGTCGATGGGAGTAAATAAATAAGAGATGAAAAATGAAAAATATATACCACTCCTATCGAAGTAACCAATACTAGTGTAAGGCCAACTACGGATGGCCGCTCCTATCCAGCCTTATTCTTCGTAATAACAGACAGTATTTCTTTTAATACTCTTTGTTATTGTGAGCATAGAGGTGGGGCGCCACAGTTGGTATCAGAGCTTGGGGTTTATGGACATAATATAAAACATAACTTAGATGGAACATGTGTTACAACTATTTGTCGATGTTTTTAGTTGTGTTTTGTGTCAAAACTAAAGTTTTGAAATTATGATGAAATTTTTAAATATCTTTATTTAATAATAAAAGTGGAATTGTGTTTTGTTGATTGATAATTTGTGTTCTGTTATTAGAGTGTGCAGCGGAAACAGTGAGACTGTCTTCGCTGAATACAGCTGATAATATTTTTGATTTAAAAATCAAAATATGAAATTGAAATAAATTTCATTTGTTGTTTACATAGCTGTGTTTAATTTGTTTCTTTGAGAATTTCGAATTCGATTTGAGGATTCGAAGCGATTGCAGTTATGTGATTTTTATTGAGATTTTTGCTGGTTTTCTTTTATGCTAATCATATATTGATTAGATTTTGCTGTTTTGAATTATCTTCATTGAAGATACATTCGAATAATTCTTTGTTCATTTTGTAGTACGTGCAAATTTGAGTTGCACATTACTGCATTAATTTTAAGTTGAACCAATGTTTGGTTTAAACATATTTTGTTGCCGTTATCTTTATAACGGGATTTTTACATCGGTGCTAAATTTTTGAAGCACGATGTTTTGTGACATTTTGAAGAATGAAAATTTACTGATATTACATTTTGATGTAAATTATCTTGATGAGATTTTGACGTTTAAAAAATTACTGTCGCTTTGACTTCAGTAACCATCAAATTTTAAAAGTGGATTTTCAAGCGGTTATTCCGCAATGCTGATTTTGAGATCCGTTTTTACGGTGTTTTGAGAAGTACAATTTTCTTTTTGAAATTGCTACTGATGTTGTTGCTTTAATCATGTGATTGGAAAATTGTTTTAAAATGAAAAAAATTGTTTTATAAATTTTTAACAGTTTGCGCTTTCAAAAGAATGAGGAAGCGACTCAAACGATTCAGCAAAATCGAGGACTATGACTCCTTTCTTTTACTGTTTCGCTTAACTCCGGACTTGTCCCGTTAAGAATGTGAATTGTTATTTTTATAAAATAAATAAAGTTGTTTTCAGGAATTTTACAGTTTGCACTTTCAAAAGAATGAGGAAGCGATTTAAACGTTTCAGCAAAATCGAGGACTATGACCCCTTTCTTTTACTGATTCGCTTAATTCCGGACTTGTCCGTTTGAGAATGTAAAATGTATTTTTACAAAATACACAATTTTTCACTTTCAAGGAAACGATGAAGAGAATCAAACGATTTAGTAAAACACGTGGTATGGGACATGTGCGTTTGCTATTTCGGTTAATTCCGGACTCGTTAATTGAAATATTTGATGTTTTGATGATTCTGATGATTTGTGTGCTTTCGAGCCACTATGTTGGACCTTCGGGTCATTTGTTGGGCTTTCGGGCCACTCTGATGGACCTTCGGGTCAAATACCAGTACTAGACCTTCGGGTCACTCTGCGGACCTTCGGGTCATTTGTTGGGCGCCAAAATTATGTTGAGTACTTGGTAGGCTTCGGCCATTTGTTGATGCACGTGCGGCGAACTAAAACTCGCCATTTGATGGGATCGATCCAACCTTTTATGTTGATTTTCTAGTCTTCTTAATTGATTTCTAGATATTTGTTGTTTCTAATTATCTGTAGGTAATTAGATATCTGATCTTATGAGATTTAATTATCGTATCGGTAATTAAATATTTGCTGTTATGAGATTTCTGATTATCGTTTTGATAATCGGATATTTTTTGTTTCTGATTATCGTTTTTGACAATTAGATATTTGATGTTTTTTTATTATCGTTTGAGATAATTAGATATTTGTTGATTTGAGATTTCTGATTATCGCTTTTGATAATTAGATATTTGTTGATTTGAGATTTCTGATTATCGTTTTTGATAATTAGATATTTGTTGATTTGAGATTTCTGATTATCGCTTTTGATAATTAGATATTTGTTGATTTGAGATTTCTGATTATCGCTTTTGATAATTAGATATTTGTTGATTTGAGATTTTTGATTATCGCATTTGATAATTAGATATTTGTTGATTTGAGATTTTTGATTATCGCTTTTGATAATTAGATATTTGTTGATTTGAGATTTCTGATTATCATTTTTGATAATTAGATATTTGTTAATTTGAGATTTCTGATTATCGCTTTTGATAATTAGATATTTGCTGATTTGAGATTTCTGATTATCGTTTTTGATAATTAGATATTTGTTGATTTGAGATTTCTGATTATCGGATGTTTTCTGATTATCGTTTTTGATCATAGATATTTGTTGATTTGAGATTTCTGATTATCTGATGTTTTCTGATTATCGTTTTGTGAATTAGATAACTGTGTTTTCTGATTATCGTTTTTGATAATTGGATATTTGCTAGTTTTGTTGATTATGAAATTTTCTAGTCTCTAATTGATTCTAGATTATGTTGATTAAACTGAATTGCTGTTTCCTATCTATCACTGTTGATAGTTAGAGTTTGTTGATTATGAAGTTTGTGTTTTCTAGTTAATTGTTGGATAACTAGATATTTGCAGTTTTGCGAATTGTGATTTGTGCTTTCTAATCATCTTTGTTGATAATTAGATTTTGTTGTTCTCTAATTATCGTATCGGTAATTAGATATTGCTGTTTTGTGATTTCTGTGTTTCTGATTATCTATTTGATAATTAGACTTTGTTGAGAATTTGTGAAATTCTTTTATGGAATTAAAAGATTTCTTTGGCGTTTGTATTCCAGACTTCTACTTTTCTAGCTTAACCAGTTTATGTTAGAAAAATAATTGTTATTAACGACTTTGATTAGGGTGCAATTTTTATGAGGAGGGGAGTCTGTAACAACTCGGGGTTTTACCCCAGATTAGTTATCGTCATTAGACGATTAAAAATGGCTAACAAAGTGGTATTGGAGTTTTAATCGATTGAATTCTTCTTAAATCAGGTTTAAATTCTTTTAATAATTTGATAAAGGGTATGCGGGCTTTAAATGAAATTTAGCCCACGTTTCTTTGTGATGTTGTGATAAATGTTGAAGGGTATAACCGGTTCCCCTCTTCGTTTCTTTTGGCAAACCCGACCCCCTCCATTCATTTTCATTCGAAAACCCTAAACGAAAAAAATGAATAAAAATGGCGGCTTCATCTCGTTGCTCGCTCGTCTTCACAAATTAGGGTTTCGGGTAATTCGTTGATGCCGATTTCAATGGCTCAAGTCAAAGTCGATTTCTTTGCTCGAGTGGTCGATCATCTCTTGAGATGCATGCGACTGCTTGTTGAGTTCTTCTTCGCTTCGTTCTAAGGTGAGTGAATCTCGATTTACACTCACATCCAATTCATTCTACCGTCTGAATTGATTCAAGGTCCTTGATTTTTGTTTGTCTGAATTCCTTCACTTGATGATTTCTGACTTTGCTCGAATTCGTATATTTTTGTGACTATATGTTTCACAGTCGTGGTAGTGGATTTTTGGTGACATCGGTAGATTTTGATTCAAACTGTAGTTGTTTTTTTTGACTTGATCTGCAAACTTGATTTTGCGAAAATAATGTGGGTTGGCATTGTTTGTTTTCATTTGAATTTGGCTATTTTTGTAGTGAACTATTGACTTCGGTCACTTTCACCTGCGATCTTATTTCGATTCGAAACTTTGGCTTCCCTGTTCACTGCTTCGGGTCATTTGCGACCTGTAACTTGACTTGTTTGTGAATTTTCATTGTCGTTTCATGACTTCGGCCATTGGAACTATTTTGATTTTGTACTGTTTCATTTGAGATGGATATTTATGTGTATACATACATACATACATACATACATATATATATATATATATACATATGCATCCATGTATGTTTATATTTGCTGGGCTTTGAAATTGTTCGAACTTGCCACTATGGTCGGTTCATCTCTGCTTAATTTTCAATTATACTTAGTATCACTCGATGTAGTAGTTTTGTTTACTGATGCATATGCAGTTTGCTGCTTGACTTTGCATACTTTGTCTTTGATCAAAAATTGCTTATATGTCTTTATCTGTTGCATACCTGTACACATTTTGGTCAGGTATCACTGACTTTGAGTTGCATTGAGCATTTTGTAGTCTTCACTACAACCTGTGTTTGCATAATTAATATGCAGATACACTTGAACATTTTGTAGCTAAAGTTAGCATTGGCTCATGTATACATGTAGTTTCACTTTGTCGATGATACTCTGATTGTTGAGGCAGTGCAATTGATATTGTTTGTGATTGTTCCACTTTTACTGTCTAGTTGGAGTACTTCATTTTTGTCACTGACTTGTCTTGATTTCACTTAAACCAGTGGTATTGGTCTTGATTATTTTGATACTACTGTTGCACTAGTAGTGTACCATGCTGGTTCATATTTTACTCTTTGGTTTGATTCACTTCCTACTTGGTCGTACCGGTCTTGCAACACTTTTATATACACTGTTGCTTTATGCTGCATTTGTACTTGATTGAGTCCATGATGTCACTAGGACTATCGAGGCAGTGGTTATAGACCTTCATTTACATTTCGAGTCATGTTGACATTTACTGGTTTTAGTTGCAGTTTGTACTTTGTGCACTATTGTGTACTTTGTCTTGGTCTCGAGCATTGCTGAGTTGTTTTATTTTACTATTGTATTTGTTTTGGTACAACTGCCCTTGTGCTTCTATTGGTCTGATGCTCCAAGTTACCACCTCTGATCAGTTGCAATATTGCAATGCTGTAGCTTGATCTTTGGTGCCCTTGGTCACTCGAGTCTTTGTGCTTTGCATTTGTGTTGAGTTACCTTTGTTTCCTGTCTTTTGTATATATGAATGCAATTTGAATCTGTCTAGCCTTTATTGGCTTGCATTTGAGTTTTTGTAGCAATCTTCCCCTTGTGATCTTGTGGCGGCTGCAGTTTTGGTGCAGTTTTCCCTTGTATCACTTGATGGCATTTGGTCGGTTTCACATGTACACCGTATGCATGTCATTTTGCTATTTGTTTGATACACCTGTCCTTGTTGTAACTGTTGAATTGATATTACTGCAGCACTATGCAGTAGCTTTGCGTGTGCATTTATGTTTTGTAATGGAACTGAGCAGTTGGGTTTGAGTTGTTTAACTTGAACTTGATCTCGAGATGGTGCCATTCGCTTTTGATTCGCTGATCTTTTGTGTATTTCATGCTGTAGTGGCGAGGCAGTACACGCGTGCGTGTACTGCAGCCCTGTCAGAATTGACAGTTTTAATTGATATTTCGATTGTTTGAATTTTTTCGTTGGTCCAATTCAATATTTTGAAGTTGTATTCTGATTTGATTTATTTTGATCATTTTGTGGTTGTCTAATTATCTATTTGATAATTAGATTATGAGTTTCTAATTATTTATTTAATAATTAGATTTTGTTGTTAAATTGCTGTTTAGGCAATTCTGTTGTTTTCTAAATCATCTGCATTGGTAATCTTTTTATCTATCTTTGTTGGTGATTTGGATTTGCTGATTTGTTGTTTACCACTGTTTAGTGTTATATCTGCCGTTATCCGATTCTCTTATCGAGGAGTGGATATACGAGATTTCTATGACTGTCGTCTATTTGATATTTGATTATTATTGCTTCCGTGCATTAATAACTGAGTTTGAATTAGACTGACCCGTGTATTATTTTCTCTTGAATTTAATACTCGGGTCAGACCCGAGTATTTCAGGTTGTAGATATCTTGCTTTGGGTTGCTGTTTGAGCTATGAAGTCTTTTCATATCTTCTGAAGTAGTCTTCGTCATTTTGTAGTAGTCATGTCATTGTATAGGATGATATGTATTCATGTATATTAGTTGATAATGTACTTGTATATATAACTTCCAGAGTCGACAGTTGTAGATGTATCATATGTATTGTGTCAAATGTATTATAACTAACATCAGTTATATATATATATATATGAGACTTTTGTTATCTGTGTTCCGCATTTTATTATCTGTGTTATTATTATATATATTGTCCTAAACTATTATGAACCATCGTAGTTCGTTTTATACTGGAATTGGGTATGTCGATGGGAGTAAATAAATAAGAGATGAAAAATGTAAAATATATACCACTCCTATCGAAGTAACCAATACTAGTGTAAGGCCAACTACGGATGGCCGCTCCTATCCAGCCTTATTCTACGTAATAACAGACGGTATTTCTTTTAATACTCTTTGTTATTGTGAGTATAGAGGTGGGGCGCCATAATAAATATAAGGAAATTGGCATATGTATTATCAACATTTTGCATCCAAGACATGTTAGAAAAAAGTTTGTCTATTTTGGTTAAAATATTTCTCTCCGATCCCGACCACCATTAATAATCAATTCCTCTAATCAGGATTTCAGATACTCTTGTATGAATCAACCATTTGTCAATCTCCATCATTTTACTTATGGGTATAAGGCATCCACCTTCTTTTTAGCCGAAAATCTAATACAGTTAAAAAGCCCCATGGTTAAAAAGGTTCTGAATAAGTTGATTGCATCCATTTCTAAGTTTTTCCAAAGCCTATTTCCCAAGTAATCAAAATTCTATGCATAAACTGCTATGCAAATCCTACCACCAACATTTATAAGATATAGCGTGATGTATTGTTTGCTCATGCTAATTATATTATAACCCTAAGTTTCCTTATTAATAAGTATAAATATGTGGTATTTAAAGTAATAGGAAATATCACTGACCAAGTCCTATTAAATATCTATCTTTCACTTAATATTTTGAAGTTCATGGTATAACATCTTACTCTCAATGACTCCAAAGCAATTTACTTTATGACTTTTAATAATCCTTTTAATCTCCATAATTCTATTGGGTTTATGGAAACCTCTAACATTTCAAGTAGCCACGGATACTCCTTATTTTTTGTTATGACTTGTTAGGACTCTTCCCCGATTGGAACTAATACTCTTTAACTTACTTTTCTTTGAATTTGAGATAAATTCAAGGTTCTGAATGACTAATGTGTCAATTTTAACAACTTCCGGTTTCATCGAAACCTTTTCCTGATTCATTTCTATCGCTTTATCATCCTTCTCTTCTTCTTGGCTTCCTCCGATGAGATTGAAATATTTTCTCTCCCTTATGATGAGGTTTTCTTGCTTATCTGAGATTAGCTTCATGTCCTGCACAAAGTAAATAATATTTTCAGTACAAAAATTATTTTCAAACTATGAGGAAACATTTTTATAATCACCATGAGATTTAATCATAAAATTTCCCTAGGCATCTATAGTCCAATAATGAGTCACGATGCTTTAATCTTCTGATGGGCGATGAGGGCGAGTCATTATTTCGGAGAGATTCATTGGCTCTTTCATTATGAAATTGAGAAGACCCTTCTTTATTTTGAATGGACTTACCCCTATCAATGCATCTATTTAAGAACCCCTGTAATTGCGATCAACCATCCTTGTTGGAATCTTTCCACCAATTGGCAGCTTTATCCATCATACTATGAAGTGTGGCTTATTTCACTTTTTCAAGCCTCACTATTGCCTCCTTTGTAGTATGCAACACTTTTTTTTCCCTTTATCCAACTCCATCTCCTTTTCTTTCTCTAGCTTGTATTGGACTGATTTGTCTGCATTTTGGGGATAACACCATACCTTTGCTCCATTCTCCATTAAGCCAGTTTCTGATGCTACTACACCATTCTCCTCATATTCTGAGCGTATCAAAATAGACTTCTCATTTCAATCTCTGTTATTTTGAGTATCCTTTGGCAATTAAGTTTTACTCGTACGACATTGCATCTTGAAGTGACTAAAGCATTTACAATTATCATATAAAGGTGGAGGATTTTCTTATATTATCTCTAGAGAGTAAATATTCCATTGTCATCACCTGCCTTAATTAATAATACTAGAAAAACCAAACTCCGCCTTCACTTCTACAAGAATTCTAGCAAATGAGATTCAAGATCTATTCCTTGTTGCCTCATCCATCCTAATAAGGCTTCCAATAGTAATCACCAATGAACTAATAGCATGCGGACCTAAAGTTTAAAACTAAATCCTGCAAGCCGTACCCACTTAGGCATAGTAGTCAGGGGATCCCTATCAGTCTTCATTGAAGGAGTAAGTCTTTTCATTATAATCAATTTTTTTCCAAAAAACAAAGGTCCTTCTCCTAAAAAAGTTCATAGTCCTTTCCCAGTTCAAATCCGACAACAAAGAAGCCACTGTCTCTTGTTTGCACCTCAAACCCCTTTTAAGTTTTTCCATATTATTTTTGTATAAGCTTCAAAAGCTTTGAAATTTGCTCGATTACCTACAACATACAAAATCAGGAAGTTATTCTAGCTTCCTTCTGCTGGTCGAATTGCATCTAAGGAAATCCGCCCCTTTCTCTTACCATCTTCTATAATCGGCTCCACAAATTCAAATCAACTAAATGTTGAATCAAATTGCCTTTTTATGCTTTATAATATATCGATTTCTTTACATCTTTTGCCATTATGAACTTAGGCTTCAATGAGCTTCCATCGGCATTCCAAACAGAGTCTTTTCCTCCTCAATTGCTTCGACTGTAGCCCTTTTCTTCCACTTCTTTCTTGAAACTTCCCTTAGTCCCCACGTTAGGTTTAGTCCCATCTACGATTAACTGCTTGCCTTTTATTCTCCTAACTTCTTCCCAGAATTTCTGTGGCAAATAGCAATCCGTCACTTAGAGGCTCGACAACGAATATCGATGATGTAGTAGTCATTGCCAAAATTATTTTCTAACAACTAAAGTGAGCTCAATGCTTTCAATCTCCTTTAAAACTCCTTTTAAATGCTTCTATCAATAAATACTTCCAAAAGAATACTATTATTATTTACTCCAAAACTATGAAAAACAATTTTCAAAATCGCTGGGATTGAAATTCTCAAATTCCCAGCTTACATCCTATTTTTATTTATGAACCATACCTATATAATTCAACTTCTTATTTAAGATCATTTCACAATTGTTTATCTTTGTTTTGTTTAAAGCAAAAAAAATTAACTTTAATTTTAATTTTCAACCCAACTAATTCATCGAACACCTTATAGTCAACTGTGAAACTAAATTCACAAGGTGTTTGTATTTAATCCAACCAAAGAATAAATGCTTATAAAACATCTGAGCAAATACAATCAACAATAAATGATAATAGTTGAATATTATCATTCTTTAACAACCAAACATATCATATATAATTATATTAATTTTTGAAAACTATCTTTTATACAGAAATATAATTTAGGTAAAATTATTTCATTTACCCACTTTTCAAAACAACACTATGTCGGTTTGCCTTGTTCAAGAGTTTAGAAACCCCTATCGATATAGTTGTTTCTTCTGTATCGACTAGAATTTATAACCTCTCAACCAATAAATCAACACAATATAATTTTTTTATATATAGCACTAACAAATGCACGCTTATATATATTACACTCAAACTCATCCTAAGGTCTCACTTATCCTATCTCAAATGAGTTAACCCCACCAAAGCTTAGGTGTTCACTCAACCTAAGCTCTGATACCAAGTGTAACATTCCCCTAAACGGGTGGTGCTTACACGATGGTAACCTCTAATCTGATTTTATAGCCAGCCTCTTGACTGTAAGCACGAAGCAAACCAACCCATTAATTTAAGACACGTGTAAAGGTAAGAGTCTAAGCTTCGGAACAGTTCATAAAGTGAGAACCCCCTATCACGATTAAAGCAATTTTGCAAACAGATCCGATCCCGGTCTCTTCGAACTGACAACGATAGTTTTAAAAACTAGATAAGATTTGATAGTCAGTTATTTAACTATCAAATAAAAACAACAATCAATAGGGAAACCAACATTGGTTAAGCACTTAAGAAACCACTAACCTCTTTAACTAATCCTTTCATTAATTAAAATCACTTTGTAACTACTTATATCAAAACACTTTTACAAAGATATATTTACAAACCATTTATGTTCCTTTCAATACTTGGAAAAATATTCATATACTTATTTCAACAATATAAGTATATCCACAAAAACACTACACTTTCCTTATTTAGAAAGTGTATTCATATACTTATCTCAATGGTATAAGTATATCCACATAAACACTAAACTGTTCCTACTTAGAAAACGTATTCATATACTTATCTCAATGGTATAAGCATGTTCATAAAACATTATGGAAGATTTCTTATCTCAAAATCATATCAAAAGGATCAAAATAAATGATGTTCTAAAAGAAATGGAGATAAGGATAAATCCAAATACTATTCGTTAGGTGTTAAGCATGGGACGAGTGTGCACACCACAAAATTAAGAAGGTCAATTTGGGAAAATCAAATCTCGGTTTCTTTTATAAATTTTCAATAAATCCTTTTCAATAAATCTCTTTCATTTATGAACATCTCCTTCACTAAATTCCAAATCCAATTATAAAACTTTTACTAAACCTCCAAGTTTACTTATAAAACGTTTTTGTAAATATCCAAAAATCCTTTATAAAACTTCTTTATAAAAATCCTTGATAAAGCCTTTTAAAGATTCTTATAAATCCAAACCTCGTTTTCATTTATAAACTCTTTAATAAATCTCTTTTATTAAATGAGATTTCTTTTATAAATCAATTTATCATTTATATACGCAATTAATTAGATAAATTAATTTACTTTAAACATCCTAAATAAATAATAAATTAATTTACTTTAAACATCCTAAATAAATAATAAATTAATTTTCCATCATCATTAACAAAATAATTTATTAACTCCAAAACATTATTAATATAATAATTAACAACTTCAAAACAGTATAAATGAATAATAATTATTAATAGCAAAACATTACTAATAAATAAAGAATTATTAACTTTAAACATTATAAATGTAATAGTTAATAATTTCAGACATTATTAATAAAACAGTAATAATTAATCTTTAAACATTATTATAATAGATAATAATTAACTTCAAAATATTATTACTAAATAATTATTATTAATTCCAAAATGTAATTAATAAATAACTATTACAAATTCCAAAACATTTTTAAAAAGTAACAATTAGAAGTTATGTTCAAACATTATTAACTAATTAATAAATAACTTTTACCATATTAAAATATTGATAAATAACTTCAAACAATTAAATATAAATAAACAATTTTTAAAACACTGTTAAACAATAGTTAAACAACTTTAAAACATTTCTAAATGATTTAGAAAAGATAAATAGAAAGTTGGGGTAAAATAAAGATGTTCAAAGTCCGCTTAAATAAAAGAATTTCAAAAAACCCAAAAGATAGATTTAAAATCATTCTCCAAATCAAAAACTAAATTTAAGCCAAAACGGCAATTAATAGTATTTCAAAATACTAAATTGAGGCCAATAGCCATCAAAACACTTAGCCAATGTTGTTATTGACTTTTATCACTAAAAGGGTTAAGTTTAGAACATATAACAATGTCATAACTAACAATGCTAAAAAGGTCAAAGTTCAACACTAACAATCCACATAACAAGGGTTTAACTGAAAAATAATGGGAATATAACTGGAAATTAATAATCACAATTTCGAGAAATTCATATCTCTCTACAAATTTTCCTATATTTGGATTTTAAATACAATTACTTTCCAAAGTGGATATTTTAACTAATCAGCCAATAATTTTAACCAAACGCAAATAGTAAAATTTTATCTATTATATAATATACTGATTTATCCACAAAGGTGAGTTTAACTCACCAAAATTTCAGTTACATTTTAACTTGAAATTCTCATTTGGTCGTTCGATTTTAGCTTAAAATTCTACAAACTCCAACCTCAACCAATCCAATTCCAAAATGTAGATATCTTTTCTAGGAGTGCAACGCGACTGGTCGCATTTGATTTGGACCTAACATGAAATAGATATTGATTTTACAAGATTTTGGTATTAATTAAATAGATCAATCTCATAATTAACCCACCTAATCACCCCTAATCCCTTTGTTTACAACCCAGGCTGCTATTTCCCAAAATCCCGACATCATTCAATTCTCCATGCATCACCACCGCTCCAAGCCACCACCCACCACTGCGACATCACCCGAGGTTGCCCCACCTTAGATGCCTCCAACGCCATCACCCTTAATTCTTAACTCCTCACCATTGACGAGATCAAATGGCTTTAAATCACTGTGATCGAACTAAAAATCCTGGCCACCCCACGTCGAAATAGGTCGATCTAACCGGTCATCATCTTCTCCTCCTCCCCAAAACCAACTTCCAAGTTGTGACCCCCGCCTATCTTGGCCTCCAAAGGCGCCGTGCAACCATGATCATTAAATTTCTATTATTAGAGAAATAAATAAAACAATGGCTAGGGTTTTAAATTACGGTTTGGGCCAATGAATGAAAGGTATGGGTCCTTATATAGATATTCGAACCGGCACTATTCACGCCCAAAAGTCTCAAACTCCAATCGAGGCGTACTTACTAGCATTTCTAGCCAAATACCCCCATTGCGAACTCAATGGAACTATTTTCAAAACCTAATTTCACCATATAAGAGTTAGCTTTTAGGTTATTAGTATTAATAATAAAATTTCGGTGCTATAAAATTAACAAAACACCGTCGTTTGTCGAAAAATCATCAATGATAAACTAAATATTTTCCAAATTAAAATTTATGGAAAAATCAAGTAAATTAATTAAAAATACATCAATAAAAATCGAGTCACTAAAATAAAAAATAATTTTCTTATTATTTATCCGAACTATTTATTACTACAAATAAATTTATAAAATGAATTTCACCATTTTTATTTATTAATAAAAGGGAGTTAAATAATACCATTAAATCAATTAAGTAAATAATTAATTCAAAATCAGGGTATTTTAATCACTAGCCAAATATTAAGTTCACAATTCAAATATTTTAAATAATCTCTATCTTCGAGTTCAATTTTTAAACTTTAAAACCCAATTTCTTAATATTTAAAATTAATTAAGTATTCAAAATCAAATGACCAAAATTCTAGGTCGTTACATATTTTAAATTTAAAGAAAGGTGGAAAAAATTATAGTTTAAATTATATTTGGAAATTTATATATCTTTAGATGTTTAGATATTTCTGAATATGAAATATTGTAGAAAAGTATAATTTTATAAATTTAATATTTTAGGATTAAGAATACTTTTATAAAGAAAGAGTGTACTGTTATATTAATAAGTGTAGTAAATATTTTTCATCAATGTGATTTATAATGTGATTTATGTAAGATGAATTTTAAAAAGTGATTGTTTAATATAAAGATATAATTTGAATTTAAAATGAGGTTTGGAATGATAAAAGGTTTTATTTTAAAGAAAAGAAATTTTCTTTTTATCTTATGTTCATGACTAATTACTAGAAGTTGAAATTTGTTTGATTCTTGATCTTGAAGTGAAAAGAATTTTTTTATGAAATGAATTTTATAACAACTTTACTAAAGTTGTGAAGTTTAAGATATTTAATGAAGATATTTATTATAGGGCTTATTTTGGTAAAGAATATTTTTTCAAATTTTGAAGTGTTAAATTTTATAAATGTGCTTAAAGTCCTCTATAGTATAGTAATATTTGAAGAATTCTAGCAAAAGGGTTGAGAGTATATGCAATCTGAAAATTTAGCATTCTAAAGTATAAAAAAGTGTTTGTTTATAAATGAATACAAATATGTATGTGTTACCGGTTTCAAAATATGAATTTATGAAGACTGTTTAAAAGAATTAATAATGTGTACAAACAAGGCTTAACTAGGAAATGATAGATAATTAAAGTTTTGTGCAATTGAACTTTTCAAAGGTGTTTATATCTTTCATAAAGTGAAGATTTTAAAAGAAAGGTGTTTGGAAAGAGATATACAGATTATTATGTATTAGCATCTTTAAGAGAATTTACGTGTTAAGTATTTCTGGATTTTAAAGATAGTTAAGATGTTTTATATTTATAAATATAAAAGAATTTAGTTAATAATCCATGTGATAGTTTTATATTATTTTGAGCATTGTGGATGTTCAGGATAGACTTCGTGCCTTAAAGACTACTCCAAAGCTCCATGGAAAATTTACAACATATAGAAAATATTTTTGATTACCTTGTGAAAATAATAAAATCTTCCAAATGAGTTCATTCGAATTCAAAGTCCATGATTATAGACATTGCACAAGGAAGCCAAGTCTGAGTCTTGGGGTAAGCCGCCGATGAAAGGTCAAATCATTGATTTTATGCTATTTTATTTGATACTTAACTGTTAAATGCATTTCCCTATACGTGCTATCCCGAGAGAGTAAAGATAAATCATTGTGTGATTTTGTTAATGGTTGATTGTTTTGCATTCAAGTGTAAATTATGTCTGGTGTAGTTAAGCCAGAAGCTATTAGCCCAGTTATAGATTTTCCCTGAGGAGAAAATGTGAGGACGCAATTTTCTTAAGGGGAAGAGTCTGTAATAACTCAGTGTTGAGAATCAATTAATTAACATAAATAATAGTGATTTTACTAATAAAATGGATTTTATAGTTTAAATGTGAATAATTTTGGATTTTGTTTATAAAATTGGATTTTAATGATAAAATATTTATTGATACAGTCAATTTACTTTGGGAGAAATTATTTGTTAAAATTGATTTTGGATGTATTAAAAGAGATTGAATAATTTACAAAATTCTGATAATGATAGTAAATGAGGTTAGGAATATATTTCAAAAGGAATAAAAAATTTATTTTATATATATTTAAATAAAGAATCTTAGAATTTAGTTAATAAATGAGCCTAGAATGTAATTAAAAAATAATTAAAGTAAAACGAACTAAATATTTGAAGTAATATTTTTATAAACTAATATCGTGAATGAATAATATTGATTTGAGTAGGAAACAATTTTAAAGTTGAAACTAAAGTTATTTGGGCTAATAAATAAATTTTCGTTTGAAGCGGGCCAAATATATGTGACGACCCGGAATTTTTGGTTATTTGAAATTGAAATATTTAATTGATTTTAAATATTTGGAAGTTAGTTTAACCTGAAATTTAAATATCAAGATTTATTTGGCAATTCAATTATTAAATTTAATTTTTGAAGTTGGGTAAAATATTTAATCTTCAGTTTTGAGCTTGTTAATAATAATTTGAAGTCTTGTAAATTCTATATTGATAATACTGAAGATAATAAAAGCTTCAGAATTGAATTTGAAACTGTTTTGTTCAGTTTTGAATTTATATTATTTAAATCGATATTTAAAAATAGCATTCCGAGGCACAGTCTCGGATTTTGACAAAACCAGTTCCATTAGATCCATAATAGTGTATTATTATCGAATTTCAAATTTCGTAGTGTTTGGAGTGATCGTTTGGCCGTACGATAAGTAAACACGCTGAAATTATATCGAAAATTTAATTTAATAACTGGGTTCAAAAAAAACTATCTCCTCCATACGATCGAATTTGGACTCGAAACCTTTTCCATTGCATTAGGAATAGGCGTATAACATTATAAACGTCTAGCGGCACGCCTCGATAGGAGATTGAGATTTTGAGTTGCATTTATCGAGACAATTTGAATTTGAATTTTGAATATAAATAATATAATAAAAATATTGTAGCTTGTTGAATTCAACATGTAATTGCGGTTTCAAACACGTGTCCTTCATTTTAACATGCTTTTGTTTTTTTAAAATAAAATTGAAACAGCCGAGCACCTTGTATTCGAAAAGAAAAAAAAAATCAAAGAGCCGAGATTCAAAACGAAAACAACACGTTCTCTCCTCATTTTTTTTCACCTAGCTGAATTTCAAATCTCAAGAAAATAATGGCGAACGAATACTTCTTCCCTAACGAATTTAAAATCAATGGCCGCGATCGGAAATCAAAATGTAATCGAATAGATTTCGTATCGAAATCGCGAGGCATCGCGAAGGGTCGAAGTCGATTCGACTTGTTCGAATAATGGTGAATGCGATCAAACTCGATTTGGAATAGAGGTGGAGACTCGAGATTGGTAGCTCGAGCATGTGAGCGTTGCGTGGTCACTAGGGTTCGCGATACGTTCGCTGGTGGAAGTCGCGGGGGATGGGTGAAGTTGCAGTCTCGATTTGGGAATCGACTTTGGGATTGCTCGCGACTGCGAGGGTTTCGAGCAGGCGATGGTCGAGGCATTCACGCGTTGAGGCAGTAATGGAAGGACTCGCGATTGAGTGTGGAGACGCATGCAGTGCACGAGCAGATGGTCGGCGAGCAGTTCGATTTTTGGTTAGGACCGTTTATGGTCGAGCCTGGATTTCGGTGCAGTAAGGTCTAATTTTGTGAAGAAAACAAGTCGGAATGGAAATGAGTTGTAGTTAAAGGTGAGATCTTCTCACTCAATTGAAAATAATTAGAATTTCAATTTTTGATTGATTGTTTGGATGTGATAGTATATATAGTAGTGTGTGTTTATATATATATATATATATATATATATATATATATATATATATTGGAGTGATTGATTTCCCGCATTATATAGCGGATGTGTAACAACCCTGTATTTTGTAATTATTTTAAATTGAATCTCCTGATTTAAAAACTTTATTTTATTTATTAAAATGGATAATGTTGTTATTTTAAATATAATTTTGATTTTGATGTGAATTATAATCCCAAACATGAATAAATAGAGTATTTTCCAGAATAGTGAATTTTGGTCAATATAGTCAAACTTTGACTTTTAAAATTTAAATTTTAAAAGTTTGAAATTTTGAATTTTATCATTTATTATGAAAGTAATTAAAATTCCAAGAATACTGCTTTTCTTTTCGTTGAAATCAGATTTATATTGTGAAAGTTATGCCCTTTTAAATATTGTGTGTAATTTGTTGTATTTAACAAAATTGTTTATTTTAAATTATATAAATAATATTTTATTTGGTCATGTAATGTTCTAATTTATATTTATATGGGTAAAATAGCATGTTATGTATATATTTTGGTTTTAAAACATTTTTCAAAGTGTAATAAACATTTTCCAATGTCAGTTGTATTCTGTTTATAATTTCTAATTTCCAGTTTTATTTAATTAAAGAAATTCTTTATTTATTTTCTATTTTCTTAAAATCTTATTTTATTTTCATTTCCACTTTATTTTGTTCAGCATTTATTTTAGTTACTTGACTTTTTATTTGTTTAGAAGTGTTGTTATAATTTTTCCAAAGTTAAGTGTATTGGGTTTGCAATTTTAAAAGCTAGTTTCAAGATATTAAGCTATTTTCTTTATTTACCTTCATATTTTCCTAAAATAAATTATTTAATTTTCTTTTTCATTTTATTTCAGTTTGTTTTATTTTATTTACTGAGTTTTTATTTGTTTATTTTGGGTTAATGTAAAATGGAAATTTAAAGAGACAAAAGTGTTAAAAACAATGACTTTTCACTTGCCAAATCTCTTCATCTTTTGGCCGTTCCTTTTCTCATTTGTAGCCGTATGTTTTATTTTGTTTTTTATGTGAATACACTTCTCATTCCATCAAAATTTCGGCCAAGCTTCAGATCTGAAAATTTTGGTAATGGCCTCTCCCATTTTTCTACTTTTCTCTTCACTTTTTTAACATTGTTTTGCCTTGTTTTCTTGCTTGTTTGCTTGGCCATCATCCACCATCACCTTCACCGACCACCTCCACCATCTCCTCCTCCTCCTCATCCACTACCAAACACCTATGCCACAGATCAGATTAGGCTGTGCCTTCCCCTTGACCAAAACATCACAAACTTTGCAAAAATTCCACCAAAAACATGCTTAGCCTAACCTAGCTTCTTCACGACCAACATACATCACCTTGGCCGCCTCCTATTGCTCCACCACCACCTAGATACCACCACTACCCATCACTTTAGCCTCTGTCCGTATCTGACCTGACCTGTACAAGCCATGGCCGAGCCCCATAGGACCATTAACCTGAGCCTAGATGCAACCTAAACCACTTTGCCTTGACCTTTAGCATTCTTTGCATTGTAACTCCAAGACCCTTCCTCTTCGCAAGCCTAGCCATGTATTTTCAGTTCCAAACCTGATCTATTTCCACTTGTAATCATCATGGCCGAACCATAAGCATGTATGGTTGAGCACAAGTTGAAGCAAGATCAAGCAAACATTGATTTAAAGCTAGGTGATGTTTTTGTCTAGCCTAGTGTGACGCCCCACCTCTATATCCACGCTAGCCAAGGACACTACGGGGTAATGCCGTCAACTAGCATGGATAATAAGGCTGTTGAGGAGCGACCATCCATGTAACTTCTTTGTGCGAGCACCGATATGTCAGATCGTAAAGCATGCATTTCATTTAAAGAGGAAATCCGACATACCGATACAAACTCAAAGCTATCACACGGTGGCTGTATATAATCTTCGGAAACAAACATAAAAATAATCATAACACAAATCAGTCACAGACATCCATATCACAAAGGCGGAAAAAGATATGAATAAATATATAACACATAAAGGTGTACATCAGAGTAGTGGTCAGAAAGATCCATGATAATACAAAAGAATAGCAACACGTGCTATACAAAAGAATAAGTACACAACATAGAGTCTATATCCCAAATGTGTACATCCAAAAACTACTAATCTAAGTAGTAAGCCAAAAGTCAGAATAATCCTGAAGAGGAGTCAAGCAGAATCACCTGTTACATCTCGGTCTGACCCGAGTATTATTTCATAAGAAAATAATAAACGGATCAGTCTAACTATAAATATCAGATGACAAGGTATAGAATAAGAGATATGGCATAAACATATAATATCCATAATGGCATAATACTATAAGTATGAAAATGATAATCAACAAAAGATTAACCAATATCACAAGAATCTTCTCAAAGATCCAAAGAGGGCATCATACCCAAAACTTGTATTCGTAACAGGTCAATGACAAACGAAATCACCAATGTGAAAATTGATAAAGCATATCAATAGAAATCACGAAAATAGGTGAAGCGTAAAATTTCCAGAAATCAACACATGAAATCCAGAAGACACAAGAAAGAGGATGGCCAATCCCATAAACTAAACATCGACGCACCTAGAAAGATATGCCCCATGTATAGTCTAGCATCGAAACACCTAGAAAGATGTACCCCATGCAAAGTCGAACATCGACGCACCTAGAAAGGTACGCCCCATGCTCTATCATCGAAGCACCTAGAAAGATACGCCCCATGCATCAATAAACATCGACGCACCTAGAAAGATACGCCCCATGTAATGTCTAACATCGATGCACCTAGAAAGATAAACCCCATGCAAAGTCGAACATCGACGCACCTAGAAAGATACGACCCATGCATAGACGAACATCGACGCACCTAAATAGATACGCCCCATGCCCCGGCTTATTGAGCCGATTGCTCCACGAAGTAAATAAACATCGACGTACCTAAATAGGTACGACCCATGCGTGAAATAAACATCGACGCACCTAAATAGGTACGACCCATGCTAGAAGTGAGACGAAGCTCATCAAAACGAGGAACAGTCCTTCACATGGACAAAGAGACATCGCACATTGCTAGTCTAAATCATAAAATGATCATCATCGATCATCAAGAAGTGTCAATTACATTAAGCCAGTAAATATATGAGTTTAGCTTCATGTCCCATAACCACTAGTTTAACTTAAATATTTACGAACAAATTGTAAATCTCCACTAGAAAATTGTCACAAGGGTTTCAATCGAACAGGTCCATAAATTAACCGATGAAGTAAACGCAAGCATTTCATACCACTTGTTTTGCTAAGCCGTTTAATTAGATTTTCTCATACGAATGAGGTAAAGGTTTGTATATACTAATAGATTGGAAAACGGTTTTGGAAACAAGCTTTATATTTAAAAATAGAGTTGAAATCGTCTTTGCAAAAGAGTTTGAATATTTACTACTAGTATAGAAAACCTTTATAATTTTAAAGTGACAAATTATAGAAGTGATTGTAGAAACAATCAATCATTAAAATTCACATTCGAAGACATGAATAAAATCCAAAGAAAATCGATACCGAATCCATCAAAGTGGATGTTCCAAAAATCCCGAAGAAAAGGTCATCAAAAATCAATAATAAATGATAACAACAAATAGGATCATCACGAATCGATTTAAATTGGAAATTCAATCCAAAAAGGCAAAGTGGGCTGAAATAGCAAATTCAGTTAACTAAACAGAGATTTCAGTTGACTGAACAGAGAATTTCAGTTGATTGAATTCTGCCTGGAAACTTTCTGTTTCCAAGTTCAGTCGACTGAACAGAGATTTCAGTCGACTAAACAGAGATTTCAGTTGACTGAACAGAGAATTTCAGTTGACTAAATTCTGCCTGGAAGCTTTCGGGTTCCAGATTCAGTCGACTGAATAGAGAATTCAGTCGACTGAATAGAGAATTCAGTCGATTGAATCATGCCTGGGCTGTTTTACAGCCTATACAAATGAAGAGCAAACTCTTCCAAAATGCAACCAGACGAACATTGGCTCTAAGGGTTTATGCCAATCAGCAACCCGGCCCTATATGCTCCTCGGTGCATCACCAAAAGCATGATCAAACATCCATAAAAGGATTTTCACTCAAATTTGACTTAAAAACTCAAAAATTGGAATATTCACAAAACCAATCAAAATCAAGGGCAAATGCACATGAAGAAGTGTTAGGAATTCATACCAAACAACCAAAGATAATTATAGTCATTGATGTGAGATAAAAATCTCACCTTTTTACACGAAAACACAAGAGAGAAGCTTTGAAACAAAGGATAGACCAATTCCTCTTCAATCTCAACTCAAGAAGCTTGAATTTAAGCTTAAAAGAGAAACATTTCCTAAGTTAGGTTTAGGAATTTCTGAAATTGATAAGAGAAGGAGTTGGAGAAGAAGAAGGAGATGCTTACCAATGGGTTCTCTTTGAATTTGGAGCTAGAAGTTGGATTTGCTAATGAAGACTAGGGTTTTGAATTTCTATTTCCCATTCTCTTCCACCATTGTTGCTTTAGAACTGAAAAGAGGAGGAAGTGAGAGTGAATGGGGAGGAGTGGTTCAGATTTGAGTATAAGTTGGCTAGTGGGCTGAACCCAATCCCAAACCCAAAGCCCTAAGTGAAAAAGTAGCAAAATTCTACTAACTCCAAACATATCGAAGTTTACACTCAAAAAGATTGCAAACGTCATTTTGAACTCAATGGAGGTGGTCTCGAGTCCTAATTTGACCGTATGCAAAAAGTAGCTTTTTGGACTAACATCCGACTAACGATAAAATATTTAAATACAAAATCAATAAATATGCGGGTTGTTACAGACTCCCCTCCTTAAAGAAATTGCATCCTCACAATAAATAAGATGGAAATAAAAAGTAACAAACATAAAAGCATATCAACACAAAAGAAAATTGAAATAAGAAGTTCACCATAAAGAGCACGAAAGAGTAAGTACGGTTGTGTTTGCTCGATGAATTCTCAAGATTCCCAAGAGAAATTCTTAGGATTTGAGGACCATTGAACTTTCAAAAGAAGAACATCTTTATTTCGAAGGCGTTCAACCTCCGAAGTAATGATACGAATAGAATATTGCTCACAAGTCAAATTTGGTGAAACTTCAATTTCTTCAATTACGTCGGGCTCAAAAATAAAAATCGGAATCCCTAAGGTATTTCCACAGTAAAGAGACTTGGAAAACGTCATAAATAGCAAAAGATTGAGCCAGTAATAAAAAGGCGATAAGCCACAGAACAAATACATTCGGTGATGGGAAATGGACCAACATATCGAGGTGCTAACTTTCCCGACCGACTGAAACGCACAACACCCATCATAGGTGAAACATGAAAGAACACCAATAAGATCTAGACCTGAAACCAGCTTCTCACCAGCTTAAAGCCACACAAAGAGAATCGCCATGACCTTCCGTAGAGTGCCTCGAAAGATGCCATACCAATACAAGATTGGAAGCTATTATAGGAAGAAAACTCAACAAGAATACGATCTTCCCAACTTCTACCAAAATCAAGATCAAATGCACGAAAGAGATCTTCAAAAGTTTGATTCACACGCTCGGTTTGTCCATTGGACAAAGGATGATAAGCGGTGCCAAAATTAAGCTTTGTTCCTAAAGCTTTTGAAGACCTTACAAAAATCCACTAGCAAAATAATGGATCACGTTGCTAACAATAGAAGTAGGAACTTCATGCAATTTAACTAGACATAGAGTTTAGTAAAAAGAGATACGGTCTGATTGGACCGAACGGGAAGAAAAATGGGTAGATTTTGTAAGTCTATCTACAATTACCCATAAACTGTCATGACCCGAATGAGAACGGAGAATATCGTCAACGAAGACCATGGAAATTTGATCCCACTTCCAAATTGGAATGTCCAAGGTTGCAATAACCCACCGGGCCTTTAATAAGTTGGTAAGTCATGCAACGGTTAATGAAGTTAGCAATATTAGATTTCATTCCATCCCAATAATAAAGTAGTTACTACTACCGGGATGAATGGAAAATTTAGAACGACGAGAATCTTCTAAAATGTCTTTACGAAGATCACAAATGTTTGGCACAATAAGTCTACCAAACACTCGAACGCCACCACGAGCATTGATTTCAAAATCTTTCAAACCATCAACCTTATTTTGATCCCTACAACTTTGGCTAAGAAAAGCCAATTTGGGATTTTACTTTTGAGCTTCAAGGATACGGTCTAAAAGAAAAGGACGAGCCTCAAGGCTACATAAGATGAACATGAATGGGAAACACGATCTCGAATTTCACAAGTGGATGAAACCTCGAGATCCTTTCATTCGGATATCATCAAAGAAATAGCTGCCTGTTGCTTAAGACTAAGGTTATCGGCAGCACGATTCTCCCATCCGGGAGTATTAAGGATATCAAGATCATAAGATACAAGGGATTCGAGCCAACGTGGTTGACACAATTTAAGTTCCTTATGAGAAAATAGATATCCCAATAATTTATAATCGAGGTGGAGAACAAATTTCTCCCCTAAGATGATGCCAAACTTGGAAAGCAAAAACAATAGCCGCGAGCACCAGATCATAAGTGACATACATGGTTTCGATCGGCTTTTAGGATTTAGAAGCACAAGCGAATGCGCGTTCTCTTTTGCAAGGGAATGACATCCAAACCAATACGATTAGCATTGGTACAAAAGATAAAGTTTTGGTTCCCTTTGGGAATCACAAGGATAAGAGTATCGAAAAGAAAGAATTTAATCTTCTTTCCCGAAAAGCTAAAACTTTCAAAATTGCAATTATCTTTATGTAATAATCTTTTCAGAAAAACTTTTATTTTACAAGTCAATTTACTGTGTCTGATTGTCTCATCATAGCGTTTAGGAGATTCCTATCGATAACGTTGATCAAGCGCACCGACCAGAATTCTTAAAGCACTCAATGGGCAATACAATCACAAAATCATCTTCTATATGATAAACATGTTTCTTAAAAAGTTTTAAGAATATTCTTTGCTCGTTTCAAGAACAAAATCTAATTATACTTATAAATAAATCTTATGAAAAAGATTTGCAAAAATTTTTAAATTGCTATTTTCATCCAAAATCAATAAATACAAGAATGGTCTCATCGAGATATTCGTAGATTACTCGATTCATAAAATGGATGAAATAAGCTAGACAAACTGAATGACAAAATAAGTCATTCATAAGAATCATAACGAGTGCGGCATGTGGTAAGTGGAAACTTCCGCAACTCGTAGCTAATAAAAACCGGTGGCAAGGTCAAACTGGAAAGACCTTAACACCTCTCAAAAGATTACTTAGGTGATGATCCTAAGACAAGCTCAAATATTCCGGAAAAATTCACAACTACATGAATGAGAGAAATAACACTTTACTCAACATGTGAGCTTAGAGAATAAAATGATGCCATTAATTTGGAATCG
The DNA here is from genome assembly GCA_030737815.1 of Allium fistulosum. Taxonomy (NCBI): domain Eukaryota; kingdom Viridiplantae; phylum Streptophyta; class Magnoliopsida; order Asparagales; family Amaryllidaceae; genus Allium; species Allium fistulosum. The sequence goes on along the minus strand of CM060906.1, from coordinate 270,495,568 downwards.
AAATCACTAAGGAAAAATATGAATCTGCTTAACAGATTGAAAATGTCGAAGATGAATAGTCCACACGGGACATAGGATATGGCTTCATAAAGATTAAGCCAATCCTTTTACAAAAATTAATTCCGAAGCCTAAGTAGAAATCGGCTCGGAAAGAAAAATCACATAAAATAATTTCGACATCAATAAAAGCAAATTGAGTGTTGTAGATCCACCAATCCGGATTCGCAATCCTCAAAGATGTCATCAAGCCCAAAATATAAAAAGAAAGAGAATCAACAAGTTCTTTTGATATAAAAATGATGAGATGAACCCATATCAAAAAGAACTCGAATAAGATAATCACAAAATAAATATCGTCAAGGATAGAATGGATACCTTGACTAAGAGAAGAGTTTCTTGGGGCTTGCACAATATTTAGCTTTCTCATGTCCTTGTTCAAAAGTTTGGGACATGTAGATAAAAGATGACCCGGTTTTTTGCAATAGTGACAAGAATGGGGTTTCGGACACATATTCGCATAGTGTTCCTTAGAATTCAATTGTAGCATCCTCCACGATTAGGGATTGGAGTCTTTGCTACAAAAGTAGTTTGCTTCACTCTCTTATTGGGATTAAGGCTCTTGAACTTAATATGCCTCTTCTTGGAAGTCCCAATATCACAAACACTTCCTTTACCAACCTCTTCATGTCGAAGAGTGATATCCACAAGCTGATTGAAAGGAACTTCAAGTTTCAAAGGTAAAATCTTTTTGGGGTTCTTACCCAAAGCACAGATAAACCTTTGATTCTTTACAAGATCCAAAAGTAGTTGAGCCGACATGAGTACGCCATCCAGAGAAGGACTACTGGATTGACCAGCGTTGGGACTGCCAGAACCAACCATTTCTTTTCTTTAAGAAAGAAAGAAAAGAAGAAGAAAAGGTTATTCTTAGAATGAATATCTAACAATCATGACTGATAAAACAAGTAATCATAAAAGAAAATAGAATAGAACGGGTCCAATTGACTCGAATAAATTCCTAAAGCACGACTCCTAAGAAAGACTTAGGACATGATCCTTGCTAAATTATTCTACATTGTTCCGAAGTTTGGCTCTGATACCAAGCTGTAACGCCCCACCTCTATACCCACGCTAGCCAAGGACACTACGGGGTAATGCCGTCAACTAACACGGAGAATAAGGCTGTTGAGGAGCGACCATCCATGTAACTTCTTTGTGCGAGCACCGATATGTCAGATCATAAAGCATGCATTTCATTTAAAGAGGAAATCCGACATACCAATACAAACTCAAAGCTATCACACGGTGGCTGTATATAATCTTTCGAAACAAACATAAAAATAATCGTAACACAAATCAGTCACAGACATCCATATCACAAAGGCGGAAAAAGATATGAATAAATATATAACACATAAAGGTGTACATCAGAGTAGTGGTCAGAAAGATCCATGATAATACAAAAGAATAGCAACACGTGCTATACAAAAGAATAAGTACACAACATAGAGTCTATATCCCAAATGTGTACATCCAAAAACTACTAATCTAAGTACTAAGCCAAAAGTCAGAATAATCCTGAAGAGGAGTCAAGCAGAATCACCTGTAACATCTCGGTCTGACCCGAGTATTATTTCATAAGAAAATAATAAACGGATCAGTCTAACTATAAATATCAGATGACAAGGTATAGAATAAGAGATATGGCATAAACATATAATATCCATAATGGCATACTACTATAAGTATGAAAATGATAATCAACAAAAGATTAACCAATATCACAAGAATCTTCTCAAAGATCCAAAGAGGGCATCATACCCAAAACTTGTATTCGTAATAGGTCAATGACAAACGAAATCACCAATGTGAAAATTGATAAAGCATATCAATAGAAATCACGAAAATAGGTGAAGCATAAAATTTCCAAAAATCAACACACGAAATCCAGAAGACACAAGAAAGAGGATGGCCAATCCCATAAACTAAACATCGACGCACCTAGAAAGATAAGCCCCATGTAAAGTCTAGCATCGAAACACCTAGAAAGATGTACCCCATGCAAAGTCGAACATCGACGCACCTAGAAAGGTACGCCCCATGCTCTAGCATCGACGCACCTAGAAAGATACGCCCCATGCATCAATAAACATCGACGCACCTAGAAAGATACGCTCCATGTAATGTCTAACATCGATGCACCTAGAAAGATACACCCCATGCAAAGTCGAACATCGACGCACCTAGAAAGATACGACCCATGCATAGACGAACATCGACGCACCTAAATAGATACGCCCCATGCCCCGACTTATTGAGCCGATTGCTCCACGAAGTAAATAAACATCGACGTACCTAAATAGGTACGACCCATGCGTGAAATAAACATCGATGCACCTAAATAGGTACGACCCATGCCAGAAGTGAGACGAAGCTCATCAAAACGAGGAACAGTCCTTCACATGGACAAAGAGACATCGCACATTGCTAGTCTAAACCATAAAATGATCATCATCGATCATCAAGAAGTGTCAATTACATTAAGCCAGTAAATATATGAGTTTAGCTTCATGTCCCATAACCACTAGCTTAACTTAAATATTTACGAACAAATTGTAAATCTCCACTAGAAAATTGTCACAAGGGTTTCAATCGAACAAGTCCATAAATTAACCGATGAAGTAAACGCAAGCGTTTCATACCACTTGTTTTGCTAAGCCGTTTAATTAGATTTTCTCATACGAATGAGGTAAAGGTTTGTATATACTAATAGATTGGAAAACAGTTTTGGAAACAAGCTTTATATTTAAAAATAGAGTTGAAATCGTCTTTGCAAAAGAGTTTGAATATTTACTATTAGTATAGAAAACCTTTATAATTTTAAAGTGACAAATTATAGAAGTGATTGTAGAAACAATCAATCATTAAAATTCACATTCGAAGACATGAATAAAATCCAAAGAAAATCGATACCGAATCCATCAAAGTGGATGTTCCAAAAATCCCAAGAAAAGGTCATCAAAAATCAATAATAAATTATAACAACAAATAGGATCATCACGAATCGATTTAAATTGGAAATTCAATCCAAAAAGGCAAAGTGGGCTGAAACAGCAAATTCAGTTGACTAAACAGAGATTTCAGTTGACTAAACAGAGATTTCGGTTGACTGAACAGAGAATTTCAGTTGACTAAATTCTGCCTGGAAACTTTCTGTTTCCAGGTTCAGTCAACTGAACAGAGATTTCAGTCGACTAAACAGAGATTTCAGTTGACTGAACAGAGAATTTCAGTTGACTAAATTCTGCCTGGAAACTTTCGGGTTCCAGATTCAGTCGACTGAACAGAGAATTCAGTCGACTGAATCATGCCCGGGCTGTTTTACAGCCTATACAAATGAAGAGCAAACTCTTCCAAAATGCAACCCGACGAACATTGGCTCTAAGGGTTTATGCCAATCAGCAACCCGGCCCTTCCTCGGTGCATCACCAAAAGCATGATCAAACATCCATAAAATGATTTTCACTCAAATTTGACTTAAAAACTCAAAAATTGGAATATTCACAAAACCAATCAAAATCAAGGGCAAATGCACATGAAGAACTGTTAGGAATTCCGACCAAACAACCAAAGATAATTATAGTCATAGATGTGAGATAAAAATCTCACTTTTTTACACGAAAACACAAGAGAGAAGCTTTGAAACAAAGGATAGACCAATTCCTCTTCAATCTCAACTCAAGAAGCTTGAATTTAAGCTTAAAAGAGAAACATTTCCTAAGTTAGGTTTAGGAATTTCTAAAATTGATAAGAGAAGGAGTTGGAGAAGAAGAAGGAGATGCTTACCAATGGGTTCTCTTTGAATTTGGAGCTAGAAGTTGGATTTGCTAATGAAGACTAGGGTTTTGAATTTCTATTTCCCATTCTCTTCCACCATTGTTGCTTTAGAACTGAAAAGAGGAGGAAGTGAGAGTGAATGGGGAGGAGTAGTTCAGATTTGAGTATAAGTTGGCTAGTGGGCTGAACCCAATCCCAAACCCAAAGCCCTAAGTGAAAAAGTAGCAAAATTCTACTAACTCCAAACATATCAAAGTTTACACTCAAAAAGATTGCAAACGTCATTTTGTACTCAATGGAGGTGGTCTCGAGTCCTAATTTGACCGTATGCAAAAAGTAGCTTTTCGGACTAACATCCGACTAACGATAAAATATTTAAATACAAAATCGATAAATATGCGGGTTGTTACACCTAGTTTCCATTTGTTTCAATTTAAACTTTGGTATTGTAATTATATTTATATATTGCTTTGTTTATGGTTGTATACAAGATCAATATCAAAGCTCTCCATCCATTCAAATCAAGTCATGCTATATCGTGCTTTCTGGAATCCATTTATGTGTTTTAATTTTGCAAACTTCAGCTTAAAAAAGTGAGTAATCACGCCTGACATTTGTACTTATACCACTATGAATTGATAGCAAGTGAAAGTGTAGGATTATTATATTATGTTATACCTGCTTATGTTATATATTATATGATGTTAAACCTGTTTATTTATCTTTCATATCATTTGTTACTGCTATATATGGTTAACTGTTCATTTATATCTGTTTATCACACTGCAAGTTCCCTGTTAGTATAGAATCACTATGGGTTGAAATGATACATACCCGAACGGACTTTAGAATAGGAAAAATTCGTTATGGGCTAAAATGATAGGCCTGAACGGTTTTTATTTAATTTATTTTGACTTGGAATTGCGGGTTTGAAATGATAGAACCCGGATTTTTCTTTGTAAACTGCGGATTGAAATGATACATATCCGTATCACTTGACCTAGGTTAGAAAACTATATATAGACCCATGGTTAATTTTTTAAAGTGTTTTGAATTATTTTTAAGTATTTTATAAGTGAAAATTTTATGGAAATTTGATTTAAATAGATTTTTAAATTGTTTAAATAAAGAAATTATGATTTTTCTATAAGTTAAAAATGTAAATAAATAAATAGTTAAATTGAAAATTTTGAAATATAACTTAAGTTTGGAAATTTGGATTTTGGTTTAAAATGAATTTAAGTTATGAATAAAATGGAAATTTTATTTTATTTGAAAAATGGGAAATATGATAATTTGATTTAAATTTGAATTTAAATGACTTGATAAAGTATTATTGATTTTTCTATGAACTAAAATGGTTAAATGAATGAATGCTTAAATGTGAAATTTTAAATTTTAACTTGACTTGGAAATGTGAAATTTGGTTTTAATTAAAAGTTTAAATTAGTTAAATAAATTGGAAATTTAGTTTAATGTGTGAAATGGTAATTTAAATGTAAGTGTTAATAAATTGTCAAATGCAAAATTTGAAAAATTATACACTTGAATTTAATGAGTGATTTATTGGAAGTTGGATTTTATTGTAAAAATTACTTTATAAAAATCCTAAGTTAAAAGAGTATTTTTAATGAACATTTTTGAATGTAAAAAAAATTTGATTTTTATAATGTTTAAATGGTTTAAATTGAAGTTTATTATTTGCTGGAAATACACAAAAATCTGGAAAATACTTTTAATAGCATTCAGAAATGCTATGGTTTCTGTAAATAAACTAAAAGCTTTATAAAGAGGCTATTACAGCAGTTCTGAAATGCTGTAGTTGCTGTAGTAAATTAAAAGGCTAAAAACTTAATAAAGGCCTATTACAGCAGTTCTGTAAATGCTGTAGTGGTCTGCTGTCTTTGCTGAATTTAATTAAAACCTTTAATTTGAAACTTGAGCTATTACAGCATTTCTGGAAATGCTGTCTTTACTGTTTGAACCAAATTTCAACTAAACTGAGATTTAACAGTAGTTTTAAAATGCTGTCTTTGCTGAATTAAAATGTTTTCAAGAATAACTTATAACAGCTTTTTCTGAATCTGTGAAAGGCTGAAATTTTCAATGTTTATGGTTTTTAACTTAGTAAATGAACTCAGAATAGTTTAAAACTTTAGAAATTGAATACTTGATTTGAAAGTATAATAATTACACTTTTAAATGGTTTAGATGAATTATTTTTGATTAAAATATAAACTATTTAAAAGGTGACTTGAAATGATAATAAATGAATGATATCTTTGAATTTAAAAGGTATTTAAAGTTGAATATTTGGATTTGAACTCAAATGATGATTTGAAATGAAGTTTTGAAAAGATATGATATTTTGATATATTAAATGATTTGAAATGAAGTTTTGGAAAGATATGATATTTTGATATATTGAAATGATTTGAAATGAAGTTTTGAAATGATATGATATTTTAAATATATTGAAATGGTTGGAATTGATTTAATCTTTTTTTTGATAAAGATTTGGATTTGAAATGATATTCTATATTTAAGTATAAAATATTATTTTAAAATTATAACCACAGGTTATAATAACGATTGGTTGTTAAAGAGACCGGGATCGGATATGGACATACTCTCTGTCGATACCGAAAACCACTTTAACAACTGTGTACGCGGTGGAGTTTCCAGAATGAAGTAGGATGGTGGCGACGATCCTTAAGGTATATACGTGGACCCAACTCCCGTAAGTTTGCATAAAGCGGCTAAAACAGGAGCGATTGACGGACTAATGAGGTAGTACCTCTGATCGGACACACTTCTTCGATACCATTCTATTACTTTGTGATTGATTGGGTGCACCCCTTGATTTGAGTGTTGTTTGAGGTGGGCGGTAGTGGCTGCTATGCGTCACCACCAGTCTGGATGCGTAATTGGTATATATACCCTGGCATTGCCTAGTTGTGCCGTGTCACTTACCATAGCGAGATTTACTACGAGTTGTGATTTCTCTCGTAGCCTGTGGAGTATCGAGGGTAGCCCCCATTTTGGGAGTATGCTAATACTGGATAGACTACTGGGACTATTACGTGTTAAGGTGGAAAATGTAAAGCCTTAATGTTATTTAAAAGTATGTTTATTTTATATTAGACATTATTATAATAGCGAATATTACTACATAGTAGATAGTTTAACGAATCCTTAAAGAATGTGCGATCCCAAGCATTCTTTAAGTTACTTGTACCTTTATTACATTTCACTTGAGTTGGTTTACATTGTATAAGTATGTATGTCCTGACTCGAGTGTTTTGTGTTTTGCTTTACGCTCGGGTCAGACTGAGTGATACAACATTAGAGACTCACCTTTGGAGCTAGAGTTTTGCTTTGAAGAACCAGATATCTATTCATTTTGTTATCTAGTTGATTCCAGTGATGTATTCAGATTTGTACTTGATTCTCATATTCAGACTTCTATTGTATCTTATTTCTCCTGTTGTATCTTATTTAACTCTGATGTATTTATATAGTAGCTTCATTAACTACTATTTCTTCGCTTCCGCTGCATTATATTACTTTGTGTCTGTGATCTGTGATTATTTATTTACTGTATATTCTGAGTTTTGCCAAATTTAAATTAATAACGTGGTATTTTGAGCAATTCAAGTCCGACATGTGTGGATGCGAATGGTTGAAAATATCGGGTCATTACAGGATGAGACCCTATGCGCCGCATAATAGCGGATGATATTATATAATCCCATATACCGCGATATTGCACCTCGAAGTGGAATTGGTATTTAATTATTGTGCTAACATATGTGACGCAGGGAAACAGGTTGGAGGGATCTAACTGGATTCCTCAAATTATTGAATTTATTCCATATGTTGTGATGTAATTATTGAAAATCTGTGAATGATTATATTGGTGATTGAAATTTATTGAAGGCTATGGTTTGGCCGAATATATTATGGTATTTTAAAATACCAGGATATATAATTGGATTTTTGAAAATTAAAGTAAAGATTTATTTTAAAAGGCAATAATTTTTTGGAAATCAATTTGGAATTTGATTTGGTGTTTGAAATAAATCTAGAAATAAATTTGGAATTTGATTTGGTGTTTGAAATAAATTTGGAAATAAATTTGGAATTTGATTTGTTGTTTGAAATAAATTTGGAAATAAATTTGGAATTTGATTTGGTGTTTGAAAGTGAATATATGGAAATCGATTTGAAAATTGTATATCAATGGATATTTGGAAATGTAAATTCACAATGGGAATTTATAAAGGAATGGATTTATTAATTGATTTAAATGGATCATTTTGAAATGGAAAGTGTATTTTCACTGGAAAGCCGAGTATGTTTTCAAAGTAGCTGATAAATATAAATTGAAAGTTTTAAGGATGGTTTTAAAAAGGATACTTTGGAGAAATTATTTTCTTAAGTTGTTTTTAAATCTTTAAAGTAAAGATTTATTTGGTTAATTATAGAAGTGATTATTTTAAAGATCAAATTGAGATTTGATTTAGAAAATGGATATTTAAATAATTATACTCTATCTAATAATTTCATTTTTAAAATTAGTTTGGGCTTGAAGTTTATATGAGAGATTAGTTTAATATTTTTATAACTAATATTTTAGATAAAGTGTTTAAAAATAGTTTTTATCTCAAGTGTTTCCAAATATACATATACTTTTGGATAAGTGTTTTAAATTATTCAGACTCGGCGAATCTTCAGTGGAAATAAATAACATTTGGAAATTTATTCCGCAAAAGAAAAGTGATTTGAAATTGGTTTTCGAAGTGTTGAAGTGTTAAAATATATCTTGCGAAGATATTTTGAAAATAAATAATTGGGGGAAAATTATTTAAATTTGATAATTGTTGTGAATATTGTTTAATAGTTAAATAACCAAATATCTGTATAAACAATTTGGGAAATTATTGAGGCTTGATGATTTGTTGTGAATGTTGTTTGATAGTTAAATAACTGACTATCAATATTGGCCTTTGAAACGGCACTTGAATTTGTTTTCAAAACAAGCGCTCATTATTCGGTTAAGCCAGGAAAGGACTTTATGTCATAAAACCCATTCCGAATAATGATACGACGAAATGGGATCGCATTTGAAGATGGTTTTGAAGACTGGGTATTTTCGAAAACGAAAGGATTACCTGTCGAATGTCTCTACACCGAGTTGCTCCGGTATAGAGATTTTATCACCCTTTGTGATGGGGAGTCCGGACGTGATTAGTGAATATCCAGATTTCAAGGGCTTCTTTGAAGTGCCTTCGGTTCCATTCGAACCCGGAACGGACTTGTATGGATGTATGCCTAACGTTACACTTTGAGATGTAAAGCTGGTTTCTATCAGATACATTTCTGTTGGTGGCGGAGAATTTATTATCTTAGCTTAACACCCTACTCTGAGACGTATGAGCTCAGAGGTTATGTAGTTGATTGTTACTTGTAACGACCCGGAATTTTCGACTTCAAAAATCCCGAATTGTTAAGGAAAAGAAAAAGAAAGAGGTAGAAGAAGAATAGAAAACAAAACTCAGAATCACATATTCTCACATTCGCAGCGGATAAAATATAATATCAAATAATATTCTTTACACAAAGAAAGCTGTAATTGTTTTTTTTATATTCACTACATCAGAGTTACAACCATTTACAAATATACTAGACAGTTAGAATTAACATGTCACAAATAAACAACAGTAATATGCTCAGCGGAATATACTCCATACGTTCCTGCCATCCAGCTCGCCACCTGAGCTCTAGAACGTCCTAACCTGAAAATCTGTAATACTCGGTCTGACCCGAGCATTACCACAAAGTAACACCCGAGTCAAGCTGGAAACCAGCGTGAGTAAACCCATCTAACATGAAATTTCAATTCATAGAACTTATATAAACCCGGGGTAACTCGTACTTTACCACAAGTAAACAACTTATATGGTCAACACTTATTTCACAAAACAATATCTAAGTATTCAACTTAGTTTTAAATGGTTCATATTATTCCAACCGGCCTATTGATTTCATATGTCAAATCTATAAAGAATTATAGATTTCTAATCGAAGTGGTTTCGGATATCGCTGATATTCGATCCCGGTCTCTTCGAATTCAATATCATCTTTCTAAGACAAGTTGTTTTAAATTTCAACAATTCAATTTAACTTCAAAATGTCATATTCCTACACAATTCCATTACAGATAAATAACTCATATTTATCATAGTTCAAACAAAAATATTTCATATCACAGAACATTACAAAGTACATACCAGAGTCAATAACAATCAAAGGTATTCAATACAATTTAATCATCCATAAGCAAGATTAATTTCACATAATTAATAATTTATTTAATTTAACTCATTAATTAATTAACTCTTAATTATTAATTAATTAACCTTTAATTACTTAATTTAATTAACTATCATTTAATTACTTACCTTAAGCAATTTTAATTACTTTCATTTATTTCTCCTAAGTAATTATCCTTAAATTAATTACATCTTGTAATTATACATTAATTACTTACAGTAATTACACTTATTAATTTCATTAAGCATTTATACTTAATCAGCATCAAGATTATCTTTAATTAATTTATAAATTAATTAACTTAAATTAATCACATCCATTTATTATTTACAATTTTACAAATTAATTAATTTCTCATCATTGATTTAATCAATGTTAATTATTGAGTTAATTAAATTAATTAATTACTCCTAATTAATTTCTTAATTAATCCTTTATCCTTAATTAATTAAATAAATAAATTATACTTAAATTTCCTTAATTATCTTAATAAATCTCACTCATTAAAACCTAAATTATCTTAAGATAAAAACATGATCTTAATAATATCTTAATATCATTTAAACATTTTATTTAAAATAACTTTACTAAATTAATTCATTAATTAAGTTTAAAATACTTATTCAACTTGATAAATTATAAATTTCAAAACAACTTACTTTTAAATGCTTTAAAAATATTATCAAGTGGAACTTTAAAATCTAGTTTCAATTTAAATTAATCATCTTGCTTTTAAAAGTACTAACCCGAGCCAAACCCAGTGCAAACCCACATTTCTCCCGAGCCTCTCTTTCTCTCTATTCATTAAAACTTGATAATACACTAAAACAATCACGAGTCTAATCCTGATGCAGCACTTATGCAAACCCGGAACGAAACCCTTCTTCCCCGAGCTTCTCCCTTCCCACACCAACCACAGCAACACCTGATACCCAAAGATACGCGTGCACGTGCACAGCTCATCCGCGCGTCTCCGTCCATCGTTGCTACCACCAGCATGTCACCGTCGACATGCATGATCGTTCCCACTACCCAGAACCACTCGACGACCTTGCAATCGAAATCGAGCTGATCGAACATCACCGGAGCGAAAACGCGATCACCAAAACCATCTCGCATCACCACCTCCGATCATCTGAACACACTTCGCCATGCTTGGAGACGCGCCAGACCTTCCTCTTCCCTTTCCTCCACCTCCGGTCCACCTCTATGCCACCACGACGACGAGATCGCCCAGTAAACAAACCCGACCAAAAACATCGACTAAACCCTAAAACAATGTCGCCCTGCCACCACGACATTCTAGAACTTCCCTGAGTATTTTTCCATGGATATCCATCATGCTGGCTACATTTCGCCCCAAGCTCGACATCTAACACTTCACTGATCGTCGGGAATCGATGAATCTATCAATTCCGTTCAACTCCAAGTATCTCAATCCTCCTCAACTTAAAAATCAAGTTTTTAACATCAAAATTCATTATTTTCAAATGCAAATCTGTTCCTATAACCAAAACTTGAAATTAAAATCTTCGATTTTTCTGATTTGAAAAGTTTTAACTGTAATATATTGTTTTTGAAATATTTACTGGGTATTTCTATTTGCAATTATTTTTAAAAATGAGCTTGCATTGTTATCATCATTTTCTTTTTAAAGATCTTAGCCTAATATTGATTGTATAAAGAGAAGTTGAATTTTTTTGAATTTTATTTTCAATCTGTAACTAAGAACAGAGTGTGGTTTCATAAACACAGACATGCACATCATAAATATACAAGGGAGTTCAACTATATTTTCATACATTCAACATTATTTCCCATATCTTACTTCAAGTATTTATCACATCCTTTAGAGATCATAGCCTAAAAATGGTTTAGGTGAAGAGATATGAATTTATTTAGAGAGTTCTTGCCTGTTACACAAAACAGAGACCTATATATACTTATACACAGAAATGCACAGACATTACTTCACTTTTATATACATGCAACTACTTTAATTCATCCATGCAAACATATCCACAACATTACTCCAAGAATTTTTCACATGCACTAGAATAAAAATTGATTAACCCTTTTTAAAACAGAGGTTTACTCACTTGTATTTGAAAAACAGAGGACATTCTTTATTCTTTTGAAAATCTGGAAATTGATTTTGATCTGTATCTACTTATGTTTGAATTTGAATCTGATCTTTGTTGAGTTGATTTGCACTTGATGTTTGAAACTGATCTTTGCTTGCTTCAGATTGGAAATAGTTGTAAGTTTGATTTGTTTTTCTTCTCAAGTTTTAGGTTACGGATTATTTTTCTTTGCTTTTGATAATGAAGATAAATGAGAAAAATGAAAGAGAGGGATAGAAATATGTTATATAACTTAGCTTAATTTATTTTAAAATAAAGAGAAAATAAATGACACTTGTTCAATTTTTATGCTAGAATTATTACACTTGTTATTTACCATGTTTTAAACACTAACATTTGTAATTTGCATGATAAAATATCTTTTATATAATTTATATGCCATATTATATGATTTCAAAGAATATGTTTTAACTAAATTATATACTAACAAAATCATACATATTTTATTTTCAAATCCAATTTAAAATCAACACAAATATATATATATTTAAACGAACACAAATTAAATTTGTAGATCTATTTATATTTACTTATATAAACAATCATTATTATTTACCTTTAAAAGAATAATTTGTCAATTTTAAGTGATTATATTAAGATATGATCAAATAAATATTTCCAAATATAAATATTTACTATCAGATTCATTTTTTCAATCTATAATTCAGTATTTCAATTAATAGTTAAATCAGATAATTATTCAATTACCTGATGTCCAAAAATCCGGGATATCACATTACTAGTGATATATTCCCAATTTGGTAATGTGGCATGCTAAGTGTTGCTGATCATTTGTTGATCGAAGCATGGCTTTTTTGAAAAGTGTAGCTTTGTGGATGAGACTTCGTCACACCTCATAACCCGAAATGGTCGAAACAGGAAGGATGCAGCAAGGTTGTTTGGGGGTAGCGCCCTCAGGGTATGTCCATTTCCTTCTGGAAAAAGGTGGTATCATGGTATGGAGCCCAGATACTTAACTTATGTGGTTGCTACAAATTTATTACTTTGTGGTTGTTGGTGTTGAGGATCCTCGGATAAAGGTCGGTAACGACCGGGGATGGCATAGTTGTGTGTGGAGTTATCTAGTTACAGCTTCATTGCACTAGAAGCATGAGGTAACTCAGCCTTATGTTGGTAGAGATCCGGTTAGGTTCTTGGGGCGTCCCTATAGAGGCGTACCCATGTGGTGTAGGAAGTTCCTTAGCCTGACCATTTGTTGGAAATCCAAAGAAACAATACGCGCCCTGCACGGTTTTAGTTGTATAACCTGCCATTTACTTATGGTAGTTTCATTTTCCAAAAGCATAGCGGATTTCTTTTTATTTCCTTTGTACAAATAACTATTTTAAGATCTCACACAAGTCCCATGACTGACCTGGAGTTTATTGTTCCCTTTCTAAACTCTGGGTGCCCATAATTTTCCCCATGGGCAGTCTAGAGTCAGGTTATCAGTTGTTCTGAAGCGAAGTCAGAAAAGTATGCCGTGGAGATCAGGAGGCGAGTTGGATGGCGGGACGTACTTCCGTATACTATTATCATTCCGCTGTGTATTCAATCATATAGGCAGGTTATTATAACTGCCAATGTTGTGTGTTGTTGTTGTAATACTCTGATGATGTAATGTATAAACAGATATAGTCTTTGCTTTAAAGATTATTCATTTATCTATTATATATTGTTCTGCTGCAATTGTGAGATTCTGATATTGTTTCTATTTCTTCTTCTTCTTCTACCTCTTTCTTCTTTAACCTTAATGATTCGGTTTTCCGGCATTCGATGGTTCGGCATTTGATACAGTGGGCGTATTGATGTCGACTTTCGGAAGTCGAAAAACTGGGTCGTTACAGAGTGGTATCAGAGCAATTGGTTAAGCGACAACCTTGGCTTGGGGATTACTCATTAGAGATAGAGTTAGTAGTACTCTAGAATGAGTATGAGTGTAATAATAGATACGAGCGCGTATTTGTTAGTGAATATAAAAAATTGTTTTATATTGTGTTGACTTATAGGTTGATTGTTTATAGATTCTGGTCGGTGCAGTTTGTCCAACTGTATCGATAGGGGTTTCTAAACTCTTAAACAAGATAAACCGACACAGTATTGTTTTAAAATAGGGTAAATGAAATAATTTTACCCAAATATTTTTGTGTATAAAAGAAATAATTTTCCATAAATTATTATAGTATATGGTTGCTTGGTTGTTAGGAAGTTATAATATTGAATTATTATCATTGTTGTATGGAAATTAAATAAGGAATTGGAATCAAAACCAAAGGTTAAGAAATAAATTCATATACAAATGAAGTTTATAAATGTGAATTATAAATGTAATTTATAATTGAAAATGAAATAGAATTCCAGTTAAATATTTGAAAATAAATTGAAAGGATTTGAAATTTTGAGATTTGGGAAATTTAAATCCCTTTTTAATTTGAAAACGATTTTTCAAAAGTTTTGGAAAATATTTTGAATTGGATTTGAAATCTGGTGGAGTTTGAAATCAAGAATATTTGAAAATGTTTTTGAAGGGATAAAAGCACTAAACTCTTTTCGGTCGCTGGAAAATAATTTCGGTGATGACTGCATCATCATCGGTGTTCATTTTCAAGTTTCCAAGAGAGGAATTGCGGCCCAATTTATTTTAAAAAAATTGAAGTTGTTTGCGAAATTGAGTTTGATTTTAAATATAATTAATTTCAAATATGATTTTGGAAAGACTCTAGAACCTTATTAAAAATAGTTATGGAATAATAAATAAAGTTTGAAAACTTAGAAAATTCAAATTTAAACTGAAATTAACTTGAGTTAATTTGAATAAAGTAAATTTGAGAAGTAAGTCTAGTAGACTAAATGGATTGGAATAAAATTGATTAAGGTGGAAAATAAATTGTAAACGAATAAATAAATTTACAATTGCAAGCAAATTAAATTGAAACTAAATGTTGAAATTCGTTTTGAATTTGTAAGTAAATGAAATTGAAGCTGAATATTGGAAATTGAATTTGATCTGTGATAAACAAAGTGAAGTGGAAAATTTGTCAAGTTGGATCAAATGAAGCAAAGTATTGAAATAAAATTAGTAAGTGAACCAATAGAAGGAATGACAAATTTAATATGGTTTGAAATGAATTGAATTCATGTGGAATTTGAAATCCAGTTAAAACATAAGTGGTTATAAACCAAAGTGGTGAATTGGAAGTAAGTATAGGAAGTATATGATTTATTTATATTGAACTTAAGAAATAAAAGGTGAAATTCTTAAGTAAAATTTAGAATTGAGGAAATATTCTAAGTTAATATTTGAATGAAGTAAATAAAAGTGTGGGAAATGAAAATTTTGATAGAAATCAAAATAAATGTGAATAAAAAGGTAATTGATATAGCTAATAATCAATTAAGAGAAATACGTAGGATGTACGTATATTATTTTATTCGCATAGCGATTTGTTCTAGAATTCGAGCATAGAATTTCGAGATAGTTATATCGATCCGAGTTAGGATTTTTCATTCGATTTTCGACGGCGAACCCTGGATATGGATTTTTGGTTGATTTCGGAAATTCTCTATCATAGTTATGATTATGCAAGGAGAATGACGGTTTCTGATCAAGAAACCAGATCTGAGTCCGCACTAGGAAGTCGGGTGAACGATACTAATTCGGAAGTGAAATTGTGTGATCGAGTGAGCGATCGGAATTGGTATTGCGTATGAATGATATGTGTACATCGTACGAGTTAAGTACAAAAAATATTGAAAAGTTTGTAATTGAATTAAACAAAATGATTTTGAATGTTGTAATCGGACATTGTTACTAAGTAGTATATAGGTGTTTTAAAAGCAAAAGGAATTAGATTTTTGATTTCAGAAGATAAAATTAATTTGCTCGACAAAAGGTATGTATTTAAATTTCAATATGAAATTTGATCCTTTTCTGATCAAGCCACTTGGCGTTTTGTTTTCTTTTGAAATCTGGGGGCCCGCTGTGGCATTTTATAGTCGTACCGAGCTAGCCACGCAAAGGAGACGTTGGCGGAATTTTTTGAAAAATTAGAGAGTTAGAAAATTTTTGAGAAATTTTGAAAATTTAAAATTTGAATTTGAATTATAATTTGAATGGTTGAATAAGTAAAAGTTGTTTGGAACTTATGGTTGAGTTTGAGAAGTTAGTAAGAGTAATAATGTGTCTTTAATGAAAAGATTATTTTGGAAAGTTGTTTAAAACTGTTTGGTTTTGGGAAAATGATAAATAGATTATGGATCATTCTTCTTAACTAGTAATTTCGGGACGAAATTCTTTTAAGAGGGGAAGAATGTGACGACCCAGAATTTTTGGTTATTTGAAATTGAAATATTTAATTGATTTTAAATATTTGGAAGTTAGTTTAACTTGAAATTCAAATATCAGGATTTATTTGGCAATTAAATTATTAAATTTAATTTTTGAAGTTGGGTAAAATATTTAATCTTCAGTTTTGAGCTTGTTAAAAATAATTTGAAGTATTGTAAATTCTATATTGATAATACTGAAGATAATAAAAGCTTCAGAATTGAATTTGAAATTGTTTTGTTCAGTTTTGAATTTATATTGTTTAAATCGATATTTAAAAATAGCCTTCCGAGGCACAGTCTTGGATTTTGACAAAACCTATTCCATTGGATCCGTAATAGTGTATTATTATCGGATTTCAAATTTCGTAGTGTTTGGAGTGATCGTTTGGCCGTACGATAAGTAAACGCGCTGAAATTATATAGAAAATTTAATTTAATAACTAGGTTAAAAAAAACTATCTTCTCCATACGATCGAATTTGGACTCGAAACCTTTTCCATTGCGTTCGGAATAGGCGTATAACATTATAAACGCCTAGCGGCACGCCTCGATAGGAGATTGAGATTTTGAGTTGCATTTATCGAGACAATTTGAATTTGAATTTTGAATATAAATAATATAATAAAAATATTGTAGCTTGTTGAATTCAACACGTAATTGCTGTTTCAAACACGTGTCCTTCATTTTAACACGCATTTGTTTTTTAAAAAAATAAAATTGAAACAGCCAAGCACCTTGTATTCGAAAAGAAAAAAAAATCAAAGAGCCGAGATTCAAAACGAAAACAACACGTTCTATCCTCATTTTTTTTCACCCAGCTGAATTTCAAATCTCAGGAAAATAATGCCGAACTAATACTTCTTCCCTAACGAATTTAAAATCAATGGCTGCGATCGAAAATCAAAATGTAATTGAATTGATTTCGTATCGAAATCGCGAGGCATCGCGAAGGGTCGAAGCCAATTCGACTTGTTCGAATAATGGTGAATGCGATCGAACTCAATTTCGAATAGAGGTGGAGACTCGAGATTGGTAGCTTGAGCATGTGAGCGTCGCGTGGTCGCTTGGGTTCGCAATACGTTCACTGGTGGAAGTCGCAGGGGATGGGTGAAGTTGCGGTCTCGATTTGGGAATCGACTTTGGGACTGCTCGCGACTGTGAGGGTTTCGAGCAGGCGATGGTCGAGGCATTCACGCGTTGAGGCAGCAATGGAAGGTCTCGCGATTGAGCGTGGAGACGCATGCAGTGCACGAGCAGATGGTCGGCGAGCAGTTCGATTTTTGGTTAGGACCGTTCGTGGTCGAGCTTGGATTTCGGTGCAGTAAGGTCTAATTTTGTGAAGAAAACAAGTCGGAATGGAAATGAGTTGAAAATGAGTTGCATGCATAGTTAAAGGTGAGATCTTCTCACTCAATTGAAAATAATTGGAATTTCAATTTTTGATTGATTGTTTGGATGTGATAGTATATATAGTTTATATATATATATATTGGAGTGATTGATTTCCCGCATTATATAGCGGATGAGACCGTATGCGCCGCATAATAGCGGATGATATTATATAATCCCATATACCGCGATATTCCACCTCAAAGTGGAATTGGTATTTAATTGTTGTGCTAACATCTGTGGATGCAGGGAAACAGGTTGGAGGGATCTAACTGGATTCCTCAAATTGTTGAATTTATTCCATATGTTGTGATGCGATTATTGATAATCTGTGAATGATTATATTGATGATTGAAATTTACTAAAGGCTATGGTTTGGCCGAATATATTCTGGTATTTTAAAATACCAGGAAATATAATTGGATTTTTGAAAATTAAAGTAAAGATTTATTTTAAAAGGTAATAAATTTTTGGAAATCAATTTGGAATTTGATTTGGTGTTTGAAATAAATTTGGAAATAAATTTGGAATTTGATTTGGTGTTTGAAATAAATTTGGAATTTGAGTTGGTGTTTGAAATAAATTTGGAATTTGATTTGGTGTTTGAAAGTGAATATTTGTAAATCGATTGGAAAATTGTATATCAATGGATATTTGGAAATGTAAATTCACAATGGGAATTTATAAAGGAATGGGTTATTTGTTTTAAAATAAATATTGGTTTATTTTAAAAAGTGTGGAAAGAAATTATGGATTTGGAATGTAAATTGAAATAAGTCAAGAAGGATTTATTAATTGATTTAAATGGATCATTTTGAAATGGAAAGTGTATTTTCATTGGAAAGCCGAGTATGTTTTCAAAGTAGCTGATAAATATAAATTGAAAGTTTTAAGGATGGTTTTAAAAAGGATACTTTGGAGAAATTATTTTCTTAAGTTGTTTTTAAATCTTTAAAGTAAAGATTTATTTGGTTAATTATAGAAGTGATTATTTTAAAGATCAAATTGAGATTTGATTTAGAAAATGGATATTTAAATAATTATACTCTATCTAATAATTTCATTTTTAAAATTAGTTTGGGCTTGAAGTTTATATGAGAGATTAGTATAATATTTTCATAACTAATATTTTAGATAAAGTGTTTAAAAATAGTTTTTATCTCAAGTGTTTCCAAATATACATATACTTTTAGATAAGTGTTTTAAATTATTCAGACTTGGCGAATCTTCAGTGGAAATAAATAACATTTGGAAATTTATTCTACAAAAGAAAAGTGATTTGAAATTGGTTTTCGAAGTGTTGAAGTGTTAAAATATATCTTGCGAAGATATTTTGAAAATAAATAATTGGGGAAAAATTATTTAAATTTGATAATTGTTGTGAATATTGTTTGATAATTAAATAACCAAATATCGGTATAAACAATTTGGGAAATTATTGAGGCTTGATGATTTGTTGTGAATGTTGTTTGATAGTTAAATAACCGACTATCAATATTGGCCTTTGAAACGACACCTGAATTTGTTTTCAAAACAAGCGCTCATTATTCGGTTAAGCCGGGAAAGGACTTTATGTCATAAAACCCATTCCGAATAATGATACGACGAAATGGGATCGCATTTGAAGATGGTGTTGAAGACTGGGTATTTTTGAAAACGAAAGGATTACCTATCGAACGTCTCTGCACCGAGTTGCTCCGGTATAGAGATTTTATCACCCATTGTGATGGGGAGTCCGGACGTGATTAGTGAATATCCGGATTTCAAGGGCTTCTTTGAAGTGCCTTCAGTTCCGTTCGTACCCGGAACGGACTTGTATGGATGTATGTCTGACGTTACACTTTGAGATGTAAAACTGGATTCTATCAAATACATTTCTGTTGGTGGCGGAGAATTTATTCTCTTAGCTTAACGCCCTACTTTGAGACGTATGAGCTCAGAGGTTATGTAGTTGATTGTTACTAGTGATATATTCCCAATTTGTTAATGTGGCATGCTAAGTGTTGCTGATCATTTGTTGATCGAAGCATGGCTTTTGTGAAAAGCGTAGCTTTGTGGATGAGACTTCGTCGGACCTCACAACCCGAAATGGTCGAAACAGGAAGGATGCGGCAAGGTTGTTTGGGGGTAGCGCCCTTAGGGTATGTCCATTTCCTTTTGGAAAAAGGTGGTATCATGGTATGGAGCCCAGATACTTAACTTATGTGGTTGCTGCAAATTTATTACTTTATGGTTGTTGGTGTTGAGGATCCTCGGATAAAGGTCGGTAACGACCGAGGATGGCATACTCGTGTGTGGAGTTATCTAGTTATAGCTTCATTGCACCAGAAGCGTGAGGTAACTCGACCTTGTGTTGGTAGAGATCCGGTTAGGTTCTCGGGGCGTCCCTTCAGAGGCGTACCCATATGGTGTAGGAAGTTCCTTAGCCTGACCATTTGTTGGAAATCCAAAGAAACAATACGCGCCTTGTACGGTTTTAGTTGTATAACCTACCATTTACTTATGGTAGTTTCATTTTCCAAAAGCATAGCGGATTTCTTTTTATTTCCTTTGTACAAATAACTGTTTTAAGATCTCACACCAGTCCCATGACTGACCTGGAGTTTATTGTTCCCTTTCTAAACTCTGGCTGCCCATAATTTTCCACACGGGCAGCCTAGAGTCAGGTTATCTGTTGTTCTGAAGCGAAGTCAGAAAAGTATGCTGTGGAGTTCAGGAGGCGAGCTGGATGATGGGACGTACTTCCGTATACTATTATCATTCCGCTATGTATTCAATCATATGGGCAGGTTATTATAACTGCCAATATTGTGTGTTGTTGTTGTAATACTCTGATGATGTAATGTATAAACAGATATAGTTCTTTGCTTTAAAGATTATTCATTTATCTATTATATATTTGTCCGCTGCAATTGTGAGATTCTAATATTGTTTCTGTTTCTTCTTCTTCTTCTTCTACCCCTTTCTTCTTTAACCCTAATGATTCGGTTTTCTGGCATTCGATGATTCGGCATTTGATACAGTGGGCGTATTGATGTCGACTTTCGGAAGTCGAAAAACTGGGTCGTTACAATATACCTAGTTTAGAATAATTAATTAAAATAAAGGAATCTAAAGAAAATGAATTCTATAAAAAAAATATAATGTTGAGTAAATACTTACGTGATGAAAATACGATTTTTATTTTAAAATCTGATACTAGTTTGATTTAAGAAAATTGGTGGAAAATGAGAAATAGGCGATGTAAAGAGGAATAATTAGTTTGAGCCTAAAAACAAAAAGACTAAGCCTAAAAATAGTGCAAACTTTTTATATTATTCTCTATAATTCACTCCACTTCTAATCTTCATTCTAATCTCAATAAAACACAAAATTATGAGACTTATCTCCCCTAGTTCTTCTAGAATACTAATAATTTAGATAAATTCTTATATATTCCTAACTCAAAATCTGTTCTTCTCAACACTGCACTACACTAATAAGAATGAGGAATTTGATATATTGATTAAGTTTTGAAGCTATGGAAATTTTCAAGTAAAAGGGAAAGTGAAGAAAAAGAGCTATATGAAGAATTTGGAGCATAACAACTTAGAGTGATCAATTACACGCACAAATTTCTATGTCTAAACTATGGGACATAATATATGTGCTTTGATTTAATGATTAATATGAATTTTCTTAAATTGCTTTGTTTTGATTGAATTTGAAATAGATGAAGTTATTTTGGATTGTTAGTATGTGGTGTATAGTTTATTGTCAAATTATGCTTGAGAAGAGGAGAAGGCAATGGTCGGATTCGTTGAAATCAGGCCATGTGACTTGGGATAGTGCTGTTCTAGGCCACAAAGCAATCCACCGGTCCTAATGACCGGTGCACCGGTAGTGCACGACCTGGAATTTTCCAGCTAGTGTACTGGCCAGTTTTCCGTTGCATAAAAAATACTTTGAAAAATTAAAAGAAAATTTGATTTAGAAATTTATCTTTTGACGCATTATAAATACAAAATTATTATGAAGAAAAGTTTTATTAAAAATTTAGTATTAATATACAGATTAAGTGATTAATTTACTAATGAAAATTCATATTTGGTTTTAAATAATTATTTTAAATTTAATATAATTTCAAAAAATAAGAAATGTTTTCTAATTTATATTTTATGTATTTTCCATTATATTTTATAATTTGTAAATTTAAGTAAGAGTTTTAAAAGTGTATATATGTATTTTAATCAAGGGAAATGTGTATTCAATATTTGAAAATTCATTTAAATATCTTATTTAATTATAGAAATCCATGAGATGATTCTTAAGCATTATTAAGTGATTTTTACTATCTTTTTAATGATTCTCCACATAAAGTAAGGGTTTTGTGTTATATTTTATGGTTTGGAATAGAAAGAAATTATTTTGAAATTTATAAACTTATTTTAAAATAGTATTTAAACATGGAAATTGAAGAAAGACTTTTATAAATTATATTTTGATTTGTAAAGTGATTTTATAAGCTTTGAACAAATATAAGTAAATATTGTGTGTTAAATTAGAATTAATTACTCGTATACAAAGTGTATATATAATTGTTTAAGAAGTTTTATTACATTATTATCATTATATCTTTTCTAAAGCAAATTTGAGTGTTATAGGTGATTTTATTTCTGTATAAAGAGAAATACAAATAAACAAAGTTATAATGGTATCTAGTATGTTACTTTAGTTAATATTTTCCCAGTTATTCTTTGTACTCGCTATATAAAATAATATTGTGGAGATTCCAGATTGTGAGGAATTTGAGAAAACAGACTAGTAATTCCATTTGGTATGTGACATTTGGTACTACATTTTTGATTACTCGTATGACTCCTGATATAGAATATTATGGAGATTGAGTGTAGTTTATAAGTAGTGAATAAATGATTGAGTAACGCGCAGTGATATAGGACGACATTGTGATATTTTTTGTACACATTGTAAATGGATGACACTAATATGACATGACATGAATAATGATGTTTGGATTATACTTACGCGAGGTGATGCTCATAGGTTTAAGTAAGGTAGGTTCCTATATTTATTGATATTATGTGTATCATGATGCACTCCTAATATCAACTTTGGAGAGAGAGATTCAAATTGGCTAGCATCCGTCCTAGCAGCCTGATCTTTGGGTCACACTCCAGATCCATGACACCTTTGGTGAGTATTATAGGGTAGGCGCCCTTAGCTGCCGTGTCACTTAGGCCAGTAGTTTGTTACCTATAAGGGCAAAGTAGGGTCGTGACCAAATCCTTGCTTTGACAAGCACATTATGGATATGTGTCACAATGACCATTGAGGTAATTGAAGACTTTAGAGTTGGGTTAGGCGACTCATGTTTGTGACTCTCGAGTATACGACTAACAGCCTCCCTTCTTGTTCTATGCCGAATGATAAATATACATAGATTATTAATACACCTCGCTTAAATGTAAATATGGGTTAGGCGATCCCTACACTAAGATATGACCCTACTTAGGTCCTTGTGTCTGTCGTACAATCAATTCCCATCGCCACTTATTATGAGTTACATATATATATATTTATTGAGACATAATTATACTTGTGATAGGCATCCAAAGTATAGGGAGGTCTAATGATTATTATTATTATATGTGATTGATAGGTAGGTGCCCAATTATTATTATTATTATTATTATTTATTGATATTATTTTATATTGTTGTGAGTATGACAGACCTGGAAATTTCTATTTTATATTTCTCATAAGCATTGCTATGTGCTAGTGTAACGACCCAGAATTTTTGTGTATTTGAAATTGGAATATTTAATTAATTTTAAATATTCAGAGATTAATTATTAACTTAAATTTCAAATATCGCTATTTATTGGGTGATTTAATTATTAAATTGAATTATCTGAAGTTGGATAAAATAGTAAATCAGGTATTCTAAGCTAATTAAAAATATTTTGGAAGCTTGAAAAATTCATATTAATAATACAGAAGGTAACAGAACTTTTAAAACTGAAATTAACAGTGTTTTGTCCAGTTTTGGAAATATATCGTTTAAACTGAATTTAAAAATAGCCTTCCGTGGCACAGTCTCGGAATTCGATGAAACCAGTTTCATTGGATCCATAATATTGTATTATTATCGGATTTCAATTTTCGTAGTATTTGGAGTTGTTGTGTGAGCGTACGATAGGTAAACGCACTGAAATTAATATAGAATTTAATTTAAATAGCGGGTTCAAAAAGCTATCTTCTCCATACGATCGAATTTGGAGTTGGAACCTTTTCCAGTGCGTTCGGAATAGGTGTTTAACATTTTAAACGCCTGTCGGCATGTCTGATTCGAAGTTCGAGATTTCGCGTATTGCAAAATGAGATATTTTGAATATAAAATTTAAAATAACAGGTCAACACTGTTTATCGGCCGTCCTACATCTCCCTACATCTGATAAGCCACCCTAGACATATAGCCATTTTTTTTCACGAAATATCCTTTATCTTCTCTAGGATTTCAAAACAGGAAAAAAAATCGCAAATCGAATAAAAAAAAGAGAAAGAGAGACGCGGCTGTACAAATCGTAATCGATTCACGAACTCGAGACGAAGTTCACCGTGGCATGGGGATGTGCGCGAGTAAGAGGGGAAACAAGGAGGCGCGTGAGGTCGCGTTCAGCTTCGTCGAGGCCAGGCTGTTCGACGTTTTGGTTTGATCGTGGTCGTCTGAGGCAGGGGATTCGAGCACGCGAGATTGTTCGACGTTTGGGGATCGGCGACAAGGGCTTCGAGCTGGGCGAGACGCGATGACTCGGGGGTCCAGATCGCGAGGTGATTTCGGGGTTCGTCGACGAAGAGGCGGTTGGGTCTTTCGAATTGGGTATCTACGGTTGAACTCGAGCTAGGGTTCTTGATGATGGCAGTGAGGTAATTAACTAATGATTTAGTTTATTCAGATAACAGTAGTAAAGTTATTTTACTTTATTTAATCACGTACAGGAAACAGAAGATATATTTACAGTAAAGTGTAGACATATATATGTTTATCGTTTAAAAATATAAACAGGAATATATTTTCTTTCAAAAGAATATTGATCATTTTTGTAAGCAGTTGAAAATGTAAAATAAAGTAAATATATCTATTTACATTTCATGTACATATAGAGAAGATTTATTTGTTTAATTAAATATAAATTATTCTAGTTACTAAGGAAGTTATTTAAAAGGAAACTGGGTAAAAATTTAATTCTTTGATTCAAATTGAATCACTAGTTTAAAACAAAATTATTAGTTGATTGGAAAATGATCAGTTGAATAAATCTTTAGCAATTAAATAATTTATTAAAGGAAAATCTGTTTAAAATAAATAATTGGAATAGGACTGTTCGATTTAATTTCGAATATTAATAACCTGTATTAATATTCATACAAGGTCAATAATCGAGAACCAAGGCAATATTGGAAGTGGAATGCAAATGGAATAAGGTGAGTTAATCTCACTCAGTAGAATTTTTATTCTAAATTTAGAAAGTTAAATTTAAATATTTGGTTGAATGTGTGCATTGATTGGATATGCTATATTATATATAGTAGTATATACCAATATATATATATTGGCATATGTATATATTGGAGTTGATATTCCCGCATTATATAGCGGATGAGACCCTATGCGCCGCATAATAGCGGATGATATTTATTTAATCCCATATACCGCGATATTCCACCTCGAAGTGGAATCGGTATTTATACTGTGCTAATGTCTGTGGATGCAGGAAAACAGGTTGGAGGGATCCAACAGGACCCCTCAACATTTATTTATATTATTTAATATCCTCTGTTGTGATTATTGGATATTCTCTGATAAATTGTACTGGAATATTGAATGCTATTGTTGATTGAATACTTGGGTATAATGAGTTACCAGAAATACATAAACTGGATTTGAAAGGAAAAGAAAAGAAGTGAATTTTTGTAAGCGAGATAATTATTGAAAATTGGAATAAAATAAGAAAGGAAGTGAAAAGAAATGGAAGTGATATTTAATCCTGATAAATAACTTCGAGTATGAAAAAGGAATTGTTGAATAAATAGAAATTAATGAATTGTAAAATTAAGAGATATCGGTTAAAAGAATAAAGGATGACTTTAAAATTTAATGTTGAAATTATTTAAGGAATAAAGAAGTAATTTGAGAATTTCTTAAATTTATATTTTCGGTTAAAAGTATTTTAAATCGTAATTAAGGATTTAAGATTGAAGTTAAAGGGATTTTGGAATAAATGGATTAAATTGAAAATCAATTAGGGAATTGATTTAAATGTGAGAAACCGGGGGTTTTAAATGAAGAATGCGGCAATGGAATTTATAAACGGGGTTTATAAAAGCAAAGTAATATCTCAGAGGATATTTGGAAAACAAAATAAATTCAATTTGGGAATTTATTTATGGAAATGGGGAATTTGTTTAAAATTAAACAGTGATTTATTGTAACGACCCCGAATTTTATTTAAATTTAAGTTGATAATTAATTAATTTTTGAATAAAGATTTGTGAAATAAATCGATAAATGGATGCGAGTTTCCCCGAAGTCAAATAAATGTTGTATAAATCATTTAAATTTAAAAATATTGTAATTATTATATATATGTGAATATATGTGTTTGAGCATATATGAGTGAATTTGAAATGGTATGTATGTATATATATTTGATTTGAATTTAAATTTGAAAATAAATGGTCCAATAATAATAATAAATGATAATAGTAGATATTAAGTTATAAATAGAATCGAAATATATAAGATAAATTATATAGTTTTATAATAAAATGAAAGTGTATAAAACAAGACAAAGACAAAATAAAAATATATTCAAAACATAGGTAAGATGTGCCAGGCTTGTATATTGTAGCTATAATTAAGTATGCAAGCAAGTAATAAGTAAAAAGAATAGGGTATGTAGCTTGTAAAGGCAAGTAAAATAAAATATGCAGGCAAGAAATAAGTAAGAATAAAGTAATATATCTTTGGTACACTACACAATTATCTCTACAGCCGAAACAATATCACCTGCACAATATTAAGTAAAGGAATATATAGATGTAGCTTGCAAAATGAAGAAACAAAAATATAAAGAAAAGCTTTTAAAAGAAGATACCACAATATCTTCAGCCGAAAAGAAAGGTAAATATCACAAGTATGGGAACATAAAGGACCAAGGCAATTAATAACAACATCACTTCAGCCACAATACAAGATGTTCAGCCTCCAAAGTCTCTGCTCTCAAGTGTACAAACAAACATAAATATTGTATACCCTGTACAAAGTTATAATCCCTGTCTACTTCATTTCTTTTATACATATCAACCTTCTTTACCTCAGTTTCATTCATTCGAAACTGAGAAAAATAAAGTAGCCTGCATTTTCTTGCAAACTGAAGCATCCTTCATTTAAACAAAAACAAGAAAATTTACAGGAGAATCAAGCATTAGCAACTCAAAGTTTTGAAGTCTTAAAGCATTTTCCAGTTTTAAGTGTTCAATGTATCAACAGCTTTTCAAGTTTGCAAACCCTGTCTTCATTCATGTCTGGTGAGTAACTTCATGTTTTAAAAATATTCTAAGTTTTAATCTAGTTGCGTGATTGATATCAGTGATTTGTTGTGTGAAGATATATGTATTTCATTGAACTTTTGATGGGATAAGCCTGTCTATTTTTTTTTATCTAAATATTGTCTCTGTTTATACATTTCAGAAGGGTGTGTTACTTCAAAAATCACATTTGCTCAAACCATTGATTGTTAGAACAAAGTATATAAACAAAATATGTTTAGGCAAGTATAAAGAAAATTTTAAAAATAAAATTCATGCTAATAAAATTGACCTGCTCTGGAAAAAAACTCAAGAACAGTAATACTCAATATAAGTGACAAATTCAAACATCATGGATTGCCGATTCAAGTTTATAAACTGATTGCTTAATCAAAAATAGGATTTTTAAAGCTCAAATCATATTTTTTAGTAATGATATGAATTGGCATTTCTGGGTTGAGCATTTTGGGTAGTTTGAGTTGTCTCGGCCGGTATGCTTGAAGGGGGAGGACGGGGTTCCTTCCGGTGATAGTTGGATGACTGGTGAGTGGGGGAAAAATGGCCGTTGGCGGTAGCATTGATCGAGGAGGTTGCTGTTGGGTTTTTTTGTTCAGAACCCTAGTTTTTGGGTGGTCGAAGTTTTGTGGCTTCGCGTGTTCTCTGGTGCGCCGAGTGTTGCGAGGCTTTGGGAATTGGGAGAGGAGTCGTAGGCGAAGGCATGGCCGAAGCCATGGCGATTCTGGTGGTGGAAGCGACCGAGGCGAAGCATCTTGCGGTGGTTTTCAAGTTTCAGGTTTGGCAGTGAGATGCTAAATTTTGATTTGGACAGATTAAAGATGAATCGAGTTTCGATTTCTTATATTGGATTGGTTTGCGACTTGCCGTGGATGATAGAGTTCGCCAGAGAGGCGGTGCGAAGTTGTGCACGTGCACGCGCGTTTTTGAATGTCAGGTGGTGGTTGTGATTTGAGGGAGGAAGAGAAGGCTCGGGGACATGCTCGAGAAAATGGGAGTTGGTCTCGAAGTAAGTGGCAACGCGAGTTACTCGAAGTAGAACTCGGGTATTCAAGCATTTGGGTCGGGTATTAAATGAAGGTTTTAAGATGGAATTGTTTTGAAAGTTTATTTTAAATAAACTAAATAATGTTAAAAGTTAGTTAATTAATATAAAGAATGTTTTTATGGTCAATTAACTTCTAAAGTTTAAAGTAAATTTATTTGTTGAAGGAAATTAATTACTTGAAGTGAATTACTTAATAAAAGTAATTAAGGTAAATTTGTTAATAATTTAAGTTTGATTAACCAAGTAATTAAAGGATAATTAATTAGAGGATAATTAATTATGTGATTAATTAATTAAGGTTGATTAATTAATAAATAAATGTCGATGAATTATAATTAAAGGTTAATTAATTTATTATTGATGGTTAATTAATAAATGATTAAAGAATAATTAATCAATGTGATTTGTAATTTATTAATGATTAATTAACCAAGAATTGTAGTTTATTCATAAGTAATTAATCTGGCATAAATTAATTATAATCAGATATTAATTGATTCTACTTATGGATGTTTGGATTTCGTTGAATGATTGAATTGTTTGATATCCCTGATATATAATGCTTTGTGATATACCCTGATTTATGTTGTGATCTGAAATTTCTATTTCTGTGATATATTACCATGTGAATATGAAACCCTTGACCCGTAACGACACTTGAATTTCGATGCGACAGGGAGTCGGATTCCAGTTGATTATCCGAAACCCACATCGAATTGTAATAGTGAATCCTTGTGATTGATAAATTTATTTTATCTGTGAAATTGTAAATGAAGATAAGCGTTGTGGATTATACCGCTTATCGATATTGATATATCTGTGATGATTGATGATGTTGCACTATTGTGTAAAACCCCTTGACTACACTCTTACACACACAAATATGGATTTCACGTGGAAATCGGTTAAGTCACAGATAATTTAAATTCAATGTTTTGAAATTGAAATTTTAAATTTCAATTGATTTTGAAATTAGAAATTTGGGGTTTAAAGTGAAAAGCTTTTGAAATAGAATTTCAAAAATAAAAGTTATTTCGAATAACTTGATCGAGTTTTGAAAATTTAAATAATTTGATTTAAATTTGAATTCAAGTTTTAAATTGAATTCTATGATTTGAAACTAGGGATTAAAGATGTTGTACAAGTTATATATGGGTTAAACCATTTTAAAGGTATTGATTTGGGAATTTGAATTTAATTCAAGGGTTTTAACTCGTGTAAATATAACTGGATTTTTTTTTATGAAACGAAACTATTTGTTTCAAATAGTAAAAGCTTTCACATAAGTAATGAACTTCCAATTGTGTTGAACGGTTTCAAGTTTGAAATAGAATTGAAATGTTTTGAAAACTATGAAATGAGTCTTTGATTCAAAGACCGAACGAGTTAATCCAACTTGAAATGGAATTGTTTTGAAAGCTATAAGTTAAATCTTGATTTAAGGATTTAACGAGTTAATTAAATTGAAATGGGAATCGATTTGGAAATCTATGAATGAATCTTTGTGAACGGGGTAAACTTGGTGAATTGAATCTTTTTGTTTAAAAGATTAAAAGTGTGGAAATTGTTTAAACCAGTGAAGGTTTTTGAAATGAATTTTTTTTGTTTAAAAGATTGGAAATGGTAATTTGTTTTACCATTCGAATGAAAAGTTTTAAGCTTTTAAGCTGTGATTTAACTGAGACCCCAGTATCCATATGATTTTTAATTGCGCTCGTTATTCGGTTTAGCCGGGAGAGGACCTTTGTGTCATACAACCCATTCCGAATAGTGATACGTCGTATATGGATGGCATTTGAAGACCGGTGGTGAAGACCGGGTATTTGCGAGAGCGATATGATGACCTATCGATTTTCTCTGCATCATGGCTCCGGTATAGAGATTCCCTAAGTGATGGGAAGTCCGATCGAGATTGTGAATACCCGGATTTGCAAGGGCTTCTTCGGAAGTGCCTTCGGTTCTGTTCGAACCCGGAACAGACTTGTATGGATGTGTGTCTGACGTTACACTTTGAGATGTAAAGCTGGTTTCTATCAAATACATTTCTGTTGGTGGCGGAGAATTTATTCTCTTAGCTTAACACCCTTCTCTGAGACGTACGAGCTCAGAGGTTATGTAGTTGATGGTTACTAGTGATACATTCCCAATTTGGTAATGTGGCATACGAAGTGCTGCTGATCATTTGTTGATCGAAGCGTGGCTTTGTGGACGAGACTTCGTCGAGCCTCACAACCCGGTAATGGTCGAAACAGGAATGTTGCAACAAAGGTGTGTAGGGGTAGCGCCCCTAGGGTATGTCATTTCCTTCTGGATAAAGGGTGGTATCATGGTATGGAGCCCAGATACTTACTCATGTGGATACACTTTATTTATTATGTGTGATGTTGGTTATCGAGCGCTCGGATAAAGGTCGGTAACGACCGGGGGATGACATGACTCGTGTGTTAGTTACCTAGTTACAGCTGTACAGCGTGAGGTAGCGTCGGCCTTTTGTTTGCAGAGATCCGGTTAGGATCCGGGGCGTCTTTCCAGAGGCGTTTCTATTTCGGTAAGGAAGTTCCTTAGCCTGATCATTTGTTGGAAATCCAAAGAAACAATACGAATCCTGTACGGTTTTAGTTGTATTACCTGCTATGGAATGTGGCGGTAACCTGCTATTGAACGTAGTAGCTATAGTAGGCATACAACAATGGTTGTATGCTGGCTAAGATTAATATTATATTTTCGAAATGGTTTTTGACACTATGCACTAATGATAATAATATCGAATGATTTTGCGTAGTAAGCATTTTTGACTATCATAAGAAGAAATCTCCTCCAATTCTGCGATTGCATTGTGTGTGTGGCGGGAGGTCTTATGGTAGTTTCATTTTCCAAAAACATTGCGGATTTCAATGTTTAAAAGCCTTTTGTGTTTTTTTAAAAGATAAACTATTTTTGTTGCTCACACCAGTCCCACGACTGACTCGGAGTTTATTGTTCCCTTCATAAACTCTGGGTGCCCACTATTTTCCACACGGGCAGTCTAGAGTTGGGTTTTTCAGATATTCAGGTTTAGTAGACTATTTGGAGCTAGTTCAGTTCTTGGAGTTCATGGACTGACGTTGCTTATCTTGGAGCATTCTATTGGAGATATTCTATCCACTGCTATTTCTTGTATCATATCTCTGATGTATATAGATATTCATTGTATCATCATTGTATCTGGATATTGTATCAGATGTTGTATATCTATATTCTTTCTTTTCAGCTGTGTTGTTTACTTAATGTTGTTATAAGCTCCGGCGACTCGGATTTGAACGGTCGAATCTACGGCATTCGAGTACGATGTAAAGTACGGATGTTGATTTTCGAGCGGGCAAAACCCGAGTCGTTACATGTGGTATCAGAGCTGAAGGTTGAACTTTAGCTCAGGAGTATAACACGTTAAGTAGCTCATTAGAGATAGAGTGAAGTAAACTCTAGAATGAGTAATCCTTAAGATATCTATCCGTATGCCTCAGTAAATTCTCTTGCTATCTACTGATAGTGAGTATGAGTGCGAGAAGAGGATGAGATAGGGGACCGGGGAATACGACTATAAATGGTCGATACTCTGTAACAACAAGGAAATAATCTTTTCTCTATCAATCTCTTTTGTTCAGCATCTCTTCTCTATTCTTCGATGATTTCTGGTAGATCCAGGAAGGAGATTCGATATCAATATGGGACATAAACTCCGAATTGACCAAAACTGTTTGTTTGGATGAATTGATTGCTTTGTTTGCTATGGTTGATAGCTATAATTTAGTTTCTAAACTGAAAGCTTTGAAATCGTATCCATATATCTATCTATTCTTTGGGTTCCGATATGTTCTACGAATGGTTAGTTATTCCTTCGAACTAACCGATGCCACTGTATATTTCGTAGATCTGGATAACCCGAGTATCTTGTGAAGTGTTAAAACGGATTCGTTCTTGTATCTATTATTGATATTCTGAATTGGTAAGCCAAATGCAGAATAAATATTCAGTTGATTCGATGAAATATTCTTCATCTGTCTTTGTGTCTCCCTGGCAAATTTCGAGGACGAAATTCTTTTAAGGGGGGAAGTCTGTAACGACCCCGAATTTTATTTAAATTTAAGTTGATAATTAATTAATTTTTGAATAAAGATTTGTGAAATAAATCGATAAATGGATGCGAGTTTCCCCGAAGTCAAATAAATGTTGTATAAATCATTTAAATTTAAAAATATTGTAATTATTATATATATGTGAATATATGTGTTTGAGCATATATGAGTGAATTTGAAATGGTATGTATGTATATATATTTGATTTGAATTTAAATTTGAAAATAAATGGTCCAATAATAATAATAAATGATAATAGTAGATATTAAGTTATAAATAGAATCGAAATATATAAGATAAATTATATAGTTTTATAATAAAATGAAAGTGTATAAAACAAGACAAAGACAAAATAAAAATATATTCAAAACATAGGTAAGATGTGCCAGGCTTGTATATTGTAGCTATAATTAAGTATGCAAGCAAGTAATAAGTAAAAAGAATAGGGTATGTAGCTTGTAAAGGCAAGTAAAATAAAATATGCAGGCAAGAAATAAGTAAGAATAAAGTAATATATCTTTGGTACACTACACAATTATCTCTACAGCCGAAACAATATCACCTGCACAATATTAAGTAAAGGAATATATAGATGTAGCTTGCAAAATGAAGAAACAAAAATATAAAGAAAAGCTTTTAAAAGAAGATACCACAATATCTTCAGCCGAAAAGAAAAGTAAATATCACAAGTATGGGAACATAAAGGACCAAGGCAATTAATAACAACATCACTTCAGCCACAATACAAGATGTTCAGCCTCCAAAGTCTCTGCTCTCAAGTGTACAAACAAACATAAATATTGTATACCCTGTACAAAGTTATAATCCCTGTCTACTTCATTTCTTTTATACATATCAACCTTCTTTACCTCAGTTTCATTCATTCGAAACTGAGAAAAATAAAGTAGCCTGCATTTTCTTGCAAACTGAAGCATCCTTCATTTAAACAAAAACAAGAAAATTTACAGGAGAATCAAGCATTAGCAACTCAAAGTTTTGAAGTCTTAAAGCATTTTCCAGTTTTAAGTGTTCAATGTATCAACAGCTTTTCAAGTTTGCAAACCCTGTCTTCATTCATGTCTGGTGAGTAACTTCATGTTTTAAAAATATTCTAAGTTTTAATCTAGTTGCGTGATTGATATCAGTGATTTGTTGTGTGAAGATATATGTATTTCATTGAACTTTTGATGGGATAAGCCTGTCTATTTTTTTTTATCTAAATATTGTCTCTGTTTATACATTTCAGAAGGGTGTGTTACTTCAAAAATCACATTTGCTCAAACCATTGATTGTTAGAACAAAGTATATAAACAAAATATGTTTAGGCAAGTATAAAGAAAATTTTAAAAATAAAATTCATGCTAATAAAATTGACCTGCTCTGGAAAAAAACTCAAGAACAGTAATACTCAATATAAGTGACAAATTCAAACATCATGGATTGCCGATTCAAGTTTATAAACTGATTGCTTAATCAAAAATAGGATTTTTAAAGCTCAAATCATATTTTTTAGTAATGATATGAATTGGCATTTCTGGGTTGAGCATTTTGGGTAGTTTGAGTTGTCTCGGCCGGTATGCTTGAAGGGGGAGGACGGGGTTCCTTCCGGTGATAGTTGGATGACTGGTGAGTGGGGGAAAAATGGCCGTTGGCGGTAGCATTGATCGAGGAGGTTGCTGTTGGGTTTTTTTGTTCAGAACCCTAGTTTTTGGGTGGTCGAAGTTTTGTGGCTTCGCGTGTTCTCTGGTGCGCCGAGTGTTGCGAGGCTTTGGGAATTGGGAGAGGAGTCGTAGGCGAAGGCATAGCCGAAGCCATGGCGATTCTGGTGGTGGAAGCGACCGAGGCGAAGCATCTTGCGGTGGTTTTCAAGTTTCAGGTTTGGCAGTGAGATGCTAAATTTTGATTTGGACAGATTAAAGATGAATCGAGTTTCGATTTCTTATGTTGGATTGGTTTGCGACTTGCCGTGGATGATAGAGTTCGCCAGAGAGGCGGTGCGAAGTTGTGCACGTGCACGCGCGTTTTTGAATGTCAGGTGGTGGTTGTGATTTGAGGGAGGAAGAGAAGGCTCGGGGACATGCTCGAGAAAATGGGAGTTGGTCTCGAAGTAAGTGGCAACGCGAGTTACTCGAAGTAGAACTCGGGTATTCAAGCATTTGGGTCGGGTATTAAATGAAGGTTTTAAGATGGAATTGTTTTGAAAGTTTATTTTAAATAAACTAAATAATGTTAAAAGTTAGTTAATTAATATAAAGAATGTTTTTATGGTCAATTAACTTCTAAAGTTTAAAGTAAATTTATTTGTTGAAGGAAATTAATTACTTGAAGTGAATTACTTAATAAAAGTAATTAAGGTAAATTTGTTAATAATTTAAGTTTGATTAACCAAGTAATTAAAGGATAATTAATTAGAGGATAATTAATTATGTGATTAATTAATTAAGGTTGATTAATTAATAAATAAATGTCGATGAATTATAATTAAAGGTTAATTAATTTATTATTGATGGTTAATTAATAAATGATTAAAGAATAATTAATCAATGTGATTTGTAATTTATTAATGATTAATTAACCAAGAATTGTAGTTTATTCATAAGTAATTAATCTGGCATAAATTAATTATAATCAGATATTAATTGATTCTACTTATGGATGTTTGGATTTCGTTGAATGATTGAATTGTTT
This sequence comes from Allium fistulosum, assembly GCA_030737815.1. Classification (NCBI taxonomy): domain Eukaryota; kingdom Viridiplantae; phylum Streptophyta; class Magnoliopsida; order Asparagales; family Amaryllidaceae; genus Allium; species Allium fistulosum. Next base: position 270,460,076 of record CM060906.1, on the reverse strand, counting down.
GATATCCCTGATATATAATGCTTTGTGATATACCCTGATTTATGTTGTGATCTGAAATTTCTATTTCTGTGATATATTACCATGTGAATATGAAACCCTTGACCCGTAACGACACTTGAATTTCGATGCGACAGGGAGTCGGATTCCAGTTGATTATCCGAAACCCACATCGAATTGTAATAGTGAATCCTTGTGATTGATAAATTTATTTTATCTGTGAAATTGTAAATGAAGATAAGCGTTGTGGATTATACCGCTTATCGATATTGATATATCTGTGATGATTGATGATGTTGCACTATTGTGTAAAACCCCTTGACTACACTCTTACACACACAAATATGGATTTCACGTGGAAATCGGTTAAGTCACAGATAATTTAAATTCAATGTTTTGAAATTGAAATTTTAAATTTCAATTGATTTTGAAATTAGAAATTTGGGGTTTAAAGTGAAAAGCTTTTGAAATAGAATTTCAAAAATAAAAGTTATTTCGAATAACTTGATCGAGTTTTGAAAATTTAAATAATTTGATTTAAATTTGAATTCAAGTTTTAAATTGAATTCTATGATTTGAAACTAGGGATTAAAGATGTTGTACAAGTTATATATGGGTTAAACCATTTTAAAGGTATTGATTTGGGAATTTGAATTTAATTCAAGGGTTTTAACTCGTGTAAATATAACTGGATTTTTTTTTATGAAACGAAACTATTTGTTTCAAATAGTAAAAGCTTTCACATAAGTAATGAACTTCCAATTGTGTTGAACGGTTTCAAGTTTGAAATAGAATTGAAATGTTTTGAAAACTATGAAATGAGTCTTTGATTCAAAGACCGAACGAGTTAATCCAACTTGAAATGGAATTGTTTTGAAAGCTATAAGTTAAATCTTGATTTAAGGATTTAACGAGTTAATTAAATTGAAATGGGAATCGATTTGGAAATCTATGAATGAATCTTTGTGAACGGGGTAAACTTGGTGAATTGAATCTTTTTGTTTAAAAGATTAAAAGTGTGGAAATTGTTTAAACCAGTGAAGGTTTTTGAAATGAATTTTTTTTGTTTAAAAGATTGGAAATGGTAATTTGTTTTACCATTCGAATGAAAAGTTTTAAGCTTTTAAGCTGTGATTTAACTGAGACCCCAGTATCCATATGATTTTTAATTGCGCTCGTTATTCGGTTTAGCCGGGAGAGGACCTTTGTGTCATACAACCCATTCCGAATAGTGATACGTCGTATATGGATGGCATTTGAAGACCGGTGGTGAAGACCGGGTATTTGCGAGAGCGATATGATGACCTATCGATTTTCTCTGCATCATGGCTCCGGTATAGAGATTCCCTAAGTGATGGGAAGTCCGATCGAGATTGTGAATACCCGGATTTGCAAGGGCTTCTTCGGAAGTGCCTTCGGTTCTGTTCGAACCCGGAACAGACTTGTATGGATGTGTGTCTGACGTTACACTTTGAGATGTAAAGCTGGTTTCTATCAAATACATTTCTGTTGGTGGCGGAGAATTTATTCTCTTAGCTTAACACCCTTCTCTGAGACGTACGAGCTCAGAGGTTATGTAGTTTTGATGGTTACTAGTGATACATTCCCAATTTGGTAATGTGGCATACGAAGTGCTGCTGATCATTTGTTGATCGAAGCGTGGCTTTGTGAAAAAGCGTGGCTTTGTGGACGAGACTTCGTCGAGCCTCACAACCCGGTAATGGTCAAAACAGGAATGTTGCGACAAAGGTTTGTAGGGGTAGCGCCCCTAGGGTATGTCATTTCCTTCTGGATAAAGGGTGGTATCATGGTATGGAGCCCAGATACTTACTCATGTGGATACACTTTATTTATTATGTGTGATGTTGGTTATCGAGCGCTCGGATAAAGGTCGGTAACGACCGGGGGATGACATGACTCGTGTGTTAGTTACCTAGTTACAGCTGTACAGCGTGAGGTAGCGTCGGCCTTTTGTTTGCAGAGATCCGGTTAGGATCCGGGGCGTCTTTCCAGAGGCGTTTCTATTTCGGTAAGGAAGTTCCTTAGCCTGATCATTTGTTGGAAATCCAAAGAAACAATACGAATCATGTACGGTTTTAGTTGTATTACCTGCTATGGAATGTGGCGGTAACCTGCTATTGAACGTAGTAGCTATAGTAGGCATACAACAATGGTTGTATGCTGGCTAAGATTAATATTATATTTTCGAAATGGTTTTCGACACTATGCACTAATGATAATAATATCGAATGATTTTGCGTAGTAAGCATTTTTGACTATCATAAGAAGAAATCTCCTCCAATTCTGCGATTGCATTGTGTGTGTGGCGGGAGGTCTTATGGTAGTTTCATTTTCCAAAAACATTGCGGATTTCAATGTTTAAAAGCCTTTTGTGTTTTTTTAAAAGATAAACTATTTTTGTTGCTCACACCAGTCCCACGACTGACTCGGAGTTTATTGTTCCCTTCCTAAACTCTGGGTGCCCACTATTTTCCACACGGGCAGTCTAGAGTTGGGTTTTTCAGATATTCAGGTTTAGTAGACTATTTGGAGCTAGTTCAGTTCTTGGAGTTCATGGACTGACGTTGCTTATCTTGGAGCATTCTATTGGAGATATTCTATCCACTGCTGGTGTTATCTATTTTCTTTCCGCTGCTATTTCTTGTATCATATCTCTAATGTATATAGATATTCATTGTATCATCATTGTATCTGGATATTGTATCAGATGTTGTATATCTATATTCTTTCTTTTCCGCTGTGTTGTTTACTTAATGTTGTTATAAGCTCCGGCGACTCGGATTTGAACGGTCGAATCTACGGCATTCGAGTACGATGTAAAGTACGGATGTTGATTTTCGAACGCGAAAATTCAGATCGTTACATTTATTTTTATTGTAAAGAATGAGAAGAGAAGTATATTTCCCTGATAGCCAAGTACGTTTTCGAAGTAAATTTTAAATATAAGATAAAAGTTTTAATGTTGTTTTTGAAAAGCAAACATATTTTATAAAACTTATTGTTGTAAAATGTTTAAGTTCTAAAGAAAATATTTGTTTCAAATCTATTATCGTATTTAAAGGTGATTTAATGTTTTGTTTAAAAAGAAAACCTATAAAGTAGCCTTATTTTTAAATAATCCTAAAGTATTATTTTTCATTAAGTTAAAGTGGTTTTAATTAAATGTTAAAGTATATTTTTCAATAAAGAATTTTTAAGTTATTTTAACTATTTATCTAAAGCATATTTTTATATATAATAGTGTTTCAAGTATTTTTAAATCTTAAGTGTGGTACTTGGTGGTTCCAAGGGAAATAGAAAAGGTTGGGAAATTTATTTCCGTAAAGAAGGATGTGTTAAACTGTTTTCAAAAAGGGATTTGAAAATGGAAATAATATCTTGTGAAGATATTTGAGGTTAATAAATAATTTGGAAAATTATTTACTGTTTGATGGATGTTATGGATGTTAATTGATAGTTAAATAACCGACTATCAATATTTGGCCAAATGCGCTGATCGTTTCGAAGAGTCCGGGATCGAGATTAATTTCTCGAAAACCACTTTGATCCGGTTTGTACGTTTCGTGGGGAAACGAGGTCGATATTGAAAATGGGATAGTGTCTTCAGTTCCGTTCGGACCCGGAACGGACTTGTATGGATGAATGCTTTCGGAACATCGTCAGGGGACGATGGGCATTCTAAGTGTAACATTCTATAAAGGTAACGTTTAGCCTCAAGCCTCATCAACCGGGAATGACTGAAAATCAGGGGTTATGCAGCAAGGCTTCGAGGGTAGCTCCCACTGGAGAGTATGGTCATCCCTGCCTAGAGGTCCCTTTATTTCGGCTTAGTGGTGCGGTTGCTGATCCCAACCGTGGGGTGATCATATTCGGAATTGCCCATAGGTGGTTCCATCCTTGTGTTGCAGGGGGTCGGGCGTGATCCTTGGTATTGTGATCTAGGCCACGTACTGTGACAGGTGGTACCCCAGTGCCTAGTCATTCGTTAGAAATCCATTCTTCCTACGTGCCTTGTACGAGTTTTGTTTGTAATACCCACTTTGTGGCTAGTATGCTGGAATTTAATCATGTTACAATTTCAGCTATTTTAATAAGTATTTGTAAATAGACACTATTATAATATCAGAGGATTTTAATAAAAAGTGTTTTAGCTATCGTAAGGTAAAATCCCGACATGTTTATTTGTGGCGTGGTCTTACGAGATGCTTTTGTTTTCAAAGGATTTTGAAACTTTAATAATCAATTTGAGTGTGATTTTCTCACGCTGGTATTCCAGACTGACTCGGGTGTTGTTTTATATGATGCTCGGGTCAGACCGAGAATTATAGATACCAGATATGATGCTGTGGAGCTCAGTGGACGAGCTGGATGACGAGACGTATCTCCCGTACTTGTTTATATATATATATTCCGCTGTGTTGAACTCTGTACTCTGTTGTATTGAGGACACGATATGATTATTGTCCAGTTGTATGTTATGTGTACTCTGATGTATACTCTGATGATGTAGTGTATAAACTGATATAGTTTTGATTTGTGTAAAGATCTGTTATTGTCTATTATATTTTATTCCGCTGCGATGGATAGATTCTGATGTGTTTTTCTACTTTCTTCTTCTACCTCCTTCTTCTTTAACTAAATGGTTCGATTTTCCGGGCACGGAAGATCGGGTCGTTTCATTTGGTATCAGAGCAAAGGCTGGCGATAACCTTGGCTCTGGTGGGAATTACTCATTGAAAAAGAGTCATTAGTACTCCAGAATGAGTTTGAGTGTATTAATAAATATGAGCGCGTATTTGTTAGTATAAAATGGTTTTATATTGTGTTGATTGGTTTATTGGGTAGTTTATGGATTCTGGTCGATGCGGGGGACGCCACAACATTGATAGGAATCTCTAAACACTTGAATAGAACAATTCGACACAGTATTGTTTCAAAGTAGGGTAAATGAAATAATTTTACCCAAATTATTTTTGTATATAAGGAAAAGTTTTGTAATCTATTTGATATGTATGGTTGTTTGGATGTTAGAAGTGATAATATGGAATTATTATCATTATTATTATGGGAACTTAACTAGAAATTGAAATATAACCAAAGGACCAAGAAAATAAATTCCTTATAAAATGAAATTTATAAATATGAATTATAAATGTGAGTTATAAATTGAAATGAAATCAAATGGGAATTTGTATAAGCATAAACTATACAAATGAATTATAATTAAAATTGATTTAAGTAGGATTTGGAAATTTAAAATCCTGGAGATTTTGGAAGTGTTTGTCGAAATGTTTTGAAGATAAAAATAGTGTTATTGTTTTAGAGGTATTTCTGAAAGGAAATTTGTTTTAAATTGGATTTTGAAAAGTGATATAGCATTGAAATCAATTGGATTATTGGAAAATAATTCTAATGATGACGGCTGCATCATCAGAATTCGTTTTCAAATTTCTAAGTGCCGGATTGCTACCAAATTGATTTATTCAGAAAAGCTAGTTGTTTTTGAAAATTTCAAAGGAAATTTGTTGGAAATAAAAACCAGGATTGGTTTAAATTTTTGAGAAGTGTGATTTGGAGATGTTGGAGATTCCAAAATGATTTGAAACTAAAAGCCGGGTGTTTAAAAGGGGAAATCCTGATGAAATAGGTTGTAAGCTTATAACTTGAAATGATTTTTAAATCAGGAAGGAAATATAAGCTTTGAATGTTAGAATTAACATGTAAAGTGAAAGTTTAAAAATGAAATTAACTTGGATTGGGGAATAAAAATTTGACTGGATTGAAATTAGTTGAATAGGCTGAGAATAATATCCAGTTGTATTTGAATAAAATTGAATCGAATTGAATTAAATAAATCTGAGTTAAGTTGAATTGGAATAAAAATCCAGTTGAGTTATTAAATGGAATTGGATTCTTACCTGAATAAGTTGGATAAGGAATTGGATTGGAATAAATAAATTAGAATAACTTGTAAAAGAATTAAAAATCCATGGAAATGTGTAAAATCATAAGTTGTGACATATAAAACTGAAAGTGGGATGGAAACCCCAAAATAAATATTTTGGATGAATTGGAAAATAAACGAAAAATTCAAACTTGAATTATAAAATAAATTTAACTTAAGGAAATTAAATGAAGTGATATTTGGAATTTAAAAAATCAATTATTGAAATATCAATAGATAATAAATTAGGTAATGAAATATGTAGTGGAAACCTAATGTAGTTAAATAGAAGCTGATTTGGTGAGTTAATATTGACATTGGGAAATAAAACTCAAGATATGAATTAAATTCGACTTGAATAATTAGTGAAGAAAATATAATTGAAAGTGGCCTTGCAATTAATTAAATAAATTGAAATTGGGTGGTAAATTGGAAATGGATAGTGGATCTAGGATTTGAGTTACAAATTAAAATTTAACTTGAAGTGTTAAAAAATTAAATATAATTGAAATGCAAATGAATAGATCATGAATAAAATTGAAATGATTATTGAATGAAATAGCTTAGATTGTCTTCGAGCTAAATAAAATAGTTTGGAATGAACAATTTTGGAATGAATTGTAAATGAATGGATTGTGAAGGGAATTTAAACCGAAGGTGTCGAGTTAGATCAAATGGTTTCGAATGGAACCTGTTTGAATAACGAAACTAGTTTGGTTAATGAAATGAAATGCAAGTGAATGGATTCAAATTTAAAATGCAATGAAAGGAGAATATATGGATTGTGAATAAATCTGAAATGGAATAGAATTATGTGTAAGTTGAGTCGGAGTCAATTTAAGTTGATTATAAAACTCAAGTGCTTATTTATTCACATGGATATTGTCAAATTGCATAGTAATAAATTGTCGTTGGACGAACCGAGATTAAATAAATGCTATGAATTGATACGAGTAAAATAAATTGATTTTGGCATCGATTGAAACGAATATGAGTTCGTTTCATTCAAAATTGAATTGAATAGTATGTAATTTGGATGCAAACAATTTAAACTAGTGTCGAAACCTTGCATATGTACTTATGAATGTATATCACATGCATTACTTATGGAATTTATGTGCTAGCTATTTGAATATAAGTTAAATGTTAATAAATTGCATATATTTAATACTTACATATTTAAATTGAGTAAGTACAGGTTCAGGGAAGTCGTTTGGCTAGATTTGGGCGTGCAAAATGCAAATTTAATAAGCCGCTTGCTTAAAAATACTAAATAAAGGTACGCTTACGCAAAGGAATTCAAAATAGGAGATATGAACTACATATATTGATATATATTGCGATTTCCGGCCGGAGGCCGATGTATATATATATTTGTGCATCCTGCGATATCGCAGAAGTCCCTCCGTACAAAGGAGACTCTACCAAAATTTTCTGGAAATTTTGGGAGTTAGAAAATTTTTGAAAATTTTCATCAACTACAAATGATTTAAAATTTGTTAAGCAAATAAGGTTGAACTGAGTATTGAAATCTATTTTAAATGTGAATGTAAAGTAAGTGAAATCGAAGGAACTAAGGAAAACAAGCCTGCAAATAAACTTTTAATTGAGATTTAAATTAATTAGTAAGTGGAACTAATTCAATAGTCAAAACAGAAGCCAATTTGAATTTAAAAGGAATTGTAAGGGCAAAGTGAATAGTAATGAATATAAAACTTCAATGGTGAACTGAAAATTTATGTAAGGAGTGTATAAAATATTTATATTAAATTTAAGAAATGAAAAGTGGAATTCTTAAGTAAATGTGGTATTGAGAAAAATTATTCTAAGTGGATAATGGGATGAAGATCAAAACTGATAGTTGTGAATAAGTGGATAACAATCAAAAGGAATGCGAAATAAAAGAGAATTGATATAATTGATAATCAATTGGGCTAATTGCGTAAGGTGTACGTATATTATTTTATTCGCATAGCTATTTGATCCAGATGTCGAATACAGAATTTCGAGATAGTTTTATCGATCCGAATTAGGATTTTTCACTCGATTTTCGACGGCGAGCCTGGATATGGATTGTTGATTGATTCTGGATATTCTCTATAATAGTTGGTGACTATGCAAGGAGAATGACGGTTTCTGATCAAGAAACCAGATCTGAATCCGCACTAGGAAGTCGGGTGGACAATACTAGTTCGGAAGTGAAATTGTGTGATCGAGTGAGCGATCGAATGTGATACTGCGTACGGATGATATATGTGCATCGTACGGGCTTAAGTAAAACAAATATTGAAAATTTGAAAAGAAAAGTATAAATTGACTTTGGAATTGTGATTGAATATTATTGCTTAGTAGGATATACAGGTGTATAAAAGAAATGGATAAATTGGGATTTTGATTTTAGAAGATAAAATTTAATGGCCCGACAAAAAGGTATGTATTTGAATTTCTATATGAAATTTGATTGGTTTTTGATCTAGCCACTTGGCATTTTGTTTTCTTTTTGAGATTGGGAGGCCGTAGAGCCATTTTGTAGTCGTATCGAGCTAGCCGCGCAAAGGAGACGCTGGCGAAATTTTTCGAAAATTTAGGGAGTTAGAAAATTTTGAGAAAATTTTGATAATTCAAAGTTGGTTTTGAATTTAAAATTTGAATTGTTGAGGAAGTAATGTTGTTTGAACCTGTGGATAAGTTGAAAGGTTAGAATGAGGGTTAGGGTATCTTTGATAAAAAGATTTGTTTTGAGTAATGTTAAAACTATTTGGATTGAGAAAATAGTTAAAGGGTAACGGACCATTCTTCCTAGCTAGTAATTTCGAGGACGAAATTCTTTTAAGGGGGGAGGAATGTGACGACCCAGAATTTTTGTATATTAGAAATTGGAATATTTAATTAATTTTAAATATTCAGAGATTAATTATTAACTTAAATTTCAAATATCGCTGTTTATTGGGTGATTTAATTATTAAATTGAATTATCTGAAGTTGGATAAAATAGTAAATCAGGTATTCTAAGCTAATTAAAAATATTTTGGAAGCTTGAAAAATTCATATTAATAATACAGAAGGTAACGGAACTTTTAAAACTGAAATTAACAATGTTTTGTCCAGTTTTGGAAATATATCGTTTAAACTGAATTTAAAAATAGCCTTCCGGGGCACAGTCTCGGAATTCAACGAAACCAGTTCCATTGGATCCGTAATATTGTATTATTATCGGATTTCAATTTTCGTAGTGTTTGGAGTTGTTGTGTGAGCATACGATAGGTAAACGCGCTGAAATTAATATCGAATTTAATTTAAATAGCGGGTTCAAAAGGCTATCTTCTCCATACGATCGAATTTGGAGTTGGAACCTTTTCCAATGCGTTCGGAATAGGTGTTTAACATTTTAAACGCCTGATAGCATGTCTGATTCGAAGTTCGAGATTTCGCGTATTGCAAAATGAGATATTTTGAATATAAAATTTAAAATAACAGGTCAACACTGTCTATCGGCCGTCCTACATCTCCCTACATCTGATAAGCCACCCTAGACATACAACCATTTTTTTCAAGAAATATCCTTTATCTTCTCCAGGATTTCAAAACAGGAAAAAAAATATAATCGCAAGTCGAATAAAAAAAAGAGAAAGAGAGACGCGGCTGTACAAATCGTAATCGATTCACGAACTCGAGACGAAGTTCACCGTGGCATGGGGATGTGCGCGAGTAAGAGGGGAAACGAGGAGGCGCGTGAGGTCGCGTTCAGCTTCGTCGAGGCCAGGCTCTTCGACGTTTTGGTTTGATCATGGTCGACTGAGGGAGGGGATTCGAATACGCGAGATTGTTCGACGTTTGGGGATCGGCGACTAGGGCTTCGAGCTGGGCGAGACGCAATGACTCGGGGGTCTAGATCGCGAGGTGATTTTAGGGTTCGTCGACGAAGAGGAAGAGGTGGTTGGGTCTTTCGAACTGGGTATCTACGGTTGAACTCGAGCTAGGGTTCTTGATGATGGCAGTGAGGTAATTAACTAATGATTTAGTTTATTCAGATAACAGTAGTAAAGTTATTTTACTTTATTTAATCACGTACAGGAAACAGAAGATATATTTATAGTAAAGTGTAGACATATGTATGTTTATCGTTTAAAAATATAAACAGGAATATATTTTCTTTCAAAAGAATATTGATCATTTTTGTAAGCAGTTGAAAATGTAAAATAAAGTAAATATATCTATTTACATTTCATGTACATATAGAGAAGATTTATTTGTTTAATTAAATATAAATTATTCTAGTTACTAAGGAAGTTATTTAAAAGGAAACTGGGTAAAAATTTAATTCTTTGATTCAAATTGAATCACTAGTTTAAAACAAAATTATTAGTTGATTGGAAAATGATCAGTTGAATAAATCTTTAGTCAATTAAATAATTTATTAAAGGAAAATCTGTTTAAAATAAATAATTGGAATAGGACTGTTCGATTTATTTTCGAATATTAATAACCTGTATTAATATTCATACAAGGTCAATAATCGAGAACCAAGGCAATATTGGAAGTGGAATGCAAATGGAATAAGGTGAGTTAATCTCACTCAGTAGAATTTTTATTCTAAATTTAAAAAGTTAAATTTAAATATTTGGTTGAATGTGTGCATTGATTGGATATGCTATATTATATATAGTAGTATATACCAATATATATATATTGGCATATGTATATATTGGAGTTGATATTCCCGCATTATATAGCGGATGAGACCCTATGCGCCGCATAATAGCGGATGATATTTATTTAATCCCATATACCGCGATATTCCACCTCGAAGTGGAATCGGTATTTATACTGTGCTAATGTCTGTGGATGCAGGAAAACAGGTTGGAGGGATCCAACAGGACCCCTCAACATTTATTTATATTATTTAATATCCTCTGTTGTGATTGTTGGATATTCTCTGATAAATTGTACTGGAATATTGAATGCTATTGTTGATTGAATACTTGGGTATAATGAGTTACCAGAAATACATAAACTGGATTTGAAAGGAAAAGAAAAGAAGTGAATTTTTGTAAGCGAGATAATTATTGAAAATTTGAATAAAATAAGAAAGGAAGTGAAAAGAAATGGAAGTGATATTTAATCCTGATAAATAACTTCGAGTATGAAAAAGGAATTTTTGAATAAATAGAAATTAATGAATTGTAAAATTAAGAGATATCGATTAAAAGAATAAAGGATGACTTTAAAATTTAAAGTTGAAATTATTTAAGGAATAAAGAAGTAATTTGAGAATTTCTTAAATTTATATTTTCGGTTAAAAGTATTTTAAATCGTAATTAAGGATTTAAGATTGAAGTTAAAGGGATTTTGGAATAAATGGGTTAAATTGAAAATCAATTTGGGAATTGATTTAAATGTGAGAAACCAGGGGTTTTAAATGAAGAATGTGGCAATGGAATTTATAAACGGGGTTTATAAAAGCAAAGTAATATCTCAGAGGATATTTGGAAAACAAAATAAATTCAATTTGGGAATTTATTTATGGAAATGGGGAATTTGTTTAAAAATAAACAGTGATTTATTTTTATTGTAAAGAATGAGAAGAGAAGTATATTTCCCTGATAGCCAAGTACGTTTTCGAAGTAAATTTTAAATATAAGATAAAAGTTTTAATGTTGTTTTTGAAAAGCAATCATATTTTATAAAACTTATTGTTGTAAAATGTTTAAGTTCTAAAGAAAATATTTGTTTCAAATCTATTATCGTATTTAAAGGTGATTTAATGTTTTGTTTAAAAAGAAAACCTATAAAGTAGCCTTATTTTTAAATAATCCTAAAGTATTATTTTTCATTAAGTTAAAGTGGTTTTTAATTAAATGTTAAAGTATATTTTTCAATAAAGAATTTTTAAGTTATTTTAATTATTTATCTAAAGCATATTTTTATATATAATAGTGTTTCAAGTATTTTTAAATCTTAGGTGTGGTACTTGGTGGGTTCCAAGGGAAATAGAAAAGGTTGGGAAATTTATTTCCGTAAAGAAGTATGTGTTAAAATGTTTTCAAAAAGGGATTTGAAAATGGAAATAATATCTTGTGAAGATATTTGAGGTTAATAAATAATTTGGAAAATTATTTACTGTTTGATGGATGTTACGGATGTTAATTGATAGTTAAATAACCGACTATCAATATTTGGCCAAATGCGCTGATCGTTTCGAAGAGTCCGGGATCGAGATTAATTTCTCGAAAACCACTTCGATCCGGTTTGTACGTTTCGTGGGGAAACGAGGTCGATATTGAAAATGGGATAGTGTCTTCAATTCCGTTCGGACCCGGAACGGACTTGTATGGATGAATGCTTTCGGAACATCGTCAGGGGACGATGGGCATTCTAAGTGAAACGTTCTATAAAGGTAACGTTTAGCCTAAAGCCTCATCAACCGGGAATGACTGAAAATCAGGGGTTATGCAGCAAGGCTTCGTGGGTAGCTCCCACTGGAGAGTATGGTCATCCCTGCCTAGAGGTCCCTTTATTTCGGCTTAGTGGTGCGGTTGCTGATCCCAACCGTGGGGTGATCATATTCGGAATTGCCCATAGGTGGTTCCGGCCTTGTGTTGCTGGGGGTCGGGCGTAATCCTCGGTACTGTGATCTAGGCCATGTACTGTGATAGGTGGTACCCCAGTGCCTAGTCATTCGTTGGAAATCCATTCTTCCTACGTGCCTTGTACGAGTTTTGTTTGTAATACCCACTTTGTGGCTAGTATGCTGGAATTTAATCATGTAACAATTTCAGCTATTTTAATAAGTATTTGTAAATAGACACTATTATAATATCAGAGGATTTTAATAAAAAGTGTTTTAGCTATCGTAAGGTAAAAACCCGACATGTTTATTTGTGGCGTGGTCTTACGAGATGCTTTTGTTTTCAAAGGATTTTGAAACTTTAATAATCAATTTGAGTGTGATTTTCTCACGCTGGTATTCCAGACTGACTCGGGTGTTGTTTTATATGATGCTTGGGTCAGACCAAGAATTACAGATACCAGATATGGTGCTGTGGAGCTTAGTGGACGAGCTGGATGACGAGACGTATCTCCCGTACTTGTTTATATATATATATATATTGCGCTGTGTTGAACTCTGTACTCTGTTGTATTGAGGACACGATATGATTATTGTCCAGTTGTATGTTATGTGTACTCTGATGTATACTCTAATGATGTAGTGTATAAACTGATATAGTTTTGATTTGTGTAAAGATCTGTTATTATCTATTATATTTTATTCCGCTGCGATGGATAGATTCTGATGTTGTTTTTCTACTTTCTTCTTCTACCTCCTTCTTCTTTAACTAAATGGTTCGATTTTCCGGGCACGGAAGATCGGGTCGTTTCAGCTAGCCTAATCTTATTGATGCATTCTATACTTTGATGGTGATATATTTCGATGATGATTATATGTATGAATGATTTGACATTGTTTCTACTGTTTATTATTTGATATGATTTTATATGTGTGATGGCATTTTATGCATGGTTTCATGATGGTTGCTATTTTGTGATACTTTGAGGATGTTATAATATTCTTATCATACCATGCATGTACTATGATATATATATATATATAGACACATGTTGACATCTACATTTAGACATAGTCTGACCCATGTGTAATTTTCGTGACACTTGGGTCAGTCCGAGATATTTTAGGTTCAAGGACATTTTGAGCAGCTTGTGGATGTTTAGATGGTGGATAGAATATTAGTATATATCGTTGTTTATTATGTTACTTCAAGTATGTATGACATTGTTTTGTATATTGGACATACTTGTATAATATTTTGAGATGGTGGACATTTCATATATTTTGAATCACACTGTCTTTGTATATAACATATTATATTTTATCATTATGTTAGTGACTCTATGTTCTCACTATAATTTGTTACATATTGTGTATTGTTCTATCCTAGTAACGCACATGTTTGTTGCTTTTGCAAATACTGAATGTGCATAGGTAAGTGTTATTTGATGTTTAAATGTGTACTTGTGATATCCCAAGAAAACATTTACGTGTAACAATCCAATATCGTCTCATTCTTCATATTACTAGACAGTATTATCTAGTAATACTCTTTGATAGTATGAGCATAGAGGTAGGGTATTTAAAAACTTTATATTAAGATTTGAAAATAAATTGTTGATCGTTGCAATATGATAACTTCTATCATTTGGGCTAAATGATTTCGAACGTTCTTACCAAAAATAGTTCTTACCATTCTCTAGGATGGAATTTCAATCTTCTTTTGATTCAAATATCCACCATACATTCTTGTAAAAATTGTGAAAAAGTCTAATGGCAACAACATTGGATACAAAAGTAGTGTTGGACGATGACCGTGAAGAATCATCAATGCAAAAAGAGTGAATGGTGGTGCGAGAAGTCAAAATGACAAAGGTAAATACCCAAAACTTGCCCAATAATGATGAAATATGTTTTATTACGTTTCTAGAATCTTTGATGGAAAAATCCTTTGTTCATAGGATCAAATTTTCATGTGATGGCCACATGAGAAGGTATTTGAAACGACTTTCAAACATATAACAATAATTCTAATAAAAACGTTTTTTGATTGATATTTTTAAACTATAAGAGATTTCGAGCAAAAAATCGTAAGTTGAAGGCTATCGGCTTTCTGATGATGATTATACACCATACATGAGAATGAAACAAGACAAAGGGAATCATAAAAGCAACGAAAATGAATACTAAACTAAAAGTTACAAGCGTTGAAGAAGAGAGGAGCAAATGAAATCTTCGCATTGACATTTTCCTAAGCAAGATGAATATAGACTTGAAGCTATTAGCAAACCGCTGGCGGTAAGCGATTGACATGATCATTTGCATGATTAAAGGCGTGGTTTCAATAAAGAAACAATCAAGGATATGTCTAGATCTATGATGCATGCCAATGAGAAATATTTGGATTTCGATGATGAGAATGTGAGCCGATTTACAACAAATACATTGAGTGTATGTCACCTCGTGATTTGAAATGATCAACAATAGATCGATGTGAAAAGAAGTTGATACAAAAGGGCATTTAGTTCATTATAGGAGTTTCACATACAAAAAATATTAGCTATCAAGATGTTAGCTTTAGCCAAGAAGATCAAGAGAATGTCGAATAACCTCATACTGATGTCCCAGTTTTAACTATTATGATAGATCCCATTACAATAGGTGGGATATTAACAGATACTGTGGATCCAATCAATATTGTATCCCAAAAAGCATTTGACCTAATAGGGTTATCTAGAGAAGACTTTTTTCCATGTAGAATATTCATTCATGAGTTCATGGTGATTAATTGTAGCTAATGGAATGATCAGTTACCACAAATGGTTGGAACAATGTCAAAGAAAAGAATGAGAAGGGTGAAGTTTGTAAATCTATCTGCATATAGCACACTTATTGGAAAATCTTCACTCCCCATGCATATTGAGCAAGTTATTTGGTGTTTATTCTGAAATTCCCACTCAAAAAAGGGGTGAAGTTATTCACGTCGATCGAACGACTCAAGAGAGTGCTAAATAACTTCATTAATGAAGCTCATAGGAATGTTATAAAGAAAGGAAAAAAGGAAAGAAACGACACCATGACCTTGACTGTACATCTACAGCCCAAGACCTTTCCTAAGTTCACCAGTTCATTGCTATAGAATGAGGATATGGACCTATGATTTGAACAAGATAGGGCTAAAGTCGAACAAGTTAAGGATTTTAAATGATGTCCGTTCTGCTTACTTGAGTAACTAAAAAATACAAAAATATTTAAGCCACTAAAACTAATGAGAAATATATACAGGAATTTGACAAAAGATTCACTACATGCATATAGGAATCATCAATTTCATTTTCGATCTAAACTTTGCATCTCAAATTTCCATAATGTTTAATTCAAATTCTAGAATTGATATTGTGACTTAGTTGTATGGATCATAGGATATCCAAACACAATGATGTTAAAGAAATTTTAAGGCCATTAACACACTAGAGAAGGGGGAATAGTGTATATTAACTATTTAAAAGTTAACTTATGAAATTAAAATTTATCTACTCGAATCAGTAACCGAATCACAAACAAAGGTAGATAATTAAGGTTAAAGTAAAGTAAAAGAAGTAAAATAATTGAAACTAGGAATTTTTATATTGGTTTGGATATTCAATCCTACATCCTGTCCTGTACTCGACACATAGAATTTCCACTAGCGTTTCCCTGTTCTACATGAGTGGTAAGAAAACCTTTACAATCTTATATTTTTATGGGTGGTTAGATACATCTATCTTTTTACTGTCCACGGGTGCAAGAACACCTTTCTCCTTACAAATAACAACAGAGTTTGGTAAGTAGTTGTATCTCCAATATAGGTTCTTATAATTTTATTATAATGATCCATAGACCTCTAATAGCACTATATCTTTGAAATCGATAAGGAATATGATTAAATCAGAGAGAGAATGATTGAGAATTAAAGTACAAACTCTCTGATCTTGTGTGGTTTATAAATCCTTGAAGAATAAGCATGAAAGAGTATCGATTTGCAAAGAGAGTGGAAGTATGTTAAGGATCTTCCTCACAAAATTATAGAAATGAAGTAATAAGAGAATAATAGAGAACTACTATTGAAAATTCGTATCCTAGGCCCTTAAAGTATAAGATGAAAGGATGTGTCCATTGGTGAAGAGATGGCACCAAAATCCTTTCATTTAAAATTTGAATTACAAAACAATTGCCTATATGTCGACATATCCATGTATAGTATATCGTCATACTTCATTCTAATGTCCTTTTTCTAAAATTCAATTTTGATATCCATGTTTTAAAATTAAATTATATGTTTACATGAAGATGTTAATGGTAAAATATAGAATGAAATTAAAGAAAAATATCAAGGATATTTTCCATAATGCCTTTTACAAAATTATAAGACTCAAACAGACTTACCGGACACTTTAAATATCTCTTTCATAGAAGCACTTATGTTCCATTTTTCTTGAGTTAATTTTGTCTTTCATTTACTCTAGTTAATCTTCATATATATATAAATCATTTGCTTGCACCGAGTTTCTTGTCTATCTCAATAAAATATCTCTATATTATATCTTAGAATACTACAAAACTTGAGAAAACATTAGTCGTAATATTTATATAGTTGTTGTTATCAAAATAAATACTTAGGGTATTAACAATCTTCCCAATTTGGATGATGACTACTATATAAATGTTTGAGAGATACAGTATATCATTATTATATTTGACTCCCCTTAAGTCTATGCATTCCCCCAATCATTTTTCCTAGTATATTTACACATTTTCTTCTCTTTTATCATCAAGAATATGAGTAGAGAAGAATTATTTTAGTACAACTAGACAATATGTGTGGAGTTTTATATAGAGTCCTATATGAATATTTTTAATCATAAGCACAAGGGTAATCAAAATCTGTGAAGAGTCTGAAGAATAAAACATATATGTAAAGTACTAAACATTATGATATAAAAACATATACTTTATTAAACATTAAAACAATGCAACACAACAAGTACAACACAATACCACTAATACATAAACATAACATTAATGATAACACTTCTGTATTATGGGTGATTTGTTTATATGAACTTCTCCTACATACTGAAAATCATCGACATCATCTATTTCTATTTATTCTTCTTCTCCTTATCATCATCTCCTACATTCACAGGGTTATAAATTACCAAGTTTGATTTTGGATAAGTTTATAATATGGCCATCGGATCTTCTTGATTACTCAAGAGATGATTTAGAAGGTTTGTAATCATTCTCCCATGACTCTCTTGCTCGTTTTTAGTCTAATCTAGAGAACCTTTATTTTAGTGAGCATATTTGATATATGCTTCATTGAGTTCTTCATTGTGGCAAGAGATTCGAACATGAAAGCGTTAAGCGGAGGTTGTGGAGAGGAAGAGTCATCCCTGGGCCATTTAGGGTTACTAGATCCATTAGAGTTCTGATTTTTTTGGAGATTTATTAGAAAAGAAGGTAGAAATGATGTCTCTAACAAAGATATTAATCAATTATAAGTAGGATTTTAAATTTTAAAAATACGAGGGAAATTATGATTTTGAAAAAGAGCATATACCTAATTCTTGGTAAAAGAATGTTTATTTTGTATTTTGTGTGCCTCTATGTGTGTGTGTATTAATATTGCTATTTTAAATCTTGCTAAAAGAGCATATACCTAATTCTTTTCATAATTTAACAAAAGTATTTTATATTGATGGTTTTGTCAAAATATCAATGCAACATCCCCAAATTGAGGCCCAAAAATAAGCATTATTAATGCTACAGTCATCCAATGTCATTTTATCAATGATAAAATGAGATCGGTTAATTGTATCTATAACATCAAGAGCACATAATATGGAAATTTTCAAAACACATTTCATTAATAACCATTTTCATTCATTAAATTTTCCCATCGACTCCACTTTTAAAAAAATATAATAAGTACAATTATATTCCAAGAGCGGTATATGAATAGGCTCCCTTGGATGATCAGTGTCTATGTACTTGAAATTTATAAATTATGTCATTACATCCATTCAGACAAAGTATAAACTTCAAACAATATAGTAGAATAAATTCCTAATATTAGCTTGCCTCCTACGTATAGTCGGAAGCTTATTCATCTAACCTGAAAATCCTACTCCTGATCTACTTAAATGAGTACCCGAGAGTTTAAGGGAAAAAAACTTTGGGTCAAACAAAAAGTCTGGTGTGAATAATACTATACGATCTTGTACCAAAAACAAATATCTTGTAAGAATACACCAAAGAATGGAACGGGCTCTCCCCTTACTAATATCTTATCAAAATACGTTAATCTTAACATAATCATGCACCTGCAACCACGATGGTTAAAATAAAATGGATATGATCATATGCTTGCAATATGGGAATGTATGATTAATCTGTCATAAAAAGGGATATGCATTCCTAAAGTTTTACCCACCTTATGAAACTGACTATCTATCTCAAATCATAGTTTTCATAGGATCGATATGTACCTATTAGTTTTCACTGGCCAACTAATAACCTATCAGGCTGACTCGGGCCAAAACATAATCAGATGTCCTAAAATCTCTAAATACCATTTAGGAGGAAAACAACTTAATACGGTAAGCATATAGAGCTATGAATTCCTTTCTATGCGTATACATCTTTTAGTCTCAATAATGAAAAAGCGCTACACATTGGAATCACAGACCTTTACCAATCGAGGGCTACCGGCAGAAGCATAAGGTGCAACCCTATACCAGTCCCACCTAAATCGTATCTGGTTTTGAATCCATGAGTCATATATCTTATTTGGTTTTGATTAGTTCAATGCATCTTAACACAATCGATTCTGCTGATCTCTGGATGCAAATTAACTCACTAAAGAGTTTAGTCTGACCATACTCACTCCTGGAACAACCTAACTGGTAATTCTGTTCCTAAATCCCAAGGTGCAATGTTGGCAATGAAAATATGAGTATGACAATGATAAAATATGTAAATCTAAACGATCAAACGACAACAAGAACATATAACATCATTTATCAAATATGGTCACCAATAGTCATATGCATAACAAAATTACTTTAGTTTAAGTAATATTTTCCTTCGGCAAAATTCATGTAAAATTAGGCTAAAACACCATCTCATTTCCTTGAAAACATTTATCTTTAGAAATGATAAACCTCTTGAAATCATTCTCAAAATAAGGAAACCATAGCCCCAAAAACTTGGCTAAAATCTTATGCCAAAGCACTATCGTCTTTATATACATTTTTAAAACACTTGCTATCAAAACAGGGATGTCGAGCATCGAGAAAACATGGGCTATCGAGCCTCTACAACTTAGCTTTCAAGTTTTAAAACATAGGGTTGTATAATCGCTAAAATATAGGTGTCAAGTATCTAAAAAACATGGCCTATCGAGCCTCTAAAAAATAACTATCAAGTTTGTAAAACATACGGCTATCGTGCTGCTAAGACATAGTTATCAGGTTGTAAAACATACGGCCATCAAGCCGCTAAAAGTATATTTGTCGAGTAGCTACACGGAAGCTATCGAGCCACTATAAGATAAAAGATGTTGAGTTACTAAAGATAAGAGGTACCGAGCCTCTAAAAACTTGAGGATGTCAAGTTTTTAAAAAGAAATAAGTTGTCGAGTCTTTAAACCATAGGTTGTCGAGCCTCTACAAAACATGAGGTTTCGAATCTTTAAAAACACAAGGTAACGAGTTCCTACGTAAGCGGATACAACACATAACTATCTAGTAGCTATCATATATATGACCCTTAAAGTTTTCGAGCTTCTATGAATATAAATGTATCGAGGCTCTAAGTTATAATGTCGAAGGCATTTTTATAAATAACTTTAAAAAAATGATTTATTTTCCTTTAAAGTTAAAACTTTCTACTAGATCTTGCCTCATGTCAAATTTTCATTGGATAATAAAACATTTTTCATATTCTCTACTAAAATCTTAGTAGGTCACGTATTACCTTCTCAAATGACTTTGCAAAATCCTTATAATTAATATCATTAACTTTTGTTAATTATAAACATTTCTAGAATAACAAATTCATAGAAAATCATAACAATTAGGGAAAAATCCCAAAAAATCACTAGAAATCATAATTCCTTCTTCTTCCATATACAAAAATTTTGAGACTAAAACCTTAATTTAATTATCTCTAATAATTAAAAAACCCTGAAAATATATACATAATTTTCCTCTACGAAATTCATAAAATATTCATATGAACTTGGAAAATCATGAAACTGAAAATCCATCTCCAAAATAATGTTTTTTACAACACATTCAAATTTCAAATCAATAAGAGATCAAAAAATTGGTTTTGCCTTTAAAACCCATTATAACAATTCCATAAAATTACAACTTATTATCATCCAATCAAATAATGATATTATCAATCTAAGCATGAAAAACTATCACAATTAATTTGAAAATCAATCCTAAATCCAAAAACAAATATAAACAATTGAGATGTTAACTATTATTCACCTTGGATTGGATAAGAGAGATTGGGATTTGATCTTCTCCTGAGCTTTCCCTTTTAAATTCCTTAGATTTCCTCTCCTTTCCCTCTTGGTAATGGTCGGCCTCCTCTTTTGTTTAATTTCTATTTTACAAATTTAAATGAGAATGAATGAGAGAGGGTTTATGGAATGAATTAAGGAATTATTCTCATTATGTTCCTCTCAATAATCCCTTTCTATTTTATGTTTAAAATAATCTTATTAATTTATTATTTAAGGTCTAACCCAAATTAGTTAATAAGTCTCATTCTACTTATCACCCCATATTATTCTACTTAATTTATCTAATTAAATTTGTTGAATAATGTTAAACAAAAATTATGGATGTTACAATCACCACGTTATTTTCTGTATTTATAAATTCTAAAATTATGTTCACTTGCATTATCTCTTAAAAAATAATGGTTGATGCCTATATTCTGTTCTATCATGTTTTTTTGGATTTTTAGATAGATTTGTAGCACTTGTATTGTCACAATTTATTGGTGACTATTTAAACCAAAATCTTTTAGCGTTTGTTGCATATATATGACTTATGAACAAGCCAACTCTATAGAGATATATTTTTCTTCCATAGTGGACGAGAGATAGAATTTTGCAATTTTCTAAACTATTTTTTCAACAATCTATAATGTTCACTTAGTAATAAATTGTAATCAATCATTTAATTAAAATTTAGCGAATCAATGACCTAAAAGAGAAAAGTTTTAAATTTGAATTAATTAGGATCCGAGACCAATTCCATTGGGTTCAAATGTCATTTATATATGAAATACATATTAGGTTTGTTAAAATTGGATAAATTTTGAAAAATGAAATGAAACGAGAAAGGAGGGGCAAAATGGTCTTTATATCAAGATCTACATCATTTTTGAAAATAACCCCTCCTCCTCATTCACTTTATTCTTCTTTCTCCTTATTTATAAACATAAAAGAAAATTTAGCATTTTCAATCATTAAACCTTCGTAATTTTTATTTTCTCAAACAAAAATTCTAAGATAAATCTCTAAATTCAAATTAAAAGATTCTTAAGAAATCGATACCATCAAGCTTGTATTTTGAAGAAGACTGAGACCCAATTTCATAAATCAAAGGAAAGCATCAAAATTGGGTTTCATTGAGCTTGGATTTCTTGAAGATTTGGTGAGTGAGATCTCTTATCTAAGTAATATGATTATTTGATATGTTAAAATCATGTTTTGGTGCTAATTTAGGGTTTAAGTAATGAACTTTATTTGAGATTTTAGAGATGAAAATCTTGTTGAAGGAATGTTTTAAAGTATAAATTTCATAAATTGATGTGTTAGGAAACTATAGAAATTGAATGATGATCGATAAGGATGTGTAGTTTAATTATTGATTGAATGGTTGGTAGAAACGATAGAATTATGTTAGACGGTAGTTAAAGTTGTCATTGAATAATGAGATACGAAGTTGGAATGGTTGGTTGGGTGGTTAAATTCATATGATTTGTAATGTGTTTGATTTCCAAACCAATTTGTCAAATTAGCATCTACTACTGTTCGCCCCATGGTGGATTCTCAAAGAGGTGAACTCTAGTGTGGGTGTAGTAGGCAGTGTAAGGTCGCGAAGTGGTGAGACTCGATGTCGGAGCAGTGAAGTCCAGATGAAGTTCGAGTAAAGTTTAAATGGTGGGATTAATTTCCTTATGGAAATTTACCATATCTAGGTTCAAGCTTGTACCTCTACAGGCAATCAATCGACTGGTAGAGGGCCTTCAGTCGATTGATTATGGGAATGTTGTAGGGTTTTGTAGCCAAAAGAAATTAGGCCAAAAATGGCCTTATTTTTTTTAAGTCATACCCAACCAGTCGACTGATGAAGGGGTTAGTTGACTGGTTGGGATTGTACAGCTGATAGTTAACTATAGCCAGTTTTGACTACACAAGTCAATCGACTAACCACTTTTGATCGGTCGACCGATGAGCTGTTGTTGGAAATTTTTTGGGTTTTCTCCAAGGTGTTTCGACGAACTTCGAGAAATGATATATTCTGCATATAAAGTAAGATCAAGACACTATTTGGATCAATATTCATTATTTTAGCGGATAACGGTCCATGAAGTTTTGGTAGGTTATGGAGTACTATGATTTTGAGGCCCATGCGAGACTGGAACGTATTCCAAAACCGTAAATGTTAAGATAAATCAAGAGGATGTATCAGGGGTGTGAGATGACATAAAGGTCATACGTCATGTTGGAAACACACATTCATTCGTATGGTAACTTTTATAGAGTCGTCCGGTGATTTTCAGACATGATGACTAGGCTAACATGACATACAATTCCATAAGAAATTGAATATACGCAGTGAGTCCATACCTCCTGTGTTGACCTTGGGGTTGGTATTCAGAGAGCATACATAATATTGGTCTTACATTGGTGATCGTACACCTTATTGGTCTTACATTAGTGACCATATGCGTTAGGCATAGTAGCTTTGGTCTTATATTAGTGGCTTAGGTTTTAGCCATACCCAAAGACCCATGGTTCATTAGCCTTGTGAGTGGCGTTTGGTTTATGATTAATGTCTTGATGTTTTTATATATGATAGGTTTATCATATAGCATAGTACAATAGTCAAAATGTGCTAATTTGTTGGATGCATCCAAAGATGTCGACTGAAGTATGGTTATATTACATCAAGTGGTACTACTTTGTGTAATTCATTATATATTGACATGTTGGTAATCATGCAAATTAGTAGTATTTCTTTTTCACCAAAATTTATGTCCAGCCCTTTCTTTGCCGTTCCTTTGTTATCTATTATTTGAGTAGGTTGACTTAGAGATGGGGTTCTCTACTAGCTAGAGGCGATACATAAAGTCATAGTTATGCCATTGCTATGATTATATCTATCTAATTTTTGGTGTATTGACATATAGACTTATGTATTATTTTGAGACATGTATTTTTATGGTATTCAATGTATAACTTACTATTCATATTATGATGGATCTTATATCTCTCAATAATATACGAATTTAGTCTTCCACAAATTTATGTTGATATTATATTTTATATCCTTCTACTGTGAGAATTGGTTTGTTATGACAGATATGCTCCACGATATTTATTATGTTTCATATATCTCACCCCTGATGGAACGTCGTCCGTGACACTGATGGTGAATCCAGTTGCTTATATGCATGGACTCTGGGTGTTAGGAAGACAAGTCGTTACAAAGATAAAAGTGAATGTCTAAAAAAGTGACAGGGTTCACTTGTACTTTTTCTTTCAGATCTACAGCTAGCATATTCTACATCACAATATGATATCAAGTCTAATGAATTTTCCTTAAGGTATAAGAGCCCATAATCTAATGTATCACTGACATATCTTAAGATGCATTTATTACTTCAAGTTCTTTTTTCTTTGGATTCGAATGATATCTTGCATAGAGACATTAAAATGATCTGTATTTTATTATTGGAGGATCGTAAAATATTATCTTTAGATTCATATTGGGTCATATGACACTATAACATTGGGAGATGTTGAGTAGTAACATTCATGACCATTAGTAATTTTATTAGTCGATTTTGACACTAAAAATTTGTAAGGCCTATTACATTTGATAAAAGTTAAATTAAAGGTCGAGACTTGTTCCATTGGAAAGATATGATGGTTTCGCTTTCTATAGAGTGGACACATTGGATTTTAGGATTTACCATTTAGGATATATGGCTATTTAACATTTGGATAGTTAAGTGGATAATTAGTGAGATATAGGTTAGGCCTAAAAGCCCATTTTAGAATTGTGCTAGGTGGGGTTGATGGGACGTTCTCTTCCTTATTACACATTTCCCAAAAATAGTAAAAACCTCCATTAATCCACCAACTAGCCAAAAAGCATTGTTTTCTTTTACTTTAACTAGCCAAAACACATCATTAATGGGACATTAGCAAGGGATTAACTCAATTGTTGTTTAGGTCATCTTGGAAATTCATGTCACTATTCACTCATGGATTTGTGTTGGTAATTGTTTGACTTAGGTGAGTGATTTTGCGTCTCTCACTATCCTATGTAAGCTAATATAGCAAAATTGCTGGTTTTATGATGATTTCAAATGTTAAAATGCTTTTAAACTCAGATCTAACCTTAACAACTTCTTTAAGATGATTTTAAAGAGATAAACCTGTAGTTTGATTCATTTTTTACAACACTTTAAAGAAACTCATCATTTTGTGTATGGTTAGATCTATGACAGCATAAATGTTGGGATATGATTAGCATTGCTTATATAGGATGTATGGATGATACGTATTACCAGTACATGCTTGTTTGTCATGTTTTTAACTCGTTTTGGTGTAGTTAGAGAGCGGTGATCGTCGAGTTAAATCGTTGAGAGAGAAATGTAGTGCAACCATAATATGTTTCTCTTTGAGGTCTAGTAGAGCTAACAAAATAGGTCGCAATTAGATTGGGTTCGAATTGATGGAGTTTCGGCATAGTTGAAATCAAGTCAGTGGTAGGCACAAGAACAAGTTAGGGGTAGGATTACTTTGAGATTTTGGGCGTTTGGCTTTAGGTTTGAAGTGTGAAATGAGGAAGAGGCTTCAGGTCTCAAATTCAGATGAGAGGTTTCAACTATGGGACTTGGATTATTTTGGCCAAGGAAATTAACCCGATAACAACATGAATTACGTGAGACATTTAGGCAGCTACTTCGCGGAAATGAAGAAAAGGGTTCATGGTACGGAGATTAAACGAGGGGATTTGGACATAGAAGATTTTGGGACAAGTAATCCTCTTGACACCAAGTTGATTAACTTCAAGGAGGAGCATTTGTGGCTTTGTGAAAATGAAGGGGAGATGTAACATCCCCCACTTGGAGGCCCAAAATTAATGGCTACGGATGTTGCAGTCATCCATAGTTATTAAAATTGATGACCAAATACAGTAATGTTAGATACATTGATACACAAAGATATATGAATATGGAAAATTTTAAAACATCAAAACACATTCCATTTCAAAATATTTCATGTTTAATCCCAGTACGCAAACTACATTCAAATAAAATATAAATATAACATACGCCAAGAGCGATATATGAAGATGCCCCATTGGATGATCAGAGTCTAATATTGACAAGTAAACTACTTTGCCATTAACCAAATACACGGTGGAATAAAAAGAACTTTAAATAGCTATCATGCCTCCTGCACGTCTCCGGAAGCTTTATTCGTCTAAAAGAAAATCATAACCCTCAAACTACTCAAAATCAATTGAACACCCGAGAGTTTAAGAGGAAAACAAAAACTTCGAGTCAGACATAAATCCTAGTATGAATAATAATCTACCATCTCAAACCATTTAGATACCTAGTGAGACCTCGCCACTTAGCGAAACGAATTTTCCCCTCACTAATATCCTAAAACTTTGTAAAACCATATATTGTGATCATGCACCCACAATGGTTAAAAAAAATACAAAACAATATGATGATATGCAAACAAATAGATTAATTTTGGATTACCCATCCCTATCAACTCTGACTATATGTCTTATTTATAGTTTTTAGGGTCACTATTAACCTATTAGTTTTTATGGGCTTACTAATAACCTGTTTAACGTACATGGACTCTCTGCCCGATTTCATAGGATCACAAAGAACCTATTGTCCCCTGCCAATATCTTCACTATTTCATGGGTTCTCCCCGAACCTATTGGTAATTCCAATATCCATCTCCTTATCCTTGTTTTCATAGGTTGACTAAGCACCTGTTGACTTCAGTCAATATCTTAATCCGGATATAGTTTTCATGGGTTCACTATAAACCTATTGACCCTTTGCCAATATCAAATCATAGTTTTCATTGGTTTTCTATGAACCTGCCTTCCCGACATCTTTGTTTATACATAGTTTTCATAGCCTTACTATGAACCTATTAGCCCCTGCCAATATCTTTTACTATACATAGTTTTCATGGGATTACTATGAACCTATTGGCCCCTGCCAATATCTTTAATTTATATTTTAGCATTCTTAATTTAAATTCACTAATAGGTCAACCTAGCTGATTATTCTGCCCTTCCCCAAAGTACCGTTATGGATTAATGAATAAATATATGAAGAAGCAATCATAACAACATAATACTACCAACCGTTGTGGTTTAATATCCTTGAAATCTTTTTGTATAAACTTGGTTAATCCCTTTAACCTATTTATCAAGGAAAACTTCTTCACAAACTGCATTTCAAAACTTCTTATTTATGACATGGTATTTCCTTTAAAATGAGAATGGGTTAAATGTTTTGAAACCTTAAAACATCACTTTCGAAACCCTATTTAACCTCCTTCGAAAGCATAGAATGCTTCTTTTCAAAACACTAAGTATAATCCTTCCGAAGCTCTTTAAATCATTTCTTTCGAAACCAAAATATAACTTTCAAAAGTATCAAAACATTACTTTGAAACAAAGCTTCAAAACCAATGAAAGTACCCCATTTCACAGTATTGGGTTTTACTTTTAAAAACATCTTTTGGGTCAAAGTGGTTACATACGGAAGTATCACTTTCAAAATCTTTAATAAAATTGTTTTGAGAAAAATTTGATGGCATCGGAACCATTCATTCGAAAGCTCAAAAAATTTTGAGTAAAACTTTTTGTAGGATAGAATCGAAACCCTCTTTCGATACCATTGCCTTCGAAACCCATTAACCCTTTCGAAAGCATTTAAGAAGTGGCTTAAAATAAGAATAAATCAAGGGCACCCTTTGAAAGCATTGATGACTTCAATACACTTGAAAGGCATATGAACAGAAACTAGGTTTCGACTTGATCGGAACCATCATTTTCGAAAGCCTTATTTTAAGAATAAAGGAACTCATTCGAAAGCACATACTTAAAAATATACGATGGCAATCCCCTTTGAAAGAATTTTGGAAACCCTTTTCGAATCCATTGTTTTGACTCCTTCGAAAGCTTTAATAAAACAAGGCAGACACTTTTCATTTGAAAGTTAGGCTACGGTTTCGACTCCATCAGAAGCATTGCTTTCGACACTATGCCTTCCAGCTTCTTCTGATCCACTACGTACCATCTAAATGATAACTTGTGTATTAGTTTCGACTTTAGTAGAATTCGACTAGGTTGGTTTCGATTGAGTCAAAGCGGAGGCACTGGAGTCGAAAGGTACTTACGAAAGGACGGAACCAGCTTTTTCTAGAAAGGCTGAATTAGTGCTAATTTAGTAATAACTTATAACCAACCTGCCTAATTGTAATCCTTTGATTGGTTGCCTTAAAACTTTTCGTACTTCACAACATAACTACCGCATATCACAGATCCAAATCAAGGAAAACTTTAACATTTAAGCCCTTCCATTAAGCAAAACTTGTATTGCAAATAAGTCCTTCCTTTAAAATAATTTATTTTCCATAGCAAATCAATTAGGAAAAATCCCCAAAAATCATAGAAATTCACATTCATCATGTTATTCGACACATTAAAATTTCAGGCCCGAATTCTTCCTAAAATAATCGAAATTTATTTTAAACCCAATTTTATCATATTTGCCTTTGAAAATTCATAATAAATTTTCCATGGCTTGCATAATTACAAAACTGAGAAACATCTGCAAAACCATAATTTACATAACATATAATTTTTCCATGGCATTCTAAAATAATTTATATTCGGTTTTACCTTAAAACCGTGCAAATCCATGATTAAATGATTATGTTTAAATCAATCATATTATAATTCAAGCATATC
The DNA here is from genome assembly GCA_030737815.1 of Allium fistulosum. NCBI lineage: Eukaryota > Viridiplantae > Streptophyta > Magnoliopsida > Asparagales > Amaryllidaceae > Allium > Allium fistulosum. The sequence continues at coordinate 270,431,221 of CM060906.1, read as the reverse complement.
ATCATCCAGATCATCATAAAAACGAATTTAATCTTAAATCCAAAAGCATATAATCATATTTAGAGATGGTAAAAAATTATTATTCACCTTGAATATGATAAGGAATATGAGATTTGTTGTTGCTTAATTTCTCTTAGTTTTGATCCTTAGCTTTAGATTGAATTTCCCTTCTTTCTCTTCCTAGCAATGGCCGCTCCATAGGTTTTGTTTTACGTTTTGTGAAAATGAAATGGACGTGCAAAAATGATAGGACATGTGAATTATAAGTGCGGCTATTCCGTAATAAAGCTTTGTGTAATTTTAATTAACATGTAAAACCATTATAAGCCCCTTTAATTTGTTAAGCACGGCCTTCTTACCGTTTATTAAAATTTCAGTCTCGTTATCATCCTATTCTTATAATATTCTATTTAATTTATCTGATTAAATAATCTGAATATTGTTATCAAAAATTAAGGATGTTATAGGAGACTTCAAGGCACTATGGAAAGTTGAGAAGTTTTCGGGGAATAGAACTTGACCAAAAATTGTGAAACAATCATGTCCGACATGATATGGTCACTACCGACATGATTAGAGTCAATGATAACATAATGGTGATTAGCAATGATTAAGTCACCGACTTCAAGGATTGTGTAGTGTTCGTTTGATGTTTAGAATCGACATTATGACAAGATGAAGAATGACTTCTACATTGAAGCAACGGTGTGACGCTTCAATATGATAACTTCGAAATTTTGTCAAGATTACTCTATGTCTTATGAGTGGTGTCTAGAGATGTTTCGATGATGGTGACTCAATGAATGGAGTCGAGATGATGAACCAATGGGTGAGTTCAATGAGGAGGCTCGTGAGTGGAACTATGATAGCGTTCTACTATGGAGATGAATTGCATGGAATGGTGACTGTGTTCTACTATAGAGACGTGTGCATAGGGAACGTTGATACTCGAAGGTTTTCAATGTACTCAGGTAGAGGGTGTACGTGCCCACCAGGATTATTATTATATTAGGTTACCCTGGACCTTAAGATTGTGGGTTTAATTCATAGCCTTATGAAGTGGCATGGATGAGCACTGTGAAACATAGACTTTGATTGAGTCTCTGACTAATGATTAGGTCATATAAGTTGTCTTAAATCCAATGTGCTTGAGTGATGTGAAGATCGTTTGATGGATTCTATGTTTGTTATGTTTGGTCAGTCACCCTAGGGCTATTACATGACATAGATATTACGACTTGGGTACCCAAACACCCGACACTGCCCCTTTTTTTAGTACACTAATACTATGATGACGATGATAGTTTATTAGCATACATTTAAGTTATATGCTAAATATTTTGATGCAGAGATAGGTCAGGCATGATTCTCCATACCCTATGTCTTATGCTATCTTGAATTTCATAGTTGTTATCCGGGTTTTTAACCCATCAGGATCCAAGAGAATATGGAGCGACTTGATGGAGTCAGAACAGCTCAAAACTCAACCAAAAAGGGCTAAAGCAACGACTGAGTATGATTAAACCAAGAGACCAACGTCCGTTTAGTTCAATCAGCAACCAAAGTGCAAATAGCTAGTAAATTGTCATTAAAAAGAAACAAAGTGCAACGAGACTATGTAAAAAACTATGACACAAGACCATGGAAACATCCCAACTCCAAACTCCAGAAAAAATCCTAAGTGCTTGGATCACCAGTGACCCATACTTTATGGACCGCTAGCGACCCATGCTTCTCCCTGAAACTTCAATAAGCTAACGAAGGAGGCAAAGGAAAAAGAGCCAAGTTACTAGCTTGCGTATGAGCCAAGTCTATGGGTCGCTAGCGACCCATGGTTTTGGTTCAGATCATGAGCTAAACCCCCTGGGTCATTTCCTACCTACCTACGGGCAGTTGATGAAGTGGCCTAGCCCAAAAGCTCTCCGACCCCTATAAATACCATTCTACCGACAACATAAGCGGAATCTTTTCTAGACTAGTTGTTGAAGCTCTGCTAAAAATATTCTTCACTCTCTACCTCCCTCACAACAATCTCTAAAGGGATTCATTGTGATTCCCCAGTGGAGTCCTACTCTGGGGATTCAACCTACCTAAGGATAATGAAAGCCTTGTAATCAAACAATACCTGTAACAGCAATCAGTCATAATAAAACTATAAAGTGGTCGTAGGCTTCATTAACAGCCGAACCACTATAAAAATTCTCTATCTTCTTCCTTTTACTTTTCTTCTTCTATATTTGTTATCTATGATATTGCTCTGTCATAATAGGGCTGGTGCTTTCAAACTCAAATTAGGGTATCGATCCATTTTTTGGGTTAACATTTTGGTGCTTTCATTGAGAACTCCAACTCAGGGTTCAGATATAGCTATCTACATTGGATCTCATAGGTCTAGAAGTTAGAACCTCATTCTCTTCTTAGAAGGTTTGTTGTTGAGAACAGAAGAACCGACCAAGAAAGTTCTATGGATCGCTATCGATCCATGATGTTCGCTCGTGGGTCAATCAACTCTCTCACATCTTGATCTGATAGGCACCCCAGAAGACAAAGTACTGAAACTAGTTAAGTGCGTGGATCGCCAGCGATCCACGTACTATGGATCGCCAGCGATCCGTACTATGGATTGCCAGAAGCTATGGACTGCCAGAAGCTATGGATCGCCAGAAACTATAGATCGCTAGAAATTATGGACCCCAACTTGCTGACCGGCCAACGTGACTGCCGTCTGGGTCGCTCGAATAAGATATAATTGAAAGGAAGCAATCGGCGGAGCTCCAAAAATGAGGATGGAAGAAACCGTTAACACTTCGCCTACTACAAAAGCACCAGCTACAAACCCGAACTTAAGGGTGAAAACCTTACGGAAGGATATAAGGATGGCTCTCTTCGGCTTTAAAGATGGAAAACAATTTGAGGAAGACAAATTGGATAAAAATGCCAATGTGCAAAAGGCTAGAAGAAGCTCTAGAACCCATGTCGTAGCACAGTGCTAAGCAAAGGATGAGGAACTGCTACTCAAACGGTACTTCCAGAGGCAGAAGAACCAAGAAGATATGACATAAACTCGGATTGATTACAAGGCCAAGCTCTCGTGGTATATTGTGATGACTACCAACTGACCAGTCTCCAGTCCCATCATGGAGCTCCCATCGTCGAATCACGAATGGTCGTCGTCGAAAATCATCAAAAATCTTCAAAATAGTCATTGAAAAACTCACTTCAGAGTTGACTCGAAGTCGAACTCGGGTAAATGCCTATTTGACTCGAAGCAGATTTTGGAAGTCCTAACTCAAAGTCGAACTTGGATAATCATCCATTTGACTCGAAGCAAATCTTGGAAATTCTAGCACGAAATCAGATTCAGGTAAAACCGAGAATTCTTCAAGCAAACATGCAAATGGCTCAAAGCAATGTTTGTCACCAACCCAAAGCTTCAAATTCTGTGACTCCAAGCGAATAACGTGCTAACTCCAAGCAAATGGAAAATTTCTCGGGTCAGACTCCAAGTAAAATATCATCAATCCATCAATTCCAATCCATCTTCTTTTGCCCATAACTTAAACATGCAAACTCTGAATACCTTGAAATTTGGAATGCAACCTTGTGGGCGGCCTTCTTTGTCATCCCAGACCGATCTCACCTAGTTTGAAATTTTTTGGGATCATCGCTGATCCACGATCCCATTATAAGTAATTTGTCATTCAATCGGCATTTCCAATCATTCAAGCGTAGAAAAATCATTCATGAATCATTCTCAAGCATTATAAACAATAGTAACTTGAAAATGGACCGATCTGACAATGATTAGAGCATCTTATCCAATCGAAACTCATTCACCGAAGTTATTCAACATGCGGAATATCCAAAGAAGTTTATCATGCCAACTATTCCTTCTATACAACTGTACAACTGATTCGAAATTGCTTCTTTATAGGTCTGACCATCATATGGACGAAGTGAGGGCGACGGATGCAATCTACTGCAAGACCCTCAGGAATCATTAAAGGATGAAACAACCTGCTACCATGGAAGAATTATATGGGAAGGAAAACCGGTTATAAAGACTAGAGGTAGTGCAATTAGAAGAAAGCAAACTCGACAGTGTGCCAAAGAACATACCAAACTGTGAAGGAGCTACAGGACCTCAAGGATCTTCTACCCAAGCAAGGCTACTAAGCCCCAGCAAAAAAGCGCCCAACTAACTGATGAAATCAGATGAAAGGATGATTATCAAATAACACTCAAGCTATCTAGCAACTAAGGAATGGGACAGCAACCTAAAGCGATGCCTTTTGAGAACCGACACTTGGGTCATTGCGGATAGCACAACAAAAGAAATGCTTCTATGCCCTCGACGAGTCATGTTGATCCCCCTTTTGAGAATCGGCATTGCTTTGGCAGCGTCGAGAAGTTTTATCCAAAGGATCATCGAACAAACAGATCCAACCCTTTAGTCTCCAGGAACTGACAAAATTGTGTTCTCTCGAGCTGAATTTAAAAAATTCCTCTTAGATGTATGCCAGTCAAAGACCCATTATCTAAAGACAGTTTGGACCAAGGGCTAAGAGTCAGACCCTGAACCCTCATAGGAACTTTCTTCAATCAACCTTCATGCAGTCAGCTATAGATCTCTCCACCATGGCAACCTGATCTATTTGGACGTGCACATCTTCCAAAAACAAGGAAGGATCATCCAAGCCATGGTTACCCAAACCGAAATTTTTTTAACTTCGTGAACCAATAAAACCTTGTTTATATAAGCAATATGCTGAGTCGACGGGGTCAAATCGACTCAAACCGATGGATTGGCAGAACCTGCCTTGCCTTCTAAAAATCGGTGTTGCACCGGCAACATTGGGAAGCACTAGAAAACTAATTCCTCGCGTTGCCCGGAGATAGGAAACACCGAGGAGCATCAATAAACTAACTCCTCGCTCTGCCCAGAGATAGGCAACGCCAAGGGGCATCAAAAACTAACTCCTCGCGTTGCCCGAAGATAGGCAACGTTAAGGAGCATCAAAAAACTAACTCCTCGCACTGCCCAGAGATAGGCAACGCCAAGGGGCATCAAAAACTAACTCCTCACGTTGCCCGGAGATAAGCAATGCCAAGGAGCATCAAAAACTAACTCCTTACGTTGTCCGGAGATAGGCAATGCCGAGGAGCATTCAAAAACTAACTCCTCGCATTGCCCGAAGATAGGAAACACCGAGGAGCACCACAAAACATATGCTCCTCACATTGCCCGAAAACAGGCAATACCGAGGAGTACCAAAAGCCGTGCATTTCATAAGCCATGCACTAACTCCTAAAACATACGCTCCTTATGTTACCTGAAGATAGGCAACAACGAAGAGTACCAGAAGCCGCACATTTCATAAGTCGCGCCAAAACATATGCTCCTCACATTGCCCGAAGATAGGCAACACCGAGGAGCATGAAAAGTCATGCATTGCATAAGCCGCACACTAACTCCTAAAACGCACGTTCCTCAATTTATCTGAAGATAGGAAACATTGAGGAACATCGCCAAAAAATCATGCTCCTAAAGCATAAACTCCTCACGTTGCCCATAGATAGGCAGCACTGAGGAGCATCAGAACTGGATCGACGGGTAATGTCGATTCCGAACACGGCACATCTCATAGCCAGCGCCAATCACTTCTATGATTGGGAATAATGGGCACAACAACAAAGTTGGAGTGCTACAAACCAACAGAAAAGTTTCAACTGACGACACTTAATGATTAAAACTGCCCTAAGTTAACTCATGCAATGTGCTCCTATAAAACACTCATATATCGCATACTTTCCAGAATATCACAAGAAACTTGGATTATATGCTAAAGTTACAAAACCCCCAAAAGGAGGAAAATCAAGATGCGGCATAGCCAAATTTCAAGTTTAAGATAAAAAATTATCTAAACTATGAGTTACTGGTCATTTGAAATAAATAGCCCTGTGAATTGGGGGGCACACCTGTACTTAAATAAAAACAATTGAAAATAATAATTTCACAAGTTCTGTTACTCCAAACAAAGAATTATTGCTCCAAATAAAAAATTTGGCGGCAATCACAAAAATTGGACAACTGCAAACAAAACAAGTACAAGTGCATAGAACACATATGAACTGACAAATAAGAGTACAGTCAAAAATCAATGTATTGTTTATAATTTTCTTTGCACAGAGTCAAAATGTAGGGGCCGTTCCCACACAACACCGGCCAGCAAAAAGAAAATATAGACTCCACGAGAAAAACACTGAGTGTAGACTCTACACTTGAACAAAATGACTCAAAAAGAAGCAAAATCATATTAGTCCCATATAAGCTCGTCGACACTTCCTTTCACCGCTCCCCTTCCGCCCTTTGTTTGTAGTTTCTGCCTCATCTCGGGAGTGGTGTCACTGCCGGTAATATCAACAAATTCATCAGTAGCAATGTCCTTCTCTTGCTCCACCGCATTCTCAGAAGATTCTCCCTTTGCTTTACGCTTCCGTGATTTGTGGGAGCTCTTTGAGGCTTTAATCGCTTCAAACTTCTCCTTCTTGATAGCGACTAATTCATGATGATTCTTACGAGGCTCCTCCGTTTGAACTTCTTGCTCCCTAACTTCTGTCATTGTTACGTCACCCTCCAAAGACACAGAAGGGTCATCCAAGCCATGAAGCGCGGCTATATTTTCAGACTCCAGCCCCGGCTGCGAACCAGACACGGACATGGAAATAGGAATAAGAAGAGAAACGAGCATGGAGGCTATAGAAATAACATAAACTCCGGCTATTGAGGAAGCTGGCACATCAACAGGAAATTCGATCCCAGCCTTCTGAGAATGGGTGTTGCTCCGGCAACATCGGAAAGGCCCAAATCCTCGCGCATCACTTCTTAAGTCGTGGAACCACGCTCTTGAAGCATGAACTCCTCATGTTACCCCAAAGATTGGCAACGTTGAGAAGTTCCAAACCATTTTGGATCAACGGGTCGTATCAATCCCATAAGCTATGCATTTTGTAAGCCGTGCACCCCCAAAAGCCGTGAATCTCACGAGTCACGCACTCTCATAAGCCACGCCACCCATAAGCCACGCACTACCAGAAGCCATGCGTCTCGCAAACCGTGCACTCTCATAAACCACGCATCTCATAACCACACAAATACTGCCCAATGTCGCTCTGGCATCATCACCGCACCATTAGAATTCTCTAAGTATCGGTGTTGTCTTGACAACACCGGGAAACTTGTTTATTTCAGGATTAACAAAGACCGATCCCTACCACCCATAAGGATCGACATTACTCCGACAATGCCATAAAGTCCCAAATCAAGATTTCAACAAAGAATTCTGATCTTTGACTAAAATGTCTAAAGTTAAGACATTCAAATTACGAACTCCCAAAGATAGGAGCTGCGACACAACTATGACTAGGAGCATCCATAGAGCCGCCCAGAACATTAAGTCTCGCATTAAGTGTTCAGAGTAATCAGCCCCGTGGACCGGCGACACATAACACACTAACACTTGGTTGGGACCAAAAATCTCTACAAGGTTCTGTTATGCCAAACAAATAATTTTGGCAATCGCAACAAAACTAAGTAGTATAGTAGGCTGGATGTATGTGGAATTAAAAAGGAAACTGCTCCAACCTACTAAACATCGATATTGCCTCAGCAACACCGAGAACTCCAGATCGTCGTATCAACAAGAAAATTGAACTCTTTAAAGTTCACCATCGCTCAAAAATAGGGATAAAAGGAGGAAATTATTGACGACCAAAGATAAATAATGATGGAAGACGTTTCCAGAATCAAGTCATCGACCCAACGGCTTCCAAAGATAGAAGAAGGTGCTCAAATAAGGTCTCAAACCCTAACTTGCAAAAAACCAGCTGTTATCCGAAGACCGATAATGGCAAGGAGAGAACGCTCAAATTCGAGCAGCTAAACCACTGATTCCCGAAGATTGGAACTAACGAATAAGGTTGATATCTACGATAATATTATTAGTCCAGCATAATGCATATGGCCTTAAACAAGCAAGGTTAGGTGTCAGAGACTCAAGACAAGCACTACCGAACTCTACCGCTCCATGATCAGTATAGGAATGAACGCGGTCGTACTGTGGGCAATGTGATGACTTGCTCTAAAATTTCAAATTTTCTATAAGAACCTAGAGTTTGAGGCTTAGAAATGAAGAGTTCCGCTAATAGGCGCCAGATCATAACAAAAACCGGTTGGAGGGAGTTCGATTTTTCGTGAATAAGAATAATTATGGAATTGGTTAAGCAACAACCTTGCATCTCCAAGGGTAATACTTGATGGTTAAACAAAGCTAGGCAACGGAAACGCTTGGGATTCTCACCCTTTCAGAACGTGGCGTATCCAAAATTTAAGAAACAAAACAGCCACATTGGGTTAAAAGGGATCTGCTCAACTCTACAGGATTGGATGAATGATTCAATCCTCACTAACATTGCTTGAAGATAAGTAGCACTAAGAAAATACTTCTACGGTCCAATCACTGAAGTGCTAGTTCTTAAAGACCGAAATTAATACCCAACTGGACTAAAAGTATCGTTGAATCGACCAGGAAAATCGATCCCAAACTCCCGAGTGTCGATGTTGCCTCGGCAATACCAAGGCCTTCTTTTATCTGTCAAGTACTGGTGTCGCACTGGCAACGCTGGGAAAATTTTATATTTCCTAAGTACCAGTGTTGCCCCGATATTGCTAGGAAACTTTCTATTTCATAAGTACCAGTGTTTCCCCGGCAATGCTAGGAATCTTTCTATTTCATAAGTACCGGTGTTGCCCTGGCAACTCCGGAAAACATTCTACTCACTAAGTACTGGTATTGCCCCGATAATGCTAGGAAAACTTTAATCTACAGGGCCGATGAGAAACATTCATCGCACTGAACCATCGATCACTAGCTTTCAAAGATAGAAATTGGTCCTCAAACTGATTTTCTACCTTCTCTTCATAAAACTACTATTGCCTTGTGACAGGCAATGACCGGAAGACATATCCTTTCATAGGTCAGTCGGATGGTTCGACCTTTCATCGCAAGGATCAACCATTGCACGGGAATAGAGCTACGTGGAAAGGAAATACCAGGATTGAATTGCTCCTGTGCTAATTTCTAAGGATGAAAGATGTTGACAATCGAATTCCTAAAATTCAACTTAGAAAGAATTTAGATACGGCTAAACAATAGGCAACCTCAAAAAATGTTGTTCAGAACCAAGCAGCTAGGTTATCAATTCACAAAGATAGGAGTTGAATATGAAAAAAAATTCTGTGACGACGTCAACAACCAAGAAAAGCATGCATGGTCAAGGACAGGCGAGAACAATCATGGAAGGTCGAAAATAAAATCCCCGAACTTCCTCAATTCCAGAATGGGATTGAGAGCCGGACTGGGGGCAATTGAGCAATTTGCCCACAGATCTCCATCTCTCACAATCGCCTAAATACAGGCATTAGAAATAGCTAGTCCCATAAGAAAGGATAGACATACAGATACTTGATCGAAAGAAATGTTTCAAAGTCCAAACACGAATAATTGCGAGGTCGGTTAGATCGAGGATCTGTATCACAAAACAGAGCATTCTGGGAACAAAATCACCAACAAAGGAAATGAAGGATTTAACATTCAGAAGTCAACCGTCGCTTATAGTCTAGCGATGATGAGAAGTATCGATGACCTACATACGGTCTAACTAGATCATTTGGTTCCAACTTGCGGGAATATGCCATTACTTGAAGTTTGGTGATGCTAAGAAGAAACTCCCGAAATGAAACTATCGATATATCGCTTTCAGAGAAAGAAGCAAAAGCATGATCGACTCTTTAATCCTACCTTCTAGAATTGTACGTTATCCAAAGGTCCACAACATCAATGAAAAATCCAAAAGTTTGAGTCATCTATACATGAGTCTACGAAGATAGAAACCAACACATGATTAGGATCTCAATGCCGAACTCAGAAGAATTTACTTTAGCAAAAGATGCCAGAAACGCATCTTTTTAATACATACTGACATCATTACAAAACTCAGATCTTGGGATCAAGCAACAAAGTCCCTAACTCCCAAAGATATGAGCTATCGTGTCAATCAAACTGGGGCAATCGAACTTATTGCTTAGGAGACCTAGTCTCCCAAAACATGTTGGCTCGGTAGTCAAAGTAATCGGCCCTACGGATTAAGGCATTTACACCAACACTTTTTTGAAACAAACTTAATTGAGCATAAGTATTGATTAGCTACAGAACTGGTTAGACCAATCTACTTCATAGTTCTGAACAAAGCTATGGAACAGAATATGCCGAAATGACTGCAGAAGTATTACTTACATGTATAAAATTACAGTAAATGAGTATACTGAACATGAGCACAAGAAGTGCAACTACGAGGAAAAGCAATACTCGAAATCGAGCAATTAAGCCAATAGTCCTGGAGACAAAGGCTGGTGTGCATTGGATTCCAAAAAATGCAAAGGAAGGACAATCGCACTCCGACAACTCATGCGCTAGTTTCCAAAGGCTGAAACTATGCCTGATCGAACTTCAACTATAACTCTTGTAGAGCAACTGTGCCTTGTGATTTAACGGTAACAAATCATCCCAATATGATAGGAATAATAAGCGAAACTTAAGTTGCGAAGGACCTTGCTTCTGGAGGAGTGGAAGTCCCTCCACTAGACTAAATATTGGAAGACCGAAAAGTCGCTTTCAATAACAAAACTTGGCATTCAACCCTATCAGGTATGTTTTACTTTAAATAATATCCTCGTATGATTAACCCTGAAATCCAAGGGAAGTCGACATATGTTGACCTATCGGGTCCTGAGCGTTGACCGGGGCAGAAGGAGTGTGTTATATACATGAGAGGAGTCCAGTATCCTGAATACTGCAAACAAACAATCTAGTGTATATTGCTTGCTTACATTTGAAAAACAATCTATATCCTCCTTTGAAATTATCTCTTCCACACTAACCCGTTATTGGTCGGCGATCGATAACAGAGTTGTTGTCCAAAGCGACACGTGAAGCTTTTCGTTTCAGGATCATTGGAATACAGAAATAGGAAGAGTGATATGACTGACTCACCCACTATATCCAGTTTCGGAATATATTGTTGCATTGGAATTCAAAAACATCGATGGGAACTTAACCAAATTCTCAAAGAGAAGAACTTAAAGACCAAGAGCAAGACTTCGCTCTAGAATGGCGTATAATCTTTCGAGATAAAACATAGCTTCACCGCCGATCGAGTCCAAACTATATAGGACAACTCCAAACCTACATCATGCACACTTACTGACCTAAACCTTTGCTTAAACTGTGGAGCAAAGATTGCATCGTCAAAACCAGGAATTGAAATTTAGATGGAAATAAAAAGCCAACGGTTGTCGGAAGTCAGTCAATTGAGAACAACATCTTGAGGTGGACTCTAACGATTCACATCGAAAATTCAATAGTCAAAGCTTGATTTTCATGGTAACCTTGACACGATAAACTTAAATTCATAAAAAGAAGACTTAAAAGAAGTTACTTCTAGAGCACGCCTTGTTTTCAACGAAGGCTACTTTGGGGGGCAAATGTTATCTGGGTTTTTAACCCATCAGGATCCAGGAGAATATAGAGTGGTTAGATGGAGTCATAATGGCTCAGAACTCAACTAAAAAGGGCTAAAGCAATAACTGCGTATGACTAAACCAAGAGACCAACGTCTGTTAGTCCAATCAGTAGCCAGAGCGCAAACAGTTAGTAAATTGTCATCAAAACAAACAACATGCAACGAGACTACGCAAACAATTACGACATAGGACCATAGAAACATCTTAAACTCCAAACTCTAGAAAAAATCCTAAGTGCTAGGATCGCCAGTGACCCATACTCTATGGATCGCTAGCGACCCATGCTTCTCCCTGAATCTTTAATGAGCTTACTAAGGAGGCAAAGGAAACGGAGCCAAATCACTAGCTCGTGTATGAGCCAAGACCATAGGTCGCTAATGACCGGTGGTTTTGGCTCGGATCGCGAGCTAAACCCCCCTAAGTCATCCCTACCTACCTATGAGCAGTTGATGAAGCGACTTGGCCCAGAAGCTTTTCGACCCCTATAAATACCATCCTACTGGCAACATAAGCAGGATCTTCTCCGGACTGGTTGCTAAAGCTCTGTTGAAAATATTCTTCACTCTCTACCTCCCTCACAACAATCTCCAAAGGGATTAACTGTGATTCTCCAGTGGAGTCCTACTCTAGGGATTCAACCTACCTAAGGATAATCAAAGCCTTGTAATCAAATAATACCTGTAACTGCAATCAGTCATAATAAAATATAAAGTGGACGTAGGCTTCATTAACAACTGAATCACTATAAAAATTCTCTACCTTCTTTCTTTTATTTTTCTTCTTCTATATCTATTATTTGTGATATTGCTCTGTCAGAACAGGGCTGGTGCTTTCAAACTCAAACCAGGGTGTTGATCTATTTTTTGGGTTAACAATAGTATTTTGAGATTGCTCACGCCGGACTATTCTCTAGCTCGACATTTTATGCTTTGCTTCCTATTATCTTGGTTACTCTTAAATGATTAGACTAAACGGTAGGTGTGGGATAACACATGGGTTGTGCAAGTGAACTAGCGAGAGGCTATGCTTTCATATACTATTACTTGAGCATATTGATTCTATTATTCCATTGTGCGACACTTTGGAGTCTAGACAGTGTTTATGTATTATCTTAGAGACAATTTATCATTTGATTATATATTTGATGTATAAACTCTATGTTCTATGTTGAATACAGCTACTAGGACCTTTGCACTATGATTATGTGGTTCATTTTATCTAGCCTCCTCTATCCCACAGGACCAACAAGGGATAATATAGGAATATTCACCTGTTGACCATAGACTATGCCTTTCGGCCTGATCTTACCTTGACTCATACTTCATGGACGAACCTTGCAGAGGGACATTTAGGTTTTCAGAGCATTGGATTCTCACCAATGTTAGTGTTACTCAAGCTGACATTCTCGCTATTACCGTCTCAACCGTTTTACATCTATGATGATTATTATATTTTATTCGATGCACTGTGAGATATATGGTAGGTAATCTATTGGAGATTTTATTACTTTAATACTTAACAATCATCCTACATCGATCGCGTACTGTTATAGCATACTATATGGGTATATTGGGTACTGAAAGTGTAGGGCAGTCGTTACATTTATTATCAGCGCTTGGGTGGAGTGGTTAACCTAATGGATACTGGGATCTATCGGAGATAAATTATGAGTTATCACTCTAAGGTAGATCAAATGTATACGAGAGAGCATACTTGTTATATATTTTTATTTTCAAACTATATAATAGTATATATAGTATAAGCCGCATTACGTATACGAGTACCATCGATGTAACTTTTCTTTTATGAGAAACTTCCATTAACAAATTAACAATGAGCCCACATATAAGATACATTGCTAGGAATCCAACTTTGGAGTTGAGGAGGGGGCAGGAACAGGGGCACAAACCCCGACATACAAAATATGTTGATTGAGATGGTGCGAAACATGGTTCAAAATGCATTAGTTGCTCTAAATGTTGATGTTGCTCAGGTGCAGGCGCTCAAGCTCGACTTTACTAAGTTTAACTAGAGATTATTCTAGCTTAAAAGGAAAAACCATTCCTTGGAATAGAGTAGGTTATAGAAGTCCAAAGTTAGATCAACACTTGTGAAAGGATATTTGAGGACTTAGAGATAGATGACACCATGAAGAGGAAGTTCGCTTCTAAACAGCTTCAAGGGTGAGTGATGGGATGGTGGAATGCTATTAAGATCACTACCTTGAGGACTAAATTGCCTCGAAGTAGTCTAAGACAAGGTTTGAGGAGAAATTCATACATGTTGCCCAGATTTCGGCATTATTTCGTGTGAAAACCTACACCTCCCGACACGCACCAATCCAGAGCTCAGTATGGCTTTTGCTCTCGCATCGTGTCGAGAAATGCATATTATCATCTTTTTAACCTTAAAAATTTCAAAGAATAAGACAAGCAGATATAATCTAAGATATACTAAACTTTCCGAACTTACATCGGAAGGAATTAAACATATATAACGTAGAAAATGTCCATCTTAGAAAATATCCAAATCACAATCTTCAAAGAAATCAGTACATGGTCCAATACAGAGTACATAGAAAAATTATCTCTCAAAGTCTAATACAAGGAAATAAAATTTTATAATATGATATGATAATACATGGAGAGCAAATATGATAAAAGTAGTCTCCAAGGATAAACATGACCCTCTAAGTATCAAAAATGAGCCAATCACTTGCTTCCCTATCCACCGGTGGTGGGGAAAAGATGGAAAAAGGATAGGTCAGACAAATGTTCAGTGAATGGGTGCAAGTTTAATATATGATGATCATGTGCAGTTAACTTCAGACTATTCTAAGTGACAAAGGATGTGTTACATGTGTCCATGAAATCCTAAGGTCTAATACCGAATGATTCTTATCTAACACAAATAGTCGAACTACGTATCAAACCTGACATTAATGATCAACCAACATCACTAGAGTCATCCAATAAGAAAATACCGCCCGTAGGAGATTGTGGGAACTGCTCTCCCATAAGTACCTATACCATCACCATGTCTAAAGAGGGAGAACCCTGAAATGTAAACTCGTTTTATGACTCATCGTATGCACCCTTGTCCATCTCCTAATCATAGTGCAAAATGCCTGTTGTTGTACTGCACCAACTTCCACCTATACCACATTGTGTCAGATTCATGTGCATAAGAACTCTCGTTAGTACCGAGCTTCATTCTATTCTATAACCTCTTATCATATTGCTAGGCTTGACTGTCCATATATAATCCCCCATTTTTATTGGGCTCACTCAGCTAGCATCCCCGTTAGTGTTGCGCATCCACTATGGAACTCCCCTTGAGTGTCTATGAAATTCATCGCCCTAGTCGACTCTTAATTCTCAATTTATAAAATATATCACCCTAGTCGACTCTCAATCCTCAATTGGGTATTTAACTGTTACCCAATATCGCACTGACCTATGGTCCCCGGATAGAGAACTAACTTCCATATTGTCTCTAACACATGTACTTAGCCTAAAATAGTGTCAAATAAACAGCTTCCATTTCTATAAAAAAAATTAACTAAAATTATATAACATTTATTTTCAACTTGGGCCTTAGGCCGAGGTTTATAATCTACAGTTTTCATTACGAATGGTCAATCGCTATTCCTCGACGGTCCACGGCTACAAGTCAACCACTGAGGGTCCAGGGTCGACCATTTGCGAACAAAATTTAGGGTTTCTACAATTTTTAATTGTTGATTTTTTTTCGTTCTTTAATCGCATTTTACTAACATGTATTAGACCCTAATTACTAGATGATAGTTCACACTTCAATTAGCAATTTAATTTGGGTTTTGTTAACTTAGGGTTTGCAAGTTTTATCATAAAAGGGATTATACATCAATTTCAAGTTCTACAATTTATAGTGCTTCAATTCTAGTCAAGTTTAACTATTCCAATTTAGGGTTCTATATAGTCATGTTTAAATATTCAAATTTAGGGTTTTATATAGTCAAGTTTAACTATTCCAATTTACGGTTTTATATAGTTCAATTTAGATTCCTAGCACCTTAAATCAATTAAAATAATTTTAACCTAACCGTAATAAATATCTTATTAAAAAAAATTCTACTTTTCTCAAGTCTAAGCTCTTTCTATTGCTCTTGCCTTAGAATTGCCCCTTTATTCGTCTGCTCTGCTTGCTCCACCTTATTTCCAACGCTTGTTTTAATCTAGGTTGTTTTTATTTGATTTTTAAGAAATCTTTTAGAATGAGGGAAGAGCGAAAATTTTGGCATTATTTTTTTACTATGTTCTGTTAAGTGAGTTTTAGGGTTAGATAGGTTGGTACTTATAGGGGTTGGGTTTAGTTTAGGCCGATAGATCCAGGTTAGAGAATCTCCATTTTAATCACGTATGCACATTAGTTTCTTCATAGCCAAGCTCAATCCTCGTCGTTCGAACATGTCACACGAAACTCGGAACATGTGTTTTTGCAAGACTTACGGCCGACCTCTTATACTCCTAAGTCGATCGCTGCCGGTCAACCTTCATCCCCTCTGGGTCGACCGTTGGCTTTGTTAATTTGTGATATTTTTATTTTTTATTTCTTATTCTATTTCCAATTCTTCTAACATCCACAACTTCTCCTTATTAACTCCGATTACGAAGTTTTATATATGAAAATCATCCAAGAAATCGCCATGAACACCATATTGCAAGTTTTGTAGCCAAATTCAA
Organism: Allium fistulosum; assembly: GCA_030737815.1. Classification (NCBI taxonomy): domain Eukaryota; kingdom Viridiplantae; phylum Streptophyta; class Magnoliopsida; order Asparagales; family Amaryllidaceae; genus Allium; species Allium fistulosum. The sequence goes on along the minus strand of CM060906.1, from coordinate 270,414,856 downwards.
ACATCTGTGGAAATTTTCTTTTTAGTCCTTGTTTTAATTAAATTTACTTTTCTTATTAAATTTCCATTTAAATTTCTATTAAATTCTTGTTAAATTTTATGTAAACTTCCATAGTCTTACATTCTCCCTCCTTAAAAGGATTTCATCCTCGAAATCTCAAAGGATGGAAAAACGTAACCCATACAGCATCAACCAATAGTTACAACCATCTACTCATCCATCATCTACGAGTAGTCGTTGGCCTTAGTTTTTTGTAATGCAATATGTACATATATATGTGACGAGAAATGCACGTGAAATTATTCTAATGCAAAATAGTAGGAGGTCTACTGATTTGCCCGACCTTCTATCATTTAAATGCTCATGCCATGCATCCAAATGTGTGCAACATCCTAAGTAAATATACTTGCAATTCTATATGTGTGTGCAATCATACAACTCATATGAAACATCCATATGAATAACATCCACCAGCACAACAAAAATCAAGAGATAACATGCTATCAAGTGTCATTATGTGTATATACCTAGAGAATATACTATCCTAACATGCAAAAGAGAACAACTCAAATAATACGTCGAAATACATCTGCTAGCATCCATCATCCATAACATATCCTTCTAACATGTTTGCAATCATTCATACCGTCCAATGGTCTCTACCTAAAGGGTATACCATTTAAGTCCTACAAGAAGTCTATATCTATAAGAGATAAATTGGAAATATACCAGCAAAGAGTTGTGGGTGGATAGCATAGATCTTCTCCTTAGGCTCCTATGTACTCTTTGTTAGGTCGTCTCCTCATTAGACTTTAACAAATATGATCTCCTTGTTGCAGAGTCGCTTTGTACCATGCTCTAAAGTACGAATGGATGCATGGAAAATGAGTGACTCCCGCTCTACCTTCACCACCAGTAGCTGACTCGGCTCGACCACAGTAGCTGTATCGTGTAAGCACTTTCGCAAGTGTGGCACATGGAAAATATCATGTACCTCCCGCTAACTTTTCCAAAAGCTCCACTTTATATGCCAACTTTCTTACTCTAGCCACTATCGGGAAGGGCCCTACAAATCTCGATGCTAGCTTCCCTGAACTACCAAAGCTCATAACATGTCTAAGGGGTGAAACCTTAACAAATACCATATCTTCTACTATGAATTCTAACTCCACACATCTCGTGCCAGCATAAGATTTCTACCTATCCTTAATAGTCTTAATTTTCCTATAGATCGGATCCACCTTCTTCGATGTCTCCTTCACCATGTCTGGTCCAAGAATAATCCTATATGTCATATCTTACCAACATGACGGTGGTCTGTAGGGTCTACCGTACAACGCCTCAAATGTTGCCATCCTAATGTTTACCTAATAACTATTGTTATAGGTAAACTCCACTAATAGTAAGTGATCCTCCCAAGAACCTCCAAAGTCCAAAATACACATCCATAGCAAATCCTCCAAAGTACGATTTACTCTCTCTATTTGCCCATCGGTACATGGATGAAACGCGATACTCAAGCCCAACTCTGTCCCTAATGCCTCCTGTAGAATCCTCCAGAACTCGCTGTTGAAAAGCGGATCTCGATCATTAACTATACTCGTAGGAAATCCATGTAATCTAATGAGTTCTCTCTTATATAGAGCTGCCAATGACGCCGTCATCCTCGTACTCCTTACCGGTATGAAATGAGCGCACTTAGTCAACTGGTCGAATATGACCCAAATGCTCTCATTCCCTCTCCTACTGTTTGATAAACCATCTATAAAGTTTATGGAAATACTCTTCCACTTCCACTTCCACTGAGGAATATCTAATGGCTGAAACAATCCTCCCATCTTTTTCTACTCCGCCTTTACCCTTTATCAAGTCATACATCTAGCTACATATCTATTATTTGCCTTTTCATTTCGGGCTAATAGAAAACTCTATGCATGTCATGATACATCTTATCACCATCAAGATGAATGGTCATCCTAGAATGGTGAGACTCAACTAGTATCTCATTTTCTAAATCCAATACTATGCGGAACACAAAACCTATCATCTATCTGTAACCATTCTCTCAAGTCAATGGCATAACGCCTCAAATAACCCGATGACTCTCCTTTACTAGTTCTCTTAAAGATATCTACTAGCTCCTCATCCTCCTTCTACCTAGATCTAATATGCTTCTTCAATGTAGGTTAAACAACTAAATCTGCTAGTAATCCTAGGGTAATATCTGATGATGGTTGGAAATCAAAGGTTGAAATATACTCCAAATGTCTCTCCTTCAAAAACAAGGGACTAAATACTACAGGCTGTCAACTCAAAGCATCAGCCACTACATTACCCTTACCTGGGGTATAAGAGATATCAAAGTCAAATGACGCCAAGTACTCCATCCACCTTTGCTATTTTAAATTCAAGTCCTTTTAGAAGGAAAGAAAATACTTTAAGCGCTTGTGATACGTGAATAGCTCAAACCGCTCCCCTGAAAGATAGTGCCTACATGACTTGAGCACAAAGACAATGGCCATCAACTCAAGATCATGGGTAGGGTAGTTTCTTTCGTGGGTCTTCAGCTGCCTACTCACATAATTGACCACCCTTCCTTATTGCATCAAAACTGTGTCTATCCCTATACTACATGCATCGGTATAAACTGTAAATGGCTTTGTCCCATTCGGTAGTACCAAAACTAGTGCACTAGTCAATGCTTCCTTCAAGTTGATCAAAACATCTTCGCACTTAGCATCCCATGAGAAAGCTAAATTCTTCTTAGTAAGACGGCCCAGTGGGGTAGAGATCTTCACAAAGTCCTTAATGAACTTCCAATAGTAGCCCGCCAAACCAAGGAAACTTCTTACTTCCTTGGCATTCTTCCACATATGCCAATTCTGAATTGCTATACCATACCGGATCAACTACCCAGCCGCTTTCTAAGGTGACATGTCCCAAAAAGTGCACTTCCATTCTCCAAAAGTGGCATTTTGAAACTTCGCCTTAAGCTTATGCACACGGATTGTATTGAGAACCTCCTCCAAATGTAATGTGTGTTACACCTTGCTCCTTGAATAGACTAGGATATCATCCACAAATACCATGATAAACTTATTAAGCAACCCTCTGATAGCTCATCAAATCAACAAAGTAGGCAGGTGCATTGGTCAGTCCGAAGGGCATGACTAACCACTTATATAATCCGTTGGGTGTACAGAATGACTTATTCTAAATACCATCCTTGACTACACGTAGCTATTGGAACCTAGTAGCCAAGTCCAACTAAGAGAATACGCTTTCTCCAACTAACTGATCAAAGAGAAAATCTATGCAGGGAAAATTATAACGATTCTTCTTTGTCAGTTTATTTAGCATCCTATAATCGATGCAGAGTCTAAGAGAACCATCCGAATTGGTGGCAAAGATGACTGGTGCTCCCTACTCAGAAATGCTTCTTTTAATAAATCCCTTCTCCAACAACTCATTAACTTACTTGTTCAACTTGCGTTTTTCTTTTGGAGCCATATGCCTTAGTGGTAAGACAACTGGTCTAGCATTCTCAATAAGATGGATCCTCAACTCGATCTCTCTCTAAGGTGGAAGACTAGTAACCTCAGCAAAAACATCTAGGAAATGTCTAACTACCGCCACTACACTTCGTGATGTGATATGTCCAATAAATATAAGTAGCTCAGCATAACCAATCCTTGGAGGTTGCAATAAACCTCCAAGCTACATTCACTACACATTCTCAATCTAACTACCTTCCTATCACTATCTAAAATAGCTCTATACATATTCATCCAATCCATGCCTAATTTCAAGCCAAACCTAGAGAATTCCCAAAAAAAATGCATGCAATCAAATTCGACCCCCAAAAAAGCAACTTCAAACCCCTACTTACCATAGACAAATAGGTCGATCCTCCTAATGTGTTTTACACAACTATAGGATCCATGATTATATAGTGTGTAAGTCTAAGTCATCAAAAGGTCTACAAGAAATGAAAGAATGTGAAACCCTAGTGTCAAATAAAGTGCAAATAGATAAACCAAAAAGAGTCAACACACCTTTAATCACCACTTTCTTACCCTTGTCCACCAATGGTTATGCACTCGAGCTAGGGATTGTCTCTAATGTATAAGCTAGAACCACTTGAGTAGAAGTCTGAATAGAAGCTCTTAGTGGTGTTGTGAAAGCTCGCTTCACGTGCCCAAACTAATCGTAGTTATATCACTTTACCTTTGAGAGATCCACCCTGTAGTCCTTATCAAAGTGCCCTAGTTTGCCACACTTATTACACCATAAGTTCTTCTTCTAAATCTTTCCCTTCAGCCCAAATCCTCCCTTCTTATTCTCCTACTGCACTTTCTCTCTAGTCTTCTGATCCTCCTCTTTCACTTCCTTTAGGGAGATGGTAGTGAGTAAAAACATCTCCACTAAAATTTCATAGGTAGCACATATCAGAATATGACTCACAGCTAAATCTTGTAGAGGTTGGTACGGTCCCTTAGCAAATTTTATGAGCCTTCTTGTGTAGTATGTTAATCAACTCCATTCCAAATCTAGCTAGCTCATTAAACTGATTTACATATTCCTTGACTATTATGTCCCCTGCTTAAGATGGATAAAGCTCTCTAGCTAAATGCCTTTTCCTTCGCTCTAGAAAGGAACTTCATCTCAAATCTCTTATAGAACTCATCCCAAGAAATTTCGCCTTCTTTGATCTCAGTCAATAACCTCCCACCAGCTCAACGCTTCTCCATGCAACTGCCAAGTAGCTTACAGCCTTCTCACAAAATCAGTCAAGATCATCAGGACACATATCCTCTCACAAGTGCGAATCCATGACCTAGAATCCATGTAAGATTCCATTCTCATGCATGGCTTACCCTCAAGACTAGAAAAATATTTACACAACTTAGCAAAATCTAGAGTGCTAGGTGGGTGGGCAGGAACCCTACTTGTCGCTCTCTCCGTGGGCTCTGTAGTGGGATCGAGCTCAGCATATCCCCTAACCTAAAGATGCCGACGAAACCATATAGGGATGTTCATATCCGGGATCTCGATTGCATCGTCGGAGGCTGAACCTACGTAATCATTATTCTTCTATCTGTAAACGTTGAGAATTTCATTAGTAACTTCCATAAATAGCATAAATGCGATTAAAAGATATGAGATAACATAGGCATGAATGGGAATTAGCATAGGCACGAGTAAAAAATATTTTGATATACAAAGGATTTTGGAAAAATTCTTAAAATAATCCTTTATACCTATATATATTTCTTTAAAAAGTCTATTTTGAAGACATTTGGCGACTATTTTGAAAATCCTTTTCGAAAACTATTTTTTTCAAAAAAATTCAGGTACATTCTCTCAATACGGCCCTAATTCCTAAGGAACTTTAAACGTAGGCTATGATACCAACTGCGACAACCCTCACCTCCCGACATGCATCGATCCAAAGCTTAGTGTGGCTTTCAGTCTCGCATCGTGCCGAGAAATGCAGATCGTTGGCTTTTGACCTTTAACATTTTAGAGACTAAGACACGCAGATATAATCTAAGATATACTAAACTTTCAGAACTCACAACGGAAGGAATAAAACATATATAACATAGAAACATATCCATCCTAGAAAATATCCAAATCACGGTCATTGAAAAATCAATACGTGGTCCAATACAGGGTGCATAAAAATAATATCTCTCAAAGTCTGATAAAAGGAAATAAAGTGTACTGATATGATAGGGTAATACGTGAAGAGTAAATACGATAAAAGCGGTCTCCAAAGATAAACATGACTCTCCCAGTACCAAGAATGGGCTAATCACCTGTTGTCATATCCACTTGTGGTAAGGAAAAGATGGAAAGAGAATGGGTCAAACAAAAAGTCTAGTGAATGAGTACTAGTTTAATATGTGATGGTCGTGTGCAGTTAACTTCAAACTATAAGTGACAAAGGGTATGTTACAGGTGTCCGCAAACTCCTAAGGTCTAATACCTAAATGTCACTACACCACAAAAGGCTTTTAACAGCGTTTGATAAACGCTGTAATATGATACAACAGCGTTATTACAAACGCTGTATAACGACATGCTGTCGTATATACATAACTTACAACAGCTTTTCTATAAACGCTGTTGAAACATCTCTGTGACAGCGTTTATTACGAGCTGTCAATAATCTTTTTACAGCGTTTTCAAACATGCTGTATTATGTTTCAACAGCGTTTATAATTTAGTTGTCGAAGATGTTCAAATTCTACTTTAACTGTTTACAACAGCTTTTCTAAACGCTGTTACTGAATCATCAACAATTTCGACAGCATGTTAAAAACGCTGTGATTGAATCATCAACTATTTCGACAGCATGTAATAAACGCTGTTATTGACAGTTTCAAGATAATTACATCACGAATTAAACGCTGTTGTTTCTTCATTGACAGCATTAATCAAACGCTGTCTTCTATTTATATAACAGCTTTAATATTCCACTCTATTTTTGAATATTCCAAAACTATATTTTAAGCATATTCAAGCAACTAGTATATATAACAGGTTCTAATAACTATTAATTGGTTACATAAACTAGTTAAGAGAATATTAATAAACAAAAGACATCCATAAACCAAGTTTCAATAATATCCATAAACAAAAATAACAAAGTAAACCAAGTTGCCACAAATTCTGTTAAACAAAGACACGTTTACTTCCAATCACCAGAGTACACTGTCTTTCAACCTCACTCTTCACCAGTGCACATCGGTGCTACAACCCGCTTCATACGACAACTAACCCATTTCAACCACCGCAACCAAACCTCCTCAAACCACTTCTGTCACCATCTTACTGCAATAGTTCCACCTCCACAGCATCAACAACATACAACCCATATCTTCATCATCAACAACTATACTTCACTACCCTACTTTACAGCAGCCACAACCAAATCCCCAATATTTAACCTCCAACTGACATACCCATATCCATTTCTGTGCACACAACAATGCAAACTCTCAACCCACCTGAATACTCTCACAACCATCAGAACCACAGCAATTCGTGCAGTATATTGCCACTCCTCTTCATTATCCATACTTCACATCATAAAATCCAACCTATCCGTATCAAACTGTAACACTGTCAAACTCATCCTCTGTCCAAAATAGTCACTTACAAAATATCACATACATCTCCTTCAAACTACCTCTTTCTGTCTACAGATCCTCCTCTACCCAAACTCATTGCTGTCCACCACCAATTCCTATTGCACAATCATAAGCAACTCCATTTCATCCATTCACTTCCCATACCACCAATTCCATCATCTCCCTCCCTGCTACAAAGCCACAGAACTGCCAGCCAATACCTGCTACAAATACACACAGGGGTATGAAGTACACATTATAATAATGGAGAACCTAAGGGCTTACTCGAAGAGAAACAACTGCAAGGGCTAGGATAGGATGGTTGTGACCCACAAGAAACTGTTCTACATTTTGCAAATTATAATAGAAAAACATACATTGGACAAACTTACTTTCAGCTGGAAAAAACTGGACAAATTTACAGTGAAGTTTTCTATAAACAACCTATTAGCTTCTTTTAATGTTTTCACACAATGTCAGTCACCACTATCCCCATCCTCTACCTATACCTGATAGCACAAATAAAGGGTATTTCAAAACCATTAGACACGATTAAATAAGCCTGAATACACTTCTGTACTTCAACCACATAAAAACAGCAAAAATTATTGCACTTTAATAGAATTGTCGTAACTAACAGAAACAAGAACATCATAAAATGGATGCCATTGAACCATCTTTACATCTTGTGTGTGACCCTATAGTACTGAAACGCATTCAAAATCATTACCAGGCTGTATGTCCCAGATCCAAACAGACTTATCGCGGCCACATGTTGCAAGAAGAGACCCAAAAGCACTCCAAGATACACTTTTAACTTCATTTTCATGACCCTGATAACAAAGACAGTGAAGGATTTATCAGCTTTGTACGTATGCCTAGTCACGTAAGATGAACCGTGGTGGAAGATACGTTGGTGTCTTTTTCGATTGTTAATATCAATATTCATTGATTTTTTTTTCTCTCTCCATCCTCCCCTTCGGATACTCTGCTCAAATACTCCGCTCATATATCTCTTTCGTAGCCTCAATCACAATTTCTCACTTAACTTTCTCATTCAAATGTTCCATTCGAATAGTCTTCTCCGCAAACACACCTAAAGAACCACCGAGAAATGAAAATCCACAGAAGAACGAAAGATCAGCCCAAAACACTGTAATAGCAGCTAGAGATACAGAACTTCTTTACTTATCTGTTAAAGAAATGATTTACATTCTTTTATAAATTTACAAACAAACAAACAAGGCAGGATTTACTGTATTCGGAAATAAAAGTAAAATATAAGATAAAGCGTAATAAACCAAAATTTAGCTGATAATTTCAAACGTAAAATTGATTTTCCTATTTCCAGATTGTATCATATTATACTTGTATCAATATTTGTCTTGAAAAAAAGGGTAGCCTACTACACTAGTATACTCTTCTTTGCAGTAAAAAAACATTCAGTATTCGCTTCTCTTCCTAAGAAGTTCATAAAGAAAACGTTTAGAATATCTTCATTTTATCGTACTTATCCTTTTTTTTAAGGAAAAAGAAAAACAATTTATATTTAGGATAAAATCTGACCTCACTAAATGAGTTGTATTATGTGTTGTTTCTATGAACGCGTGAAAACTTCATAAAAAGTTATTTATTTAAAAAAATAAATAAATAAATCATTTTTGATATTTAGGAATTATATGGTTCAGATTTGAGAATCTACACCCATCAAACAATTGCATCCAATTCTAGAGAGAAGTATTAAATTAGTGGAAAAAGAGAAATTTCGGATATTGGACAACAAACAACATATTGATAGGGAAAGAGTCAAATACATAGGCCACCGAAACACTGTTGCTTGAAATAAAAATGATTATACAAAGATCTTTGTCGGAAAGTATTGTTTATATTGCATATCTTAGGCAACAATACTTGCAAACAAATTAATAAGAAAAGGTACAACATAAAAGAACATAATAATGAAAATAACAAATGATTAGGCTTACTGATCCTAGAGAACTAGATGGACTGCTACCATTTTCATTCCCGTCTTAGCTTCAGCTTAGGTTAGCTCCCTGTCGAAGTGCTCCAATATGCTTTAGCTTAGGTTCTACTGTAGCGAGCTCCTGCTGTTCATTCAAGCTGGTACACCTTTCCCTTCGATGATACTAGCTTTCAACACTTGTGGCAGCATCTTTGCCTATAAACTCAGCTACTGTATTACACCGTCATTGTGTAGTATTTCTTATATCATATACTATGTGGATTAAAATATGTATACTCGGCTAGTGTATTACACCATGATCACAAACAAGACAATGTGCATGTAAACTTAGCTAGTATGAATGGCACAGTGATGATGTAGACCAACATATATTATGCATTATAACTATATATATACACTTGAGATTCATGTCCAGTAGGTACTGTAGTGTCACATCATACACAGACTCAGATTTTATACTCATATTATACATTATATTTACATACTCACATGTACATAGGTATTTGTTATCGTCTCTTTAGCTGGTCACTTCAGAGACCTACATTTCTGTATATTCTTCTATTTAGTATGGCCTATTGTATTTTATGCTTAATTTTTGGTGTACGCATGTTAGTATATATTTTAGCTTTTATATTTCATAAGCCATCAAAGATACATGTATCTTCAGTGTGTTCTACAGTATATGTCTAAGTTTTACTAGTGCGTTTTGATATGAAGGCAGATTTTGTGGACAAAATACTTGAAAATAGGTTATCAATGAAATAATTAGACATAAATCAAAGGGTTAAAGCACATGTGAATGCTATCGTGTCATCATATGGCCATCTGATTTCTATGCTTTCCTGATTGCAACATAATGTAGGCTAGGGTTGCAAATGTAATGAGATTTTATTTCATGATAGTCTGATAAAGCATGCCTTATGATATCAGCATATGTAACAAGATTTTACTCCATCCCATCATGTCATTTGGTAATCTGATTTCTATTCTTCTCTGATCACATATTTGCAAGCACATTGGCAAATTTTGGTGATATCAGCACCACTGAAGCCTTGAGTATACTTGGTTGGAGTCACTAAGTCAACCTCCTTTGTAATAGGAGATTTTTTAAGGCAGGCCTTAAAAATATGCAGACATGTAGCCTCCTAAGTACACTCACTGGTCCTAAAATTACCTGAACATAATATTAAATTAGTCAACAAGGCATCATACTGTGATAAATTAACAAAGCAATAATAAAAATAAAAATACACTTGATTTATGTGAGGAGTAGTGTATGACCAATTCGTTGATATATAGCGTAGAACTATCAAGAGGCCACATCGAGCATGCATTAACTCAACCTAGGATTCCAATTCCATTAGGGTTGATTCATTAGCTCACATTTTGATTGTTTCTACATACATAGAACCCTGCCAGAACATAAAATAAGTCACTAGTGCAAAAGATATAATACACACAAAAAAGGATGAAAAAAAGAATTTTTTTAGTATAAGTAAACTAGAATGTGCAAATATTTTCAGTATGTGTGTGTATGTGTGATCTAAAAAACTGCATGGTAAGTAACTAACAAAAAATGCTAATGCTAAGCCCTCTCACCATGGATCCTCCTTGTAAGATGACTATCTTTGGGCATTATGGTAACGTGCTTGGTATAGATGGCATACAGTTTGCTAGCTTCAAATAGTCCTATATGATATGCCTTTGCTGTTTCTTAAAGAGCAAGCACAACATGGATTAGGAAACATAGACCAATCTGCATCATAATAAGAATATACAAAAATAAATCATCATCAACTAACTAGCACCCAATATACTATAATTGTATATGAAAAGCGAGGATGCTGATGATAACCTTGAAGTCCTGAGCAATTTCCCTTACAAGTGTTTAGAAGGGAAGCGTCCTGATCAAAAGCTTTGTGCTCTTCTAATACTTAATGAATTTCACTGCATTACAAAAACGATAGTATCAGAAACTTATACTCAAACATGGCATCAAATAATACTCATATGTAGAGAAGGGGATTCTTCACTCCTCCAGTGTTTGGTGCTGGTTTTCTAGCAGCATTGGTTGCAAGCTGCTTCCATGGTGCTTTTGCACCAAAACGTGTCCTTGTTCCTCTGCTATATTGATTTTATCTAAATGCAAATATGCATGAATGCTACGACTCAAGTATGAATAGCAAGTTTACTTTGGAAAAAAAACCTGCATCCAGTGTGTGTCAATGTAATTAAACACGATTTTAAGAAAACACCAATTCCAATAGTTTCACTTGGACAAATAAGGACGGTGTACATTATCAAAAGAGTGTTCCGATGTTGATAAAATATGGTAAATATGGTTAAATGGGGGAAGAAACTTTGGTAAATCAGGTCTTTTAGGCCCCACTCCTTATAATTTATATTGTTTTTATTCTACCGTCTTCCACAACTATAGCCAATAAGCAACATTAAAAATAAAATATATGCAGCCTGTTTTTTTAAGTAAACACGGATTTGTACCTCTTAAGTGAATATATAGCAGTCTTCAAATACCATAGTATTCCACGCTCAAATCTATATAACATTGTACAGTAAAATAATAGAAAACTAAATGATAAGATTAGAGTACATTATAAGACTTCTAATCTTTTATACACCCTTCATACTTGTTGAAAATAATAGGTTAAAGACCATAGTAAATTTACAAGCTGCCAATTTAACTCTTACCACAACTTAAAATCCAAAGGAAGGATTCAACCGAATCGATTGCCATTATAAAATTTACAATATAAATACTACTCCCATTACAGTTTGCACCAGTCCTCATCCAAAAGTTTGCATGATACAAACAATTCCTCACAAATAATGTACCTATATTAACCGCCAGATAATAAAAATATAGACTAAAGCATGGTTTAAAGCATAAGATGTTTAACTGAAGAAGTCAGGACATTCTGATTAGTTGTGCATTTTACCAAAAATAAGCATCAAGTACAAGAGAAAAAATACACAAGGTGAAACTAATATACAACAGGGATGAAAGATGATGAATTATGCACTCCCACACATCAAACACTTTCTGAACAAGGTTAATTCATATTACATGAGATAACAATCAAATTTTTGGCTGATTCTTTTTGTTCATTTTAAATAGGATCATATGTAAAGTATGTGTTTCACGCAAAGTTGAAAGCAAGAATCCTTGTGCAAATAACAACCAAAAAATTACCAAATTCCCAAATAAGAACCGATAAAAATCAGTGAATTCTTACCCAATATAGCAATCTAATCGACATCAGAGGAGTAATCAATCGAATTAGGTGGCGACGTTGTTTGTCCCGATAGAGTTGGGCGACAGAGAAGTAGAGGAAGGCTAAGTGAGGTACGGTTAGGGGACCTTTGGTGAACTGCGATTGGGTGAAGATGAGATTGGAGTTGATTTTTAGTGAAAACAATGAGAAATGGAGGCAGGCTGCAGTTAGAAGGGGAAATAAAATGAAATAGCTTAGGGCAAAGGAGATGAAATTTTAGGATTTCACTCATTTTTTTGCTTCCCGCCTTAATGTTTTTATCTTTTCTCAGCGTTTTATTTTTGTTTTTTTGTTTTGTATCAAAACTATAACAGCAATTAGACTTTGAACACTGACATGTATTACTGTCAATAGTATATTTTCTTGTAGTGGTTTCTTGTTGAATTAATCTTTCTTTCTAACCTGTTACCAACTAAAAGTAGATTAGCTTAATGTTTTCCTGTACTAACCCATACCCATATTTAATTATGCCTATAATGATCAGTTGCATTGGGTATTCGACTCAAACATCATATATGCAAACTTCATCCTATTTATAAGCCAAGTTATCGAATTTTTTTCCTCAAGTAATAACAAAATCATGAATTAAATTTAACATTTCACACTCTTTTGAATTAATTGCTAGAAAATGGAAGGGCTGATCCTATATGTGTACAAGTCAAAAGTTCAATATAAGGGTGGTGAAGCTCCTAAAATTGCAAGAAATGCAACCTGGTTCAGAGAGTCTCCTTCAGGACCCTATATCCAATTACCGGGTGATCCAAATAGATTTACTGGGTTGACGTTGAACTAGAACTTACTATCACCACCTCCAGTATCACCTATTAATTCAAGGCTTTCGAGATTGCATGTCTCTTCTCCTCTTATAAGGGCTTGAGTACATAATAAAAATGATGGATTCATCACTTTTCAAAGGAAGTCAGGAGCATTATTTTCTTTATATTGTATTCCTATCCATGTTCAAATAAGGAATGAACTTCGAAAGGGGTTCTTTCTACTTATTTGTTGTGGTGGGCATGCAAGTATTGTTTGTATAAATATAGTTAAAATTTTAAAACTTAGTTTAACTTTATAAAACTTAGTTTAACTTTATAAACTTTGTTATTTGTATAAATGTAGTTAAAATTTTAAAACTTAATTAATATTTATAGATATGGTTATATCTAAAACTTAATTAATTTTTATTAACTTAGTTATTTTTATAAATTTATTTAGTCTTTTTAAAAAATAGTTAATTTTTTAAAACTTAATCAACTTAGTTACTTTTTTTACAAAACTTAAATAATCTGTTTAATTATTTTAAAACTTAGTTAATTTTTACAAATTAAGCAAATTTATTAAAAAATTAATTAATTTTTATAAACTTAGTATTATAAGCTTATTTAGTTTTTATAAAACTTAGTCAACTTAGTAAAATTTTATAAATTTAGTTAATTTTATAAACTTAGTAAACTTGGGTAATTTTTATAGATTTATTTATTAAAAGAAGTTAATTAATTTATTTTTCTGTAGAACTTGGTTAAATTAGTTATTTTTTATAAACTGAGTTAATTATTTTAAAGCCTGACTAATATTTATAAACTTATTTTATTTTTTAAAAATTTAATTAATATTTATAAACTTAGTTAATTTTATAAACTTACTTAATTTTTTAAAACTTAATAAAATTTTATAAACAAAACAACAAAACAAACATTTAAATTTTTATATACTGAGTTTCAATTGTTCGTTATTCTTTGTTGAGTTTTAAATTTGCTTTCAGACTCCAACAAAACAAATATTTAACCATTTTTGTTTCAGTCATAAATGCAAATAACAATAAGCAAACAATACAAAACTGAAATAGACTATGCCAGTGCAAGGTAAAGACAACTGCTATAGAAAATGAAAAATAGAGTTAATACCATAGAGTATTTTATGTTTTATAACAAAAAATTCAAATATAAGATCATCTTTTACCATATGTAAGTTTTACTAATATGTTTTCAAATATACTTACCCTTCTTCTCATCATTCTCACTTCTGTGTCTGATTTTTGTAAGGATTACATAAACTTCATGAGAAATAGCAGAGATACAGAATAAATGCAAGGATATAGCAACACGTTGTACCTGTCTCCTCTTTGTTGCCAGATTCATCAGGGTCCTCCTCAGCAATTTTTCTGATCATATCAAGAGCCTTGCGAATCAATTTTTTCTTTATTGTTTTAAGACTATTGTGCTGCTGAAGCATTTCCCTTGACACGTTAAGCGGCAGTGTATCAGAATCAACAAGACCCTAAAAAAGGAACGACAGTTAAGAACACAAATAACCAACTACTTCAACAAGAACGTCAATAGTTTCAATGTCAACATAATAGAAGTTCTATAACTATTACCATTAAAAAGCTCAAGTACTTGGGAAGAAGTTCATCAAACTCATCAGAGATAAAGACTCGTCTGACAAACAATTTCAGGTTGGACTTTTTGGTGTTGTAGTAACTCTCGTACAAATCATGAGGAGCCTTTGGGGGAATAAAGAGCATTGCCTTGAATTCTACATCACCTTCAGCATTGAAGTGGCTCCAGGCTAATGGCTTATCCTCACTAAAATCCTGGAACACGTACATATACAAAGGTATTAATCTTATGTTTGTTGGTGCACAGTATTTTCTTATGAGAGTTTAAATAAATACCTTAGCAATGGCATGATAGAATTTAACGTATTCATCTTCTGTGACCTCCTTTGGACTGCGAAGCCATATAGCTTTGACATCATTCAGTCTCTCCCATTCATAGGTTGTTTCCTTGATGGTTTTTGTTTTGGGTTTTTTCTCTTCTTCCTCGTCTTCTTCTTTCTCCTCCTCTTCAGTTGAGGTTGGTTCGGCTGTGTTGCAATATAGAGTTAACAATTGTTAATATGAAAATTCACTACTGCCGCATATGCTCTAATTTGGGTTCTGTGACCATGTACCCAAAAAGAAAGGAAAAGGGATATTAGCAGAAAAAAACAAATATTAAATATGAGATGCATACATGTTTCATCTTCCTCGGTAGATTCATCTTCATCAGCTGGAACTTCAACATCAATCTCTTTTGTTGCCCAAAGATAGATAGGGAAGTTGATGAACTCAGAATACTTCTTCACCAATTCCTGAACATTGAAATATGGAATATGAATCGGTAAAATTCAAGAAGCATTTTAAAATCTACATAAATCAGCAGCATATTGTAGCACAAATAGGAACCGCAAAATAAGTAAACAGATCTAGGTGTTGTTCAATTAGCTGCAAGAAGAAAAAAAAGAAAAAACCTTTACTGGGCATAGCCGATCGCTCTAATTTGTGATTGAAGAGAATCATCAGAGAATTTTTTAGTGAATGGTGCTCTTAACTATTGAGTGAACTCAAAATTAGATCATTTACTTCTGTTTGCCAAGTACAAATTCAAGAGGCATTAGGGGTCGACTGAATTGGATATTGCAGGCAAAATCAGAGGATGAACGAAATTTCATGGGAGATTTCATGTGTATTTGGTATTTTGATTAGGTTTAAAATAATCCGTGGAAGGAATTGGGATTTTACGAGAAGTAAAAGGAAAAGAAAGAAAGGAAGGCGGCTAAAGTAACCGCGAAATGAAAAAATGTCACCATTGAATGGCTTAGTTTAAACAGCGTTTAATATTCTAGTTTTTATTTTTCAGAATACTTTTGTCAGCAGTTAGGGCAGAAACGCTGACTTTTAATGCTGTCAAAACCACATTTTCTTGTAGTGTGTTCTTATCTAACACAAAGGGTCGAACTACATATCAAACCTCACACTAATGATCGGCCAATGTCACTAGAGTCATCCAATAAGAAAATACTTCCTGTAGACGACTGTAGAAACTGCTCTGCCATTAATACCTATACCATCACTACGCATAAAGAGGGGAACCGCGAAATGCAAACTCATTCTATGACCCATCATATGCATCCGTGTCTGTCTCACGATGTAGTGCTAAATACCTCTTATTGTACTGCACCAGCTTCCACATGTACCACATCGTGCCAAATCAGTGTGTACAAGAACACTCATTAGTACTGGTCTCCTTTCTTTTATATAGCCTCTTATCATATTGCACAAGGCCTAACTGTCCATATAGACTTCGATGTTAGCACCGAGCTCACTCAATTTGCATCTCCATTAGTGTTGCATGTCCACCATAGAACTCCCCTTGAATGTCTGCAAAATACATTTCCCTAGTCAACTCCCAATTCTCAATTTGTGAAATACATTGCCCTAGTCGACTCTCAATTCTCAATTGGGTATTTAGCTGTTACCCAATCGCACATTGACATATGGTCCTCTAATAAGGAACTAACATCCCTACAACTCTAGAACATGTACTTATCCCAAAATAGTCTCAAACAAATAATTTCCATTTATACAATTTTTTAACTGAAATTAAATAATTTTTATTTTCAACTTGGGCCTTAGGCCGAGGTACAAAATCTGAAGTTTTCTTTATGAATAGTCGACTGCTATTCCTCGACGGTCGACCGCTACCCGTTGACCATTGGGGTCTAGAGTCGACTGTTCGCAAACAAAATTTAGGGTTTCTATGATTTCTAATTGTCTATTTTTGTTCGTTCTTTATTCATATGCTATCAATAGATATTAAATCCTAATTACCGGATGACCAGTTCATATTTCACTTAGCAATTCAATTTGGGGTTTGTTAATTTAGGTTTGCAAGTTAACTATAAAAGGGATTACACATCAATTTCAAGTTTTACAATTTATAGTGCTTCGATTTTGATCAAGTTTGCCTATTCCAATTTAGGATTTTATATAGTTCAATTAAGATTTCTAGCACCTTTAATCAATTAAA
Source organism: Allium fistulosum (assembly GCA_030737815.1). NCBI lineage: Eukaryota > Viridiplantae > Streptophyta > Magnoliopsida > Asparagales > Amaryllidaceae > Allium > Allium fistulosum. The sequence goes on along the minus strand of CM060906.1, from coordinate 270,397,590 downwards.
ATTGTTTGAATCTAACTATAATAATTATCTTATTAAACTTATTCCCACTCACTTTAAGCCTAAGCTCTTCCTATTGCTCTTGCCTGATAATCACCCTTCTATTCATTCACTCTGCTTGCTCCACCTTGATTCCAATGCATGTTTTCTACTAAGTTGTTTTTATTTGATTTAAAAAAAATAGAGTAAGAAAAGAGAGAATTTTTTTACATGGTTCTGTTACTGTGTTCTGTTAAGTGCATTTTAGAGTTAGACTAGGCTGGTATTCATAGGGGTTGGGTTTAGATTAGGCCGTTACATCTATAGAGAATCTCCAGTACTCACGTATGCACATCAGTTTCTTCATAGCCAAGCATTAATCCATGACATTTGAACACGTCACACAAAACTCAGAACACATGATTTTACAAGACTTATGGTCAACTGCTATCCGTCGACCTTCGATCCTTTTGGGTCGACCATTGGCTTGATTAATTTGTGATATTTTTATTATTAAATTCTTATTCTTTTTCCAATTCCTCAAACTCTTGCAAGTTCTCCATACTAACTCTGTGTTATGTATAAAAATCGTCTAGAGAATCGGTACGAACATAATGGTGCAAGTTTCTTAGCCAAATTCGGACGTTTTTGGAAATTTTCATTTTAGTCATTGTTTTAATTAAATTTACTTTTCTTATTAAATTTCCATTTAAATTTATATTAAATTCTTGTTAAATTTTATGTAAATCTCCAAGATGTTACATTTTATAAGTTTGCTAAGTTGAGATAAGGGGATATGACTATCTCAGAATATGTGGCTGATTTCAACATGTTATTGAAGTACAGCTTATCTTTTGTCGATACTCCCTAGAAAAAGAACTAGAAATTTATCATGGGCTTGGATGATTATCTAGGAGGAAAAATGGTAGGGAATATTGATGGGTCTTTTGAGAAGCTTGTTAAGAAGGCTCTACAACATGAGAGCCAGTATCCTAAATCTAAGCCCGTTGTTTCCTAAAATGAGCCAAAGATGCAAGCAGGAGGGGGGGGTAAGAGAATACTAAACAACAACTAGAAGTACTTCTAGAAAAATGGCCAAAAAAGGGCAAGTGGAATTCTACTTGCTACAATACAATAAGGAGGGTCATTTGAAGATGGATAACAAAGCTGAAGGCAAAAGGGCTAACTACAATAAATTCAGGCTTATTCAGAAGGACTCTCCCGAACTAGTGAAGCAAAGGCAATTGTTAAGGCACATGCATTGGATGCTGTTCCATTTTTGTTGAGTGCTCCATCGACGAAGGAAAAGGGAAAGAGTATTACTATCCAAGGTTTGCTTTCAATTTAGATTTTCTAGTACATATTGTATTCAGTACAGGTTCTTCAGATTCCTTTATATCTGGTGATTTCGTAGAGGGATTGGGATTGAGGCCTAGCATATCACACCGACCTTTGATTGTGACAAACCTTGTTGGGGGCTTGGCTAACTTTTTTATGGTTTGTTTAGACCTAATGTTATTGACCCATGGATGCTTTTCTGTTTGTGATTGCTTTGTTTTAGGTTTAGTTGGGTTCAACATTAATTTGGAGATGGACTGGCTAATAAAGTATGGAGTCTTAGTGGATTCTAAGAGAGGGTTGGTGAAGATAAGGATAGACAATGGGTAAAGATTTGAGTTATGCTTCCTAGATGATGATGTGCTGATGGTTAGCTTTTTGTATACCCTAGAGGTCCCACATAATGAGTTGTCATCAATGTCTATAGCTAGGGAGTATTCGGACGTATTTAATGAGATGATTGGATTACCACCACATAAGGATATAAAGTTTCGAATAAATCTAGTTAAGTATTCTAAACCGATGGTTATGCCTTTGAGGCAATGGCACCCAAAGATCAGAGGGAACTAGAGGTGAAAGTGAATGACCTATGAAGGAAGGGGTTCGTTCATAGGAGTATATCTAGGTAGGGTGCACTAGTAGTACACTACCAAGTCGGATGGCTCTTTAAGGTTGAGTGTTGATTACCGTGAGCTGAATAAGGTGACGAAGAAGAATAAGTATCAACTCCCACATGTTGATGACTTGTTCGATCAGCTCTATAGGCGATGGTGTTAACTTAGTTGGACCTTGCAATGGGGTTTCCCCAACGGTGGCTAGCTAGGGAGAGTGTACCAATCGTAGAGTTTCATACTCCATTTAGATTTTATAAGTGGATTTTTATGTCATATGGGCTAACCAATATGCCAGCATCCTTTGTGCATCTCATAAACCATATTTTCAGGGATCACTTGAATAAGTTCATGTTTGTGGTCACAAACAATATTCCCATTTACTTACGGATGGAAGAACAACATAAGACATATCATATGATTGTAATGGATGTGTTCATGAAACACCGATTAAAGGCAATGTTTTCTAATTGTCACTTCTAGAGAACAGAAGTGAGATTCTTGGATCATGTTTTTCTTTAGTTGGGCATTGCTATAGATCTTACGAAGATTGTGGTAGTCCAGGGTTGGGTAAGGTCCAAGAATGCTACAGACATAAGGAGTTTCCTTGGATTGGAGGGGTACTATAGAGGTTCTATCAAGGACTTCTCAAATGTAGCGTCACCGTTAACCAATTTAATGTAGAAGAATCAGACTTTTATTTGGGACGTAAGATGGAACCATGCATATTAAGTCTGATAAAGAGGTTGATGAGTGCACCTATGTTAGTTATTTCTAATGGGAATGAGGAGTTTACAGTATACACGGATGCCTATGGTACCAGACTAAGTGCGGTATTGATGCGAAGGGTAAGGTTGTCGCATATGTCAGTCAACAGCTAAAACCACACCGAAGGAAGTATCCAAACTCATGATTTGGGGTAAGTGGAAAAAGTATTTGGTTTGAATATTTGGAGGTGCCACTTTATTAAAGAAAGGTTTGAGTGATTCATAGACCACAAATCATTGAAGTATCTCTTCTCCAAGGAGGATCTCAGCCTTCATCAGCAGCAATGGTTGGAATTCTTAGTCTTCTACGACTTTGACATTCCTACATGCCTGGTAAGGGAAGTGCAGTCACTTATGCTTTGAGTAGAATACATGCCAGCTTGAGAGCAATATCCGTAGAGCAAAAGGGGCTTGAGTTTATTATTGGTTATGACTTCAGACCTCGATGTAGGCTTGACCAAAGATGTGGCTAGTTTGACTATAGAACCTACTTTGATTGAGCGGATCAGTGTTGGTTAAAGGTACGATGTTAGGCTAGAAAAAATAATAGCTAAATAAGGGAAATGAGTAGGATAGGAGGAAATAAAGTAGTATGGAATCAATCGAGATGGTTGGCTCCGTAAGGATGGGAGATTGTTTTTCCTAATGTTGATGAGTTGAGAGATAAGGTGCTACAGGAGTGCCACCATTTGAATTGACTATACATCTCGGAGGCAATAAAATGTATAATGATACGAGGTATACACTTTATTAGGAGGGGATGAAGAAGGATATTATGCAGTCATCTCGATATGTATGAATTGTCAGCTAGTTAAGGTGGAGCAGAAGAAGCTAAGCGGTTTATTGCAACCGCTTAAGATTCTTGAATGGAAGCGGAAATAGGTATCGATGGATTTCATCGATGGATTGTCGAGAACCAAAGGAGGGTATGATAGCATCTGTGTCACAGTCAATAGGTTGATGAAGAGTCCTATGTTTATACCCGTAAAATCGATTAGAATGTCATCCAAGTTGGCCGAGATATATATAAAATGGATTATGCGATTCCATGTTGTGCCAAAGAGCATTATCAGTAACCAAAAACCATTTTTCACTAGTGGGTTTTGGAAGAGCTTACAAGAGACATTGGGGATAGAGCTGCACATGAGTATACCTTATCACCTACAGATTGATGGGTAGACCGAGAGGGTGAATCGTATACTGAAGGATCTCTTATGAGCTTGCATAATCTACTTTGGAGGCTTGAAGGATGATCACTTGCATTTGGTGGAGTTCTCATACAACAACAATTATTAGTCTAGCTGATATGGAACCATTCGAGGCATTACATGGCCAACTGTGTAATGCTTCTTCGTCTTGGTGGGAAGCGGGCAAGAAACCAATATTGGGACCAGATATGATCTGAGAGACGCCGGAGAAGATCAAAGTCATCCGGCAATGAATAAAAACTGCCTAGAATAGGCAGAAGAACTATGTTGATAAGAGAAGATCTGATATTGAGTACTTTATTTCTAGTATGATATTTGTTAAGATCTATTTATTAAAGAATGTGGTTTTATTCGGTACTAAGAGGAAGTTGGCAATGAGATTCATAGGTCCTTTTCTGTTACTCGAGAGGATTGGGAGCCTAGCCTATAGAGCTGACTAACCCTCGAAGATGGCAGGCATGCACAATGTATTTTACATTTCCCGTTTATGAAAGTCTATGATGGCTCAAATGTGATAGTGAAACCAAATCAGCTTGATGATATCGAGACTGAACCAAAAGCTTCAAAACCTTGTAGGCCTATTTGTATCATCGAACATAATACGAAACATCATAGAAAGAAGATGGTGAAGCTAGTGAAGGTTCAATGGGGTGAAAATGAGAGCGACTACAAATGGGAGATCAAGGAGAGCATGAGGACCGCTTATCTAGGGTTCTTCACTTAGTAAGACTATCAGTTTATAACACTTTCACTTTTGATATCATGTAGGATAGTTTAGTACCTAACATGATAGGATAAGTGTATATTACATTTGATTGCTTGATTGTGCATGTTTGATGTTTGATATGATTGCTTATAATTATAAGGCATGCGAGGTGAATATTGGTTGACTTGACCTTATGATTTAGGGATTTCAAGGGCGAAATTCCTAAAGGATGGAAAGGGGAGGGTGTAACGACATGTATTTTACATATTGAAGAATTGTAAAATATTATTTTTAGATTCATATTGGGTCGTATGACATTATAACTTTGAGAAATGTTGAGTAGTGACATCTGCAAACATTATGAATTTTGCTGGACTATTTTGACCCTAAAGATTTGTAAGGCCTATAACATTTGATAGAAGTCGAATTAGGGGTTGAGATTACTTCCATTGGAAAGATATGATGGTCCCTTATCCATAGAGTGTCCACAATAGCTATTTGGATTTATATTTTAGGAGACATTGCTATCGGAAGTTTGGATAGTTTTTGGATAGTTAAGTGGGTAATTAGGGAGATTTGGGTTAGGTCTAAAAGCCAAATTCATGAATTGTGCTAAGTGGAGCTGACGGGACATCCTCTTCCTTGTTACACACTTCTCAAAAATAATAAAAACCTTCATTAATCTCCTTTCTAGCAAAAAAGCATCCTTTTATCTTACTTTAATTAGCTAAAACACATTATTAAAGGGTAGGTAGAATGGTGATTAACTCAATTATTATTTGGTTCATCTTGGAGTTTGCCTCTTCAGTGGTCACTTATGGATTTGGATTGGTACTTATACTTGATTTGACTTAGGTGAGTGAGACCTCACACTATCCTATGTTAGTTAATATAGAAATATTAATATATTTATTATGATTTCAAATGTTAAAATGCTTTTAAACTTAGGTCTAACCTTAACAGCTTATTTAGACAATTTCAAAAGGATAAATATGTAATTTGATTCATTTTGTCTTTTTTTAAAAACAATTCATTATTTTGTGGATGGTTGGATATAGGACAATATAAATTCTTGGATATGATTGACATTGCTTATATAGGACAAATATGTGTATTACTTGTGCTTGTTTGTTGTGCTTTAACTCGTTTTGTTCTAATCATAGAGTGGCCATCGTCAAGTGAAATCGATGAGAAAAAATGCTTAAAATATGACGTAACCATACTATATTGCTCTTTAAGGTCTAATGGAGCTATATAATAAGTCAAAAGTCGATTGGGGTCGAATTGATGGAGTTTTAGTACCGTTTAAATCAAGTCAGTGGTAGGTACAAGAGAACATTAGGAGTAGGATGACTTCAAGACTTTGGGTGTTTGGCTTTGGGTCTAAAGTATGGAAATATGGTAGAGGCTTCAAATCTTGGATTTGGATCGGAGGTTTCAATTGTGGGACATAGACGAATTTTGGCCATGGTATTAAACTGGTACAGACATGATTTACCCAAGGCATTTAGATAGCTACTTCTAAGAAATAAAGAAAAGGCTTTGGGGCATGGAGATTAAATGAGATTATTTTGGACTTAGATAATTTTGAGCCAAGAAAACAACTGAGTTGGTTAGCTTCAAGGTAAGGGCATTAGTGACTAGGGGAAAATAAAGAGGCGACTTCAGGAAATTATGGAAAGGTGAGAGGTTTTAGAGGAATTGAACTTAACCAAAAATGGTTAAGTAATCATGTCGACACTAACACGATATGATCGGTACTAACATGATTAAGGTAAGTGACGACATGATAGTGTTCGGGAGGGATTAAGACATGGACTTTGGGGATCGTGTAGTGTTCGATTAACATTTGGAATTGACATTTTGACTCATTAAAGCATAATTTCGAAGGTGTAGCAAAAGTGTGATGCTTAAATTTGACGAGGTGTATATGACTTATATGGGAAGTCTAGAGATGTTCTAATGATGATGACTGAAGGACGTGAGTCGAGATGATGGTCCGAAGGGAGAGTTGATGTGCACGTAAATGTGCATATATATACATCCATATTTTATCTCTTTTTATTTAAATAAATATCATATTTGGGCATTTTAACATGTTTAAAACCAAAATTCAATTGTTTTCAAATTATCATATATTCATCTTCATTCAGGGGCAAAATGGTCATTTTTGTGCATGTGTCAATTTGAGAATTTTTACTTGAACATTTTTTATGATTTTTATAGGAAATTTTGATGCATATGGAAGAAGGATTCATGAAGATATATGCATGCACAAATGAATACAAAGGAAAGAAGAATGAAATAATTCAAGTCCAAGATCATGGAGGACCCCACCCACTTGCCTAAATCTACAATTAGAAGCTAATGGACAACTAAGTGGAGGTTAAAGCTTCATGCACATTTAATGAGGGATTAATTAGTGGCTAATGGTTACTTGGTGGCCACACTTCCTAAAGGGCATTTTGGGAAGCTCCTTAAATATTGAATTAAGGTTTTATGCATGTATAAATAGCCCTCTTATGTACATGTAAATATCTTCTACTCTCTCTTATTTTTACTTAGGAAATTAGCAAGTTGTAAACACAAATCAAAGTGAAATAAAAATGGCTTCCAAGCCTCTTTCTCTTCTCTTTTCTACTTGCTTTTATTTACTTTTATGTTGATGTTTTCTATGCTCTCTTCTTTGTTAGTAGATTAAATTTATATTCATGCAAGTAGTGTAGCTTTTCTTTTTTATGCAAGTAGTTAATAATTAATTTCCCTTTCTTCCTTTTCTTAGTTTTCATTTCCTTTCTTTTTAATGTTGAAATTTATAAGTGTTGATTTGATAACACAAATGAGTAGTTAAACCCCTTCAATTTAGGGGTAATGAAGCTCTCTAACTTTATGTCATTTCAACATCTCTATGATTTATGATCTCTTTATTTGTGCTTCATGAAAGTGAATTTTGATGTAAGTTTATACAAGTGGGTTTGATAGCTTATGTTGCTTTTGCAAATGAGCTATTCTTATTCAACATAAACACAATTTGCATCATCATTTGCTAATTGATTTTTTATTTTGAAAAGAAAGTAAAAACAAAATTTGATAATCTATCTTACTAATTACAATAGTAAATAGATCATACTTAAAATAGCTTTTGCTTTGGCTTCATTTTCATGAGAATTTATAAGTGGTATAATTGTTGTGCTATAGTTTGATGGTTTGAGTTATGTTAATTAATAACATAAACAAATCATACTTATGATAAATGCAACGAATATTTCACTTAATATCATAATTAGAGATCATAAATTATTTGTTGTTGATTTACAAACATATGAGAGTGGATTTGCCTCTAAATTATTCTCTAGTCTAATAGTTTTTAAATCACATTTTAATTCTAAGTTTAGCTTCATTTTTGTAGTTAACAATTTCCTCTCACTTTGGTCTAATTTGATTGAATTGATTTTTAAAATCTAAAACAATTCCCTACGGATCGATCCGTACTCGCCACGTACTAAAATTGTACGCCGTGCGCTTACGGTTAAAATTAATTCAAAATTTATCGGCATTTTTCTAACTCAATAGAAAATTTATCGTTAAACAAGTTTTTATAAAGGGACTCCATCTTCTGCTCACCCCATAGCACTTATGAAAATTCTTAAGAAAATGTGCCCCTTAACAGAAAATGAAGTCCCACTAAAAAACCTTATAATAAAATAAAACATTAAATTTATATAAAAATTGTCCAATGGTTGTGACATTGTTAAATTATCCTTCACGCATGTAGCATCTTCAAATTTTGCAAATATCGCTTGCCAACATTTACCGTATACACTATTTTTAATTATATTAACTAGGGTGGGGTTGTTATAACCAAACTATAGATATTCAAAAATTAGGAAAAAATATACTGATACAATTAGTATAGTAATGATTAATTTTCCAACATCACAAGTAAATTAAAAGTAACAAGATATCAAAACCAACGATAATAATAAATTTACCAATTGCTCCATAGTTATAAAGACTTAGGTTAGGATTGCCCATTTTTTGTTTCAAGGTTTGGATGAATTTGGAATTGTTTCAAGAAATACACGACATTCAAATCGTACAAGTAAATAGATATATTCATTGATGAGGAAAGGAAAAAGTATTATTAACCTCGATCAATTTATATTTTACAGCTAACATGTTCTAAAATAATAATAGATTCATTTTAAGATTGTAAAATCTTTCTTTATCTTCCCATTTTTTCTAAACATGTAGTGTAGCATTTAAAATATACAACTAACACAATTTTGGATGTAAAATCAGGAGATCTAGTACTGATTGAGACATAATGTATTGTTTAAAGTATAAACATTCACTCTTACTTAACAACGAATTTACCATCATCAAAAATAATAGTTTTATCGCTATGTAAACCATCATTATACTACATATACCAAAGTATCTAAAACAATAACTTAAATTTACTTTTACAAGTGAAATCGTCATGCCAACGGTATTTCGGATCGATGACCGACAATTGCAACCATAACATTAGCCTTAGTATGCTAATTTTATATGTAATTTCCTTTACCTTAACTTTGTTAAAGACCTTGAATTCATTTACACTAAATCTATAGGACACCTGCATGTACTTTTTTCCATTGAAGTGCAGTTTCAATATTTAATCCACAAACCCATCTTTTAAGCAAAATTAAGATCAAATTGTTTTAGAAAATACATTTTTACCACAAAATAACATAAATATAAACTAATATAATTTACGCAATCCCCGTTCAAAGCAAGGATTCTACTAGTAGATAATAAGCCAAAAAGGCATTTCAACAAAAAGAAGTAATCATAAATCAAAGTCTGATTATCACAGAAGCAAAAGGACCATAGTTTCACACACACAGTTCAAAGACCATCACAAATAAAAGTTCGACCAGACACATCATAGGAAATAAAAGGATTAGAAAGCTTAAAGATGGTACTGGCATAAACCCAATGCCATATCCCATACGACTTCAAGCTCACTTTGCTTCCTTTTCAGCAGCAAAGTTCACTGCAAAATAGACATAAATAACAAAAGAGTTAGAATATACATACAAGAACTTTATTTATCAATTTAAGCCATTTCGAAATGTCAGCAAGTTTGTAAACTAATTATACTAAATCATTATTTTGTATAGACATTGTTTAAAATGATGTTAATGTAATTTTTTTTTAAATGATTGTCTTGGGGCAATTGTCAGTGTATTATTATTATTAGTATTTTATTTATTGCTATTTGAACTAACACCAATACACATAACCAAACGAGCTAAGTTTAAAACAAGTTTGTACTGTGAAAAAAATGAACTGCGATGACTGTAAAAAAAAGAAAAAAGAAGTCATGTATGCAATGCTAAATGATTACTTTGAGTAGGCAATTATATTTCAAAGGAATAAGTAAATCAATCAATATACAACACTAACAAAATTAATTTTTTAATTACCACGACCACCAAGCAGATCCAATTCAACAAGACCGTGACCGGACACTGAAACGAAAATTAAATAACCAGATTAAGCTTCGAATATTCAATTCAATAGAAAGATAAACAATTGCATGAGTTTATTAATCATCGGCTTAAAAAAACAGTTGGTTACCTGCTTTTGGAAGAGGAACATGTGGAGGTTCACTTGGTGCGACATTAGTAGCATTGGGATATATGATAGAATCTGTGATATTATTTAGCATAAAGTATTTATTTTTTCTTTCAATATGGATGAATTATAGATAATTTAACGAATGAGTATCTTACTCAATTCCCCAGAATGACCAAGACTCCCACCTTCAAAGGGATTTAAGTTGATATCCAAAGCTGAATAAGTTTCATCCAGTTTAAGATATATTGAGATATTTGTAGACTGAATCAATGTTGATATTTGATAGGTATACAATCAATAGTAATGCTATTCAATAGCTTACAATGAGATAATACGTTTAATGGAAGATATAAATCAGAGCAGTGTGAGTAGCATTTTCCTAAAATTTGGTTGTAAGTAATTGCATATATGGAAAAGCAAGAACACCAAAGTGAAATTAAACAGTAACAAAAAAGAAGGGAAAAAAGAAAATATTGTTGTTTGATTTTTTGTGATGCTCCTTTGTGTATGTCAACGAAGATAAAATGTTTATCTAATTGTGAATTTTAGGTCTTATACAAAGTCTGGATATATGATAAAAGTAAAACTGTCATATGTGGATCATGTAAAAAATTATTACTTGTTTTAAATGCTATATGACATCCAAAAAAAGGAGTTCATGTTAAAATCCAGTTAAGTTTATTATGTCTTTTAACACTTGAAACTCAATACATCGTTCTAAAATTGAGTAATCCACTGTGATGCACAAATTGTTGTATATGCTAAAGCCATAATGTGAACTACAGTATCAGGATTGTGTAAAAAGTTGTTGAAGATCAATATAATTATGACTTTCTAATAGAGAATCACAAAAGCTAATAACCAACAACATTCATACCTTTAACATGACTGGAACCTTCGTTGTTTGAATTGTCACATGTAGTGAAGGACTTAGCTAGAAAACAAAAATCCAGAAACTAATTAGAAAAAAGTGAATTTACATGATTAGTAACGGTAGAAATATGAGTCTATTTGATGCAGAAAATAACTGCAATCATTAATTTACCATTCCATTGACCTGTTCCAAATCCAGACAAGTTCAGATTAGCCACGATAGGATTCCCTACAAAGTAACAATTTTGTGTCAAATTATCAAAAGCATACCATGTTTTACAAAATAGCTAAAAAGAAAGGTTGGCCAGTCATAAAATACAAGTATGCCTATTTGAATCCGAAATTCAGTTTTATTTTTCCAAAACAAAATAAAGATAAAAAAAAATAGGGTAAATTAAGACTTAGGTTTAGACATAGAATATATGCACAAGTATTTGAATATCATTTGACCACATACATGGAGCATTGCAGTAAACCATGTTTTCCAAAATTGCTATAAAAAAAAGATTGGTCAACCATAGAATATTAGAATATAAGTATAACTATTTAAATCTACAATTCAATTTTTATTTTTCCAAACCAAAAATAAAGATTAAAAAATAGGGTAAATTAAGATTTAGGTTTAGATGTAGAATATAAGCATAAGTATTCAAATATAATTTGATCACATATATAGAGCATTGAAGCATACCATGTTTTCCAAAATAGATAAAAAGAAAGATTGGTCAATCATAGAACATAAGTATACCTATTTGAATCTACAATTCAATTTTATTTTTTCAAAACAAAATAAAGAGGGTAAATTAATTATGATATAGGTTTAGACATAGAATATAAGCATAAGCATTCAAATATTATTTGATCGCATAAATAAAGCATTGCAGCATACAAGTATATACATGTCAAAATACGAATTTCTGAAGCAACGAGCAATAATTTAAATCCATATTAGATCCAAAATTTGATCTTAACTATTTATGATTGGAAAACCTTTAACATACCATCCAAAAATAGCTAAATGAAATTATTGGTCAATCATCACAGAATAAATCAAATCAAACGGTTACCAGATTTGGCTGCTATGTCATTCGTAATCTTGGCTCTAACAGTTTTTTTAAACTTGTCCAGCGATTCAACCATTTTTCTCAGCTCATCAAGATTCAGATCTTCTGCATTTTCAATTCTCCTAACATCTTCATTTGCTTCGCAAAGCTCTGCAATCCTTCTTACCAACAATTTTCTCCTTCCGAGAGCCTCCTCATATTTTGAACTAGCCTCCATAACTTTGCTATTCAGCTCTCGAATCCTCAAGAGTCGTTGTGCCTCGTACCCATCTGTCTCATTTACACCCATGCCACCATTCAGAAATCTGTGTATGACATGGTTGAATGAAGGGCTGCCAAAAGTAAAAGGGCACCCAGCAGGAGATTGAATCAAAATAGCAACTTTTGCACCGCAAAGGGTTGCAATCTCATTGGCTTTTGAGAATATACCAGCTTTACGTTTCGAAAAGCAGACGTTCCTTGCATCCTCAGTCTCGATCTTCTTTATCTCAATTTTTCGTTTGCCATTACTGGATCTTCCTTTCCTCGCCATTTTTGTGATAGTATTTCTGAAAAGAAGAAAATAGATGATATTTATAGAGGTTTTAGGAAGTGAGAAAGGTGATGCATTCTTTTTTGCATGAGCTGGATAATTACAAGAACATTAATTAATTAAGTGCATGGAAAACATTTTATGTGGTTTTGTACAGATACTTTTTTGAACAATTAGTGATTATATGGTATTTTAATTAATTGGCAATTTAATTCAGTCTTATCTTTCACACACACACACACACACATTGGTGCAGTGTAATTTAAACTGGATGTAAATTTTTATTTGGTTTACTGGATAACCCTGACAGAAATATCCATGATGTAAGGGCTGTGCAGTAAATTTCAGTTTACAGGGACAAATTCCGCAAAGACAAGGAAGATGAAACAATAAGTCCGAGTTAATTTTGAGATTTAGTTATTTATTAGATGGATTAGAGCATACAACAGTGGAAGGTAGTATGCCTAGGTGCAAAAACAATGATCACTGTAATATTCATCATAACCCAAATGGGGTATGTAGTAACAAATACTGGCCCACAAAATATAAATTTTAATTGATTAATTGACTTATTTGATGGTACTTTTACAACATCTGATAAACGACAAACGGTATTGAAGTAATTTAACAACGTCTATATTACCATTGTTATACACATTGTTGCAAACAAAATGTACCTTATATAACATTTAACGTTGTGTAAATAGTTCCTTTACAATACTTTTCAACCATTATATTATGTAAATAATGATATTTATAGCATTCGGTAAGGGTCATGCGCACATTTTACACATCTCACAAACATTGTAAAAGTTATTTTATCTCATTTCTCAAAGTTATAGGCGTCACATTTGGCAACAATTTATTTATGATTTAACATTTGCAAAACTTTACAAATATTGTCAATATAATCACAGGAAGATTATTTTTCTATTGTTAAACCAATATATACATCCAGGGAGGAGTAATTTTAGAGAGCTGCATATGCAAGCCATGTTTTTTTTTTTTTTGAGAAAGAGGGTACTTATATTTACAAATTAGGTGGCACACAAGTCCACAAGACTCTTGGTAAACGCACAGTTTTTTAATATGCCAAAGGCAAGGATCGAACCGGCGACCTTGTCGTCAACAGCCTTGTCGCCAAATGCATGTTTTTTTAATATGCAAGCCATGTTTTTTCCCTTCTATTGTGGGTGCAAGTTTGCTAAAACAATCAAATTCTGCACCTGTAATTTCATTCCAAACATTCTCAAAATCTCAACGATATAAGATTGACATTCATCAATAGACATTAATTCTCCAAATATGAAAATTCAGACTTTTTTCATGTAGCTCTCTTCCCTTCACAACTACTTCAGTATTGCCCCAAATATATAATTAGATTATTGAGTCATTCATCATTTATAACAATGTTACATGAAAAGTTTAATTTGTCCAAATATTTTTGCATGTACTGAATAAACAAATGGTGTTTCATTAATTTTCTGTGGGAAAAAAATCACCAAAATATCAGTATATTTCAGGAGAGATTCCACTAGTGATATTTTCAATGAAATGTTGAAAAAGTCACGCTAAAAATCCAATATACGAAATTTGGCTGAAACTTCAGGGAAATTTCCCAAACTTAACAACATAGGTGACTACAGTACTCTACAGCACATATATTTAAGCATAATAAAATTATAGTTGATGTTAATTATTATGTATTCCAATGACCTTACTTTGTAATTAAGTTCTGCAGTGATCTTTAAGGCCAATGATTGTTGTTGGGAAAAAGATAGAGAGTTTTGGGAGGTTTGTAGCGTGGATGCACATCATAGATTGATTTGATAGATTCAGTATATGATAAACGAATAGGTGTTGATGTTATGCATTTTTCAATGTTGCACGAATTATTGTCATCTGTTTCAGTTTGAAGTTTGAATGCCTCTCTGCCAAATGATGCACAGTAAAAAACATACATAAAAACATGTTTGATATGAACCGATGATTATATGGTTATGCAATAGGAATATATGATATACGTTTTATGAAAATTAGTTGTAGGAAATGTAAGCATCATATTTTTCATATTAACTCGTGGGAAAGTAGAGGTAGATAAGATTGAAGAGAGCAGTAATATAGCATGCAACTGTGTTTTTGTATACACTAAATGGTAATCAATTCTCATTATAACCCTTTTAACCTTTATAAAATGTATTACTGAAAGGCAAATATGGATTTCAAGGACAATTATGGATATAATTGTTGGTGTTTGTAGACAGAATTATTACTGCAACTAAACCAGAATTTTTGCTTGATGTGGGTGAATCTATATAGAACATCAAATAGTTAATAAAAATAACAAAGTTTAGTCAAATTACATTAATATAGATAACTTAAGGAAACTTGCATAAATGTAAAACTAACAAAGTATAAGTTCATTTATGTAGATAATTTTGACAAACTTGCATACAAATAAACATATAAACATAGATTACTACATAAGTTATTTGAAACATACTCTAAGAACATAAAAAAAATCAAATTTATCAACAATCTCTTCAGGACTATAGAATTTAACAATATTTTTGTCAGTATTTATTATCACATTATTTACAAGCAAATCATCACTCAATTTGTTGCAAAGTTAGTTTTTGATTAACTTCACAGTCAAAACTTGAAATGCTTTTTTTTTTTTTTTGGTTTAACTCAAGACAGCTCAATCTATGAAAGAGAATGTGTATTTTTGTCTTTTCAAATTTTTACTAACTCTTCAATTTTTAGTATCCAGAAACTTCGATGTTGTCTGCCTTATAAACAACTTTGATATTGTTCCACGGTGTGAGGAATATTATTGGGCTCTTTTTTGGATTTTCATCCTAATTTCTCTTCCAGATCTCTCGACTCTTCTTCCTCTTCTAAAATCTTCTTATTATCAACTATCCAAATGACAAATCCTATTTATTGAATCCAATATTCACAAATGCTAACAGCAGTCTCCTAGGAGCAACTGCAACATCAACTCGCCCTATTATTGGGTAGTGCAACAGCACAGGGATCCATGTGATTTATACTACAAAAAAAGTTAAACAATAAATGTTTCAGCCTATCACACACACACACACACAGGGAGGTAGGGAGGGAGGGGGAGAGAGAGAGAGAGAGAGACTGTTCATAGCATATCTCTCATTAAAACGGAGGTAGTCAAGAAATAAATAGTGCTGCCTGCTGAGTCTTATCCTAAGCTTATGTTTGTCACTCGCCTTATGAATGTGAAACCAAAACAATACGTTGTTGTCATCAATTTTCCCGAAGGAAGACAAAGTCACAGCTATATTTCTCATATATGATGGTGATGCACTTGAATTTCAAATCCCAATTAGCTTGTACACATATTTTTAGGATAATCAGTTGCTCTGCTGTTGGGCACCATCATATTCATGGAGTTTGATGGTCTTACTATAACTGTTGTAAAAGGACAAGAATGGTGAAAGAAAAAGAAAAAACTATGGCAAGAGAAGAATGCATACTTGAAATCTGCTGTTTGATGCACTCCAGGTAAATCACATGAATGATGCAGCCAGCATGGATTGAACTTTCAACCTCGCCGGTGGAAGCCGGCTTTCTTAACCAACTGCATACCGATGAGTGGGCACCTAATACACAAATTATATATATCCACCGATTCGTATTTTCGTTTCATAACTGAGTAATGAGTAAGTTGATTGTCTTTATTTATTTATTTATTTATTATCTTTAACTTGTTCAAAGACATATTGGCTAGTGTGATTAACTAGAGTCAAAATAACATTGAAATTGTACATAACGAATGAACAATGTCCCTTGAAGTACTTGATAAAATTAACTGATTGAAATACTTTGCCTTTCATGTTACTTATTTAATTGTTTATCTATGTTAACAAGGAATCTATCTATAAAAGCATGATACTTTTGTTTATCAAGGTTGTTACTTAGTTTGAAAACTTCACACCTTCGTTAAATTATTCTAGGACAAATTTTGATACTAAGCTTACAAAAGAAACATATTCCAGGTATAGACATCAATGCAAAATTATTACAAAACTAGACCATGTTTTCACTAGATCAAAAATGTGTGCTTGCGCATTTTTCAAGTGCGCAAGCACAAATTTAAAATAAATATTGTGCTTGCTCACTTTTAAAGTGCGCAAGCACAAAATATATAGTTGTGCTTGCGCACTTTGAAAATGCACAAGCACAAAATCTAACATTGCAAAAACAAGGATTGGTTTTCTAATAACTTTGCATTGATGTGTATACTTAAAATAAGTTCATTTATGAAGCTTAGTTAAACATAAAGACAACCAGATTCTGTACCAAATTTCCAAACAAATTTTTTTTTACAAATTAAGACACTTTGCTCAAAAGTAGCTCGTCTAGGAGCTTCAAAAATAAACAAATAAATAATCAAATGAAATTCTGATCTTACGTGAACAGACTGGAGATGAAGTCACTTCTCAACTCAGCATTTGGCTTCTCGATGACCGAGACTCCATCAAAAATTACAAATTGCTTTTATGAAACAAAGCTTTGTCAGGAAAACTGCATAACAAGGTTTCAACAGAAATGAAAAGGTTTCAAATATGCAGTCCAAATTATCAGGAAAAAAAAGATATATTATTCAATTTACCCGTGTGCTCATGGAGAGCCCCGCCATAATTCATCAAATTGTCAGCATCGTGAGGGTTCTCGGCGTGAGAAAGCTTGGCGGTCTTTCACGCGTGCTCGGATACCAAAAAAGGATCCAAATTGCTCTCTGAACTTTCCATTTTTCAGTATAATTTATTTTCACTTAGGTTGGGTAAAAAACTTGTTTTTACATATATGAGAACCGGAAATATTTACAGAGGAGCAAAGAACATGGGTCGGTGCAAATTACATGGTTTGTAGGAGTTATAGCTAGTAGAAAAGAGAGAGAAAGTGATTTAGCGGATAAAGGATCAAAAGGGAGGGAAAATTTAGAGCCAGGTTCTTGAGCTTGATTTATTGAAGGCCGTTGAAATTATAGACGGAAGAAATATGTGCTTATTACTTTTATCGTGGGGTCAATGAGTATTGAAGAACATTTAAGGTTGAGGTACCGTCCCGGCGATGAACGGGATGGACGAAGTTGGCGATTCGTCGAAGGCGGACTCCACAAGTTTGCTCAATTCACCTTAACTGTCATAGGCGAGCCGTTCGCGTCGGACGCGAACGGCTCCCCTACAACGATCATATTTTCCCCATCTCTTATATAATCCCCCTCCTCTATCACTCTCCTCACTCACTTTCAAATCTCGATCTAAAAATTCACCAATCCGAGTTTATGTCGTAACAGCACCGTATTTCGGTAATTTTATTTCTGTTTTTGTTCATTTCGTTTAATTTCTTTTCTTGTTTTTCCGACTTTTTTGACATATTTTGTCTTAGAAATGGCGAACAAAATGTACCGAGAAATTCCCGCCGTAGTCCAAGAGTTTGGTCCGCTCACGCATATTTTGAATTTTTACGAATAGCTGCCGAAGCTTATCAAGCTACTGGTCAATCCAAAAAAGGAATTCATAAGAAGATAATGGCAGAACTGAAATGGACGGTTTGGTGCAATTTAAGAAATGAAACGGGCGCAGGAGGGATAATGTTCGAGGAACAATTAGTAGAAGCGAACATTGGTGGATCGATTGCGCGGGGCAATACTTTTTATCTTTTTTGTTTTCTAATTTACCACAACTAATTTATGTTTCTTTATAATTTTAGGAGTTTGGCAACTCGGTTTTGAATTATAGGAGACAGTCGATAGAGAATTCGAACGAACTCGAACAAATTTTTGGTAACATTATTGCAACGGGTGTCAATGCTTTCACTCCTGGCACTACCGAAGATCTCAACGCGCAACAGTCACCCCGTTCTCCTTCTCAAGAAGACATCACACACACGTATTTCGACAGTACATGGGAAACATAAGGTTTTCAAGTCCCACTTGAAGACGTCAACACGCAATGGTCGTTTAAACAACCTACACAAACACATGGTGTAGATTCTTCTTCTAGGTCTCGATCAAGCAGAAGAAGACAGACGGAGAACGAGGAAAAAATGGATGCACTTGTTGATATGATGTATGAAAAACATAAAAACAAGAAATATCGTTCTGACATAAATAGTCCATCCTCTAATCCATCCACTAATGTTAGTAGCTCCCCTTATGCTAATGCAAGCCCACGGTCCACTACCCCATGTTCAGATTTGAAGGCTACAATTGAGCGTGTGAAGAAATTTGAAGACATTCAACTTTTCAAAGTAATTTCACTACTCCAAATTAAGGACAATTGAGATACGCTCACACTTTTGGAAGACGACGAAGCCCGAGAATGGTTGCGGTACGAGATCGACAAATGCAATCATACAATCAGATAGCAACAGTGTATGATATCTATGCCACCACCAGTCTTTCCACCTACATTTTAACCTAACATTCCACCAACCTTTCCACCTACATATCCACCGAACTTTCCACCTACCTATCCACCACAATACCCACCGCATTAGTTTGTATTTATACATTTTGTTTTGTATTTCGTATTTTGTATTCTGCATTTTGAGTTCTGAACTATGTATTCGGTATTATGTATTTTATATTCTGTATTCGATAAATATCTATTTTATTTAAAAATAATTAACACATATAAAATAATAATATAAATAATAACTTTGTCCCTTTCGCATTGCCCCTTTCGTAAAATAACGCATTTCCCTTTCGCGAACTTACTCTTTCTTAGTCTCTTTCGTTTGCTCCTTTCATTTGCCGCTTTCATTTAAAAAAAGAACGCACCTTGAAACATTGATGAAGTGTAAGGGGAAAAAACTCAGAAGTTCATAAACTGAATGCAGTGTTACCCCTCCTTGGTTTCGATAAATTTGTAGCACTAAATTCTAAAAAAAAAAGCACTGTTCATGTTTATGAAATTACTTTTCTATCGCTATCGTGATCGATTGCGGTCTCAACTGACTGACTGCCACTACATACCTTGTCCGTTCTAGTCTTTCCATCGCAACCACGTCATTATGGAACTGCAGCTACTGAAGGAATTGTGTTTGGTATTCAAATTCTCGAGATGTATTTACCTATTGAGTCTGATCTCATTCAGGAACACAAAATTGGGAGGCATGGATTAAAGTTAGTGATAAATCCATCATTATTTACGACATTTCTTAATAGGTTTCCTGCACAAAGGATAGTTGGGGAATCTTTGCTTTTAATTGTCATACCTGAAGTTTTTTCCATGCTTTAAAATAATTGGATTAGAGATCTCGTACAACGAAGGTTATTCTTGTTGTATGTAAATTACCTCAATGCCTATGTTGCAATGTTGATCTTAAGGTCTGTCCTAAACATGTTATAAATGGTCTACGCTCCAAGGAGGCCTCTTACTGATTTGACAATTCCCTCTATCCTGTAAAATGAGCTTGGTGTACCCTCGTATGAGTAGAGATTTAATAGTTAAACGATCAAATTCTTTAAACTAAAAATGCATTAGTTACCAAATTCAAAAGCTCAATTGGTCGTGACTCTACAACCTTATAATGGACACATATCAAAATTTATGATCATTCAAACAGTCATTAATAATTCCAAGACCGTAAGAATATTCAATACATTTCATAATGTATAATCATGCATGTTAATATTCTAAATATTACAAATATCTGTCTCGCAAATTTTTAAATTAAAATACACACCTGACGCCACCACAAAGACCATGAAGTGTATCATTCAGCTCTTTTCAAGCAATGTTTGTTCAGTGTTATTGATACAATGATACCATTCTCACTGAGATATAGATATCCTGATAAAAAAATGTCATTCACTCACCTAGAAGTATGTAAATATCCAGATAAAAGATGATGCTAACAGAATACTTTGCTGTATTCAAAAGGGAAAAATTATAATTGGACAAAGCTGATTGCTCTAGATTAGATGATGAAGATAAAAATAAAATCAGCTTATTTGGATGTACAAAATGGATATTAAAATTTAATGAAGTTAGACAATGATTTAACAAATTGAAAGGAAGATGTACAACCATAACTAAAACTAAAATAGCCTTTGTAATCCATCATTTGAACCGAACAATTTTCAAGTGAATCTAGGCATTGAGACGGAGACGGGATGATTCAAGAACTTGGTGGCAGGTTTGAAAGGGCTATGTGAAATGGCCTTAACAATCCAGAGTCAAAATATGAATAAGCATTGTGATCGGTACCGATCATAAAAGTGATTGGTATCAATATGATTACCCTATGGAATCTTGGAGACATATGACTTGATCGAGGAACGAGATGACATAGCAAACGTATTGATGATCAGACGATCGTGCTTATGAGGCCCACTTCTAAAAGAGTAGGCAATCAACTCTAAAGTTGTGCAAAAATAGAACATCTCCATAGGAGGCAGTTCATGTCAGCACTGATATGATTTGATGGACAAAGTTGTGAATGAAACTTGAAGACTTAGAGATACAAGCAGGTGTGGAAGAAGGATCTCAAATGGCCTAGCCTAAATCAAATCGGTACATATCATAGTTGTGATCGGTACCAAGATGATTTTTCCTACGAGATGACTCGTTCTTCCCTCCTACTTTCTCGGATCTGGAATTTTACCTGGCCTTTCATGATCTAACTACTCTATTGGGCGATTCTGCTATAAATAGAAGCATAATGGCTACTAGAAAAGGACTTTCACACTCTTTTTGGCTTCTGCCTTCTTCGTCTTTTATTCTCCACACAATCCTTGTCCCTTTGAGTCTATTTTTTCTTTTTTAGATCTAATTTTTTTTAAAGCTCTTGTACTTGTGATAAATCCAATTCTAATAAGTAAAGTAGACGTATGCCATAGAATTTACTGAATCACTATAAAATTCACTATGTTTCTTACTATTTTTGATGATATTCATAGATCTGTCTCGTTTCTAGTTGATTGGGGGTGTTGAACTAACTTTTGGTTTAACATTTTTGGTGCTTTTGCCTAGAATAGAGCTTCTCAAGAGTAGATCTAACTTAGTATTATGGATTAGAGCATCTAGAAGTTAAAAGCAAATCTGAAGTAACGACCCTTAGGAAATATAGACGATCTGGAGCTGTGGTAGGTAGAGAAGATGAAGCTTCTCACAATAATGAAGAAACTAACCAGACGATGACTGCTTTGCTAGGATCATTTGCTCCGCAAGAGATTGTAACAAAGGTTGGATTTGATAGGATGATGGCTGAATTGAATTAGAGGAAGGTAGACACCGAGAAAGTGCTCCTTGATAGGATGGAGCAAGTACTGTCTTGTTGACCCAGTAATCCCAAAAGCGTAGGAAAAGCTGGAGAGATGCGTTATCTTCAAGTTTTGGAGAAGAGAATTCATCTTTATTTTATCATAACAGAAGAGATGGAAAACAAAATATGATGGAAAAGATTGCTTGAGCATCAAGGAAGACCACATATGAAGTTACCAAATTTTAGCCATGGCCGGAGTGATCGATACAAAATCAAAATCAAATCGATGCCGATCACAATGATGATGGTCCTAGAATTTGATTTTTTAATATCGTCAACTTGTCAAATAGTGAAGATGATTTGTAGGTCACTGACAACGATGTTGGGCAAAGTTCTAGTATGTAGAATACTGGTGGTCAAGTGAACACCTTAGAACCAGCCAGGCATTATAGAAGATCAAGAGCCATGATTCTCCAAGGGATAGAAGAGTCTGGATGTCATCAAACGAACCGAGAGCATTGTAGAGTCAAACACTCAGGGTTGTCCTTGATGGTCGCCCTCTTGATAACCAAGGCAATCAAGAACATATCGTTGATATGATAAGGAGAGCAATGAATGAAAATCCATGGAGAAAGAATGAGGAATGAAGCTCAGCACCTAATAGGACCACATTCACTAATGATATCCTACAGGAGAAGTATCCCAGAAAGTTTGTTATAGCAATGATGCCATCGTATAATGGGACAACAGACCCTAGATAACATCTATTGAAATACGAGTGACATATGGATGGTGTCAGAGCTACCGATGCAATAAGGTATATGTGCTTCTCCACATTCTTAAATGGGGTGGCTATGATGTGGTTTGCTAGGCTGACGTTGAAATCCATATCTATATTAGATCAATTAGAAAAAAGTTATAGTGCAGTTCAAGCTCAATCCTACTCGACCGAAGGACTGATGTCCTTGTCAAGTATTCATCAGCGAGCCGAAGAGATCTTAAAGGATTTCTTAAGTTGATTTAACGTTGCTGTAATAGAAGTAAATGATCCAAATGAGGATATTGTGTTGAAGATGCTAATTTGGAGAATACACCTGGACATTGATTTTGGCAAATAGATGAAGATGAAGCAGTGACCCATCATGGAGGAATTTTGTCGAAAGGCAACCCAGTATCTGCGCTTGGAAGAGGAAGATATGGCCACCAGAAAAGCTAGCGAGAAATAGTCAACTGAATTTGTGCAAAGCAATTCTACTACTAAGTATATCAATGAGAGCATCGGTAACATTGCGGTGAATGTGGGAACCAGTAACGATAATAAGAAATGATAAATCAAGGTGTTGGAGGTAAAAATATGATACCAAAAAGTGTTCGAGATACTTGAAACTTGGAGATTATAATCCGTTGAATGATATGATTGAAACTGTACATCTTGTTATGCAAGGAACTGAGAATTATAAGAAGTCGTCTCGGAGGGAGGCAATCGAGGCTAAATGACCTCAGAGAAGTATTGCCGCTTCCTTGACACTCATAGGAATAATACCAATGACTTCCATTATTTAAGAGATGTGATCAAAGATAGATATGTAAGAAGAAGTTACAACAGTATGTAAGAGACCCATAGGATGGTGGGCAAGATGTTAGACCTTAGGAGTAGAACGCTTAGAGGAACCGACCTAAACGCAACGGAGAAGGGCTTAGGCGATAACATGGTAGAATCATGATTAAGACAATAATTGGAGGACCTCTTCTAGTAGAGAAAAGATGGAACGAGATGGAGCGGTACGAGAGGTCGTCAAAGCACGTGCCGTAAGTTTTTTTGCTGTCGAAGATAGGGCTCTGGAAAAACAACTAAAAATGATGAGTGATAATATTGTTTTTCGAGATAAAGATGCTGATGGGGTGCAAACACCGGTGCTTGACCTCATTGTGATTATGGCCATGATAGGGCCAACAACTGTGCATCAAGTTCCGATTAACAGGGGAAGCTTAGTTAACAATATGTTCAAAAGGACTTTCGATCAGATGAAGATTAGTCTGAAGGATGTCAAGCCATGTAAATCCAGAATTCAAAGATTTATCAAATATGTGAAGGAACCTATTGGAACTATTGACCTTTTGGTGGAGTTAGGTGAAGGTGACGGCGAGATTATGCGAGTATAGACCATCATGATTTTAGATGAAATTTCTACTTATGATGTTTTTCTGGGCGACCGGCCCTTTCCAGCTTTAAAAAAGCGTAGGCCCCATGGTGTTTTATGATGGATTTTCTCATGGAGAATAGGATTGGAGCTATTCAGTGCGATCATAGCATAGGTCATGAATGTTATGTCACTAAGCTCAAAGAGGCGAAGTGACATAAGAAAGAAAAAATTGCAGAGAAAGCCCTCTACATCAAGATTGCGGACGCATAGCAATAACCGCTCAAGCCTTGGCTTGGGACCCATAGCAAGTTCTACAAGCCTATAAATCCCCAAAAAAGAGCCAGAGGATACGAGGGCGATACCAGCGGAGTTGACGATCAACATCCTGTTCGATGAGGATAATCCCACTAGCGTCCTCGAGGTTGGATTGCGCCTCAACATAAAAATGAGAAAGGAATTGGTAGGGTTTCTCCAAGCAAACCTGGATATGTTTACTTAGACACATTCCGATATATATGGAACATCGCTGAAGATAGCATGTCACACATTGAATGTGGACCCAAGATTCTATCCTATGAAGCAGAAGAGACGCATTCTGGGACCATAACAATCCACTATGCTGAAATAAGAAGTGGATAAGTTGAAAGCAAATGGCTTTATCTACGATGCCCTATACTCTGAATGGGTATCGAACCCTGTGTTGGTTAGGAAGCCAAATGGAAAATGGTGGGCATGCATCGATTATTCGAACTTGAATAAAGCATGCCCAAAAGATCACTTCCCGTTGCCGAAGGTAGACCAACTTGAGAACTCAATAGCTGAATAAGAACTGCTATCCTTTATGGATGCATATTTCGGCTACAATCGATGCACATTCCAAATTAGGAGCACGCGAGTTTCATCACTGATTTGGGCTTGTACTGCCATCGAGTGATGTTGTTCGGATTGAAGAACATTAGAGCTACCTACAAGTGATTGGTAAATAAGATGTTCGAAAATCAAATCCGACGGACGATGGAGGTTTATGTGGACGATATATTAGTAAAGTCACAGCAATCGATGAACCACATTAATAACCTCATTGAGATGTTAGAAGTGCTTTGGAAGTACGAAATGAAGCTCGGTACAATGAATTGTTCTTTCAAAGTCGCATCGAGCAAATTTCTAGGTTCATCATGAACTCAAGTGGAATTGAAGCTAATCCAGAGCATATTCAAGCGTTAAAAGATGTCATTGCCCCCAAAAACAAGGACGGAAATGTAGAGCATGAACGGGAAAGTCATTGGGCTGAGTCGATTTATCTCAAAAGCAATGGAAAAGTTTATACCGTTCTTTAACACCCTCAAGAAGGAAAAAGGAAAATTTGTTTGGACCAAGGAATGCCAGAAAGCTTTCCAAAAATTGTTAAGAGTATATGGATAGACCATCAATCTTATCAAAGCCTTTGGAAGGAGAAGATATGTTCACTTACTTGGCAATATCTGCTTATGCACATAGTGCGGCCTTGGTACGTGAGGAGTCAAAGATCCAAAGGCCTGTATCCTATCCTGTATCAATAAGCAATTTACCAGGGAAAAAAGGACTGCTCAAAGTTAGAGAAATTAGCATACTACTTGTTTATTGCTTTGAAGAAACTATGACCATATTTCCAAGCTCATCCAGCAAAGGTTCTAACTAATCAACCCCTATGGCAAGTGTTATCTTTACTTATATAGTGGAGGAAAACCGCTATAAAATCCTATAACAGTGCATTAATAAATGCTATATGTCGACACACTGCATCAAATTGGTAAATTAGAACCACATAATATTTTTACATTGAAACAGTTTTTTGATGTTTCTAACTCAGCATGCTCAACCCTAGCTAACCTAAACAAAAACAGAAAACGTTTCCAAATCCAAAACAGGCTACCTCTTTCTCAAATAGATCTCGCTCCCATTAGATCTAATGTCGAGCTCTCTATCAACTTTGGTTGATCAATCCGATGTTTTTTCTTCTCTCCGTTGATCATTTTGCTTATCATGCTTTATAAATCTTCTCTGAGAACCCTAAGGTACCGCATCATCATAAATCTCAAATTCATTTTCATATTTAATGCATCGGTAAGATTTCACTATTACAAAACAGGTCCTTTGCGTCGGTTGTTTACCCCTGTTACTTCGGTTCAATAATCGTAGCAAATGTAGATATTGTTACGGTTGTAGAGCCAACGCAACAAACCACTTTTTTGCTATGTTTGTTTATAACAACCGACGCAATAGGGTTCTTTTTTGCGTAACAAACCAGCAGTTAGCTTCAAAAGTGTGGCCTGTTGCTTCGGTTGTTTAAACAAAAGATGCAATAAGCCACTTTTTTGCAATGGTTGGTTCTTGCAACCGTAGCAACAGAATGACATTTGGCTTCAAAAGCATGGCTTGTTGCTACGGTTGTTTATTATAACTGACGCAGAATATCTTCCTTTAAAAGAGCTAGTTTAGTCATATTTCATCTCTGCCTTGAGTAACAAATCATATGTTAATCAAAGGATAATTCTTTACTCAATATAGCTCATAATTTTAAAATGAACCATATTTTATCTATGTCAAAGAGTCGCAATAGTAACACATATATAAGAAAATGAATATCAAACTAGCACAATAGTAACATATATGCCTTCGGTATCAAGTCATATTTTATCTATGTCAAATATTCCTTAGGAAATCGTACCTAACAAAATGATGTAGAAATTAATTCAGTCATCCTTCAATCTCTTGAGCAACCTTCACTCTCTTTTACAGTCCCATAGAGCCAGCACAAAACTTTATTAGCAAAAGCTAGGCATACGCCATCCTGTCAGATTAAATTACATAAAACTTTTAAGAAATCATAGTATGATTAACTTCTACACATAATTGTAAACTTTTTTTCACAGTATAGTGAATACATGTATGTTTGAAAATCTATATTACCTTCTTAAATGGAGGCAAGTGTAATTAAGTATATACACACACAAACATAAAGGATAAGGATCAAAAACCCATAATGCTCCAGTTTTATTAAAAAGCTTCTGTCACCACTCACTTCAAATTCTAAAACACTATTATATCATCTAATTAGATGTTAGAGCTGCCACAAATATTTATATGCATATCATGTTGTTTATATTTCATTCATCACATTGTATCATTTAACATAGCATAGTACAATGTTTGAACTATAGTATATCTTGGCTAAATTTGATTTTTCCTTTGGCATTCCTGCACAAGAATAATCAATTTTGTTCCAATAGTTGTGAATTAGAACAAGTGGGTTATGGAATTAGCCATTTAATTTGATACTACTACTAAGACTTAAATCATATAAAATATGAAGTTTTAACATAATAACAGGACTATACAAAGGGTATATTATCATGATTGGGAAATTTGCATCATTTTTCCTACACATAATGATCTCAAGTGATAAATGACATCCCCAAGTCTGAAAACATGATTCTCCTTAATTAACATATGCTCCTAAGATGCCTATATGTGCTTATATATCATATAGTATATAACTAAAAGGTACTATAGTACATTCTGATATTTAGAGAATAACGAAGTAAGTCTAAGTGTTTTTTATTCTCTAAAAAAAATCGCATAAGGATACATCAAAGTTAATAGAAGTGCAATTTTCATTGTTTTGACTTGCACGTATGAACCAAGACAAGGAGTAGAGCACCTGGTTTAGTTCATCTTTTACTGAAATCTGAAATAATGCATGTTAAGCTTATATCTCTATCTCTACTATCTCTACTGTTAATAAAAGGAATTCAGCAAATAGAATTTCCATTGTGTCTTTCTGAAATTCTGAAAATACCTCCATCCATCAACGAAATCTCACACCGGTTTTCAAACTCCACCACCTCTTCTTTTCAACTATATATCAAAGGGCTATCAATTTATCACCGACACTATAAACAAAACAACTTGAAATAAAAGTGCTATGACAACCAAAACATTTACCCTTACAACACACATCCATCGACTCATATTTTATATTAAATAAAATTTGAATATCTATATCTATTGGATGCACTTACGTGCGGTTTATACCAGTGTCCAATAAGGAAAATGTTTGGAACTGTTTTCCCCCCTTCTATTGTTAAAGAAAATTCAACTTCCTATATAATCGAAAAATAAAGGAAGAATCAAGACTATGGATTGATTAAATTTTTAGGGAGTATAGCAATGCAAAATGATCGAAAATTGAAAAGGTCACAGCATAACCCATGCATGTCGCCTGATGATTCCCTGGTAACGTAATCATCGAAGACTGTTGAAAAGAGAAACTTTGTACATACATTATAGGCTTAATTACACATCAATTGGAACTAGAAGAGAAATTCAGTTCAATTGTACAAAAAACACATTTTTATAGTCTACAATCCATTTCCATAATATAAATTAGTTATTATAAAGTTCCATAGTAATCTAAAGTAATTTAAGTCTAATAGACCTACAAGGAAAATAAAATGGAATATTGCTTCGCACATCAAAATTATTCATGTTTAAGTTATTAGCTAAGTATTAAATAGTATCATTTTTAGGTTCAAAATGATATATTTTCTTATTTGAATTCTTGAACAATACATTGATTATTATTAATAAAAAAATTATATCTCAAGGATAAATCAATCCTATATATGTGTATGCATTTGTTTAATTTACAAATAATAATTAGAAGTCAAAAATCTTAGTTTAGTAATAATTTCATTGCGCTTTATTAAAATTCTAGAATAATGCTTAGTTATTAATAATGCAAGTAATTATTTTCCAACATATTTGTCATTGTTTAGTCTTAATTTAATGGAAAATTGACTTCTTGAGATATATTTTTTATTTATTACATTGACTATGCGGAAAATGAAAACAAGAGTCATCAAAAGCAATTTAAATCCTGTTTGGAATCAAGAACATATGTTAGCAAGCTAGGTTTTAGAACCGAGCAAGCTCGGTTATAAAAATTTATACTGAACCAGCTCAATTACAAAAACCGACAAGCTCGGTTTTAGAGCTGAACTTAGCTCAGTTACAAAAACTGAGCTCGGCTCGGTTTTAGAATTGAGCTTAGCTCAGTTACAAAAACTGAGCTTAGCTCGGTTAATAAGATTGATTTCAGCCATTGTACCTTATATAAAGTCTTTAGGCTTTGAGTGAGTTTAATTATTCCCCAAACAAATCTACCATACATGGATGTAATTTTAAAATATATGTACCTTTTGTTGTTTTGTGCTAATCAAAATTGGATATATAAAATTTGATCTTACAATATGTTGAAATCATTGCATATTTGAATATTTTATGGCTTTACTCCATCTTTAATCAAGACGGGTGCACCTTCACTTTCAATCTATAATAAATCATTTCCTCTAATGTTAATCTTCTTATCCTTTGTTAGGAAATTTGACTGTCTAATTATTATTTTTATTGTACTTCATTTTCACCTATCAAGCATGATCATGTCTTAAGCAAATACCACACCCATGCGCCATACATTGGAAATGCCTACAGCAAGTTGAAAAAAGAATATATTGTTGCTTCTCAAAATTTAGAAAGTAAATGAAAAGAGAAAGTGGAACAATTAAGACAAACATAAAGTATGCTGTACAAGTGCTAACAGTTTTCTTGGATCATGTTATATGTTATTCACCTATATAACTTTATTTGATAAATACAAGTCATAACTTTAACCCACATTTTAAGCATATTCATTTTTCATAACACACCCATGATGAAATACTATTATATTTTTTTTTGAAGGAAAAATACTATTATATATATATATATATATTTCCTTTTCCCTGTTACTCTTTCTACACTTAAATTGGTGACTCATTTTAAGAGGATGTGTTAATCAATATTAGTTTAAAGACAACTTGTCAAAATGATTTTATCACTGTTTTACTTATTTTGATGATAACAAAGCAATGAAGCAAAAATGAAATGCTTAAATGGACAGATAATAAAGTTGAGTTAAAGAGAGTTTGATGTCTCTTATGAAGATTATTTCATCTTGTTTTCTTATGTTTTTCCCGCAATTTCTTTATAGGGAAATAATATGAAGGACAAAATTCATCAATATTTTAGCTTCAAGGACATGCTCTCAATTTTTTAGTTAGAAGGACAAACTTTTCAATATAATATAACAGAAGGACAATTTTTTAGCTTCAAGGACAGCGCTACTGTGTAGTATTAGTTTTGTGAACTTCAGTAGCAGCTTTGAAGTATTTAACATTTTTTGATTTGTAGTAGTATTTTTATGATTTTTAATATCATTTTGTAAGTGGAGTGTGTAATCTTAGACTACATGTAGTGAAAACTTTACTTTGTGGAAGCTTTTCCCAGTAGATCTTTTATCACCCAAATCACAGAGAGATAAATTTGGATAAAAAATAAACGCACATGAAATAAAAAACCATTACACGATAAATTCCACCAAACCACCCTCTTTATTGATTCATCAAAATTTGTTTACAACTAATCGAACAAAATAAAAGTAAACAAAATACAAATTGAACCAATAACCAAATTGAGAAAGGGAGTCTTGATCTCTATGGCTGAAATTGTTAGAGAAGGAAAACAAAGATGAAAGAAGAGAGAGTTAGCTAATAGATTTTCACACATTTTACACTCTCTCTTCTAGGCTCTATTTATAACATTAATTACTTAATGCCCAATTTAATATTAGATGCCAAAAAATAAATTGATTAGCTAATTAGAGGGAGAAATAAATATGACCAAATCTACCTATTAATTAGGGGAAACAAAATTTTCTCTTTCTTTTTTTTGCATATTTATTTTCTTCTAGTTGTGATTTTGTATCACCAAAATTTAACATTTCACCCTGATGCAAAATCGCATATCTCCAACATATCAAGCATGTCATCTCTAGACCTATCACAACTCCCTATATCTCAATCATACCAAATTACAAAACTCTACCGCTGCCTACAAGTGATGCATCTCCTACCATGAGGTGAACCACACCAATCGGTCTCAAAAGCGTTTGTAATACCACAAAGAACTCCATACAATCTTTGTGGATTTTCCTACTCGACACCCATCTACCACTTGATCTGAGCTCTTTACATGATCACTATCGATCCCTTAAGCATCATCAACATGAAGACCTCTGTCTAAAATATGATTCTCAACATGATCATCATAAACAGTAAACACATTAACCTCTCCACCTGACTGTGGACTAGGCTCTCTAACTGTTACTTGCTTTCCATAGTCGATGACATGACCAAACAAACTATAAAGGTTTCCTTCTTCCAATAATCCTCTCATTCCTACACGACCACCCATCTTCACTCTCAAAACTCCACATCGAGTCTCATAAGTGCAACCACGATGATCCAACTGATCGAGAGAAATAAGATTATATGAACAAGTAGGTACATGTCTTACTCTAGAGACTTCTCTAACCACACTATCATGCATATGAAACCGGATAGATCCAATACCATGAATCGGTAGCTCTTCTCCATTGGCTGTCCTAATCATGCTAACACTCTTCTCATAAAAATGGAAACAATTAGCATCTCTACAAATGTGAAAACTGGCTTCCAAATCCATCTTCCAAGGCTTTTCTTCACTAATGAAGACATCACAAGAAGTATCACTGTCGTTACCTTTAGCTATGCCCGCCCATGTATCACTGTCACTATATATAGCCTTCTTTTGATCCCTTTTATATGCTTCACACCTATTGCGCATGTGACCCTTTCTACGGCAATAATAACAAATATACTTTTCGATATACCTTTACCATTTGAGACTTTCTTCTTCGAACTTGTATCCTTCTTCGGGTCCCTTGCTACCATAGCCTTATCATGAACTAATTTCACACATGACCCTTTTCTTCTAAGCTCCTCATTCAAAAGACTACTTCGAGCGGTTTTAGGTGAGATAGTTTCATTAGCGTTGGAATTATTTAATGAAACGACCAAAGTTTCCCGACTTTCTGAAAGTGAACTCATCAATAAAAGAGCCTGTAACCCATCATCAAATTTGACCATCATATTTGCCAATTGATTTATTACATCTTGAAATTCGTTCAAATGATCTGTAACCGACTTCTCTACATCTAATCTCAGTTGAACCAACTTTCAAACAAAAAAAGCCTTACTTGTAGCACTCTTCGACTCATACAAAGATACCAACTTGTCCCATAAAGCCTTCAGGGATTCACAACTAGCCAAATGATGGAAGACTGAATCATCAAGATACCGATGAATCAATGGAATTGCCTTCTTATCCATCTTCTTTCATTTTCCCTCCTCTACGTTAGAGGGCTTCTTCCCATCTCCATCAATCGGATCATGAAGATCATTGAGGTACAAAACATCTTCCATCCTAGGCTTCGAAATACCCCAATTTTTTTCCATCCATAACAACCATCTTTGAAAAAGAAATAAAATCCGACTTCTCAGTAATTTTTCAAATCCAAAATTACTCTAAGCTTTGCAATGATCTTGCTCTGATACCAATATGTAGTGAAAAATTTGGTTTGTGAAAGCTTTTCCCAATAGATCTTTTATTATCCAAATCATAAAGAGATAAATTTGGATAGAAAAAAAACGGATATGAAATCAAAAATCAATACACAAGATATTCCACCCAACCACCCTCTTTATTAATTCACCAAAATTTGTTTACAATTAATCGAACAAAATAAAAGTAAACAAAATACAAATCGAACCAATAACCAAATTCAGAAAGGGAGTTTTGATCTCTATGGCTAAAATTGTTGGAAGAAAAGAACAAAGATGGAAGAAGAGAGAAATAGCAAATAGATTTCCATACATTTTACACTCTCTCTTCTTGGCACTATTTATAACATCAATTACTTAATGCTCAAGTTAATATTAGATGCCAAAAAATAAATTGATTAGTTTATTAGAGAGAGAAAATATAACCAAATCGGCCTATTAATTAGGGAAAATAAAATTTTCTCTTTCTTCCTTTATGCATATTTGTTTCCCTCTAGTTGTGATTTTCTATCACCAAAATTTAACGATGCTATTTTGTAATAGCATTTTACGAGTTGTAATAATATATTTAATTGAATTAAATAAGAACAAAATAATACTATATAGTATCAGTTTTGTTCAACATTCTTGTCGTATTTTACTTGTAATAAAAATTACAATTGTAATATCATTTTATTTTATTTTTAATACTTATTATGTTTGTAGTAGGAATTTCTAAATTGTAGTTGTTCTTTTTTGAATTGTAGTTGCAGTTTATACACATTTAATATGATTATAGTAGCATTTTATGAATTATAATATGAGTTATAATAGCAGTTTATAAATTTTAGTAGTAGTTTTTGAACAAATGTATCATTTTATAAATGAAGTGTGCATTTATTATGTTTGTAGTAG
Source organism: Allium fistulosum (assembly GCA_030737815.1). NCBI lineage: Eukaryota > Viridiplantae > Streptophyta > Magnoliopsida > Asparagales > Amaryllidaceae > Allium > Allium fistulosum. The sequence continues at coordinate 270,364,075 of CM060906.1, read as the reverse complement.
AGGATTATGAATTTTAGTTTTTTTTTGAGTTGTAGTAGCAGTTTATACACATTTAATAGTACTTATGAATTTTCTTAGCAATTTATACACATTAATAGTATTTATGAATTATAGTAGCAGTTTTGTACACATTTTATATTTTTTGATGGTAGTAGTAAATGATACTGTATACACATTTTGATAGTAGCAGTTTTATACACATTTGATAGTAATAGTTTTTTGATAATAGATATATATTTGATAGCAGCAATTTTATATACATTGATAGCGACATCTTTTGATAATAGATATACATTTGATAGTAGTAGTTTTATACACATTTGATGGTAGCTGTTTTTTGATAGTAGATATAAATGATAATGTGCAGTATCGATTTCTCTGTTTTTTTAATTAATGATGCACTTTTTTTTATGTGCAGTAGGATATGTATTGATAATGATTATGAATGAGTAGATTAAAATTGGAAAAGTAGAAGTATATGTATTTAGCTTATAAGGACATTAATGATACTGTCTAATATCATTTTATTTAATAAAAGGAAACTGATACTGCATGTAGTGTCGAACTTGCTACTAAAATTTTATATTTTGGAGATTGTGGTGGTATTGGAAGTGATGACGAGACTGGTGGTGCAGATGATGGTGGTGGGTGATGGTGCATGGAGTGGTGGTTGGTAATTTTGGTTGTTTATCCTTGTGACTAATTTTAGGAGAATGTTTGTCTTTCTTGCTAAAATATGGAGGTTGTGCCCTTGAGGCTAAAAAAATACAAAATTTCCCCTTTAAACTAATTCCCCTCTCTTCTTTAACTATAACACCCATTATTACACTCAATGGTTGCTACACTAATTATTTCTACTTCTCATACCATGTTTAAAATCACTCATTATTACATTTATAAGGGCTAAAAAAACTATATTCCACAGAGGGAATAGACTTTTATAGGGGTTCGCATTTCAGTCTATAAGTTGTAGTATAAAGGATGCTTCATGAATCAGACAATAAAGCAGATGATATTACCACAGATCAAAATTTAAGAAATCAATTGATCCATGCGGACTTAACCTAGCTTTATCACCGTATAGGTTCTTATATAATCAATATTCCCATATAGGGTTATTCTCGACATCAACATCATTATAGAAACACGATAAAAAACTTCTCCGTAAATATACTTTTTATCATTCATATTAGCGACAACGATTGTGGCGCCCCACCTCTATGCTCACGCTAGCCAAGGACACTACTGGGTAATGCCGTCGACTAGCGCGAAGAATAAGGCTGTTGAGGAGCGACCATCTGTGCAATTGCCTTGTGCGAGCACTGATATGTCAGATAGTATAACATGCATTTCATTTCAAGAGGAAATCCAATATACCGATACAAACTCAAAGCTATCCCACAGTGGCTAAATGGACCTCGAAAACAAATATAGAAATAAGCATAACATAAATCAGTCATAGATGTTCATATCTCAAAGGCGGAAACAGATATGAATATAACACATAAAAGTGTACATCAGAGTAGTGGTCAAATAAGATCCACAATATCATAAAAGAATAGTTACAAATGCTAGACAAAAGAATAATTATACATCAAGCAGTCTCCATCTCTAATGTATAATAACAAAAACTACTAATCTAAAGTAGTTAGCCAAAAGTCAGGTGACAAGCCGTGATAAGAAGTCAAGAAGAAGCACCTGAAATATCTCGGTCTGACCCAAGTATTATTTAAGAAGAAATAATAAACGGATCAGTCTAGCTATAAATATCAGATAAACTGAGATAGGATAAGAGGGATGACCAAAAATGTATGATAACAAAGAAATGCCATACTGTGGCAAGTATGCATCAAATTACAACAAAAAAATCATACAATATCTCAAGAATCTCAAAACACCAAAAAGAATGTCATATTCTTTATTTTATTCACCAAACCACAAATATTGACAAACATATCGTTGTCAGTCACATAATGAGGTGAAACACAAATTCTAGAAATCACAACGAAAAATCCAGAAATCACAAAAAAGGGGGAAGGCCTATCACAAACGGGAGCATGAAAACTCATCAACACGTGTATCACAAACGGAACGCTATTCCATGGGTCGCTAACCCAATAAATGAACCGAACATCGATGCATCCTAAAAGATACGACTCATGCACAGATTCGGTCGTGGTACATTCCCTACGCGGATAAATGAGCCGAACAACGACGCACCCTAAAAGATTCGACTCATGCACAGACTCATTGACCCGATTGCTCCACGAACGGTCCGAAGACCATGGGTCGCTACCCCGCCAAATTTGAGCCGAAGCTCCCCAAATGGGTTTTAATCCTCATACCAACGAAGAAACATCGCTCAATCGCTAGTCTAAATCACAAAACGATCATCAATGATCGACAAGTGTAAATTACACTAAGCTAGTAAATATAAGAGTTTAGCTTCATGTCCCATAACCACTAGCTTAACTCAAATATTTACGAACAGATTGTAGACTTCCACTCGAAAATAAGTGTAAATTACACTAAGCTAGTAAATATAAGAGTTTAGCTTCATGTCCCATAACCACTAGCTTAACTCAAATATTTACGAACAGATTGTAGACTTCCACTCGAAAATTGTCACAAGAGTTCAATCGAACAAGTCCAAGAATTAACCGGCGAAGTAAACGCAAGCGTTTCATACCACTTGTTTTGCTAAGCCGTTTAATTAGATTTTCTCATACGAATGAGGTAAATGTTTGTATATACTAATAGATTGAAAAACGGTTTTATAAACGAGCTTTGTATTAAAAATAGAGTTGAAATCGTCTTTGTGAAAGAGTTTGAATATTTACTACTAGTATAGAAACCTTTGTATTTAGAAGTGACAAGTCACAAAAATGATTGTAGAAACAATCAATCACTAAAATCCACATACGAAGACGTGAATCAAATCCATAGAAATCGATGCCGAATCCATCAAAATGGATATACCCAAAAATCCCGAAATAGAAGTCATCAAAATCGGTAACAAATGATAACAACAAAATGGAGAGTCACGAATCGATTAACATTTGAAATTTCAAGCAAAGTAAGCAATTGGGGCTGAAGCAAGCAGGTCAGTCGACTGAACCAGGTGGTCAGTCGACTGAACCAGGTGGCCAGTCGACTGACACAGGGATACGAATTCTGTATCCCCAGGGTCAGTCGACTGACCTAGATGGTCAGTCGACTGATACAGACCCTGTCAGGACCCGCAAATCCGTACCTCTTGATTAAACACTAATCTCCATTGATTGACTCAAAATGAACGGAAATACGAACCATGATGGTTTAAGAAAGAAGAAAAAGGTAGAAGAAGAAGAAAATAGAAGAAGAAGAAGAAAGAAGAACAACAGGATAACACAGAAACAGAACCAATATCAGAATCTCACATTCGCAGCGGAACAATATATAATAGATAATCACTAGTCTTTTAAAACAAAGAACTATATCTGTTTTATACATACATAAACAAAGTCAATATACAACTCAATACAACACAGCACATCAATGGACAGTTGTATAACTTGTCCTCATACAGAATACACAGCGGAATAAATAATATCAGATACAAATACTACGTCTCGCCATCCAGCTTGCTTCCAAAGCTCCAGAATATCCTGATAACATAACTCTAGACTGCCCGTGTGGAAATTGGTGGGCATCCAGAGTTTAGAAGGGAAACAATAAACTCCGAGTCAGTCATGGTGACTGGTGTGAGATCATAAAACAGTTTATCTTTAAAATCACAATAGGAAGATTTTTAAAGTCAATTTCGCAATGCTTTTGAAAAATGAAACTACCATAAGACCTCCCGCCACACACACAATGCAAACGCAGAATTGGAGGAGATTTCTTCTTATGATAGTCAAAGATGCTTACTACGCAAAATCAAATCATTTTGGATATTATTATTAGTGCATAGTGTAGAAAACATTTCGAAAGTAGAATATAAATCTTAGCCAGCATAGGTACAATTATAGTATGCTTACTATAGCTACCATATTAAATGGCAGGTTCTACAACTAAAACCGTACAAGTCACGTATTGTTTCTTTGGATTTCCAACAAATGGTCAGGCTAAGGAACTTCCTATTCCACGAACAGAACGCCTCTGGAATGACGTCCCGAGAAATAACCTAACATTACGGTTAGATCTCTGCCAACACAAGGCCGGGTTACCTCTGCAAAAATAGGTAACTACTGACACGCGTATGCCATCCCCTGATCGTCACCGATCTTCCCGAGGATCCTCGATTTCCAACTACCACAAAGTAATAAACTCGCAGCATCTACAGAGGTAAAGTATCTGGGCTCCATACCATGATACCACCTTTATCCAGAAGGAATGACATACACTAAGGGGCGCTACTCCCTAGAACCTTGCCGCATCCTTCCTGTTTTGACCATTTCCGGGGTGTGAGGCTCGACGAAGTCTCGTCCACAAAGCTACGCTTTCATAAAGCCATGCTTCGGGTCAAACAAATGATCATAGAAATGATCACAAAGATAAATGATCAAACAATTGATCCTATCACAAATGATCAAACGATGATCATTTCACAGCAACACTCAGCATGTCACGTTACCAAATTGGGAGTATATCGCTGATAAATTTCTACTACATAACCTCTGAGCTCGTACGTCTCAAAGAAGGGTGTTAAGCTAAGAGAATAAATTCTCCGCCACCAACAGAAATGTATTTGAAAGAAATCAGCTTTATATCGCAATCTGTAACGTCAGACATACAATCCATACAAGTCTGTTCCGGGATCGAACAGAACCGAAGGCACTCCTTACGAAGCCCTTGCAATTCCGGATAATTTTCTAATCACGTCCGGACTTCCCGTCACTAAGGGTGATAAAACCTCTAAATCGAAGATCAGTCGATGTAGAGTAACTCGACGGTAATCCTTCCGTTTTCAAAAATATCCGGTCTTCAACACCGGTCATCAAATGCAATTCATTACGACGTATCACATATTCGGAATGGGTTATACGACCCCATGGTCCTTTCCCGGCTAACCCGAATAGTGAGCGCTTATTCAAAAATAAGTGTGGCATTCAAATTCATCCAATTCACAACAAATACCCATTCAAGGTAATTATTGATAGTCGGTTATTTAACTATCAATAAAGATGCGTAACATCATCAGATTCCAAATAATTTATTTTCCAAAATATCTTTACTAGATATAAAATTTCCACACTTTCAAAAATAAATCAATGTTTATTTTTAAAACGAATTCCCATTTCTTTTATAAATTCCATAGTGAATTTATATTTCAAAATATCTATTGATATACGATTTTCAAATTGATTCTAAATATTCAACTTCAATTTATCTCTACAAAGATAAATTCTCAAAAACGTTTCATTTCATTTTGGAAAACATTTCCATACTTATTTAATAATAAGTAATTCGCAAATCTATTTATTTTCAACATTTGAAAATGTTCGATATACTTAAATAAATGTTAAGTATATATTTCATTCTTTAAGGAAATCTATTTGAGTCAAAATGAATGTTACGTAAAACATCGTTACGACGACTCAAAATCACTAGTACAGGGATTCGGATTTTAAGATAGATATAAAAATCCCAATACTAGATACAAACATTTCCTTTCGGAAATCATTTACTATAACAACAGTGTTATAGTCCACCATTTCCTTATTTCCTCGAAAACGTCTATTTCAACAATGAATGATGAAATCTATGATTCCGATATTTAATATATTTTAAACATCGTTAAAACAATTAACTTCATTTTTAAAATATTCATTTTCCCAAAAACATATCCATTTTATTCAATAATATATTCACTGTCCAAAATCGTGAATATAATTCACTTAATCAAATTTCAATCATCTCTACACATTTTATTTCAATAAAGATTCGCAATTCAAAAATCGCGAATATATCTTCTTTAATAACCTTCTATATTTAATTTATCAAATTTAATTGATTTCGAATTTATAAAACGACGTTTATAAATTCTATTTCTATTTTGTAACAACTTTGATTTATAAATCTTCTTTATTAACAATTCGATCAATATTCCATTAAAGGCAAAAATCCAATTTATAAGTAAATTTCTTATAAATCTTTTATTCTACAATTTCATTCATATTATAACTTCATACTTTATAAATCTATAAACTTCATATCTTCACAATTTATAATTCTATAAAATTCATATCTTCACAATTTATAATTCTATAAATTCCCTATCTTCACAATTTATAATTCTATAAATTTCCTATCTTCACAATTTATAATTCTATCATTTTTAACACTTATAAAAACTCGTTTTATAATCCCAATATTTTTAATTGATAAATATCAATTTTGTACATCTTTTATATACATCGTTTTTAATAATTCAAAAATCCAAATTTAAACTATTTTTATAAATTACTTAACTATTTATTTCAAAAAAAATCACCTTTTAGTTATATTTCACAAACATTATAATTTTCATAACTTTAAATTTATAACATTTATTTATCTAAGATAAATAAATTCAAAAATTCAATAAAACATATACTTTCAAATAATCACTTTTAAAAATCTCTTTTAAAATCAACATCGTTATTTTTAAACTTTCAAAATTGGATCCGATGATGCAACGCACCAATTAGTCCATCACAACATTCAATATCATATATCAATATGATAACAGCATATACAACAAATATCTGCAAATAATTAACTATTGGTGAGGAATCCAGTTGGATCCCTCCAACCTGTTTCCCTGCATCCAAAGATGTTAGCACAATACCAATTCCACTTCGAGGTGGAATATCGCGGTATATAGGATTTATAAAAATATCATCCGCTTAATAACGGCGCAATAGGGTCTCATCCGCTATATAGTGCGGGAAATCAATCAATCCAATATATACATATGCCAATATGTATATATTGCTATATATATAGATATATCCTACTATATCTAATATCACATCCAAATAGCAATCAATAACTGCAATCCACATTTATTTTGAGTGAGAAGATCTCACCTTAGCTTTTAATTTTTGCATTCCATTTCCATTCTTGACTCGATTTCCTTACGATTTCAAACCTTGTATAAATAATTTATACAATTCATTAATATTTGAATCAATCGAATAACAAATTTTCATTTGGTAATTTTAATTATTCAATGGTTTGTTTTAAACCCATTTCTATTTAACAAAATATTTTCTGAATATACTTCTTCTAAAAGAACAGTAGGCTAGATATATAAATTTATATTTAACTTAAATCCTTATATCCTCCTATTTGATAAATAAAATTAACTAACTATTTTATTCAAACTAATGCTTTTTTTTATTATTCAAACCGATACTTCCCCTTTTAAAACCATTTTGCAACATAAATAAATTAAATCAGTTTAGTTTAACACACTAACCACATTAATCACTAATTACCTTATTAAAATAAACCGGTAGAATTTTATTTTTCTAACTGTAAAAAGAAAATTCCACTTCAGTCTATATTTCAACTGAAAACAGAAAATTTTATTGCTAACTTTATTGTTTATAAAAAAATTTCTTGATTTCAGCATATAAAATTGTATAGATAAACTTTCAAAAGAAAATACCTCACCAACTAACCTCCCTCGCGAGCACTACGACTAGGTACATCTCAGCATCGCGACCATCACTCCACCCCTTGCTTGCCTTGTCTCGACCGAGGCTAAAATTTTTGTCGAAAACATACGGGCTCCGGCCTACTCGACCCCGGCGTCGTCGTCTTCACCTCAAAATCGACACCGACCGCACCTTCAATACTGCCGCCAATATTGCGATCCCCTGCCTCGTGCGAACAACCCTAAGCCATTACATTGCTGCCGCTCCCCCCCAAATCGAAGTCGATCACGACCAAGCTACCGAGCTCGTGCTCGAGAACCCACGCTCGATTCACCTGCTGTGCCAAGCGCCGCTCGCGATGCTTTCCCCCAAATCTGCGATCGATGCTAAAGCCATTCGCCAGTGGACAAGATTCCACTCGATTTCGAACTGCCGTTCATTATTTTTTTCTCTAGACCAGAGGGAAAGGCTTCGGCCGTTGTTTTATTTCTTCATTTGATTTTTGATTTTTGAAACTGAAGAGGGGAGAATTTTGTTCGGCCATTATAATTTTTCTTTGCTTTGGAATGAAGTTGCGTGGGATTTAAAAAAGAAACGAGGAGGAGACAAGAGTACGCGATGTTTCAGGGAATAGGTCTGCTAAATACATATTTAGGGTGGCTGATGTTGACCAAATTCGAATTTTTTAAATTTCAATTTGAATTTGATTAAATCTCAATGCGTTTACTTACCGTGTGCTCACATATCAATTCCGAAAAAATACAAAATTTGAAATCCGGTAATAATTCAATATTACGGACCCAATGGAACTGATTTCGTCGAATTCTGAGACTGCGCCTCGGAACGCTATTTTTAAATATCGATTCAACGATATAAATTTCAAAACTGAACAATTCACTTTAAAACTCAATTCCGAAGTTTCTATTATCTTCAATATCATCAATATAAAATTTAAAAGCTTTTGAAATATTTTTCTTCAGCTTAAAATAGAAGATTCAAATTTTTATTCAACTTTCAATAGATTAAATTTTATAATTTAATCGCCAAATTCAGAAAAATATTGGGGATTCAAATTAAATCATCGTTAAAATATTTAAAATTAATTAAATATTTTCAATTTAATTTGTTCAAAATTCTGGGTCGTTACAATCTTTCCCCCTTAAAAGAATTTCGTCCCGAAATTACAAGTTAGAAAAAATGGTCCTTAACTCGTCTACTATTTTTCACAATCTAAATAGTTTTATCAATTTATCAAAACAAATCTTTCTACTAAAGATTCGTTATTAATTCAACTAAATTTCCAACTTCAATTATAAATTTCAAACAACATTGTTTACTTCAAAATTCAAATTTAAACTTAACATTCGAAATTTCTGAAAATTTCGCCAGCGTCTCCTTTGCGCGGCTAATACGGTACGACTACAAAACGTCCCTACGGACTCTCAGATTTCAAAAAGAAAAGAAAAGGCCAAGTGGCTAGACGAGAAAGTCATCAAATCTCATATAGAAATTTAAAATACATACCTTTTTGTCGAGCAATTCAAATTTATCTTTGAAATCAAATCCCAATTCCTTTATACACCTGTATATCCTAGCCATAATATCCAATTACAATATTCAATTATTTTGCACATTTCATTATACAATTTTCAATATATACTTCTTATATCATCTCTAATTCACTATTGAAGTTATATATTCTTTTTCATTCAATTTTTCATTTCAATTTTCGTTTGAATTCAATTCACAATCTAATTTGGATTTAGTTTAACTTCTGAATATTAAATTTCTCAATTATCTTTTTATTCACACCTGATATTACTAAATTAGTTCTACTTACTAATTCATTACAAATTCCAATTCAAATTTGTTTTCAACATTCAGTTTCAATTCCAGTTTTTCATTCTTTTGTTCGTTCCCAAAATTTATTTACAATTCACTATTTTGGTTTATAACTACTTATATTAAACTGGATTTCAAATTCGAATTTTTATTCATCTTTCATTTATAATTATTCAATTCTATTCTATTGCTTATAAATTCGAAATGAGTTTCAACTTCAATCTCACTTTCATTTAATCACAATTGTAAATTTATTTAGTCATTCACAATTTACTTCCATAATTCAATACTCAATTTCAATTTATTTGTTACTACTCCAAATTTATTTTCAACTTAATAAATTTTCTTTAAGTAATCTTTTCACTTTATTTAATTGATTCACTTATACTTACTTTGATTTAACTTCATTCTTTAAGTTAAATTTATTCTATCAAAATTCAAACTATATAAGTTATGAACTTAATAATATTCCATAAATATTTTAAATAGGATTCCAGAGTCTTACCAACATTTCAAAATCATTTTGAAAACAATTCAAATTATCCTTTGAATTTCCAAAACAAAACCCAAATTTTTCAAACAACTTCCATTTAAAACAATTTGGCAGCAATTCCTCTTTTGGAAACCCGAAAATGAACACCGATGATGCCGCGGTCATCATCGAAGTTATTTTCCAGCGACCGAAAAGAGTTTAGAGCTTTCATCTCTCCAAAATACTTTTCAAAACCTTTGAAATTTATTTTCAAATCAAAAAGGATTTAAACTTTCCAATTCTCCAAAATTCTCAAATTCTTTTCAAAACATTTCCAAAAACTTCTCTGGAATTTCGTTTCAAATTACAAATCACTTTTATAATTTACATTCTTAAATTTCATTTGTATGTGAATTAATATCTTAACTTTGGAGTTATGATTCCAATTTCTTATTCAATTTCATATAATAATGATAACATTTCAATATTATCACTTTCTTAACAAACATACAACCATATACTATGATAATTCATAGAAAAACATTTCTTTTATATACAAAAATAGTTTTGGGTAAATTATTTCATTTACCCTATTTTAAAACAATACTATGTCAGTTTACCTTGTTTAAGAGTTTAGAAACTCCTATCAATACAATTAGCTAGACTGCACCGACCAGAATCTATAAACAATCAACCGATAAGTCAACACAATATAAAACAATTTTTTATATTCACTAACAAATACGCATTCATATCTATTATTACACTCAACTCATTCTAGAGTACTACTGACTCTATCTCTAATGAGTAACACCCAAACAGAGCAGGGTTGTCGCTTAACCATATGCTCTGATACCACTTGTCAGGACCTGCAAATCCATACCTCTTGATTAAACACTAATCTCCATTGATTGACTCAAAATGAACGGAAATACGAACCATGATGGTTTAAAAAAGAAGAAAAAGGTAGAGGAAGAAGAAAATAGAAGAAGAAGAAGAAAGAAGAACAACAGGATAACACAGAAACAGAACCAATATCAGAATCTCACATTCGCAGCGGAACAATATATAATAGATAATCACTAGTCTTTTAAAACAAAGAACTATATCTGTTTTATACATACATCAACAGAGTCAATATACAACTCAATACAACACAGCACATCAATGGACAGTTGTATAACTTGTCCTCATACAGAATACACAGCGGAATAAATAATATCAGATACAAATACTACGTCTCGCCATCCAGCTTGCTTCCAAAGCTCCAGAATATCCAGAATATCCTGATAACATAACTCTAGACTGCCCGAGTGGAAATTGGTGGGCACCCAGAGTTTAGAAGGGAAACAATAAACTCCGAGTTAGTCATGGTGACTGGTGTGAGATCGTAAAACAGTTTATCTTTAAAATCACAATAGGAAGATTTTTAAAGTCAATTTCGCAATGCTTTTGGAAAATGAAACTACCATAAGACCTCCCGCCACACACACAATGCAAACGCAGAATTGGAGGAGATTTCTTCTTATGATAGTCAAAGATGCTTACTACGCAAAATCAAATCATTTTGGATATTATTATTAGTGCATAGTGTAGAAAACATTTCGAAAGTAGAATATAAATCTTAGCCAGCATAGATACCATTATAGTATGCTTACTATAGCTACCATATTAAATGGCAGGTTCTACAACTAAAACCGTACAAGTCACGTATTGTTTCTTTGGATTTCCAACAAATGGTCAGGCTAAGGAACTTCCTATTCCACGAACAGAACGCCTCTGGAATGACGTACCGAGAAATAACCTAACATTACGGTTAGATCTCTGCCAACACAAGGCCGGGTTACCTCTGCAAAAATAGGTAACTACTGACACGCGTATGCCATCCCCTGATCGTCACCGATCTTCCCGAGGATCCTCGATTTCCAACTACCACAAAGTAATAAACTCGCAGCATCTACAGAGGTTAAGTATCTGGGCTCCATACCACGATACCACCTTTATCCAGAAGGAATGACATACACTAAGGGGCGCTACTCCCTAGAACCTTGCCGCATCCTTCCTGTTTTGACCATTTCCGGGGTGTGAGGCTCGACGAAGTCTCGTCCACAAAGCTACGCTTTCATAAAGCCATGCTTCGGGTCAAACAAATGATCATAGAAATGATCACAAAGATAAATGATCAAACAATTGATCCTATCACAAATGATCAAACAATGATCATTTCACAGCAACACTCAGCATGTCACGTTACCAAATTGGGAGTATATCGTTGATAAATTTCTACTACATAACCTCTGAGCTCGTACGTCTCAAAGAAGGGTGTTAAGCTAAGAGAATAAATTCTCCGCCACCAACAGAAATGTATTTGAAAGAAATCAGCTTTATATCTCAATCTGTAACGTCAGACATACAATCCATACAAGTCTGTTTCGGGATCGAACAGAACCGAAGGCACTCCTCACGAAGCCCTTGCAATTCCGGATAATTTTCTAATCACGTCCGGACTTCCCGTCACTAAGGGTGATAAAACCTCTAAATCGAAGATCAGTCGATGTAGAGTAACTCGACGGTAATCCTTCCGTTTTCAAAAATATCCGGTCTTCAACACCGGTCATCAAATGCAATTCATTACGACGTATCACATATTCGGAATGGGTTATACGACCCCATGGTCCTTTCCCGGCTAACCCGAATAGTGAGCGCTTATTCAAAAATAAGTGTGGCATTCAAATTCATCCAATTCACAACAAATACCCATTCAAGGTAATTATTAATAGTCGGTTATTTAACTATCAATAAAGATGCGTAACATCATCAGATTCCAAATAATTTTCCAAATTATTTATTTTCCAAAATATCTTTACTAGATATAAAATTTCCACACTTTCAAAAATAAATCAATGTTTATTTTTAAAACGAATTCTCATTTCTTTTATAAATTCCATAGTGAATTTATATTTCAAAATATCTACTAATATACGATTTTCAAATTGATTCTAAATATTCAACTTCAATTTATCTCTACAAAGATAAATTCTCAAAAATGTTTCATTTCATTTTGGAAAACATTTCCATACTTATTTAATAATAAGTAATTCGCAAATCTATTTATTTTCAACATTTGAAAATGTTCGATATACTTAAATAAATGTTAAGTATATATTTCATTCTTTAAGGAAATCTATTTGAGTCAAAACGAATGTTACGTAAAACATCGTTACGACGACTCAAAATCACTAGTACAGGGATTCGGATTTTAAGATAGATATAAAAATCCCAATACTAGATACAAACATTTCCTTTCGGAAATCATTTACTATAACAACAGTGTTATAGTCCACCATTTCCTTATTTCCTCGAAAACGTCTATTTCAACAATGAATGTTGAAATCTATGATTCCGATATTTAATATATTTTAAACATCGTTAAAACAATTAACTTCATTTTTAAAATATTCATTTTCCCAAAAACATATCCATTTTATTCAATAATATATTCACTGTCCAAAATCGTGAATATAATTCACTTAATCAAATTTCAATCATCTCTACACATTTTATTTCAATAAAGATTCGCTATTCAAAAATCGCGAATATATCTTCTTTAATAACCTTCTATATTTAATTTATCAAATTTAATTGATTTTGAATTTATAAAACGACGTTTATAAATTCTATTTCTATTTTGTAACAACTTTGATTTATAAATCTTCTTTATTAACAATTCGATCAATATTCCATTAAAGGAAAAAATCCAATTTATAAGTAAATTTCTTATAAATCTTTTATTCTACAATTTCATTCATATTATAACTTCATACTTTATAAATCTATAAACTTCATATCTTCACAATTTATAATTCTATAAAATTCATATTTTCACAATTTATAATTCTATAAATTCCCTATCTTCACAATTTATAATTCTATAAATTTCCTATCTTCACAATTTATAATTCTATCATTTTTAACACTTATAAAAACTCGTTTTATAATCCTAATATTTTTAATTGATAAATATCAATTTTGTACATCTTTTATATACATCGTTTTTAATAATTCAAAAATCCAAATTTAAACTATTTTTATAAATTACTTAACTATTTATTTCAAAAAAAATCACCTTTTAGTTATATTTCACAAACATTATAATTTTCATAACTTTAAATTTATAACATTTATTTATCTAAGATAAATAAATTCAAAAATTCAATAAAACGTATACTTTCAAATAATCACTTTTAAAAATCTCTTTTAAAATCAACATCGTTATTTTTAAACCTTCAAAATTGGATCCGATGATGCAACGCACCAATTAGTCCATCACAACATTCACTATCATATATCAATATGATAACAGCATATACAACAAATATCTGCAAATAATTAACTATTGGTGAGGAATCCAGTTGGATCCCTCCAACCTGCTTCCCTGCATCCAAAGATGTTAGCACAATACCAATTCCACTTCGAGGTGGAATATCGCGGTATATAGGATTTATAAAAATATCATCCGCTTAATAACGGCGCAATAGGGTCTCATCCGCTATATAGTGCGGGAAATCAATCAATCCAATATATACATATGCCAATATGTATATATTGCTATATATATAGATATATCCTACTATATCTAATATCACATCCAAATAGCAATCAATAACTGCAATCCACATTTATTTTGAGTGAGAAGATCTCACCTTAGCTTTTAATTTTTGCATTCCATTTCCATTCTTGACTCGATTTCCTTACGGTTTCAAACCTTGTATAAATAATTTATACAATTCATTAATATTTGAATCAATCGAATAACAAATTTTCATTTGGTAATTTTAATTATTCAATGGTTTGTTTTAAACCCATTTCTATTTAACAAAATATTTTCTGAATATACTTCTTCTAAAAGAACAGTAGGCTAGATATATAAATTTATATTTAACTTAAATCCTTATATCCTCCTATTTGATAAATAAAATTAACTAACTATTTTATTCAAACTAATGCTTTTTTTATTATTCAAACCGATACTTCCCCTTTTAAAACCATTTTGCAACATAAATAAATTAAATCAGTTTAGTTTAACACACTAACCACATTAATCACTAATTACCTTATTAAAATAAATCGGTAGATTTTTATTTTTCTAACTGTAAAAAGAAAATTCCACTTCAGTCTATATTTCAACTGAAAACAGAAATTTTTATTGCTAACTTTATTGTTTATAAAAAAATTTCTTGATTTCAGCATATAAAATTGTATAGATAAATTTTCAAAAGAAAATACCTCACCAACTAACCTCCCTCGCGAGCACTACGACCAGGTACATCTCAGCATCGCGACCATCACTCCACCCCTTGCTTGCCTTGTCTCGACCGAGGCTAAAAATTTTGTCGAAAACGTACGGGCTCCGGCCTACTCGACCCCGGCGTCGTCGTCTTCACCTCAAAATCGACACCGACTGCACCTTCAATACTGCCGCCAATATTGCGATCCCCTGCCTCGTGCGAACAACCCTAAGCCATTACATTGCTGCCGCTCCCCCCCAAATCGAAGTCGATCACGACCAAGCTACCGAGCTCGTGCTCGAGAACCCACGCTCGATTCACCTGCTGTACCAAGCGCCGCTCGCGATGCTTTCCCCCAAATCTGCGATCGATGCTAAAGCCATTCGCCAGTGGACAAGATTCCACTCGATTTCGAACTGCCGTTCATTATTTTTTTCTCTAGACCAGAGGGAAAGGCTTCGGCCGTTGTTTTATTTCTTCATTTGATTTTTGATTTTTGAAACTGAAGAGGGGAGAATTTTGTTCGGCCATTATAATTTTTCTTTGCTTTGGAATGAAGTTGCGTGGGATTTAAAAAAGAAACGAGGAGGAGACAAGAGTACGCGATGTTTCAGGGAATAGGTCTGCTAAATACATATTTAGGGTGGCTGATGTTGACCAAATTCGAATTTTTTAAATTTCAATTTGAATTTGATTAAATCTCAATGCGTTTACTTACCGTGTGCTCACATATCAATTCCGAAAAAATACAAAATTTGAAATCCGGTAATAATTCAATATTACGGACCCAATGGAACTGATTTCGTCGAATTCTGAGACTGCGCCTCGGAACGCTATTTTTAAATATCGATTCAACGATATAAATTTCAAAACTGAACAATTCACTTTAAAACTCAATTCCGAAGTTTCTATTATCTTCAATATCATCAATATAAAATTTAAAAGCTTTTGAAATATTTTTCTTCAGCTTAAAATAGAAGATTCAAATTTTTATTCAACTTTCAATAGATTAAATTTTATAATTTAATCGCCAAATTCAGAAAAATATTGGGGATTCAAATTAAATCATCGTTCAAATATTTAAAATTAATTAAATATTTTCAATTTAATTTGTTCAAAATTCTGGGTCGTTACAGACCCGGGCAATTTCCTGGGTCTGGTTCAGTCGACTGAACCTGCTTCTAAGACATTTTATGCCTTCTGGTTCAGTCGACTGAATCTGCTTCTGAAGCACATTCAGTCTAGCCCCCTTGTGGTGCAAAAATCCAACAAACGGCGATCGGACGAGCAACGGCGCTAAGGGTTTACGCCAATCGGCAACCCAGCCCTATAGGCTCTTCGATGCTTCACCGAAAACATGTTTAAAACTCCATAAAAGGATTTCCACAAAATTGGACTTAAAAACCAAGAATTGGAATATTCCATAAATCAATCCAAATCAAAAATCAAATGAACATGTAAAGATGTTAGGAATTCATACCTAACAATCAAAGATAGTTATAGACATAGATGTGAGATAAAAATCTCACCTTTAAACCCAAAAACAATGAGAGGAGCTTAATCACAAAGGAAAGATCAACACTCTTCACTTCAACCCAAGTAGCTAGAATCTAAGCTAAAAAGAAGAACATTCCCTAAGTTAGGTTTAGGAAATTCTGAAATTGAAGAAAGAATGAGTTGGAGAAGAAGGAGGAGATGCTTACCAAAGCTTCACCTTGAATTTGGAGCAAGAATTTGAGTTTGAAAGAGGAACTAGGGCTTGGCAATTCCTATTTCCCATTCTCTTCCCCCATTTTCAGTTTTGCTAGAGTTTAAGAAAATAGAAATAAAGTAAAGAGGAGAGGTGGACTGAGCTAGGGTGTTATGTTAGGTTATTGGGCTAAAACCCAAACCCAAAGCCCTAAGTGAAAAATAGCAAAATTCACTCAACTCCAAACATATCGATGCTTATACTTAAAAAAGTCGCAAACGTCATTTTGGACTCAATGGAAGTGGTCTCGAGTCCTAATTCGACTGTTTGCAAAAGGTAACTTTTCGGACTTCAATCCGATTAACGACTCTATATTTAAATAAAATATTTAAATATTCAATCATGTAATATGCGGGTTGTTAAAGACTCCCCTCCTTAAAGAAATTGTGCCCTCGCAATAATTAAGAGGAAAATAAAAAGTAACAACCATAAAAGCATATCAACACAAAGAAAATTTGAAATAAGAAGTTCACCATAAAGAGCACGTAAGAGTAAGCCCGAACATGTTTGCTCGATGAATTCTCTGGATTCCCAAGAGCAATCCTTGGGATTTGAGAACCATTGAACTTTCACAAAAAGGGAAATCTTTATTTCGAAGGCGCTCAACCTTCGAAGCAATGATACGAATAGAATGTTGCTCATAAGTCAAATTTGGTGAAACTACAATTTCTTCAAATACACCGGGCTCAAGATTAAAATCGGAATCCCTAAGGTATTTCCGTAGTTGAGAGACGTGGAAAATGTCATAAATAGCAAAAGATTGAGCCGGCAATAAAAGGCAATAAGCCACGGAACAAATACGTTCGGCGATGGGAAATGGACCAATATTTCTAGGTGCTAAGTTTCCCGATCAACTGAAACGCACAACACCCATAATAGGTGAAATACAAATAAACATCAATAAAATATGGATCTAAAACCAGCTTCTCACCGGCTTCAAGCCAACACAGAGAAAATCGGCATGGCCTTCCGTAGAGTACCTCGAAAGGTGCCATACCAATACAAGATTGGAAGCTTACTTTAGGAAGAAAACTCAACAAGAGATATATGATCTTCCCAACTTCCACCAAAATCAAGAACACATGCACGAAGAAGATCTTCAAGAATTTGATTTCACACGCTCTATTTGTTCATCGGATCGAGGACGATAAGCGGTGCTATAATTAAGCTTTGTTTCCAAAGCTTTTGAAGACCTTACCAAAATCCACTAGTAAAATAATGGATCACGATTGCTAATAATAGAAGTAGGAACTCCATGCAATTTTAGTTTGACATAGAGTTTAGCCAAAAGAGGTACGGTCCGATTGGACCGAACGGGAAGAAAATGGGTGGATTTTGTAAGTCTATCTACAATCACCCATAGATTGTCATGACCCGAACGAGAACGGGAAAGACCGTCAATAAAGTCCATGGAAATATGATCCCACTTCCAAATTGGAATGTCCAAAGGTTGCAATAACCCACCGGGCCTTTGATGCTTGGCCTTTATGAGTTGGTAAGTCATGCAACGCTTAATGAAGTTAGCAATATCAGATTTCATTCCATCCCAATAATAAATTCGCTACTATTACCGGGATGAATGGTAAATTTAAAACGATGAGAACCTTCTTAAAATGTCTTTACGAAGATCACAAATATTTGGCACAATAAGTCTACCAAATTTTTGAATGCCACCACGAGCATTGATTTCAAAATCTTTCAAACCATCAACCTTATTTGGATTCCTACAACTTTGGCTAAGAAATGCCAATTCGGGATCTTAATATTGAGCTTCAAGGATGCGGTTCAAAAGAGAAGGATGACCCTCAAGGCTACACAAAACAAGAGATGAACATAAATCGAATTCACGATCTCGAATCTTACAAGTGGATAAGGTCTCGAGATCATCCCATTCGGATATCAACAAAGAAACATCCGCTGTTGCTCTCGGCTAAGGGCATCGGCAACTCGATTACCCTTTTCTGGAGTACAAAGAATATCAAGATCATAAGATGCAAGGAACTCGAGCCAACGTTGTTGACGCAAATTAAGTTCCTTTTGAGAAAATAAATATTTCAATGATTTATGATCGGAGTAGAGAACAAATTTCTCTCCCAAAAGATAATGAGCCAAATTCTAAGAGCGAAAACAATAGCCGCGAGCTCTAGATCATGAATGGCATATCTAGTCTCGACAAGCTTTAATTGTCAAGAAGCATATGATAAAACACATTCCCTTAGCAAGAGAATGGCACCCAAACCAATACGACTAGTATCGGTAAAAACAATAAAGTCTTGATTCCCTTCGGGAATCGCAAGAATAAAAATATCGGAAAAGAGTTCTTTTAAATGATCCTCTTTCCCGAAAAGCTAAGACTTTCAAAATTATAATTAACTTTATGTAATCCTCTTCTTAGAAAAAATTTACTTTTTTTTACAAAATTTTTACTGTGTTTGACTGTCTCATCATAGCGTTTAGGAAATTCCTATCGATAACGTTGATCAAGCGCATCGATCAGAATTCTTAAAGCACTCAATAGGCAAAACAACACAAAATCATCTTTTATATGATAAACATGCCTCTTATAAAATTTACAAATATTCTTTGTTCGTTTTAAGAACAAAATCCAATCATACTTATAAATATCTTATTGAAAAGATTTGCAAATTTTAAATTTTTGTTTTTATCCATAATCAATAAATACAAGGGTAAACTAATCGAGATATTCATAGAATACTCGATTCAGAGAATGGATGAAATAAGGTAGAAGGTTCGTCAAACCAAATGACATAACGAACCATTCACAAAAATCATAATTACGAGTATGGAATGCGGTAAGAGGATGCTACCTTCTGCAACTCGTAGCTGATGAAAACCGGTGGTGAGGTCGAGCTGAAAAGACCTTAGCACCACACAAAAGATTTCTTAGGTGATAATCCTAAGACAAGCTCAAATATATTCCGGAAAATTCACAAATTACTTGAATGAGAAAAATAACATCTTCTTCATCAAGTAGGTTTAAAGAATAAAATATTGCCACCAAATTTGGAAATCAAAATCTTTAAAAACAATAGAAATCTGCTTAACAAATTGAAGATGTCGAAGATGAATAGTCCACATTGGACATAGGATATGGGCTTCATAATGATCAAGCCAATACTTCTCCCAAAAAAAAACCAATTTCGAAGCCTAAGTAATGCATAACATGCAAATCGGCTCGAAAAGAATAATCTCATAAAATAATCTCGACATTTTCACAAAGTAAATTGAGTGTTGCGGATCCATCAATCGAATTCGCAATTCTCAATGAAGTCATCAAGCCCATAATATTTAAAGAAAAGAATCAACAAGTTCTTTTGATATAAAAGAATGAGACGCACCCATATCAAAAGAAATCAAATAGAGAGATCACGAAATTAAATAGTGCCACCAAGGATAAAAGGAGAATTACCTTGACCAAGAAAAGTGCCAGTAGATGCTTGCACAACCTTTAGCTTTCCCTCTTTCTTGTTTGGAAGTTTGGGGCATGAAGATAAAAGATGACCCAAACCTTTGCAATAGCGACAAGTAAGAGGCTTCGGACACTTATTTGCATAGTGGTCCGTAGAACCACAATTGTAGTATCGTCCACGACTAGTGGTAGGAGTCTTTGCTACCGAAGTTTCTTGCTTTACTTTCTTGTTGGGATTAGGGCTTTTGAACTTAATGTGCCTCTTCTTGTTGATGTTGAAGTTTTGTTTAGCATCCACAACTTCAACATCATTTTCTTTATTGGCCTCTCCAAGTTTAAGAGTGATATCTACAAACTGATCGAAAGGCACTTCTAATTTCAGAGGTAAAACCTTTTTAGGGTTCTTACTCAAAGCACAGATAAACCTTTGATTCTTTAAAAGATCCAAAAGTTGTTGGGCAGACATGAATACGCCATCCAGAGAAGGACTACTGGATTGACCAGCGCCGGGACTGCCGGATCTAACCATCTCTTCTTCTTTAAGAAAGAAAGAAAAAGACAGAAAAGGAAAAAGGTTATTCTCAGAATGAATATTAAACAAACATGATAGATAAAACAAGGCATCGCAAAAGAAAATAGGATAGAACGGTACGAAGACTCAAATTAAATCCTATGGCATGATTCCTAAGAAAGACTTAGGACAATGATTCTTGCTAGATTATTCTACATTGTTCCGAAGTTTGACTCTGATACCATGCTGTGGCGCCCCACCTCTATGCTCACGCTAGCCAAGGACACTACTGGGTAATGTCGTCGACTAGCGCGAAGAATAAGGCTGTTGAGGAGCGACCATCTGTGCAATTGCCTTGTGCGAGCACCGATATGTCAGATAGTATAACACGCATTTCATTTCAAGAGGAAATCCGACATACCGATACAAACTCAAAGCTATCCCACAATGGCTAAATGGACCTCGGAAACAAATATAGAAATAAGCATAACATAAATCAGTCATAGATGTTCATATCTCAAAGACGAAAACAGATATGAATATAACACATAAAAGTGTATACCAGAGTAGTGGTCAAATAAGATCCACAATATCATAAAAGAATAGTTACAAGTGCTAGACAAAAGAATAATTATACATCAAGCAGTCTCCATCTCTAATGTATAATAAAAAAAACTACTAATCTAAAGTAGTTAGCCAAAAGTCAGGTGACAGACCGTGATAAGAAGTCAAGAAGAAGCACCTGAAATATCTCGGTCTGACCCGAGTATTATTTAAGAAGAAAATAATAAACGGATCAGTCTAGCTATAAATATCAGATAAACTGAGATAGGATAAGAGGGATGACCAAAAATGTATGATAACAAAGAAATGCAATACTGTGTCAAGTATACATCAAATAACAACAAAAAAATCATACAATATCTCAAGAATCTCAAAACACCAAAAAGAATGTCATATTCTTTATTTTATTCACCAAACCACAAATATTGACAAACATATCGTTGTCAGTCACATAATGAGGTGAAACACAAATTCTAGAAATCACAACGAGAAATCCAGAAATCACAAAAAAGGGGGAAGGCCTATCACAAACAGGAGCATGAAAACTCACCAACACGTGTATCATAAACGGAACGCTATTCCATGGGTCGCTAACCCAATAAATGAACCGAACATCGACGCATCCTAAAAGATACGACTCATGCACAGTTCGGTCATGGTACATTCCCCACGTGGATAAATGAGCCGAACATCGACGCACCCTAAAAGATACGACTCATGCACAGACTCATTGACCCGATTGCTCCACGAACGGTCTGAAGACCACGGGTCGCTACCCCGCCAAATTTGAGCCGAAGCTCCTTAAATGGGTTTTAATCCCCATACCAACAAAGAGACATCGCTCAATCGCTAGTCTAAATCACAAAACGATCATCAATGATTGACAAGTGTAAATTACACTAAGCTAGTAAATATAAGAGTTTAGCTTCATGTCCCATAACCACTAGCTTAACTCAAATATTTACGAACAGATTGTAGACTTCCACTCGAAAATAAGTGAAAATTACACTAAGCTAGTAAGTATAAGAGTTTAGCTTCATGTCCCATAACCACTAACTTAACTCAAATATTTACAAACAGATTGTAGACATCCACTCGAAAATTGTCACAAGAGTTCAATCGAACAAGTCCAAGAATTAACCGGCGAAGTAAACGCAAGCGTTTCATACCACTTGTTTTGCAAAGCCGTTTAATTAGATTTTCTCATACGAATGATGTAAAGGTTTGTATATACTAATAGATTTGAAAACGGTTTTATAAACGAGCTTTGTATTAAAAATAGAGTTGAAATCGTCTTTGTGAAAGAGTTTGAATATTTACTACTAGTATAGAAACATTTGTATTTAGAAGTGACAAGTCACAAAAATGATTGTAGAAACAATCAATCACTAAAATCCACATACAAAGACGTGAATCAAATCCATAGAAATCGATGCCGAATCCATCAAAATGGATATACCCAAAAATCCCGAAATAGAAGTCATCAAAATCGGTAACAAATGATAACAACAAAATGGAGAGTCACGAATCGATTAACATTTGAAATCTCAAGCAAAGTAAGCAATTGGGGCTGAAGCAAGCAGGTCAGTCGACTGAACCAGGTGGTCAGTCGACTGACGCAGGGATACGAATTATGTATCCCCAGGGTCAGTCGACTGACCTAGATGGTCAGTCGACTGAAACAGACCCAGGCAATTTCCTGGGTCTGGTTCAGTCGACTGAACCACTGGTTCAGTCGACTGAACCTGCTTCTAAGGCATTTTATGCCTTCTGGTTCAGTCGACTGAACCTGCTTCTGAAGCACATTCAGTCTAGCCCCCTTGTGGGGCAAAAATCCAACAAACGGCGATCAGACGAGCAACGACGCTAAGGGTTTACGCCAATCGGCAACCCAGCCCTATAGGCTCTTCGATGTTTCACCGAAAACATGTTCAAAACTCCATAAAAGGATTTTCACAAAATTGGACTTAAAAACCAAGAATTGGGATATTCCCCAAATCAATCCAAATCAGAAATCAAATAAACATGTAAAGATGTTAGGAATTCATACCTAACAATCAAAAATAGTTATAGACATAGATGTGAGATAAAAATCTCACCTTTAAACCCAAAAACAATGAATGAGGAGCTTAATCACAAAGGAAAGATCAACACTCTTCACTTCAACCCAAGTAGCTAGAATCTAAGCTAAAAAGAAGAACATTCCCTAAGTTAGGTTTAGGAAATTCTAAAATTGAAGAAAGAATGAGTTGGAGAAGAAGGAGGAGATGCTTACCAAAGCTTCACCTTGAATTTGGAGCAAGAATTTGAGTTTGAAAGAGGAACTAGGGCTTGGCAATTCCTATTTCTCATTCTCTTCCCCCATTTTCAATTTTGCTAGAGTTTAAGAAAATAGAAATGAAGTGAAGAGGAGAGGTGGACTGAGCTAGGGTGTTATGTTAGGTTATTGGGCTAAAACTCAAACCCAAAGCCCTAAGTGAAAAATAGCAAAATTCACTCAACTCCAAACATATCGATGCTTGTACTAAAAAAAGTCGCAAACACCATTTTGGACTCAATGGAAGTGGTCTCGAGTCCTAATTCGACTGTTTGCAAAAAGTAGCTTTCGGACTTCAATCCGATTAACGACTCTATATTTAAATAAAATATTTAAATATTCAATCATAAAATATGCGGGTTGTTACAACGATAGAAATTGTTTACTACATTGTTATTTTTCTCAATTCTAAAAAATATACCTTAATTTCCTCTTTTCTTTCTGGTTGTTGGACCTCTCTTCTTCTTCTTAGATGTTTGCGAAGCAGAAGAGTTCTGCTCTTCATTGTGTCTATATTGTTCTATTTCCATTATTCCTGTATCAAAGAGATTTCAATATTTAGCTAGTTATTCTATCATAGTAAAGAATAACTAAAATAATTGATCTATTTCAATATTATTGATCTATTCAGATTTGCTGCTTGATAATTTTATAATTTGGTTCACAAATTTGCAATGTTTCTAGTTAAAGTGCATTATTAGGTAACTAGTTTCATATATTATTGCAAAAACATACTGCAATATTAATATAAACATAGACTATGACAAAGAGCTTGAAACATATCAATAAAAGGTTACATCTTATCTAAAACTTTAAACCTTTAATTTGCAAATTATATGGATAGCTATTGAGTTTATATGTTTATCCATAACTAAAATGGAATTTGATACATTTCAATATGTTTTGACATATTAACTAAAAGGGTGTGCAACCAAGGGTAAAGACTAGCGCCTAACTAAAAAGCTGACTTGCGTTACCCTAATAGTTCTCAGCAACTTCAAGATTTATAAGTAGTTAAAACACTGACTTGTCTTACCCTAACACCCAATCCACCCACAATCTTAAGTTTTTCTAGCATTAATCGAACAAACCTTCATTAAACACACTATATAACTCATGGTTACGAGTTAAGCATCAAAGGGTTTGTTAATTTTTAAACTGGCACTATTGTCAAACATGTTTTGTTGCGGTGTTTATAATTCACCCACATTCTTAAGTTGAATATTCATTATAACTAATTTCATGCATTCATCATCCGACGATCTATTAATTGTTAGACCCTAGGCAACTACAAAAGTATATTCATTGTCTTTTATCAATATACAAGGCTTATAGAAGCAGATTAATCCATGATAATGTCTAAGAATCTAGTTACAATGGCCTGTAAAGATGCGAAAATTCTTTCAAAACTTCTATAGAAACAAAAGAATACCATTGAATAAAGCAAGCAAAGAAATATTAACGGACACATGAACAATTATAACCCAAAATCTTAAAATGAATTTATAGTTTAGTGATTAATGGTCAAGAAAATGATATTGAATCTACGGAAGATACAAAAACACTCAACTGAAATTGACTTGACATTTGTGCAAACAGATTGTGTGCCCGAATAGGAAGATGACAATACATCTCCCAAGATAAAAATATCATTATAACTACCTCACGCAACTAGCAATTCACGGCAATATACTACAAATATCCGCAGTTAAAAAAAAATATATATAGGACATTTAAAAGGTTTGGTTGGTTATCACGTACATAAGACAAGAAAGTGTTAAGAGAAATAGTAGCGATGTTCTTATAGTGAAATAAAAAAAAAAAAAATTGTGTGATGAGAATGATAATGAAATCGCATATTTTCACATAATAAATAAAAATGAAACTCAAAGTAGTAGCATATATACCTGATATTAGATCAGCGATAACAGATAGGCAGAGATGGAGGTAGGCGGCAAATGGTAACTGATTTGGCGTTAATCGACGACAAGCGGTAGCAGACATGCATAGAAGGAGGTAGGCAGAAAATGGAAACGACAAGTGGCAAAGGAGGTAGGAGGTAGGCGACAAGTGGCAATGGATCTGATTTTAATTGATGACCATTCGATGGTGATCTTCGATGTTAATCGGTGAAAGTTTGATCTTCGATGTTATTTCTAGGGTTTAGTTTTTTTAATGGAAATGAAAACGTGTCAATGCGAAATTAAATAACGAATTAATTTCTAAATACGACATAGATTTTGGAAAATTAAGGGGCTTGCATTTGCTTTACGCTATTTGCTACAGTTATATATATAACTTGCGCAAATAAACCCTATTTATTTATGCATTTTCTATGTTTGTAGACTACAGTCATCGCATATTGTTTTTTTAATTTTCTAATGCTTTTCATAAACCAATTGCTATAGTTGTTAAGGACTAATCGACGCAGATGATATAATTTGCTTCGGTTTCTAACTCAACCGACGCAAATAAGGCGATACAACAGGCAGATTGTGTACTAGGTTTGGAATGATTTTTGATATTCAGTGATGTTTAAAATGGAAGGCGTTTTCCATCGATTTATTAACAATATAATTTTTACAACTTTTATTTATTGTTATATGTTTTTCCTTAACATGAATCATGTTAGTTTTTAAATTCTTCTCTTTGTTTTAATTTTTGTATTTTGGGTGTGCAGATCATGCCTAGTTTTCAATTTCGTAATATTTGTACATCAGAATGTTTTGCGGTTTTGCTTATTTATTTAATCTTCAAACTCATTTAATTGAATAAGGTATGTTACATCTTCTAACCTTGTGATTTTTTTCTCAGATTTATGTTGATTAAATGATACAAACATGAAGCGATGGGTAGTGATGTTATGAAGTAGTGATATAGAGAATATATTCATCGTGTGTCATGTATTTATTGGCTAATGCATGTATTCCATCTAATTTTCATTTGAATAAGCGTTTTAGTTATAATACTTAAATTTATAGTTAATGATCTATAGCCACGTTTGTTTAGTTTAGGTTATCTTCATTTCCTTCAAAGTAGTTGATGTTTCATGAATGTTACTATAGAATGATAAGATAAGATAAAAAAGAGACTCACAAATGTATGTAGGTTAGCTATAATAATGTCATGCACAAAAATAATGATAAGATAAAAAGGAGAAAATAAACAGAAAAAGACCCACAATTTTTATAGTTGTTCAACTAACCGATGGTTTGTGCCCACGTTTTGTTTTGTTATTGAGTTTCATTGATATCAAAACTTACAAAAGAACATTACTAAAGATAATCGAGTCAGCCCTTATCTTCTTTGTTTCTTTATTTTTTCACGTGCCATCTCTTCGTAACTCTCTACATTTTTGAGTACTAACTCTCCACACCAACTTTTACCAATTTTTACTTTGAAAATTCCATTAAATCTATCTTTGATTTTAATGTTATATGCAATTGATGACATAATCGATTACTTGCAATTATGATGACCCAATCCATAGTAGAGCCTTAACATTAATTGTGAGGTTCAACCGAAACTTTTAACAATATGTTGTTAAATCAAAACACAATTAATATAACACATACATTTTTTGTCTTTAAGATTGTCAACAAGAAAAAAGTCATGATGATCATTAAATAAGGTGCATCATTTTTGCCACTCTCTATTTAGGCTATGCTACATTGGCATCATGTGCGCCATAGGTGTCATTTCGTTTATGTATTATGTATAGATGTGAATTTAAGTTCAAAAACAATATTAATTATCAACAAATGATTGGAGAAAAACGCCCATTGTGTAACTACCAAGTTCATATGCATATTTAACAGGAGTGCGTCTTTTACCTTCAATCTCACTTCAATACTCCAAATTCTAAATGAGGGTCTGTAAATTTCATAAGGTAGTCTTTATTTTCCAGAAAATAGAATTTGTACCATAGAATTTTCATTGCTTGCGATGCTCATAATACAATATAAGGGTTATTAAACTAGAATTGAGTCGCCATTATCTTCTTATAATTTCATATTACTCTTTGGTGCTGTGCATAAATGTTTTGTTTGCAAAACGTAAACCTAAAAAGTTGTCAAACCACAAGGTAGTTGATGCATGAATGTTATTAGACTTGGCATCAGTATACTTGGAACATAATAAGAATAAAGTGATAGATTTTGATTATATAGTAGCTTGTACTTCTAGCATATTAATGATTGACTAATTGCATCAAGTGCACGAGGACTTCAAACAAACCTGGTTATATTTTATTTAAGATAAACAAGCTATATTCACTAGCTTTATGATAGACTAAATTACATCTGCTTTTCGCAGGTGTTTAGGGACATCTTCTCTTATGCGACACTTATACAAAAGACTAAGTAACCGCCTTGCATCGTATTCGGTAACTCTCTAGTCTCTGATGCTGTTAATAACACATATTTATTTAATTGTATAGCCATCAAACAATCCCTTCACTTTGAAGAGAGTATTTTATAGAAGCAATATAAGAAGCACCATTGCTCAGAATAAAGCTATATGTTTATCTGCGAGGAACATTCTAATGTAGCGAGCTGTTTTGACCTTCTTAACATAGATAATTCCAATTTTTATCATCTATCCGTGATAAAAAAACCTTATTCTAAGATTTTTTTTTTGTGATTTTGAAATGACCCGACCTTCTATCACCAGAAAGTTGCATCATCTTTAAGAAAGAAAGGGGTGAGAAATAGAAAAGATAGAGAAGAAAGAAGAAACAACATCAGAATCTCAACAGCGGAACGAATGAAATATAATATATCACATAAGAGATTACATAGTATCATATACATCAGAGTTACACAGATAATGCAACACATACTAGATAGTTATAAACACCTGTCTAGTTAATACAACTCGATACAACTCAATACAACACAAAGATACAACACAGCGAAAATACAGATAAACACTAACACAGCGGAACCACTATATATCTATACGCTGAAGCCTCCTGCTCCATTGCTCCTCCAGAATTTGTCAAAGCTAACCTGAATCTCTTGGCTACTCGTAAAAATTTGAGTACTCGAGAGTTTAAGAAAAACAGAAATAAACTCCGGGTCAGACATGGGACTGGTATGAGTAACAAGTTAAAGTTGCTTAACTTTGAAAATCCTTTGAAAACAAAAGGTATTACGTAAGACTTCCCACACATAAACATGGAAAAGTTTTTACCTTACGCTAACCAAAACTTTGATAGGAAATTCAGTGATATTATAATAGGTCTAGGGTTTTCAAGTAAATAAGAAATAGCTGAAATTGTTACATCTATTAAATTCCAGCATACTAGCCAACATGTGGGTAATACAATCAAATCCGATGGCACTTATTGGAGATCGGATTCCATATAATGGCAGGGCTACTGGGGTTCCGCCCGTCACAGTACCTGGCTTAGATCAGCATACCGAGGACCCACCCTAAGCCCCCTGCAACACAAGGCCGAAACCATCCCTTACTGGACAGTCCCAAACAAGATAACCCCGCAGTTGGCTGCAGACCAACTGCCCACTAAGCCGAAATAAAAGGAACATCTAGACATGGGTATATCTTACTCTCAAGTGGGAGCTACCCACGAAGCCTTGCTACACCTCCCCTGTTTTAGCAATTTCCGGTTGATGAGGCTTGAGATTACGATTACCTTTAGAGAACTCATCACTTAGAATGCTCATCATCCACCTGACGATGTTCTGAAAGCATTCAATCCATACAAGTTCGTTCCGGGTTCGAACGAAACCGAAGGCATTATCTCGTTACACTCATTTTGGAATCACCCTCAGAGTTAACGACGATAACCCTTGCATTCTGAATCTTCATCTTCACTTGAGATTAACGACCTATCGTTAATTTGGATCGATGTGGTTTTCGGACTTCCAAATTTGGAAAACCCGATCCCGGTCTCATCGAAATCCAAACGCCATCTTTTAGGTCCAAGTTGTTTTAAAGTTTAAAACAATTTCAATTCATTATCTATATTAATACAGATAGATAATCCACAATAGATAATTAACATCATCACAACAGATAATTCACATCTTACTTCAACCAAAGCATCCATATCATATAGCATTAATTATCTCATATCTGAGATATCAAACCATTCAACAGTAAATATCATCCATACATAAGCAATGATTAAATAATCATACTATAATTAATTTAAAATGAATTAAATTAATTACTTCCTCTTTAATTAATTTAAAGTAAATTAAATTAATTACTTCATTAAATCTTGCTTACATCCATCAATCAATTAATCAATCATCAGTCACTTATTTATTCTAATTAATCATCTTTGAATAATTAACTTTTACTTACATTCCAGTAATTTCCTTTAATTAATTACAGAAATTCTTCTTAGAATAATTCCATAAATTAACTATTTAATTAATTTCATTTACTTAATTTATTACATTCAAACTACTTTATTGATTTATTATCCCCAAATTAATCAATCCTTATTTACATTATTAATCATAATAATTAATGACCTATATTTAGATTTTATAAATTAATTATTTTAAGAAAACCTATCTTCCAATCACATATATTAATCACCTCTGATTAATATCATATAGTAATTAACTTCCTTAGTTAATTACTCCTCAATAAACAACTTAATTAATCCCTCAATTAATTTAAGTAATTATACTCCAATTACTTCCATCAACAAACATCATCCAATTAATTACATCCCATAATTATCCATCAATTACTTCTCTAAGTAATTATACTTCCAAATTATCAAGTGATTAATCTAAATTAAACTAAATTTATTAACTCAAATTAATCAAATTAACACAATTAATTACAATGAGTAATTAATTCCTTAATTACTTCCCATTAAGTAATTACACTTAACAATTACAATGATTATTATTAAATAATTTAATCTAATTAATTATTAAATATTAATCACATTAATTAATTATAAAAAGTCCAATTAATGACCTTCATTAACATTTATTTAATTATTTTTCTAAAATAATTACCTTACATTAATCATTATTAATTATAGGTTTGATTAATCATTAAAATTCATTAATTAATTAAAGTCTAATCCATGTTTCTTAATTACATATTAATTACTTAATTCATTTTTTAAACTTGAATTAATACATTTAAACTTATACTTACTAATTTAATACAAATCATTAATTATTCAAAATTAATTAACTTAATAATTAATGATTTATAAATCCTTAAATCTTTATTAATTTTAACGTGAAATTCATTCTTATTTATGGTTCAATTTGTCCTTACAAATATGTTTGATAACATATATTTCCAGATTTACCCTTAAAAATTCATTTTAAATATTTAAGATTTGAAACGAAATACCAATTTATTTTTAGTGAAGTTTAAACTAATCTGTAAACTTCAAATTCACATGTATTAGTAACTCTTTTATCCTGGAAGAAATTTAAAATATAAAAATCAAATTCCCATTTTATCTTCACATATTAAGAATATTCTAACCTTAAAACTTATTTAAAGATATAAACTTATACAACTTAAATTTTTTTTCCGAAAATCTGGAACTCAAATTCAGGTTCAAATCCAGGTTCCATATTTGATTAACTTTGTTTAAGCTTCTTCTTTACAATCCAAATACATTATAGATTCCAATTCTTTTAAATACACTTAAATGCTTAAAACACTTTTAGTTATTAAGATAATTTAAATTATGAAACTTTATTATTCCCAACTCAGTTTCAAAACTGATTTGAATTCATTATTGACTTTGATTTAGAACTTAGTTTAACTTTGTTTTATAATGTTGAAATTAAATTAAAATTTCCAAACCAAACAAAACAGGTTTTGTTTAAACCTGGGAACAGCCTATACCTGAGCCAGAACACTTTGCCTCGAGTCCAATACGCATCTATCTCGAGTAAACTACCCAACAACTTCGAGTAATACCTAAATTTACTCGAGACCAAGCTAAAACAAGAGATCATCAGAAACCACAGTGTACTGTGCACGTGCACTGTGCTGTTGATCATCTCAGATCATCAATGATGATCTGTTCACCTCCACAATCACTCACTCAACACTCCATGATCATCAGATCGGTCTTCCGTTCTCGAAATCGAATTCGAGATATCACATCAAACCTGGAAACACTCGCTAGCCTCAACTCCACAACCTGTCATCGATTCATACTCGACGCTCCGACCACCTGAGAGCCATCACCTCCGGCCATGGCCTCGTCATCGACCTAGCTTCCATCACCCCGAATCTTGCTACACTCGATCGTCTCGTGGTGATGAAATCACCTTGGTTCCAGACCACGCTAAAAACTAGGTCACCAGAATAAAACTACTCGCCGCCGCTTCCACAAGGCTTTGATCAACCTCCGAGCATTTTCCCAGACCCCACGATCACCCCCGCATCTCCAGCCCCAGTCCCGACCTCCCCGATCAACGCGATCGCCCACGGCGACTCGAAATGCCCAAAACAGTCGAACTCGAACTGCACCTCACTCCCTCCTCTAAAAATCATGAATCTTGTTTTAAAAATCATATTTTTGTATACAAATTCAATTTATATCCATGAATTCGTGAATTAAGAAACTCGAAATTTGACATATATAAAGATTGTTCTGTGGTTTAACTTTTCCAGAGACAACACATATTTGTTTACCTTAAACAAATTTTTAAACTAAAATCTAAAGTGTAACTAACATATTTTGTTCAAGGCTTAAGTCTTAACATGGATAGGATCAAGATCAAGTAAAATTTGGACCAAGTTCGAGCTTGAAAACTAGAACAGGGATTCTCAGATTTAACAGCAGTGCACAAATATATATATATATATATATATATATATATATATATACACACACACACACATCCAGATATTTCACAGCAGATTATACTTGTATATACACACAATACATATTATCATAGACAACACATGCAACCATATTAACTTAAGTTATAATTAAAAAAAATGTTACTCACCGGTTCAAAAAGAACAGAGGCTCTTCATTAGCACAGGCTGAGAAATTTGCAAACTGGAATTTCTACCTCTTGAATCTCTGATTTGTTTGGGTTGCCTTGTTGATGTTGAATGTTTTGTTTAAGTTTTAAATGAAGCTAACTTCAGATTATACTCGAAACTGATATGAAGATTGATATATATAAAAGATAGCTTATAGGAGAAACCATTTGTACAAGGTGATATTATATTTTTGTACAACAGTGATCATACTTTGTACAATACAGCATATATAATTTTTGTTCGTACTAATTTAGATCAGAGATATTTTTTACTTTGGTTAGTTTGCCTCAGCAGATTTCTATTTCTATGGTGGCTGATAATTTAGTTTTAGCAGCTGATATGAAATGTATTGTGTGCTATAGATATTAACATTAATTGCTTTTGCTAGCATTTATTTCTATTGTCTTGTTTGACAAGCCTCCATCCTTATATTTTTATTTGTTTGCAAATACTTATCCTATTTATTGTAGTTCATACCTATTGTCTTCCTAAACCAGCTAGATTTTATATTCTTGTTGTCACGTTCATACTTGAGTATATATCTTCTTATGCAAGCCTACATAGATGTTTAGTTGTTCCTTCTTTTAGCAAGTACATACTTGATTATAGTTTGTATCTTGTTTGTTCTCAAGTCTCTATGCTTTGTAATATATGTGAAGTTCTATATTTACTTTATAATCTATAAATTTATCTTATATATCTTACTTCTATTTCTAACTTAATACTTATAGACTTGTATTTCTATATGTACATTTTTATTTATTAATATTACTTAAAAATAACACATTTATCAATTTGAAATGATTATAAAAGAAATTATCTCTTTAATATAAATTACTTATTTCATTGTACATATTGGTGTATCATTTGACAAAATTGTATTTAAAACTTATATATATATATTTTAAATCATATTTATCAAGCTATATTTAAAAAGAAAATAAAACAAATCTTCTTGTTAATAAATTTTAAATTTTAAACTTAAGCTAGAATAAGTTTTAAACTATTAAACATTTATCTTAAGTATTTAAAACCATGTAGTTATTGATCAAATAGCTTTGAAAAGCTTAATATTAAATAAATAATAATTTCCAAATCACTAAAATGTATGTTAGAAATTTGTAAACATAATTTATTTGTTAAATTTTAAAACAAAGCTTTCCTATTTACAATATATACTAATATATATTCATTTTAAATAGAAAACAATTTATTAGTTTTTAAAAGATAAAATTCACAAATTAGATATTTATTAAAAGAAAAGTATCAATTCAAATCTCATTAACAAAGATATATCAAATCAATTTAATATTTAATTCAGATTATTAAATTGATATTGCTAAAAATTCCGGGATGTCATAGATTTTTCCTAACATGGTATCATTCACATAGGTAGAGGCTTGAGGTGCCTATTGTATATTTAATATTAATATCATACCATTTTTCATTTTCTAGTAACATGTCTACATGAAAACCAAGGTGTGGATACTTATTTTAATACTATTTCAATGAAGTATGAGATAGTGAAAGTGGGTGAGATCTTCAAATTTACTATTAACAAGGTTATCATATTTTACCCACCTTGTTTTAAGAATATTTACTTGCTGCAAAATTTAGAATGCAAGAAGTGGATGATCAACCAAGTTCAAATGGACCTAAAGTGCTCAATTGGAATTAGAAATCATAATGATTACGCTCAACAAAATAAGTTACCTCATTTTGCATGTAACAAAATAGTTGTAAAAAAGTTGGTATGCCATTTTAATTTTCAACTTCATTGCCATGGCTAAGCAAATTTTATGTTAAAAGTTATTTCCATCCCATTCTAAATTGAAAGATTGATGTTTCCTTGATCAACTACTTGGTACATCTTGTTCAAATGTCACAAAGGATGAAGCTTTTTGCGACACTAGCTTCTGGACTATAAGTTGAAGTTGCAGCAACAAAGAACTCTAGGTGTACTAAAGATTTAAAATTCTGTTGGTAAATTTTAGTCTTGTTTTTTCATCATACTTCAGCATTGTTATATGTCATGTGTGTGTATTGTTGACACTTTATGGATGTGTTTGTTTATATGTTGCATTCTCATATACTGTTTATATACTGTTTTAATTTTAAATGAACGAGTTTAATTTATTTTTGATTATACATTATTTCATTTGATTAGTGTTGCATATTGTCAAATTAGTATATTCAAATAGTGATGTAGTTGTCAATTTGAAACACGTAATTAGTGGTGTCGATTGTCATTTTTAAATACCTACCGAGTGTTGCAGTTTGTCAGTCAAGAACACTCATTAAGTGTTGCAATGTAAAATCTGGACTACTCACCAAGTGTTTCCATTTGTATATCTAAAACACTCGCCAAGTATTTACCTCTATAAATCAGAAACACTTGCCAAGTGTTTCCATCTGTAAATCTGAAACACTAAGTAGTTGTTTCAAATTGTCCATCTGAACGCATAATAACTATTTCCAAAATCCGCAGCATACTAATTTGTAACACTTGTAAAGTGTTTCTAAATTTATTGCAATGTTCAACTACCGTTTCAAATTGATTATATTGGTGTAATGACATGTTATAATATAAATTTGTCTATTTATAACATAAGAAAATCACTATAAAAATATAAACATAAAGATGTAATACATTGTATTACACATAACCAAATATTCATACACATAATATCCCATTTAAATAATACAATAATCATAGAAAATAATAAACATAAGGATGTAACACATTGTACTAAACATAACCAAATATTCATGCACATAATATTTTACAATTTTAGACACATAATATCCTATTGTATATGTTTTACGCACAAACCAAAAAGTAGTAGCTAATTGTTTCACCAAAAAATAGGTAGTTGCTTGCATTAAAAAGAAGAAATACCATAAACATTTCATTCTCACACCTGTAATGAAACAAGTATTTACATTAGAAATGAATATAAATATGAATATAACTGGAAACTGAAGTATCTATAGAAAATAAAAATTCAAAAGAGAAGACTTAGTTAATTGAGATAAACTTGGTTAATATTTTATAATGTATTATTATTGTTGTTGCTCAAGTTTCTCGCAAATATAATTAGCAAGCTGATTAAGCATGGTCCGGTCAAATTTATGCTGGTCAAGGGCATAAAGCCTGGCTAGTCTATGATGGCCCAAATTCATCTAGCCTCAAGCCAACCATCTGCTCAGTAACACTTTAGGTTTACCATCGGCCGGCTCAACTCAAGGCGGTTTCAACGGTCAACTCACCAAATAAGGCCCGGCTTAAGCATGACCTTTATCAGACTCAGCTTCATCACAGCTCGCCTTTGACCGGTCCCAGGCAGCCTGTCTCCTCATCCGACACCCGGCCCGACACATCCATCACAAATTGGTCCTCAGTAATATTCAGCTTTCCTCAAGCAAGTGTCATCAATAATCGACCGACCAACTCAGCTCGGAAGAAGCTACTTATATGTCCTGCAACATAAATAAGAAAAAGCAAACAACAAGTCATACAGGCAGCCATACTAGGTACTGCGGTGGATATGCCAAAAGCATGCCTACTCCTATAGCATGTCAGCAAAATTAAATGTGCATCAAATGCAAAACATGCACTTGGTACAAAGGGACAATTAGCATAATTCTCAGTCACATATTCCAGCCCAACTTATAGCTGTCTTTCATCAACCTATGCGACCAGATCGGGGCTTGGCATGCTTCCCGCCTATTTTCCTATGCAATCTCAGTCATCCTTCATCCATTCAGCTATTATAAATGCCCCAAGCCATACAACATCAAAGGGCTTTGACAAGCACCATTGTCCCAGTGGTTAAGTGCTTCGACTTTGGTGCGAGAGGTCACAAGTTCGAAACTCGCGTAGCGTGATTCGAACATATATGGATATGTGATTTGTGTTATGTTGTCCCAATGATATGTTGTATCTAAGTACCATTTCAAAAAAAACATCAAAGGGGTTGAAATTTTGATCTTTTATGCTCAGAGTACAATTTTCCAACAAATGAATCCACTCAAAGCTCTTAAGTTTAAAATCATTGTAAACTAATGGCTGGTTTTCTTATTGTTCCCTTGTAATTCAATGTAATCGTAAGAGAGAAACATAGTAAGAGATCTTCATAGTGGACGTAACCAAACTTGGCCGAACCACGCTAACCTTTATGTCATTTACTTTAGTTTGCTCATTTTCTCATCATTTTATATTTTTAAGCCCAGTGATTAGCAAATTACCTTTATTTTCACAAATGCATTAGTCTAATTTTGAGATTAGTTAATTCATTAGTCAACAATTATTATTATTATAAACTGATTAATTTTCATAAACTAGTTAATTTATTATTATTATTATCATTATTAATATAAACTTTGTTAATTTTATAAACTTATTAAATTTTTGTAAAACTTAATTAAAAAAGTTAATTTTTATAAACTTAGTTAATTTATTATTATTAATATTATATAAATTTAGTTAATTTTTATCAATTTAGTTAACTTGGTTAATATTTTAAATTTATTATTGTTATTATTATTATTATAAACTTAGATAATTTTTGTAAAACTTATAGTTATCTTATCATTATTATTATTAGTATAAACTTAATTAATTTTTAGAAAACTTAGTTAACTTAGTTAGTACTTTATAATTTATCATCATCGCCATCATCATTATTCTATGATTAGTTAATTGTTATAAAGCTTACTTAATTTTTATAAACTTAGTTTATTACTATTATGATTGTTGTTGTTGTTAAAAACTTAGTTAACTTATTATTATTATTATTATTATTATTATATAACTTAGTTACTTATTATAATTTATTATTATTATTATAATTAACTTAGTTAATTTTTATAAACTTATTTTAATTGTTATTATTATTGTTATTATGATTTTCGTCGTCGTCGTTATTATTATTATTAGGATTATTATTATAAACTTTGTTAATTCCCATAAACATAAGTTATATTATTATTATTATAAACTTAGTTGATTAATTTTTATAAACTTATTTAATTTTTATAAAACTTAATTAACGAAGTTAATTTTTATAATCTTAGTTGATTTATTTTGATTATTATTATTAGTATATTAATTTAGTTAATTTTTATAAACTTAGTAAACTTGGTTAGTATTTTATAATTTATCCATATTATTATTAGTATTATTATTATAAACTTGGTTAATTTTTAAAACCTATAGTTAATTTATTATTATTATTATCAGTACAATATTAATTAGTTAATTTATGTAAAACTTATTTAATTTTTTATTATTTTATGATTTATTCTTATTATTATTGTTGTAATGTAGTAATTGATTATACTAGATAGCTCGTACTGGTAGAAAATAAAAAATTGAATAACAATACCTCATTTGATACCACATCAAAAAAATAATCACTTGCAAGAATGAGGAATTCAAGTGATCGATCAACCACCTCTCCTGCATTAGCACAATAAAAATCCTTCACTTATAAAAATTACTCCATAATAAGCAGTATGTGCGCTTCAATTGCAAAAATGTGCATAACTAGAATATAATATGATGAAGAAAAT
Source organism: Allium fistulosum (assembly GCA_030737815.1). NCBI lineage: Eukaryota > Viridiplantae > Streptophyta > Magnoliopsida > Asparagales > Amaryllidaceae > Allium > Allium fistulosum. The sequence goes on along the minus strand of CM060906.1, from coordinate 270,325,681 downwards.
ACCTTAAGTCCAGGCTGGGAATAAGATATTTCTTCAAGAGTTTATCACTAAATGCACAAGAAACAACATGCATATCATCCACCTACATATTCCTAGATATGTAACAATACCGAGTACAATTCTCTAAATAACAAATTTGGATACTTAGTGTTCCTTAGACTATACCATTTAAACATTAGTTGCACAACATATTAAAGTGTTTCTATTAGCAGAACAAACACACAAAACTAACAAGCATAACTAATGTTATTGTAGAAATGGAATATAAACAAGCACTAAGTAATCATAACACTACCCAAGCCATATTAATTAACTGAACATTTCAATATGATGTCTACAACAACTAAAATAATAGTGATAATTTTTGTAAGGACATATATATCGTCATAAATTTTGCCTATCCCTTTTATAAACTAATACCATAGCAATTGAGTTAAGACCGCTCCACTTATATATGCAAGTTTCAACCAAAATTAAGAGTATACCTTATGTATAACCAAATCTTCATACAATAAGAAAAATTAATAAAAATGATTATATGAATTTTAAGCGTTAATTCAATGGAAAAAGCGCTTTATATAATTACTAATATCATTATGTTCCATCAAGAGGATTGAACTACAACTTTTAAGCAGTAACATTAACACATTAATTACATTAGCTCATTTATATCCCTGCCTACATTTTCATATACCACATACTATGTGTACATTAGTTCCCTACAGATGCATAGATTTTAAAATCATTGTATTATTTAAACATTCAAAACTGAAGTTAGATCAGTAAAATTTACAATTATTTTAAGTGCATGAATAATGCATGGGAGACTAAGGATAAATGGTGATAATTAAGCCGATAAACACTTTCGTTATATAACTGAACTAAGACACACATGTTTCCATTATATCATTGAGTTGATAGAAAGATTACCGTTAAAATCATGTGATAGTGCAAAGAATTAACCAACTATGTTATGCATATCCAAATGGAGGACTCATCGTGAAGGTGATTTACAAGCAGTGGAAAATGAAACACTATAACGTACATTTCATGCTGCAAAATTGAAATACTAGCTAGCATACCTTGGCTTCAAAGCACAATTCAAATGTGCTAGTCTAGAAAAAATTGGCAAATAAGAAAGTAATATCAAAATAAATAAACTAAAATGCTCCTATATCTTCCAAATAATACATGGTCATCCTCCTAAACTGATAATTCATATAACATCTTATACAATTATAAATACAAGTCGAAATTCAATCGAAATAAATCAGAAGAATTACATCATCTAATAGAACCATTTCACATTTCCAACATCAATATGTTAGCTGAGAATGAATCGGCCTTCCTTTTACGTAATTTATATCCCTAAAGAAAAAGGGAGAGGAAGAATCATTATTCTTATATATGTTTCAAAATTTTAAGGGAACCGGAGCCATTCAACATGTTTATTTAGAAGTTTAATAAATAATAAAGGAAAAATTATCAAGGTCAGAGGTTGCGGCTTATTGGTGCCCTAAATATTTTAAGTTGGAGGCGAGGAGGTTGATGATGACTAGTAGGAAGTCAATAGGCTTGAGGTAAGTTAGGCCGACAGTAGGGGGCATGTATGAGGAGTTAAGTGCGGAGGCGGTGATAAAAGAGGAGATTTTGTATTGAGGAAATAATACGAGAAAGTGGAAAGAGGGAAATGATTTGAGGAAGAGGCGACCATAAAAATAACTAGATGAGCCTACTTTGTCAAAGTGTTACGTAGTCAATCTCTACTCTAAATAAAACAAATTAAAAAAAATAATAACACTATGGAATAGTGTAACAACCGGGATTTTTGTAATTTTAATTATCGTCAAAATAACAATTTAATTCAGTTGACAATTGATATTGGGATTTAAATCGTATTTAAATTCTTTAATAAAATTGTTATACGTGGTTAGAGATTTTAAATCGATCTGAAATTCATTTTCTTTTGATTTGTATAATCCTCTATTAAACATTGTAAGTAGAATAAATAAGAAGGGTAAAACGTTGTTTGGAAATTTGAATCAAATTGTTATTCTTTTAAACAATTCTCAAATGATTGAAATGGGCTTTTGAATCTAGCCCATGTTTTTATTCCTTTGTTGCCGTTCTCTTTTGTCAAGGAGAAACCCGACCCTTTCTCCCATTTTTTTATTCGTAACCCTAAATCAAAAAATCGAAGCGAGAAATAAAAATGGTGGCTGGTTTCCTCCTTATTCAATTCAAACCTGTCCCTTCTTCATCGTTCGAAATCAGGGCATCGAGAAATCAAAGGCGCCAACCCCCATAGCTCGATCAAATGACGTTTCAGCCTTGCCTTGTCGATCGCAAAACCGCTTGGAGTCACTCGAGGCTGCTAGGGTTTTGATTTCACTGCCTCGTCGAAAATGGTGAGTTTTCTCACATCTAATTCACGCTTTGTGTTATTGTGCTAATGTGATTTACTCGATTTGATTGGGGTTTTCTCTGGTGTTGATTTCGTTGGTTTCGTTGTTCAGCCATAGGGTTTTGTTTTGAGGCCTGAGATGATTCTCTGACTTGCTTTAAACTGCTAGTGCACCTAGTTTCATGTGTATAACTGAACTTGTATCTTGATTTCATGTTGACTTCGGTCTGGATACTTGTGGTCCTCGGGTAGTCTTCATTTAGGGTAGTCTGCACTGCTTCATGTTGATTGCTCGACCTGTTCCACTATGGTTCCATGCCTTGTGGTTGCATTTCATTCGTGGTTGCTGTCACATTGGGCTTGTAGTTGGTGTAGCTCGCTGTCTTTGAACTTTACTCGGTCATTTGAGGAGTTGGGTCTGCATTTTGTTGTATCTGTACCTGTAGTTGTCTTCGGCTGCACACTCGATTTTGTGATGTTGGTCTGGTTCGACTTTTGCCATGTTGTCCACTGCCTCTAGTAGCACTTTGATATGGTATAGCTTTTGAATTCGTCAACTAATATATTATGGCCATTGATTTTCGTATCGATGAACGAGATGATTTACGACTTATTCAAAATCGTATATATTCGTATATTTGATACTTGTTCTCCACGGTTTTGAATCTGGACTTGATTTTGGGATTTTTCTCTGACCTTTTCATATGCTTGAATTCTTCAACTTGCTTTATCTTGGCTGCTTGATAATGTTCGAATGGTTGAGAGGATTGTGTGTTCTGTCTTGTTCATTCACGGCTTTGAATATGGACTTGATTTTGTGATGTCTGTTTCATTGAGCTACTCTGTCTTTGATACTGCTGTGTTATGCATGTCCGTTTGATATTTTGCCAAGCTATTCACTGTTTTAGACATGTGATCTTTCATATCTGTAGTGTACTTGACTGTGGCATTGCTTCATATGTATATATGCATTCATGTATGTATATATATATATGGTTGATTGTTACAGAGTTTCATGGACTCTGGTTTGACTTGAATTTGCTTGATCACTTTTTAGTTCGAGCCTTGTGTTCTTCATATCATGTGTAAGACTTCATTTGATCAGTGTGCTTGAGTCTGCATATTGTAGCCTTGGTCATTTTGGTTTCATCTGAGTGTTGCATATCGCCTGTGATATTCTGTCTGGTTATTGCTTGGCAATTATTGTTCCTGTCCATTGCTTCACTTGAAATCTAAAGCTTCACCATTTACTGTTTCCATGAGGTACCAGTTTTGGGTTGCATTCATTTTGGTTCCAAATGCATTGAGTTGTTGGTCTGGTGATCACTAGTAGTTTACATTGAATCTGATATCAATTCTTTGAGACAGTTGCATATTGTTCCAATTCGATATTAGCTCTGGCTTCTAGCTTGGGAATTTTGTTTTGTGATCTTTCATACCTGTAAGCATGCTCGACTTTGGCATTGCTTCATATCTGAACTGTTGTTCGACCATGTACATTTGTGGTTGCACTTCATTTGTCTTGTTAGCAGTGCATCACTTGCCTCTCTTGTTAATTCGTTTTACTGATTTGCCTTTGATCTTGGTTGTGGTTTAGTGATGCACCTGCTTGGCTATTTTGTACTTCTGACCTTTGTTGGGTTCTGGTCTTGCTGCAGTTGCTAGTTTGAGTTTTGTTGCCTCTTGCGCATGCTCTTTGATATTGGTTGAACTTGTTTCACTTGCTGCCACTGTCTTCTTTGTAGTTGCATTCTGCCCTTGTCTTTGCAACTGTTTGCTACTATAGCTTCATCGTGGTGGTTGCTTCGTATTCGCTTATGTCTGCAGTTGCATGTGCTTTGCAGTTTTCCCCCTGTTGGGATTTGTTCTTGAATTCACTTGAGTTGGACCCGATTTCGGGGTTTGACCTTGTGATCACTTTTGACTTTCACTGAGCTTTTGTGTATCTCTTGCGATAGTGGCGAGGCAGTACACGCGTGCGTGTACTGCAGCCCTATCAGATTTGACAGTTTTAAATTGATGTTTCGAATTGTTGAATTGTTTCGTTGGTAAATGTAACGACCCAGAATTTTTGATAATTAAAATTTGAATATTTAATTGATTTTAAAAATTAAAAAGTGGAATTAAGAAGTCGAATGATTTATTTTTCGAATATTGGATTTAATTTGATAATTAAATCGATAAATTAATAAATAGTAAAATTCCAGAGATAATTGAAAAATCGAGTTTAATATGATTGAAATTGATTTGGAAAATTTTATTTAATCATACTGGAGTTATAGAAATATTTTAGAACTCTTAAAATTGAATTTGGAGTTAAATTGTGAAAATTGAATATTTTAATATTTAATTATCGACTGTAAAAATAGCCAATTTTTGAACAGTCTCAGAATTGAACGAAACCAGTTCCATTTGATCCGTAATAGTTAGTTATTATCGGATTTCAATTTTCGTAGCAATCGAAGTTATCGTTTGACCGTGGCAGCTCGAAACGCATCGATATCGTTTTAATTTTAATTCGGCGAGTTAAAATAGTCATTTTTCAAAAAGTCTCGGATTTCGACGAAACCAGTTTCATCGGATCCGTAATGTGATATTATTGTAAAATTTCAAATTTCGTAATTTTTGGATTTACCATTTTTCCGGTACAAATTAAAACGCCTCGAAATCGATTTAAATCGGTTTAATTTAAATTGATCGTTTATTGCCATATCTCGCATAGACGATCGAATTAGCTTCCGAAACCTATTCCATTGCGTTCGGAACGCGGGGTAAACCTTACGAACGTTAGTCGGCACGTTCGATTCGGAGTTCGGAAAATTTCGATGAATAGTAAATTGGGCAATTTTCTATATAAGCACCTCAATATCTTCACTTTGCAAACGAGATAAACCTAGCTAGGGTTTTAACAGGAGCCGCCACTTTTAAATCGAACGGCAAGTACTTCTTCACTTTCATCTCTCAAATTCTCAAAATCCGTTGATCATTATCAAAAACTTTCAACGTGAAAGTGGTAGGGGACGAAGAGAGCTTCACATCTATATGGCGATGATGGAGGTTGGAGCGATGGATCGTCGGGGAATTGCCCGCGTCCTTCACGTGTTCAAGCACGTTTATTGAAGCAAGCACTCAACCGAGCTTCACTTGCTCACGGCAGTGGGTAGCTTTCGTCAGGGGCGTTCGAATGGGAGTGCTTGATCGTCGCGAAGTCATGTATATCGGTCGCGGCAACTAGGGTTGAACGGCGGCCATGGGTTTGTATTAGCGTTCGTATGCCTGGGTGTTATCATGTGTGGGAGAAGATACGTCATGCGGCCCAGATCTCGTTCTATCAAAAGGAACAGCCACGATGCGTTGTAGGTTATAAAATTTGAAAAAAGAAAATTGTATATTAATTATATTTAAATTCGTATAACTTTGTAATAGCGTAACTTTTTGCTGCGTGATCAGAAATTGACGAAACAAAGTGCGTTGGAATCGTTTTTGCGAATACTACGCGATGCAATTGGATTGGAATCGTTTGGAGCTAGTTTGAATTTCGGGTAAAATTAAACGCGTGTTTAATTTTATTCGAAATAAACGCTGGGATCAGAATTAAAATCACGGTGAGATTTTTTTTTCTCTCACTCAAAATGAAAGTGGAATTTACAGTTATTGATTGATTTGTTTGAATGTGCTATTAGATATGATAGGATATATCTATATATATAGCAGTATATACATATTGGCATATGTATATATTGGATTGATGATTTCCCGCCTCGTATAGCGGATGAGACCCTATTGCGCCGTTAGTAAGCGGATTTTTATAAAACCCATATACCGCGATAATTCCGTACTGGAGCGGAATTGGTATTGTGCTAACATCTTTGGATGCAGGGAAACAGGTTGGAGGGATCCAACTGGATTCCTCAACTGTATTTATTTATTTACAGGATTGATGTATATTCTGTTATCATATGTTGATATATGATGTTGTTGTTGTGATTGACCAATTGGTGCTGTAGCATCATCGGATTCAAGTTTTGAAGTTTAAAAATAACGACTTTTACTTTAAAAGGATTTTAAAGTGATTTTTTGAAAATATACGTTTTATGGAATTTTTGAATTGATTTATTTCAAATAAATAAACGTATGAAATTTTAAAGTTACAAAAATTTATAGATTTGGGAAATATAACCGAAAAGTTATTTTTGGAATAAATAGTTGACTGATTTATGAAATGGTTTAAATTGAGATTTTTGAATTTCTGTAAACGGTTTATATAAAAGATTTATGAAATCGATATCTACAAAATTAAGAATGGTGAAATTATAAAATGAGTTTTTATAAGTGTTAAAAATGAAATATTATGGAATCCGTAAGTGAATGAAATTTATAGATTTATAAATTGTGAAGTTGAAAATGAATGATAAGTTATTAACTTATAATATGGACTTGTGATATTTATATCGAGTTATAAATTGAATTTGTTAATAAAAGGAATTTATAAATCGAAGTTGTTAGAAGAATAGAATTGAAATTTATAAAAGTTGTTTATAAATCCGGAATCACTTATTTTGATGAGTTGAATATAGAAGTTAATAAAAGAAGATGTATAAGTCGAAGTTGTTATTAAAATGGAAATAGAATTTATAACCGTGTTTATAAATTCGAAATCGATTAAATTTGATAAGTGAATTATAGAAGGTTATTAAAGAAGATATATTCGCGATTTTGGATAGCGAAGTTTTATTTGAAATAAAATGTGTAGAAAAGACTGAAATTTGGTTAAGTGAAGTATATTCACGATTTTGGACAGTGAATATATTATTGAATAAAATAGATTCATTTTTGAAGAAGTAATATAAAAAAAAATGAAGTTAAACATTTTAAAGATGTTTTAAAATGTATTGTGAATTGAAAGCATAGATTTCAACGTTCATTGTTGAAATAGGCGTTTTCGGAAATATAAGGAAATGATGGACTATAACACTGTTGTTATAGTAAATGATTTTCGAAAGAAAAAGTTTTATATAGTATTGGGATATATATATATCTATCTTAAAAATCCGAATCCCTATACTAGTGATTTCGAGTCGTCGTAACGATGTTTTACGCAACATTCGTTTTGACTCAAATAAATGAGATTTAAGAATGATTTCCTTAAAGAATGAGATATATACTTAATTTTGATTTTAAGTATATCGAATATTTTCTAAGTGTTGAAAATAAATGATTTGTGAATTACTTATTTTTAAATAAGTATGGAAATGCTTTTCCAATGTGAAATGAACTGTTTGAGTTTTTATCTTTTAAAGATAAATTGAAAAGTGAATATTTGAAATTGTTTCAAATGATTAAGTGTGGAAATTTTATATCTAGTAAAAGATATTTTTGAAGATAAATAATTTGGAAAATTATTTGGAATCTGATGATGTTGCGCATCTTTATTGATAGTTAAATAACCGACTATCAATAATTACCTTTAGATAGGTATTTGTTGTGAATTGGATGAATTGAATGCCACACTTATTTTAAATAATCGCTCACTATTCGGGTTAGCCGGGAAAGGACCATGGGGTCGTATAACCCATTCCGAATATGTGATACGTCGTTATGAATTGCATTCGAAGACCGGTGTTGAAGACCGGATATTTTTGAAAACGGAAGGATTACCGTCGAGTTACTCTACATCGGCTGATCTCCGGTTTTAGAGGTTTTATCACCCTTAGTGACGGGAAGTCCGGACGTGATTAGAAATTTATCCGGAAATGCAAGGGCTTCGTGAGAAGTGCCTTCGGTTCTGTTCGATCCCGGAACAGACTTATATGGATTGTGTGTCTGACGTTACAATTTGAGATATAAAGCTGATTTCTTTCAAATACATATCTGTTGGTGGCGGAGAATTTATTCTCTTAGCTTAACACCCTTCTCTGAGACGTACGAGCTCAGAGGTTATGTAGTTGAAATTTATCAGCGATATATCCCAATTTGGTAACGTGGCATACTGAGTGTTGCTGTGAAATGATCAGTGTTTGATCATTTGTGATATGATCATTTGTTTGATCTTATATCTTTGTGATCATAGGTTGATCATTTTGTTTGACCCGAAGCAGGGCTTTTTGTAGAAAGCGTAGCTTTGTGGACGAGACTTCATCGAGCCTCACACCCCGGAAATGGTCGAAACAGGAAGGATGCAGCAAGGTTCTAGGGAGTAGCGCCCCTTAGTGTATGTCATTCCTTCTGGATAAAGGTGGTATCATGGTATGGAGCCCAGATACTTAACCTCTGTGGTTACTGCATTATTATTATCTATGTGGTTTGTTGCGTATCGGGGATCCTCGGGAAGATCGGTGACGATCGGGGGATGGCATACGCGTGTCAGTAGTTACCTATTTTTGCAGAGGTAACCTGGCCTTGTGTTGGCAGAGATCCGGTTAGGTTCTCGGGTCGTCTATTCCAGGGACGTACCCATCGTGGATAGGAAGTTCCTTTGCCTGACCATTTGTTGGAAATCCAAAGAAACAATACGCGATTTGTACGGTTTTAGTTGTATTACCTGCTATGGAATGTGGCGGTAACCTGCTATTGAACATAGTAGCTATAGTAAGCATAAGTGCGGAATGCCTATGCTGGCTAAGATTAATATTATACTTTCAAAATGATTTCTACACTATGCACTAATAATAATATCAAAATGATTTGATTTTGCGTAGTAAGCATCTTTGACTATCATAAGAAGAAATCTCCTCCAATTCTGCGTTTGCATTGTGTGTGTGGCGGGAGGTCTTATGGTAGTTTCATTTTCCAAAAGCATTGCGAATTGACTTTAAAATTCTCTGCTATTTATTTTAAAGAATAACTGTTTTACGATCTCACACCAGTCACCATGACTGACTCGGAGTTTATTGTTCCCTTCTAAACTCTGGGTGCCCACCAATTTCCACACGGGCAGCCTAGAGTTATGTTATCAGGATATTCTGGAGCTTTGGAAGCAAGCTGGATGGCGAGACGTAGTATTTGTATCTGATATATTTATTCCGCTGTGTATCCTGTATGAGGACAAGTTTATATAACTGTCCATTGTTGTATATTGACTCTGATGATTGATGTATGTATAAAATGATATAGTTCTTTGTTTTAAAGATTATTCATTTATTTATTATATATTGTTCCGCTGCGATATGTGAGATTTTGATATTGTTTTCTGTTTCTGTTTCTGCTCTTGTTCTGTTGTTGTTCTTCTTTCTTTTTCTTCTATCTTCTTCTTCTACTTTTTCTTCTTTCTTAAAACCATAACTTTTCGGGTTTCCGGCATTCGATGGCTCAGCAGTCGATAAAGTGAGTATCGATGTTGAATTTTCGAAAGTCGAAAATTCTCGGGATGTTACATTTGGTATCAGAGCATATGGTTAAGCGACAACCCTGCTCTGTTGGGTGTTACTCATTAGAGATAGAGTCAGCAGTACTCTAGAATGAGTTTGAGTGTAATAATATATACGAGTGCGTATTTGTTAGTGAATATAAAGTTGTTTTATATTGTGATGATTGGTTTGTTGAGTGGTATATGGATTCTGGTCGGTATTGTCCGTACAACTCTATCGATAGGGATCTCTAAACACTTATATAGAACAATTCGGCACAGTATTGTTTTAAATAGGGTAAATGAGATAATTTTGCCCAAAACTATTTTTGTATAGAAACGAATTGATTTTCTATGAATTATCATAGTATATGGATGTTTGGTTGTTAGAAAAATAATAACATTGGATTATTATTATTATCATTGAAATTGAATAAGAAATTGGAATTATAAACTCCAAAGTTAAGAAATAAATTCACATACAAATGAAATTTAAAGAATGTAAATTATAAATGTGATTTGTAATGTGAAACAGAATTCCAGAGAAGTATTTGGAAATGTTTTAAAAAGAATCTGAAAATTTTGGAGATTTGGAAGGTTTAAATCCTTTTTGATTTGAAATTGAATTTCAAAGGTTTGAAAAGTATTTTGGAGAGTTGAAAGCTCTAAACTCTTTTCGGTCGCTGGAAAATAATTCCGATGATGATCGCGACATCACCGGTGTTCATTTTCGGGTTTCCAAAAGAGGAAATTGCTGCCAAATTATTTTAAATGGAAGTGTTTGAAAAATTTGGGTTTGTTTTGGAAATTCAAAGGATAATTTGAATTGTTTTCAAAATGATTTTTTGAAAAGTTGAAAAGACTCTGGAATCCTATTTAAAATATTTATGGAATAAGAAATGAGTTGATAACTTATACCAATTGAATCTTGGTAGAATGAATTTAACTTAAAAGAATGAAGTTAAATCAAAGCAAGTATAAGTGAATCAATTAAATGAAAATGAAATTGAAAGTTAAAATTCATTTCGAATTCGTAAGCCAATGAATTGAATTGAATGATTGTAAATGAAAGATGAATTAAAATTCGTATGGAATTTGAAATCCAGTTTAATATAAGTGGTTATAAACCAAAATGGTAAATTGAAAATAAATTTTGGGAATGAACGAAAGAATAAAACTGGAATTGAAACTGAATGTTGAAAACAAATTTGAATAAAGTGAATTACAATTTGAGATAAATTAGTAAATGAAACTAATTTAAAATGATGCAGTTGTGAATGAAAGAAAATCGATGAAAATTCAATATTCAGAAGTTGAACTGAATCCAATTAAATGTTGGAATTGAATTCAAATGGAATTGAAATGTAAAGATTGAACGAAATTGAATATATAACTTCAATAGTGAATTAAAGATGATATGGAAGTAAGTATCGAAAATTTTGTAATTGAATGTACAAAATGGTTTGAATATATGTAACTAGATATTATGGCTAGTAGGATATACAGGTGTATAAAAGGAATTGGAATTTTGATTTCGAAGATAATTTGAATTGCTCGACTAAAGGTATGTATTTAAATTTGAATATGAGATTTGATGACTTATTTCTCTAGCCGCTTGGCTTTTTCTTTTTCTTTTTGAAATCTGAGAGTCCGTAGGGACGTTTTGTAGTCGTACCGTATTAGCCGCGCAAAGGAGACGCTGGCGAAATTTTTTTGGAAATTTAGGGCGTTAGAAATTTTTGAGAAAATTTTGAGAGTTTAAAATTTGAATTTAAACTCGAATTTGAATTTGGAAGTAAACGATGTTGTTTGGAACTTATAATTGAAGTTGGAAAGCTAGTATGAATGATAACGAATCTTTAGTCGAAAGACTTGTTTTGATAAATTGATAAAACTATTTGAATTTGAGAAAATAGTAGACGAGTTAAGGACCTTTCTTCCTGACTTGTAATTTCGAGGACGAAATTCTTTTAAGGGGGGAAGTCTGTAACGACCCAGAATTTTTGATAATTAAAATTTGAATATTTAATTGATTTTAAATATTAAAAAGTGGAATTAAGAAGTCGAATGATTTATTTTTCGAATATTGGATTTAATTTGATAATTAAATCGATAAATTAATAAATAGTAAAATTCCAGAGATAATTGAAAAATCGAGTTTAATATGATTGAAATTGATTTGGAAAATTTTATTTAATCATACTGGAGTTATAGAAATATTTTAGAACTCTTAAAATTGAATTTGGAGTTAAATTGTGAAAATTGAATATTTTAATATTTAATTATCGACTGTAAAAATAGCCAATTTTTGAACAGTCTCAAAATTGAACGAAACCAGTTCCATTTGATCCGTAATAGTTAGTTATTATCGGATTTCAATTTTCGTAGCAATCGAAGTTATCGTTTGACCGTGGCAGCTCGAAACGCATCGATATCGTTTTAATTTTAATTCGGCGAGTTAAAATAGTCATTTTTCAAAAAGTCTCGGATTTCGACGAAACCAGTTTCATCGGATCCGTAATGTGATATTATTGTAAAATTTCAAATTTCATAATTTTTGGATTTACCATTTGTCCGGTACAAATTAAAACGCCTCGAAATCGATTTAAATCGGTTTAATTTAAATTGATCGTTTATTGCCATATCTCGCACAGACGATCGAATTAGCTTCCGAAACCTGTTCCATTGCGTTCGGAACGCGGGGTAAACCTTACGAACGTCAGTCGGCACGTTCGATTCGGAGTTCGGAAAATTTCGATGAATAGTAAATTGGGCAATTTTCTATATAAGCACCTCAATATCTTCACTTTGCAAACGAGATAAACCTAGCTAGGGTTTTAACAGGAGCCGCCACTTTTAAATCGAACGGCAAGTACTTCTTCACTTTCATCTCTCAAATTCTCAAAATCCGTTGATCATTATCAAAAACTTTCAACGTGAAAGTGGTAGGGGACGAAGAGAGCTTCACATCTATATGGCGATGATGGAGGTTGGAGCGATGGATCGTCGGGGAATTGCCCGCGTCCTTCACGTGTTCAAGCACGTTTATTGAAGCAAGCACTCAACCGAGCTTCACTTGCTCATGGCAGTGGGTAGCTTTCGTCAGGGGCGTTCGAATGGGAGTGCTTGATCGTCGCGAAGTCATGTATATCGGTCGCGGCAACTAGGGTTGAACGGCGGCCATGGGTTTGTATTAGCGTTCGTATGACTGGGTGTTATCATGTGTGGGAGAAGATACGTCATGCGGCCCAGATCTCGTTCTATCAAAAGGAACGGCCACGATGCGTTGTAGGTTATAAAATTTGAAAAAAGAAAATTGTATATTAATTATATTTAAATTCGTATAACTTTGTAATAGCGTAACTTTTTGCTGCGTGATCAGAAATTGACGAAACAAAGTGCGTTGGAATCGTTTTTGCGAATACTACGCGATGCAATTGGATTGGAATCGTTTGGAGCTAGTTTGAATTTCAGGTAAAATTAAACGCGTGTTTAATTTTATTCGAAATAAACGCTGGGATCAGAATTAAAATCACGGTGAGATTTTTTTTTCTCTCACTCAAAATGAAAGTGGAATTTGCAGTTATTGATTGATTTGTTTGAATGTGCTATTAGATATGATAGGATATATCTATATATATAGCAGTATATACATATTGGCATATGTATATATTGGATTGATGATTTCCCGCCTCGTATAGCGGATGAGACCCTATTGCGCCGTTAGTAAGCGGATTTTTATAAAACCCATATACCGCGATAATTCCGTACTGGAGCGGAATTGGTATTGTGCTAACATCTTTGGATGCAGGGAAACAGGTTGGAGGGATCCAACTGGATTCCTCAACTGTATTTATTTATTTACAGGATTGATGTATATTCTGTTATCATATGTTGATATATGATGTTGTTGTTGTGATTGACCAATTGGTGCTGTAGCATCATCGGATTCAAGTTTTGAAGTTTAAAAATAACGACTTTTACTTTAAAAGGATTTTAAAGTGATTTTTGAAAATATACGTTTTATGGAATTTTTGAATTGATTTATTTCAAATAAATAAACGTATGAAATTTTAAAGTTACAAAAATTTATAGATTTGGGAAATATAACCGAAAAGTTATTTTTGGAATAAATAGTTGACTGATTTATGAAATGGTTTAAATTGAGATTTTTGAATTTCTGTAAACGGTTTATATAAAATATTTATGAAATTGATATCTACAAAATTAAGAATGGTGAAATTATAAAATGAGTTTTTATAAGTGTTAAAAATGAAATATTATGGAATCCGTAAGTGAATGAAATTTATAGATTTATAAATTGTGAAGTTGAAAATGAATGATAAGTTATTAACTTATAATATGGACTTGTGATATTTATATCGAGTTATAAATTGAATTTGTTAATAAAAGGAATTTATAAATCGAAGTTGTTAGAAGAATAGAATTGAAATTTATAAAAGTTGTTTATAAATCCGGAATCACTTATTTTGATGAGTTGAATATAGAAGTTAATAAAAGAAGATGTATAAGTCGAAGTTGTTATTAAAATGGAAATAGAATTTATAACCGTGTTTATAAATTCGAAATCGATTAAATTTGATAAGTGAATTATAGAAGGTTATTAAAGAAGATATATTCGCGATTTTGGATAGCGAAGTTTTATTTGAAATAAAATGTGTAGAAAAGACTGAAATTTGGTTAAGTGAAGTATATTCACGATTTTGGACAGTGAATATATTATTGAATAAAATAGATTCATTTTTGAAGAAGTAATATTAAAAAAAATGAAGTTAAACATTTTAAAGATGTTTTAAAATGTATTGTGAATTGAAAGCATAGATTTCAACGTTCATTGTTGAAATAGGCGTTTTCGGAAATATAAGGAAATGATGGACTATAACACTGTTGTTATAGTAAATGATTTTCGAAAGAAAAAGTTTTATATAGTATTGGGATATATATATATCTATCTTAAAAATCCGAATCCCTATACTAGTGATTTCGAGTCGTCGTAACGATGTTTTACGCAACATTCGTTTTGACTCAAATAAATGAGATTTAAGAATGATTTCCTTAAAGAATGAGATATATACTTAATTTTGATTTTAAGTATATCGAATATTTTCTAAGTGTTGAAAATAAATGATTTGTGAATTACTTATTTTTAAATAAGTATGGAAATGCTTTTCCAATGTGAAATGAACTGTTTGAGTTTTTATCTTTTAAAGATAAATTGAAAAGTGAATATTTGAAATTGTTTCAAATGATTAAGTGTGGAAATTTTATATCTAGTAAAAGATATTTTTGAAGATAAATAATTTGGAAAATTATTTGGAATCTGATGATGTTGCGCATCTTTATTGATAGTTAAATAACCGACTATCAATAATTACCTTTAGATAGGTATTTGTTGTGAATTGGATGAATTGAATGCCACACTTATTTTAAATAATCGCTCACTATTCGGGTTAGCCGGGAAAGGACCATGGGGTCGTATAACCCATTCCGAATATGTGATACGTCGTTATGAATTGCATTCGAAGACCGGTGTTGAAGACCGGATATTTTTGAAAACGGAAGGATTACCGTCGAGTTACTCTACATCGGCTGATCTCCGGTTTTAGAGGTTTTATCACCCTTAGTGACGGGAAGTCCGGACGTGATTAGAAATTTATCCGGAAATGCAAGGGCTTCGTGAGAAGTGCCTTCGGTTCTGTTCGATCCCGGAACAGACTTATATGGATTGTGTGTCTGACGTTACAATTTGAGATATAAAGCTGATTTCTTTCAAATACATATCTGTTGGTGGCGGAGAATTTATTCTCTTAGCTTAACACCCTTCTCTGAGACGTACGAGCTCAGAGGTTATGTAGTTGAAATTTATCAGCGATATATCCCAATTTGGTAACGTGGCATACTGAGTGTTGCTGTGAAATGATCAGTGTTTGATCATTTGTGATATGATCATTTGTTTGATCTTATATCTTTGTGATCATAGGTTGATCATTTTGTTTGACCCGAAGCAGGGCTTTTTGTAGAAAGCGTAGCTTTGTGGACGAGACTTCATCGAGCCTCACACCCCGGAAATGGTCGAAACAGGAAGGATGCAGCAAGGTTCTAGGGAGTAGCGCCCCTTAGTGTATGTCATTCCTTCTGGATAAAGGTGGTATCATGGTATGGAGCCCAGATACTTAACCTCTGTGGTTACTGCATTATTATTATCTATGTGGTTTGTTGCGTATCGGGGATCCTCGGGAAGATCGGTGACGATCGGGGGATGGCATACGCATGTCAGTAGTTACCTATTTTTGCAGAGGTAACCCGGCCTTGTGTTGGCAGAGATCCGGTTAGGTTCTCGGGTCGTCTATTCCAGGGACGTACCCATCGTGGATAGGAAGTTCCTTTGCCTGACCATTTGTTGGAAATCCAAAGAAACAATACGCGATTTGTACGGTTTTAGTTGTATTACCTGCTATGGAATGTGGCGGTAACCTGCTATTGAACATAGTAGCTATAGTAAGCATAAGTGCGGAATGCCTATGCTGGCTAAGATTAATATTATACTTTCAAAATGATTTCTACACTATGCACTAATAATAATATCAAAATGATTTGATTTTGCGTAGTAAGCATCTTTGACTATCATAAGAAGAAATCTCCTCCAATTCTGCGTTTGCATTGTGTGTGTGGCGGGAGGTCTTATGGTAGTTTCATTTTCCAAAAGCATTGCGAATTGACTTTAAAATTCTCTGCTATTTATTTTAAAGAATAACTGTTTTACGATCTCACACCAGTCACCATGACTGACTCGGAGTTTATTGTTCCCTTCTAAACTCTGGGTGCCCACCAATTTCCACACGGGCAGCCTAGAGTTATGTTATCAGGATATTCTGGATATTCTGGAGCTTTGGAAGCAAGCTGGATGGCGAGACGTAGTATTTGTATCTGATATATTTATTCCGCTGTGTATCCTGTATGAGGACAAGTTTATATAACTGTCCATTGTTGTATATTGACTCTGATGATTGATGTATGTATAAAATGATATAGTTCTTTGTTTTAAAGATTATTCATTTATCTATTATATATTGTTCCGCTGCGATATGTGAGATTCTGATATTGTTTTCTGTTTCTGTTTCTGCTCTTGTTCTGTTGTTGTTCTTCTTTCTTTTTCTTCTATCTTCTTCTTCTACTTTTTCTTCTTTCTTAAAACCATAACTTTTCGGGTTTCCGGCATTCGATGGCTCAGCAGTCGATAAAGTGAGTATCGATGTTGAATTTTCGAAAGTCGAAAATTCTCGGGATGTTATAGTAAATTTCAATGTTTTGGAGTCGTATTCTGATTTGGATGGTTGATTTGTTGTTTAACACTATTTAGTGTTATATCTGCCGTTATCCGATTCTTTTATCGAGGAGTTGGGTATACGAGATTTCTGTGACTGTCGTCTATTTGACTATTTGATTATTATTGCTTCTGTGCATTAATAACTGAGTTTGACTTAGACTGACCCGTGTATTATTTTCTTTTGAATGTAATACTCGGGTCAGACCCGAGTTATTTCAGGTTGTAGATTTCCTCCTTTGAGTTGCTGTTTGGGATTTGAAGACTTTTCACATCTTTTGAAGTTGTCAGTGTCATTTTGTAGTAGTCATGTCATTGTATAGAACGATATGTATTCAAGTATATTAGTCGATAATGTACTTGTATATATAACTTCTAGAGTCGACAGTTGTAGTTATATCATATGTATTGTGTCAACTATGTATTAACTGACATCAGTTATATATATATGAGACTTTTGTTTTTATCTGTGTTCCGCATTTATATTATCTGTGTTATTGTTATATCTAATGTCCTAAACAATTATGAACCGTCGTAGTTTGTTTTATACTGATAATTGGATATGTCGATGGGAGTAAATAAATAATAGAAGAAAAATAAAAAGTATATACCACTCCTATCGAGATAACCAATATTAGTGTAAGGCCAATTACGGATGGTCGCTCCTATCCAGCCTTATTCTTCGTAATAATAGACGGTATTTCTTTTAATACTCTTTGTTATTATGAGCATAGAGGTGGGGCGTCACAGTTGGTATCAGAGCTTGGGGTTTATGGACATAATATAAAACATAACTTGGATGGAACATATGTTACAACTATGGGTCGATGTTTTATTTGTACTTTGAGTCAAAACTAAAGTTTTGAAATTTGGATGAAATTTTTAAATAACTTTATTTAAAAATAATAGTGAAATTGTGTTCTGATGATTTGATTGATTTGTGTTCTATTTATCAGGGTGCGCAGCGGAAACAGTGAAACTGTCTTCGCTGAGTACAACTGATAATCTTTTTGATTTAAAAATCAAAATACGAAATTGATATGAATTTCATTTGTTGTTTACATAGCTGTAATTATTTTGTTTCTTTGAGAACTTCGAATCCGAATTGAGGATTCGAAGAAATTGCAGATATGTGATTTTTGTTGAAATTTCCGCTGGCTTTCTTTTGTACTAATCATCTATTGATTAGATTTTTGCTGTTTTAAATTATCTTCATTGAAGATACATTTGAATGATTCTTTGTTCATTTTGTAGTACGTGCAAAAATTTAAATTGCACGTTATTGCATTTATTTTACGTTGAACCGATGCTTGGTTATGAAACGTATTTTGTTGCCGTTATTTTTACAACGGAATTTTACACCAATGCTATATTTTGAAGTACGGTGTTTTGTGGCATTTTGATGAATGAAAATTCACTGATATTGCATTTTGATGTAAATTATTTTGATGAGATTTTGACGTTTAAGAATTACTGTCACCTTGGCTTCAGTAACCGTCAACTTTTAAAAAGTGGATTTTCAAGCGGTTATTCCGCAATGCTGATTTGTA
The DNA here is from genome assembly GCA_030737815.1 of Allium fistulosum. Lineage (NCBI taxonomy): Eukaryota > Viridiplantae > Streptophyta > Magnoliopsida > Asparagales > Amaryllidaceae > Allium > Allium fistulosum. The sequence continues at coordinate 270,307,037 of CM060906.1, read as the reverse complement.
ACCGTTTTTACGGTATTTTGAGAAGTACAATTTCCTTATCGAAATTGTTACTAATATTGCTGCTTTAATCACGTGATTGGAAAATCGTTTTAAAATGAAAATTGTTTTATAAAATTTTAGCAGTTTGCGTTTTCAAAAGAATGAGAAAGCGACTTAAACGATTCAGCAAAATCGAGGATTATGACCCCTTTCTTTTACTGTCTCGCTTAACTCCGGACTTGTTCAGTTGAGAATGCGAATTGTTATCAAAATAAATAAAATTGTTTTCAAAAATTTTACAGTTTGCGATTTCAAAAGAATGAGGAAGCGATTTAAACGTTTCAGCAAAATCGAGGACTATGACCCCTTTCTTTTACTGATTCGCTTAATTCCGGACTTGTCCGTTTGAGAATGTAAAGTGTATTTTTATAAAATACACAATTTTGCACTTTCAAGGAAACGATGAAGAGAATCAAACGATTTAGTAAAACACGTGGTATGGGACATGTGCGTTTGCTATTTCGGTTAATTCTGGACTCGTTAATTGAAACATTTTGATGCTTTCGTGTGCTTTCGAGCCACTATGAGGACCTTCGGGTCATTTGTTGGGCTTTCGAGCCACTCTGCGGACCTTCGGGTCAAATACCAGTACTAGACCTTCGGGTCACTCTGCGGACCTTCGGGTCAATCTGATGGGCGCCAAAATTATGTTGAGTACTTGGTAGGCTTCGGCCACTCTGAGATGCACGTGCGGCGAATTAAAAACTCGCCATCTGATGGGATCGATCCAAGCTTTTATGTTGATTTTCTAGTCTTCTTAATTGATTTCTAGATATTTGTTGCTTCCAATTATCTGCAGGTAATTGGATATTTGTTGATATGAGTTTTGATTATCGTTTTTGATAATCGGATATTTGTTGTTTCTAATTATCGCTTGTGATAATTAGATATTTGTTGATATGAGTTCTGATTATCGTTTTTGATAATCGGATATTTGTTGTTTCTAATTATCGCTTGTGATAATTAGATATTTGTTGATATGAGTTCTGATTATCGTTTTTGATAATCAGATATTTGTTGTTTCTAATTATCGCTTGTGATAATTAGATATTTGTGTATATGAGTTCTGATTATCGTTTTTGATAATCAGATATTTGTTGTTTTTAATTATCGCTTTAGATAATTAAATAATTGCTGATTTGAGATTTAATTATCGCTTGAGATAATTAAATATTTGTTGATTTTAGATTTAATTATCGCTTGAGATAATTAAATATTTGTTGATTCAGATTTAATTATCGCTTTAGATAATTAAATATTTGCTGATTTGAGATTTAATTATCGCTTGAGATAATTAAATATTTGTTGATTTTAGATTTAATTATCGCTTGAGATAATTAAATATTTGTTGATTCAGATTTAATTATCGCTTTAGATAATTAAATATTTGCTGATTTGAGATTTAATTATCGCTTGAGATAATTAAATATTTGTTGATTCAGATTTAATTATCGCTTTAGATAATTAAATATTTGCTGATTTGAGATTTAATTATCGCTTGAGATAATTAAATATTTGTTGATTTTAGATTTAATTATCGCTTTAGATAATTAAATATTTGTTGATTTGAGAAATTTGATTATCGTTTTTGATAATCGAATATTTGTTGAATTTGAAATTTGATTATCGTTTTTGATAATCGAATATTTGATGAAATTGAAATTTGATTATCGTTTGTGATAATCGAATATTTGTTGATTTGAGAAATTTGATTATCGTTTTTGATGATTGAATATTTGCGATTTTTGAGATTTGAGCTTCGTCTTTTTCTCTGGCGATTCAGGTGAGTAATTTGATTTACTCACATTCAATTCGTGCTCTGTATGGGATTTCTGCTCTATTTTTCCTTCTCTTTTAGTTGCTGGAACTCGATTGGTTCTTGCTTTAGACAGTCATCTGATTTTGATTCCTTGATCCCCACGATGTTGATTCTTTTGATTTGAAGCAGTCGAACCTTTCGATTTCTTATCTAATACTTCCCTGCTGACACTTGCTTTGCTTATACCTTCGACATTGCCATGCTCTTTTGGTTGTTACCTTTTATCCATTTATTCCCTATGATTGCGTGGACGCAATTTATTTAAGGAGGGGAGTGTGTAACAACCGGGATTTTTGTAATTTTAATTATCGTCAAAATAACAATTTAATTCAGTTGACAATTGATATTGGGATTTAAATCGTATTTAAATTCTTTAATAAAATTGTTATACGTGGTTAGAGATTTTAAATCGATCTGAAATTCATTTTCTTTTGATTTGTATAATCCTCTATTAAACATTGTAAGTAGAATAAATAAGAAGGGTAAAACGTTGTTTGGAAATTTGAATCAAATTGTTATTCTTTTAAACAATTCTCAAATGATTGAAATGGGCTTTTGAATCTAGCCCATGTTTTTATTCCTTTGTTGCCGTTCTCTTTTGTCAAGGAGAAACCCGACCCTTTCTCCCATTTTTTTATTCGTAACCCTAAATCAAAAAATCGAAGCGAGAAATAAAAATGGTGGCTGGTTTCCTCCTTATTCAATTCAAACCTGTCCCTTCTTCATCGTTCGAAATCAGGGCATCGAGAAATCAAAGACGCCAACCCCCATAGCTCGATCAAATGATGTTTCAGCCTTGCCTTGTCGATCGCAAAACCGCTTGGAGTCACTCGAGGCTGCTAGGGTTTTGATTTCACTGCCTCGTCGAAAATGGTGAGTTTTCTCACATCTAATTCACGCTTTGTGTTATTGTGCTAATGTGATTTACTCGATTTGATTGGGGTTTTCTATGGTGTTGATTTCGTTGGTTTCGTTGTTCAGCCATAGGGTTTTGTTTTGAGGCCTGAGATGATTCTCTGACTTGCTTTAAACTGCTAGTGCACCTAGTTTCATGTGTATAACTGAACTTGTATCTTGATTTCATGTTGACTTCGGTCTGGATACTTGTGGTCCTCGGGTAGTCTTCATTTAGGGTAGTCTGCACTGCTTCATGTTGATTGCTCGACCTGTTCCACTATGGTTCCATGCCTTGTGGTTGCATTTCATTCGTGGTTGCTGTCACATTGGGCTTGTAGTTGGTGTAGCTCGCTGTCTTTGAACTTTACTCGGTCATTTGAGGAGTTGGGTCTGCATTTTGTTGTATCTGTACCTGTAGTTGTCTTCGGCTGCACACTCGATTTTGTGATGTTGGTCTGGTTCGACTTTTGCCATGTTGTCCACTGCCTCTAGTAGCACTTTGATATGGTATAGCTTTTGAATTCGTCAACTAATATATTATGGCCATTGATTTTCGTATCGATGAACGAGATGATTTACGACTTATTCAAAATCGTATATATTCGTATATTTGATACTTGTTCTCCACGGTTTTGAATCTGGACTTGATTTTGGGATTTTTCTCTGACCTTTTCATATGCTTGAATTCTTCAACTTGCTTTATCTCGGCTGCTTGATAATGTTCGAATGGTTGAGAGGATTGTGTGTTCTGTCTTGTTCATTCACGGCTTTGAATCTGGACTTGATTTTGTGATGTCTGTTTCATTGAGCTACTCTGTCTTTGATACTGCTGTGTTATGCATGTCCGTTTGATATTTTGCCATGCTATTCACTGGTTTAGACATGTGATCTTTCATATCTGTAGCGTACTTGACTGTGGCATTGCTTCATATGTATATATGCATTCATGTATGTATATATATATATGGTTGATTGTTACAGAGTTTCATGGACTCTGGTTTGACTTGAATTTGCTTGATCACATTTTAGTTCGAGCCTTGTGTTCTTCATATCATGTGTAAGACTTCATTTGATCAGTGTGCTTGAGTCTGCATATTGTAGCCTTGGTCATTTTGGTTTCATTTGAGTGTTGCATATCGCCTGTGATATTCTGTCTGGTTATTGCTTGGCAATTATTGTTCCTGTCCATTGCTTCACTTGAAATCTAAAGCTTCACCATTTACTGTTTCCATGAGGTACCAGTTTTGGGTTGCATTCATTTTGGTTCCAAATGCATTGAGTTGTTGGTCTGGTGATCACTAGTAGTTTACATTGAATCTAATATCAATTCTTTGAGACAGTTGCATATTGTTCCAATTCGATATTAGCTCTGGCTTCTAGCTTGGGAATTTTGTCTTGTGATCTTTCATACCTGTAAGCATGCTCGACTTTGGCATTGCTTCATATCTGAACTGTTGTTCGACCATGTACATTTGTGGTTGCACTTCATTTGTCTTGTTAGCAGTGCAGCACTTGCCTCTCTTGTTAATTCGTTTTACTGATTTGCCTTTGATCTTGGTTGTGGTTTAGTGATGCACCTGCTTGGCTATTTTGTACTTCTGACCTTTGTTGGGTTCTGGTCTTGCTGCAGTTGCTAGTTTGAGTTTTGTTGCCTCTTGCGCATGCTCTTTGATATTGGTTGAACTTGTTTCACTTGCTGCCACTGTCTTCTTTGTAGTTGCATTCTGCCCTTGTCTTTGCAACTGTTTGCTACTATAGCTTCATCGTGGTGGTTGCTTCGTATTCGCTTATGTCTGCAGTTGCATGTGCTTTGCAGTTTTCCCCCTGTTGGGATTTGTTCTTGAATTCACTTGAGTTGAACCCGATTTCGGGGTTTGACCATGTGATCACTTTTGACTTTCACTGAGCTTTTGTGTATCTCTTGCGATAGTGGCGAGGCAGTACACGCGTGCGTGTACTGCAGCCCTATCAGATTTGACAGTTTTAAATTGATGTTTCGAATTGTTGAATTGTTTCGTTGGTAAATTTCAATGTTTTGGAGTCGTATTCTGATTTGGATGGTTGATTTGTTGTTTAACACTATTTAGTGTTATATCTGCCGTTATCCGATTCTTTTATCGAGGAGTTGGGTATACGAGATTTCTGTGACTGTCGTCTATTTGACTATTTGATTATTATTGCTTCTGTGCATTAATAACTGAGTTTGAATTAGACTGACCCGTGTATTATTTTCTTTTGAATGTAATACTCGGGTCAGACCCGAGTTATTTCAGGTTGTAGATTTCCTCCTTTGAGTTGCTGTTTGGGATTTGAAGACTTTTCACATCTTTTGAAGTTGTCAGTGTCATTTTGTAGTAGTCATGTCATTGTATAGAACGATATGTATTCATGTATATTAGTCGATAATGTACTTGTATATATAACTTCTAGAGTCGACAGTTGTAGTTATATCATATGTATTGTGTCAACTATGTATTAACTGACATCAGTTATATATATATGAGACTTTTGTTTTTATCTGTGTTCCGCATTTATATTATCTGTGTTATTGTTATATCTAATGTCCTAAACTATTATGAACTGTCGTATTTTGTTTTATACTGATAATTGGATATGTCGATGGGAGTAAATAAATAATAGAAGAAAAATAAAAAGTATATACCACTCCTATCGAGATAACCAATATTAGTGTAAGGCCAATTACGGATGGTCGCTCCTATCCAGCCTTATTCTTCATAATAATAGACAGTATTTCTTTTAATACTCTTTGTTATTATGAGCATAGAGGTGGGGCGTCACAGTTGGTATCAGAGCTTGGGGTTTATGGACATAATATAAAACATAACTTGGATGGAACATATGTTACAACTATGGGTCGATGTTTTATTTGTACTTTGAGTCAAAACTAAAGTTTTGAAATTTGGATGAAATTTTTAAATAACTTTATTTAAAAATAATAGTGAAATTGTGTTCTGATGATTTGATTGATTTGTGTTCTGTTTATCAGGGTGCGCAGCGGAAACAGTGAAACTGTCTTCGCTGAGTACAACTGATAATCTTTTTGATTTAAAAATCAAAATACGAAATTGATATGAATTTCATTTGTTGTTTACATAGCTGTAATTATTTTGTTTCTTTGAGAACTTCGAATCCGAATTGAGGATTCGAAGAAATTGCAGATATGTGATTTTTGTTGAAATTTCCGCTGGCTTTCTTTTGTACTAATCATCTATTGATTAGATTTTTTCTGTTTTAAATTATCTTCATTGAAGATACATTTGAATGATTCTTTGTTCATTTTGTAGTACGTGCAAAAATTTAAATTGCACGTTATTGCATTTATTTTACGTTGAACCGATGCTTGGTTATGAAACGTATTTTGTTGCCGTTATTTTTACAACGGAATTTTACACCAATGCTATATTTTGAAGTACGGTGTTTTGTGGCATTTTGATGAATGAAAATTCACTGATATTGCATTTTGATGTAAATTATTTTGATGAGATTTTGACGTTTAAGAATTACTGTCACCTTGGCTTCAGTAACCGTCAACTTTTAAAAAGTGGATTTTCAAGCGGTTATTCCGCAATGCTGATTTGTAACCGTTTTTACGGTATTTTGAGAAGTACAATTTCCTTATCGAAATTGTTACTAATATTGCTGCTTTAATCACGTGATTGGAAAATCGTTTTAAAATGAAAATTGTTTTATAAAATTTTAGCAGTTTGCGTTTTCAAAAGAATGAGAAAGAGACTTAAACGATTCAGCAAAATCGAGGATTATGACCCCTTTCTTTTACTGTCTCGCTTAACTCCGGACTTGTTCAGTTGAGAATGCGAATTGTTATCAAAATAAATAAAATTGTTTTCAAAATTTTTACAGTTTGCGATTTCAAAAGAATGAGGAAGCGATTTAAACGTTTCAGCAAAATCGAGGACTATGACCCCTTTCTTTTACTGATTCGCTTAATTTCGGACTTGTCCGTTTGAGAATGTAAAGTGTATTTTTATAAAATACACAATTTTGCACTTTCAAGGAAACGATGAAGAGAATCAAACGATTTAGTAAAACACGTGGTATGGGACATGTGCGTTTGCTATTTCGGTTAATTCCGGACTCGTTAATTGAAACATTTTGATGCTTTCGTGTGCTTTCGAGCCACTATGAGGACCTTCGGGTCATTTGTTGGGCTTTCGAGCCACTCTGCGGACCTTCGGGTCAAATACCAGTACTAGACCTTCGGGTCACTCTGCGGACCTTCGGGTCAATCTGATGGGCGCCAAAATTATGTTAAGTACTTGGTAGGCTTCGGCCACTCTGAGATGCACGTGCGGCGAATTAAAAACTCGCCATCTGATGGGATCGATCCAAGCTTTTATGTTGATTTTCTAGTCTTCTTAATTGATTTCTAGATATTTGTTGCTTCCAATTATCTGCAGGTAATTGGATATTTGTTGATATGAGTTCTGATTATCGTTTTTGATAATCGGATATTTGTTGTTTCTAATTATCGCTTGTGATAATTAGATATTTGTTGATATGAGTTCTGATTATCGTTTTTGATAATCGGATATTTGTTGTTTCTAATTATTGCTTGTGATAATTAGATATTTGTTGATATGAGTTCTGATTATCGTTTTTGATAATCAGATATTTGTTGTTTCTAATTATCGCTTGTGATAATTAGATATTTGTTGATATGAGTTCTGATTATCGTTTTTGATAATCAGATATTTGTTGTTTTTAATTATCGCTTTAGATAATTAAATAATTGCTGATTTGAGATTTAATTATCGCTTGAGATAATTAAATATTTGTTGATTTTAGATTTAATTATCGCTTGAGATAATTAAATATTTGTTGATTCAGATTTAATTATCGCTTTAGATAATTAAATATTTGCTGATTTGAGATTTAATTATCGCTTGAGATAATTAAATATTTGTTGATTTTAGATTTAATTATCGCTTGAGATAATTAAATATTTGTTGATTCAGATTTAATTATCGCTTTAGATAATTAAATATTTGCTGATTTGAGATTTAATTATCGCTTGAGATAATTAAATATTTGTTGATTCAGATTTAATTATCGCTTTAGATAATTAAATATTTGCTGATTTGAGATTTAATTATCGCTTGAGATAATTAAATATTTGTTGATTTTAGATTTAATTATCGCTTTAGATAATTAAATATTTGTTGATTTGAGAAATTTGATTATCGTTTTTGATAATCGAATATTTGTTGAATTTGAAATTTGATTATCGTTTTTGATAATCGAATATTTGATGAAATTGAAATTTGATTATCGTTTGTGATAATCGAATATTTGTTGATTTGAGAAATTTGATTATCGTTTTTGATGATTGAATATTTGCGATTTTTGAGATTTGAGCTTCGTCTTTTTCTCTGGCGATTCAGGTGAGTAATTTGATTTACTCACATTCAATTCGTGCTCTGTATGGGATTTCTGCTATGTTTTTCCTTCTCTTTTAGTTGCCGGAACTCGATTGGTTCTTGCTTTAGACAGTCATCTGATTTTGATTCCTTGATCCCCACGATGTTGATTCTTTTGATTTGAAGCAGTCGAACCTTTCGATTTCTTATCTAATACTTCCCTGCTGACACTTGCTTTGCTTATACCTTCGACAATGCCATGCTCTTTTGGTTGTTACCTTTTATCCATTTATTCCCTATGATTGCGTGGACGCAATTTATTTAAGGAGGGGAGTGTGTAACAACCGGGATTTTTGTAATTTTAATTATCGTCAAAATAACAATTTAATTCAGTTGACAATTGATATTGGGATTTAAATCATATTTAAATTCTTTAATAAAATTGTTATACGTGGTTAGAGATTTTAAATCGATCTGAAATTCATTTTCTTTTGATTTGTATAATCCTCTATTAAACATTGTAAGTAGAATAAATAAGAAGGGTAAAACGTTGTTTGGAAATTTGAATCAAATTGTTATTCTTTTAAACAATTCTCAAATGATTGAAATGGGCTTTTGAATCTAGCCCATGTTTTTATTCCTTTGTTGCCGTTCTCTTTTGTCAAGGAGAAACCCGACCCTTTCTCCCATTTTTTTATTCGTAACCCTAAATCAAAAAATCGAAGCGAGAAATAAAAATGGTGGCTGGTTTCCTCCTTATTCAATTCAAACCTGTCCCTTCTTCATCGTTCGAAATCAGGGCATCGAGAAATCAAAGACGCCAACCCCCATAGCTCGATCAAATGATGTTTCAACCTTGCCTTGTCGATCGCAAAACCGCTTGGAGTCACTCGAGGCTGCTAGGGTTTTGATTTCACTGCCTCGTCGAAAATGGTGAGTTTTCTCACATCTAATTCACGCTTTGTGTTATTGTGCTAATGTGATTTACTCGATTTGATTGGGGTTTTCTCTGGTGTTGATTTCGTTGGTTTCGTTGTTCAGCCATAGGGTTTTGTTTTGAGGCCTGAGATGATTCTCTGACTTGCTTTAAACTGCTAGTGCACCTAGTTTCATGTGTATAACTGAACTTGTATCTTGATTTCATGTTGACTTCGGTCTGGATACTTGTGGTCCTCGGGTAGTCTTCATTTAGGGTAGTCTGCACTGCTTCATGTTGATTGCTCGACCTGTTCCACTATGGTTCCATGCCTTGTGGTTGCATTTCATTCGTGGTTGCTGTCACATTGGGCTTGTATTTGGTGTAGCTCGCTGTCTTTGAACTTTACTCGGTCATTTGAGGAGTTGGGTCTGCATTTTGTTGTATCTGTACCTGTAGTTGTCTTCGGCTGCACACTCGATTTTGTGATGTTGGTCTGGTTCGACTTTTGCCATGTTGTCCACTGCCTCTAGTAGCACTTTGATATGGTATAGCTTTTGAATTCGTCAACTAATATATTATGGCCATTGATTTTCGTATCGATGAACGAGATGATTTACGACTTATTCAAAATCGTATATATTCGTATATTTGATACTTGTTCTCCACGGTTTTGAATCTGGACTTGATTTTGGGATTTTTCTCTGACCTTTTCATATGCTTGAATTCTTCAACTTGCTTTATCTCGGCTGCTTGATAATGTTCGAATGGTTGAGAGGATTGTGTGTTCTGTCTTGTTCATTCACGGCTTTGAATCTGGACTTGATTTTGTGATGTCTGTTTCATTGAGCTACTCTGTCTTTGATACTGCTGTGTTATGCATGTCCGTTTGATATTTTGCCATGCTATTCACTGGTTTAGACATGTGATCTTTCATATCTGTAGCGTACTTGACTGTGGCATTGCTTCATATGTATATATGCATTCATGTATGTATATATATATATGGTTGATTGTTACAGAGTTTCATGGACTCTGGTTTGACTTGAATTTGCTTGATCACATTTTAGTTCGAGCCTTGTGTTCTTCATATCATGTGTAAGACTTCATTTGATCAGTGTGCTTGAGTCTGCATATTGTAGCCTTGGTCATTTTGGTTTCATCTGAGTGTTGCATATCGCCTGTGATATTCTGTCTGGTTATTGCTTGGCAATTATTGTTCCTGTCCATTGCTTCACTTGAAATCTAAAGCTTCACCATTTACTGTTTCCATGAGGTACCAGTTTTGGGTTGCATTCATTTTGGTTCCAAATGCATTGAGTTGTTGGTCTGGTGATCACTAGTAGTTTACATTGAATCTAATATCAATTCTTTGAGACAGTTGCATATTGTTCCAATTCGATATTAGCTCTGGCTTCTAGCTTGGGAATTTTGTCTTGTGATCTTTCATACCTGTAAGCATGCTCGACTTTGGCATTGCTTCATATCTGAACTGTTGTTCGACCATGTACATTTGTGGTTGCACTTCATTTGTCTTGTTAGCAGTGCAGCACTTGCCTCTCTTGTTAATTCGTTTTACTGATTTGCCTTTGATCTTGGTTGTGGTTTAGTGATGCACCTGCTTGGCTATTTTGTACTTCTGACCTTTGTTGGGTTCTGGTCTTGCTGCAGTTGCTAGTTTGAGTTTTGTTGCCTCTTGCGCATGCTCTTTGATATTGGTTGAACTTGTTTCACTTGCTGCCACTGTCTTCTTTGTAGTTGCATTCTGCCCTTGTCTTTGCAACTGTTTGCTACTATAGCTTCATCGTGGTGGTTGCTTCGTATTCGCTTATGTCTGCAGTTGCATGTGCTTTGCAGTTTTCCCCCTGTTGGGATTTGTTCTTGAATTCACTTGAGTTGAACCCGATTTCTGGGTTTGACCATGTGATCACTTTTGACTTTCACTGAGCTTTTGTGTATCTCTTGCGATAGTGGCGAGGCAGTACACGCGTGCGTGTACTGCAGCCCTATCAGATTTGACAGTTTTAAATTGATGTTTCGAATTGTTGAATTGTTTCGTTGGTAAATTTCAATGTTTTGGAGTCGTATTCTGATTTGGATGGTTGATTTGTTGTTTAACACTATTTAGTGTTATATCTGCCGTTATCCGATTCTTTTATCGAGGAGTTGGGTATACGAGATTTCTGTGACTGTCGTCTATTTGACTATTTGATTATTATTGCTTCTGTGCATTAATAACTGAGTTTGAATTAGACTGACCCGTGTATTATTTTCTTTTGAATGTAATACTCGGGTCAGACCCGAGTTATTTCAGGTTGTAGATTTCCTCCTTTGAGTTGCTGTTTGGGATTTGAAGACTTTTCACATCTTTTGAAGTTGTCAGTGTCATTTTGTAGTAGTCATGTCATTGTATAGAACGATATGTATTCATGTATATTAGTCGATAATGTACTTGTATATATAACTTCTAGAGTCGACAGTTGTAGTTATATCATATGTATTGTGTCAACTATGTATTAACTGACATCAGTTATATATATATATGAGACTTTTGTTTTTATCTGTGTTCCGCATTTATATTATCTGTGTTATTGTTATATCTAATGTCCTAAACTATTATGAACCGTCGTAGTTTGTTTTATACTGATAATTGGATATGTCGATGGGAGTAAATAAATAATAGAAGAAAAATAAAAAGTATATACCACTCCTATCGAGATAACCAATATTAGTGTAAGGCCAATTACGGATGGTCGCTCCTATCCAGCCTTATTCTTCATAATAATAGACAGTATTTCTTTTAATACTCTTTGTTATTATGAGCATAGAGGTGGGGCGTCACAGTTGGTATCAGAGCTTGGGGTTTATGGACATAATATAAAACATAACTTGGATGGAACATATGTTACAACTATGGGTCGATGTTTTATTTGTACTTTGAGTCAAAACTAAAGTTTTGAAATTTGGATGAAATTTTTAAATAACTTTATTTAAAAATAATAGTGAAATTGTGTTCTGATGATTTGATTGATTTGTGTTCTGTTTATCAGGGTGCGCAGCGGAAACAGTGAAACTGTCTTCGCTGAGTACAACTGATAATCTTTTTGATTTAAAAATCAAAATACGAAATTGATATGAATTTCATTTGTTGTTTACATAGCTGTAATTATTTTGTTTCTTTGAGAACTTCGAATCCGAATTGAGGATTCGAAGAAATTGCAGATATGTGATTTTTGTTGAAATTTCCGCTGGCTTTCTTTTGTACTAATCATCTATTGATTAGATTTTTGCTGTTTTAAATTATCTTCATTGAAGATACATTTGAATGATTCTTTGTTCATTTTGTAGTACGTGCAAAAATTTAAATTGCACGTTATTGCATTTATTTTACGTTGAATCGATGCTTGGTTATGAAACGTATTTTGTTGCCGTTATTTTTACAACGGAATTTTACACCAATGCTATATTTTGAAGTACGGTGTTTTGTGGCATTTTGATGAATGAAAATTCACTGATATTGCATTTTGATGTAAATTATTTTGATGAGATTTTGACGTTTAAGAATTACTGTCACCTTGGCTTCAGTAACCGTCAACTTTTAAAAAGTGGATTTTCAAGTGGTTATTCCGCAATGCTGATTTGTAACCGTTTTTACGGTATTTTGAGAAGTACAATTTCCTTATCGAAATTGTTACTAATATTGCTGCTTTAATCACGTGATTGGAAAATCGTTTTAAAATGAAAATTGTTTTATAAAATTTTAGCAGTTTGCGTTTTCAAAAGAATGAGAAAGCGACTTAAACGATTCAGCAAAATCGAGGATTATGACCCCTTTCTTTTACTGTCTCGCTTAACTCCGGACTTGTTCAGTTGAGAATGCGAATTGTTATCAAAATAAATAAAATTGTTTTCAAAAATTTTACAGTTTGAGATTTCAAAAGAATGAGGAAGCGATTTAAACGTTTCAGCAAAATCGAGGACTATGACCCCTTTCTTTTACTGATTCGCTTAATTCCGGACTTGTCCGTTTGAGAATGTAAAGTGTATTTTTATAAAATACACAATTTTGCACTTTCAAGGAAACGATGAAGAGAATCAAACGATTTAGTAAAACACGTGGTATGGGACATGTGCGTTTGCTATTTCGGTTAATTCCGGACTCGTTAATTGAAACATTTTGATGCTTTCGTGTGCTTTCGAGCCACTATGAGGACCTTCGGGTCATTTGTTGGGCTTTCGAGCCACTCTGCGGACCTTCGGGTCAAATACCAGTACTAGACCTTCGGGTCACTCTGCGGACCTTCGGGTCAATCTGATGGGCGCCAAAATTATGTTGAGTACTTGGTAGGCTTCGGCCACTCTGAGATGCACGTGCGGCGAATTAAAAACTCGCCATCTGATGGGATCGATCCAAGCTTTTATGTTGATTTTCTAGTCTTCTTAATTGATTTCTAGATATTTGTTGCTTCCAATTATCTGCAGGTAATTGGATATTTGTTGATATGAGTTCTGATTATCGTTTTTGATAATCGGATATTTGTTGTTTCTAATTATCGCTTGTGATAATTAGATATTTGTTGATATGAGTTCTGATTATCGTTTTTGATAATCGGATATTTGTTGTTTCTAATTATCGCTTGTGATAATTAGATATTTGTTGATATGAGTTCTGATTATCGTTTTTGATAATCAGATATTTGTTGTTTCTAATTATCGCTTGTGATAATTAGATATTTGTTGATATGAGTTCTGATTATCGTTTTTGATAATCAGATATTTGTTGTTTTTAATTATCGCTTTAGATAATTAAATAATTGCTGATTTGAGATTTAATTATCGCTTGAGATAATTAAATATTTGTTGATTTTAGATTTAATTATCGCTTGAGATAATTAAATATTTGTTGATTCAGATTTAATTATCGCTTTAGATAATTAAATATTTGTTGATTTTAGATTTAATTATCGCTTGAGATAATTAAATATTTGTTGATTTTAGATTTAATTATCGCTTGAGATAATTAAATATTTGTTGATTCAGATTTAATTATCGCTTTAGATAATTAAATATTTGCTGATTTGAGATTTAATTATCGCTTGAGATAATTAAATATTTGTTGATTCAGATTTAATTATCGCTTTAGATAATTAAATATTTGCTGATTTGAGATTTAATTATCGCTTGAGATAATTAAATATTTGTTGATTTTAGATTTAATTATCGCTTTAGATAATTAAATATTTGTTGATTTGAGAAATTTGATTATCGTTTTTGATAATCGAATATTTGTTGAATTTGAAATTTGATTATCGTTTTTGATAATCGAATATTTGATGAAATTGAAATTTGATTATCGTTTGTGATAATCGAATATTTGTTGATTTGAGAAATTTGATTATCGTTTTTGATGATTGAATATTTGCGATTTTTGAGATTTGAGCTTCGTCTTTTTCTCTGGCGATTCAGGTGAGTAATTTGATTTACTCACATTCAATTCGTGCTCTGTATGGGATTTCTGCTCTGTTTTTCCTTCTCTTTTAGTTGCTGGAACTCGATTGGTTCTTGCTTTAGACAGTCATCTGATTTTGATTCCTTGATCCCCACGATGTTGATTCTTTTGATTTGAAGCAGTCGAACCTTTCGATTTCTTATCTAATACTTCCCTGCTGACACTTGCTTTGCTTATACCTTCGACATTGCCATGCTCTTTTGGTTGTTACCTTTTATCCATTTATTCCCTATGATTGCGTGGACGCAATTTATTTAAGGAGGGGAGTGTGTAACAACCGGGATTTTTGTAATTTTAATTATCGTCAAAATAACAATTTAATTCAGTTGACAATTGATATTGGGATTTAAATCGTATTTAAATTCTTTAATAAAATTGTTATACGTGGTTAGAGATTTTAAATCGATCTGAAATTCATTTTCTTTTGATTTGTATAATCCTCTATTAAACATTGTAAGTAGAATAAATAAGAAGGGTAAAACGTTGTTTGGAAATTTGAATCAAATTGTTATTCTTTTAAACAATTCTCAAATGATTGAAATGGGCTTTTGAATCTAGCCCATGTTTTTATTCCTTTGTTGCCGTTCTCTTTTGTCAAGGAGAAACCCGACCCTTTCTCCCATTTTTTTATTCGTAACCCTAAATCAAAAAATCGAAGCGAGAAATAAAAATGGTGGCTGGTTTCCTCCTTATTCAATTCAAACCTGTCCCTTCTTCATCGTTCGAAATCAGGGCATCGAGAAATCAAAGACGCCAACCCCCATAGCTCGATCAAATGATGTTTCAGCCTTGCCTTGTCGATCGCAAAACCGCTTGGAGTCACTCGAGGCTGCTAGGGTTTTGATTTCACTGCCTCGTCGAAAATGGTGAGTTTTCTCACATCTAATTCACGCTTTGTGTTATTGTGCTAATGTGATTTACTCGATTTGATTGGGGTTTTCTCTGGTGTTGATTTCGTTGGTTTCGTTGTTCAGCCATAGGGTTTTGTTTTGAGGCCTGAGATGATTCTCTGACTTGCTTTAAACTGCTAGTGCACCTAGTTTCATGTGTATAACTGAACTTGTATCTTGATTTCATGTTGACTTCGGTCTGGATACTTGTGGTCCTCGGGTAGTCTTCATTTAGGGTAGTCTGCACTGCTTCATGTTGATTGCTCGACCTGTTCCACTATGGTTCCATGCCTTGTGGTTGCATTTCATTCGTGGTTGCTGTCACATTGGGCTTGTATTTGGTGTAGCTCGCTGTCTTTGAACTTTACTCGGTCATTTGAGGAGTTGGGTCTGCATTTTGTTGTATCTGTACCTGTAGTTGTCTTCGGCTGCACACTCGATTTTGTGATGTTGGTCTGGTTCGACTTTTGCCATGTTGTCCACTGCCTCTAGTAGCACTTTGATATGGTATAGCTTTTGAATTCGTCAACTAATATATTATGGCCATTGATTTTCGTATCGATGAACGAGATGATTTACGACTTATTCAAAATCGTATATATTCGTATATTTGATACTTGTTCTCCACGGTTTTGAATCTGGACTTGATTTTGGGATTTTTCTCTGACCTTTTCATATGCTTGAATTCTTCAACTTGCTTTATCTCGGCTGCTTGATAATGTTCGAATGGTTGAGAGGATTGTGTGTTCTGTCTTGTTCATTCACGGCTTTGAATCTGGACTTGATTTTGTGATGTCTGTTTCATTGAGCTACTCTGTCTTTGATACTGCTGTGTTATGCATGTCCGTTTGATATTTTGCCATGCTATTCACTGGTTTAGACATGTGATCTTTCATATCTGTAGCGTACTTGACTGTGGCATTGCTTCATATGTATATATGCATTCATGTATGTATATATATATATGGTTGATTGTTACAGAGTTTCATGGACTCTGGTTTGACTTGAATTTGCTTGATCACATTTTAGTTCGAGCCTTGTGTTCTTCATATCATGTGTAAGACTTCATTTGATCAGTGTGCTTGAGTCTGCATATTGTAGCCTTGGTCATTTTGGTTTCATTTGAGTGTTGCATATCGCCTGTGATATTCTGTCTGGTTATTGCTTGGCAATTATTGTTCCTGTCCATTGCTTCACTTGAAATCTAAAGCTTCACCATTTACTGTTTCCATGAGGTACCAGTTTTGGGTTGCATTCATTTTGGTTCCAAATGCATTGAGTTGTTGGTCTGGTGATCACTAGTAGTTTACATTGAATCTAATATCAATTCTTTGAGACAGTTGCATATTGTTCCAATTCGATATTAGCTCTGGCTTCTAGCTTGGGAATTTTGTCTTGTGATCTTTCATACCTGTAAGCATGCTCGACTTTGGCATTGCTTCATATCTGAACTGTTGTTCGACCATGTACATTTGTGGTTGCACTTCATTTGTCTTGTTAGCAGTGCAGCACTTGCCTCTCTTGTTAATTCGTTTTACTGATTTGCCTTTGATCTTGGTTGTGGTTTAGTGATGCACCTGCTTGGCTATTTTGTACTTCTGACCTTTGTTGGGTTCTGGTCTTGCTGCAGTTGCTAGTTTGAGTTTTGTTGCCTCTTGCGCATGCTCTTTGATATTGGTTGAACTTGTTTCACTTGCTGCCACTGTCTTCTTTGTAGTTGCATTCTGCCCTTGTCTTTGCAACTGTTTGCTACTATAGCTTCATCGTGGTGGTTGCTTCGTATTCGCTTATGTCTGCAGTTGCATGTGCTTTGCAGTTTTCCCCCTGTTGGGATTTGTTCTTGAATTCACTTGAGTTGAACCCGATTTCGGGGTTTGACCATGTGATCACTTTTGACTTTCACTGAGCTTTTGTGTATCTCTTGCGATAGTGGCGAGGCAGTACACGCGTGCGTGTACTGCAGCCCTATCAGATTTGACAGTTTTAAATTGATGTTTCGAATTGTTGAATTGTTTCGTTGGTAAATTTCAATGTTTTGGAGTCGTATTCTGATTTGGATGGTTGATTTGTTGTTTAACACTATTTAGTGTTATATCTGCCGTTATCCGATTCTTTTATCGAGGAGTTGGGTATATGAGATTTCTGTGACTGTCGTCTATTTGACTATTTGATTATTATTGCTTCTGTGCATTAATAACTGAGTTTGAATTAGACTGACCCGTGTATTATTTTCTTTTGAATGTAATACTCGGGTCAGACCCGAGTTATTTCAGGTTGTAGATTTCCTCCTTTGAGTTGCTGTTTGGGATTTGAAGACTTTTCACATCTTTTGAAGTTGTCAGTGTCATTTTGTAGTAGTCATGTCATTGTATAGAACGATATGTATTCATGTATATTAGTCGATAATGTAGTTGTATATATAACTTCTAGAGTCGACAGTTGTAGTTATATCATATGTATTGTGTCAACTATGTATTAACTGACATCAGTTATATATATATGAGACTTTTGTTTTTATCTGTGTTCCGCATTTATATTATCTGTGTTATTGTTATATCTAATGTCCTAAACTATTATGAACCGTCGTAGTTTGTTTTATACTGATAATTGGATATGTCATGGGAGTAAATAAATAATAGAAGAAAAATAAAAAGTATATACCACTCCTATCAAGATAACCAATATTAGTGTAAGGCCAATTACGGATGGTCGCTCCTATCCAGCCTTATTCTTCGTAATAATAGACAGTATTTCTTTTAATACTCTTTGTTATTATGAGCATAGAGGTGGGGCGTCACAAATAGAGTGTTATCTATTGGCATTATAAAGAGAAACTTTTCTTATAGTGTGACTTGAATTGGATGAATATGTTTGATGTTTCTCTGTGTTTTTTATGTAGGAATATACTGCTAGAACTGGGCCAGCCCGCAGCGGAAAAAATGAGTGAATTTCAAAAATTTAGGGCCTATGAAGTCTAGATATGTTTAGATCTTATCTAAATCTTCTTTTAAATAAATCAATATTTTAATTTATTTGGTGAAAAAATTTTCAAAAGGGTTTGAATATTATATAAATTTAAATGAATGATTGTATCGAATACACCCACATGTGTAGCAGCTACTTATCTTATACTATATACCTTACTAGTAGATCTCACATGATTTTCTTTCTATTTTCTTAGAATTTTAGAAATAGAATACTACTCTCTCTTTAATTTGCCTCATTCTTTGCAATATAGACTTCCAACAAAAATACTATTCTTATACTATCTATTATATCTTATATTATTTATTTTATTGTATATAATCTTATCTTATACCACCTTATACTATCTTATACTATATACCTTATTACTAGATTTCACATGATTTTCTTTCTATTTTCTTAGAATTTTAGAAATAAAATACTGCTCTCTTCTTAATTTGCCTCATTCTTTGCAATATAGACCTCTAACAAAAATACTATTATTATACTATCTATTCTACCTTATATTATTTATTTTATTATATACAAAAGAGAATATGTGACAGTTCATATCTATATATTACTATATACCTTATTAGCAAATCTCGCATGATTTTCTTTCTATTTTCTTAGAATTTTAGAAATAATATAATGCTCTCTCTTTAATTTTCCTCATTCTTGCAATATAGACCTCCAACAAAAATATTATTCTTATCTATCTATTCTATCTTATATTATTTATTTTATTATATATAAAAGTGAATATGTGATTGTTCATATCTATATATTTTCTCATGTTGATTTACTTATCTCATAATTTTTTACCATGATTATGATTTGACTAATGCATTAATAGTTCTTCACTTTTTGTGTCCACCATTATTATTTTTTATTCTATTCACATTACGCAAGGGTTGTATTTCTACTATTTTTCTCCTTTATTTTCTAGTTTAGGTTGTATTTGCTAATTCTTAATTTCATCGATTTTTTATTCAAATCTTTATCTTAACTTCTTCTCACTACAACAAAACAGCCATTTTACAACGGGCAATGCCCGTTGTAATATGGATTTCGCAATGGGCATGCGCCCGTTGTATTAGGCCTTTTTGTAATAGGTCGACCATATTTTACAATGGGCAATGCCCGTTGTAATATGGATTTCGCAACGGACAATGCCCGTTGTAATACATGATATTGCAAAGGTTTCTGACCGTTGCAAAGTAAATGCAAATTTTAAAAAAATTTACAGCAGCATCCATGCAGTAGATCTATACCAATAATGAATAATTTAACGAGTAATAAATATTATCATAAAACAACCAAACTCACATACGAAAAGACTAAAAGCTATAGTCATAAAATTCCAACACATTCCAAAAAGTTAGATAAGTTTACATCGACATAGTTCTAATATACTCATGACAACTAGTTTCATAACAACCAAATACATAAAGCATTAACACATAAGCATAAAGCAACATACCAGTACTCGGCTCATACCACTGCCTTCGCAACACTTCAACAAACTTCCATCAAAACAGCCATCGGCTACAATATATTGCATCAATAGTTTTTCCTACACTAAAGATCACATACCTGCCTTGCCTGTGGGCACATTTACATTGTCAATCATCGAAACTGCTGCTCCCCCTGGGTTCGAACAACACAACTGACAGCAACAATTCATATCACCATCCACACTCCAATAATCACCATACCACAAGCAAACATCAACCATCCAAACTGTTCACCACTATCACCCTGCTGCTATCACCCTACTACTATTACCCACACTTCAACCACAACCAGAAATTGTCACCAAAACAAGCTGCTACACCAGACTTCACCGCAAACCACTACAGCCTCACACTTACCCTGACCATCCCTCTGCTATAAATTGCCCTACCATCATCACTTCACAACTACATCCAGCATACAACAACCATCACTCAAAACAAAACCACTTCCTTCTTCATACCCACTCATCTTCTTACGTACTGCCAAACCCGCTGCCCTCTGACCATCTAAAACAATACTTCCTCAACAACAACATCATTTTACAATCGCCAACCTTCCTACTGCTGTTTACCATTGTTGCACCAACATCAACAGCTATTACTGCCAAAAAAAAACAGCATCATTCACATTTGCAGTGCATCTGAAGCAATAGCTTTAGTTGATGCAAGTGTGTTTCTTATCTTTACATGCCATCTATGGAAAGAAATAGAAAGATGCAGCTATACTTTTAGTCAATTTTCTTACTATGATTATGAGTAAATGTATATTTATACTATCTTATAATTGTGATGGCAGTAACCAACTTTATCAAATCTTTAAAGCTGTGTCTAGCCAGATATAAATCTTTGCAGTAAGATTTAATCTACAGAAAAACAAAAACATATAATATTAGAATCTATATACATTTACCAACGACCACAATAAGAGGATAAAGTCTACCTCTTCAGTAGTTAATTCATGCTCTTTTACATGTAAGATTTCTGGATCATCAAAAGACAATTAGTCAACAGAAGCAAGAAATACAGCTGGATTATCTGACCAGATAAAATCTGATGCAGGAACAATCTTCCACAGAAGAGTTACACCATCCTCATACCAACATTGGTGTTTATAATAACACAGTATCAGACAATTGCACAAAAATACATGAAGTATGAATACATGAACATGTACACAATGACAACCAGAGCATAGCACAAAAATTGTAGAACCAAGTCAGTCTCATTTCAATGATTAAAGTCGTAGAGAAAAATTTAAATAACCAAAGTCAATTTTAAAAATGTCAGAGAATCAAAACGGTGATAGCAAGTTCCAACAAAACAAAATCAAAGTGTGTCAAAAATACAAATAGGAATTTATCAAAACAAACTTTAGCTACAAAATGCATACATATAGTCAGTGCCGAAGTCACAAAGACAATGGTCAACATCAAGCATCAGTATCAACTGGCCGATGTCAACAGAGTGTCGAACAAGTTCATATTTTCACAAAATCAAGTGACCGAAGTCAAATGTAAGTATCAGTTTTGAACAAGACAGAGAAGCCGAAGTCAACAAGCGCAAAGAACAGAACCAGGTCAAGTTCAAATGTCAGATACTCAAAGTCGTGATATTCACGATGACCAAGTCAGAAATCAAACCGTGATAATTAAGAAAATATCAAAACCGTGATGACCAAGGAAATCAACCAACTCAAAAATCGAAGCCGTGTTAACCAAGAAAATACATACGAAATTGAAGAAGTCAGAAAAATCACCATCATTCAATATTAATCAAGTGGCCAAGACGAATTCAAAGCTAAATTATTTGACGAATTCGTATAAAATATACGAACGAAAATATAGGGGTTCGAACCCTATATAAACGAACATCATCGGCAAAATTATGCATTCGAGTACGAGCAAAAAAGGAATAATCATTCGACTCGAATCATCGATCGAGTTCAAGCATATCTACCAGAAAAGCAAAAGGAAAATAACATACCAATACAAGTCGAACTCGATCGAGAAGCAGCCGGCTTCGAATCAAAGTGACAATTTGATTGACAAAGCAAACCGTATATAATTCATTCTTCAATCAACTACATAAGTCGGCGGCTTCAACAAATTCCAAAGCCCTAATTTTTCGAGCAAAGGAAAAGAGGAACGAAGAGAGCATCGAATTATCACAAACAAAAGAATACAGACCGATGATAAAAAGGAGAAGGGAAATATTTATTTACTTATTGGGCCGGCTTCTATAATTTATCTTTGGGCTTCTGTAGTTTAAAAATTAGGGTTTTGTTTTATATTTGTGTTTAATTAGGGCTTCATGAAAGAGAGTATTGCATTTTAGTGGGAAGAAGTAGTTTTTGGGCACAAAAGGTGGGCTGTGAAATTTTCGAGGGAACAAAAGTAGAGGTCTGGAGTAATTTGTTATTTTAATTATTATTATTATTATTATTTAGACATTATTAACTATAATTCACTAATTATTAATAATTAACTATTATTAAATTAAATATAAAAAATAATTATTAATAATTAATAAATTATTAATATTTAGTAAATTATAGTTAATATTTATTACTTACATTTAATAATTAATAATTAATATTAAATAGTTATTATCAAATAACTAATAATTAATATTGATTATGTATAACAATTAGTAATTAGTGATTATTTAATAATAATCATTAATTATTATAAGTTATAAATGATTAATATAATATTATTAATGATTAATTATTAAATATTAATAAATAATATAATATTATTAATGGTTAGTAATTAGTAATTAGTAACATATGATTAATATAATATTATTAATGAATAATTATTAAATAAATATTAAATATTAATTTTAAGAAAGCATTGTAATTATTAATTATTGGTTGTCAAAAATTGGCAACAAACATTTATTACAACGGGCATTTTATGACCGTTGTAAAATTGGCACCTATTACAACGGACATTTTTAGCCCATTGTAAAATTAGCACCTATTACAACGGGCATTTTTAGCCCGTTGTAAAATTGGCACCTCTTACAACGGGCATTTTGTGACCATTGTAAAATTGGTATCTATTACAACGGGCATTTTGTGAACGTTGTAAAATTGACATCTATTACAACGGGCATGAAAGGACCGTTGTAATAGCATTCTATTACAACGGGCAATCATTGCCCATTGTAAAAAAGGTGTTGTATAGGGCATCTATTACAACGGGCCTGAATGGACCGTTGTTGTAACGATACGATTCTTTCTACGCTCGAAAGTCGACATTAATACGTCCACCGTATCAAATGCCGCGCGATCGAATGCCGGAAAACCGAACCATTAGGGTTAAAAGAAGAGGTAGAAGAAGACAGAAGAAAATTAAAGAAGAAGAAACATAGAAACAGAACAATATCAGAATCTCACATTCGCAGTGGAACAATTTATAATAGATAATCACTAGTCTTTTAAACAAAGAACTATATCAGTTTATACAATACAACAATGAGAGTCAATATACAACTCAATACAACAATGGACAGTTATATAAACTTGTCCTCATACAGAATACACAGCGGAATAAATAAATAAGTACGGGAGTACGTCTCGCCATACAGCTCATCTTCAAAGCTCCAGAATATCCAGAATATCCTGATAACATAACTCTAGGCTGCCCGTGTAGAAAATTATGGGCACCTAGAGTTTAGAAAGGGGACAATAAACTCCAGGTCAGTCATGGGACTGGTGTGAGATCTCAAAAACAGTTATTTTCACAAAGAAAATAAAACAAATTCGCAATGCTTTTGGAAAATGAAACTACCATAAGACCTTCCGCCACACACACAATGCAAACGCAGAATTGGAGGAGATTTCTTCTTATGATAGTCAAAAATGCTTACTACAAAAATCAGTTGATATTATTATTAATGTCCAGTGTGGAAAACATTTCGAAAGTATAATATTAATCTTAGCCAGCATAGACATTTCGAACTATGCCTACTATAGCTACCATCTAAACAGTGGTGACCACCATAAGTAAATGGTAGGTTCTACAACTAAAACCGTACAAGGTTCGTATTGGGAATTGGATTTCCAACAAATGGTCAGGCTAAGGAACTTCCTATGCCACGTAGGAACGCCTCTGGAGGGACGCCCCGAGAGACAGCCTGCTCTCTGCCAACACAAGGCCGGTTACCCCCTTCCCGGGTAGTAAACCTGAGATATGCCACCCCCGGTCCTTTGGGACCTTTATCCGAGGGCCCTCGATCACACAGCAACAATCACACAGAGTAAATGAGATTGGAGCAACCACATAGGTAAATATCTGGGCTCCATACCATGATACCACCTTTTTCCAGAAGGAATGGTCATACCCTAGGGGAGCTACCCCTGAAACCTTGCCGCATCTTTCCTGTTTCGACCATTTCCGGGTTGTGAGGTCCGATGAGGTCTCGTCCACAAAGATACGCTTTTTCACAAAAGCCATGCTTTGATCACAAATGATCAGCAACACTTAGCATGCCACACTACCACATTGGGAGTATATCACTGATAACCTTCAACTACATAACCTCTGAGCTCGTACGTCTCAGAGAAGGGTGTTAAGCTAAGAGAATAAATTCTCCGCCACCAACAGAAATGTATTTGAAAGAAATCAGCTTTATATCTCAAAGTGTAATGTCAGACATACAACCATACAAGTCTATTCCGGGTTTGTACAGAACCGAAGGCACTTCCAAAGAAGCCCTTGAAATTCGGGTTTTCAAAATTCCAATCGGACTTCCCATCACAAGAAGAGTGATATAAATCTCTATACCGGAGCAACTCGGTGTAGAGACATTCAACAGGTTGTCCTTTCATTTTCGAAAATACCCGGTCTTCACACCGGTCTTTAAATGTTATCCATTCACGTCGTATCATTATTTGGAATGGGTTATATGACACAAAGTCCTCTCCCGGCTAAACCGAATAATGACCGTTTGTTTTAAAAACAAATTCAAGTGCCATTTCAAAGGCAAATATTGATAGTTGGTTATTTAACTATCAAACAACATTCACAACAATCAACCAATTTAAATAATTTTCCCAAATTATTAAATTTCAAATATCTTCGTAAGATTTATATTTTCCACACTTCATCACTTTGAAAACAAATTTCAAATCATATTTTCACTCGCGGAATAAAATTTCCGATATCATTTATTTCCCTTTTTCCTTTATAAATTCCATTGTGAATTTAAATTTCCAAATTTTCACCGATATATGATTTTCAAACCGATTTCCAATTATTCACTTTCAAACACCAAATCAAATTCAAAATTGATTTCACATTCATTTCAATCACCAAATCGATTCCAAATCGATTTCAAATTTATTTTTAAACATTAAATCAATTACAAATTTATTTCTAAATTTATTTCAAATAACAAAGCACTTATAAATTGATTTCAAAATTTATTTCAGCACAAAATAAATTTTCATTCAAACACCAAATCAACTATCTTATTAATTTCCCAAAGATTTATTTTCCAATACCAAATCAATTATCAATTTGATTTCAAACAAATTTATCACCTTTTAAATAAATTCCTTTATTCTTTCCAAATTATTCAAAATTCCATTTTCAATAAATTCTTCAACTTTCAAACAATATTATTCAAAACCCATTTATTAATATCCTTTCCCATATTTGGAAATAATTCGATAAGATTTCAAAAATCAACTTTGTACTTTTAAATTTCTTCTTTGAAATTCAACCAATTCTTTCAAAAGAGATTTACTTCAAATTTCCTACTTTACTTTCAAAAATCCAATCTTATTTATTTCTGGTATCCAACGATACCAAAAATACATTCGGCTAAATTATAGCCTTCAACAAATTCAATCGTCAATATAATCATTCAAAGAATATAAATAAATTATCACACAGCATATGAAACAAATTCATACAACATATGAAACAAATTCATATAATTTGAGAAATCCAGTTGGATCCCTCCAACCTGTTTCCCTGCATCCACAGATGTTAGCACAATACCGATTCCACTTCGAGGTGGAATATCACAGTATATGGGATTTATAAAATATCATCCGCTATTATGCGGCGCATAGGGTCTCATCCGCTATATATTGTGGGAAATCAACAACTCCAATATATATATTCCAATATATATATATTGTTATATACTACTATATATACTATCACAATCCAAACAGTCAATCAATAACTGCAATTCAATTTTTATTTGAGTGAGAAGATCTCACCTTAAATTTGCAATCCATTTTCCATTTTCAACTTGTTTCTCAATTTTAGACCTTGTATAAACATTTATATAATTAATTAATATTCGAAATAAATCGAATAACCAATTATTATTTATTAATTTTAATCAACTAATGATTATTTAAACTAATATTTTTAAATTTAAACCAATTCCTTTTAATAAATTTGATTTAACTAAAAATTAAATTTGAAACTAAATTTCCTTCAATAAATATTTTTAACACTTAAAACATTTATTTTCAAAATCCTATCTATATATAAATTAATTTCTGTTTATTTAAAAATGATTTTATACCTTATCGTTAAACTAAAATCTCATTTCCATATAAGTTTCAAACATGCATGTGTATATTTTCTTTTGAAACCATATATACACACTTATAAAAATAAACTATATTAAAAATCTAATTTTCTATAAATTCTTATATTAATTTTCTGTTTACAGTTTATCCCCTATCTATTGATTAAAACAGAGCTTATCTTTACTGTATATAACACCAATAATTTACTTCACTGTATTATTATTATCATTCTTTTCTTTTCTGGTCTACATGTATATAAATAAAAATTAAAATAGGCTAAATACCTTACGGACGAACAATAGATAAAATCGACTTCAAACCCTCTCACAGACCACGGTCGGCATCCCCCACAGCACTGCTCGTCGACTTTGACCATCCACGCGACCTCAAATCGCCACCCAGCGTTGCAACCACAACCAAAATCCCACCTCGCCTTGCATGCGAACCATTGACTGCGCTACCCCATCAAATCGATCGCCGTCCCACGCTTCGACGGTCTCGAATCTCTACAAGTCGTTGATGCTCCACGATCACGAGCCACATCATCGTGAACCGACCTTAGCCGAGAGCCCACATCGCCGCCTTGATTTGTTCGATTTCGATCGAAAATGATTTCGATCTAATAGCAGGAAGAAAAGAACACTGCGATGTTGTCTCGCGAGCCTACTCGAGCCCACAAGATTGCCGAAGCTACTCACCCGAAACCCCTTGATTTTTTTTAACGATAGAAAACTCGGCTTTGATTATTGAATAGATGAGAAACTGCGGCCATTAATTATATTCTGAAGCTTCTGTTTTAATTTTGAACGAAATGATTTTGAACTGAACATAAAAGAAAGGAGGGACATTGATTTGAACGAAAGGAAAAGTTAGGTCGGCTATGGACAGCGTTGACTTGTATCTTTTTCTTATATTCAAAATATCTCATATAATAAAAATCTTAAATTAAAATCGTCTTGTTAAAAGCAACAAAATAAATTTTGACCTCCTATTGAGGCGTGCCGCTAGGCATTTATAATGTTATACGCCTATTCCGAACTTAATGTAAAAGGTTTGGAGTCCAATTCGATTGTATGGAGAAGATAGCTTTTTGGACCAGTAATTTAATTAAATTTTCGATTTAAATTCAGCGTGTTTGCTTATCGTACGGCCAAACGATCACTCCAAATACTACGAAAATTGAAATCCGGTAATAATACAATATTATGGATCCAATGAAACTGGTTTCGTCAAATTTCGAGACTGTGCCTCGGACGGCTATTTTTAATTATCGATTTAAACGATAAAAATTCAAAACTGAACAAAACAGTTTCAAATTCAATTCTGAAGCTTCTATTATCTTCAGTATTATCAATACAGATTTTTCAGGACTTCAAATTATTTTTAACAAGCTCAAAACTGAAGATTTAATATTTTACCCAACTTCATATAATTAAATTCAATAATTTAATTGCCAAATTCATTCTGATATTCGAATTTCAAATTAAACTATCATTCGAATATTTAAACTCAATTAAATATTCACATTTCAAATGTCAAAAATTCAGGGTCGTTACAATTTTCCCCCCTTAAAAGAATTTCGTCCCGAAATTACAAGTTAAGAAGAATGCTCCAATACCCGTTTATCATTTTATCAAAACCAAACAGTTTTATCAAATTATCAACCCGAATCTTTTTATTAAAGATCATCATTTCAACTAACTGTCTAAATCTTAACAATAGTTTCCAAACAACTTTATTTACTTCACAATTCAAATTTAAATTTAAATTCAAAATTTTAAATTATCCAAAATTTCTCAAAAATTCTCCAACTCTCTAAATTTTCAAAAAAATTCGCCAGCGTCTCCTTTGCGCGGCTAACTCGGTACAACTACAAAATGTCCCTAGGGACTCCCAAATCCCAATAGAAAACAAAATGCCAAGTGGAAAAATAAAAAACTCAGTCAAATTTCATACTGAAATTTTTTAAATACATACCTTTTGTTGAGAAATTCAAATTTATCTTCGAAATTAAAATCCAATTCCATTTTCCTTAGCCTTTACAATCCCTGTATACTTTACTTAACAACAATGTCCCAATTTTACTTATTGGATTCCAAATACCCATTTTACTTAAGAATTTTCTCCATTTCTTAAGTTCAATACAATTATTTCTTATATTTACTTTCACTTTACTAACAAAGTTATATATTCATTTCCATTCAACTTTGCATTTTTAATTCCATTTGAATTCAATTTACTATTTCAATTCTATCTGAATTCATTTTATCTTCAAAAACCAAAAATTCATTTAGTGAAAACTCGATGTTCACTTTTTTCCAAGACTTTTAACTTCGACCAAAACAATGGTCTTCATTTTCTAGTTCAATTCCTACGTTACCATTACAATTTGAAAATCAATTTCCGTTAACAAAAATTTTCCAAATTTTCAAAAAAAATTTCTAACTCCCAAAATTTTCAGAAACTTTTGGCGGAGTCTCCTTTGTACGGAGGAGCTTTTGCAATTTGACAAAAGATATAAATATATATACATCGACCCACTCGGTCGGAAAAGCAAAAACTGTTCATATTTCCTATTTTGTATTGCATAGGCGTACCTTTATTAGCATTTTAAGCAAAGCGGTTATTTATTAGCATTTGCGCAACCAAAATGCAGCCAAACGACTTCCAAAAACCTGCACTTACTCAATTTAAATGTGTAAGCAACATATATAAGAAGTTATTAACATTTCACTTGTTTTCAATAGCAAACACATAGTTTTTCATAAGCAAAACATTCAAAACAAATTCCATTAGCAATTTATAAAGTTTCAATACAAATTTTAATTGCTTACAACTACAACACATCATTTCCATTCAATTTCAATGGGTCACAACACACTTTCTTACATTCTATTCATTTTTAAGCGAAACGGATTCATACCATTTCAATTGATTCCAAAATCAATTTATTTCACTTCTATCAATTCATAGGATTTATTTAATTCTCATTTTTGTCAAACGATAATTCTTTCTATTAAAATTTGTTAATATTCATGCAACTAAATGATTACTTAAGCTAATAATCATTTAAATTGATTCCATTTCAATTCATTTGCATTTCATTAATCAAACAAATTTCATTGGAAACCGTTCAATAAAAGTCAACAACAACCATTTCACAAAAAAATTTCTTAAGTTGAGCATTTATCCAAATATTGCTTAAGTTATTTCAACTCAAAATCCAAATTATAGTTTCCTTGTAAACAATTTATAATTTAAATCTTTGATTTGATTTTTCATTTATCAAATCCATTCCATCTACTAATTTAATTCAATTAGTATATTCACTTATCCTTTTTAAATTTCAAATTTCCATATTCAATTCATCCTGAATTTACCTTATCTTTAACAAGGAAATTTTCAAATCATTTATACCACTTACTTGAATTTATATACAAATTCAAACCATTTTTATTCAACTCACAATTCAATTTTAATTTAAATAATTCAACTTCCAATTCATCATTTCATGAATTAATAAATTATCAAGTTTATTTACTTGAATTCAATCCATTTTATTATTATTTTTCCCAAGTTTGGATTCTTCCATTAACTTGATTCAAATCAAATCTCATTACATTATTCAATTCCAATTCATTTATTTACAAATGTAACCTCATTTGTTCATTCACAAATTCATTCTTTTCAATTTGAATCTTATTCCAATCAGATTTCAAATATTTTTATAAGTCATCAACTTATTTACATTCCATAACATTTTAAAGAAATTCCAGAGTCTTTTAACAATTACTCACATTTCAAAACTAACTTTGAAATTTCAATCCAAATTCTTTAATTCGTATTTCACCAATTACTCTGGCACTTCATTTCAATTTACAAAACTCATTTATAAATTCACATTACCAATTTCATTCTATTAATGAATTTATTTTCAAATACTTGTCTAGAATTCTATTTCAAATTATAAATCACATTTATAATTTTCATTTACAAATCTCATTCGTATATGAATTCATTTCCTTATACTTTCAATTCATATTCATAAAATATCTGTTAAATGAATTTATCTCCAAATCCTTAGTTATACCATTTTTTCTTATTCCGTTTCCATATAATAATGATAATATTTCAATATTATCACTTCCTAACAACCACGCATCCATATACAATAATAATTTATGGAAAATGATTCCTTTTCTATACAAAAATAGTTTTGGGTAAAATTATCTCATTTACCCCATTTTAAAACAATACTGTGTCAGTTTATCTTGTTTAAGAGTTTAGAAACCCCTATCGATTACAGTTGGGCAGACTGCACCGACCAGAATCTATAAACAATCAACCGATAAGTCAACACAATACAAAACAAATTTTGTATTCACTAACAAATACGCGCTCATATCTATTATTACACTCACACTCATTCTAGAGTACTACTGACTCTATCTCTAATGAGTAACACCCAACCGAGCCAGGGTTGTCGCTTAACCAACAGCTTTGATACCACATTTAACGAGACGATTCTTTCTACGCTCGAAAGTCGACATTAATACGTCCACCGTATCAAATGTCGCGCGATCGAATGCCGGAAAACCGAACCATTAGGGTTAAAAGAAGAGGTAGAAGAAGACAGAAGAAAAATAAAGAAGAAGAAACATAGAAA
This sequence comes from Allium fistulosum, assembly GCA_030737815.1. Lineage (NCBI taxonomy): Eukaryota > Viridiplantae > Streptophyta > Magnoliopsida > Asparagales > Amaryllidaceae > Allium > Allium fistulosum. The sequence goes on along the minus strand of CM060906.1, from coordinate 270,275,859 downwards.
CAGAACAATATCAGAATCTCACATTCGCAGTGGAACAATTTATAATAGATAATCACTAGTCTTTTAAACAAAGAACTATATCAGTTTATACAATACAACAATGAGAGTCAATATACAACTCAATACAACAATGGACAGTTATATAAACTTATCCTCATACAGAATACACAGCGGAATAAATAAATAAGTACGGGAGTACGTCTCGCCATCCAGCTCATCTCCAAAGCTCTAGAATATCCAGAATATCCTGATAACATAACTCTAGGCTGCCCGTGTAGAAAATTATGGGCACCTAGAGTTTAGAAAGGGGACAATAAACTCCAGGTCAGTCATGGGACTGGTGTGAGATCTCAAAAACAGTTATTTTCACAAAGAAAATAAAACAAATTCGCAATGCTTTTGGAAAATGAAACTACCATAAGACCTTCCGCCACACACACAATGCAAACGCAGAATTGGAGGAGATTTCTTCTTATGATAGTCAAAGATGCTTACTACAAAAATCAGTTGATATTATTATTAATGTCTAGTGTGGAAAACATTTCGAAAGTATAATATTAATCTTAGCCAGCATAGACATTTCGAACTATGCCTACTATAGCTACCATCTAAACAGTGGTGACCACCATAAGTAAATGGTAGGTTCTACAACTAAAACCGTACAAGGTTCGTATTGGGAATTGGATTTCCAACAAATGGTCAGGCTAAGGAACTTCCTATGCCACGTAGGAACGCCTCTGGAGGGACGCCCCGAGAGACAGCCTGCTCTCTGCCAACACAAGGCCGGTTACCCCCTTCCCGGGTAGTAAACCTGAGATATGCCACCCCCGGTCCTTTGGGACCTTTATCCGAGGGCCCTCGATCACACAGCAACAATCACACAGAGTAAATGAGATTGGAGCAACCACATAGGTAAATATCTGGGCTCCATACCATGATACCACCTTTTTCCAGAAGGAATGGTCATACCCTAGGGGAGCTACCCCTGAAACCTTGCCGCATCTTTCCTGTTTCGACCATTTCCGGGTTGTGAGGTCCGATGAGGTCTCGTCCACAAAGCTACGCTTTTTCACAAAAGCCATGCTTTGATCACAAATGATCAGCAACACACAGCAACACTCAGCATGCCACACTACCACATTGGGAGTATATCACTGATAACCTTCAACTACATAACCTCTGAGCTCGTACGTCTAAGAGAAGGGTGTTAAGCTAAGAGAATAAATTCTCCACCACCAATAGAAATATATTTGAAAGAAATCAGCTTTATATCTCAAAGTGTAATGTCAGACATACAACCATATAAGTCTATTCTGGGTTTGGACAGAACCGAAGGCACTTCCAAAGAAGCCCTTGCAATCCGGGTATTCACGATTCCAATCGGACTTCCCATCACAAGAAGAGTGATATAAATCTCTATACCAGAGCAACTCGGTGCAGAGACATTCGACAGGTTGTCCTTTCATTTTAGAAAATACCCGATCTTTACACTGGTCTTTAAAGGTTATCCATTCACGTCGTATCATTATTCGGAATGGGTTATATGACACAAAGTCCTCTCCCGGCTAAACCGAATAATGAGCGTTTGTTTTAAAAACAAATTCAAGTGCCATTTCAAAGGCAAATATTTATAGTCGGTTATTTAACTATCAAACAACATTCACAACAATCAACCAATTTAAATAATTTTCCCAAATTATTAAATTTCAAATATCTTCATAAGATATATATTTTCCACACTTCATCACTTTGAAAACAAATTTCAAATCATATTTTCACTCGCGTAATAAAATTTCCGATATCATTTATTTCCCTTTTTCCTTTATAAATTCTATTGTGAATTTAAATTTCCAAATTTTCACCGATATATGATTTTCAAATCGATTTCCAATTATTCACTTTCAAACACCAAATCAAATTCAAAATTGATTTTAAATTTCATTTCAATCACCAAATCGATTCCAAATCGATTTCAAATTTATTTTTAAACATTAAATCAATTACAAATTTATTTCTAAATTTATTTCAAATAACAAAGCACTTATAAATTGATTTCAAAATTTATTTCAGCACAAAATAAATTTTCATTCAAACACCAAATCAACTATCTTATTAATTTCCCAAAGATTTATTTTCCAATACCAAATCAATTATCAATTTGATTTCAAACAAATTTATCACCTTTTAAATAAATTCCTTTATTCTTTCCAAATTATTCAAAATTCCATTTTCAATAAATTCTTCAACTTTCAAACAATATTATTCAAAACCCGTTTATTAATATCCTTTCCCATATTTGGAAATAATTCGATAAGATTTCAAAAATCAACTTTGTACTTTTAAATTTCTTCTTTGAAATTCAACCAATTCTTTCAAAAGAGATTTACTTCAAATTTCCTACTTTACTTTCAAAAATCCAATTTTATTTATTTTTGGTATCCAACGATACCAAAAATACATTCGGCTAAATTATAGCCTTCAAAAAATTCAATCGTCAATATAATCATTCAAAGATTATAAATAAATTATCACACGGCATATGAAACAAATTCATACAACATATGAAACAAATTCATATAATTTGAGGAATCCAGTTGGATCCCTCCAACCTATTTCCCTGCATCCACAGATGTTAGCACAATACCAATTCCACTTCGAGGTGGAATGTCGCGGTATATGGGATTTATAAAATATCATCCGCTATTATGCGGCGCATAGGGTCTCATCCGCTATATAATGCGGGAAATCAACAACTCCAATATATATATATATATATATATATTCCAATATATATATATATATTGCTATATACTACTATATATACTATCACAATCCAAACAGTCAATCAATAACTGCAATTCAAATTTTATTTGAGTGAGAAGATCTCACCTTAAATTTGCAATCCATTTTCCATTTCCGACTTGTTTCTCCATTTTAGACCTTGTATAAACATTTATACAATTTATTAATATTCAAAATAAATCGAATAATCAATTATTATTTATTAATTTTAATCAACTAATGATTATTTAAACTAATATTTTTAAATTTAAACCAATTCCTTTTAATAAATTTGATTTAACTAAAAATTAAATTTGAAACTAGATTTCCTTCAATAAATATTTTTAACACTTAAAACATTTATTTTCAAAATCCTATCTATATATAAATTAATTGCTGTTTATTTAAAAATGATTTTATACCTTACCGTTAAACTAAAATCTCATTTCCATATAAGTTTCAAACATGCATGTGTATATTTTCTTTTGAAACCATATATACACACTTATAAAAATAAACTATATTAAAAATCTTATTTTCTATAAATTCTTATATTAATTTTCTGTTTACAGTTTATCCCCTATCTATAGATTAAAACAGAGCTCATCTTTACTGTATATAACACCAATAATTTACTTCACTGTATTATTATTATCATTCTTTTCTTTTCTGGTCTACATGTATATAAATAAAAATTAAAATAGGCTAAATACCTCACTGACGAACAGTAGATAAAATCGACTTAAAACCCCCCCATAGACCACGGTCAGCATCCCCCACAGCACTGCTCGTCGACTTCGACCATCCACGCGACCTCATATCGCCACCCAATGTTGCGACCACAACCAAAATCCCACCTCGCCTTGCATGCGAACCACTGGCCGCGCTACCCCATCAAATCGATTGTCGTCCCACGCTTCGACGGTCTCGAATCTCTACAAGTTGTTGACGCTCCACGATCGCGACCCATATCATCGTGAACCAACCCTAGCCGAGAGCCCACATCGCCGTCTTGATTTGTTCGATTTTGATCGAAAATGATTTCGATCTGATAGCAGGAAGAAAAGAACACTGCGACGTCGTCTCGCGAGCCTACTCGAGCCCACAAGATTGTCGAAGCTGCTAACCCGAAACCCCTTGATTTTTTTTGAACAATAGAAAACTCGGCTTTGATTATTGAATAGATGAGAAACTGCGGCCATTAATTATATTCTGAAGCTTCTGTTTTAATTTTGAACGAAATGATTTTGAACTGAACAGAAAAGAAAGGAGGGACATTGATTGGAATGAAAGGAAAAGTTAGGTCGGCTATGGACAGTGTTGACTTGTATTTTTTTCTTATATTCAAAATATCTCATATAACAATAATCTTAAATTAAAATTGTCTTGTTAAAAGCAACAAAAAAATTTTGACCTCCTATTGAGGCGTGCCGCTAGGCGTTTATAATGTTATACGCCTATTCCGAACGCAATGGAAAAGGTTTCAAGTCCAAATTCGATCGTATGGAGAAGATAGCTTTTTGGACCAGTTATTTAATTAAATTTTCGATTTAAATTCAGCGCGTTTGCTTATCGTACGGCCAAACGATCACTCCAAATACTACGAAAATTGAAATCCAGTAATAATACAATATTACGGATCCAATGAAACTGGTTTCGTCAAATTCCGAGACTGTGCCTCGGAAGGCTATTTTTAATTATCGATTTAAACGATAAAAATTCAAAACTGAACAAAACAGTTTCAAATTCAATTCTGAAGCTTCTATTATCTTCAGTATTATCAATACAGATTTTTCAAGACTTCAAATTATTTTTAACAAGCTCAAAACTGAAGATTTAATATTTTACCAAACTTCATATAATTAAATTCAATAATTTAATTGCCAAATTCATTTTGATATTCGAATTTCAAATTAAACTATCATTCGAATATTTAAACTCAATTAAATATTCACATTTCAAATGTCAAAAATTCAGGGTCGTTACAGTTGTAATAGCCTACTATTACAACAGGCAACCAATGTCCGTTGTAAAAAGGGCGTTGTAATAGAGTATTTTTGTTGTAGTGTCTTTATTTTACAATAGGGTTGGTTATTCATCAATTTAATGTTAGACTGGTTTCTAGTAAGAGATAAAAAGCAACAATAGAGAGAATTATCATAAATGGTAGGACCATTACTATTCATTGTAACTTAACATAATTTAATTTATTTATCTCATAATATGTACACTCGATCACTTTTATTCCAATGAATGCACGAATATCTTGGTAACACATTAAATGTCATGGTCTCTTCCACTTCTTAGCACAATAAATACTAGAAAAATTCGTATTTCCTTAATTTCTCCATCTATAATTTGTTCTCCTTTCTTTTAAAGTATGTTTATTCCCCATCTTCAGTTTCCCATAAAAAATCACAAATTAAAAATTCTTTCCAAATAGTTTATTTACTTATCTCATAATTATTTGTCATGATTGTGATTTGATTGAATGCATCAATAATTCTTCACCTTTTGTATTCACCTTTATTGTTTTTTTATTCTATTCACATTATGCAATAGTTGTATTTCTACCGTTTGCTTTAAGGATAAGATTCTTATGGATATGTTATCTAAATGTTGCTAGAAGACATTGGGTTGCTGGATCACCAAGCTCGATCAATTTTTTTGATTAGTATGGCTACAAATTTGTTTTCTTTGATTATTTTGTAAGATTTTACTGAATTTATTGATTCACAACCCTCGTAGCTTCCATTATTTATAATATATATTATAGGTATTGTTGAGTTATTTCTTACTTCTCATATTTAACATTGATCATATTTTTATTATCAACCTAATAATTATAAGGTACCTCATAAAGGGACCTTATGAAGGGAGTTATTATTTGGGGGTAATTATTTCTCTCTCCTACGTTTATTTTGCATGGATTTATTGGGCTATTAATTGTAATACATAGATATCGAAAGAATCTTTAAATTTTTTTCATAATTAGATAAATGTGCAGTTGATCCTTATTTCATTCTCAAACATACGCATATAGAAAAATCAAGTTGGAAGAAGGCATAATATTACTAAATGAAATTTCATATAATAAATTTCATACTGTATTATACGGAGAAGTATGATTGTATAAGCAACAATTCTATTTTACTTCCAGTAAATAATTCTAAAAGAAATTTCATACAATAAATTCATTCGCATATAGAAAAATCAAGTTGTAAGGAAACATAATATTACTAAAGGAAATTTCATATAATAAATTTCATACTGTATTGTGGGGAGAAGTGTGATTGTATAAGCAACAGTTCTATTCTACTTCTAGTAGATAATTCTAAATTTTGTTAAAAGTTTAGTATTAAATATGTATTTTGAAAACTTGTTTCCTTTAAATGTTTTATATAGTTTTAGTCAATCTAAACTTTTTTATTGTAAATTCTGACACTCTTTTACTATGTTATTTAATAGTTCATATGCAAACACATTTAAGGTCATCATCAAAATCTTGGTGATCTTATGCAATAATGAGATGTTTGAACTTTATATAGTTTGGTAATTTTTATAAATAGCTATGAATTAGAGATATAGTTATTCATAATAGTTATATGCGACTATTTCAAATCCACAATCGGATTATTGACTTTTTTATTTGTTTCATCATACATACTTTTAACTATTATCCATTTAACATCATCAAAATCTTGGTGATCTTATGCAACAATGAGATGTTCTGAACTTTATATAGTTTGGTTATTTTTATAAATAGCTAAAAATTAAAGATAGAGTTATTTATAATGGTTATGTGTGAATTATTTTTAATAAGAATGATCATATCAAATATTTCTACCGTACAATAAATGAAAGTAATTAAATTCTATTAATTTATATCGGTTTAAATCCAAATTAATTTCAAAACTAAACTATAATCTAATCTAAGGAGAGAATCAACATACATTTAGAATTTTTGATGCTAATCAGTTACAAGATTAACCGTAGTTAATTATTGTTATTATTCCCTTTTATTAGCAACAGTTCAAACGTGTAACAACCCTAGAAGCTTCTATAGTTCTTTAAAATCTACTATATGTAAAGTTAAACTAATTATTCATTCTTACGTTTTATACAATTACCTTTTTGTATTTTTCTTTTTATTAGCATGACTAGGAATTTGGGTTCTTTCACTTATTTTGCACGGAGTTATTGGTTTACCAATACATATATACAAAAAACCTTAATTTTTTCTATATAATCAAATAGTGGTTAAATTAATCCTTATTTCATTCTCACACATAAGTATATAAGAAAATCAAGTTGGAAGGGATACATATCCTTTAAAGTAAAATAATATTCAATTAACAAATTTCATACTCAAATTTTAGGAAAAATATAAATGTATAAGCAACACTTTTATTCTTCATTCAGTAGATAATTAATTTGTTTTAAGAATTTAATTTTAAATACGTGTTTTGATCATTTGTTTATTTCCAAAATGCTTTATGCATAATTAACTAATGTAAACGTCATCTTTTTAATAAATTATAACATTGTTCTTCTTAGTCCATCTAGGCTTCTAATATTTTTATACTACGTTATTTAGTAGACTATAAAATATCCATAAGCAACACCTATTCATAGTTATCATTAAAGTCTGTTAGTCTTATGCAAGGATTAGGTAATTATCTATGGTTTTTTATGGAATTTGTTTTTATGTTACATTATTTTGAATTTTTTAGATTTTAAAATTGTTTATGTTTAGTTCATAACTATAATTAGAGATACTATTAATCACATTGGTTATAATAAACTATTTAGGTGGAAAGGTCATATCATAGATAATTACAAAGCAATAAATGAACGAAATTAATTGCTTTTAATTTTAATTAATTAGAATCCAAACCATAAACATTAATTCAGATTAATGAGAGAATTAATTACATATTGATTCTCTTTAATGCTAATTAATTATAGAATTAATATGCAATAAATTAATTATTTTTATTTATTCCTTTTATCAACAGTATTTTGGATGCATAACTCTATTATATTAGGGAACATGTAGCATGAAGTGTTATGTATATTTAACAAACGTTCCTTCAATGTAAGAAATATGTGTATCAAAGAGAAATAGTAACTTTGGAACTCATTACCTATTCATAACAAATAGTTTTCTGTTACTTTAACAAGGTTTTTTAAAAAACTAAAACGATTGAGAACAAATATACTAATAGATAATTTTCTTAACAAACTTACCAAACTAATATTTGAGTAATACTTATGCTTTTATGGCAACAAGATATTTTTGATATATTTGTTTATGCTTAAAAAGAAATATTATATATTCAATATATTTCAAAAAAACTATTCAAGTTTTTGTTTTACATGCATAACAATAGAATTGGGTTACAAGTATTATAAAATGCCCATGGTAGGCGTACCAACAAATTTTTTTATAAGCATTCACAGTGGCATATAATTGCGTTAATATTTTAATAGTTCACTACATTGACTGTATTTTCTTTTGCCATTTATTCTTACAGTCATCTTCAATTTTATGTCATCTATATATTTTATGTGTATCTACATGTAAATTTTCTTATGGTGATGTATTATTTTTATTAGAAGTAGGCCGAATTTTGTGTTATTTAATTGTGATGGTGGTACAATTATTTGAAATAAAAGAAAAAGTTATTTGATTGTTCCAGAAATTAGACTATTATGTCCTTGAGTGTTAGATTATTGACTAATGGCATTAATGATGTTAAAGGTGCAAGGATTGATTTCCAATGGTGATGGTAAATTAATTTGTTAATTACTCAGAGTATAGGGATTCTATGGCATATTCACTTAATATAGAATGAAACTATTCGGTTTAACTGGGTATTCAAAAATAGACTACAAGATGTTTATGGCTTACATATATTTCTCATGTTGTATTATGTTATATATATTAAAAATATAACTTTTCAAGCTACTTAAATATTATTCTAATTCAGTTAGCAGTGGATAGTGTGAAACAGTGTACTATTGCAAATATTAAAATATTGTTTGTTCAATTTGACTTTGAAACATTTATTTTCTTTTAGCATGATTTCTTTATGTCATATATAGAACACCATTATCATATTAATGTGTACATATTTGGATTTATATTTTATATAAGATGAATCTATGTTAAGCGTATGCATTATATAAATTAATAAGCATGCTCAGTAATGTAATGCTTAATAACTAATAAATAATTAGTAGTTTAACGTTTGTGTATTTGGTATGTGTCCATTATTCTCTATTTTATACTTTGTGCGCATTGTAATTACTTAAGTGGATATTTTAATGAAAGTTTGTCAATGGTGTTCAAGAAAGTGCTAATATAAATAATTTCAGTCCATAAACATATGTTCTCATTTTCATATTGTTGCAAAAATCAGATTATGTACATGAAATAAATTATGCTGTGAACACTATTTGCATAGCACGGGTTCGCACTAGTTAAAATAATAGAAGGAAACCTTTAGTTTCCTTCTCTAATAGTTATACAATTAATTAAGAGAGTAAACAACACTAATTAAAGAGAGAGAAACTGTAACACCCCTAATTCTAAATCACATTATTTTGGAGATTTAATTAGATAAATTAAATAGAATAATATAGAGACTAGAATGATAAGGGGATTGAGATTTGAAGATTAGAGGTCATGCCTTAACTAAATGAAATCATAAGAATGAGTTTATAAATGGTTTTATAAGTTAACTACTCAAGAGAATAAGGCAAGGGTATTTTAGGGAAATATCCGTATGCCATAACCCCTAAACCCTTACCTCGTTCTCATTCACGTTCTCACAAAATAAAAACATAAACTAAGGAGCTTTAAGGCCGGCCACAACCCTAGGAGGAAAAAGGATCAAAATCAACTAAAAGCTAAGGATTCAAATAAGGAATGTTTGCACAAAAAATGGACAAACACCTCAAAGTCGTATGATTTAGTGGATCTTATATTGTTCTTAGTGATTTGAGTGATTTATGCAAATATATGAAAAGTAGGGGCTAAACTGTAAAAAGGACACGTAGATTTATAGTGGTTCAGCCAGAATGTGCCTACATCCACTTTATATGTTATTTCTCTTCTCTTGTTTTGATTACAAGTACAAAGCTTTGATACAAGTAAAAGAAAGTTGTTTGAAAGTTCTCTCCGTGCTTGAGCTCTCAAACTTGTCTGCCATTGTTGTACCCCTGCCCCTCTATTTATAGAGTGAGGCTGGGGACAGGGGTCTTGGATGTATATAGCTGCTGGCGGGCCTGGGCTGATGTGATCTATTCTGACAGAGCTGGTTCGGTATCACTCTGGGTCGGTATTGCTTGGAAGTGCAGTTTGGACCGGTAGTGCTTGGACAGGTGGTGGGATGGTGAGGTTGGTCCGGTGGTTGGTTCGGTGAGGTGTGTTGGGTTCGATCCGGTAGTACTTGGACCGGTGTTGAGTTGGTGCTTGGTTCGGCAGGGGATGGAGGTAGGTTGATTCGGTAGAGCTTCGTTCGGTGGTGAATTGATGGGACTTGGTTCGGTGGGACCTGAATCGGTGGTGTTGGACCGGCAGGACTTTGGAGGGTGTGTTGGTCCGGCATTGTTTTGGAGAGGGGTGTTGGTCCGGTTGTGCCTTCCTTTCTTTTGGCTCGGTAGGGGCGAAAACGCACCCAACATTTGCCCCCCAAAGTGAGGTATATGCTGGCATATAGCTTACTTTGTTTAAGCCTGGTCGTCCTTGTTCGGTCCTGCGTGCCGAATGGATTGGTTCGGTGGCCTCTTCCTTGCCTATAAATATGGGAGCTATGCCACCGTTGTTTCCTTACCGTCTGAGATAGCCGAACCGACTGATTGCCGAATCAAAATTTCTACCCTTTGCCGAATCAGCTGTGTTAGCCGAACCAGGTGAGACCTTTTTACTACCGAATGAACTTTTATACTGTACTACCGAATGAGCTTTGGGTTTCTAAGCACCGAATGAACGGTGGAGTACGATTGCCGAATGTGTTCGCGAGTTGGAATGCCGAACGAACGTGTACTCTGGGTGCCGAATGAACTTGTACTCTGGGGTTTTTCATTTTTTTTATATCACGATCGAAATTCCGGACTACATGTACTTGCTTGTTTATATTCTCTGTTTTAACAACATGTTTTTCCGATGTTGTAGACAATGTCTCGCAAAGCAGAAACTCGATCAGATAAAAAGAAGTCCCAGGGCGAAGGAGAATCTTCCACAGTGCCCCCTGCTCAGCCAGGACCGGAACGTCATGGAGCTGCCCCGAGATCACTGGTGGACGGGTACGGCCCTCAGGAGCTTCTGAACTCCCCGCCCGATTGCTTTCCCAGCTCTCTCAAGGAAGAGCAGCTTGATGTCATCTCCCGTTCTTTCAGAATTGATAGGGCGCGCATGCTGTTGCCAAGGAGAGAAGTTATGCCATATGACCCTCCCGAAGGGTACTTTGCCTACAGCAGATACCACTGCATGTGTGGTGCCATCCCGCCTCTTAATGCTTGGGTAGTCAGCTTTCTTACATATCTAAAGGTGGCCCCATTCCAGCTTCAACCAAACTCTTATGCCATTCTGGTGAGTCTCTTCGTCATCTTCCAGAGGAGATATGGGCGTCCTCCTTCCAACCGGGAGATCCGGTATTTGTACAACTTGAGAGGCTACAAGAAGGGGTCTCTCTACATCAGCTTGGAATCTACCGTATCCTTTAAGCCCGTCCTGGACTTATACTCGAAGTTCAGTATGTTCAAGAAAGAATGGTTCTTCATCAGGGATGACTCTGTTTCCATTCGTCGCTTCACCTCCGGCTGTAAGTGTGAAGCTTTATTTATAATTTCCGTTATAACTGCAGTGCTTTATCTTACGTGCTTTTATTTCTTGCTAGCGACAGGTGGTTTTGCGGTTGTGGAGAATGACCGCCTGGTTCAGACGGCGGCCGAGATAAAAGCTATTCCCGGGAGAGATAGATCCGCTGCTTACCTGATCAGGAATGCGACCCTTCTGGAGTATAATTTGATCCTTCCACAGCAGTCAGTAGTTAAGCAGAGGGAAACGGCGGAGGAGAGGGCGGCTGCTCAAGCTAAGGGAGGTGTCATAGTAGAGAGTGGTAAGAGGAAACCTTTCACGAAACCTCCCGTTGTCGGAGGTAAGAAACTTAAGAAGTCGGATGGTCCTTCCCCCAGCACTTGTCCAATTACTCAGGGGGAGGTTGATGTGGAGGAGGAGAGAGGTGAGGGTGGAGATGACCGGGAAGGTGGTGATGGTGGCGATGGCATCGGGGCCTTGTCTTCTGGGCAAGTAGGCGAGATGCAAGAGTGGACGGACGACGCGTTCCGCCAAGCCTTCGAAGGCTCGGAGGGGGCGGAGCAGTCCAAGAGAACCGATAAAGTAAGGACTGGCGTTGATTTATCTTCCGGGAGCGCCTCCACCGAAGCGACTCCGGCGGTTCAAGGTGAATCTCTCTTTACCCTTTTAATTCTCGAATGATGGCTTAATACATCTTGGTGACACTTGGTTTTCATGTTAGGAGCGGGAAAAACGGCCAAAGCCTCAGATCTTCGGCACAGGCTTGAACAATACAAGCTCTCTAAAGCTTCCGCCAAGCCGAAGCCTTCCACTAACCGCCCGGGAGACATAGTCGGCTATCGTCCTCTTCTCGGAGTTATCGAAGAAGATATACAGAAGAGGAAGAGGAGTCGATCTACGTTTGAGCCTCTTCCTGGCCCTCCGGCCCCACTCCAGCCTATTCACGATATTGAGGAGGAGGACATCGAATTTATACCCTCTCCGCACCCGTCTAAAATTCCCACCGTTACTCCGATTGATCGTCTCGGCTTGGCTCGTAATCCATTTGCGGGTCATCCTGATCTGGATCCAAGTTCTCATGATATTTCCTTTGATGAAGCTACCGGTGAGCACCTTCTTCCTCGCAATCTTATGGTGAAGGTGCTTGATGAGGCCAAGTCCCTGGATCTTGATTTGCTTACTACTCGGATTGCCACTATGGGGGATGAAGCTAAGGCGAATATCGACCGGGTTGCTGAGGAGACCAGGAAGTTGATGGGGCACCATGCCCGACTGGTCAAGGCCGGAGAGGAAATTGGGAGTGCCAACATAAGATTGCGGTTAGTGGTCTCCGACCAGGCCAAGCAACTTGCCGATCAAGCCATCCAGATCTCTCAGCATGAGGCCGCCTTCAGACGTCTAAAGAAAACTATGGAAGAGGCTAGCCGAGTCGAACTGCGGAAAATGGAGGCTACTTGCAAGGAACGGATCGATATGGCCATTGCCACGGTGGACGAGGTTCGGAAAGCAGATCTTGAGCATATAGAGGAGTTATCTGGGAAGCTTGAGGCCGCAGAGCTTGCTCAGGCTAAGCTGAAGGAGGAGATGGAGGCGATGCGGAAATCACTTTAGGCTGACTGCTCGAGATACCAATTGGAGAGAGATGCTGCCGTCGTAAGGTTGTCGGATTCTGAGGCCCGAACGAGGGAGCTTGAGGAGAACGAGGGGATGATGGACGAAATGCTCCAGGATATGTACTTCCGTACTTGGAAGCAGGGCAGCCTCTCTTGGATGGATGATTATCCCCGGGTCATGGCTAGGGTTTATCTTCGGGCTTTGGAGGAGGCTAAGGCTGATGCGGATAAGAAGGGTGGTGCTGCCTTCAGGATGGATGTGGTTACTGCCCAGTTTACCAAGGAGGAGAAGGCAGCGGTGAAGGAGGGCATGCGGTTGTTTGCAACTGAGGAGGCAGGCGTGGAAGTAGGGGATGACGACCAAGATAATCAAGGGGAAGTTGCTGGTAACTTCTTCTTATTTAGTTTCTTCTTTTGTCAACTCTGTTGCTTATCACTAATGATTTCTTTTTCTGATCGGATAGGTGGGCAACAGGACAAGGACATGACTCCGACGCAGCCGGCTCCTTGATTAGGCCTGGAAAATTCTTTTTGTGGGCTTGACATGGTTGTATATGTTAGTCTTAAACTAGTAAAGTAACTCTTAGGTGGTAATTTTTTGCTACTTGTAATAAATAGCTCTATTCTTAACGTGTAATTCTTTAACTTAAGCTGATTTCGTCGTTTTTTGAATGTTTGTTGCTATTTTAACATGTTGTATGAGAAATATAGCTATGCATATTCTTGTAATCAAATTGTGTTTGATGTCAGGTTCTTGTTTAAAACATAATTTTATGACTTGCAATGTTAGCGTGAGGTGTGAATAAATTATAGTCATGTGTTTACATATGAAAGAAGGAAATACCGCCCTTTATATCTTGCTTGTAGATGGCAGCTTTGAATATCCTGTGTGACTGAGTAAGGGATGCGGTCCGGTATCTTGTCGTGAGCATCTGCTTCCATTAGTGAATGTTTCCTGCTCTGTGTCCTGTACTTCAGGGATTGTTACAGAGGATAGGAGAAAAGTTACTTAAGCAAAATTGAAATATGTGAAAAAGTAAAACTTCCAATCACGGAAGGCCTTCGATGTGCTTAAGTTCGTGGCAAACGGGCTTTGTAGTCACTTTCCCTAGCTGTGGGTCTTGGAGACATTTGTCACCCATCTTACGCCTCCGCGGGGAGTTAATTCTTTTTTACCACAGCCGCACTTAAGACACATCGGAGCCGAGATCGCGCACAGTAACTACCCGGGCCATTATGGCCCATAATCGTGGGTATTATTCGATTTACTGTGGCCGGCTAGCGTGGGTGCCGATCGTCAACCGTGAACTGCCCCTAGCTGGCCACACCTTATGTTGGGGCTTATAATCGGTTCACAGTTGTCGGCGAGCCGAACGCCATAATGAGCTGTCTTGGCTATAGTCGGCCTTCTCGGTGGCTTATAATCGGCTCATTACAGTTGGCTTTAAGGGCCGTCGCGAGCAATGAGTTAACCCGCAGCAGAGGGATGCCGGAGCAAAAGTGTCTCATTGGCGAGGGCATAGATTCGCATAGTACCTGTTAGGTTTTGTCCAGATGAGGTTGCGCTGTGGAGTGCTTTGGGTGGAAATGCTATACGCATAGGATTTTGTTCAACAGAAAAGGATAGAGTTAACAAGTAGCCAAGATATAAAGGAACAAGTTAAAAAAGAGACAAGGTTTTTAAAGTGGTTCGGCATGAAAAGGCCTACGTCCACTGATTCTCTTTGTTAATTCACTTCATATGGGCAGTACAAGTTAAGAAAAGTATCGACGGAGGTGTTGGATGTTCCATGCCCTCTGGAACACCTCTCCGTCCACTGTTGACAAAATATAAGCTCCATTGTGGAGATCTTTATGAATTACATATGGTCCATCCCAGATTGGATCTAGTGCTCCGGGGCGAGGGAAGATTCGCTTAAGGACAAGATCCCCTTCTTGTAAGGTACGATGCTTGACTTTGGAGTTGTATTGTGCCGCCACTTTTTGCTTGTGGGCTGCTGCTTTAAGGACTACATCATTTCTTCTCTCCTCAACTAGATCCAAAGACATGTGAAGGAGTTCTTCGTTCTCTTCTGGGTTATAGTGGATCCTACGGTGGGAAGGCACAATGGTTTCAACCGGGAGCATAGCCTCCAATCCGTATGCCAAAGAGAAAGGAGTATGCCCCGTCGATGTTCTAAAAGACGTGCGATAAGCCCATAGTGCCGTAGGGAGTTCGTCCACCCAAGCGCCCTTTGACTTTTCAAGTTTATTTTTTATTAGAGTTTTCAGAATTTTGTTGACGGCTTCGACTTGTCCATTTGCCTGGGGATACGCTACGGATGCGAAGCTTTTGTGAATTCCGTGCTCTTGGCACCAGTTGGCGAATTCCTCGCTATCAAACTGAAGTCCATTATCTGATATGATTTTGAGTGGGACTCCGTACCTGCACAGAACATTTTTGATCAAGAAGTTAATAACTTTTGCTGAAGATACTTTATTTAGAGGTTCCGCTTCCACCCATTTGGTGAAATAGTCGACTGCCACTATAGCATATTTGGCTCCGCCTCGGCCCATTAGTAGTTCACCGATTAAGTCAATTCCCCATATTGCGAAGGGCCAAGGGCTGGTCATTTGAGTAATCTCAGTTGTTGGTAGCTGCGGAATCTTAGCAAACTTCTGGCATCTGTCACACTTTTTGACGAAATCTAAGGCGTCCTTGCTTAAGGTAGGCCAGAAATATCCATATCGGAGTATCTTTTTTGCTAATGTTTGTCCTCCGGTGTGATCTCCGCAGCTTCCCTGATGAATGTTGGATAAGATTTCCTTGGCTTCCCTCCCAGCGACACACCTTAACAACGGGTTAGAGAATCCGCGCCGATAGAGGATGTCTTCTTGCATTGTGTAGCGGGAAGCTTTCCTTAATATTTTCTTGACTTCGTTACGCCCGTTGGGTAGTGTGCCGCTTTGTAGGTAGTCTCGGATGGGAGTCATCCAAGTTGCTTCTTCGGTTGCAGCTATCAGATTCACTTGCTCAAAACTTGGGGTCAGTTGCTTTGAGATGGTTGCTGCTCCGAAGATGGCGACGTCTCTCATACTTGCTTGCTTTGCCAATTCGTCGGCCTCTTGGTTCTCTTCCCGAGGGATGTGTTTGACTAAGTAGTGGTCCAATCGGCTGAGAAGTAACTTGGTCTTCTTTAAATATGCTATGAGCCGTTCTTCTCGAGCTTGGAATTCTCCTAGTATTTGATTAACAATAAGTTGAGAATCGCTATGAAGACACAAAGAATTGGCTTCGATTTCTATGGCAAGTTCTAATCCAGCTATCACTGCTTCATATTCTGCATCGTTGTTGGTGGCAGCGAACTCCCACTTTATAGCATAGTGTAGCTTATTTCCCCTGGGAGTGATTATTACCACACCTGCCCTCGAGCCTTGTTCGTTTGATGCACCATCCACAAAGAGATTCCACTTGATGTCTTCTGCTATTTCCAATTGCTCCTTATCTTCGTTGGTAGTGAATTCTGCAATGAAATCAGCCATGGCTTGTCCCTTGATGGCGGTGCGAGGGTGATAGGTGATATCATACTGACTTAGTTCAATGCACCATTTAAGTAGTCGCCCAGAAGTGTCGGGACGATGGAGTACCTGCCTCAGTGGCTGATCCGTCAGAACTTTGATGGAATGGGATTGGAAGTAATGACGCAGTTTCCGTGATGTGATTAGTAAACAGTACGCTAGCTTCTCAAGTTTAGGACATCTGACTTCTGCCCCCGTAAACCTCTTACTGACGAAGTATACTGGCCGCTGCGTGCGGTTGTCTTCTCTTACCAAGGCAGCGCTTAGGGCGTGAGATGACATAGCAAGGTATATGTATAATTCTTCGCCTTCGCTTGGAGTCGAGAGTACCGGTGGTTTCTGGAGGTGTTCGATTAAGTTAAGGAAAGCGGTCAAGCATTCGTCAGTCCATTCGAACTTTCCTTTGTCTTTCTTTAGAGCTTCGAAAAAGGGGACACACTTGTCCGTTGCTCTGGAGATGAATCGGCTTAGGGCGGCCACTTTTCCATTCAGGCTTTGCATTTCCTTTCGATTGGAAGGTATCTTGATATCCCTTAGCGCTCGGACTTGTTCAGGGTTTGCTTCAATCCCTCTGGCATGGACGATGAATCCTAAGAACTTTCCTGATGACACTCCGAAGGAGCATTTTAGAGGATTCAACTTCATTCCATACTGGCGAAGTACTTGAAACATCCTGCCTAGGTGGCTGACATGATCGTTGGCTTTTCTTGACTTTACTAGCATGTCATCCACGTATACTTCCATAGTTTGCCCTATTAGCCCTGCAAAAATCTTGTTGACGAGGCGCTGGTAGGTGGCTCCTGCATTTTTAAGTCCGAAAGGCATTACCTTATAGTAGTATAAACCCCGGTCGGTGATGAAACTAGTGTGGTCTTGGTCGGGAGCATGCATAGGAATTTGGTTATATCCTGAGTATGCATCCATAAAAGATAAGAGCTCGTGCCCGGCTGTGCTGTCTACAAGCTGGTCGATTCGGGGAAGTGGGAAGCAATCCTTTGGGCAGGCGTCGTTTAGGTTGGAAAAGTCAATGCATGTTCGCCACTTCCCATTAGCCTTCTTTACCAGCACTGGGTTAGCGATCCATTCCGGGTAGATGGCTTCTCGTATGAAGTCATTGGCGAGCAGATTCTTTACTTCTTCGTCGAGGGCTGCTGATCGCTCTGCCCCCATACTTCTCTTTTTTTGTTTTACGGGCGCCTTGGTAGAATCAATGTTTAATACGTGGCATGCTATGTCGGGGGAGATTCCGATCATGTCAGCGTGTGACCATGCGAATACATCCAAGTTGTGGTGGAGAAAATCGATGAGTTGTTCCTTCAACTCTGTTTTTAGTTGGGACCCAATTTTCAATAGTCTACTTGAGTCGTGCTTGTCTACAGATACAAACTCCATAGCCTCTGCAGGCTCGGCGGTGGCCTCCTCCCCTTTGTCCCTAGGGTCTAATTCATTAAAAGGGTCGCTGGTATATCGAAGAGGAGGGGCTTTCTTTGGTTGCTATGCTTATAGACTTTTCGTGCAGAAGGCAACCTCTACACCCTTCCCTTTATCCTTCCTGTGGTTGTTACGAAGTTCAGTCACATAGCAGTCTCGAGCAACGTCCTGATCTCCTTCTACTTCTCCTACTCCATTGTCCATTGGAAATTTCATTTTTAGGCACCATGGGGCTAGGACAATTTGGAAGTCAGACAAGGCTAGCCTTCCTAAGAAGGCGTTATAGGCCGAATGGTTTTCTATTAGCACAAACGTCTGTTTTCGTACAATGGAGCGGGGATGGCTTCCAATCTCAACAAAGAGGTCTAGTTGCCCGAGGGGCATCTTCGCATCTCCAGTGAAGCCGTGTAGTGGTTTATCGCAGGGAGATACATCCTTCATTGATAATTTCATTTTGTCGAATGCATGTTTGAACAGGATGTTCACTGAGCTTCCAGTGTCTACTAAGATTCGGTAAACTTCGGCGGGACCGAGCCGGGCAGAGATAACCATGGGATCCATGTGAGGGTACTGCCTTCCTTCCAGGTCACGCTTACCGAATGTGATGTCATCACTTTCTTTCCATTTCGGGTGGCGTTCTTCTATAACCGAATTGACACAGTCTTTACTGTCTCTAAGCGACTTTCCATATCTTTCCATCTCTTTCCAGCTTCTGTCTGCGATGTGCGGTCCTCCCGAGATGGTATGGACCACTATCTTCTCTTGACTAGAGCTGCTAGTGTTGCGGTTTCCTCTGCCGATCTCCGGTGAGGGTAGCCTTGGGTTCTCATTGGCAGGAGCTGGAGTCCTGTCCTGACATTTTACATAGCGTTCCAGTTTCTTCCTTCTGATGTGTTCCTCAATCAAATCCCGGAGATGATGGCATTCATTGGTATCATGCCCGTGAGATTTGTGGAAGCGGCAGAACTTTCCAGATTTCTGCATGTTATCTGATTCCTTCTTGTATGGGAAGCGTTTGTATCTAACTTCACCTTGGGTGGCAAGGAAGATATTTTCGACGGTCTCGTTCAAAGGAGTGTAAGTGTCGAATCTCGGTCCAGGCCGATATAGGCGCTTCTCTCCCTTCTTGCCCCCAGCATGGTCTCTAGAATCATTTCTTCGAACGTCCCTTGCCACAGCAGGGGCGTTGCTGTGAGTTGCCTTATTTTGCTGTCCTGACTGTCCCTCAACGGCAGCATCCTCAAGCCTCATATATTTCCCGGCTTCATGGAAGAAATCAAGTAAAGTAGCTGGTTTTTCTTTTGTCAACCTTCTAGCAAATTTAGTGTCTGGATGCACACCACTACAGAGGGCCATTAGAATAAGCTTCTCATCGGCATCTTGGACTGCGGCTGCTGCGGCATTGAATCGGGTTAGGTATTGCTGCAGTTTCTCTCCAGGCTTCTGTTTGATGCTGGATAAGGAATAAGCGTCCTTAGGTTGTTCCACATGAATGCGGAACTGACTGATAAACTTTTCTTTCAACATTTCCCACGAGATGATGGATCCCTGAGGTAGATGACAGAACCAGGAGGTAGCGAGATCTGCTAAGAAGAGTGGAAAGCATTTGCACAGTACTCCCTCTGTTGCTCCACTCATGAGCATATGTTGTGTGTATCTCTGCAAGTGTACAACGGGGTCGGAGGTTCCTTTGTAAGGTTCCATTGTTGGCATCTTCCATTCTCGGGGGGTGATAGCAATTTCGATGTTGCGGGCGAAAGGGCTGGTTACCCTAGCGCCTATCCCTCGATCTCTTTGCTCCCGTTGGATGCACTCTCTGAATAAGCGTGCCATCCTTTCATCAGAATTTGGAGCAGATAGAAATGAGTTTGGTTCTATTCTGTGGGATTGATTCCGTCCAGATGACCTGTAGGGATGGTATCATCTATCATTCCTCAAATTTTCCAATGGCTGCCTTTGATCTTCTGGGAGCATGCTAGGGTCAGCTACAGTTGGCCCTTGCCTTGATCTTCCCCTACTGGGTTCTGATCTAAGCACTTCCTCGGGTCCAACTTCGGGCTGGACTCTAGCTCGGCCCCGTTCACTGGCGTTTCCGTGGTTAGGCAGTATGACAGGCTCAGCTACAGTTGACCATCGCCCGGCACCTCCCCCGTGGGGTTCGGTACCAAACGTTTCCTCAGGCCTAACTTCGGGCTGTGCTCGATCTCGGCTCCTACCATGGCTACTTCTGTCGTTAGCTCCTTCGAAGAAGGAAGACCTTTGTTGTCTCCGAGATCCTCCGGATTGGGACTCGCCCCATGATTCAGTGTTGCGGTTGGACTCTTCAGCATCCCTTAAGCGTGACATGAGATGGTCCACCAAGGCTTCTTGCTGGGACGTGAAGCGATTAGTTACTTCAACCACAACCCTGTCTAGATCTGCCCTAGTAATTGCTGCGGGCGGTTCTGTGGCAGGAGTGGTCGGATTAGCCTGTCCTTCATTTGCTACCGCTGCTGGAGGAGGATGATTTTCTTGATTTGTGACAGCTGGATCTGGAAGACTGGTGGATGCGATATTTTTTCCTTTGTTAACATCCTTTCTCTGTTTGGGAGGCATATCTTCCAAGTGGCGAACGATGTTGTTAGGAAAAATGTTAAGTGGATGAAGCTGAAGCTTCGAGCTTCTAGTTCTCAGTGAAACCACCAAAAATGTTTGCACAAAAAATGGACAAACACCTCAAAGTCGTATAATTTAGTGGATCTTATATTGTTCTTAGTGATTTGAGTGATTTATGCAAATATATGAAAAGAAGGGGCTAAACTATAAAAAGGACACGCAGATTTATAGTGGTTCAGCCAGAATGTGCCTACATCCACTTTATATGTTATTTCTCTTCTCTTGTTTTGATTACAAGTACAAAGCTTTGATACAAGTAAAAGAAAGTTGTTTGAAAGTTCTCTCCATGCTTGAGCTCTCAAACTTGTCTGCCATTGTTGTACCCCTGCCCCTCTATTTATAGAGTGAGGCTGGGGACAGGGGTCTTGGATGTATATAGCTGCTAGCGGGCCTGGGCTGATGTGATCTGTTCTGACAGAGCTGGTCCGGTATCACTCTGGGTCGGTATTGCTTGGAAGTGCAGTTTGGACCGGTAGTGCTTGGACCGGTGGTGGGATGGTGAGGTTGGTCCGGTGGTTGGTTCGGTGAGGTGTGTTGGGTTCGATCCGGTAGTACTTGGACCGGTGTTGAGTTGGTGCTTGGTTCGGCAGGGGATGGAGGTAGGTTGATTCGGTAGAGCTTCGTTCGGTGGTGAATGGATGGGACTTGGTTCGGTGGTGTTGGACCGGCAGGGCTTTGGAGGGTGTGTTGGTCCGGCATTGTTTTGGAGAGGGGTGTTGGTCCGGTTGTGCCTTCCTTTCTTTTGGCTCGGTAGGGGCGAAAACGCACCCAACAAGGAATAATTAAGTAAAATCAAATCTCAAGTTCCCTATCCAACAAGGTGAATAATAATCAAAACCATCTCATTTATGTTTTAGTGAACATTTTGATTCCAAGTTTAAAGTTTAAAACCTTTTGGATGATTTGAATGATGATATGCTTTGATTATATGCCATTTGATTTAAACAAGTATGTTTGAAAAAGGTTTGATTCGATTTTAAGTTTAAAATCGTATAAAAAGGATTTCAGATGCCATAAGGATTTAATGTGTGATGTAAAATGTTATTTTGGAGATGAGTTTAAATTTTCATAATTTTCCAAGCTATGGATAATTTATTACGAATTTTTAATGGAAAGAATGGATAATTTGGGTTTAAAGATTTATTTCGACAATTATATAGAGTATTTTGGGTTCGAATATTATATATGTAAGAAAACATATTAAAAGAGAATTAGATGATTTTTGGGGATTTTTCCTAAGTGATTTATTATTGAAATTAAATTAATTGAGTTTGAGGACTTAAATGTCTTAATTGTTCTGTTAAGGAGAAGGGCTTCTTTGTTAAAATATTTTAATTACTAATGGATGAGTTCAGTAGCCTTTTTAGAAAAGATTTTGGTAAAGGATTTGGCAACCAATCACATTTTGAGAAATAAGGCAACTTAAGTATAAGAGCATTGTTATTGACACTCCAATATTTGTTAAGGGGAGGAATTTCAATGGGGGTCTGCTGAAATTAGGCCTTAAATTCGGCAGACCCCCTCCGAATTAAAGCTTGAAATTCTGCAATCCCCCGCCGAACGTAGTGTAAAATGTTGGTTCGGCGGGAGAAAATCGAATTTCATGTTTTTGGGTTGTCCCCCCTTAACAAATTTTGGAGTGTCAATAACAACACTCAAGTATTAAGGAGTTTCTTTTAAAGGAATAATATCAGTTTTGCTTCAAATTACAAGCTTGCCACTTCCATTTGCTTGCTTCCGAAATCATCCCAGATTGCATTACGAACTCATTCGAAACCAAAACAGATGATATCAAATGGTTGGTATGTAGTGTATTGGAGAAAGGCAAAAGAGGATGGTGTTGAAAGCTTTCTTTCGAAGGGGTTGATACCATTTTAATAGCTTTCGAATCAACCCACCAGCCTTTTTTATTTTCGAAAAACTTGCTGCTGGTTTTCTAAGAAGCTTTCGAAAGGGTTGAAAATACATTTAAATAGCTTTCGAAGGAATTGCTGCTTGCCTCTGTTTTTAAAAGTAGCTTTCGATTGAGTTGTCACATATTAAGTTTTAGAAAGGAGCTTTCGAAAGGGTATTTGCCTTTGAACCAAGTCGAAACCCATCTGCCGCCTTCATACCTTTCGAATGGGTTAAAGGCTGCTTTTCTTTATAGCCTTATAACAATGAGTTCGAAAAGGAAGCTATTTTTTTTATTAATATAGAAGCCTTATCAAATGCTTTCGGAAGGATCCTTGTAGTAACTTATATTAAAGGTTTCGAAGGCAATGGTTTCAAAAGGATGTTTTGAAGCTATCCTTCTCCCTATTATTTTACTTAAAGATTATTGCTTTCGAAAGAATGGTTTCAAAGCCATCTGTTTTCCCAAATTCTTTTACTTGGAGATTAAGGTATTCAAAAGGGTTACTGTTACCTATGTTCACTTTGACCCAGAAGTTAAATTTAAGGTTAAACCCAAAGATTTTGAAAGAGACACTTTCAAATGATTTCGTAGCTATGCATTTATTAATCCTACTTGGACTAAAATATTTTGAAAGATAGGCTTTAATATCTTCGAAAGGAATATTTTAATACTTTCGAAAGTAAGGTTTTAATGCTTTCGAAAGAGATCTTTTTAGTGTTTCGAACGACATATATTTGAGTGTTTTGAAAAGAAGGTTTGAATACTTTCGAAGGATATATTTTAATGGTTTCAAAGGAGAAGGTCAAAGGTTTCAAAAGCCTTAGTTTTCAAAACAAGGAATCCAATCTCATTTTTAAAGCAAAAACCATGGCAATATAAAAGAGTTTTGAAATAGCATTTCACTTTGGAATTTTTGAAGATGTTTTCCTTGCTAAAGATAATAAGTTAAAGGTATTAACCATGTTTTATTTGGACATGATTACAAGGGTATTAAACCATGGATGGTTGTGTTATCAAGTTATGATTAGTTATCTTGTGTGCTTCTTCTATAAACATATTCACTTTATAATTAACCCGTAACTATATTTTGGGGTGTTAAGGGCAAAATAAATAGGTAGGTTGACCCAGTAGTGAATATATATTGCGCTAATTCATGTAAGAGTAGCGTTGCATCTAGGAGGTCTGGTAGACCAGAATGTAGGATGCCCAAAGACTAATCGAAGAGTTGTTAATTTAGACCGGTTCATAGTAAACTCATGAAAGCTATGCATGGAGAAAGTTATTGGTGGGTGCTCAATTAATTTTGAGTAGTTTGAGAGTTAAGCTTTCCCGGTCTCCTTTAGACGAAGAAGCTTATGGAGACATGTAGGAGGCAAGCTAGTTATTAGGAGTTCTTTTCTGTTTGATTCGGCTGTGTTTTGGTTGTAATGGAAAAGTTGTTCATTTGCCTATGTTTAGACTCTATTCATCCAAAGAGGCATCTTCATATGTCGCTCCTGGCATATTTTGTAATAACTATATTTCTCTGAACGTAGTTCACGCATTGGTATTATATAATGAATTTGAAATATGATTTGAAGTGGAATGAGAAATTTGTTTTAAGTCGAGTTTAAAATGTTTCATATCCATATGTTTCTGTTATATCAATGTATCTAACATTACCGCATTTGGTCACCGAGAATCAATTACTATGGATGACTGCAGCATCCATAGCCATTAGTTTTGAACCTCCAAATGGGGGACGTTACAAGTTGGTATCAGTGCATAGGTTTATGTAAACTCAAAAATAAATTTAAACCTAAAAGATTTTCAAAACATAATCCAATGAATCAAAAAATAAGATCGGGGTTTGGGTTAATGCTACAGTAACGTACTTGTATTTGCTATGTATATTTTTAAGTACGTATTCCCCTCCCTCTTAGACCATTCTTCTGTATCTTACTAAGGCTCGTATGTAGATTTACGAGAAAGGTAGATATAGAGGTAGGAAACGAAAGAGGAAATCTAGGTGGAGGAAGCATGTAATGACCCGTAAATTTTAACTGTTTTAATAACGTAATTAGTTGAAATTTTGTGAAATTTTAAACGATAAAATTTTGAAATTAAAATTTGATATTTGGAATGCGTCTAATTAATCATAGCAACTGGTAAATTTTCATCAGATAATTTGGAAGTTTATTTTCTAGTGTAATTTTACTCCAATTTATATCAGTTAAAATTGATGATAATAAAATGTTTTTCAAACCTGAATATTTTTACATAGAAAAATTCTAATTCATCTTCTGACTAAGACATCATTTTTCGTTTTTCCAAATTCAGACTTCTTTAGCTCCGTCGATCTTATTTTTCTGCGTTTTTGTTGCATTTTCCGCTAGTAGAAAATTCAAATTTTTATAATTCAATCATACCACTGATATCTGTATACCGTTTTGATCGTCTTATCGTGCTGATCTCCACAGTATATTCATTTGTATATTTCGGAGTCTGGTACACCACAGAATCAGTAAAATGATTCCGTATCGGTACCGGTTTCGTGACTTTTGGTTTTATGGCCTTTTGACTTCGTTGTCCATTCAACTTTCCATCGTTTAACTCAAAAGTATTATGATTTATTATTCTGTGACTTTTGCATACCCTTTTGTTGTTTCGTTTTTCAAAATTTTACGTTACTATCTTTGTTTTGAAAAAAGTGTATTTACTGGTGCTTCATTTTCTTTTCATTTACTAGGATCCTTCTCCCCTCTCTCGTTTGCCTGAAGACCATCAAACCCAAACTTTCCACAAACATCCACCGTCCTTCACGTTCCTCCTTTCCACGCAAACACCCAAACCGCCTCGTCATCTAGCACCCCACCATCTCCACGCCTCCACGCCTGCTCATATTTTCCCATGCCTACCATATCCATCTCCAACACTGCCCTCTTCGACCCGAAGTGCCGCCACCCCTAAGCCTCTGTTGAGATCCGCTTTCTCCAATCCTTGGCCAAACCACCCCACCATCATCAACAAGGCCGTGGCCTCCCTCCCATTCGCCAGCCCGCTTCACCTCAAACCCAACGCCTTCAACCTCTTTTTCCTCCGCCTGGGTCGTCGCCACACAAAACCTCCTTTCGAACCGTGCTCATCTACGTCTCGGCAAATCCCACCACCTTGTTCACTACCACCCACCTAGCTCTTTCTCTTGCTAATTCACCCGATCTGACTTTGCAACCATAGCAGCTCGCCTTCTCTGGCATAGTAGGTCGAGCTTACTTCTCTGGTGGTATATGTTGAGGTATATATTATATAGCTATGTTATGTTTGAGAAAAATATGTTAGAGTACATATGTGTATATAATATAAAGGTATGTAGATATTTTGTTTGCGTATTCCCAGTATTTGCAACTTTTATATATTTGTAGCTACAATATTAGCTGTTTGTTTATATGTGTAAATATATAGATTTATACATATAAGTTTTATATATATATATAGCGAAAAGCTGTTGTTTCCATATTATATATATTGGATGTTATATGATATTTATTGTATATAAGAGTATTATATATATATATTACTCTTTTATATGTACAAGTGTATACCTGAGTTGGTTTTGAAAGTAAATATACATTGTCTGCTGTGCATATCTGCTTGTAGATATGATACGTTAGTTTCTATGATCTGATAGTTTATATATATCAGCAGTTGATAATATGTTAGTTATATATGATTAGTTTATACAAATTTTATAATACGTCATATAAATTTATAACATGACTGGTTATATGGTACTTTAGTTTTATGTCTGATGTTGGGTTTTAAATATATGTTTATAGCTGTAACATATAATAGGTTGTATGTATAAAAGTATATGTGAGTGACAGCCTATGTATAGGAGCTGTACATATATTATAGAGAAGTCTATCTATGCTATATATTTTATACATATAATATACTAGCTATAAACATCGATTTCTTTTGCACTCTCATAGTATGCAAGCTATACAAGTTAGGTATATTTTTTTTCTACTGAGTTTTCATATGTATAGTTTATACGTTTGAAGCATATAGGTAGGTATATTAGTTGAAAAGGTAAATTATATACATGTTTGATTTCTAGATATTTTTGTAAGTTATATATATATTCCGTTTGTTTGTATCTATGAGTTATAATATGACGACTTATGTATGTTTAAAGGTATGTGAATTTTATACTAGTTTCTTTCTATAAGATATGTTGTTTTATTTTATGTGTTTTATTTAAATAATGATTTTTTTGAAATATATATATATATTTAATTTAATATGTTTTAAATTTAGAATATACTTTATATATATAGTTATATATAGTCATATATATATTTACTTATATCAATTATCTTCCTCGATCCAGTTCTGATTTGATCTTGTCTATCCCATTTATCAGCTTCATTCGTCGAACCGTGTCCATCTAGCGTTGCTTTAAGATTCGTAACTTGTTTCTTGGTCAAATCTATCCAACCTCGTAAGGTGAGAAATCACTCATGATTAATGTTCTTTTGTTTATTAAATTTGATTTCAATTGAAATGACAATTGAAATATGCCGATGTTAGTTATTTACACTGTTATATATATGCTATTACCTGTATCAGTTCACCTGTGACATCTGACACCATTATCTGCCAATTGAAATAGGCTGATGTTAGTTATTCGCACTGTTATATATATGCTATTACCTATATCAGTTCACATGTGACATCTGACACCATTATCTGTTATTTATATTGATGATATATGCCTGTTATATTATTATCATATCTGTTATCACTCTGCAAGTTCCCTGTTAGTATAGAATCACTATGGGTTGAAATGATACATACCCGAACGGACTTTAGAATAGGAGAAAATCGTTATGGGTTGAAATGATAAACCCAAGCGATTTTCAATTGAATTGAATTTGGGATTACGAGTTGAAATGATATATATATACCTGTATATATTTAAATTACGGATTGAAATGATAAATATCTGTATCACTTGAGCATAGGGTAGAAAATTATATACAGACACCGTTGGTCCATATATAAATAATTTGAAATGATTTCTATGGTTTTGAAAAGAAATATATGGTTTTAATAAATATTGATTTTAAAGATTTATTAAAGTTGATTTGAATCAATATAAAAATATGTTTTGAGTATTTATGTAAAATTTATATTTTCAAATATAAAGTTTATAATGTTTCAGGTTGAAAGATAAATTTGAAATTGATTTGGAATTCTTAATTATTTAATAATTATACTTAAATAAGTTTGATTTGAAATCTATTAAATTTGAAATTTTAAGATATGTTTTATAACTTGAATTTGATTAAAAAATGGCTTAAATGAATATTTCAAACTTATATAAATTTAAATGGGATATTTTGTTTATATAAATTTGTAAATTGAAGTTGTATTTAGATGTATTGAAATGATTAAAGAAATATCTCAGAAACTAAATGAAATGAAATTAAATTGAGATATAAATGGAATTACCAAATTTAGTTTTTTTTGAAATGTGGAATATTTAAAGCTTTGAAATATATTGAAATTTAATGATTTATTTTGTGTTCAAATCTGTATTTGAAATCGTTATAATTCGAAATGATTTATTGAGAAATTGAATTGAGTTGAAATTTATGAATTGAGATTGAATTAAGTTGAATTTAGAAGTCGAGTTAATTTGAATCGATTTGTGAATTTGTGGAAGCTATTTTATTGTATAAAGTATCTTTAAACTATATCTACAACTATTTATATTTTACTTTATAAATTATTTTAATATAAACTATTTTATATAAATCATTTTCAATATATATTATTTTATTATAAACTATTTTAACTTATAATTATTTTATATAAACTATTTTTATTTTATAAACTATTTTATTATATACACTAATTTTAATATCTAAACTGTTTAAGAGGAAAGTGTTATGAATTCCAAAATGTTATGATTTCAAACTATAGTTTCAAAGTGTTATGAATTTCAAGGTTTTGATTTCCAAAGTGTTTTGATTTTTAAAACACTTACGATTTCGAAAGTGATATAACTTTGGAAAGTGATATGATTTTGGAAATGGATTTATTTGAAGTAAAAATTATATCATATGGATATGGTTTTGAAATGGCAATGATGTCGGTTTTGAAATATAAACTATTTTGAAAGTTTATTAAATGACCAATCGGTGTAATAATTATGTAGTTATTGAACAGTCCGGGATCGGTTAGGGACATACTCTCTGTCCAAACTGAAAACCACTTTAATAACTATCATACGCGGAGTGTGATCCAGAATGAAGTGGTTGGAATGATAACCTTGCTAGATTTGAAGAAAGAGAACGATAATGGATGACCTTGACACTTATGTCAAATTGGAAATGACTTAAACAGGAGCCGTGCCGGACCAGTGAGGTTAGCTACCTCTAGCGGACACACTTCTTCGTAAACTACTCATTACTTGTTTTTGATTGGTGCGCACCCTTGATTTGGGAGTGTTGTTTCGCGGTGTTGCGATCGTTGCGGCGATGCGTTCTCACCAGTCCGGATCAGACAAACGGTAGTTTCACTACCTTGGGTATTGCCTCATGTGCCTTGTCATACTCGTATCCCTATGCGCGACCACTACGATTTGTTTTGTGTTATACCTATGGAGTACTCCCTAATAGCCCACTAGTTTACGGTGGAGTTTACAGTGCTGTATAGACTATGATGCTTATATAAAATGTGTTAAGGGGGATAATGGTAACGCCTTAACGCTATTTTGATACTTTATATTACTGATAGGCATTATCTACTTAGCGTACACTACTTCATAGTAGATAGTTTAATGGATCCTTAGAGGATGGTTATCCCAAACATCCTTTGAGTTACTTGTATTTCAGTCGTTATTTCACTTGAGTTGGATTTATTGATATAAGAATGTTAATCCTGACTCGAGTATTTTGTGTTTTCTTTACGCTCGGGTCAGACTGAGTATACCAGTATTCGAGGCTCACCTTTGGAGTTGGAGCTTCGCTTGGAGATCCAGCTATCTATCCAGCTTTCAGATATTCAGTTGATTCCAGTGATGTATTATGATCTTGTATTTGACTATTGTATTCGAGACTTCTGTTGTATCTTGTTTAATTCTGTTATATATATATATATATAGTAGCTTCATGAACTACTATTCTTTTGTTTCCGCTGCATTATTGTTGTATTACTTTGTGTTTGTGATCTGTGATTATTTTATTTACCGTATATGGTGAGTTTTACCAAATTTAAATTAACAATATGATATTTTGAGCAATTCAAATCCGACATGTATGGATGCGAATGGTTGAAAATAGTGGGTCGTTACAGTTGGTATCAGAGCTTTGGCTCTAGGCAAAACTTAGCATGTATGGTAAATTTAATTACGGAATCACTTTCGTTCGAGCTTAAATCTTTTCCTCTTTGACTCGATTTCCTTTAAATCTTGGAACTCTTCCCTCGGTTCCGAAATCCATCCTTGTCTCTCCTTATTCGTGTTCCCTTAATTCTGGAGTATCCCATAATTCCACTTTGGATGATCTCTATAATAAATCGGCAGTCTCGCCAATCTTTGAATGATTTGTAAAGGGGTGATACTCCTTTACAATAGGCATTGATTCACTGGAGATTTCTATATCCTTGGTTTACGATGCTGTTTTCTTTTGCTATACCTGAATTCTATCTCGGGCGATCGAATGTCGATTGGCCTCAGAATTCTGCATCGATCTTATTTATGAAGTCACAGTTGGCCCGGTTAAGGTTGCCCGCAATTTATATAAGTTTATCCATCTTCCTGTTTGAAATTCAATCATCTTATCTCCTCATCGAACCTATCTTCGAATTTAAATTCTTTGATTAGAGTCCCTCTAAATTTGAATCTCTATCCTTGTTTTGGAATCTATTCTTGTATCATCGAGCGAGGAAGTGTATTTTTGTATTTGTAATTAATATAAAATGTTTTATAGTGTTGTTTGAGTTGATGTTGATTTGAATTTTCGATCGATTCGTCTGATCAACAATATCGATAGGATTTCCAAAACACTTGAACAGAGCAAACTGACACAATATTATTTTCAAATTTGGTAAATGAAATAAATTTGTAAGAATATATTATAAATATATATAAGTAAAATCTTCTAAAATTTAAATAAGGACCGCTGGTACTTCTTCTGTTCCGAACAAGTAGGAGGATCCCTCACTCGAAAGTCCACTAAGTTCAGCTTTAAGCCCGACAAGCGGGCAAGAGAACTAGCCCTTGCAAAAAGTAAAATTCGGGAAAAAGAACTGATTGTATGGGAGTGAGATATAAAGACCAAGAGTTTAAAGCGGTCGTGCTTCTAGCGAGGCTTCACCTACGCTTGAATTTGACTTTAATTAAATTGGTTGTTGAAATGATAATAATTGATTATCACTTATTGTTCTATAAATGAATTTTTAAACATGGGTTATAAATTGATTTGAAATTTAAATGAATTTAAAATTTAGAATTTGAGAATTTAATTTCCAGTGATTTCAAGCTTTAGTTTTAAAATTTTAAAAAATGTATATTATTGAAGGTATTTTCAAATAGAAACCGTTTTCAAAGAATTTTAAAATGTTGAAATCAATGCTCTTCTCTTTGTCGCTGGAAAATAATTTCGGTGATGGCGGCCGCATCATCGACATTCATTTTCGAGTTTCAAAGTAGAGAGACCATTCTGTAGCTTTGCTATGGTTTTGTTTGGAAAAATATTTTAATTTGAATTTCTTAAGTGTGACTTGATTTATATATATATATGGGTATATTATTTTAAATTTAATTTGATTTAATATATATAGTATATACATAATTATCTCTAAAGGGTTTGAAATTAAGCAGAAATTTAATTCTTAAAATTATGTTAAAGGATGTTTTCAATTATAAATAAAGCTAAATTTTGGATAAATATTTAAACTTGAAATAATTGAATTTGAAAATTTTATTTGTATAGTACTAAATTGCATTTCAATATAACTTACCAAAATTATTCAGAAGTTAAAATGTAATTGGATAATATACAATATAAAATGATTTTATAAATAAAATTTGAGTGTTTATAATAAATATTATACACTTAGATTTTAATTATAAAAAAATGCTAATAAAGATGATAGAATAATAAGTTAATTGAATGAGATGAATATAATAAATTTTGTTTTGAAAGAATTAACAAATTGAAATTAGATCAACTTATGGAAATACCTTAAATTTAAACCAATTATTGAATATAAATTAATTGAAATTGAAATTTATATGGTTTAAATATATGTAATAAGATATATTAAGTGGAATATACTTAATAATAATTTGGAATAAAAGAATTAAATTTGTTGAATAAAATATGAGTACAATAAATGATTATACAAATTGATGATTTAGAAATTGTTAATTGAGGATGACTAGATAATAAGATAATGAATTTAGAAATAGATAGATTTATTTAACTTAAGTGAACTCAAAGGGGTTTAACCAAATTGTTAAATATTAATTAATTTAAATTGAAATTTATATGGTTTAAATTAATTGTTTTACTTGTATTCCAATCTATTTTCTTTCTGGTTGTTTCTATTCTCCTACCTCCTTCCTTTTCAGGGACGAAAAGTTTTGAGTGGGGGAGAGTGTAAAGACCCGTAAATTTTAACTATTTTAATAACGTAATTAGTTGAAATTTTGTGAAATTTTAAACAATAAAATTTTGAAATAAAAATTTGATATTTGGAATGCGTCTAATTAATCATAGCAACTGGTAAATTTTCATCAGATAATTTGGAAGTTTATTTTCTTGTGTAATTTTATTCCAATTTATATTAGTTAAAATTGATGATAATAAAATGTTTTCCAAACCTGAATATTTTTACATAGAAAAATTCTAATTCATCTTCTGACTAAGACGTCATTTTTCGTTTTTCCAAATTCGGACTTCTTTAGCTCCGTCGATTTTATTTTTCTGCGTTTTTGCTGCATTTTCCACTAGTAGAAAATTCGAATTTTTATAATTCAATCATACCACTGATATCTGTATACCATTTTGATCGTCTTGTCATGCTGATCTCCGCAGTATATTCATTTGTATATTTCGGAGTCTGGTACACCATGGAATCAGTAAAACGATTCCGTATCGGTACTGGTTTCGTGACTTTTGGTTTTATGACCTTTTGACTTCGTTGTCCATTCAAATTTCCATCGTTTAACTCAAAAGCATTATGATTTATTATTCTGTGACTTTTGCATACCCTTTTGTTGTTTCGTTTTTCAAAATTTTATGTTACTATCTTTGTTTTGAAAAAAGTGTATTTACTGGTGCTTCATTTTCTTTTCATTTACTTGGATCCTTCTCCCCTCTCTCGTTTTCCTGAAGACCATCAAACCCAAACTTTCCACAAACATCCACCGTCCTTCACCTTCCTCCTTTCCACGCAAACACCCAAACTGCCTCGTCATCTAGCACCCCACCATCTCCACGCCTCCACGATTGCTCATATTTTCCCATGCCTACCGTATCCATCTCCAACACTGCCCTCTTCGACCCGAAGTGCCGCCACCCCTAAGCCTCTGCCAAGATCCTCCTTCTCCAATCCTTGGCCGAACCACCCCACCATCATCAACAAGGTCGTGGCCTCCCTTTCATTCGCCAGCCCGCTTCACCTCAAACCCAACGCCTTCAACCTCTTTTTCCTCCGCCTGGGTCGTCGCCACACAAAACCTCCTTTCGAACCGTGCTCATCTACATCTCGGCAAATCCCACCACCTTGTTCACTACCACCAACCTAGCTCTTTCTCTTGCTAATTCACCCGATCTGACTTTGCAACCATAGCAGCTCGCCTTCTCTAGCATAGCAGGCCGAGCTTATTTCTCTGGTGGTATATGTTGAGGTATATATTATATAGCTATGTTATGCTTGAGAAAAATATGTTAGAGTACATATGTGTATATAATATAAAGGTATGTAGATATTTTGTTTGCGTATTCCCAGTATTTGCAACTTTTATATATTTGTAGCTATAGTATTTGCTGTTTGTTTATATGTGTAAATATATAGATTTATACATATAAGTTTTATATATATAGTTATATAAATGTATATAGAGAAAAGCTGTTGTTTCCATATTATATATATTGGATGTTATATGATATTTATTGTATATAAGAGTATTATATATATATATTTTTTTTACTCATTTATATGTACAAGTGTATACCTGAGTTGGTTTTGAAAGTAAATATACTTTGTCTACTGTACATATCTACTTGTAGATATGATACGTTAGTTTCTATGATCTGATAGTTTATATATATTAGCAGTTGATAATATGTTAGTTATATATGATTAGTTTATACAAATTTTATATTACGTCATATAAATTTATAACATGCCTGGTTATATGGTACTTTAGTTTTATATCTGATGTTGGGGTTTAAATATATGTTTATAGCTGTAACATATAATAGGTTGTATGTATAAAAGTATATGTGAGTGACAGCCTATATATAGGTGCTGTACATATATTATAGAGAAGTCTATCTATGCTATATATTTTATACATATAATATACTAGCTTTAAACATTGATTTCTTTTGCACTCTCATAGTATGCAAGCTATACAAGTTGGGTATATTTTTTTTCTGCTGAGTTTTCATATGTATAGTTTATACGTTTGAAGCATATAGGTAGGTATATTAGTTGAAAAGGTAAATTATATACATGTTTGATTTCTAGATATTTTTGTAAGTTATATATATATATTCCATTTGTTTGTATCTATGAGTTATAATATGACGACTTATGTATGTTTAAAGGTATGTGAATTTTATACTAGTTTCTTTCTATAAGATATGTTGTTTTATTTTATGTGTTTTATTTAAATAATGATTTTTTTGAAATATATATATATATTTAATTTAATATGTTTTAAATTATGAATATACTTTATATATAGTTATATATAGTCATATATATATTTACTTATATCAATTATCTTCGTCGATCCAGTTCTGATTTGATCTTGTCTATCCCATTTATCAGCTTCGTTCGTCGAACCGTATCCATCTAGCGTTGCTTTGAGATTCGTAACTCGTTTCTTGGTCAAATCTATCCAACCTCGAAAGGTGAGCAATCACTCATGATTAATGTTCTTTTATTTATTAAATTTGATTTCAATTGAAACGAAAATTGAAATATGCTGATGTTAGTTATTTACACTGTTATATATATGCTATTACCTGTATCAGTTCACTTGTGACATCTGACACCATTATCTGCCAATTGAAATAGGCTGATGTTAGTTATTCGCACTGTTATATATATGCTATTACCTGTATCAGTTCACATGTGACATCTAACACCATTATCTATTATTTATATTGATGATATATGCCTGTTATATTATTATCATATCTGTTATCACTTTGCAAGTTCCCTGTTAGTATAGAATCACTATGGGTTGAAATGATACATACCCGAACGGACTTTAGAATAGGAGAAAATCGTTATGGGTTGAAATGATAAACCCAAGCGATTTTCAATTGAATTTAATTTGGTATTACGGGTTAAAATGATATATATATACCCGTATATATTTAAATTACGGATTAAAATGATAAATATCCATATCACTTGACCATAGGGTAGAAAATTATATACAAACACCGTTGGTCTATATATAAATAATTTGAAATGATTTCTATGGTTTTGAAAAGAAATATATGGTTTTGATAAATATTGATTTTAAAGATTTATTAAAGTTGATTTGAATCAATATAAAAATATGTTTTGAGTATTTATGTAAAATTTATATTTTCAAATATAAAGTTTATAATATTTCAGGTTGAAAGATAAATTTGAAATTGACTTGGAATTCTTAATTATTTAATAATTATACTTAAATAAGTTTGACCTGAAATCTATTAAATTTGAAATTTTAAGATATGTTTTATAACTTAAATTTGATTAAAAAGTGGCTTAAATGAATATTTCAAACTTATATAAATTTAAATGGGATATTTTGTTTATATAAATTTGTAAATTGAAGTTGTATTTAGATGTATTGAAATGATTAAAGAAATATCTCAGAAACTAAATGAAATGAAATTAAATTGAGATATAAATGGAAATATTAAATTTAGTTTTTTTTGAAATGTGGAATATTTAAAGCTTTGAAATATATTGAAATTTAATGATTTATTTTTTGTTCAAATCTGTATTTGAAATCATTATAATTCGAAATGATTTATTGAGAAATTGAATTGAGTTGAAATTTATGAATTGAGATTGAATTAAGTTGAATTTAGAAGTCAAGTTAATTTGAATCGATTTGTGAATTTGTGGAAGCTATTTTATTGTATAAAGTATCTTTAAACTATATCTACAACTATTTATATTTTAATTTATAATTATTTTAATATAAACTATTTTATATAAATCATTTTCAATATATATTATTTTATTATAAACTATTTTAACTTATAACTATTTTATATAAACTATTTTTATTTTATAAACTATTTTATTATATACACTAATTTTGATATCTAAACTGTTTAAGAGGAAAGTGTTATGAATTCCAAAATGTTATGATTTCAAACTATAGTTTCAAAGTGTTATGAATTTCAAGGTTTTGATTTCCAAAGTGTTTTGATTTTTAAAAGACTTACGATTTCGAAAGTGATATAACTTTGGAAAGTGATATGATTTTGGAAATGGATTTATTTGAAGTAAAATTTATATCGTATGGATATGGTTTTGAAATGGCAATGATGTCAGTTTTGAAATATAAACTATTTTGAAAGTTTATTAAATGACCAATCGGTGTAATAATTACGTAGTTATTGAAGAGTCCGGGATCGGTTAGGGACATACTCTCTGTCCAAACCGAAAACCACTTTAATAACTATTATACGTGGAGTGTGACCAGAATGAAGTGGTTGGAATGATGACGTTGCTGGATTTGAAGAAAGAGAACGATAATGGATGACCTTGACACTTGTGTCAAATTGGAAATGACTTAAACAGAAGCCGTGCCGGACCAGTGAGGTTAGCTACCTCTAGCGGACACACTTCTTCGTAAACTACTCATTACTTGTTTTTGATTGGTGCGCACCCTTGATTTGGGAGTGTTGTTTCGCGGTGTTGCGATCGTTGCGGTGATGCGTTCTCACCAGTCCGGATCAGGAAAACGGTGGTTTCACTACCTTGGGCATTGCCTCATGTGCCTTGTCATACTCGTATCCCTATGCGCGACCACTATGATTTGTTTTGTGTTATAACTATGGAGTACTCCCTGATAGCCCACTAGTTTACGGTGGAGTTACAGTGCTGTATAGACTATGATGCTTATATAAAATGTGTTAAGGGGGATAATGGTAACGCCTTAATGCTATTTTGATACTTTATTTTACTAATAGGCATTATCTACTTAGCGTACACTACTTCATAGTAGATAGTTTAATGGATCCTTAGAGGATGGTTATCCCAAACATCCTTTGAGTTACTTGTATTTCAGTTGTTATTTCACTTGAGTTGGATTTATTGATATAAGAATGTTAATCCTGACTCGAGTGTTTTGTGTTTTCTTTACGCTCGGGTCAGACTGAGTATACCAGTATTCGAGGCTCACCTTTGGATTTGGAGCTTCGCTTGGA
The DNA here is from genome assembly GCA_030737815.1 of Allium fistulosum. Taxonomy (NCBI): domain Eukaryota; kingdom Viridiplantae; phylum Streptophyta; class Magnoliopsida; order Asparagales; family Amaryllidaceae; genus Allium; species Allium fistulosum. The sequence goes on along the minus strand of CM060906.1, from coordinate 270,238,425 downwards.
GATCCAGCTATCTATCCAGCTTTCAAATATTCAGTTGATTCCAGTGATGTATTATGATATTGTATTTGACTATTATATTCGAGACTTCTGTTGTATCTTGTTTAACTCTGTTATATATATATATATATTTATATATAGTAGCTTCATGAACTACTATTCTTTTGTTTCCGCTGCATTATTGTTGTATTACTCTGTGTTTGTGATCTGTGATTATTTTATTTACTGTATATGGTGAGTTTTACCAAATTTAAATTAACAATTTGATATTTTGAGCAATTCAAATCCGACATGTATGGATGCGGATGGTTGAAAATAGTGGGTTGTTACAAAGCACCACAACCAATAGAAATGCTCGACCCAATAGGAGAAACCAGGGTCGACAGGCAAATCCCAATCAAAATGCAAATGACAAAGTAGGTGCTGAAAATCCTCTAGTAGATATAGGGATGATGTATCAATTCTTTGTCAATCTGATGCAAGCAGGAGCATCTGCAGGAGTAGCTGGAGCTAATGCTGGGAATATTGGAGGAGCCAATCTGTTAGTCCATGAGTTGATGGTTTTGATGAAAACAACCTTAGAATAGATTATAAAATATAAATACTAACATTACAAGTTTAGATATATATGTATATGCAGGATCTAACCATGGAGGTATCAAGAATAAAGACTGTATAGTATAGAGATTCAAGATATAGAGATAGAAGACTCATGAGTATCAAGATTATCAAGAGTTCAAGGTTAAGTTTGTTTTATTAGGAATATTTGTTAAAACTCGTAGAAAAGCACTGGCATCTTAATATCCAATTTATTCGTGGAATGGAATCCACTTCGAGCCCGTTAAAGGGATGGAACCCTAAGTAGGATGGAACCTACGAAAATCTAGTGGGACATTGTTTTGTATCCACTAATTTTAATTCAAATGATTTTACAAAATTATCTTGTTTTCAAAACTTTCCTTTTAAAAGATTCAAAACTCTCTATCCTGATTTTAAATAATTTTAGCCTCAAAACATCTTTATTTTCAGAGTCAATTTTTTTTCTAATTTTAAACTATCTTTTCAAATAATATATTTAACTTTTAAATTATTTATACTTTGATTTAAATTATAGTTAAATAATATATATATATTGTTCTTTATATTTAATTATGAATTTCAACTATATTCAAGTATATTTATAACGTTTTAAATAGTTTTTATATAAGATAAATATTATTTTTATAGAAATTCAAAATATCAATTTTGGCTGAGGGATGTCGACATGCCCCTAGGCACTATGTCGACATGGTGACAGTTGAAGTTCAAAATTCAAATTTCAAAAGAAGTGTCTATTCGCCATAACTCTTCATGAATGGTCATGGCTGTTGATCTTCTATAAATAGGGTTCAGTTTCAACGAATTTTTAATCACTTTTTCTGGTTTTCACTCCTCTTCTTCTTCCACATTTCTTAATACAAAATCATACCATTACTCTGCCAAAATCAATATCGAATCATACTCGATTACTTCTAGTTTGATTCTCCATCACTATCTTTACAAGGTTCTCAGAGTTATAGACTTCTTTGTAATATATTAGCGGGAAAAGGTGTGATTGTAGCCTTGGAAATCAATTAAGCGAGAAAATGTGTGATTGTAGCCCTGGAAATCAATTGGGTGAACTTGTTGCCCCGGAAATCAAGTATCTCTACCCAGAGGATTGTCATTCTGGAGGGTGTACCTCGTAGCCTTGAAACCGAGGGTTGTAATTGTTGTTGAAAGGAAATCCGTACTTGTGTTGCGGGACTGGATGTAGGGTAACTCCGAACTAGTATAAAATCCTGTGTGTTCTTTCCTTTACTGCTTTTACTTTATATTTGCATCTGTGTTTGATTCTGTGTTCATATCTGTGTCTGATTAGTGTATACATTGTTAACAAATTAAGATAAACTCAAAAAGATTAACAATTTCTTAAAACACTATTCACCCCCCCTCTAGTGTTAATTCTAGCCTTAAGATTCTTAATCCGCATTTCTCACACAATCTCGTGACCCCAGTTGGCAACAACTATGCTAAGCTGAGCAGGGATTATACTAGTCTTGGTGGGAAGCCTTTTTTGGAATGGAGGATGCTATGGAAGTAGAGAATTGGCTTTTGCATTGTGAAAGGATCTTCGCTGACTTGGGATCAAGCGATGAGCAGAAGAGGAGACTTGCCTCTAGACAATAGCAGGGAGCAACGCTTCATTGGTGGAATGGTGTTACCGCTATAATTCCCGAGGAAGAATTGACTTGGGCAGAATTTCGAAGGAGATTCGAAGAAAGGTTTTTTTTCTAAAATTTCCAAGTCAGTGTTGTTGAGAAAGTTCATGGACTTAGTGCAGGGTGAGATGTCGGTGATAGAGTATGCTATGAATTTTGATGAGTTGTCCAGATATGGATATGCTACCATTAACACCGTCATCAAAAGGAACGAGAATTTTATTTGAGAGTTAAGACCTGAGATTGCTAGGGCGACAATGCCACATCTCCGTGATCCAAGTACTGTCATTGCAGAGATGGCAATTCAGAATGAAGAGATGCTTTCTACTTATAAGAAGGAGAAGCAGATTGAAACCCAGGGTTTTTAAGGTAAGAAGAGAAAATTCTTTAAGAAAAAAGAAACCCAGAAGGGAGAAGCTGCCAAGAAGGCGAAAGCTAATCCAGTTTGCTTTAAGTATGATAAGAAAGGACATTATGGTCATGAATGTTGAACTGGATAAGGAAAGAAGACTGTAGACAAGAAAGGACTGAAGTGCTTTAATTGTGACCAGATTGGGCATTATAAGAATCAGTGTAGAGAACCGGTCAAGGCAGACAAGGAAAGATCTTTGCTGTTGGACCATCATCTGCTAGGCCAACTGCCGCTGAGAAGGGAAAGACTGATGGAAAGTACACTTTTGATTCAAAGCATACCAATTAGGGTATTATTTGATACCGTTGCATCGCATTCATTTATATCTTAGTGTTTGTTTGGTTGGTTATGTTTAGAACCCTTATACCATGTTACTTCCTTAAGGGTTGCGAATCTGATAGGAGGGTATGAAACTCTGGCAATGGGATGTGACAAGCTAGAACTTGATTTGTTAGGCCATAAGTTTTCCAGTAGTTTGTATGTCCTTGATTCCATAGACTTGGGAATCATTTTGGGTATGGATTGGTTAAATAAATATGATGCTAGGGTATTTTCCAAGATAGGGAAATATCGCTAAGATATCCTAATAGTCATAACCAAATTATATTCTCAGTGGAGAATTCAGATCAGAGTGCTTATGCTTTATTAAGTGTTATGGAAGTAGAAAAAGAGTCGAGTTAGGTTCGGGTAACAAGAGAGTTTGAAGATGTTTTTAAGCCGATTACAGGACTACCACCGAAACAGGTGATTGAGTTTTGGATAGATCTTGTGCCCGGAGCAAAACCCTTAAGTAGACCACCTAGCAGGATGACATCGACCAAGACGAAGGAATTGATGGTGCAGCTAGTGCATTTAGAAGGGAAGAATTTCATTAGACCAAGCAATTCACCTTGGGGAGTGGTCGTGGTGTTGTGAAGAAACTGGATGGGTCGTTAAGGATGTGTATCGACTATCGTATGTCGAACGAGAAGATAGTTAAGAATAAGTATCCTTTTCTGAGAATCAATGATTTATTTGATCAGTTGTGTGGAACCAAAGTACTTTCCCAATTGGATTTGGCAATAGGTTTCCATCAGCTAAGAGTAGTAGAGGATAGTATTTCATTGATGGCATTTCAAACTAGGTATGGTTTGTATGAGTGGTTAGTGATGCCATTTGGATTAACGAATGTGCCAGCTTTCTTCGTGTATTTGATTAACTTAATTTTCCATGAGTACTTGGATAGATTCATATTGGTATTCACAGATGAAATTTTAATATACTCTAAGGATGAAAGAGAGCATGAATTTCATCTTAGAATAGTTCTTGAGACGCCGAGGATGCATCAATTGAAAGAGAAGTTTTCAAAGTGTAATTTTTAGAAGAAAGAGGTTAAATTTCTTGGTCACGTGGTTTTGGAGAAGGGTTTGTCAATTGATCCAGATAAGATCGAAGCTGTTAACAACTGGAAGAGACCAGAGATGGTGACTAAGATCAGTAATTTTCTTGGACTCACTGGTTATTATCAGAGACTCATTAAGGATTTCTCGCGAATAGTGGCGCCTTTAACTAAACTAACTAGGAAGGATGTGAAGTTTATTTGATTTGACAGATGTGAGGAACCATTCCTTAAGTTAAAGCATTTATTAACAAATGCATCTGTGTTAGTGGCTCTAGATGAAAATCAAGGATTAGTAGTATATATTGATGCATGTGGAACTGGATAAGGGACTATGTTGATGTAGAAAGGTAAAGTTATTGCCTATGCTTCACGAAAACTTAGACCGCATGAAGTGAGATATCCTACTCATGATTTAGAGTTGGAAGCGGTGATCTTCACATTGAAAGTATGAAGACATTATCTCTTAGGGGAGAGATTTGAGTTATACACAGATCATAAGTCCTTAAGGTATTTATTCTCTCAGAAGGAGTTGAATATGAGACAACAGAGATGGTTGGAATTTTTAGCGGCTTATGATTTTGGTATAAAGTATACACCTGGAAAAGGAAATAATGTAGCCGATACTCTTAGGAGAAAACATCAGAATGTGATGTTAGCCATGTTGGCGGAATGGAAAGACCTTGAGCTTTGACTACTTGTAGTGTGCAGTTAAGATCTACTGCTTGTTCTAGTCAAAGCACTGCAGTGGTATCTTGCTTGGGAGTTCGACCAATATTGATCGAAAGGATTGCATCTAAGCAGAAAGAAGACCCATTGTTAGCCGAGAAGATAAGAAGGCTTGCGGTTGGGTTGGAGATTGATGATCTAAAAGATTTTAATCCTGACTAGAGGGGATGGTTGAGAAAGAAGGGACGGTTGTGTGTTCTGAATGTTAGGGACTTAATGAAAGAGGTTCTGAACCGTTTGGATGATTTGAATGATGATATGCTTTGATTATATGCCATGTTTGATTTAAACAAGTATGTTTGAAAAAGGTTTGATTCGATTTTAAGGTCAAAATCGTATAAAAAGGGTTTCGGATGCCATGAGGATTTAATGTGTGATGTAAAATGTTATTTTGGAGATGGGTTTAAATTTTCATAATTTTCCAAGCTATGGATAATTTATTATGAATTTTGAATGGAAAGAATAGATAATTTGGGTTTAAAGATTTATTTCGACAATTATATAGAGTATTTTGGGTCCGAATATTATATATGTAAGAAAACATATTAAAAGAGAATTAAGATGATTTTTGGGGATTTTTCCTAAGTGATTTATTATTGAAATTAAATTATCGAATTTGAGGACTTAAATGTCTTAATTGTTTTGTTAAGGAGAAGGGCTTCTTTGTTAAAATATTTTAATTATTAATGGATGAATTCGGTAGCCTTTTTAGAAAAGATTTTGGTACAGGATTTGGCAACCAATCACATTTTGACAAATAAGGCAACTTAGTTATAAAGGAGTTTCTTTTAAAGGAATAAAATCAATTTTGCTTCGAATTACAAGCTTTCCATTTACATTTGCTTGCTTCCGAAATCATCCCAGATTGCCTTTCGAACCCATTCGAAACCAATACAGATGATATCAAATGGTTGGTATATAGTAAATTGGAGAAAGGAAAAAGAATATGTTGTCGAAAGCTTGCTTTCGAAGGGGTTGATACCATTTTAATAGCTTTCGAATCAACCCACTTGCCTTTGTTTTATTTTCGAAAGAGTTGCTGCTGGTTTTTTGAGAAGCTTTTGAAAGGGTTGAAGTTACGATTTAAATAGCTTTCGAAAGAATTTCCACTTGCCTCTGTTTTTAAAAGTAGCTTTCGATTGAGTTGCCAAATATTAAATTTTAAAAAGGAGCTTTCGAAAGGGCAATTGCTTTTGAACCAAGTCGAAACCTTGCTGTCGTCTTTATACCTTTCGAATGGGTTAAAGGCCGCTTTTCTTTACAGCCTTACAACAATGAGTTTGAAAGGGAAGCTTTTGTTTTGTTAATATAAAAGTCTTATCCCAATGCTTTCGAAAGGGTCTAGGTAGTCACTTATATTAAAGGTTTCGAAGGCAATGACTTCGAAAGAATGTTTCGAAGCTATTCTTCTCCCTATTATTTCACTTAAAGATTATTGCTTTCGAAAGTGTGGTTTAAAATCCATCTGTTTCCCCAAATTCTTTTACTTGAAAATTAAGGTTTTCAAAAGGGTTACTTTCACCTATGTTCACTTTCAACTAGAAGTTATATTTAAGATTATATCCAAAGATTTTGAAAGAGATACTTTCAAATGGTTTTATAGCTATGCTTTTATAAATCCTACTTGGACTAAAAGGTTTTGAAAGACAGACTTTAATACTTTCGAAAGGAATGTTTTAATGGTTTCGAAAGGAAGGTTTTGATTCTTTGGAAAGAGATGTTTTGAGTGTTTCGTAAGGCATATATTTAAGTGTTTTGAAAAGAAGGTTTGAATAATTTCAACGGATATATATTTTAATTGTTTGGAAGGAGAAGGTACAAGGTTTCGAAGCCTTAGTTTTCAAAACAAGGAACCCAATCTCATTTTTAAAGAAAAACATATGGCAATATAAAAGAATTTGAAATGGCATTTCACTTTGGAGTTTTTGAAAAAGCTTTCTTTGCTATAGACAATAGGTTAAAGCTATTAACCATGTTTCATCTGAACATGATTACAAGGGTATTAAACAATGGATGGTTGTGTTATCATGTTATGATTATTTATTGTGTGTGCATCTTCTATAAACATATTCACTTTGTAATTAACCCATAACTGTATTTTAGGGTGTTAAGGATAGAATAACCAGCTAGGTTGACCCGGTAGTGAATATATACTGAGCTAACTCATGTATGAGTAGAGTCGCATCCAGAAGGTCAGGTAGACTAGAATGTAGGATGCCCAGAGACTGATCAAAGAGTTGTTAGTATAGCCAAGTTCATTGTAAGCCCATGAAAACTATGCATGGAGAAAGTTATTTGCGGGAGCCAATGGGTTCTTAGTGATCCTATGACAACTATACCCAGATTAAGTTATTGACAGAGATTAAAAGGTTTATAGTCAACTCATGAACATGAGAGAAGTTGTTAGAGAACCCAATAGGTTCATAGTGAACCCATGAAAAAACTATAATTGCATGAATTTATTAGCAGGGGCCAATAGGTTCTTAGTGACCCCATGAAAAAGATGAAACTAGACAAATAGTCCGTAAGCTTTGAACAGGTTATTAGTCAGCCCATGAAAACTAATAGGTTAATAATGACTCTAGAAACTATAACCGAGATAGATAGTCAGATGAAGGGAAATCCCGAATATATTGCGTGTTTGCATATCATAGTGATATATTTTATTATGTTATGTTTTAACCATTATGGACGCAGGTGCACAGTATATTATTATTATAAATTTTGGTTAAGATATTAGTGAAGGGAAAAAACCACTCCGCTAAGCCATGTGGTCTCACTTGATATCTATATAGTTCAAGATGGCAGGTTATTATTCATACCAGGCATTTTGTATGACTCAAAGTTTATGTTTTCCCCTTAAAATCTCGGGTGTTCAAATAATTTTGAGTAGGTTGAGAGTTATGGTTTTCAGGTTCTCCTTTGGATGAATAAGCTTCCGTAAACGTGCAGGAGGCAAGCTAGCTATTAGGAGTTCTTTTCTGTTTGATTTTGCTGTGTTTTGGTTCTAATGGCAAAGTTGTTTAATTGCATATGTTTAGACTTTGATCATCTAAGGGGGCATCTTCAAATGTCGCTCTTGGCGTATTTTGTAATAATTATATTTCTCTGAACGTGGTTCACGCATTGGGATTATGTAATGAATTTGAAATTTGATTTGAAGTGGAATGAGAAATTTGTTTTAAGTCGGATTTAAAAATTTTCATAAACATATGTTTTTATTATATCAATGTATCTAACATTACCGCATTTAGTCACCGAGAATTAATAACTATGGATGACTGCAACATTCGTAGCCGTTAGTTTTGGTCATCCAAATGGGAGAAGTTACAAGAAACCTCTCATTTTTGCCACCAATTACATTGATAATATGTTAAATAAACCTGTTAACATTTCAATCGAATGTTTTATTAGAAATGCATTGGTCCAATTTGATTTGATTAATTGCAAATGATTCTGAGCACATCACATGCGGCCGTGTGTATAGTGTAAGTGCAACATATAAAAGTGCACAAAGTTATACATACATACATACATACATACATACATACATACATACATACATATATATATATAAACTATAACACACACACATATACAATTAATGTTTAGCATAGTAGTTTAAAGAAAATAGATTTCATTTCAATTATAAGTAGTAAATCAAAGAATATTAAGATTAATTAAAATGGTTTGAAACAATTGTGAAAAGAATCCTTCCTTTTTAAGCAAAGATATAATTTTTAGTTAGATGGAATTTCAAATCTTGAAATATATCATTGATTTAATGTTCCCCTTTTTCTTTTAAAAGGAAGAGTTTATATTTAAATGATTTGAAACATGAAAATTAAAACATCGCATTAGTTTGATGATAAAGATTAATTAATGCGATCATTACCAAGTTTTAATTATATAGCAACCCATGTCTAAATATTCAAGTGTAAACCTTTTGATATGAAAAAATAAATTATGAATAATAAAAAATCCAATGTTCAATTATGTTATTTTTTTATTTTAAGCAACAAAAGCTAACGACATAGGCATATATAGATTTGAGATAAGAAGATATTCAAAACTATACCGATATCGCATACAGATATATGCAAATATAACTTTTATATATGCATTTAATAATTACCAACAACATTCAAAACATCAAATAAATTAATAATAATTAATATTTTATAAATATTAACTAATTTAATCAATTTGCAACATTTTATAAATTAATTAAATTGTGTGGTTTTCGAAGAAATCACAAATGTGGTTGTGTGAGTCAGAGGTGTGAATTAAGTCAATGATTAATACTAAACAATTCAAATATTAATGTTCACACGTAACTTAGTAGGTGGTGTAATATTTTGGACGAATTCATTGCTTACAGATCTTTTTGGTAAAATCAAATTTCACAAACACTTAAGCGGTACCTTTTAGTGACAATTATTTACACCGATTCTCTTCATCAAAATTATATCACTTTGGATTTATGGAATTTGGCAATGGTCAAAATTCCAATATCATCCACATCAACTTAATAGTACACAAAGTCCTTGGTTCAATAATAACAATTATTATTAACCAAAATGCTCTGCCTAAGACTTAGACTTTGAGTTGACTTCATTTGACTGTGATACTAACCTTATACAACCGAGGAGAAAAATCCTCTATTGAATAGTGTTTCACTTCTAGTGCTTCCACTCGACCCAACTATAGTCGTTCGATGGACATCGTTCCACGATTTGACTATAATCAAAGCGGAGCTTCCACATTGAAGATCAATAGTATTCTCAAGTCGATAGAACTATGTAAATTAGTCACATTGATATTCTCTATTTGACCTTAGTTATATTAACAAACATAAAACTATCGAATGAGTCATTCCATAGTTATCCAATAACTATTAGTATGTAACCACTTGGTGCCTCCAGCGGTCATGAGTAATAACTGTCCAACATTTGGAGAGTGTTATGTACTCTAGTATCAACGGATATATCGATATCCAGTCTTAATACATCTTGGCCTAGAATATTTAAAACGGTACACTTGTTTCATTGTGATAATTTACTCATGGTTACAACACTTTGTAACTACTATCACAAAACATACCATTTATGAATTTTCCATTAAATATACTTTTAATTAAATTAATTAATTAATATAACCACATTATATCAATTATATAGAAAGAAAATGCCTTTATTTCGAATAAGATTGCTCAACGAGTTAGATATATGTAATAAATTACATAATTGCCCTTAGGGCATACCCTAACTCTATCAATCTCCCACTTGCACTTGGGGTTAGTTATGGAATCTTATTACAAATTCTCCAATCGATTTCTCAAAACCAATTATGTTAGTCCCTTTATGAACGGGTATGCTATTATGCTTTAATTATCTACTCTGTCAACCAACTCTCTCCGACGATGATAAATTGCTTTATCATATAGAACAATTCAGAGTAGGTCTCTGGACCTCTAGTGAGGTCTAGTTCTATTATGAAACATATCACAACATTGTTATCATATAACAAAGTTATGAGATTCTCAACATTAGAACCAGACTGGCTATAAATTTGTGCACTTATAATTTTATATACGTTATTTTTATTGCGGCAATATTCAAGGCGATGTACTTAGCATTTTCATTGAATCAGTCATGATCTTTCATTTGGAACATTTCCAACTAAAGAGTATTAACTTAATTTTATTATTGACATATTATACTCATATCATCTATGAAGTTTGAGTTTGAACACTCCTTCATAAGGTATTTTTGTTTCTATAAATAATTCTCTAGTATTTCATAAATACAGTAGAACACTTTAAACAACCATTTAGTGATATCACTTTGGATTTGATATTTTTTCATTTATCAAATACACAAAATAATACAATCTCATAGACAACATAACATGTATGATAATTCCTATTATCAATGCATAAAGAACTCGTCTCACATGTTCCATATTAAACAATTTAATAAGGTGTCTTTGCATATCGATTTGGGACATTCCCAATGCCTTTAATACTCACTATAACAGACATCGTTTACAGTCCAAAACTAAGTATTAAAACAACTAAAGTTAATTTTAACACAAGTTTATTGTTTAAAATCAACAATGTATTGTTTACTTATAGTTTGGAAATATCAGTGTACCTTTTAGTGATGTTTCTTTTGAACACATGCTTCCTCTACATTTTGACTGATAATCAAACTATTTGATATTTCTATCAAAATATCTGTTCAATTTTAATGCTTATAAAATGATACTTTCTATTATTTCTTGGATTATATCCCCAAACTCAATATTGCTCCCATTGACTTCGAGGCATTTTGGTTATTAAGTGTAAACGGTTTACTCTAAATCATTATTTAGAATTTTCTCTTTCAACACATACGTACCAAACATAAAGTCATATCAAGTGGTAATTTTGTGAGTAAATTCGAATTAACTTGAGCACGTTGAATACCGAGTCTATTACGCAAATTTCAACAATTGAAATTTGCGATATTATTCTTATCAACATAGCTCATTTAATTCCAACTGCTTTAGTCTTGCTTATAAAGATATAATCATGACCGATGGATGACATCCCTTAGGTTGTGACCACCAAAATCATATTTTGATAGCGTACTTGGAATTCTTTTGGATTTGCGCATCATATCATATCATAGAGTCAACACACTTAATGGTTTAAACAATCGAGGATTATATATTATTGACATTGATAAGAAACTCATAGTTTCACTTTAATGTGCGAAAATAATTATTAAACACTCTAATGCGTTGTGTTCGTTTAGGTTAGTTAATTTTATTTCATCTCATCTAATCATTTCTATCTATGGATCATATCTAATTCTATTTTACTATAAATGATTCCTCAAAGAAATTTCTTCACAATGAAATTGGTATTTCTTGAAACAATAATTGTTTCTCAGTGCAACATAATAGGTATTCATAAACGTTTTATGAATTTCTTTATTTATAAAACTGATTTGGTTTTAGTTTACAAAACTTATGTTCAAAACATAAATATGTCATCCAATGAGTCTTTCAAAAATTCTTTTGGAGGGAGGGACTCATACAAGATCAGTTACGAATAATTATTACATGCAATCTTTTGACTTGCACAACCTGCCAACTCCTTGGCCTAGGATATGTTGGAGTTTCTTAAAACCCTCATCTTGTGTGATTTTGTATACTATTATTTAGATGAAATAATATTAACCTTGTGTGCTACTCTTAAGTACATGTTTTAATAGAAAGAAACTAACTCAACTTCACTCACAGTCAATTACACATTATCTGGCAAAGTTTAATTACTTCTTATCGATGCATCATTATGTATCAATTGACTTTTGAGATTGAATCTTTATTTATTTTTAGGTACGTTCGGAACATTTTCCACTGTACTCACTCATTCGATCAGATCGAATCATTTCTATTACATGTTATTTTATTTACTTCTATTTTATACTCTATGAGTTTACCATAGACATACTACACATGTATCAAATACACGTGTTCGTGTTGGTGATAACTCATTTGTAAATATGACGAAGTACGTGGAACCGTTTTTGTATTAATAGACCTACGATTTCATACATCTATATGTATCAATCCGAAGAGTTCATCAAATCTTATGATGCTCCCACTAACTGGGTGCATAGTCTTTAATTTTTGAGATATAATTAACCAGTATCATATGATTCAAAATCATATTATAAAATTATTTTATCAAAACTATGGTTTAGTCTATAATTCCAAAATAACTATAAATAATATTAAACAATTCTGTATTTTCCAATGCATCACTTTTGTTATGAAAACTATTAGCACCAAAATTGGTCACTAACCTCGTAGAAAAAGATTGTGTGGAGAAATAAGTGATGAAGGTAAATTAAACAGAGAAGACAATGCTAATTTAAATGCAGAAAACAAGAACACCAAATTTATAGTGGTTCAACGTAATTGCCTACGTCCACTTTGAGATTAAACTTTATTGATCCCCTTGATGATTGATTACAAATACAATTCGTAGATCGAATGCTTGAATGTAGTTGTTAAGTAGAGAAGATGAGTCTCAAAAATGGCAGAGTCTCCCCAGTGTTCTCCAAAAAAGATCCCCTTTCACTGTGACCCTGCCCCTCTATTTATAGGCAAATATGGGCTGGACTTCCCAAGTGGGCTTGGTGGCCGAATACTTAAACCCGAGTACAGTGGTCGCTGCTTGCCGAACCAGGCATGCCGAACGCCATAATGCCGAACGATCATTTCCATGCCGAACGGTCCTTTTTATGCCGAATGGTATGTTTGATGTGTAGGAAGTGCAGGATGGTTGCAGTTGAAGTCGAACGTATCTCTGTCCGAAGCTCTTTGACCGAACAAGGCATGCAGGCCGAATGATACTGTCTCGTTGAGTAGTTATGCACACTGAACGTCTTCTGGATGCCGAGCACTTCTGTCGCCGAGTTCTACTGGGCGCCGAATACTGATTGATGCCGAGTTCCAGGTGATGCCGAGCAATACCTGACGCCGAGTACTACATGACGCCGAGTATCATGGATGCCGTGTACTTCGCCGAACACTCCTAGATGCCGAACACTCTCTGATGCCGAGTATCATGGATGCCGAGTACTTCGCTGTACACTCCTAGATGCCGAACAGTCTCTGATGCCGAGTATCATGGATGCCGAGTACTTCGCCGAACACTCCTAGATGCCGAACACTCTCTGATGCCGAGTATCATGGATGCCGAGTACTTCGCCGAACACTCCTAGATGCCGAACACTCTCTGATGCCGAGTCCCACTTGATGCCGAGCACTAGTTGCCTGGTCAAATTACCAGGAAACACTTGCCCCCCAAAGTCTATTAGGTGACTGAACGTGATGCGCTTTGAATCTAGTTTAGCTTACCTCGGAGATGCCTTCTCGAGAATATTAGTGACGGAGGTGTGAGACGAGCGTGGTTTGGACGCCGAACGATGCGTTCGAAGCCGAACAATCCTCATGTGCCGAGCGACACTTCGCTTTGAAGCCGAACGCTACGACATTGACCGGTTCTACCGGGTATAGCCTTTTCAACTTCTATCTTCTCCCTATAAAACCAGGCATCCTTCCACTATTTTCCTTTTACACCTTCATTTCTGTCACACCCTAGAGACTTGCAATTCTCGCCAGCCTATCAGATCTAAAGCCTAATCGATCTTTCCTCAGTTTTGATCTTCGAACTAGGTATTATCCCTTCCATGATTAAATTACTTCAACACGAGATTTAGGTTTATATGCAGCCGAGAGAGGCACGTGGAAAACTGGACATTTCGGTGGTTGTATGATGTGTGGTGAGTAGAAATGGCTCGCATATTTCGAGTTATCGAACGGTGCATGGTAGTTAGGCCTAGTTTCTTCGTGCCGAACAAGACTGGAAGAAACAGAAAGATGGGGTGTCGAACAGCGTAATCTTCGCCGAGCGATCTGTTCTTGTTGTTCGGCGCAGATGGAGAAGGAGTAGGGTGGTGGAGCGCTACTTTAGCTAAACAAACTAAGGCCGAACAATACCCAAATGCCGAACAGTATATGTGCCGAACAACTGACATGCCGAACAGACACACATGCCGAACATAACTTAGACCGAACAATACAATTGCCGAACAGTATACGTGCCGAACAACTGACATGCCGAACAGACACACTTAGACCGAACAATACAATTGCCGAATAGTATACGTTTTGGATAAAACACTGTAAATGCCGAACGAACAATTGCCTTGCCCAATCAATACAAGGACAAAGATCTAAGCACACCATCATGTGAAACTGACCCGGATCGCTAACTCCCTAGCTTTAGTAGACTTAACCTGGACTTTGATTAACATTCGTTTTCTGAATTTGAAACTGTAATCACCTCAAGGCAGGCTTTTCGAGACGGTCAGCGATGACGGTCTTCGAAGGCGACGATTCGAAGCTCACTTTTATATCTTTGAAATCTTTATATTCTTATTGCTTGTACACAATTGCTTGCACTAGTTCACACACCATGTGGGGGGAAAACTCGTGTGGCTAATTCTAACGTTCAATGTTTTTTAAGTATAGTTTCTCAAGCACTTAGCCAGGTTCGTTATTTATTGGGGATGTCAAGAAAGTCTAGCTCCGCCACTATATCCGATAGGCCTGGGCCGTCATCAAGGCAAGAAGCTGCTGATACTTCTAATCCGTTGACTTCTCCTGCTCATAACTTAGCACCTGATGCCCTGGAGGCGACAATTCTACTAGACAATTCAATCGATTCACAAGCTTCGAAGATCAACGAAGCCGCTCTCCGACGGATATGCTCCATTCATGGGATCCCTTTCCCCGACGTGTTGGTCCCTTCACGACATGATCGTCCTCATCTGCCCCCAGTCAGGTATACCGCCTATAACAAGTTCATGTGTTGGATGGGCAGCGTGCCTCCGTTCAATTTATTTCTCCGGGATGTATTACAGTATATCGACATAGCTCCGTCGCAGCTGCACCCGAACGGCCATGCGTTTCTATACGGGACCTACTTACTTTTCATGGCCGTCTTCTCCAGACCTCCAACCGCTGGTGATATTAGATACATTTATATGATCAAGAGACGGAAAGACAGTCCTTCCTTTATGTTCCTCGAGCCGTACCACAAATGCCAAATCTTGACAGGGGCATGTAGTAAATTCGCCCTGTACAAACAGGAATGGTTTTATGTGCGCTGCCCTCCTGGTTTTGCGAGGAGATGGGTTGAAGGCAGTAAGTCTCTCTGCTGAGTCACTATTCGCATTTAACTGGAGTCATGTTTTTCCTAACTCTTTGTTTCATCTTTTCAGGTATCAACCCGCGTCCGGAAGGCCGAGGATATTCTGAGGCTGTTGAAGCCATTAGAGCTCTTCCTGCCGAGGAACGAGACATCCGAACTATCGTTTCAAACGAATCACTGTCGGGGTTTGGCTTGCTAGCCCCTGGTCGTCGGATCAGCCTTCCAGAAGGTGTCACCATCCCCAAACCTCCATCCGGTAAAGGGAAAAAACAGGCCGGATCGTCGTCGCGCTGCACTCCTGACACGCACGAAGAAGGTGAGCGCAAAGAAGATGAAGCTCCTGAGACCCAAGGCGAGAATGTGGGTCCCGCTTGGAATCCGGCAGTCGAAGTTCAAGACATTGAGACGTCATCCTCCCCTTCGAAGGGAAAGAAGAAACTAAAATATAAAGTTCAGAAGGAGAAAGTTGGTGGCACTTCAAAAGTCATGCCTATCCCGCCTGAGAAAGAGGCTTCCTCGCAGCACCTGGAAAGTTCCCTGAGGGGCCTGTCGAACCTGTCTATTCCCAATGATATACTTAATTACGGGTTTGACGATCCTGAAGCCCTCAAGTTTTCTTCGCCCGCTAAAGGCAACGTGGGAGTTCAACTCCCGAACCAAGGAGACAATACTCCAATTAGCAAAGATAAAAGAACTGGTCCGTCGGGGGGAACACTAGGACACACACACGCACATACGCGTTCCATCATACACTTCAAGTTTTTTCTTATCTCACGGATTTTTCTTAACTCGTTGTTATCTCCATTCTTTGCAGGTGATATGGGGCATTCTCACGGACTCGATCGCCTTCATGGCTCTTCCATATTTCATCACTCTGGACGGGACTCTGGTTCAGGCAGACGCAGGGACAGAGACGATTATGAAGACAGGGACAATCGTCCCCACGAGTTGTCTCACCGTAAGAAGGCATATTTTCAATCTTCACAGTCCCGTGATCCTCTTCCCCCAACTGAGCCGGATAAGGAGAAGTCTTCACAGAAGGGTTACCAATCTGATGCTCCTCGAGAACAACACTCCGGTTCATCGAGTACAAGGCAAGTTCGGGAGCAACGAAAAAGATCAGAGTTTTCAAAGCCTCCTCCCCCTATTCCTGCGGCTGACCCAACCATAGCTGAGAAAATGGTCGAACTCAGGGCCAAATTCCCAAAAATCTGCTTCGACGGTGTGAAATTTCTCCCAGCTATTCACCACATCCCTGGGCATGTTAAACAAAGCGCGCTTGCCTGCAATAAAGACGTCTATGTTCAACATGACGCATTTGCCCATCTGGTTGAGAAGGTCTCTGAGGTATCTATCGAGCGACAGCATGAAATTGATCGCTTGAAACTAGAAGCTAGCTTTGACAAGGATATCATCAAGGGTCAAGATGAATAACTTGCTTCATATAAGTCAAAACTTGAATTCGCTGAGCAAAGCGCAAAAGATACCGCTGAGGCAGTCACTCGTTTGGAGGCAGCTCACAAGAAGGAACTCGATGAAGCAGTCCAGCGCAGCGGCGCCCTTACCTTAGAAAAAGATTCCATCCAAAAAGAAAGGGATGCGCTTGCTATACAAGTCAAAGAGTTGAAAGAGTTACTCTCCAAAGAGAAAGAGGATAAAGTGGCCGCTTAGGAAGAGTCGCAACGATATTACGATCAAAATCGTCGCTACTCGGCTCTTGAAGATGAAGCTCGATGGTGAACTGGCTGGGGTTGAAAAAAATGAAGGATGAAGCCCGTGAGGAGGGCAAAAGAGAAGCTGCGGAGGAGATTGACTCTCGTCTTAAGGCGGCCGCAGAGGCCGGCAGGGAAGAGGTCAAACGCCTGTTTGACCCGTTAATTGCTGAGTATGGTGCCCACGTCCTTATGCATCGCGACTTGACATTCTTGGGCGATGGCTATCTCGAATCCCTAGCTGAGGCCTGGGAAACTTTAGTAAAGATCGTGAAGATCGAGTCGGGCTCCGAGGAAGTCGATGAGGATGCTCTGGTGAAGAAATTTCTTAGGGGGAACGAGCCATCGGACTTATCTGCAGCTTTGGCGCTATTCAGTAAAAGTTCTCCTCTGCCAGAAGAGAAAAATGACGAAGCTGGCACATCTGGGGCCGAGACTACGGTTCCTCATATTGCTGCTCCTTCCACCGCTCAACCGGCTAGTCGGCCGACACTCGACCCGTTTGAGCAGCATGCCGGCTATGATCTTGAAGATCCCGGGCTTGGCGTTCACGTGCTATCTCCTATTCTGGAGGGTGAAACCCCGCGCGCAACCGATAGCCAACCAGAACCTGGTAGGGAACTCTTCTTTTCTAGAAGCCAAAGGATCTTGTTATTTTTCAGCATTTATTCGTTCTGACGTTCATTTTTTATGCTTTCATGCAGGCTGCTCCGATCCCGAGCCAACTCCGAGGAGCGATGATGCCAAGGAGGGAGCAGAGAAAACAAGCGATGTTGCTCACGCGGGAGTAACTCCTGGTCCTGACGCTCAAGTGATCGGGGCACTAGATGATGACAAGCTTGATACTTCGTCTCCTGCCGAAGGGAGTGATGAAATCGAAATCACTGGCGCCTCTGAGCATACTTTAAAGATGAGCATGAAGGACCGTCTCGTCGACGAGGAAAAGAAAAAGGTCAAGGTCAAAGTTGAATCTGAAATACTGGAACTTACCGACCCGCGGAACAGACCTTTGAAAATCATTCTCCCAGGCAGGTCCAAACCACTGGATGTTCCATCCCCTACTCCTGACTCCGCTTCTTTAGCAAGCAAGAAATCCAAGAAAAAGCGTGAAGGAGAGGAGTCATCGGAGAAAGCAAAGGAAGACAAGAAGAAGAAACCGAAGAAATAATCGATATACTCGTTCAACGAGCTTCTTGCTTAAGTCTTGTAGTTGCTCTTATCTTTTTGTAGCTTGTAGTTTGTATAGATAGGCTCTTAACTCTGAGTTTTGTAGGAGTAACTATGTAACCCCATTTTGAACTGCTGAATGAAGTTTAGTTTCCTTTTCGTTTGAATGATTCTCTTGCTTTTCTTTGGTTTGCTGACTAACTGTAGTCATAACTCAAGTTCTTACGAGTTGCATTATCCCCCAGTCCATTCTCGTGTTGTTCAAACATTTCTAGACGTGGCATACTTCCCGTTCCACATTTCTCGAGTACTTGGACCTCTCTTTTTTTTTAAATCTACGCTCCGGGGATTCAGAGTAAGTTGATCCGCATTCAGGGGATTCGGAGGTTCGAGATTATATATACTCTAGTCCGCACTCCGTGGACTTAGAGTACTCCGCTCCGCGCTCTGGGGATTCAGAGATTTGAAATCGTTTATACTCTAGTTCGCGCTCTGGGGACTCAGAGTACTCCGATCCGCACTCAGGGGATTCGGAGGTTCGAGATCGTTTATACTCTAGTCCGCACTCCGGGGACTTAGAGTACTTCGCTACGCGCTCTGGGGATTCGGCGATTTGAAATCGTTTATACTCTAGTCCGCGCTCCGAGGACTTAGAGTACTCCGACCCGCGCTCTTGGGATCCGGAGATTTGAAATCGTTTATACTCTAGTCCGTGCTCCGAGGACTTAGAGTACTCCGATCCGCGTTCTGGGGATCCGGAGATTTGAAATCGTTTATACTCTAGTCCGCGCTCCGAGGACTTAGAGTACTCCGACCCACGCTCTGGGGATTCGGAGATTTGAAATCGTTTATACTCTAGTCCGTGCTCCGAGGACTTAGAGTACTCCGATCCGTGCTCTGGGGATCCGGAGATTTGAAATCGTTTATACTCTAGTCCGCGCTCCGGGGACTTAGAGTACTCCGATCCGCGCTCTGGGGATTCGGAGATTTGAAATCGTTTATACTCTAGTCCACGCTCCGGGGACTTAGAGTACTCCGATCCGCGCTCTGGGGATTCGGAGATTTGAAATCGTTTATACTCTAGTCCGCGCTCCGGGGACTTAGAGTACTCTTCGAAATCGTTTATACTCTAGTCCGCGCTACGGGGACTTAGAGTACTCCGATCCGCGCTCTGGGGATCCGGAGATTTGAAATCGTTTATACTCTAGTCCGCGCTCCGGGGACTTAGAGTACTCCGATCCGCACTCTGGGGATTCGGAGATTTGAAATCATTTATACTCTAGTCCACGCTCCAGGGACTTAGAGTACTCCGATCCACGCTTTGGGGATTCGGAGATTTGAGGTCGTTGACACGAGTCCGTACACCGTATAGGATAATGTAATTCGTCATCCGATCATGAGATATAGAAACATTAGTGATCTGTGGAAAATACGGCTTCAAGCCTTTATTAATGAAAAACAACTAGACTGCTCGATTACATAGTTAAAAAGAAACTAAACTACAACTGAACGAAAACACATAGGAAATAACAGTGCCTAAAACAAGAAAGGAAAACATGCTAAATGTAATAATGCCGTAAATGCTCACTGTTCCACGCTCGGGGGAGTGTCGTGCCATCAACGGTCGCTAGCTTGAATGTTCCTTCTCCAAGCTTCCGTTCAATGACGTATGGACCTTCCCAGCTGGGATTCATACGCGATGGTAACGGGAAAACTCGTTTCAAAACGAGATCACCTACATCAAAAGTTCTTGGGCGGACTCTGCCGTCGTAGTAACGCTTGACTCGATGTTTATGTGCTGCCGCCCTTAATTCGGCCTCTTCATGCTTTTCATTGATGCAGTCCAGTGATTCCAACAAGAGGTCCTGGTTCGTCTTGGGATCATAGTACGTCACTCGGTGTGATGGAACTTCAAGTTCCACAGGTATAACGGCTTCCGAGCCGTATGCCAAGGCGAATGGAGTGTGGCCGGTCGCGGACTTGTGGGTTGTTCTATGAGCCCATAGTGTTGTTGGGAGCTCATCTACCCACTTGCCTCCAACCTTCTCCAGACGCTTATTTAGTATGGACTTGATTATTTTGTTAACGGCCTCGACTTGTCCGTTAGCTTTTGGGTGTGCAACGGCGGCGAACTTCTTCTCGATGCCATACTTTAAACAAAACTCTTTGAACTCTCTGCTTTCAAACTGCGCCCCGTTGTCTGTAATGATAGAGCGAGGAAGGCCGAAGCGGCATATAACGTTTCGTACAACGAAGTTAATGACCTTCTTAGAGGTGATGGTGGCCAAAGGCTCTACCTCAGCCCATTTTGTGAAATAGTCGACTGCAACTATCGCGTATTTCGCACCACCTTTGGATATAGGCAAAGAGCCGATTATGTCGATTCCCCAGATTGCAAACGGCCATGGACTAACCATTTGCGTGAGTTCCGTTGATGGAGTACTCGGGATTTTCGCATATCTTTGACACTTGTCACATTTTCTTGCATAGTCCGCAGCGTCTCGATTTACGGTCGGCCAGTAATATCCATAGCGGAGGACCTTCTTTGCTAGCGTTTGCCCCCCAGTATGGTCGCCACATTCTCCTTCGTGAACCTTTCTTAAGACCCGCTTTGTCTCGTCATGAGCGATGCACCGTAATAATGGGACTGAGAACCCTTTTCGATACATTAATCCATCCTGGATCACGTATCGCGCGGCCTTTCGAAGGACCTGCCGTCTTTCGCTCCTTTTTTCTGGTAAAGTCCCGGTCGTCAGGTACAGTTTAAATGGGGTTATCCATGATTCCTTCTCGATTTCCGTTTCCAATACACAATCAACTTTCATCTCGTCTATGCTCGGGGCGTGCAAGGCCTCAACGGGATACAATCCCATTTGTTGCGCGTCGCCTGTGCTTGCAAACTTAGCCAACAAGTCGGCTTCTTTATTCTGGTCGCGCGGGACATGCGAAATGTCATAACGCTCAAGATTTGACAGTAGTTCCTGTACCTGAACTAGGTACGGAGCAAGCTTTTGTCCCTTTGCTTGGTAATCTCCCCGCACTTGGTAGACCACCAACTGTGAGTCACAAAAGATCTCAACTGATTTGATCCCGAGTTCTCCGATGAGCTTCAAGCCAGCAATCAATGCTTCATATTCTGCTTCGTTATTCGTAGCTGGGAAATCAAGCTTCAAAGCATAACAAATTGATCGGTTTTCCGGAGTTATAAGAACTATACCCGCGCCGGAGCAACGGTCGTTGGATGCCCCATTAGTGTATAATTTCCATCGAACGGGGGGAATAGCGTCATGATTATCTGGTTCTGTGGGCATGGTAAACTCAGCGATAAAATCTGCTAATGCTTGCCCTTGTATTGCTCTCCGTGGCAAGTAGGTGATATCGAACTGGCTCAACTCGATGTTCCATTTCAACAATCTTCCAGAAGTTTCTGGTCGTTGTAGTACCTGCCGCAGGGGTTGATCGGTATAAACACTGATTGAGTGTGCTTGAAAATATGGGCGTAGCTTACGTGATGCGATCACCAAGCAATAGGCCAATTTCTCGATTTTAGGGTAATTTCTTTCTGCCCCCGTTAAGCGCTTGCTAACATAGTACACCGGCTGTTGGATTCGGTCCTCCTCGCGAACCAAAGCCGCACTTATTGCATGTGGGGATACGGCCAAGTATACGTACAACATCTTGTGGTCTACTGGTTTTGACAGCACTGGTGGACTCTCCAGATGCCTCACCAGATCCCGGAATGCTTCTTCACAACTAGACGTCCATTCGAAGTTCCTTTTCCCTTTCTTTATTATATCAAAGAAAGGGATGCACTTGTCAGTTGCCCTGGATATGAATCGACTTAGCGCAGCTACTTTTCCATTCAAGCTCTGTACCTATTTTATAGTCCCGGGTACTTGCACATCTCGAATAGCTTGGATCTTTTCGGGGTTAGCTTCAATTCCCCTAGCATTGACGATGAATCCCAAAAACTTCCCCGACGCAACGCCGAAGGAACACTTCAGAGGGTTGATCTTCATCCCGTAATACCTGAGTATGTCGAACATTTCAGCCAAGTCTCGAATGTGGTCGTTTGACTGTCGTGACTTCACGAGCATGTCATCCACATAGACTTCCATCGTCCTACCAAGTTGGTCCTTGAACATTCGATTCACCAAACGCTGATAAGCCGCTCCTGCGTTCTTCAGTCCGAAGGGCATTACTACATAGCAATATAGCCCGACATCTGTAACGAAGCTGGTGTGTTCTTGGTCTGGAATATGCATAGGGATTTGGTTGTACCCCGAGTATGCATCCATGAATGACAACAGCTCATGTCCTACGGTGGAGTCGACCAACTGATCGATCCTTGGTAACGGGAAACTGTCCTTAGGGCACGCTTTGTTCAAATCGGAATAGTCTACGCAAGTTCTCCATTTCCCATTTTCCTTTTTCACCAATACGGGGTTCGATACCCATTCAGGATAGAGGGCGTCACGGACAAACCCATTGGCTTTGAGTTTGTCCACCTCCTCTCTGAGAGCAGCGGACCTCTCCGGGTCCATTCCTCTCCTCTTTTGTTTAACTGGGACGTATTTCGGGTCTATGTTCAACATATGATTCGTGATGGCGGGAGAAATCCCACACATATCAGAATGCGTCCAGGCGAAAACATCAAGATTCGCCCGGAGGAAGTCGCTAAGGTCTTCAGCCATTGCGGGGCCAAGCTGTGATCCGATCTTCAGTATTCGCGAGGGGTCAGTTTGGCTGACCGAAATGTCAACCGTTAGTTCAGCCGGCGCCGCCTTTTCTTCCCTGGGTTTCTCATCGTCGTCTCTCGGATCTATGTCTCTGAAGATCCGAGAGTTATGCCCGAGCCAGGGCTCGGGCACTACTTGTCAATTATCCGAATTATGGATGCGGACGGGATTGTCCGCAACCTTTCCTTTCTCCCTCCGGTGGGCCTCCCGGAGCTCAGCCACATAACAGGAACGACCAGCTGCTTGGTCGCCATGAACAATACCTACTCCTTTATCAGTTGGGAACTTCAGAGTTAAACACCACGGGGCCAATGCTGCCCTAAACTCAGCCAGGGCCGGCCGGCCCAAGAAAACATTATATGGAGAATCCACATCCAAAACTACGAAGGGTAGGATTCGCACCCTCCGACGCTCGCCTTGTCCTAGTTCAACTGGTAACTTGACATACCCCACTGCATTGGTCGCAACGCCGTTAAAGCCGTGGATACGAGCCTTGGACGGTTTCAAGTCCTTTACTTCCATTTTCATTTGGTCATAAGCCTTTTTGAAGATGATGTTGACAGAACTTCCGCAATCAATCAGAATTCTCTTCACATATGCCGGTTCGATCGTCGCAGATATGACCATCGGGTCGATGGTTGGAGCCTCTACTTGATCAGCATCCCTATTTCTGAACACTATGTCGTCTGTCATTACGCGCTGCTGCTTGGCAGGAGTCCCATCCTCCATGTTTGAACAACACTCAAAATCTGCATGTTTCAGGGAGCTTGCGTACCGCTCCATCTCTTGTCAATTCTTATTCGCGGGGTGAGGTCCGCCGATAATAGTATTTATGACTAGTCGACCCACGGTTCTGGCAGGCTCCTCGGGGTGACGCGGGGCCGGTGCGCGACCTGGGTTGGACGTTCCCTGCCTTCCTTCCTGTGGATCCTTCACAAATTCTTGCAACTTCTTTTGCCTGATCAACTTCTCGATAGCGTCGTGCAGGTGTCTGCACTCTTCTGTATTGTGCCCATAAGTCTCATGGAAGCGACAATATTTCCCAGTTCGCTTCTGCTCCTCAGTTGATTCTTTTGGACGTGGCTTTCTATACTGAAAAGTATTGCAGGTAGATAGGTAAATGTTCTCAAGAGGCGCATTCAGCGGAGTATACTCGTCGTAGCTTGGAATTCTCGATTTCCACTTCCCCGCTTCTCTCTTCTTCCCTTGATTTCTTCCTCCGGACTCCTTAGACTGCCCAGGCTTGTTCTGGACATTGACTTGGACCTTTCCCGAGTTGTCTTCGGACTGCTTCACAGCAACGTTGCTTTTCATAGACTCTTGGACAGGTCCTGGTGCCTTATCTCGTCTTACCCACCTGGCTTCCTCTCTCCTTATGAACTGGTGTGCCTTCGAGTAGAAACGCTCTAGTGTGGTCGGAGGTTTTCCTGCCAACCAGTCTCCAAATTCAGACTCCGGATCCACATCTCTCATTACAGCCATTAGAATTGCATGATCATTGGGATTACTGACTTTAGTTGCCGCAACATGGAACCTTTATAAATATTCCTTCAATGACTCCCCGGGACTTTGGATTACACTGGACAGAGACATTACGTCCTTCGGACGAGTAGTGTGTATCCTGAACTGCTCAATAAACTTCTTTGCCAACTCCTCGAAATTGGACACAGACCGCGGAGGAAGTCGGGTAAACCACATAGTAGCTATCCCAAATAGAGTAATTGGAAAGCATCTACACTTGGTGGCATCATTTGCTCTAGCTGAATCCATCATCCATTCGTACCTCATGACATGCTGTCTGGGATCAGTCTTTCCCTCGTACGCAGGGATAGTTGGCATACTAAACTTTCTAGGGTACGCCGCCTGTAACACAACATCTGTGAACGGAGTGTGACTCCTTGATACTCCCCAATCGTCGTTCGTCAAGCCTCGATCTTCTCTCATCAATTGCCTGACCATGGCTGTCAGGTCTGGTGTCTGTATGGAAGGTGGGAGATTAGAGTCCGTTCTTCGTGACTGTTCATGTTGATTCCTCCTCTCCTGGCGATCTGCCAATCGTGCGCCATGAGGTTCGACATCACTAGCGTTTTGATGGTCTGGGCCTCCAGCTTCCACCTGTACTCCAGTTCCTAAGTTCCCAGCTCCAACTTGGTCGCGGTTTCCAGCTGTTTGGGCAGCAGCTCCCATCCGTGCAGCTTCAGTCTTACGGCGTCTGCGCCTGGGAGGTTCATCAGAAGAAGTTGAGCTGTCGGATGAGGAATAGGGAGCGGGATTGCCCCCAGCATTCTGTTGCTGCTATTGAGTGAGTTGTGCCATCAGGTTGGCGTTAGCTTGCATCTGCTCTCCTAGTTGTCTCCTGCTTTCCTTGAGTTCTCTCATCAAGTCGTTGAACTCTATTCTGGTGACAATCGGAGTTTGGTCCTGGGCGGCAATTCCTACACCCGGAATTGCTGGCTGATTGCTAGGTCCTGCTTGTTGCACGCTAGCAGTCTCATGGGCATCCGCATTATGAGAAGTTGACCTGGTACGTGGTCTCGCCATTGTAGAGTTATTGGTATGAACTCTGAGTAGAATCAACGGATGTCCTGTCAATGACTCGGATCTCCTTTGGGGGATTTGTTCAATCCAGTAGCTTCAAAGCAGATCCTTAAGGTCTGAGAATTCAACTCTCAATGAAAGCACCAAAGTGTTAGCACCAAAATTGGTCACTAACCTCGTAGAAAAAGATTGTGTGGAGAAATAAGTGATGAAGGTAAATTAAACAGAGAAGACAATGCTAATTTAAATGCAAAAAACAAGAACACCAAATTTATAGTGGTTCAGCGTAATTGCCTACGTCCACTTTGAGATTAAACTTTATTGATCCCCTTGATGATTGATTACAAATACAATTCGTAGATCGAATGCTTGAATATAGTTGTTAAGTAGAGAAGATGAGTCTCAAAAATGGCAGAGTCTCCCCAGTGCTCTCCAAAAAAGATCCCCTTTCACTTGACCCTGCCCCTCTATTTATAGGCAAATATGGGCTGGACTTCCCAAGTGGGCTTGGTGGCCGAATACTTAAACCCGAGTACAGTGGTCGCTGCTTGCCGAACCAGGCATGCCGAACGCCATAATGCCGAACGATCATTTCCATGCCGAACGGTCCTTTTTATGCCGAATGGTACGTTTGATGTGTAGGAAGTGCAGGATGGTTGCAGTTGAAGCCGAACGTATCTCTGTCCGAAGCTCTTTGACCGAACAAGGCATGCAGGCCGAACGATACTGTCTCGTTGAGTAGTTATGCACACTGAACGTCTTCTGGATGCCGAGCACTTCTATCGCCGAGTTCTACTTGGCGCCGAATGCTGATTGATGCCGAGTTCCAGCTAATGTCGAGCAATACCTGACGCCGAGTACTACCTGACGCCGAGTATCATGGATGCCGTGTACTTCGCCGAACACTCCTAGATGCCGAACACTCTCTGATGCCGAGTATCATGGATGCCGAGTACTTCGTCGAACACTCCTAGATGCCGAACACTCTCTGATGCCGAGTATCATGGATGCCGAGTACTTCGCCGAACACTCCTAGATGCCGAACACTCTCTGATGCCGAGTCCCACTTGATGCCGAGCACTAGTTGCCTGGTCAAATTACCAGGAAACAAAAACAAATACCACATTATAGTTTTATTTCATAACAAATATTCATAATATTCATATTGAAATATAGCTATGTCTATTTCTCAGTCAATACGAAAAAATAGTCATTATTTCATAAATAACGTTCGGTGCGCTTTACGATGATAATTTTCGTAATATGATGCAATCAACAAGTGCTATATGGCATGCTCCTACTATTATTGCCATTACTATAATAGCGTACTAAATTTTGGAGGTCCATCATTCACTTACTATAGTTTATTTATTTCATTTACTATAATTAGTTTACAGTGGAAAGTTCTTTGATCAATTATCCTTATCTCAAAGAAATAAATCTCATTGAAAATAATTTTCTATACGGAATTGCATTTCGGAATAGAAATCACATTTCTTATTCCAATGTTAAATATCAATCGCTATTATTACAATTCTCGTTTCTATTGTTTCTTTATGAAGCAGACATGACTATTCGCTCTCTTTATCCCAACTGTACCTTAAATCACATCTCTTATACATTCGTTTTCCTTTCTAAATGGTCAAGCCATTAAAAAGAAAACCCTTACTACAACATTATAACGAACCATTTACAAAAGCACACTCGATTATCCTTAACATTTAAGAACATCAAATGTATTGCACTTCACGTAAATTGATCAAACTGACATTTCAGTGATCAAGTTCTTAGATCTATCACTACACCAGAAATGGCATTTCGCAACGGCTTTGAGCCGTTGCAAATGTATTTAGCAACGGCTTAGAGCCGTTGCTAAACCGACAGTGGCAGATAATTAGCAACGGCTTCCAGCCGTTGCGAAACCATATTTAGCAACGGCTCAAAGCCGTTGTAAAATTAGGTTTTGCAACGGCTTTGAGCCGTTGCTACGTTTTATTTTGCAACGGTTGTTAACCATTACTAATTTTAATTTTATTTTTTGGTTTCGCCATGGCTTTTAGCCCTTGCTAATTGTCCTTAAAAAATGCTAGCATTACAATGTTAACATTTCATCAAACTGGAACGAGTTAATTTAACATAATATGAGAAAAGAAAGATCATCAAGCCGCATATTTTTTATAGACTCAACAAAAAGACTTTTCATAACAAATCTTGACATTACAATGTTCAACAACAATCAATAAATTACACTACATAGTTCAACGCAGCAGCAACAACAATAGTACTACAACATACACAGTACATGGTTCATCGGTACAATATACACAGTACAAAGCAGTCATCGACGAAGCTGTGGGGAAGAACTTGCAAGGCAGTCGCCGACGAAGATGTGAGAAAAAACATTCATACATCAAAACGACAATAGAAGCAATGTATAAATGTAATGAATTGATCTTGAAAACAAATAATACTGGAATAAAATGATAATTTCTTATTAGAGTTGACTCGACATCTGCTTTTGTTTCATAGAAAGACCTTATTTGATTTGTAGCAATGTATAAATGTATCGCTTTCATCCTTTTCATATTCAAACACTTTATTTGATTTGCAAACTGGTATCAACTTACTACAAAGGACTCGACACCTTGTTCACTAAGTAGCATGAGAATAATATCTCAATTTATGTTCGGTGTAGCAGTCTTTGTTTATGCTAAACTAATATGTGGAATGACATAAAAAATATATTTGTGCCTTGTGATGCCAATTAGGGAATGAAATAAAAAAGATGTAAAAAAAACCCAGAAGACTCAAATCAACCAAAAGAAATCACCTAATTTTCAAGTTTGCTTATCAAGGTAGATTGATATATTAAAACTAGGTGCGACTTTGTGGACTACTTTATTTCTTTACACACTCATTCAACTGGCCATACTCATCTCCACCTTTAATTAGCAAATATATATGGTATTCAAATGACCAAACAGTGTATTATCGTCAAATATATTAGCTGCATTAGTATCAACAAGAGATATGCTATGGAAAATTGGTGGGGATATGGCTTAATTGTGGTATTTCGGTGATAGTTTGGTGATAGTTGTTCATCTATGACTGAATAAATGTGTAAGGTTAACAAGCTCTTTAAGCATGTAACAATAATTCTATAATAATATTGGAATCATTTTCTATACATAAGACTTTTGTTGTTCGGTTATTTATGACCATATGAAAGACTGTTACTGATGTGGAGTAACGGTGCTGGTAGCCATATGGCACTAAAAGGCAATTATAAATCAAATAAGCTTAATGAAAATATATAATGTGGTGGTAAGTTGCATATTAAGAAAATAGATATCTATTAAAAATTTAATGGTTGCTA
Source organism: Allium fistulosum (assembly GCA_030737815.1). Classification (NCBI taxonomy): domain Eukaryota; kingdom Viridiplantae; phylum Streptophyta; class Magnoliopsida; order Asparagales; family Amaryllidaceae; genus Allium; species Allium fistulosum. The sequence goes on along the minus strand of CM060906.1, from coordinate 270,209,363 downwards.
GACACACATTTATGGATGTTTATGGGACACATAAAAAAATACGCATAATGTCTTTTTGTATTATAAAATTTCTAATTACATAGGGAAACACAGATGTTATCAATTATAACGATCATATACAAAATTTTACTTTTATTTTTAGGGATTCTTTTAACATCGATTTTACTTTAATTTTAGGAATAGAATGAGAGTGCTGAGCATGTTTATGAGAATAACTTGATTTCGTTCCATCAACATATTTGCTTTTGAGGGCTGAAAAAAATGCACAAAAATGTAACGGTGAACAAATGCAAAAATATTTTTGTTGTTGTATTTTTTAAATATGAATGCAAAAATATTTGTTGCTTCATTGGATGACTAACTGCATTTTCTGTGCTGGCATATAAATTCTAAAGCATGAAACAGCAGTTCATAAACAATAATTCTAAAATCTTTCTCACCCTATCAAGAAAATAAAATAAAATAAAGATATACACTTACCAGCAATTTATACACTTACATTCTATTTAAAAGCAACATGGAAATCATAAATCATGTTACCAATGGCTCATGGCAGAAAAATAAAATAAAAAAACTAAACCAGCAATTTATACACTTACCCTATCAAGAAAAGATTCTCACCCGCCCGAGTTTTAAACAAAGCCAATTGCAACTCTTCCTGCAATAGAAGAAACATCAGTACCGACATAATAAAACAATACAGTGGTTAAATAAGCTTTATGTTGGTTATAAGAGTATCCCTCCCATATATGCATGGAAGTCCCTGTTTGAAAATTTGAATAGGTATTGCAGATAAAGACCTTAGTAAATTCGCAGTCTCATTCATCAGTTTAATACTGGATCAAATGTGCAATTTTTAAGAAGTTAAAGGAGAAAATGCAAGAAGAAATAAAGTACAAACACAAACTTTTTTTTTATCTTGATTAAAATTTCGTTTTGTTTCTATGAAGGTATGTAGCATTAACTGGCTGAAGTACACGAAGTGATATGGGTTAGAGAAGAAAATGAAAAAGGAGGGAATGAAATCAAAGCAGTTGCTGAAACTGCTACTCTACTAAAGGCAGTAAGAATAGCAACAGAAGAGATCATGCGTTTTATTCAATGTGTGTTTATAATTTTTAAATGAACTGCTTGATAAAAACAACTGCATCTGACACATTAGAAAGTGCAAATAATTTAAAATATAGAGATAGGAGTGCCAAAAATTCATAGGCAGTAGTACTATGTAAAAATTGCAAAATAGAGTAATAAGATTACAGTGCACTGTAAATATTCATGCACAAGGGACAAAACAATAGTTCTTTGATATGAATTTTGCGATGATTTATGAACTTGTTGGTTAACAAATAATAGTTAGATCCATATGTGATACTGGAACTTGAAATAATTTTTTATTTTCCATGTTGCAATATATATATATATACATACACACACATGTATATATATACATACACACAAACACACACACACACACACACACATATATATATATATATATATATATATATATTGATAAATTGGTTATCTAGTTAATTGGTAGGAAGGCTGAGTTTTTGTTATAATCTTATAGTCTCATGTTACACAAATTTTAAACATAAAATAGCAAGTGACTTGCAAAGTTATCCTTCCATTTGTATAACTTGGTAGATTGTTTGACATTATTGATATATAATGATATTATAGTCATCAGTAATTAGTTGGTACAAAAGAATATCGTCGCAGTGTGTTGTCAGGGATTCAGACATGTAAGAGCAATACGGGTAGAAATCAGATATGTAACTTGCACATTCATTGGTTAGACCTTGAATCGCATATGTACCCATCTCAGTAGGATCTTTTGCCTGTAGCTCAACTTGAATTCCATTCAATTCTTTGTTAAATCGTTCTTTAGAGTTTGAGAAAGACATTTTGGTTCTCATTATTGCGGTTTTAGGAGCCCATGCATTGAAATAGATGTTTCCTTGCTTGGAAAAAAATCAAAGCAAAAAATGGTAGCAACCCGATCTACAATTTGCTTCAATATATATTGAGCAGGTTCTCAAACCAAAATTTAGAAAAAGACGCTTTCTATAATATAATGCAGTTTTTAATTACTTATATAAAAAAAGTTATAATGACATCTTATAAGTAATTGAAGTATATTTAAAGTTTAAATATAAATGTGGAAAATTTTAAAATTAAAATGGAGATAAGTAGATTGAAACATTCGTATAATCAGTGACCTTTAGGCCACGCCAACTGATTACAAGGAATATAATCTCCAAGCCTTAATACAAACAACTAACAACTAATTAAATTTTAACAACCTAACAAGCAAATAGTTAAAATGTAGACATGCTTTTTTTGGAGTATTTTATAAATGTTTTGAAACAAAATCAATAAGCACCACTAAACAAACATTACAAACGTTGAATAATATCCATAGTGAAAAAATTATGTATAAATAAACTCACAATATAACAAAATATTTTTTTAATGCTAAGGATGGTCCTCGGATAGAGGAGAACACTCTATATAAATAAACTCAAAATCCATTAACAAATGTGATGGCTGACGGTACATGTTAGGCTATAAGGTGAAATTATCATATAGATGATCATCATGCAAAATAACAGAAGCCAAAAAATAAACGAAACAAAATTGAATATATAGACAACCTATTAATTAGCATAGTGACAAATCGTACGTTGAATTCTGTAGGATACGTAAATAGAGAATTAGCAATATATGTTGAATAGATCAGATTCTTCTATTATTTTATGATTTTTCATAGATATACAATCAATCCATTTTAGCTCTAGCATAAACGTTTGTTCAGTGTTTCATAGAGAAAATACTGAAATATATAATGTAAACAGTAGTAATTCCAGACTACACCTCTTAAGCGATTTGGATTGAGTACAATGTAAATGCTTAGCTTTTTTTCTTGATTATTTTCGTTTAAAAGGAAAATAACATGGAAATGCATACGCAAGCAGGTAGCACAGAAGCTCATTCCTGAAAGAGAAGTATTCATTATCATACTTATTACCCAGGGCCAAGATTATAAGGAGCAAAAAGCAGAGATTCAAAAGTATATATTACTAGTTCAGCCATACCTTCATCAACTAAATGTATTTCTAGTGAGTTTATTTCTCTCTAGACTTCAATTAACTGTCGTTCTATATTTTATCGAATAGTAAACAAAACATTGCGTAACTTCAACATTAAGCAATTACCATTTGTTAATTAGTACTACCGTATGCTGTTTTTTCTAGCATTTAGAGGTAAAAGATTTGCAGCAACAAAAGGTAAGGCCAAATCCCTTGTAGTTAGTTTACACAAAAAGATTTCAAACCAGTTTTCTTTCTTCTTCCTCATCACACAAAAAGATTGTTTACTAATATACAACAAAACAATCATGAAATCATTCATAACAAACCATTCCTAACGAATAAAAATAAAAATCGAATCCTATTGTATACCTTGACTAGATCGATTGCAAATTTCGAGATTACGAGATGAGCCGATTTTGGAACTGCTTTGATAATATGAGATTATAAACACAAGGATAAGCCGATTCTTCTAGAATTGGATCGATTGCGAAACCAGATGCCAGAATTAATTTGCTCAAGGATCTAGATCGATTGTTTAGATGAAACTGGATCTGGTTTTGGAATAAGAAATTGGATTAGCTAGGGCAAGTGGTATTTTTTTGGAAAAGTTAATGGTGATAGGAGCGTATTAGTTTGGGAACAAGGGGTGCATGCAAATGGGTACGGAAACATAAAAAAAATAGGGAAACTTGGCAACGGTTTTGAGCCATTGCAAAATTAGAACGGCTGGTAGTCGTTGTTAATAATTTTGCAACGGCTCAGAACCATTGCTATTTTGCAACGGCTCGGAGCCGTTGTGAATCTTCCGCATTGGGGGGTTGCAAAACTACTAATATGGTGTAGTGTATGCTGTAGTTTTGGCCTTATGTTACAATAAACATAATATGATCTTTTAGGTAGTCATTAAAATCGAGTACTTGATCTCATAGTACTATTTATTGGCTTATTTCGAATGAACTATATTCATAAAAGTGCCATACATTACGATGATCATTCACCATATTACATTAATATGTGAAGTATATAGATCAAATATCTATAGTCTTGTATTGCTTTTAGAATTTGAAACCCATAAAATGCAAAAAGGGTCTTGACCAAATAAACACGTAAGTGACCATATTACAAATGTATAAAGTTGTTATAAAATTAGGAACATGCAATAGTATATAAAACATTAACATGCAATAGGCATTTAATAGCGAGTATATGTTATATTTCTATTAGTTAATTTTTAATTCGCTTCATTTGTATATATTAATTGATAAATGTTTTATCAATCATATTAAATGCACAAATTTATCATTGTAGATAATTATAACATTATTTAGCATGTGTTCTTGTAATATTAAAAATGTTAAATATTATCATTTCATTTTTCTAATAAGGCTCTCACTAGTCTTTTATGTTTCTTCAAACTCTAAGATGAAACATAAAAGTCTTTCGACTTCATTAGTGGGTGTTAGGACTCTTCTGTTTAGGTGTTCCGACCTTGAGTTTTCTTAACAAATCATTATCCCACAAACGATGGATAACTCTTTATCGGTTGTATCACATATAACTTCTAACCCATGTTTTAGTGTCCTACACATTTCGACCTTGATTTTTCTCAACACATCGAAAGAGACCATTCATTCATACCTACCATATCGCGACAGCCTAAGTATAGTATATGTACCTTGAGTTTGCTCAACAAATACATATAGTTATCTTACCTCGTCTATTCAATATATTAATAATACTACTACATATAACATCCCTAGCTTGAGTTTGCTCAATAACTAAGGAGTATGCAAGTAATTTATTAATATATATCATGTATCATATATATAGTAGAGGACAACATTATATTGAAGATTCATAATATTCAACATATTATATTGAGTGATACTGACTTAAGGAATAATATATTTCTTGTGAAATACCATCGTGATTCAAGTGTTAGACACATCAAAAATAAAGGTATACATACATTTACATATGTATTTATTCTTTAAGTGTATTTGGGTTTCTTTAATGTTCCATTTTTAGTTTATACATTCATATAACATAAGTTTTATTGTTATATAACTTTTATATTTCATATTACTTATATGATAGTCTTATGTATGATATATTATTTAATTAATTTAAATTAATTAATTCTTTAATTAATTTTATATTCGTATTCCAATACAACATTTATATTAGACATATCTACTATAACCTTTATAGCGTATACTATAAACTTTATAGTGTAACATATATATATATATATATATATCTTATGTATGTGTATTTTTATTTAATTATTTAACCTTTAATTAATTTATTTAATTAAACAATTTTAATTAAATTATATTAATTTTGAAAACTTATCTCATATGCATACATGTATACTTATTTTATCTTAAACACTCTAAAAATAACATAACATATATCAACATATATAATACATGTATATAAGTATTAATTAATAAACTCAATTAATTAATTTATTTTATTAATCTCATTAATAAATTTTTAAATTTCAAAATTAATATTTAAATAATCTCAAACATTTTGAAATTTTCATTACATTTTCAAACATTTTGAAAATTATGTTATATTATAACATTTTATAATAAGCATGTTTTCACTTTAAATTTAACTTTTAAATTTAAAATCCTATCCAAATTTTCAAACCTATTTTGAAAATTATCCCAAGCCTCAATTCGAATTGGGTTTTTTGTATCAGGGGCAACCTTTGACTCACTTCACCTTTCAGGCCAGCCCGGTAACCAGGTAGGACATGGTACTTGACTAGCCAATTCCAATCCTACACATCACCTTTCTAAACACCGTACTAAGTGTGCATACTTAATTAGTTAGCCCTAACACGACTAATTTAGAACGCATAGGCTATTGGGCTCTGATACCATTGTTGGAACTGGGCCAGCCCGTAGTGGACGAAATGAGTGAATTTCAAAAAATTTAGCCATTTTGGATCTTTAATGGGCCTATAAAGTCTAAATACATTTAGATCTTATCTAAATATTCTTCCAAATAAAATCAATTTGTTATTTATTTGGCGAATTTTTTTTTCAAAAGGGTTTGAATATTATAAAAATTCAAATGAATGAGTGTATCGAATACACCCGCATATGGAGTAATTACTTATTAAAATAATATGAGTAGGAATCCTTTAGTTTCCTTTTCTAATAGTTATGCAATTAATTAAGGGAGTAAACAACATTAATTAAAGAGAGAGAAACCTCTCATTATTGTCCCTGATTAGATTAATAATATGTTAAATAAACATGTTAACATTTTAATAGAATGTTCTACTAGGAATGCATTGGTCCAATTTGATTTGGTTAATTGCAAATGATTCTAAGGACATCACATGTGCCCATGTGTATAGTGTAAGTGAAACATATAAAAGATACAAAGTTAATGTAAACATTGCATAGGTGTTGGGATTTATACCATAATGGACACATTTCCCATTTATATATGCCTTTGTTGTCCTATACATGAACAATTTTATTTATTTATTAATATATAAATACACACACACACAAATATATATATATATATATATATATATATTGTAAACACACACACATACATATACAATTAATGTTTAGCAAAGTAGTTTGAATAAAATAGATTTCATTTCGATTACAAGCAGTAAATCAAAGAATATTAAGATTAATGAAAATGGTTTGAAAAAATTATGAAAAGAATCCTTCCTTTTCAAGCAAAGATATAATTTTTAATTAGATTGAATTGCAAATCATGGAATAGATCATTGATTTAATGTTCCCCTTTTCTTTTAAAGGGAAGAGTTTATATTTGGATGATTTGAAACATGAAAATTAAAACAACATATTAATTGGATGACAAAGATTAATTAATGTGATTATTACCAAGTGATAATTACATAGCAATCCATGTCTAAATATTCAAGTGTAAACCTTCTGATATGAAAAACTGAATTATGAATAAATAAAAAATCCAAAGTTCAATTATGTTCTGTTTTTTTTAAACAACAATACCAAACGACATAGGCATATATATATATATATATATATATATATATATATATATTTGAGATAAGAAGATCTAGATCTATATTAAACAAACTTTGTAAACAATCACATAGAGTATAGAAAATAAAATTAAGAAGGTCTAGATCCAGGTTAAACAATCAAATAATCATACATGAGACAGATGAGATGTTATAATTCAAAACAAAATAGTAGCTAACAAAAGAAAACATTCTATGTATTAACATGATAGAACAATCGATTCAAGCAAGGGAATGGAGATATTCAAATCAAGATTCAAATTCACAAGTATAAATAGAGTGGAAAGAAGGAGATTAAGGGGATAAGAACAAATTATAAGATATGTAAATATATAATTATACACACATATAATTACCTTAGGATGAAGCATGTAGAAACACCTTGAATGATAAAATAATACCTAGATCTGATTGATCACTCTCTAGATCCGATAGACCTTGCCTTCATCACATCTTGATTTGTGGCTTCTCCTTAGATTTCAAACAAATCACCATCCCACTTTGCAAGAGAAGAATGAACCATATTTTTAATTTTGTTTGATGTTGATTTGATTTTTTTTATTTTCTTTTTTGGATGAAGTTTCAGCCACAAATGAATGATAAAGTAGAGAAAGAAAAGAGTACAAAAATTGAAGTCACATTCTGTGTACTTTCGTAAATGAGAAGATTTTTTAAAAATAGAGTTGAAGGAACCTTTCCTATTATCCTAGTAAAATTTCCTCCTTTAATTCCCCTTTCTAAATTTCAACCAATCCTCTTAATTGATTTCCTCCTCTCACCATTATATGGCTGATCCAAGCATATTCCAAATGTGCAACTTTTGCAAATAAAAGAAAACACAACTTTCATGTAATTATTTTATTATTTAAAACACATTCAAAATTATATCGATATCGCGTACCGATATATGCAAATATAACTTTTATATATGCATTTAAATAGTTTCCAACAACATTCAAAACACCAAATAAATTAATAATAATTAATATTTCATAAATATTAACTAATTTAATCAATTTACAACATTTACAAATTAATTAAATTGTGTGTTTTTTAGAGAAATCACAAATGCGGTTGTGTGACTCAGAGGTGTGAATTAAGTCAGCGATTAATATTGAACAATTCAAATATTAATGTTCACACGTCATTTAGCAGGTAGTGTGACATTTAGGCCGAATTCATCGCTTACAGGTCTTTTCGGTAAAATCAAATTTCGCAGACACTTAAGCGGTACCTTTTAGTGACGATTATTTACACCAATTCTCTTCGTCAATATTATATCACTTTGGATTTATGGAATTTTGTAATGGTCAAAATTCCAATATCATCCATATTCAACTTTATAGTCTAAACACAAAGTCCTTAGTTCAATAATAACATTTATAATTAACCAAAATGCTCTAGCCAGAGATTTTGACTTTGAGTTGACTTCAGTTGACCGTGATATTACCCTCATATAATCGAGGAGAGAAATCCTCTCTTGAATAGTGTTTCACTTCCAATGCTTCCACTCGACCCAACTATAGTTGTTCGATGGACGCTGTGCCACAATTTAAATATAATCAAAGCGGAGCTTCCACATTGAAGATCAACATTATTCACAAGTCGAGAGAACTGTGTGAATTAGTCACATCGATATTCTCCACATGACCTCAGTTATATTAACCAATAGAAAACTATCGAATGAGTCATTCAATTGTTATCTATTAACTATCAGTATATATCCCCTTGGTACCTCCAGCAGTCATGAGTAATACACTGCCCAACATTTAGAAAGCGTTATGTACTTTAGTCTTAACAGATGTATCGAATTCAGTCTCAATATGTCTTGACTAGAAATATTTAAAATGGTATACTTGTTTCATTGTGATAAATTACTCATGGTTACAACACTTTGTAACTACTATCACAAAATATACCATTTATAGATTTTCTATTAAATATACTTTTAAGTAAATTAATTAATTAACACAACCACATTATATTAAGTATATAATAGAAAGAAAACGCCTTTATTTCGAATAAGATTGGTCAACGAGTTAGATATATGTAACAAATTACAAATTGCCCTTAGGACATACCCCTAACTCTATCATATACATGTTATGATAAGAGAACTTTATAAAGTCGATTTGGGTTTTGGTCATGTAATGACTCGTATTTTTCGATAATTAAAAATATTAAATTAAATAAAATTTTGGAATTTAACATTGGAAGAAATAAAAATTTGTGATTTATTAATGAGAAAAATAACTTGAATATGATTTAATAATGTTGTTTGAATGTTATTGATGACTATTTTAATGTAATTTCAATCAATTGAAATAATTGTAAAGTTTGTTTGGTTATAACTGTAAATAAGGAATAAATTGAATGTTGGATTTAAGGTTGAAATTATATGTTATTAATTGGAATATGAAATAAATTAATTAGTACGTAAATTTATTAGCTTTTGTTTGTAAACAGTAGACTATGAAATGTGTTTGCATTATTAATGTATAATAATTGCTTTAATTATCATTCTGTTATTTAATCCGTTTAAATTAATTTGGAAATCGATAAAAATTTAAAATAATTGAAATATTGCAGTTAACATGAGTTAAGATGATTACTGTAGAATAAGAATGTAATAAAAATGAAAACTAATGTTAATTATATTCATAAGGTAATAATTGATTTAATAATAAAAGTGTTATCGAAATAAAAGAATTTGATTGAATTTAAATTATAATTAATTGGAATTTTATTATAATTGCAATTGAATTCTGAAATCAATGTAATATTTAAATAGTGAATTTAACATAGAAAATTTATTTTGATAGATTATTAATTTCTACGAAATCTAGAGCGATGAAATTGTTAACTATTAAATTTGAATTTAAAAGTGATTAAATTAAATTAATAATAATTTATTTAATTTAATGCAAAAATTTGCCATTTTGGCCACCGTCTTGGATTTCAACAAAACCAGTTTCATCGAATCTGTAATAGTGAATTATTGTTTGATTTCAAGTTTCGTAGCGATTAGACTTGTCGTTTGGTCGTGCGAGCTCGAAATGCGTAGAAATCAATTTAATGAATTCAATTAAAATAATCTGATTTTAAAAGCTAACTTCTGTAAACAATAGAATTTAGGTTTGAAACTGGTTCCATTGAGTTTAAAAATATCGAAAACATTTATTTCGATATATTAGATGACCTACTTCTATATCGAAAACGGAACGGGCTTTCCGGGTCGTGTTATCGTTTCAAACCAATTCGATATGTCAATTCTTTCTTATTTGCCTTTGCCTATATATAGGCTATTATAAACCCTAACTATTTCTCATTTCTAATTTTTTTATGTACTTCTTATCTCCATCTGCTCCTTCTTTCCTTCCCAATGGAGAAACCCTAATTTCCAACTTCAAATTTAAATCAAAATCAAATTGAAAAATTCAAACTCCTCAAACCATAGCAAATTATATATCATTGAAAGCTCTCGACGAGCGTAATCTACTATTGCAGTTCGTTTTTGAAATCGAATCATGGTTTGGCAAAAAATTGGCGATTTTTCTCAACCATCCATTTTTAGGGTTTCGATTTCAATGGTGGATCTTTGTCGATGGGATGATTGGAGGTGACCAATGGGTAGAGGACGTCGAGCAGCATGCATCCATGTGGTTAGTTGGTCGAATCAGTCAAAGAGTTCGCTAGAATTTGGCGTAGAAGAATAGCGACGGCGAACCTCACCTGGAGGCCTAGGAGGTCGCGGCGACCACAGATCGGGGCGTCGTGAGGAGGTGGTGACGCTGGTGGTCGTGGATCATGTCGAAGATGACTGTGGAAGGCACGGCGAGTTGTTTCGTGGTGGCGGCTATGAATGAGATAACGTGTACATGTTGATTGAATGGCTCTAGTACGGTTTCGTGAGGTAACATAAATGACTATTTTGCCCTTGATAATTTAAATTAAATTTAAAATCTTTTAAACTTCTAACTTGAATAACTTTTCCATACGAGCTTGGATTCAAGCGCGGTTTTCTCCGTTGCAATCGTATCGAAACTCCGGACATTATGGGACTGGCTTGGCTACATTCTGAGACTATTAGATTTTTGGGCTTTAATTGAATTTTAAATCGATTGAAAATCAAAGATGAGTGATTTAACCCACTTACAACTACTAAATCATCATATGTTAGTTAAATTAAATTTATGATATGATTAGAAATTTATTGATTGCTGTTTGGTATTTTAAATTGTCATTTAAATAAATATTGAAATTAATTGCCAATTAAATACCTGATAATGATAACTAGTTTATTTGTTGTGATTTATTGGTTGATTTGAATGATGATCGTGATGGATGCTTATTGGTCGATATTTTTGGATGATTGGATGTATGTTTATTTATATAATTTTATCACACTACAAGTTCCCTTGGTTTGTTGTTAGGAAAAATTTCACTATGGGTTGAAATGATACATAGCCGAATGGTCTTATAGATTAGGGAAAAATAGTTATGGGTTGAAATGATAAACTTGAGCGATTTTATGGATTTTGAATTTTACTCGGGATTGCAGGTTGAAATGATATAACCATAAATTTAAATTATTACAGGTTGAAATGATATATATCCATATCACTTGACCATAGGGTAGAAAATTATATACGTACATCGGATTAGTTAAATTAAATGATTTTAAATCCTTAAATTTTGAATCCAGTTAAATGATATTTTGAAATTAAATTTGATTTACATGAACTGAATTATTTTAAAAATCCAAGCTTTAAAATATTGAGATTGAAATTGGTTTGAGTTAATTGTTTAAGGAATTTAAATTGAAATCTTAAAGTTGGATATTGAAATATAAATGAAATTTATCAAAATTGAGTTATTGTAAACGTTTTAATATTTAAGCTTTGAAACCTATTGAATCTGAAGTGGTTTAAATTTGAAGTTCAAACAGGGATTTGAAATCGATATAAATTGAAATATTTTTTAATGATGAATTTGAATTGAAACCTTTAGCCTTTTGAATTGAAACCGTTGAACTAAGATTGATTTAATTTGAGTTTTGGAACTAAAGTTGATTTGACTTGATTTGTGAAATTGGAGGAAACAATTCTAATTTGAAACTATTTTCGCCATAAACTCTTTTAATATACAAACTCTTTTAACATATAAACTATTTTCCCATATAAACCATTTTAGTATATTAATAATTTTTAATACATTAACTACTTTAATATATAACCTATTTTAATATATAACTATTTCTAATATATAAACTACTCTTAATCTATAACCTATTTTAAATTATAAACTATTTTAATATATATTATTTTTAAATTTATAAACAACTTTTAATATATATATTTTAATATATAACCTATTTTAGTATATAAACTATTGTTAATATATAAACTATTTTAATCTATAACCTATTTCTAAAAACATAAACTATTTTTAGTGTATAACTATTCCAATATATAAACTACTTTCAATATTCAAACTGTTTAAAGTTGGAACTATTATGATTTAGATTTAACTGATTTAAATGTGAATATTTTGATACGACGGTTTAACCTATTTTATGGTTATGATTTTAAAAATGAATATGATTTAGAGTGAACAATGATTTCGAAAGTGAATATGATTTCAAAAGTGATATAATTTTGAAGTGAATATGATATTTTGATATCAATTATGAATCGGTTTTAGAAATGTAAAAGAACCGCCTGGTGTGACCGGGATCGGATATTGTCATACTCACTGCCAATAATGAAAACCGCTTTAACAACTGTGCACGTGGTGGAGAATCCATAATGAAGTAGGATGGTTGGGTGAACGCTGTTGTATGAGGTATGAACGCAGCCCTGACCCCCTCGGGTTAGCTTGATATGACTAAAACAGGAGCCATGCCGGGCCAATTGAGGTCGCTCCTCCGATCGGACACATTTCTTCGATACCATATTTATTACTTTGTGATTGATTTGGTGGCCACCCCTCGATTTGATTATGGGAGTGTGTTCTGAGTTGGGCGGTAGTAGCTGCTATGCGTTACCACCAGTTCGGATCCGCAAAACGGTAGAATCCTACCTTGGCATTGCCTCGCATGCCTTATCGAGCCCATTACAAGTTTGATTTGTACCGTACACTATGGAGTGCCCTCTGATAGCCCTTCAGTTTACGGAGGAATTACGGTACTGTATAGACTACGACATTTATATAAAATGTGTTAAGGGGGACATGAGTAATGCCTTAACACTATTTTATACTTTACTTTACTGTAGACATATTATAATAGCGTATTGTACTATGTATGTAGATAGTTTAACAGATCCTTAGGAGATGGAGCCTGAACATCTCTTAAGTTATTGCATGCACGTTAGACACTGGATAAGAGATTTAAAATCCCGTATACATCTCTGAAATCGTTACACTCATATTAGTTACCGTTGATTTAACTTACATAAGATCTTTTAGTTTTGACTTATGTGTTTTGTCTTTTCATTATGCTCGAGTTAGCCTGAGCATTTCAGTGTTGAAGACCTTATTTCTAGAGGACGAAGACGAAGATTTAGTATATTATTACTATTTATTATATTTATTCCACTGCATCATGTTGTTCCACTGCATTATTTATTTATTTCTGCTATATGTATAACTCTGATTTGTATTGTAAAAGTGTAATCAAATGTTATTTGTAAAACAGCTTCATGAACTGTTTATTTGATTATTATATTTTGTCATTCCGTTGTGAGATTCTATGTTTTATTTTTCTTTATTTTCTATTATTTTCTTTTTTACCCCATTAACAATCCTCCCTTTTGAATGGTTTAAGTTGACATGTGTGGTTTATTGTCGATTTAAATTGTCCAAAAAGGTGGGTCATTACAGGTCGTTTTATGATGCTATTTGGTAGTGCATTTGAGATAGAAAATTAGTTAGTTAGAGAAGTAAAAGTTCTGGAATGGAAGTAAGAAAATTTTATATCGTTATTTTCGACCAAAAGTTTAGACCATTATTTTAAACCGAGAGTTTCAATCGAAAATTTAGATAGTTATTTTCGAATGAAAATTTCAGTTGTTATTTTCGAACGAAAATTTCAATTGTTATTTTCGGTCAAAAGTTTTAACAATTATTTTCAACCTGAAGTTTACACCATTATTTTCGGCCAAAAAATTTCTATCATTATTTTAGACCATAGATTTTTCAGCCATCATGAAGAGATTTTGAGCCATCATGTTGAGTACTCTAAAGCATGTTCTCGGCGATCTAAATCATGATGTATAAGAGAATTTGATCTTCCTAGAAGTCAAGAGGATCTAATAAGCACAACTTGGTGTAGTGAAGCAATCGATGATCTTGGTGAGTTTAAAATTTGCTAAGGGAACCGTGTTGGCATAGACCAGTATTGATGATCGTGAGAGGTATTGATGAATTTATCTCCTTTCGTTGAGATATATGGTCAACAAATCTTTTGACAAGGCCCTATATAAATAATGATCAGATGTTAAGCCAGTTGGTAAGGATGCTCATCTGGACATCGTTGTTGTCACTCTCATCGGTAATTTGGTTGATTTTTAGGTATTAATCACACATCTAAACGCACCTTAATTATGGCATTATTTGTTTTCTTATTGGTATTCTATGGTTGCATGTTTTACTATTACCCTAAATGCCATACGAAGTCTAGCTAAACATAACCCATGATGTAGTAGTTAACATATTCAGTTATTCATGTTAATGTCTCTGTTACTGTAATGACCCAGAAATTTTAACGATTTTATAACGCAATTAACTAAAAATTTTCATGAAGTTAAACAATAAAATTTTGAATTAAAAATTTAATATTTGGCAAGCGTCTATTTAAACATAGCAAATGTCATATTTTTATCAGAAAATATGGAAGTTAGTTCTGTTGTGTAATTTTCAATTTCAATTTAAAATCAATTGATTTGATGAAAATAAAATGTTTTCAAAATATAAATATTTTTATATAATAAAATTGTAGATCCTTTTCTGAGTGAGACGTCATATTTCGTTTCGCCAAACTTGGACTGCTCTAGCCCCATTTATCTTATTTTCGGCAATTTAACAGAAGTTTGGCAGTGAAAATCGAGTTTTGATAGGGTAGTCGGATCTCTCATATCTATGTACCATCCTGTTTGTCTCGTCATGCTGATCTCCATAATATATTCATTGGAACATTTCGACGTCTGGTGCATGGCGAAATCTGCAAAACGACTAGTTGTACCGGTTCTCCATTCGAGCCTTTTTGGTTTCCTATGTCCCTTCATTATTCACCATATAATACCAATAGCCACTAAACATTGAAATTCCCAGAAGTTAATATTTTGATTTCACTATTCCCCATGGGTTCATAATATTCTGGTTCGTTTAATATGACTCTTTCTCTTCATTTGTTATATGTTCATGCTTTTGAAAAAAGGAAAAAATTATAAATAATATATATATATATATAAAGATACGAATTGCATTTGGACCTGCTCATCTCCTACATGTTCATTCCGTGCATTCCTCCCTTCCTCCGCTTCCTATTCACCGACTCGCCACAAATAGCCTCGTCGAACAACAACCAAGCTACGCCTAGCCTCCATATGAACAAGTAGTCTCCAGCACTCACGTCCACCTTGTTTTTTCCTTCCATCGAAAACATCGACGTTTCATCCTAACCGAAGCCTATGACCATCTCCCTATAGACCACCTCACATCCTCCTCCACATCCGTGCTCACTACCACCCCTGGGCCGCAAGCAACCTACTTCCAGCCCTTGCTTTCCCGTGCATCCTCCTCCTCACAAGCCTCCAGCTCTCCGCCTCTTCCCCTTCCTTCCACGCCCACTTCACCAATAGCCAACAGCAGAGCAAACACCTATCTCTGCGACCCATGATCGTTGCAAGTTCTTCGCCTCATTGAACCACCCCTACGCCTCCACGTCACCGCACTTCCCACCACCCTGGCTCCTCCGTGTGACTAAACAGCAACACCACACCCAGAAACCCGCCCCATCTTTCCTTCTTGAACCTCCGCCTGTGCGCCTCCATCATAGTCCATCAGCCGCCTCCTCCTTCATATAAAAAAGAATGTGTGCAAAGCCGCATACATATATGAGAAAAAAATTGCTTAGCCACCTTCATCAGTCAGCTTAGCCGAACACCCTCCACACGGCCCATCTTCATCTTTGTTTGCTTCGTCCGCCACCTACAACTGCCATGCCACACATCCCTGGCCGTAGCCTGCATGCGTAGTCGCCACTCCACTGCCTTGCAACCAAGCTTTTAAATGTGTATTTTGGGTATTTTGATTTTTATATATAATTGTATTTTAATAAATATTGTATATTAAAAAAAAGAATATATATATATATATAATATGTTTAAAGTATTTACTTAAATATATGTTAATATTTTCAAATAGATTTTTAGAAGTGTTTAAGAAATAATGATTTTGAAATATAATATATATAAAGATTTTATTTTAATATGTGTTTAAATTAAATATTGATTTAATATATATATATATATATATATATATATGGAGATTTTATTTTGATATGTGTTTAAAATTGAATATTGATTTTATGAAAAAATATATATAATATATATATTTTGTTTTCATCGATCTCGTGTCCACCTTGCTTTGCTCTGGGATTTATTGGTTGGATTGGTTGATTGTCGAGTTCGTGATTCAATTCGTAGCTTGTCGTGTTGTCTAAATTCTCTAGCCTTAAAAGGTGAGCAATCACTCACGATTAACATTTTTATATTTAGTAAATTTAATTCACATGAAATGACGATTGAAATATGTTGTTAAATTTGAATTTTTTAGAAATTAAATCGTTTAAATATGATATGATATTAATTGCATTTGTTCACTTATTATAATTGACATTATTGACACCAATAACCCATTAATATGTGTATATCATATTTAATTTGATAATTTTGATCATATTTGCCATTGATATGCTATGTCATTTTATGCTATTATTTTAGTTTTTTCACTCTGCAAGTTCCCTGTTAGTTAGAAATCCCTATGGGATGAAATGATACAAACCCGAACGATATTAGATTCGGAAAAATCGTTATGGGTTGAAATGATAAACCCAAGCGATTTTGCTGATTTTAAATTTTGGGATTGCGGGTTGGAATGTTATATACCTGTAAAATATTAAATTTAAATTGCGGATTGAAATGATAAATATCTGTATCACTTGACCATAGGATAGTAAACTATATACGGACGTCGTTGGTCTATTTTAAATGATGTCCAAATTTTTGAAAAGGAGAAATATATGTGTATTGATTTTTAGAATATAATATAAAGATATTTTAATTTTAATATATTTGTAAAATTTAGATTTTAAATTATATATTTTGAAAATTTTAAAATTATAAGTTAATTTGTGAAAATGTAAATTTTAAGATTTTACTTATATTTTATTATTTTTAATATATATAAAATAAGATATAATAAATTTAATAATAAGATTTAATTTAATAAATTTAATATACTTTAATTCAATAAAATTTAATTTAATTATTATATATAATATGTTAAAGTATTTATTTAAAATTATATTAATATTTTAAAAAATAGATTTTGTAACAACTTTAATAATAGAGGTTGGAAAGATAAATTAAAGTTGACTTGAAATTTAAATTGGTTAATAATTGAATTTAAGTAAGGATTGATTTGGAACTTATTGATTTTGAGATTTTAAAGATATGAATTTATAACTTGATAACCTAATTTTAAATGAAGGTGATTAAATGAATATTTTCAAATATAAATAAAATTAAAATTGAATATTTAATTTTGAGTTAAATTAGAGGTTTGAGATTTTATTTAAATGTTATAAAAAATGATTAAATGAATAATTTTAAATCTAAATAAAATTAAAGTTGAATTTTTGAAATATAAATGGAATGTATCAAAATTGAGTTATTATGAATTGTTTGAATATTTAAACTTTGAAACCTATTGAATTGGGAGCGGTATAAATTTGAAGTTCAAACCTGGATTTGAAAACGATATAAATTAAAAATGGTTTAACGAGAAATTGAATTGATTTGTGAAATTGGAAGAAACAATTTTAATTTGTAACTATTTTCTATATAAACTCTTTTAATATATAAACTATTTTTAATATATAAACTATTTTAATCTATAACCTAGTTTTAAATATAAACTATTTTTAATTTATAACTATTTAAATATATAAATTATTTTCAATATTTAAATTGTTTCTACTGGAATTGTTATAATTTAGATTTAATGGATTTAAATGCGAATACTTGATAAATGGTTTAACCTATTTTGAGAATTTGATTTCGGAAGTGATATGATTTTTGAAATGAATATGACATTTTGATATGAAGTATAAACTGTTTAAAATATATAATGACCACGTTGTGAAACAAGCGTTTGGTTGTTAAAGAGACCTGGATCGGACATTGTCATACTCTCTGCCAATACCAAAAACCACTTTAACAACTGTGCACGTGGTGGAGAATCTAAAACGAAGTAGGATGGTTTGGCGAACGATTCTGTATGAGGTATTAATGCAGCCCTGACTCCCGCGAGTCAGCTTGATGTGGCTAATGTTAGAACCTCTATTGTTGGATTTTAATGGCAACAACTATACAATTATGCCAAAGAATTTCTAAGCTAATTTGCGGGTACATGAGCATTAAAAAGAGATAAATAAACACATTCAAAATGAAGATACACGGTACAAAAAAGGATGAAAGTATGTATACGGAGATACAAGAAGAGATATACACGATAGAGACAAGACGAAGGTGACAAACAAAGTATTATTAGTCATAGAGTGTCGTGTCTAGAGTTTACAAATGTTAAAATCTTCTCAAAATGGTATACACACACATACATTCATATTTTAAATGAAAAATCAAGTTTTCAAAAATTGCATGGAGCGGGGCTCGAACCCGGGTCACTAGTTTAGAAGGCAAATGCTCTAACCAAATGAGCTATGGTAACTTTTTTTTATTAATAGAATTCAGCCGGCTGAATAATACCATTCAGACGGCTGACTGCCGAAACATTTCATAAATTGATATGAAGTTTCAGCCGGTTGAATTAGGCCTAAAAATGCCTATTTCTTTGATGTTTTTGAAATCAGCAAATTCAGAAGGCTGAATTATTATTTCAGCTGGCTGAATATTTATAACGACTATTTTTTATGAAAAGACACTTCTCTTCATCGAAGAGAAACAACTTCAAATCAATAGTTGCACCTGTTTCTTTTCAATGTTATCTTTCATGAATGATTGCAACTTTTAAATCTCAATAAATAGATTTCAGAATTAAATAAACAAAAAAACAACCTAACTAATTTGAGTATTCTTGAATTCTTATTCTCTGTTTTTAATTTGCACTCAAACTGCATATAATTTCTGATCATTGATCACTCTATCTTCCACATTTCTCAAGCACGTTACACTATATATCATAAAGGAGAAGATTATTGGAAGATTGTACTTAATTGACTTATCAGTGCTATTTAAAGAGCACACTATAGTCGGATATTTTTGTCTAGTTGTAAAGAAGTCCTGTTTGGTTGCTCAAGCGGTAGAAGTCCTATTCGGTTGCTTAAGCGGTAGAAGTCTTGTTCGGTTGCTCAGGCGGTGTAAACCTATTCCTCTGGGTTAAGTGAGGGTTGCTTGTTTAATTCCAGAAGGAGTCTGGGACTGGATGTAGAACGGAAGTTCAAACCAGTATAAAAATCTCTGGTGTCATTTACTTACTGCTTTAATTATTTACTTACTTAATTATTATTCCGCACAAGTAGTTTATCCATATTACACAATCCTATAACACCAGTCACTTTCAGCTAAAACATGAGCTATACCTGGGCCAAGTGAGGTCGCACCTCCCATCGAGCATGCTTCTTCGATACCATTCTATTACTTTGTGATTTAATTGGGTGCACCATTGATTTTGGGAGTGTGTCTCGAGGTGGATGGTAGTAGCTGCTATGCGTTACCACCGGCCCGGTTCTGCAAAATGGTAGAATCCTACCCTAGGCATTGCCTCGCATGCCTTGTCACATGCCTTATCGCGCCCTCTACGAGTT
Organism: Allium fistulosum; assembly: GCA_030737815.1. Lineage (NCBI taxonomy): Eukaryota > Viridiplantae > Streptophyta > Magnoliopsida > Asparagales > Amaryllidaceae > Allium > Allium fistulosum. The sequence continues at coordinate 270,189,112 of CM060906.1, read as the reverse complement.
TGGTTTGTACTGTACCTATGGAGTGCCCTCTGATAGCCCTTCAGTTTACAGAGGAATTACGGTACTGTATAGACTACGGGAATATATAAAATGTGTTAAGGGGGATATGGGTAATTCCTTAATGCTATTTTAATATATTACTTTACTGTAGACATTATCTATGTAGCGTATTGTACTATGTAATTAGATAGTTTAATGGATCCTTAAAGGATGGAATCCCAAACATCCTTTAAGTTATTTGCATTTCACTTGAAATTTCATGTGAGTTGATTTACTGGTATAAGAATGTTAATCCCGACTCGAGTGTTTTGTGTTTTTCTTTATGCTCGGGTTAGACTGAGTGTCACAGCACTTGAGACTCACCTTTGGAGCTTTTCTTGATGATCTGTCTCTATCCATTCAGCTATTCGGTTATATCAGTTATTTTCAGTTGTTTATGTTCAGACTTTCCATTTGTTTTTGTATTAGTGACTACTTTGTATTTGAGATTTTCTATTGCATCTTGTATTATGCTCTAATGTTCTATAGCAGATTCATGAACTACTATTTATCTATTTCGCTGCTTATTGTTACAGTACATTGTGTCTATGATTCTGTGATTGATTTATTTACTGTATATGCTAAGTTTTGCCAAATATAAATTAACAATCAGTTGTTTTGAGCAATTCAAGTCAGACATGTGTGTCTGCTTATGCACTTGGCGAGTGCAGCATGATAGGGGGTTCTCTTTTCTAGGATTGGTAGCTAACGGATGACTCTTACTTCTACATGTCCTACGGGGTTGGTGCAGTCGAGTGGCTGGCCGTAAAAGCAGAACATAGGTAATATTGTATGCTACGGTGGGCGTTACCCCTCTAGCATGATCGTTACAGTTGGTATCGGAGCTTTGGTTTAGGCAAACATAGCTTATGGAGTAAAACTCATTAGAGATAGAGTAGTAATACCCTAGAATGAGTAAAATTAATTACAAAATCATCTTCGTTCGAGCTTGAATTCTTTATTAGAATCCTCGTTGATTTGGATTGTTTTTGAATTTTATAACTTTCCGTTTGTTCTAAAATCCATTCTTGTCTTTTCCTATCCGTGTTCTTCCTGATACTGGAGCATCCCATAACTCCATTTCTGTTGATCTCTGTAATAAATTTGAGCAAATCTTGCATCCTCAATTGGCAACTTTATCCTGGTGCGTGACTAATCCCATCGACGGTCCCGCCAATCTTGGTATGATTTGTAAAGGGGTGAAACTCCTTTACAATAGGCATTGATTCACAGGAGATTTCTACATCATCGGTTTTGATGTTGTTATTTCTTGTATAGCTCGAACCGTTTCTTTAGTAGACGACCAGGGTAATTCTCTTGTGAACGAATGCAGATTCCCCTAGGATTTTGTAGGCAGTTTATCTATTCGCTTGACTCTCAGCTCAGTGATCTTGACCCTACTCCGATAGTCAGGAATTATCCTAATGTTTTGGTAAAGTCACTTCTTTTTCCTCCCAATCGGAAAATTGAATTCCGCATCGATCTTATTCCTAGAGCTCGACCTGTTGTCCTTCCTCCCAGACGACTGGTTTCTATGAATGGTTAGTCATGCCCTTTGGATTAACCAATGTTCCTGCCTTTTTCCTCGATCTCATGAATCGCGTTTCCACGATGTTCTCAACAAGTTTGTCCCTATTTTCTTTGATGATATTCTCGTCTTTTCTGAATTTCGGTTGACCGGTTAAGGTCGTCGTGATTTATATAAGTCTATCCATTTTTCCTCTTTTGTAATTTAATTATCTTACATTTCTTTCGAGCCTATGTTCTTAGTTAGAATTCTCTTTGAGTAGGGTCCCTCTAAATTTGAATCTCTATCCTTGTTCTAAAATCCATTCTTGAATCATCCTGGAGCATATTTGTAACTGATATAAAAATGTTTTATATTGTGTTGTTTGAGTTGTTAAGTTTGAATTTTGGGTTTCGATCGATTCGTCTAGCCAATGCTATCGACTGGAATTCCAAAACACTTGAACAGAGCAAACTAACACAATACTGTTATCGAAATTTGTAAATGAAATGATTTTATGAATGATTGTATTTTATATATAAAAGTATAATTTTCTGAAATTAAATAGTTAAATGAATTGGTTGTTAGAAATGATAATACTAGATTATTATTTATTGTTTTGTCAACATCCCTAAACCATTAACTATTGATTGTATGTTATAAGAAGTTGAAATTTTTATAAGCATGACTTATAAATCTGATTTTCAAATGAAATGAATTAAAATTAAGGATTTGAGAATTAAATTTTCGGTGCTTTTCAAAATTTGGTTTCAAAAGCTTTGAAAATATATTATTTGATATTATTTTCGAATGGAAATTGTTTCTAAAGAATTTTAAAAGAAGTAAGTCAGCATTCTCCTCTTATGTCGTTGGAAAATAATTTCGGTGATGACTGCATCAACATCGACATTCATTTTCGAGTCTCAAAGTAGAGGGACCACTTGGTAGTTTTGCTACACTTTGGTTTTGGATTAATGGATTTAATTTGAATTTCTTAAATATGATATGATTTATAATATATATATATATATATATATATATATATATATATTTCAAAATGGTTTGAAGTGAAACCGGTAATTTAACTCTTAAGTTTTATTAAGTAATGGTTTTCAATTATTGAAAAGAAGCAAAATATTTGAATAATTGGAGTGTCTAAAATGAGAAATGGAATTGAAACGGTTGAACTAGGATAAAATTTATTTGTATAATACTCTATTGCATTCTAAAAACATATATAACTTACCTGAAATATTCAAAAGTTAAATGAAATGTGAATTTGTAATTGAAGGATGTATAAGAGAACTTAACTAAATAAAATGTCCAAACTAAATTTTGCTTAATAGAAATGTTGTAAATAAAAGGTAAATTTGTATAGTGCTCAATTACACTCTGTTACATCAATAAAACTTACCTAAAAAAAGTTTGAATGTAATGAGAACATGTAATTGAATAATATACAATATAAATATAAGTAATAAGACGTCCAAAATGAAATTTTGTCAAGGGAATTTTTAAATAAAAATTTAGTGGTTATAACAAATGTTTATATAATTAATCTATGTTATAAGATATGTTAAGTGAAATAAATTGAATAATAAAAAGAGAATGTTATTTAAGTAATAAATAAACTTAAGTGAGGTCAAATGGATTAAATAAATGAGTTAAATGAAATAAAATAAATGAAATTTATATGGTTTTGAATTAGTTGTTGTATCTGTACCTTGTATTTTGAAACTATCTTTCCTTTCCGTTGCTTCTATTCCCCTATCTCGTTCCTTTTCGGGGACGAAAAGTTTTGAGTGGGGGAGGGTGTAACGACCCAGAAATTTTAACGATTTTATAACTCAATTAACTAAAATTTTCATGAAATTAAACAATAAAATTTTGAAATGAAAAATTGATATTTGGTATGCGTCTATTCAAACATAGCAAATGTCATATTTTTATCAGAAAAACGGAAGTTAGTTCTATTGTGTAATTTTCAATTTCAATTTAAAATCAGTTGGTTTGATGAAAATAAAATATTTTCAAAATCTAAATATTTTTATATAATAAAATTGTAGATCCTTTTCTGAGTGAGACGTCATATTTCGTTTCGCCAAAGTTGGACTGCTCTAGCCCAGTTTATCTTATTTTCGGCGATTTAGCAGAAGTTTGGCAGCGAAAATCGAATTTTGATAGGATAGTCGTTGTAGTGACCCGATATTTTCAACCATTCGCATCCATTATAAGTGTATAGGTAGACACTCATGCCGTAGTTGAATTGCTCAAAATACCGCATTGTAAATAAAATTTGGCAAATCTCAGAATATATAGTAAATAAATAAAATCACAGATCATAGACACAAAGTAAAATAATGCAGCGGAAGTAAAAGAGATAGTAGTTCATGAAGCTACTATATAAATATATCAGAGTTACATAAGATATAACAAAAGAAATAGAGTACAACAGAAGTCTAAATACAATAACCAAGTACAAGCTGAGTAGGACAATGGAACTGAAGTAGATAGGACAAGACAAGCAGATAATCTCCAACAATTCAAATCTCCAAGAGAGTGGAAATCCAAATTTGTGAATAACTCAGGCTGACCCGAGCGTAAAGAAAACACAAAACACTCGAGTCAGGACAATATATACTTATATAATGTAAACCAACTCAAGTGAACTGTAATAAAGGTACAAGTAACTTACAAGATGCTTGGGACCGCCCATCCTCTAAGGATCCGTTAAAATATCTACTATGTAGTAATATTCGCTATTATAATAATGTCTAATAAGTAAAGTATAATCATATAGAAAATAGCATTAAGGGGATGGAGAACCTTAACGCGGTCGGATCTTAAAATCATAATCGTACTAAAGCTCGATATGGTAGGTGACACGGCACAACTAGGCAATGCCAGGGTAGATATACCAATTACGCACACGGACTGATGGATACGCATAGCAGCCACTACCGTTCCACCTCGAACAACACTCCCAAATCGGAGGATGGCCATCTAATCAATCACAAGTAAGAGTATAATATCGAAGAAATGTGTCCGAGAAGAGGTGCTACCTCACTGGTCCAAGATCGCTCCTGTTTTAGCCACCTTATGCCAACTCACGGGAGTTTGGTCCACGTAACATACCTTAAGAACGTCGCCACCATCCTACTTCATTCTGGAATCTCCACCGCGTACACGGTTGTCAAAGTGATTTTCGGTATCGACAGAGAGTATGTCCATATCCGATCCCGGTCTCTTTGCCAACCAATCGTTATTATAACCCATGGTTATAACTTTTAAAAACAATACTTTACTTCAAAATAAGATATCATTTCAAAATCATGTCTTTATCAAAATAAAGATTTATCATTTCCAAATCATTTCAATATTCCAAAATATCGTATCCTTTCAAACTTCTTTTCAAATCATTTCAATATACCAAAATATCATATCTTTTCAACTTCATTTCAAATCATTTTAATATATCAAAATATCATATCTTTACAAACTTCATTTCAAATCATTTTAATATATCAAAATATCATATCTTTGATAGTTATACTTCGAAATCAAAATCATTTTTATTTCAAAACTATGTTCATTTCAAAACAACATCATTTCCATTTCAAACATATATTCACCTTTCAAATAGTCTATACTTTCAAAGTTATAATTCTTTTGAAACTAAACATTTGAAATCATTATACTTTGAAAATCACAACATTTCGAAAACATATATTTGAAATCATCTTTTAATTCTACATATTTACAAATTTATTAAATTAAACCCAAATTCCAAATTTTAATTTTAATTTAATTCAAACCATCATTTTCAACTCAAATTCAGTTTACTAACAAACCATTTCAAATCTTATAATTTCAAATATAGGTTTAATTCACAAAATACAATATTCAATCTTTAGTATATTTCAAAGCTTAAATATCCCACATCTCATAAATTCAAAATCATTTATATACATTTCAAAATATCAAAATATTATTCAAAGCATCATTCATTTATATTTCATTTTAAATACCATTTGAATCCATTCATTTTATTAAATTTAAATACCATTTTAAACTCACATTAAAATCAAATTCTTCCATTTAAAACCATTTAAATGTCTCTTCATTATCTTTAGAAATTTAACATTTAATTTCCAAAATTATATCATTTTCCAAAGATTATTTTTCATTAAAATTTATTAAAACAACAAATATACAGTTTCCGTAGCACTTACAAAATGCTACGTAAAGTTATAGTTTAAAATAGTTCATTTAACAAAACGACAGCACTTAAATGCTGTAATATATTTCCATTAAATTTAAAATAAACTTAAATGTTAAGTTTAACCACTACAGCACTTACAAAGTGCTATAATAGCCTTTATTTCAAATTAACTTTTTTAGTTCATTTAAACAGCTACAGCATTTGCAAAATGCTGTAATATCTTTTACATACATTTCAAAAATGCTGTCAAATCAAATTCAGAGTTTAATTACCTTTTCACAAATTTAACTAAATTTCAAATTTTATTTAATTAACTTAAACCTTTAATTAAAACTAAATTTCAAATTTTATTTACTTAACTTAAACCTTTAATTAAAACCAAATTTCACATTTCCTAGTCAAGTTATATTTTAAAAGATCACTTTTAAACATTCATTTATTTAACCACTTAAATTCATAGAAAAATCAATAATACTTTAATAAATCACTTAAATTCAAATTTAATCAAATTATCATATTTACCATTTCTAAATAAAATTTAATATCCATTTTATTTATATAACTCAAATATCATTTTTAACCAAAATTCCAAATTTCCAACTTAAGTTATATTTCAAAAATCCAGTTAAACCATTCATTAATTACATTTTTAACACATAGAAAAAAAATCATAATTTCGTTATTTTAAAACATTTCAAAATCTATTTAAATCAAATTTCATAAATTTATAATTTTTAAAATACTTAAAAATATCCAAAACACTTTATAAAATAGCCACGGGCCTGTATATAATTTTCTAACCTAGGTCAAGTGATACGGATATGTATCATTTCAATCCGCAGTTAAAAAAAGAAAAATCCGGGTTCTATCATTTCAAACCCGCAATCCCAAGTTAAAATAAATTAAATAAAAATCGTTCAGGCCTATCATTTCAGCCCATAACGATTTTTCCCTATTCTAAAGTCCGTTCGGGTATGTATCATTTCAACCCATAGTGATTCTAGTCTACAGGGAACTTGCAATGGTGATAACAGATATAAATAATAGAATAACATTAAATAACAGTAACATATGATATAACAGATGTGAACATCATATGATAATAATATAAGCATATATAACATGATAATATATTTCTACAGATTCGCAGGGTGTCAATTTACTAGTTATATAGGTACATATTGTCTGGTGAGAATAACTCACCTGGTTGTGCTGGAGATATCAAAACCAATGACACAATGGAAACAAAAGCACGATGAAAAGACTACGGACTTGAGTGGAGAGCGAATCCAATCTACAACTCTTGTGTACAACCCAAAACAAACAATCAAAACAGCAAAATTCAATACGACTTTAAAATGCAATAACATTGAAATAAAAGGAGATACGACTACGCGGTCTTTTGCTTTGCTTTCTCTATTGTTTGGTATGGCTTTGGGCTTTGATGTGGTTCAGATGTGGTCAAGTTTTGGGTCAGGTTTGGGCCAACATAGCTCGGGTTCAAGGCAAGACAAGGTGGGGTTTGTACATGAGGAGGTGATGTGATTTTTGAAGGCAATTAGGTGATTTTTGTGCCAAAACAAGGTTTGGCCTTGGGAATTGTGCTCGGCCTGGGGTGAGTTATGACTGGACAGAGGTGGGGAGGGGTGTGTTGTGGTCAGGTCAGGGAGGTGGTGGTGGCTATGGTGGTGGTTTGGGTGGTGGTTGAGGTGGGTGAGCATGTAGAGGTCAATAAACATGGTTTTTAGGCATCTAGGTTGAAATTTGGGGGGTTTTACCATCAAAATGGTTCGGCTAAGGTCAGATCTGGTGGAGTGGGGGCTGGTGGTGGTCGGGAAGAGATGGAAGGAGGTGGTGGCAGTGGAATAGGGGTAGAGGCCGATCTCAATCAGGGAAGAAGGCAAGCAAAATAGCATAGAAAAAGAAGAAAAGTAGGAAGAAAGAGATGGAGGCCATTACCTAATTTTCTCTAGCCGTGAGAAACAATTAAAGATGGGATATTTTTTCACGTGAATGCCAAATGAGATGACGGCTACACTAGGGTTTTACATGGCTAGGCAATAAATTTTGAGGAGTTAAAGGAATTAAAGGATTTGGTAAATAAAAGGGCTTCCGTTTCAAAGCGTTACGCAACCTTTCATATTTCTTTCCTTATAAATCTTTATATAAAAAAAATATTTCAGAAAAATACTATACAAACCGAAACTAAGTAAAGATATAAGAAAATAAATAATAAAATTTAAAGAAATTAGAAAAAAATAATAAAAGAAATTGCTTAAAATACAAAACAGTGTCCAGAAATTACAAATAAATCACCATTGACTTTGGAAAATTATTAACTTTATTTTAAAAATATTCTAAAACAAAATTTGAAATAAAAATGACTTTTAAAACATTTTCAAAGTGAAATAAATAATTAAATTTTAATTAAATAGAATTTAAAATAAGAAAATAACTTAAAAATGCAAACTAGGCTTTAAAAATTAGAAATAAATTCAATACACTTTGGAAAAATCTTATTATCACTTTAAAAATATTTAAAAGACAAAATATATATAATATGGCATATGTATACAAATTAGAATAAGATATGACCAATAAAATATTATCTATATAGGTTAAAATAAACAATATTGTTAAATAAATCAATATACACACAATATTGTAAAAAGTATAACTTTCACAATTTAAATCCAATTTCAACGAAACGAAAAGAAGTATTCATGATATTTAATCTATTTTCATAATAAAAGATAAAATTTAAATTTTCAAATATTTAAAATTTAAATTTAAAAGTCAAGGTTTGACTATATTGACAAATTTCATATTTTCTGGAAATAATCAATTTATTTATGTTTGGAATTCTAATTGACATCAAAATTCAAATTTATATTTAAAATAACAAAATTTATTCTTTTTCATAAATAAAGCTTTTAAATCTGGAAATATCAATTTAAAAATAATTGTAAAATACAGGGTTGTTACACTCTCCCCTACTCAAAACTTTTCGTCCCCGAAAAGGAATGAGGTACGGGAAAGCACAGAAAAGATAGAGTGAATAAATTAAGACAAGATTATAAGAAGATTGGAATTATACCTGATAACTATTGTTATAGGTAAGTTTAACAAAATGGAGGTGATCAAATCAAGAACACAAACACGAAAAAGATCCTCTAGAGTCTGAATCACCCCTTTCACTTGACCGACGGTCTATGAATGGAAAAACAGTTCAGATCCAGATGAGTAACAAAGATTATCAAAGGTTACAAAAAGATTTCTCAACTGAAAGATTATAGAAAGATGCTTATACCAGTTTATAGCAAGATGAGGAAAAATAAGGACAACCAAAAGATGGTTTGAAAAACAAAATAAGATAATAATTTGAAACCATAATGCTTTGAAATCATAATACTTTGAAACCATAACAATTTAGAGGTGTTTATCATTTGGAAATCATACTACTAAAATCATAACACATTGGAAACATTATTCAAAAAAAACATAATACTTAGAAAATCATAACACCTTTTAAAATAATCTTCATTTAAAATATTTTAATTCAAGGTCAAATAATATTCATTTTAAAGTTGTAACATTTCTAAGTTCATTCAATTATAAAAATTTCCAAAACATTGTATTTTCAAAACAGCAACACTTATAAAAATGCTACAGTAGATATATTAGTATTTCAAATCAGTTTAATTTCAGAAATATTCATTTGGATATCATTTAACTTATGATTTATTAAAAACAAACTTTTATGAATAGAATATCCAAATTAAACTATACTTCATTTATTAAGTCAAAAGCTCACTATTTTAGTTAGCTCTTAATTTAACACATAACCTAACGCTTTATTTAAAATACCCAAATAGATATTCCTTTAATAAGTTACACTTAAAATTCCATTTGGAAACCAAATTTTCAATTATCAAATTTTAGTGATGTTAAAATACATTTTAACTATTTAAATCATAATTATTCATTTTTCAAGACATATCTATTTCATAAATAAAACATTTATATAGCAAATATAACACTCAAATTTCTTTACACATTTATTCATTTAGACATCAATTAAACTATGAATTCAAGTTAAATAAACTTTATTACAAAATGTCCAATTCAAATGTATTTTTTTTATCTATTCAAAGATACATTATTTATTATACAACATATTCATTTCAGGAAATAACTTTTATTAAAATTCCTAGGTTAGACTTAAGGTTCCATATTAAATCAAATTTGATTATTAAGTTATTTAAATAAAATCTCTTTAAATCCCTTTTTCACTATTTACCTCTGTTAATCTTTTATAACTAAAATTTAAGTGTATAACATTTATTATAACCACTCAAATTTTATTTATAAAAATCCTTTCTATATTGTATATTATCCAATTTCATATTCAACTTCTGTGTAATTTTGGTAAGTTATATTGGAATGAAATTGTGTGTTATACAAGTAAAACTTTCCAATTCAATTATCTCAAGTTTGAATCATTTATCCAAATTTTTTATTTTTCTTTTTATAATTGAAATTCTTCTTTAAGAAGAAAAAAAATGTAAGAATTAATTTCCGATTTCCTTTAAACCAGTTAGAGATAAATAAATATATGTACATAATATGTCAAATCAAATTTAAATCATATATATATATTATAAATTCAGTCATATTTTAGAGATTCAAATCAATTAAACTTCCTAAAACCAAGCTGTAGCAAGACAACAGAACGGTCTCTTCACTTCGAAACTCGAAAATGAACGTCGATGATGCTGTAGTCATCACCGAAATTATTTTCCAACGACAAAGAGAAGAGCACTAAATTTTAAACCTTTTAAAATTCTTTGAAAACAAAATTTCTATTCGTAATGCTTTAAATAATATATCCTTTTAAAACTTGAAAACACAAGGTTTGAAATCCATCGGAAATTAAATTCTTAAATTCTTGATATAAATTCATTTCAGTTCCCAAATCAATTTATAAACAACTATTTATAAATTCATTTATAGAGCTATAAATGATAAATCAAGTATTATCATTTTAAATAATCAATTTAAATCAATTTATGAAGTTCCATAAAATTTACTTATATTTCAAAATTATTTCATTAACAGTTTTAAAATAATATTGTGTCAGTTTGTTCTGTCAAAGTGTTTTAGAAATCCTATCGATAGCGTTGATCAGACGAATCGATCGGAAACCCAAATCAACATCAACAACTCAAACAACACACATATAAAACAAAACATAGATTTATAGATTTCGTGTACAATTCAAAAATGTTTGGAGATAGTTTAGAAACAAAAGACAAGATGGTTAAACAGAGTAGAGAGATGGGTAAGCTTAGATAAATCGCGGACAACCTTAACCGGGTCAACCGTGACTTAAAGAATAAGATCGATGTGGATTTTTCTGGGATAAATCTACGTTCGATCTCAAGAGATAGAGTTTGGAATAATAAAAGATATTAGCATCTAAACCAAGGATAAATAAAAATCTCTGGTGAATCGATGCTGATTGTAAAGGATTTTCACCCTTTTACAAGAAAATTAGAATATTGGCGAGACCGCCAATTCACTATAAAGATCATTCGAAGTGGAGTCATGGAATACTCCAGAATCAAAAGAAGATGAATAGTGAGGGACAAGAATGGATTTTGGAACCGTAGGGAACGTTCCAAAATTCAAAGGAAATCGAATCAAAAGGAAGAGATTCAAACTCGAACGAAAGTGATTCTGTAAATAAATTTACCATACATTCTAAGTTTTGCCTCAAAGCCAAAGCTCTGATACCAACTGTAACGACCTGATATTTTCAACCATTCGCATCCATTATAAGTGTATAGGTAGACACTCATGCCGGAGTTGAATTGCTCAAAATACCACGTTGTAAATAAAATTTGGCAAATCTTAGAATATACAGTAAATAAATAAAATCACAGATCACAGACACAGAGTAAAATAATGCAGCGGAAGTAAAATAGATAGTAGTTCATGAAGCTACTATATAAATATATCAGAGTTACATAAGATATAACAAAAGAAATAGAGTACAACAGAAGTCTAAATACAATAACCAAGTACAAGCTGAGTAGGACAATGGAACTGAAGTAGATAGGACAAGACAAGCAGATAATCTCCAGCAATTCAAATCTCCAAGAGAGTGGAAATCCAAATCTGTGAATAACTCAGGCTGAGCCGAGCGTAAAGAAAACACAAAACACTCGAGTCAGGACAATATATACTTATATAATGTAAACCAACTCAAGTGAACTGTAATAAAGGTACAAGTAACTTAAAAGATGCTTGGGACCGCCCATCCTCTAAGGATCCGTTAAAATATCTACTATGTAGTAATATTCGCTATTATAATAATGTCTAATAAGTAAAGTATAATCATATAGAAAATAGCGTTAAGGGGATGGAGAACCTTAACGCGGTCGGATCTTAAAATCTTAATCGTAGTAAAGCTCGATATGGTAGGTGACACGGCACAACTAGGCAATGCCAGGGTAGATATACCAATTACGCACACGGACTGATGGATACGCATAGCAGCCACTACCGTTCCACCTCGAACAACACTCCCAAATCGGAGGATGGCCATCTAATCAATCACAAGTAAGAGTATAATATCGAAGAAATGTGTCCGAGAAGAGGTGCTACCTCACTGGTCCGAAATCGCTCCTGTTTTAGCCACCTTATGCCAACTCACGGGAGTTGGGTCCACGTAACATACCTTAAGAACGTCGCCACCATCCTACTTCATTCTGGAATCTCCACCGCGTACACGGTTATCAAAGTGGTTTTCGGTATCGACAGAGAGTATGTCCATATTCGATCCCGGTCTCTTTGCCAACCAATCGTTATTATAACCCGTGGTTATAACTTTTAAAAAACAATACTTTACTTCAAAATAAGATATCATTTCAAAATCATGTCTTTATCAAAATAAAGATTTATCATTTCCAAATCATTTCAATATTCCAAAATATCGTATCCTTTCAAACTTCTTTTCAAATCATTTCAATATACCAAAATATCATATCTTTTCAACTTCATTTCAAATCATTTTAATATATCAAAATATCATATCTTTACAAACTTCATTTCAAATCATTTTAATATATCAAAATATCATATCTTTGATAGTTATACTTCGAAATCAAAATCATTTTTATTTCAAAACTATGTTCATTTCAAAACAACATCATTTCCATTTCAAACATATATTCACCTTTCAAATAGTCTATACTTTCAAAGTTATAATTCTTTTGAAAATAAACATTTGAAATCATTATACTTTGAAAATCACAACATTTCGAAAACATATATTTGAAATCATCTTTTAATTCTACATATTTACAAATTTATTAAATTAAACCCAAATTCCAAATTTTAATTTTAATTTAATTCAAACCATCATTTTCAACTCAAATTCAGTTTACTAACAAACCATTTCAAATCTTATAATTTCAAATATAGGTTTAATTCACAAAATACAATATTCAATCTTTAGTATATTTCAAAGCTTAAATATCCCACATCTCATAAATTCAAAATCATTTATATACATTTCAAAATATCAAAATATTATTCAAAGCATCATTCATTTATATTTTATTTTAAATACCATTTGAATCCATTCATTTTATTAAATTTAAATACCATTTTAAACTCACATTAAAATCAAATTCTTCCATTTAAAACCATTTAAATGTCTCTTCATTATCTTTAGAAATTTAACATTTAATTTCCAAAATTATATCATTTTCCAAAGATTATTTTTCATTAAAATTTATTAAAACAACAAAAATACAGTTTCCGTAGCACTTACAAAATGCTACGTAAAGTTATAGTTTAAAATAGTTCATTTAACAAAACGACAGCACTTAAATGCTGTAATATATTTCCATTAAATTTAAAATAAACTTAAATGTTAAGTTTAACCACTACAGCACTTACAAAGTGCTATAATAGCCTTTATTTCAAATTAACTTTTTTAGTTCATTTAAACAACTACAGCACTTGCAAAATGCTGTAATATCTTTTACATACATTTCAAAAATGCTGTCAAATCAAATTCAGAGTTTAATTACCTTTTCACAAATTTAACTAAATTTCAAATTTTATTTAATTAATTTAAACCTTTAAGTAAAACTAAATTTCAAATTTTATTTAATTAACTTAAACCTTTAATTAAAACCAAATTTCACATTTCCTAGTCAAGTTATATTTTAAAAGATCACTTTTAAACATTCATTTATTTAACCACTTAAATTCATAGAAAAATCAATAATACTTTAATAAATCACTTAAATTCAAATTTAATCAAATTATCATATTTACCATTTCTAAATAAAATTTAATATCCATTTTATTTATATAACTTAAATATCATTTTTAACCAAAATTCCAAATTTCCAACTTAAGTTATATTTCAAAACTCCAGTTAAACCATTCATTAATTACATTTTTAACACATAGAAAAAAAATCATAATTTCTTTATTTTAAAACATTTCAAAATCTATTTAAATCAAATTTCATAAATTTATAATTTTTAAAATACTTAAAAATATCCAAAACACTTTATAAAATAGCCACGGGCCTGTATATAATTTTCTAACCTAGGTCAAGTGATACAGATATGTATCATTTCAATCCGCAGTTAAAAAAAGAAAAATCCGGGTTCTATCATTTCAAACCCGCAATCCCAAGTTAAAATAAATTAAATAAAAATCGTTCAGGCCTATCATTTCAACCCATAACGATTTTTCCCTATTCTAAAGTCCGTTCGGGTATGTATCATTTCAACCCATAGTGATTCTAGTCTACAGGGAACTTGCAATGGTGATAACAGATATAAATAATAGAATAACATTAAATAACAGTAACATATGATATAACAGATGTGAACATCATATGATAATAATATAAGCATATATAACATGATAATATATTTCTACAGATTCGCAGGGTGTCAATTTACTAGTTATATAGGTACATATTGTCTGGTGAGAATAACTCACCTGTTTGTGCTGAAGATATCAAAACCAATGACACAATGGAAACAAAAGCACGATGAAAAGACTACGGACTTGAGTGGAGAGCGAATCCAATCTACAACTCTTGTGTACAACCCAAAACAAACAATCAAAACAGCAAAATTCAATACGACTTGAAAATGCAATAACATTGAAATAAAAGGAGATACGACTACGCGGTCTTTTGCTTTGCCTTCTCTATTGTTTGGTATGGCTTTGGGCTCTGATGTGGTTCAGATGTGGTCAAGTTTTGGGTCAGGTTTGGGCCAACATAGCTCAGGTTCAAGGCAAGACAAGGTGGGGTTTGTACATGAGGAGGTGATGTGATTTTTGAAGGCAATTAGGTGATTTTTGTGCCAAAACAAGGTTTGGCCTTGGGAATTGTGCTCGGCCTGGGGTGAGTTATGACTGGACAGAGGTGGGGAGGGGTGTGTTGTGGTCAGGTCAGGGAGGTGGTGGTGGCTATGGTGGTGGTTGAGGTGGGTGAGCATGTAGAGGTCAATAAACATGGTTTTTAGGCATCTAGGTTGAAATTTGGGGGGTTTTACCATCAAAATGGTTCGGCTAAGGTCAGATCTGGTGGAGTGGGGGCTGGTGGTGGTCGGGAAGAGATGGAAGGAGGTGGTGGCAGTGGAATAGGGGTAGAGGCCGATCTCAATCAGGGAAGAAGGCAGGCAAAATAGCATAGAAAAAGAAGAAAAGTAGGAAGAAAGAGATGGAGGCCATTACCTAATTTTCTCTAGCCGTGAGAAACAATTAAAGATGGGATATTTTTTTCACGTGAATGCCAAATGAGATGACGGCTACACTAGGGTTTTACATGGCTAGGCAATAAATTTTGAGAAGTTAAAGGAATTAAAGGATTTGGTAAATAAAAGGGCTTCCGTTTCAAAGCGTTACGCAACCTTTCACATTTCTTTCCTTATAAATCTTTATATAAACAAAATATTTCAGAAAATTACTATACAAACCGAAACTAAGTAAAGATATAAGAAAATAAATAATAAAATTTAAAGAAATTAGAAAATAATAATAAAAGAAATTGCTTAAAATACAAAACAGTGTCCCGAAATTACAAATAAATCACCATTGACTTTGGAAAATTATTAACTTTATTTTAAAAATATTCTAAAACAAAAATTGAAATAAAAATGACTTTTAAAACATTTTCAAAGTGAAATAAATAATTAAATTTTAATTAAATAGAATTTAAAATAAGAAAATAACTTAAAAATGCAAACTAGGCTTTAAAAATTAGAAATAAATTCAATACACTTTGGAAAAATCTTATTATCACTTTAAAAATATTTAAAAGACAAAATATATATAATATGGCATATGTATACAAATTAGAATAAGATATGACCAATAAAATATTATCTATATAGGTTAAAATAAACAATATTGTTAAATAAATCAATATACACACAATATTGTAAAAAGTATAACTTTCACAATTTAAATCCAATTTCAACGAAACGAAAAGCAGTATTCATGATATTTAATCTATTTTCATAATAAAAGATAAAATTTAAATTTTCAAATATTTAAAATTTAAATTTAAAAGTCAAGGTTTGACTATATTGACAAAATTCATATTTTCTGGAAATAATCAATTTATTTATGTTTGGAATTCTAATTGACATCAAAATTCAAATTTATATTTAAAATAACAAAATTTATTCTTTTTCATAAATAAAGCTTTTAAATCTGGAAATATCAATTTAAAAATAATTGTAAAATACAGGGTTGTTACAGTCGTATCTCTCATATCTGTGTACCATTCTATTCGTCTCGTCGTGCTGATCTTCATTGTATATTCATTGGCACATTTCGACGTCCGATGCATGGTGAAATCTGCAAAACGACTAGCCGTACCGGTTCTGCATTCGAGCCTTTTTGGTTTCCTATATCCCTTCATTGTCCACCGTATAATTCCAATAGCCACTAACCATTAAAATTCCCAGAAGTTAATATTTTGACAGTAACTATTACCCATGGGTTCATAATATTCTGGTTCGTTTAATATGACTCTTTCTCTTCATTTGTTATCTGTTCATGCTTTTGAAAAAAGGAAAATAAATAAATTATATACATACAAACATACATACATACACACACACACACACATATATATATATATATATATAAAGATAATTGCATTTGGACCTGCTCATCTCCTACCTGTTCGTTCCGTGCATTCCTCCCTTACTCCGCTTCCCATTCACCGACTCGCCACAAATAGCCTCGCTAAACAACAACCAAGTTACGACCTAGCCTCCACGTGAACAAGTAGTCTCCAGCACTCACGTTCACCTTGTTTTTTCCTTCGACCGAAACCACCGCCGTTTCAGCCTAGCCGAAGCCTGTGACCATCGCCCTACAGACCACCTCACATCCTCCTCCACATTTGTGCTCATTGCCACCCCTATGTCGCAAGCAACGTACTTCCAGCCCTTGCTTTCCCGTATGTCCTCCTCCCCGCAAGCCTCCAGCCCTCCGCCTCTTCCCCTTCCTTCCACACCCACTTCACCAATAGTCAACAGCCGAGAAACACCTCTGTAACAACCCGGGTTTAGATGATTACCTGTAATATTAAATTATAATAGTGATTATAATTTAATATTGTGAAATAAAAATTAATTGGAGATTTAAAATTGTTTATTTTGAATAAACAATGGATTTAAAATGTGAAAATAAAGTTTTGAAACTTTATTTTTGATTGTTTCTGTTAAAATGTGCAAAATATGATTTTAATTTAAAGAAATGCAATAATTTTAATAATTATTGCCAAATTTTTCTTTTATATTTTTTTAAAAGAAGCATTTGATTTAAAATGTGGTTTATTATAAATAAAAATGAGAAATTTGGTTTAAAAATAAGTTTTGGTTATAAAAATGATGAAAGTATGATTTATTAAATTTAATTACACAAGGAAGTAATTTTATGTAATTTTTGAAGTTAAAAATGAAGTTTTATGTAATTATTATGTAATTTGTGCATTTAAAGTAAAATAAGAGTTTCTATTAGTGAAAATAAATTTTTAAAGTTAAATAATCTTTTATTTTGATGTAAAATAAATTTTTGGTACATAAGAATATGTTGTATGATTTTATAAAGTGAAAATATTGTATGTGTATAGTATAACTTGTGTGCATATTAGTGTAAAGGTGGATTTATGTGTTAATTTCTCTTTTAAGGCCAAATTAACTAATTTTTGGGATTAGTCCACTTAGAAACCTAACCAGAATACTTGAGAAATTTCTTTATCATTTGGTACGTACTGTAATTTCATCTTTCTCAAACAAAGAAAAAGAAATTCAACTCCTCTTTCAAAAAATAAAAACCAAAATCTCTAAATTTGCATAAATCTTTGTTGTAAATTATCAAATTAGGTCAATTTAGACAGGTAATTAACTTCTAAACCTAATTCCTTCATCAAATTTCAGTTTTGAAGATTATTTGATTGTTTGTAACTTTGTTTCGGCATTGCATGTCTTTGTACATTTCATTCTTAGGTTGTTGAAGCCTCTTGAAGCCATTCCAAAGCCAAAGCTCGCTTCTTTGCACCAAATTTGATCTTGCAGCTCAGGTATTTGAAAGGTGAGTACCAATCTCACAAAATCTAGTTTATGCAATGCCAAAAAAATCGCAAGTTGAAACCAAAATTTTGCTTAAAATTCGTTTTCGAATTGTTTTGATTGTGTAAACTGTTTTGAGTAGCACCTTTATGCAGTCATATCTCTCTATTATGACAACGAAATGCTGCTGGATTTTTTTGGATTGTAAACCATGTTTTGTAGATTAAGCATATAAAATTTCAGGTCATTTAGACCTATATAGCTTATAGAAATATACTGCCGAACTTTGATTCGTAGCATATTTTTGATCAAATTTTTACAGTAAAAACACTGCCTGGGTTCAAATTTGAGACATCATAACTTTATCTTAGCTTGTTAAAATTTCGTAATTATATTTTCATTTTCAATTATAAGTGTTAAAATTTATGCATACCAAATTTCAGGTCATTTCGACCTATGTAGCTTATAGAAATATGTTGTCGAACTTTGATTCGGAGCATGTTTATGCCCAGATTTTTACAGTGAAATCACTGCTTGGGTTCAACTTTGAGACATCATAACTTTTTTATAGCTTATTCAAATTGCGTGATTATTTTTCCAGTTTCAGGTATGAGTTTTAGACTTTATGCATACCAAATTTCAGGTCATTTCGAACTTTGTAGCTTATAGAAATATGCTGCTGAACTTTGATTCGGAGCATGTTTTTGCCCAGATTTTTACAGTGAAAACACTGCCTGGGTTCAACTTTGAGACATCATAAATTCCTCATACTTTGTCCAAATTGCATAATTCTTTATCCAGTTTAAAGTATAGGTGTTGAAATTTATGCGTGTTAAATTATAGATCATTCCGACCTATTTAGCCCATAGAAACATGCTGTCAAAATTTGAATTGGAGCATGTTTTGCTTCAGCAGTTGACAGTGAAATCTGGCTGTGAGTCCAACTTTGAAACTTTGAGGGATTATATCTCTCTCGTTTCTTATCCGATTGTATCCGTTCTTTTTTTATTTAAATTAGAGTTGTTGAACTCTATGCCTGCAAAATTTCAAGGCTTTTAAACCTCTATAACTAGTTGAAAATTTGCCTGGAACTTTGAATTGGAGCATGTTTTGCTCCAGCTAAACATTTGAATTGTTTTGCATGGATTTTTTTCGATGACATTTTTGATCGGCATGATCCTAAGATGGAAGAGCCAATATTACCACTTACCCGTATTTTAGATTGGTGAGTTTTTAGGAGATTTTCGTATGACGATTTTATGAATAATTTCATTGAATTTTTGTTGATTTATGTTGTTTCTTAGCACGTGCTTTCTAAACTATTTTCGGAAGATTTTTTTTAGCTTTTGAAATAAGTATTTTACAATATTTATAGTTACTTTAAAGCTAATAAAATTATTTATTCTCTATAATAAGAGAATTTCAAAGTTATTTTCCAAACGATTTCGAAAATAGTTTTAAAAGCTTGTTTTCTATAATAAATTATTTTATATATAAAAATACATGTTTTTGCACTATTTGAGCGAACGAGAAGGAGAATTAAACGATTTGGTAAAGCACGTGATATGGGACACGTGCGTTTACCTTTTTGGTTAATTCCTGACTTGTCTGTTTGAATGTTTTGACCTTCGGGTCGTGTTTGCCGATAAGATGAGGCAAATATTTTTACTGCTTTCTAGTGTGGCATTGACTAGCGGTTAGGAAACCATTAAATAAGAACGTGTGGTATGGGATGCACAGTTACCACTTTTCGAGTTCCTCTCTCGGAGTTTGTGACACATTCACGAGTGATTGCTAGTACTTAGACTGTTGGGTCGCTAATGGACTATTGGGTCCTATGTGTATATATATGGCTATTGGACTATCTATGGAATGTTGGGTCCTAAAGAGACTGTTGGTTCTCTTATGCACAAGTACTTGGTAGGCCGTTAGGCCATCCTATGGACTGCTAGGTCCTTTCCTTATATTGTGTTTTCTAGATTTCTTTGTGATGATTTCTAGAATTTTGATGACGTTTTTATATGTTTTCACCATAATCGCCTTTGTTGGCTTACTTATATAGCCTGAGTGCCATCACCTTTATTATATGGTGATTACATATGGTGTTTTGAACTCGAAGTCGAGTTCTATTTATATTGTGATTCATGTTTCTATATTTTGGAAATTTTGAGATTTATAATCTCCTATTTAGGAGATATCATTCGAGATAGCCATTATATTGGCTACCGATCTTGCCGATGATACGAGGCAATAATTTATGGATACTTGGATTTTATTATTGATGATTATTTAGTACTTACTCACTTAAGACCCTTATGACTTGATACTTAGCTTATATTCATATTATTTCTTCTCATTTGAGAAGAGTTGTTACCCCTTTATCCTTATATCATACTTCATCTTATATATGCTAATCAGTTGTTTAAGCTAGACTGACCCGTGTATTTTATATACTTGGGTCAGACCGAGTTGCAGGTTAGGTCTTTTGGGGTTTTGCTTAGTTGTTCACTTTGGACTCATCTATCAGCGTTTTGGATTAGTCGCATAGTTTTTGTGTAGTTACTTTGTTGTATGACATACTTATGTATATTCTTTTATGGGACTGATGTATGTATATATTGTGGTTGTCATACCACTTCTGACACTATGTATTATATCTGATGTATATGTATGTATTCGATTATGTTTGTTGTTCTATGATCTGTGTTATCTATATTGTGTTTTGTTAGAATAGATACTATAGCCACCATAGCTTTGTATTAAGCATTTATTGAATATGTCGATCCACTTGAGAATGAAAAAAAATGGAGCACCAAATCGACGTATTTAATAGATGTTTAAGACAAAGCTATGGATGGTCGCTCCTAACCAGCCCTATTCTCTACATTAGCAGACATTATTACTCAGTAATACTCTTTGTTAATGTGGGTCTCGGGGTGGGGCGTCACAACCTCCCTCCGCGGCCCATGACCACTGCAAGTTCTCTGCCTCACCGAAGCACTCCCTTGCCCTCCACGTCAGCCCACTTCCCACCACCCTGTCTCCTCTGTGCGACTGGAGAGCAGCACCACGCCCAGAAACCCACCCTATCTTCCCTCCTTGAACCTCCACCTGTGTGCCTCCATCACAGTCCATCAGCCGCCTCCTCCTTCATATAAAAAAGAATATGTGTAAAGTCGCATGCATATATGAGAAAAAAATTACTCAGCCACCTTCATCAGTCAGCTTAGCCGAACACCCTCCACACAACCCATCTTCATCTTTGTTTGCCTCGTCCGCCACCTATAACTGCCGCGTCACACATCCCTGGTCGTAGGCTGCATGTGCAGTCGCCACTCCACTGCCTTGCAACCAAGCTTTTAAATGTGTATTTGGGGTATTTTGATTTGTATATATAATTATATTTTAATAAATATTGTATATTAAAAAAAAGATATATATATATATATATATTGATATAATATGTTTAAAGTATTTACTTAAATGTATGTTAATATTTTCAAATAAATGTTTAGATGTGTTTAAGAAATAATGATTTTGAAATATAATATATATAAAGATTTTATTTTAATATGTGTTTAAATTAAATATTGATTTTAAAATAGTGAAAATAAGGGACACATCCCTAAAATCAAACTTAATACACAAAACATCCTCCTCATAAAAAAGATATAAATTACATCCTTATTTTAAATACTACAATTTTCTTCCTTACAATACCCTTATTCTCCATTGCACCAATGTTGATTCTTCATATATGGGTGTTATTCTCACATCCATAATTAAAATTTGCACCCCATTAATTATCAATCTTTAAAATGCAATAACTTCCTGTAGAAACGACGGATTAACCAACCGTTTTCACCATTAAATCATAAATTTTATTATCTTTCAAACGAGTTGCATTGTGCATATGTAAAAAAACAAGTGGTATGGTTGCAGACATTTTAGCAACTATATGAAATAATTGCAAACATGTCTGCAATTATACCATATAATTGCAGACATGCATACATTTCTGCAATAAATGCAATAATTATAGACATGTCTGCAATTATACCATATAATTGCAAACATGTCTGCAACTATATGCAATAGTTGCACTCTGCAACTATATGCAATAATTGCAGACATGTCTGCAATTATACGCAATAGTTGCAACTGTATACAATAATTGTAGACAAGTTCGCAATTATACCATATAATTGCAGAAATGTCTGCAATTATTTGCAATAGTTGCAACTGTATGCAATAATTGCAGACATGTCTGCAATTATACAATATAATTGCAGAAATGTTTGCAATTATATGCAATAGCTGCAGACACTTCTGCAGATATATGCAATAATTGCACATGTCTGCAATTATACCATATAATTGCAAAAATATCTGCAATAGTTGCAGATTTGGGGAAAAATTAAACATATTTAAAATTTGCAGAATTGTCTGCAAATATATGAAATAATTGCATCTTTATTGCAAATATGATTTTTTTGGTATCAACAATGGATCTCATTTTAAAGATCATAAATTTTTTGATTTTTTGGTGAGAACGGTATGCTGATTCGATGTTTCTACAGAAAGTTATATGCATTTGAAATGTTGAAAACGTAAAGGGTATTTCGGTCTTTGTGCACGCATGAATTTGAAAACAAGGACCGAAAACTTATTAAAAAAATGGAGGGATGTTTTGTGTATTTTCAAACCTTACCTGGAATGTATGCCAAACGCACCTTTTAAAATATATATATATAAAGAGATTTTATTTTGATATGTGTTTAAAATTGAATATTAATTTTATGATAAAAATATATAGTATATATATATATATATTATTTTCATCGATCTTGTCCACCTTGCTTTGCTCTGGGATTTGATGGTTGGATTGGTTGATTGTCGAGTTTGTGATTCAATTCGTAGCTTGTCGTGTTGTCTAAATTCTCCAGCCTTGAAAGGTGAGCGATCACTCACGATTAACATTCTTATATTTAGTAAATTTAATTCATGCGAAATGATGATTGAAATATGTTGTTAAATTTGAATTTGTTGGAATTAAATCGTTTAAATATGATATGATATTAATTGCATTTGTTCCCCTATTATAATTGACATTATTGACACCAATAACCTGTTAATATGTGTATATCATATTTAATTTGACAATTTTGATCATATTTGTCATTGATATGCTATGTTATTTTATGCTATTATTTTTATTTATTCTCACTCTGCAAGTTCCCTATTAGTTAGAAATCCCTATGGGTTGAAGTGATATATACCCGAACGATATTATAGATTAGGGAAAATCGTTATGGGTTGAAATGATAAACCTAAGCGATTTTAGTGATTTTAAATTTTGGGATTGCAGGTTGAAATGATATATACCCATAAAATATTAAAATTAAATTGCGGATTGAAATGATAAATATCTATATCACTTAACCATTGAATAGAAAACTATATACGGACACTATTGGTCTTTTTAAATGATGTCCAAATTTTTGAAAAGGAGAAATATATGTGTATTGATTTTCAGAATATAATATAAAGATATTTTAATTTTAATATACATGTAAAATTTAGATTTTAAATTATATGTTTTGAAAATTTTAAAATTATAAGTTAAGCTGCGAAAATGTGAATTTTAAGACTTTACTTATATTTTATTATTTTTAATAGATATAAAAAAGATTTAATAAATTTAATAATAAGATTTAATTTAATAAAATTTAATTCAATAAAATTTAATTTAATTATTATATATAATATGTTAAATTATTTATCTAAAATTATATTAAAATTTTAAAAAATAGATTTTGTAATAACTTTAATAATAGAGGTTGGAAAGATAAATTAAAGTTGGCTTGAAATTTAAATGGGTTAATAATTGAATTTAATGATTTGGAACTTATTTATTTTGAGATTTTAAAGATATGAATTTATAACTTGATAACCCGATTTTAATTGAAGGTGATTAAATGAATATTTTCAAATATAAATAAAATTAAAATTGGATATTTAATTTTGAGTTAAATTGGAAATTTGAGATTTTATTTAAATGTTATAAAAAATGATTAAATGAATAATTTCAAATCTAAATAAAATTAAAGTTGAATTTTTGAAATATAAATGGAATGTATCAAAATTGAGTTATTGTGAATTGTTTGAATATTTAAACTTTGAAACCTATTGAATTGGGAGCGGTATAAATTTGAAGTTCAAACCCGGATTTGAAATCGATATAAATTAAAAATGGTTTAATGAGAAATTGAATTGATTTCTGAAATTGGAAGAAACAATTCTAACTTGAAACTATTTTCGATATAAACTCTTTTAATATATAAGCCATTTTAAATATATATACTATTTTAATCTATAACCTATTTTTAAATATAAACTATTTTTAATTTATAACTATTTCAATATATAAACTATTTTCAATATTTAAACTGTTTATGTTGGAATTGTTATAATTTAGATTTAATGGATTAAAATGTGAATACTTGATATGATGGTTTAGCCTATTTTGAGAATTTGATTTCGGAAGTGATATGATTTTTGAAATGAATATGATATTTTGATATGAAGTATGAACTGTTTAAAATATAAAATGACAATGGTGTGAAATAAGCATTTGGTTATTAAAGAGACCGGGATCAGATATTGTCATACTCTCTGCCAATACCGAAAACTACTTGAACAACTGTGCACGTGGTGGACAATCCAAAACGAAGTAGGATGGTTTGGCGAATGATTCTGTATGAGTTATTTATGCAGCCCTGACTCCCGCGAGTCAGCTTGATGTGGCTAAAACAAGAGTATACCAGGGAAAAGTGAGGTCGCACCTCCGATCGAGCATGCTTCTTCGATACCATTCTATTACTTTGTGATTTGATTGGGTGCACCATTGATTTTGGGAGTGTATTTCGAGGTGGGCGGTAGTAGCTACTTTGCATTACCACCGGCCCGGTTCTGCAAAATGGTAGAATCCACCCTAGGCATTGCCACGCGTGCCTTGCCGCGCCCTATACGAGTTTGGTTTGTACCGTACCTATAGAGTGCCCTCTGATAGCCCTTCAATTTACGGAGGAATTATGGTACTATATAAACTACGAGAATATATAAAATGTGTTAATGGGGAAATTGGTAACGCTTTAACGCTATTTTAATATTTTACTTTACTGTAGACATTATTGATGTAGCGTATTGTACTATGTATGTAGATAGTTTAACAGATCCTTAAAGGATGGAATCCCAAACATCCTTTAAGTTATTTGCATTTCACTTGACATTTCACGTGAGTTGATTTTCTGGTATAAGAATGTTAATCCTGACTCGAGTGTTTTGTGTTTTTCTTTATGCTTGGGTCAGACTGAGTGTCACAGTATTTGAGACTCACTTTTGGAGCTTGGAGCTTTACTTGGAGATCTATCTCTATACATTTAGCTATTCAGTTATTTCTAGTTTTTTATGTTCAGACTTTCCATTTGCTTTTGTAATAGTGACTACTTTGTATTTGAGATTTTCTGTTGTATCTTGTATTATGCTCTGATGTTCTATAGTAGATTCATGAACTACTATTTATCTATTTTGCTGCTTATTGTTATAATACTCTGTGTTTGTGATTGATTTATTTACTGTATATGCTAAGTTTTGCCAAACATAAATTAATAATCTATTGTTTTAAGCAATTCAAGTCCGATATGTGTGTATGATTGTTGATTTGAATGGTTCGAAAAAGCTGGTCGTTATAGTTACAAGAAGAAGATTGGATTAATGTATGAGTTACATACGTATTTATATCGCATATTCCTACACTTAATTATATTATATTTAAGTGTATTATTGGGCAATAATCTTTTACACTAGATGTAGTCTAACCCGCGAATTGCATTGCTTTCTTTTATGACAATATTTTGGTACTCTCACGGGTATGTTGAGAGTTAGATTGTGTGTATTTTTGCTATAACATATGGACATTCAACAGAGGCCATCTGGGGATATGTTATTATCTATTTATGTTTTCAATTTTTTAATCAATCTACATTTTACTTATGAGACATTTCGTAACTATTATTTAGTACTCAGTTATATGTTCGAAGTTGTGATGTACTCTGATTAGTATGTCAATTTAGTTTACTTCTCTTTTTATAGATTTCACATTTAATCTATCATGGTCATGTGTTTATTCAGTATTATATGTTATGTTTCTCCATGAGATGTTACATGTAGATTGTGATGGTAGATCGTTCTGTGTTATTTTTTTAAATAGACACTCTCCATTTTCGTCATCTCGAATTAGATATTGCACCAAAGTGCCATCGACTTTAATGTCGGGAGTGGTAGGTTACCATAATTGGACTATCGTGCCAATAGTATAGCGTTATCTTCTACCCACTCTCATCATGTCCTATGGTCACCAATGCCTCTCACAATCCAATACCACTACATGTTTCTCAAACCCATCCATAGAAGAACAATACTGTATACACCAAAACTAAGCACAAAACAAATCAAATACAAACAAGAAACCAAGACTTGATAATTTGACATCATTGCAAATCACAGACAAACTAGTTGATCCACCTTTTAGATTTTGACACCACCAGAGGGGTGTGAACCAAAAAAAATTTAAGAGCTTATATATCAACTAGTTCACTTGGTATGAAATAATCCCTATATCAGATAAAAATTATATCATGAATGTGATAAAATAAAAGCATAACTTCTGAAGTGTCGCCCTTCCCCTTCTATTTCACTATGGGCGCGGTTAATGAAGTTAGAGCAACATTTGATGCCCAAGCCTTAGCAACCTGATTATCAGTAACAAATGTTTGACAATCCTTTCTTTATACTATGGTTGGTTGCTTGAAATACTTCACTTTCTCCTTGCACTACTTAGCAACGTGTCTCTTTTCACTACACTTGCGGTAACACATCTTAGTTTTATCTTTCTTTTGCTCACAACATTTATTCAGTTTCTTTCGACATTTACCATTTCATTAGATTGTTATCTTTCCACCAATTTGCAGTTTATTTTCCACTAATTTGTAGTATAGACAAAATATAATGAAACAAAAATATAAAATAAGAGAGATGGTAGTATAGTAGAAAAAGGGCGCCATAGATAAATCATATAGTTTTAGTGTACATAAGATCCCAAATGTCCAAATGAAGATAAATGAGTCATAACATATCTCAATATTGTTTGTGTCAATTTTTTATATAAACACCTAATTATTTATTTTAGATTATTTCTAGATCTAAAGGATATTTAAATTGACTTTACCATTGAGATCTTATTATAACTTGTAACGACCCGGAATTTTGGACGTTTAGTTTTGAACATTTAAGTTATTTTAAATGTTGAATTTGAATTTCTGAAATGGTTCAAAATTCCAAATATAGTGATTAATTGGATTTGGTAAATATAAATTTAATATTTGGAAATTGGGCAAATATGTGAATTTGGAAATAAATGGACATGGAAATGATTTCTAAAATTTATTAAAATTTTATTTAGATTAGAATTAAAATATGGACATTTGAATGGGAGTAAAAGTCGATAAAATAAAAGATTGAAAATTTATATATTAATTAATTTAATAGTGAAATTTAATATATGGTAATAGTGTAAATAATGAAATTTTGATTTAATATAAATCGGAATGATTTCTAACATGGATATAAATTCTATTTGAATTATAATGGAGTTAGTAAGTTTTAAAAATCAAAATTTTAAACGATTTCGACGATTTTGAAAATCGCTCGATTTAATCGACGCGTTAAAATAGCCTTCCGAGGCATAGTCTCGGAATTCGACGAAACAAGTTCCATTAGATCCGTAATAGTATCTTATTATCGGATTTTAAATTTCGTAGCGTTTGGAGTTACCGTTTGAGCGTACGAAATAGAAACGTGTTGAAATAAATATCGAAAATTTAATATTTTAATTCGATTCAAAAAACTATCTTCCACATACGATCGAATTAGGCCCCGAAACTTGTTCCATTGTGTTCGGAATAGGGGTAAAACATTATAAACGCAAGGTGGCATGTCTCGATTGGAATTCGTTGAAAAAGCACGTTAAAATTGAAAATAATAATAAAATAATATATAATCCTATATATATACAGGCATGAATAGTAAAACCTAGGTCACTCTCAACCGCCACCTGTTTTCATTTTAATTGTCGAAAACGAACGATCTTCCTCCTCGAATTCCACCAAATCCATCAACTTTCATCGAAATCTTCCTAAAGCAATATTGTAGAGCACTCCATGATCTAGATATCCAACGGTCGAGATCATGTTTGGCGTGATGGATCGCTGTGATTTGGGACGTGTTCATCTTCAATTCGAATGTAAATATCACAGCATCGACGGCACGAGATGCGACCGGATCTGGGTCGTAAGTGGCGGCGAGACCGAGTTTTCGCGTGGTGGTGTTGGATCATCTTTTAGGTGATCGTGTTGGTCGTGGCGATGGTTTGTAAGGGGGCGGCTGGTGGGTTCCAAGCCTGAGCAAACGAAGAAGAAGGAATAGCAAAAGGTATGGCCTGGATTTTGTATAGCAAATGAACGGCCAGATTCGTTTATTTTTATTAAAAAAATTGAAAATTTTATATTGTTTTAAAAATCATAAATCTTATAAACTGCATATCTCATGCATACGAGGTCGGAATCGGACGAAACAAGCGGCGCCAGAATCGCAGCGACAAGCAATACGCAGTGGAATAGATCTAGAGTCGATCGGAGCTAGCGAAAGTTTTAGGTTAAATCGAACGTGCTCGATTTAATTTAAAATTTGAGCGTTTGGCGAATTAAAATCAAGGTGAGTTAATTTCACTCAATTTTGGATTGCTGGTGATAAATTTTAAGTGGTTGAAAAATCTATAAATGATTATTTGGTTAAATCAATGAATTATTCAATTGGATATGATATTATATATAATAGTATATATATTGGAGTAATTGATATTCCCGCATATATATAGCGGATGAGACCCTATGCACCCCGCATAATAGCGGATGACCCTATATACCGCGATGTTCCGCCTCAAAGCGGAATTGGTATTTTTATGTTGTGCTAACATCTATGGATGTAGGGAAACAAGTTGGTGGGATCCAACTGGAATCCTTAAAAATGTAAAATTTAATTTCATATATAGTGATATATGTTGTTTGAATAATCTATGATAGGTTATTGTGTGATTTGGATTGATTGGATTTTATGGTAGTTAACCTGGATTTTTGGTGTTTTTAAATACCAATAAAAAATATGTTTTAAATTGGTAAAGAATGGTAAATAGGAATTTTGAAGTAAAATGTTTATATAGAGTTTTGGGATAAGTCTATTGGATAGAGTAAATGGTTTTGAAATTGTAGTGTAACTATTTCGTTATTGTGAATAGGAATTTGGAATAAAGTTTATAAAAGAATATTTATAGTAAATGCTAAGTGGCACTTGTTTAAATAAAGGAGGTTTTAAAATCGAGATTTTTAATAAATCGGAAGGATAGAAGTGAATTTGGAAATAGGTATAAAATTGGTTATACCGGAACTCAAGTAAGGTTTTCCAAATTTACGAAGTGAAAATAAAATCGAGGAATTTGGGCTTGTTTTAAAAGAAGGATTTTTAATTATTAACTCGGTAATTTTAAAAGTATTAAAAATATTCGGGAAATTAGTCATTTAATTATTTTAAATTGTTAAAGCATATTTAATTATTAATCAGTAGTCTTAAAATGAGTGTTAAAGATTTATTATTATTTAAGCATTAGTCAGCATTATTATTTTTAAAGATAAATTGTTAAATATTTATATGGCTTTGTATAATAGCTTTTATTTAAATACATTTACCTAGATTAAATATGAAAATTTATTTTAGAATTTATAAGCATTATTTTTAAGAAACTTTTAAATAATGTTTTCAGGAAGTAATGGCATACTCGCATGGCGTAAATCGGAGGCAGTGAGTGCCTGCAGTTAAGTCTTCGATTTCTCTGGGATAGAGAAGTAACCATTGAGCTGTGATCCATGGATTGATACCGCAGCGGTACTTTCCTCATTAATTTAAAAGGGTTTTCAAATATTTTTGAAAAGGATGATATGGGAATATACTAAATTTGATAAGATAAGTATATACTTTTGGATAAAGAGATTTAATTTATTTAAAATTTAAATTAAATAAGACTTGGTGTTTCTCAGTGAAAAGGAGTATTTGGTTGAATTAATTTGTTTATTTGACAGTTAAATAACCGACTATCAAATCTGGACCTAAATATAACTTTGGAGATATCTAGAAGAAGCACGGGATTATATGGTACAGTTGCCGTTCGAGGTGCTATACTGTATGTGTAAACTCGTTGGTTTTTCTAGGACGTTGATAAGGAAATCCGTCCACTAACGGTTAGGAGGTGATCTCCGATCTTACTTCGTTTGTTTATTTCCTAAAGAACCAGGGTTGAGTTTACCGGAAATAGCGAACGTTGTTTTGAAGAGACCAGGATCGGATAAGTTATCTGAAAACCACTTCAATCCAACGAGTACGTTTTCGAAATGAAGACAAGAGCATGGAGTTGAAGATGGAGCGGTGAAGTGCAAGGGCTAATCGCTACTAATCCTAAGGGTGATTCAAAAATGGATGTAGTAGGAATAGTACTTTCGGTTCAGTACGGACCTAGAGCGGACTTGTGTGGATGAATGCTATCGGTACATTGTCATTGGAGGACAATGAGCATTCTAAGAGAATATTTCTAAAAGGTA
Source organism: Allium fistulosum (assembly GCA_030737815.1). Taxonomy (NCBI): domain Eukaryota; kingdom Viridiplantae; phylum Streptophyta; class Magnoliopsida; order Asparagales; family Amaryllidaceae; genus Allium; species Allium fistulosum. The sequence continues at coordinate 270,157,948 of CM060906.1, read as the reverse complement.
ATCGTAGCCTCTAGCCTCATCAACTGGGAATGACTGAAAATCAGGGGGGATGCAGCAAGGCTAAGTGGGTCGCACCCAAGTAGGGTATGTTTATCACCCTTCTAGATAACCTCGGATATTATTTTATTACTACGATGTATGGAAGGAGCTAGAAAGAGGGTGGGAACACCTAGGGTGATAGCATATTCGGTCTATCCAGGTCAAGGTTAATCTGGTCTTGTGTAGCAGGGGATCCTGACGTGGTCCTCGGTACACTATTCTAGACGTGTAGTGTGACAGGTGGTACCCCAGTGCCTAGTCATTCAGTTGGAATCCATTCTCCAATAAGCGCCGTACGGTTTTGATTGTGCCCAACTGTAACGACCCGTATTTTTACGGATCGAATGATTGTAACCGGTGTTATTAGGATGTTAGTGTTGTTGATTCATTCAGAATTAGATCGTCCATAAGTTGGACCGTTCAGAGGTTAAGACGACTAGAGCTTGAGTAGTGTAGAAGTTAGGTCGTTCGAAGACAAGCCGTGTTGTAGCTTAAGTCGTGTAGAAGTTGATTCGAGTGGTAGCTTAGGTCGGGTGGTAGCTTAGGTCGTGGAGCGACTTAAGAGATAGAAGAGACCTAAGGAGTTTGGTTGTGTTGGATCTTAGGTCGTGAAGGAGGTTAGGTCGTGGAGCGACTTAAGGAGTAGACGACTTAAGGGGTAGACGACTTAAGAGATTAGAGCGACTTATAAGGAGTTGGCGACTTAAGAGAGTCGGCGACTTAAGGGTTAGCGGCATAGGAGTAGCGACTTAGGAGACTGGGCGAGTTAACGACCTAAGAAAGTTGGGTCGTGGACGAGTTAAGGTTAAGTCGTTGGGTCGTAAGTCGTAAGTCGTTAAGTCGTCCAAACAACTTAGGTAGAAATGCGGCAGTGTGTTGAGTCGCTAAGTCGTATCCCGTTGAGTCCTGGTTCGTGCGCGCGTGTGTTATGGCGTAGGTTGTAGGATCTACTAAGTCGTAGGTCGTAGGATCTGCTAAGTCGTAGGTCGTGGGATCTGCTAAGTCGTAGGTCATGGGAGTTAAGTCGTGGATGACTTAAGGAGGGGCGAACGACTTAAGGAAAACAGCCTATAAATACGGGGGTTTTCTTCACTTTTTGGGATCCAGATTTTTTGTAGCGATGAAGTCCTGCCATTTTGAGAGCTCGAGTGCTGTACTTCTTCATTTCTTTTCTCCACTCTAATCTTGTGATTCCTTCCATCCAAATCGAAAATCAAATCGAAGATCCAAGAGCTTAGATTGAAGATCTACATCCATCGAAGAGAGATTTCATCGTTTGAAGCGGAATTTTGGCGGATCAAGTTAGATTCTTCTCTATCCAGATCTGAAGTGTGTTGCTTTTAAGGTGTTTAGGAGATTTGGTGAGTGGTGGTTATCTCTCATACGGATCCAAAGAAGTATATCGGATTGATGGCTTGATTTGGTGTTAACATAGTGATTTTCATGCATTTTCGTAAACTTAAGTATAGATCCATTGTTCATGATGATTTGACCTCCATTTTACTATATGTTAATCTATGCAAGTTCATTCATCAAGTTGTAGTGATATTTCTCATGTTTCATGCTTGTTAGATTTGGACTCTTTATTTACAAAATTGCCATTTTAGTTATAATTACTTTTAGATCTTGTTTGCATGATTGATTACTTGGATTAATGATTGATTTGATTGATTGTTATAAATTAGTTGATTAGTTGTTGGATTTAGACAAGAGGGTCGAAGATGATTCAAAAGCTAAGGGAAAGGCTCTTGGATTGGAAAAGCTGCTCGTGGCATATGTGGCGGATGATGAAGCTCATATGGATAGATTTGATGATGATGTTGAGATGAGGCTTTGCTATGATGAGATGAAGCAAGGCATGATGTGAGATATCTTTGGTTTAATCCAGATGGGATCATTCCAAGCATGTTGATAACTCGGTGAAATGGTTCGAGTGTGAGAATAATGGTGGCTCGAGAGGCGCTTGAGCTAGTATGAGAATAGTCGTCGAGGAGGATGACTAGAAGGCTGAGATTTCATCATTGTTGAAGGTTCTAGCAGGCTCAAAGCAAGAGTACGCTGGGCAGATTCGATAGTCCCAAAAGACTACAGTTGGTAGTCGAGTACTCTGGGCAGATTCGATAGTCCTAGGCACGGGTTGCAACGACGTGTGGAGTTCTGTCTAGAACCGGGGTTACCATTGGCCCTTGACGGACGGCTGAAATAATGTGCCAGTCATTCAATTAACGGTGGTATCGAAGCAATGATAACAGTGATAGCCAGAGTCATGGATGTTTGGTTGTATCGTCATTCGGTCTCAAGAGCGATATTTTCTGGGTGCTTATCTGATCTTGGTTTAGGCCTTGGGGGTTTGTGCTTGGAAAACATCGACCTTGACTCGAGTGATAATTGCTTTACTTTAAATGTATGCTTTGCTATGTTTATTTCTGCTTAGTGTGTCTGGGGGCTATCACTGTAGAAAGAGGTGGAGTGGGAGGGTTGGATTCCTATTCCTTTTACCTTTATGCTCTTTTGGTATGTTGTTAGTTAATTTACCGCTCACTAAGACTGTTGTCTGACTCAAGGTTTTATGTTCAACTCTTATTACCTTGGGTTGTTCATCCATTTTGGGATGGGCAGACTAGGTAGTAGGTGACAGGTGCAGTTCTTAGTTTCCGACGATGCTGATGACGAAGACGAGCTGGAGGCTTGCATATTATTTTCTTACGATATGTACTAGATGTTCCGCTGCTTGTATAATTCTCTGAGTGTTATGTAGTGAGGCTTGATGTATTGACTATTCAGATGTTTGTATTCAACTATTATGAAGCTTAATTGATGAGATTCTATTTTGTGAAACTTCACTATATATATTCTATATTGTATTTTATCCATGCGCTGTGAGTAATACGATAGATTCTGATGTTTTAACTTACCTTGGTGATCGTCCATGGCTGCCTGGCACACCTTACAGCGCACTATTTTCCTTGTTCAGTGCAGGGGTCATGGGCGGTCGTCACATTTGGTATCAGAGCATTGGTTAATCGATTTTACCCAACGCTCGCTGACGTAACTACGTATGAGAGACGTAATTTTATTTTGATGGATGATTACTATATATAATATAGTAGCTTAGAAGGATTTGAAACCCTTATGCAGTTGTTCTCAAGGTGTATTAATCATTCCTTTTATAGATATTAAGAATGAGTCGAAGAGGGAGACCAGCTGCTAGGGAAGGTCGTGCTACTGAGGGGGCTGCTGATTATGCTGCTATGTTCGAGGCTATGATGACTTCGATCATGAGAAGGACGCCAGCTCCGGGGCCAGCAGTGGATGTTGGAGTTCAAGTTCAAACTCCAAAACCGGTGGATTTTGCTAAGCTATGTAAAGATTATACTACTCTTGGAGGAAAGGTTTTCTTGGGAACAGAGTCGACCATTGAAGTTCAGAGATGGATAGATGCTTGTAGAAGAATCTTTGGTGACTTGGGAATCGAGGATGCAACCAAAAGGAAGCTCGCATCAAGACAGCTTCAAGGAAGAGCTTCTGATTGGTGGAACTCTATCACCATTGATACTCCGGAGGAAGAAATTACTTGGGTGCAATTCCAAGCCAGATTTGAAGCTAAGTTCATTTCTACAGCTTAGAAATCTGTTCTGTTCAAGAAGTTTGTGGAGCTCAAGCAAGGTGGAAGACCAGTTCTTGAGTATGTTTCTGAGTTTGAAGCTTTGTCCAAGTATGCCCGATCGTATATTGAATCTCCTTACTAGAAGAACGAGAAGTTTGTGACAGGCTTGGACAGTTATCTTGGGAGGCAGTTGGTGGATCATTTGGACGATCCATTTGAGGAGCTTGTAGAGAAGGCTCTCAGGCACGAGAATCTGTTTCCTAAAGAAGGATCTGTTGTTGCTATGACCAAGGAGGATTCTAAACCACAGCAAGGTGGAAACAAGAAGAGGAAGCAGCAGCGGCAAAAGGGTAAGGATGGCCAGAAGAAGCCGAAGGGCAAAGTGACCTGCTACAATTGTCGGCAGAAGGGCTATTTTTCCAGAGATTGTAAGAATCCAAAGGTGCCGGTGAAGTGCCACAACTGTGACAAGCCGGGGCATGTTAAGAAGAATTGTCCAGAACCGCGGAGGGACAAGCAGATTGTGTAAGCTTATGCTTTGGGGGCTGTTCCATCATCTACAAAAGCTCCTACCGCTGAAGAGAAAGGAAAGAGTGTGGTGGTTCAAGGTACTCTTTCCATATGTGGTGTTCCAGTTAGAGTGTTATTCGATACTGGGGCGTCGCATTCTTTTGTTTGTAATGAACTGGTAGGCCAGTTGGGTTTAGAATCGGATATCGTTGATAGGCCATTGGTTGTGACTAATCCAGTTGGGGGTTCGTCTTGTCTGTGTATGTTATGCCGTGGTCTGATTGTATTGAGTCATGATTGCTCTTTTGTTTGTGATTGTTTTGTTCTGAACTTTGCGGGGTTCGGAATTATTTTGGGAATGGACTGGCTTAGGAAGTATGCGGCAAATGTTGATTGTGAAAGGTTGGAGGTGACAGTCGAGAATGTGGAAGGGCGAAAGGTTGTGATACGATGTAAGCATGAGGAAGGCGTCTTCATGAGCTTCATGTATTCGCTGGTTGTTCCACGGGATGGACTGTCATCGGTGCCAATCGCTAATGGATTTGAGGATGTCTTTGATGAGGTCAAAGGGTTACCGCCGCATAGAGAGATCGAGTTTCGTATCGATTTAGTTGAAGGAGCCAGACCTGTTGTGATGCCTCTTAGGCGGATGGCGCCTAGGGAACAGCAAGAGTTGAAGGTGCAGGTTGATGATCTTTTGTAGAAAGGATTCATTCGGCGTAGTGTGTCCGAATGGGGTGCACCAGTTGTGTTTGTAACCAAAGCAGATGGATCGTTGAGGTTGTGTGTGGATTATCGTGAGCTGAATAAAGTGACTAAGAAGAACAAGTATCCATTGCCGAGAATATATGACTTGTTTGATCAGCTTCACGAAGCTAAGGTGTTTTCTCAGATGGATTTGGCAATGGGATTTCACCAGTTAAGAGTGGCTAAGGATAGTGTGCCGAAGACTGCTTTTAGGACACCATCCAGTTTCTTTGAGTGGCTGGTAATGCCGTTTGGATTGACCAATGCACCAGCATATTTTGTGGATCTTATGAATAGAGTGTTCAGAGATCAGTTGAACAAGTTCGTACTAGTGTTCGTGGATGATATTTTGATTTATTCCAGAACTGAAGAAGAGCACAAGACGCACTTGCGTATTGTTTGGGAAATCCTACGGAAACATCAGCTGAAGGCTAAGTTTTCGAAGTGTCACTTCTGGAAGAGCGAAGTGAGGTTCTTAGGCCATATTATCTCTGGAAGCGGAATAGCGGTTGATCCCGCCAAGATAGCAGCAATCCAAGATTGGGTTAGACCTAAGAATGCATCTGATGTGAGAAGTTTTCTTGGATTAGCAGGATACCATCGTCGATTTATCAAAGACTTTTCCAAGGTGGCTGCACCATTAACAGGATTGACGAAAAAGAATCAAGTATTCAGATGGGATGCTAAGTGTGAGCAAGCTTTTGGAATTCTAAAAGAGCGACTGACAAGTGCTCCTGTTTTGACTATTCCAAGTGGAAATGATGAGATGGTAGTTTATACCGATGCATGTGGTACTGGACTTGGGGCAGTGCTAATGCAGAAGGGTAAAGTTGTTGCGTATGCAAGTCGACAACTAAAGCCACATGAAAGGAATTATCCGACTCATGATTTGGAGTTGGCGGAGATTGTATTTGCTTTGAAGATGTGGAGACATTATCTATTGGGAGTTCGATTCGAGTTGTTTACAAATCATAAGTCGTTGAAGTATCTTTTCTCCCAAAAGGATTTGAATCTTAGGCAGCAACGATGGCTAGAGTTTTTGGCATCATATGATTTTAGTATAGCCTATACTCCGGGAAAGGGTAACGCAGTGGCAGATGCGTTAAGTCGAAGACATGCAGAATTGGGAGCCATGTTTTCAGAATGGAAGAATCTCGAGTATTTAGCTGGATTTGATTTCACGCCCAGATGTGAATTGGAACCTGAGATGTTGGCAAACTTATCAATAAGACCAACTCTTGTGGAAAGAATTGGTGAGAGTCAAAAGCGAGACGATAAGCTTGTCAAGATTATCCGTGATTTGGAATCTGGATTGGACCCAGAAAAGGATAAAGGATTCGAGGTCGATCGAGAGGGTTGGCTTCGGAAGCAAGGACGACTAGTTGTTCCCGATATAGATGAATTGAGAAATGAAGTTCTGAAGGAAAGTCATCACTCGAAGCTGACAATTCATCCAGGTGGAAATAAGATGTATCGAGATATGAATAGAACTTATTACTGGGAAGGTATGAAGAAGGATGATGGAAATTTTATTTCCAAGTGCATGAACTGCCAGTTGGTAAAAGCTGAGCAAAAGAAGCCCAGTGGATTTCTTCAGCCATTAGAAGTTCCTACATGGAAGTGGGAGCAAATATCGATGGACTTTATTGATGGGCTACCTAGAACAAGAACGGGAAATGAAGGGATTTGGGTCATAGTGGATCGTCTGATTAAGAGTGCAAGATTCATTCCTGTTCGATCAACCAGGACTGCATCAAAGTTGGCTGAGTTGTATGTTAAGTGGATAGTTTGATTCCATGGTATTCCGAAAAGTATAGTGAGTGATCGAGACCCATTGTTCACTAGTGGATTTTGGAAGAGCTTTTAGGAAGTTTTGGGAACTGAACTGTGTTTGAGTACAGCTTATCACCCCCAAATAGATGGTCAGACCGAGAGAGTCAATCGAGTTTTGGAAGATCTCCTTAGAGCTTGTGTTTTAGATTTCGGAGGATCATGGAAAGATCACCTTCATTTGGTGGAATTTTTGTATAATAACAGTTACCAGTCAAGCATTGGTATGGCACCGTACGAGGCATTGTATGTAAGACCGTGTAACTCTCCGACATGTTGGTTGGAAACAGGAGAAAAATTGATACTTGGGCCGAAAATGATTCGACAGACTTCAGATTGCATAGAAATCATTCGGCAACGAATGAAGGCAGCCCAAGACCGTCAGAAAAGTTATGCCGATAAGCGTCGTAAGGATTTGGAATTCGACATAGGTGATATGGTTTTTGTGAAGATTTCTCCACTGAAGAATGTTATTCGATTCGGGAAGAAAGGAAAATTGACTCCGAGATTTGTTGGACCATTCCCGATCATCGAGCGAATTGGAAAGCTCGCCTATAAATTGGAGTTACCAGAAAAGATGTTGGGTGTGCACAATGTTTTTCATGTATCATATCTACGGAAGTATGTGCACGACTCGAATACCGTGGTTTCTGCTGATAGCTGTGAAGATTTTGAGATTGATCCAGTTGATAAGAGACCTCGTAAGCCGCTTCGTGTTGTGGAAACTAACACGAAACAACTTAGGAGGAAGGTAGTTAGGTTGCTCAAGATACAATGGAGTGATGATGTTAACGACTGTACATGGGAGGTGGAAGAGAGGATGAAGGCAGCTCATCCTGAACTCTTCAAGGTATGGCCATAAGGTGTCGTGTCATCTCATGACATTGTAACTTGTTCTAGTTTTAGAATTCTGCATGCTAGGCTAGTAATTGGACGCATGGTTTGTTGATTGCTATGGATGGTAGGAATGCAGAATAGTTTTTGATTGCTCTTGTTTGTTTGGAATTTCGAGGGCGAAATTCCTAAGGGGGAGAGAATGTAACGACCCGTATTTTTACGGATCGAATGATTGTAACCGGTGTTATTAGGACGTTATTGTTGTTGATTCGTTCAGAATTAGATCGTCCATAAGTTAGACCGTTCAGAGGTTAAGACGACTACAGCTTGAGTCGTGTAGAAGTTAGGTCGTCCGGAGATAAGCCATGTTGTAGCTTAAGTCGTGTAGAAGTTGAGTCGAGTGGTAGCTTAGGTCGGGTGGTAGCTTAGATCGTGGAGCGACTTAAGAGATAGAAGAGACCTAAGGAGTTTGGTTGTGTTGGATCCTAGGTCGTGAAGGAGGTTAGGTCGTGGAGCGACTTAAGGAGTAGACCACTTAAGGGGTAGACGACTTAAGAGATTGGAGCGACTTATAAGGAGTTGGCGACTTAAGAGAGTCGGCGACTTAAGGGTTAGCGGCATAGGAGTAGCGACTTAGGAGACTGGGCGAGTTAACGACCTAAGAAAGTTGGGTCATGGACGAGTTAAGGTTAAGTCGTTGGGTCGTAAGTCGTTGAGTCGTAAGTCATTAAGTCGTCCAAACGACTTAGGTAGAAATGCGGCAGTGTGTTGAGTCGCTAAGTCGTATCCCGTTGAGTCCTGGTTCGTGCACGCGTGTGTTATGGCGTAGGTCGTAGGATCTTCTAAGTCGTAGGTCGTAGGATCTGCTAAGTCGTAGGTCGTGGGATCTGCTAAGTCGTAGGTCATGGGAGTTAAGTCGTGGACGACATAAGGAGGGGCGAACGACTTAAGGAAAACAGCCTATAAATACAGGGTTTTTCTTCACTTTTTGGGATCCGGATTTTTTGTAGCGACGAAGTCCTACCATTTTGAGAGATCGAGTGCTGCACTTCTTCATTTCTTTTCTCCACTCTAATATTGTGATTCCTTCCATCCAAATCGAAGATCAAATCAAAGATCCAAGAGCTTAGATTGAAGATCTACATCCATCGAAGAGAGATTTCATCGTTTGAAGCGGAATTTTGGCGGATCAAGTTAGATTCTTCACTGTCCAGATCTGAAGTGTGTTGCTTTTAAGTTGTTTAGGAGATTCGGTGAGTGGTGGTTATCTCTCACACGGATCCAAAGAAGTATATCGGATTGATGGCTTGATTTGGTGTTAACATAGTGATTTTCATGCATTTTCGTAAACTTAAGTATAGATCCATTGTTCATGATGATTTGACCTCCATTTTACTACATGTTAATCTATGCAAGTTCATTCATCAAGTTGTAGTGATATTGCTCATGTTTCATGCTTGTTAGATTTGGACTCTTTATTTACAAAATTGCCATTTTAGTTATAATTACTTTTAGATCTTGTTTGCATGATTGATTACTTGGATTAATGATTGATTTGATTGATTGTTATAAATTAGTTGATTAGTTGTCGGATTTAGACAAGAGGGTCGAAGATGATTCAAAGGCTAAGGGAAAGGCTCTTGGATTGGAAAAGCTGCTTGTGGCATATGTGGCGGATGATGAAGCTCATATGGATAGATTTGATGATGATGTTGAGATGAGGCTTTGCTATGACGAGATGAAGCAAGGCATGATGTGAGATAGCTTTGGTTTAATCCAGACGGGATCATTCCAAGCATGTTGATAACTCGGTGAAATGGTTCGAGTGTGAGAATAATGGTGGCTCGAGAGGCGCTTGAGCTAGTATGAGAATAGTCGTCGAGGAGGATGACTAGAAGGCTGAGATTTCATCGTTGTTGAAGGTTCTAGCAGGATCAAAGCAAGAGTACGCTAGGCAGATTCGATAGTCCCAAAGACTACAGTTGGTAGTCGAGTACTCTGGGCAGATTCGATAGTCCTAGGCACGGACTGCGACGACGTGTGGAGTTCTGTCTAGAACCGGGGTTACCATTGGCCCTTGACGGACGGCTGAAAGAATGTGTCGGTCATTCAATTAACGGTGGTATCGAAGCAATGATAACAGTGATAGCCAGAGTCATGGATGTTTGGTTGTATCGTCATTCGGTCTCAAGAGCGATATTTTCTAGGTGCTTATCTGATCTTGGTTTAGGCCTTGGGGGTTTGTGCTTGGAAAACATCGACCTTGACTCTAGTGATAATTGCTTTACTTTAAATGTATGCTTTGCTATGTTTATTTCTGCTTAGTGTGTCTGGGGGCTATCACTGTAGAAAGAGGTGGAGTGGGAGGGTTGGATTCCTATTCCTTTTACTTTTATGCTCTTTTGGTATGTTGTTAGTTAATTTACCGCTCACTAAGACTGTTGTCTGACTCAAGGTTTTATGTTCAACTCTTATTACCTTGGGCTGTTCATCCATTTTGGGATGGGCAGACTAGGTAGTAGGTGACAGGTGCTGTTCTTAGTTTCCGACGATGCTGATGACGAAGGCGAGCTGGAGTCTTGCATATTATTTTCTTACGATATGTACTAGATGTTCCGCTGCTTGTATAATTCTCTAAGTGTTATGTAGTGAGGCTTGATGTATTGACTATTCAGATGTTTGTATTCAACTATTATGAAGCTTAATTGATGAGATTCTATTTTGTGAAACTTCACTATATATATTCTCTATTGTATTTTATCCATGCGCTGTGAGTAATACGATAGATTCTGCTGTTTTAACTTACCTTGGTGATCGTCCATGGCTGCCTGGCACACCTTACAGCGCACTATTTTCCTTGTTCAGTGCAGGGGTCGTGGGCGGTCGTCACACCAACTATACTGAAACGTGAGATGCAAGCTTTTCAGCTATTTGAATAAGTATTTGTACTTAGACACTATTATAATATCAGAGGATTTTGATATGAAATGTTTTGGTTATCGTAAGATAAAAACCCGTCGTGTTTATTTGTGGCGTGGTCTTACGAGATACCTTTGATTTTCAAAGGATTTTTGAAACTTTAATAATTTAAATTGAGTGTGTTTTCTCACGTTGGTTTTCCAGACAGACTCGGGTGTTATTTTATTATAATGCTCGGGTCAGACTGAGTATTACAGGTCCAGGTTAGGACGCTATGTAGCTCAGGAGACAAGCTAGATGGCGAAGATGTATTACTCGTACTTGTTTATTTCCGCTGTAGTGTTTTTGTTTGAATTACCAGCAATTGTAAGGGTAGGTTTTTATAACTGTTCAGGCTGGTAATTATTGATTTGTGTACTCTCATGTGAAACATGGATATTATAGTTTTGTTTTATGTAAAGAGCTATTGATATTATATGTTATTCAGTCCGCTGTGAGGTTCTGTTTTTTTGTTTAGTTTCTTCTGTCATCTACCTACTTTCTTTTTCCCTCAACAATCTGTCTTTTCGGCACTTGATCCTTCATCATGTTATACGATGAACGAATTTATGTCAATTTTCGAGGGTCGTGAAGGGCAGGTCGTCACAGTTGGTATCAGAGCTTAGGTTGGCGATATACCTAGGCTTTAGTGTGGATTACTCATTAGAGATAGAGTCTGTAGTACTCTAGAATGAGTTTGAGTGTATTAATAGCTATGAGCGCGTAATTGTTAGTGAATATAAAATGTTTTTATATTGTGTTGACTTATCGGTTGAGTGTTTATGAATTCTGGTCGGTACGGGAAATACAACAATATCGATAGGGGTTTCTAAACTCTTAAACAAGGTAAACTGACATAGTATTGTTTTAAAGTGGGTAAATGAAATAGTTTTACCCAAAAATTATATTTTATATAAAGGAAAATATTTTCTGAAATTATTATACTGTATATGCTTGGAATGTTTGGTTGTTATATTATAATCAGATAAAATTTTAAAATTTGAAATGGTATTATATATATAACCAAGTACAAATTGTATAAGTACGATTTATACAAAGGAGTATAACTAAAATTTGATTTAAACCAGAATTTTAAATCCCGGAAATTTTAGAAAATGGGTTAAAAGAATTTGAACCAAGTGTTTGGAATTTTAAAATCTTGAGAATTTTGGAAAACGTGTTAAATTGGGGTTGAAATAAATGTTTGGAATATAAAGATTTTTGGAAATGTTTTCCAAAGTGTTTGAAAGGAAGAATGGTGATATCATTTTTGGAGATATCTTTTGTTGGAATAGAAATTGTTTTAAAATGGATTTTGGAGGTAAGGAAGCACTGAACTCACTTCAGTCATTGGAAAATAATCCTGGTGATGATGGCCACATCATTAGTATTCATTTTCGAGTCTCTAAGTGATGGATTTCCACCATAGTGATTGGCTGTGATTATTTGTTTGGACTTGTTTGATAAACAAGTTTTGTTTTAGGAATTCCAAAGGGGAATTATTTTGGGAAAAACCAAGTGGTTTTGAGATTTCAAAAGTATGATTTGATATACCAAGGGAATATATGTGTATTTATGGTTTTAAAATGATTTGAAATAAAAAACGGATGATTGAATTCTAGGACTTCCATTTAAAGGATTTGTAAAGTTAAGAGAATTTTTTTATTGAACTTTTAATTTGAGGTTGATATAGATAAGAAAGGAAAGTGAAAATTTTAAATCCTGGAATTAAAGTTTAACTTGAGTAAATTAAAGTGAATAAGATATGTTGAAATTTAACTTAAATAAGTTAAATAAAGTGAATTGGAGTTGAATTAAATGGAATATAAAGTTGAAATGTAATATGATTGTATAACTGTAAGTTATAATTATTGAATGAAATGGATACACTTAAGTTATTAAGTGATATAGATAATCAGAGTTGTGATTATAAGATGTGAGTGGACTTAAGTAAGTAAAATGAGATTTTAAGTAAATAAGTTTTTGAACTTATGAATTGAGAAATGAAATGATAAAGACTAAATGAAAATAATTTGGTATTAAGGTAAAAGGATTGGAAATTCAAAATTTGAATTTTTAAATAGATAGTGAATTGAAATTGAGTAAATTGAATGTAAATGTGAATTGAGAAGTGTTTATATAACTATATGTTATAAATATGGAATGTGAATAAACTTAAGTGGAAGTTCAGGGAATTGTGAATAAATAGGTTATATAACTTATTAAACTGAGAAAATGGAAAAGTATAACCAAGTTAAAATGGTTAAGTATTTGATAATAAGAAATGAATTCAATTTAGGAATAAATAAATTGAATATGGTTTTGGACTATGGATTGGGTAAGTTGGGTATAAACTTAAGTTTTAAAAGCTGAATATAACTTAAGCAGTGATATGGAATGCTTATATTAAACCATAGAAATAATTTTGTGAAATGGTTTATAAATAAATTAGCATGAAATGAAAAGCCGTTCACTATAAAATGAAGTGAATAAATCTATGTGAACTAAATAAAATGAATGGAAAAGATGTAATATAAGTGGAGGTAAAGTTAATAGAAGTGCAAGTGCATGAACCATGTTGTGGTATAATGAATTGTCAAAAAATTGAATGAAATGATTTCCAAGTGATAGTATAAATTGGATATACTAAGTAAATGGAAGTGGATAAATCGAATGAATCAATTTAAAAAGGAATTAGATTTTGGTTGTCGTGGAAATTTAACTTAAGTGGTTATTTATGGAATGGATTCATAAATAAATTAACATGGATTAGAATGTTGTTAATGTAAAATAAAGCAAACAAGGTTTGGTGAATAGCATAAATAGGAATCAAATGGAAATTAGATAAATTGGTTTAAATTCAATTTAAAAAGGAATAAATTGAAGCTTAATAAAATGGATTTGTATATGGTCGGAGTGGATAATGAATGGAATGCAAATAAATTGATTGTGAATCAATTCAAAATTTAATAAAAGTGAATTTATGCAAGTAAGGCACATATAAATCAATTTGGAATGAATATGAGGTTGGTTATTGTAAATATGAATTGAATGCAATAATTTTGGTTGTAAATCATTTCGAATTGAATGGAATGATATATGTATCCATGAATAAGAATTAAATTAGTGTGGGAACCTTATAATTGCTTGTAAATATATGATTGGCATATTCGGGTGAATAAGGTTATGTTTGACTAGTCAAGTAAATGAAATGTTATTAAATTTTCATGTTTTTGAGAACTTATGTGCTTGTTTGAGTAAGTACAGGTATAGGAAGCTGTTTGGGTAGTTTTGAGTTGCGAAATTGCATATAAAATAGTCGCTCGCTTAATAGCGCTAAATAAAGGTACGCCTACGCAATAAAACAAAGAAATGATTATATATTGTTATATTTTTTTTTTCCGACCATGTGGGTCGATGTATATATATTTATATCACTTGAGATATTGCAAAAGGCTCTCCACACAAAGGAGACGCTGTCAAAAAATTTCGAAAATTTAGGGAGTTAGAAAAATTTTGAAATTTTTTTGGAAACTTTTTGTTTAACTAGAAAGATTGATTTTGAACCGTATTGGAAATCAAGGTTATTGAAATAGAAATGAAGCTAATTGTTGGGATAAAACTAAAAGGGTTTAAAGAAGTGAATGAAGGATTGTAACAAAGTGGGTTTTAGAAAAAGTAAATGGGTTTAGAAGCATTTTTCCTACCTTAGCAAATTTCGAGGACGAAATTTTTATAAGGGGGAAGGAATGTAACGACCCGGAATTTTGTTCGTTTAGTTTTGAACAATTAATTTATTTTAAATGTTGAATTTGAATTTTTGAAATGGTTCAAAATTCCAAATATATTGATTAATTGGATTTGGTAAATATAAATTTAATATTTGGAAATTGGGCAAAGATGTGAATCTGGAAATAAATGGACATGGAAATGATTTCTAAAATTTATTAAAATTCTATTTAGATTAGAATTAAAATATGGACTTTTGAATGGGATTAAAAGTCGATAAATTAAAAGTTTAAAAATTCATATATTAATTAATAATTTAATAGTGAAATTTAATATATATGGTAATAGTGTAAATAATGAAATTTTGATTTAATATAAATCAGAATGATTTCTAACATGGATATAAATTCTATTTGAATTATAATAGAGTTAGTAAGTTTTAAAATTCGAAATTTTAAACAATTTCGACGATTTTGAAAATCGCTCGATTTAATCAACACGTTAAAATAGCCTTTCGGGGCACAATCTCAGAATTCGACGAAACCAGTTCCATTGGATCCGTAATAGTATCTTAATATCGAATTTCAAATTTTGTAGCGTTTGGAGTTACCTTTTGGGCGTACGGAATAGAAACGTGTTGAAATAAATATCGAAAATTTAATATTTTAATTCGATTCAAAAAGCTATCTTCCACATACGATCGAATTAGGCCCCGAAACATGTTCCATTGTGTTCGAAATAGGAGTAAAACTTTATAAACGCCAGGTGGCACATCTTGATTGGAATTCGTTGAAAAAACACGTTAAAATTGAAAATAATAATAAAATAATATACATAATCCTATATATATACAGGCATGAACAGTAAAACCTAGGTCATTCTCAGCCGCCGCCTGTTTTCGTTTTAATGGCCGAAAACAAACGATCTTCCTCCTCGAATTCCACCAAATCCATCAACTTTCATCGAAATCTTCCTAAGGCAATATTGTAGAGCACTCCAAGATCTAGATATCCAACGGTTGAGATCATGTTTGGCGTGATGGATCTTTGTGATTTGGGACGTGTTCATCTTCAATTCGAAGGTAAATATCGCAGCAGCGGCGGCACGAGGTGCGACCGGATCTGGGTCGTAGGTGGTGGCGAGACCGAGTTTTCGCGTGGTGGTGTGGATCATCTTCTAGGTGATCGTGTTGGTCGCGGCGATGGTTTGTAGGGGGGCGGTCGGTGGGTTTCAAGCCTGAGCGAACGAAGAAGGAATAGAAAAAGGTGCGGCCTGGATTTTGTATAGGGAACGAACGACCAGATTCGTTTATTTTTATAAAAAAAAAATTGAAAATTTTATATTGTTTTAAAAATCATAAATCTTATAAACTGCATATCTCATGCATACGAGGTCGGAATCGGACGAAACAAGCGGCGCCAGAATTGCAGCGACAAGCAATACGCAGTGGAATAGATCTAGAGTCGATCGGAGCTAGCGAAAGTTTTAGGTTAAATCGAACATGTTCGATTTAATTTAAAATTTGAGCGTTTGGCGAATTAAAATCAAGGTGAGTTAATTTCACTCAATTTTGGATTGCTGGTGATAAATTTTAAGTGGTTGAAAAATCTATAAATGATTGTTTGGTTAAATTGATGAATTATTATCAATTGGATGTGATATTATATATAGTAGTATATATATTTGAGTGATTGATATTCCCACATATATATAGTGGATGAGACCCTATGTGCCCCGCATAATAGCGGATGACCCTATATACCGCGATATTCGACCTCGAAGCGGAACTGGTATTTTTATGTTGTGCTAACATCTATGGATGTAGGGAAACAGGTTGGAGGGATCCTACTGGATTCCCCAAAAATGTAAAATTTAATTTCATATATAGTGATATATGTTGTTTGAATAATCCGTGACAGGTTATTGTGTGATTTAGATTGATTGGATGTTATGGTAGTTAACCTGGATTTTTGGTGTTTTTAAATACCAATAAAAAAATATGTTTTAAATTGGTAAAGAATGGTAAATAGGAATTTTGAAGTAAAATGTTTATATAGAGTTTTGGGAGAAATCTATTGGATAAAGTAAATGGTTTTGAAATTGTGGTGTAACTATTTCGGGTTATTGTGAATAGGAATTTGGAATAAAGTTTATAATTGAATTTTTATAGTAAATGCTAAGTGGAACATGTTTAAATAAAGGAGGTTTTAAAATCGAGATTTTTAATAAATCGGAAGGATAGAAGTGAATTTGGAAATAGGTATAAAATTGGTTATACCGGAACTCAAGTAAGGTTTTCCAAATTTACGAAGTGAAAATAAAATCGAGGAATTTGGGCTTGTTTTAAAAGAAGGATTTTTAATTATTAACTCGGTAATTTTAAAGTATTAAAAATATTCGGGAAATTAGTCATTTAATTATTTTAAATTGTTAAAGAATATTTAATTTTTGGTTAGTAATCTTAAAATGAGTGTTAAAGATTTATTATTATTTAAGCGTTAGTCAGCATTATTATTTTTAAAGATAAATTGTTAAATATTTATATGGCTTTGTATAATAGCTTTTATTTAAATACATTTACCTAGATTAAATATGAAAATTTATTTTAGAATTTATAAGCGTTAGTTTTATGAAACTTTTAAATAACGTTTTCGGGAAGTAATGATATACTCGCGTGGCGTAAATCGAAGGCAGTGAGTGCTTGCAGTTAAGTCTTCGATTTCTCCGGTATAGAGACTTAACCATTGAGCTGTGATCCATGGATTGATACCGCAGTGGTACTTTCCTAATTAATTTAAAAGGGTTTTCAAATATTTTTGAGAGGGATGATTTGTGAATATACTAAATTTGATAAAATAAGTATATACTTTTGGATAAAGAGATTTACTTTATTTAAAATTTAAATTAAATAAGACTTGGTGTTTCTTAGTGAAAAGGAGTATTTGGTTGAATTGATTGTTTATTTGATAGTTAAATAACCGACTATCAAATCTGGACCTAAATATAACTTTGGAGATATCTAGAAGAAGCACGAGATTATAAGGTACAGTTACCATTCGAGGTGCTATACTGTACGTGTAAACTCATTTATTTTTATAAGACGTTGATAAGGAAATCCGTCCACTAACGGTTAGGAGGTGATATCTGATCTTACTTCGTCTGTTTATTTCCTAAAGAACCGGGGTTGAGTTTACCGGAAATAGCGAATGTTGTTTCGAAGAGACCGGGATCAGATAAGTTATCCGAAAACCACTTCGATCCAACGAGGGTGACTCCAAAATGGATGTAGTAGGAATAGTGTCTTCGGTTCCGTTCGGACCCGGAACGGACTTGTATGGATGAATGCTATTAGTACATTTCCACTGGAGGACAATGTGCATTCTAAGAGAATATTTCTGAAAGGTAATTGTAGCCTCATCAACCGGGAATGACTGAAAATCAGGGGGATGCAGTAAGGCTAAGTGGGTCGCACCCAAGTAGGGTATGTTTATCATCCTTCTAGATAACCTCGGATATTATTTTATTACTACGATGTATGGAAGGAGCTCGAATGAGGGTGGGAACACCCATGGTGATAGCATATTCGATCTATCCAGGTCAGAGATAGTCCGGTCTTTGTAGTAGGGGATCCCGGCGTGGTCCTTGGTACACTGTTTTAGACGTGTACCGTGACAGGTGGTACCCCAGTGCCTAGTCATTCAGTTGGAATCCATTCTCCAATAAGCGTCGTACGGTTTTGATTATTGCCAACTATGCTGAAACATGAGATGCAAGTTGTTCAGCTATTTGAATAAGTATTTGTACTTAGACACTGTTATAATATCAAAAGATTTTGATATTAAATGTTTTGGTTATCGTAAGGTAAAAACCCGTCGTGTTTATTTGTGGCATGGTCTTACGAGATACCTTTGATTTTCATAGGATTTTTGAAACTTTAATAATTCAAATTGAGTGTGTTTTCTCACGCTGGTTTTCCAGACTGACTCGGGTGTTATTTTATTATAATGCTCGGGTCAGACCGAGTATTACAGGTCTAGATTAGGACGCTATGGAGCTCAGGAGATGAGCTGGATGGCAAAGACGTATTACTCGTACTTGTTTATTTCCGCTGTAGTGTTTTTGTATAAAATTACCAGCAATTGTAAGGGCGGGTTGTTATAACTGTCCAGGCTGGTAATTATTGATTTGTGTACTCTGATGTGAAATATGTATATTATAGTTTTGTTTTGTGTAAAGAGCTATTGATATTATATGTTATTCAGTCCACTGTGAGGTTCTATTGTTTTGTTTAGTTTCTTCTGTCTTCTACCTACTTTATTTTTCCCTCAACAATCTGTCTTTCCGGCACTCGATCGTTTGACATGTTATACGATGAACGAATTTATGTCGATTTTCGAGGGTCGTGAAGGTCGGGTTGTCACATAACTAGTTGACTATACGAAAAAAGCATTCAATGGAAGAATATGAAACCACATCATAGAAAACACGAAAAAGGAAAATAAAGGTAGAAAGAAAAGGAGACATAATATTTTTCTAGTGGTTTGGTATAATTTTGGCATATATCCATTGTAAGGATACCCGAAGTTACAAGGAAAAACATGCAAATAACTTTGGGTTTCGGTCTGAGTGGTTTATCTACCAAACTAGCGAGCATGTGCACGCATGTGTGTGTAAACTCAATATACATAACATTTGTGAGTATAAGAACCCATACTTGCCTTATGTAGGAGTGATCATGAAACAACATTGTGCTCATATCATCCTCCCGTACTCACAAGCATTATCACATAAACTTTATAAGTCTGGTCTATTAATAAAGTGTGCAAATCTAAGGCTAATGTGATCTAGGGTGTCCATAATTATAACAAACTCAAGTAAATACCACATATTATGTAAGAAACCAAAAGCATCTATGACACCCCACCATCTCTCATACCCACAATAACCTCAAATATGTAATGACACCGATGACCCACGGACTACCTAAGAGAGCAATAATGCCCAACAATGGTTTTTCTATTATTCATTTATGTTGAGCATCCCCACCAAGTCTTGCATGCACCATTTCTAGAAGGTTCCATGCACTTTCAAAGCCATATTGGCCATGTGCAACTGGACTATTGATAATATGACATGGGTCTAGTGCATCACATAATATATCCCTCTTAGTAACTATAATTTTTTTTATCACTAATTCTACTTTAGCACCGATGAGAAATTGGAAATCTAGTAGCACTCTTTCTTGCATAAACTACTCATGTACTGCTCCTCTTGTTGATTAAAGAGCTCCCTCATGAACTTGCATGCATCTCATCATTGTAGCTTATTATCAATAGAATGTCAGCTCATAATAATCTCTGGTACTTAAATACATAGTCATGTCATTCCATACTCTTTTACATTAGTATAAAAGTCCTTATTTTAATCCATCGTACCCTTGCTTGCTAAATTTAATCTAAAAATCAAAGTCCTTACAGTGTTGCCAAAACTTGCTAAATATAGCTTTGAACAATTTATACACAATGGTTGAGGTATCTCTAAACAAGGCTCCTAATAAAAAAGATATGAATGTTTTAAGATTGATTATTCAATTTGGTCGACCCCTAGATAGACTCTAGGGTCAACGTAGGTTAGCTTACTTAACCCAGATCAAGTATTACCAAGACCAAGAGCTTGCTCTAGGTTGAACATAACTTAGCTCCAACCCATCGTCCAAAACATTTAGTCGGATCCAAAGCTTGCTTTGCTTTAGTCACTGCTTAACCAAGAACCTATTCTAGGTCTAGCACATTTATGACCCAAAGCTTGCTCCAAGTTAGTTATACCAGCTGCATCAATTAACTTGTTCAGTTCCAACTAATTAACTCGAGTAGATACCCAACAGATTAGTCGGTTTGGTTAGCACAATAGAAACCGTGTCTTGGAAATTTTTGGCTAAAATGTATTTTCTCCCCATCAATCCTTGGACATTTTGTGATTTCAACATAACCATATAAATGGTTCTCCAAAAATCATTTGCCAAAACTTTGTTGGAATTATTATTTCTACCAAACTGCTTAATTAGTTCTCCTTCAATTCATAGCCAAATTTCCATTTCATTTTCTTTAGTACTTCACCTAACGCCTTATGCATGCCTTTCTAAACTCTAATCGGATTGCCATATGCTTAATTATATTTCTTTAGCACTCACATATGTTATATTTCATGAAAAATCAGTAGTGGAAACACATACATGCAATCAAAACAACAACCTAGACTAGAATAAGGCCATATCAACGGTAAAAAACCAAATATAAATACAAACAATCAAATTTATTTCTAAGATCAAGGTTTAAGACAAAATAATGTTGATATATGACTAGTAGTATCTAATTTTGACAGTTAGCAACAATAAGGAATAATCCAATTCAATGCAAAGTCATTAAAGTTATACCTATAAACACAATATATGGTCTCTAAGTGAATAAAAATATAATGAAACCCAAAATGTAAACTTAAAACATCAAGTGTTGTCCAAATAATGTTAGGGGTTAAAAAATTGGTCTTATAGAAAATATCACTTATTAATGTCAAAACTCATTTATATACATAATATACACATATATGTAACGGGTATAGAACCAATCGCCTCAATCAGCAATTGAACCTAAAATTTATAACAACAATGAATAATGCATTCCCTTTAAATACATACTTGAGTCTCACCTAAACCTGCATAAATGTGCTTTTAGATAATTACCTAGCCTTGATTTACTTAAATCCCTAAAAAAATTCTTTAGATTTGATGCTTCTGAATAGACCAGTTGAGATAATTTTAATGCATGTTTATAAATGTTTTTATAAATTAAAGAATAAAATGATTTAGATCTCTGTTCCTAACCTTAATACTCTAGTCCTGAAATTTTCTATGCATTTCCAATTTGTGCTTTAGGCGGATGCCGTCAAAAGTGTTTACTTTAGTCAATTTTCTATTTTGTTGAAGTTTGTAAAATCATTCATCTAAATTAACTTATAACCTCTTGATTAATTTCTATTAAAAATAATCAATGCTTTGGCACCAAATTCTTCTCTAATCAAAAGTCAAGTTAGAAATAATTTAGTGTCTAAACGTTACACAATTCGGCCTTCTATTTAGTTTATTAAATTAAATTTCCTATAAATTGATACTAAAAATAAGGGTCATTTAGATATTTTAAATTATATTTTTCTACATAATTTATGATAAAATACATATTACCTTAGACTGTATCGAATAGTTAGCTAGAGTGTTACACAATTATATCTAGTGGTATATGACAAAATGAAGTTAAGAAGAATGTGATCATCCCAAGTAGCTTATGCGATTGATTGGTGCTTGGTCAAGGTTGCACGATTGATAAGTGGTGGATTAGCTAAGATGTTGTTGTGTAATCGATGGTAGATATGGATCAGTCAGTGAGTATTTGCATTCAATCGATTATGGTAGGAAATCGAAGATGGGTCATAAAGCAAATCATAGGCGATCAATTGGGGAATGCAATCTATATGGAGCTTGTTTCGTATGATCGACTCCAAGGCTTAGTGTATGGATCGAGGCTAGTGAGAGCAATATAGCGGCTTGTGCAAGAAAATAATGGTAATGCTAATAGTTCATGATAGATCCATATGATCGAATAACTAACTATTTGATCGAGGTCTTAGGAGTGTGACTAGTGGTGTTTAGAATCTAAACATGTGATCAAGGATCACTAGTGGTTCGCGATTAGGTTGATGATAGCAGTATATATGGTTTCAAGATTTAGGTCACAAGATATGCTATCAGTGTATTGTTGTGCCAAGGAAACATGATGACAAACTAGGTGGAAACTAGGAGATATATAGATAATGTTAACTTGTTAATCCCATGATATGTGATTGATATCTTAGTTACACAAGTCTAGGATGATTAGGGGTGGACGTTATAGGAATCCAAATGGATGTGAAGTTGCAACATATGGCTTAGTGGGCATGTTCACTGAGTGCATGTGACACTAGATTCGTTGTGGTTACAAGTTCATGATCAATTTCTCCCCTTGGTATAAAAGAGGTCATCCATTTCATTATAGTCTAAGTGAACTGTAAATATGTTGTTGTTTGGTACTATAGATTCTATAGTTGCACTGTTTGGCAGTAAAAAATTGTGTGTTATCCTTTTTATCGAGATCCTTTATATGATAGTATAACATACTTACAATGTTATTATATAATGTTATTGTAAGCTTATGTGTGCAGGAGGATGAGACAAGCATATTATAATAGGCATATCTGCAACCCATTTGTCTACTTTAAATGGACTCTCGAGTACTCATCATAAGTATATTGAGAGTTATGAGTATATTAAGAGAAAGATCAAGTGATAAGGATGTATGTGGTTGTTCGAGGACAAGCAAGAATCTTAGAAATTACTACTTGCACTTCATTTATTTCACCATGTAATATTATTATTGGTAGTAGTTTTAGTACCTAATAAATATAACCTTTATGTTATAATTCTTATGTACTGGGATAGTGACTCATTTGTATAATCAATATGTACTTGGGTTGTTTTCCATTTATTTACCATGTCATGGAATATATTAGATGTTGTTTTTTAATATTTATCTCATGTTTGTACAAAGTTTTATATTATACGTTATCGATGTAGTTTGAATTTGTGGTCATAGTACTATAGGTTTAAATATAGTTACTCTAAGACCTTGACAGTTCCTCTATCAACCAGATGCTTAGGAACACACTTAATTACTTAAAAGCATCAAAGATAGGGATGCTCCACAACATGTTATAGAGTTGATACTCTTTAGAACGATATTTTCTTTCACCACTATCCAACAAAATAAGTAGGTGTGTTATGTATTGGCAAATTTCTTTCCAAGGTACGATGGAGTTAGAGGCTTTTATATCTCAAATCACTATATAAATATCCAAATCAAATCCCATAAAAACGATCACAACCAACGTATTCCACCTTAGTTCTGTAGCACCGAGATCACCTTCCAAACAACACCAATACACTTCAAAAAACCGAACGAACAAAACTATGTTCAATATGATCTGGTTTGGTTGGGTTCAGGTTCAACCTGATTCACCCAGCAGATGACCGGTCGATTGGTTGTTAGCGATCGGTCGATAGGTTATGGGTCTGGAAATGTTTTTAGGTCACATCATTGCATGATTTCATCATCCATTCCACCTCCGGTTGCCTCTGCTCTACCTCCGATTGACTGCTATCCATCCTTAACACCTAGTACTACATTTGTATGTTGATTTTAGGACTAAACATCATAAAATTACATGTTATATCTATCAAGTTTGCAGAAGAGTGCGATTGTATTGATTTTTGTTTACTATTCATCAATTTCCTCCCAAACCCCATATTAAATCCCAAAATAAAGTGAATTAGATTATATTTACTCTATCTTAGACTACGATTCATATTTATATCATTATAATTGCACAATATTGAGATAAATGAAAGAATCATTCACCCAAACTCGAAAACTGCTCCTAACCACTCATGCCTTCGTTGTATTATTCTATTTTTACCCATAAATCTCTATAATTCTCCCCATCTCATTTTTTAGATCATAATTATCATTCCCACAGTAGTTTCAATGGGTGGGTCGCCGAATTACGTTGAGAAACAAATGAGATATGCCATTTTGAATTTTGATATCCATGGTGAGAAATTGTGTACATGATTTCAACTATTTTCTTTCTTGTTTGGGCATTCTATGACTCTACTCCTTCGGGTCTCATGCAATCTGATATGTATGTGTAGTATTCTCTGTATGCTTTAATTTGTCGCTAGTTCAACAAAATCCATCAAGAAACAGATGAGTTGTGTTGATTTGAAGATTGGAGGAGAAGAGGGAAATGGAGAAGACGATGAATCAGTAAGGAAATGATTTTAAGAAGAGAAAGTGTGTACAGTCTAATCTATATATAGTTGAAAAGAAAGTCTAATGGGCAATTATATTTCAAATTTAAATTTGTTTGAATTTTTAGAGCCAACTATAACGAACGCGATTTTTCATCGCTCGAAAATTGACATTAATACGTCCACTGTATCAACTGCCGAGTAATCAAATGGCGGAAAATCGAATTGTCATGGAGAAAAAGAAGAGGTAGAAGAAGACAGAAGAAAAAGAAGGAAGAAACAACAAAAAAACACCGAAACAGAACAATATCAGAATCTCACATTCGCAGCGGAACAATATATAATAGATCAATGAATAATCTTTAAATCAAAACTATATCAGTTTATACATTACATCACATTAGAGTTTACAACAACAATATATAACGCAACACTGTACAGTTATATGAACTTGTCCATATGCAGAATACACAGCGGAATAAATAATATCATATACAAGTGATACTTCTCACCATCCAGCTCGCCACTGAGCTCCATAGCATCTCCTGAATCCAGAATGACCTGATAACCTGACTCTAGACTGCCCGTGTGGAAATTGGTGGGCACCCAGAGTTTAGGAAGGAAACAATAAACTCCAGGTCAGTCATGGTGACTGGTGTGAGAACTAAAACAGTTTTTTTTATCTTTAAAACTACAACAACAAAAGGATTTTTTTAACATTGAAACCCGCAATGCTTTTGGAAAATAAAACTACCATAAGACCTCCCACCACACACACAATGCAATCGCAGACTTGGAGGAGATTTCTTCTTATGATAGTCAAACATGCTTACTACACAAAACAAATCATTTTTGATATTATTATTAATGCATAGTGTTAAAATTATTTCAAAAATACAATATTAATCTTAGCTAGCATAGGTACCATTATATTATGCCTGCTATAGCTGCCTCCTGAGGAGATAGGTTATACAAATTACAATCGTAAAGAGGCTCGTATTGTTTCTTTGGATTTCCAACAAATAGTCAGGCTAAGGAACTTCCTACTGCCAATGGGATCGCCTCTGGCGGGACGTCCCAAGAGTCAACCTCCTCTCTGCCAACACAAGGCCGGGTTACCTCTGTCACTAGGTAACTACTACACGAATATGCCACCCCCCGGTCCTTTGGGACCTTTATCCGAGGCGCCTCGATCAAACACACAATCACATAGTAAATGAGACTGGAGTATCCACATAGGCTAAATACCAGGGCTCCATACCTGATACCACCCTTTTCCAGAAGGAAATGACATACCCTAAAGGGAGCGACCCTCATAACCTTGCCGCATCATTCCTGTTTCGACCACTTTCGGGTTGTGAGGTCCGAAGAGGTCTCGTCCACAGAGCTACGCTTTTTCACAAAGCCACGCTTTGATCACAAATGATCAATAAATGATCATCACACAGCAACACTCAGCATGCCACACTACCAAATTGGGAGTATATCACTGATGAATTTCAACTACATAACCTCTGAGCTCGTACGTCTCAGAGAAGGGTGTTAAGCTAAGAGAATAAATTCTCCGCCACCAACAGAAATGTATTTGAAAGAAATTAGCTTTATATCTCAAAATGTAATGTCAGACATGTAACCATACAAGTTTGTTCCGGGTTCGAACAGAACCGAAGGCACTTCAAAAGAAGCCCTTGCAATCCGGGTATCCACAATCCCGATAAAACTTCCCATCACAAAGGAAATCTCTATATCGTAGCTAACGGTGCAGAGACAATCGATAGGTCATCCTATCGTTTTCACAAATACCCGACCTTCACCACCGGTCTTCAATACGATCCATATCATCGTATCACTAATTCGGAATGGGTTATATGACATAAATGTTTTTTCCCGGCTAACCCGAATAGTGAGTACAATATTTAAAACATACGGATATAGGGATTTCAATTAAGTCACAACTTATTACCCAAATCCTTTCCTTTAAATGGTTTAAACAAATTACCATTTTTAAATCTTTAAACAAAAAGATTTACTTCACAAAGTTTACCCATTTTCACAAAGATTCATTCATAGATTTCCAAATCAATTTCCATTTCAATTGGATTAACCCATTAAATCTTAAAATTAAGATTTAATTTATAACTTTCAAAACTATTCACAATTCAAGTCTTTTATAATATAAAAGATACACCATTTGAAATACTCTTTCATTTCAAAATAAAGTTTAATCATCTTCACAAAAGTTAATTCATAGTTTTTCCAAACTATTTACAATTTCATTTCAACTTGAAATGTTTCAATACAAATTGGAAATCTTTTCACTTTATGAAAGCCATTATTATTTGAAAACGGATAGTTTTCGTTTTGGGAAAAACTGGTTACAATTACACAGTTTAAAGCCATTCAAGTATAAAACTTGAATTATAAATTTAAATTTCCAAAACCATATTTAAATGGTTAAAAACCCATATAAACACTTTTTATAATTTGTAAAATCCTTTAAACCAAAATTCCCAAATTATCAAATTCAATTTCAAAATATTGAATTCAAAATTTAAATCAAATGATTTTAAATTCCAATTCTATTAAGTTATATAAAAATAACTTTTATTTTTTTGAATCTCACTTTCAAAAGCTTTCAATTTCAATTCCAAAACTATTTTGGATTCAAAAACTCAATTTTCCAAAATTGATAAAAATCTGTGACTTAACCAATTTCCATGTGAAATCCACATCTGTGTGTGTATTGTGTAGTCCAAGGGTTAAACACAATAGTGCAACAACATTCAACCATCAAAGATCAAATATAATAATATATTTGATAAGCGGTATAAATTATAACGCTTATCTTTCATTCACAGATCACAGATATATAAATATCATAGATAAACAAGATTCGGATCACACACAAAATAGGATATATCACAAAGCATCACATATCAAAGATGTCAAACAATTCAACATCCAATATAATCCAAACATCCATAAATAGGATTAATTAAATTATCTGATGAATTCAAATCAGATAAATTTCTATAAATCGATTTTTCTAGTTATAGCAAATTAATAATCAATTAATTTTCAAATTGATTTTCAAATTTATTTCAAAACACCAAATCAAATTTCCAAATTATTTCCCTTTTAAAATAAATTTCTTTATCTCTTCAAATCCATTTAAAAATACAAATTTTAATAAATTCTTCAGTTTATAGAAAATATTTCCAAAGTCCATTTATTAAGCCCTTTATCCCAAATTTTGAAATTAAATCCAATATAATTCAAAAATAGAACTTTTATCTTATAAAACTCCTTTTAAATTTATCCAGTTATCAAAAATAAATTTTTCGATAAATTTTCAACTTAAATTTCGAAAATCCAATTTTTACTTATTTCTGGTATCCATCGATACCAAAAATATATCCGGCTAAATTATAGCCTTCAACAAATTCAATCACAGATATAATCACACGGCGATTATAAATAAATCAACACACAATGTTGAAATAAATTCAAATGTTTGAGGAATCCAGTTGGATCCCTCCAACCTGTTTCCCTACATCCATAGATGTTAGCACAATACCAATTTCACTTCAATGTGAAATTATCGCGGTATATGGGATTTATAAAATACTATCCGCTATTATGCGGTGCAATAGGGTCTCATCCGCTATATAATGCGGGAAATCAACTCCAAATACATATATAATACCAATTCCACTTCAATGTGAAATTATCACAGTATATGTTTTTAATAAATAACCTCCGCTTAATATACGGCGTATAGGGTCTATTTAACACAATAAATAGCAATCATCATTCAATCATCACAATCAACACTATCAACAATTTTAAATCTCAACTATTTAAAATTTAAATCGAACAAAATATTCGATTGAGTGAGAAGTTCTCACCTTGAGTTTGTCGAACGTTTAAATTTTTAAATTAAACCGAAACGTTCGATTTAATCAAAAATTCTCACTTGCCCGGAATAATCCTAGAATATCTTCACTGCGTAAAACTCGTTGCTGCGATTCCAGCGCTTCTGGTTTCGTCGAATTCTGACAATGTATGACAAAGATATTGCATTTCAAAGTTTATACGATTTAAAATAAATCAATTTACATTTTATATTTTTTTATATTTTTTACAAACCCTAACTCTACTGGCCGTTGATTTCTCTAGATGGAATCCTGGCCGTCCCCATCTTCATCTTCCTCCCAGGCAACATCGCGTACAACAACCCGTAGAGCCACCTCCAACTTCGAATTGTCGCGACCATCTCGACCACTCTGATGGCGATCAGGAGCCATCGTTTCTTAGCCCTTCGCAAGAGCTACTCACGGCCAGAACCACGATGAACTCGGTCGCATCTCCCTCTTCTAAAACGTGCTAGAACGACGAACGAACATGACAAATTTTCCGATGATCCTCTCCACGAATCTCGATCACAGCCGTATGAAATCAAAGGTCTTGCGAAGCCCTATCATTTGCTAGTTGAAGGTTCTTGCTAATTGTCTATGGATTTGGAGATTATGATGGAAGAAGATAGCAAAATTCTGGCCATTGTTTTCATAAGTGGCGGCCATAATAGAAACCCTAGATGTTTTGCAAAAGTGAAAAAGTGAGGGCTTTTATAGGAAATTACAAAACACTATTCATCTCCAAAATTTTCGAACTCCAAATCGAGCGTGCCGGCTGGCGTTTCTAAGGTTTACCACACGTTCCGAACACAATGGAACGTGTTTCGGGAGCTAATTCGATCGTATGTGAGTTACGGAAATAAACGATCAATTTAAAATTAAACCGATTTCGATGCGTTTTTGCTTGCCCCGGACAAACCGTACATCCGATTGACACGAAATTTGAAATCTTACAATAATATCACATTACGGATCCGATGAAACTAGTTTCATCAAAATCCGAGACTGTTTGAAAAATGGTCATTTTTAGTCGTCAATTAAATATTAAAATATTCAATTTTCACAAATTAACTTTTAATTCAATTTTAAAGTTTACAAACATCATTCTAACTCCAATATGATTTAATATAATTTTATAAATCATTTTTAATCACATTAAACCCAATTATCAATTATTTCTAGAATTTCAAATATTAATCATCGATTTAATTAAACAATTAAATCTCTATATCCGAAATTAATTTTATTCGGCTTACAAATTCCACTTATTAATATTTAATACCAATTAAATATATGAATTTCGAATGACAGAAATTCTGGGTCGTTACAAACTTCCCCCCTTAAAAGAATTTCGTCCTCGAAATTGCAAAGTAAGAAAAATGCCCAAATTCATTAACTTTTCAAAAATCCACTTAGTGAAAAATTTTATATTCACTTTTTCCAAAACATTTAACTTCAACCAAAACAATGGTTTCCATTTTCTAGTTCAATTCCTAAGTTTTCATTTCAATTTGGAAATTGATTTTCCATTAACAAAAATTTTCCAAAATTTTAAAAATAATTTCTAACACCTTAAATTTTTCAGAAAAATTCGCCAGCTTCTCCTTTGCGCGGTTCAATCGTAGTAGGATCACAATAGACATAAATATATATACATCGACCCACCCGGTCGAAAAAGCAGAAAAACAGTTCATATTTCCTATTTTTATTGCGTAGGCGTACCGTTTTAGCATTTTTAAACAAAGCAGTTATTTATTAAGCTTATTAGCACAACCAAACCAACCGAACGGTAGGCACGACACCTGTGCTTACTCAATTTAAATATGTAAGTGGCAACTATATAAAATTATTAACAATTTACTCTTTTAAACAACTACAACACATGTATATTAAAAGAAATACATACGAAACAAGGTTTATAAGCAACTTATAAAATTTCAACATCACTTGTAATTGTTTACAACTAATTCATATACAACGACATTCAATTATTCATTTTCAATTAGTTTACATTCACTAATTTAAATTCAAGTTGGTTCACTTCTAATTTAAATCTAATTACATAGCTTTCAAATTCACAAATTCTGTTTCATTAACACTTAATGAATTATATACTATATATAATCAATCAACAATCTTATAACAACCAATGTATATCCAACACAACCAAATTTATTCACTTTACTTTACTTCACATTCAATTTGGTTCAACACTTTTAATTTCAATTGGTTTAACATTAAATTGGTTTCCATTCAATTCATTCAAATTCCAATTTATTAGCTTTAATGAATTAACACTTACTTACATTATTCCACATCAATTTACTTACATTTGATTTATTAACATTAGTTCAGTTCAATTGCTAATTTATTTAACAAATAAAGTTGAATTTCATTTATATAACTCAAGTTCATATTCACTTAATAAATTCACTTTATTAATTTACTTTGGTATCAAAATCAACTTCATTCAACATTACTTAAGTTATATTCCAATTAAACATCATTTGTTTAACTTACTTAAGTTTCCACTTATAAGTCCAATTCAGATTCCAATTCTAAAGTAAATTCTATTTAACTTTTACCAAAGTCAAATTTCATCAATTATTCAAATTCATATCTCATTTTGCTTAACAAAATTGTTTAACCATTTCTTTTACAATTGGTTTCACTCATATTCATTCATTTTATAAGTTATACAACTTATTTATTTAACTTCCAAATCATATTATAAGTATAAAACTCATTTCACTTATAATTATCAATTACAATTTGCATTTTTAATTTTAATCTTGTTTATCACAACAAAACTTAAATTTTCAATTTATTATGGTAGCAAATCCATCACACAGAAACTCGAAAATGATACTGATGATGTTGTAGTCATCACCTTTATTATTTCCCAGCAACAGTAGTGAATCCAGTGCTTAATATTCTTTCAAAATTTCCCTTTTATTTATAAATCACATTTATAAATCTTTTTCTCATATAATTTCACCATTTACCTTTATTTATACAAGATTATTTCACAACTGCAAATCATATTAATTATAATTCCATACTTAATAATTCATTTGCTTATATACTTCATTCTTTTACAATTGTTGTTTTTATTTAGATTATTCAAACAACTTTTATTAACTCATATATATATATATTACATTTTTAACAACCTAACAATCAATTTATATTCACTTCAATAATTCTGAAAAAATTATTTCCTTTTTATGTAAAATATAATCAAGGTAAAATTATTTCATTTACCCAATTTAAAATGATACTATGTCGACTTGCCTCGTTTAAGTGTTTAGAAACTCCTATCGATAATATGGCGTCCCACATACCGACCAGAATTCACAAACAGCTCAACGGATAAGAAAACACAATATAAAACAATTTCATATTCACTAACAAATACGCGCTCATATCTATTATTACACTCACACTCATTCTAGAGTACTACTGACTCTATCTCTAATGAGTAATTCCCAACAGAACCAAGGTTATCGCTTAACCATATGCTCTGATACCAAATGTAACGAACGCGATTTTTCATCGCTCGAAAATCGACATTAATACGTCCACTGTATCAACTGCCAAGTAATCAAATGCCGGAAAACCGAATTGTTATGGAGAAAAAGAAGAGGTAGAAGAAGAGAGAAGAAAAAGAAGGAAGAAACAACAAAAAAAAGAAACAGAACAATATCAGAATTTCACATTCGCAGCGGAACAATATATAATAGATCAATGAATAATCTTTAAATCAAAACTATATCAGTTTATACATTACATCACATCAGAGTTTACAACAACAATATACAACGCAACACTGGACAGTTATATGAACTTGTCCATATGCAGAATACACAGCGGAATAAATAATATCATATACAAGTGATACGTCTCGCCATCCAGCTCGCCACTGAGCTCCACAGCATCTCCTGAATCCAGAATGACCTGATAACCTGACTCTAGACTGCCCGTGTGGAAATTGGTGGGCACTCAGAGTTTAGGAAGGAAACAATAAACTCCAGGTCAGTCATGGTGACTGGTGTGAGAACTAAAACATTTTTTTTATCTTTAAAACTACAACAACAAAAGGATTTTTTTTAACATTGAAACCCGCAATGCTTTTGGAAAATGAAACTACCATAAGACCTCCCACCACACACACAATGCAATCGCAGACTTGGAGGAGATTTCTTCTTATGATAGTCAAACATGCTTACTACGCAAAACAAATCATTTTTGATATTATTATTAGTGCATAGTGTAAAAATTCTTTCGAAAATACAATATTAATCTTAGCCAGCATAGATACCATTATATTTTGTCTGCTATAGCTGCCTCCTGAGGAGACAGGTTATACAAATTGCAATCGTAAAAAGGCTCGTATTGTTTCTTTGGATTTCCAACAAATGGTCAGGCTAAGGAACTTCCTATTGCCAATGGGATCGCCTCTGGCGGGACGTCCCGAGAGTAAACCTGCTCTCTGCCAACACAAGGCCGGGTTACCTCTGTCACTAGGTAACTACTACACGAATATGCCACCCCTCGGTCCTTTGGGACCTTTATCCGAGGCGCATCAATCAAACACACAATCACACAGTAAATGAGATTGGAGTATCCACATAGGTTAAATACCAGGGCTCCATACCTGATACCACCCTTTTCCAGAAGGAAATGACATACCCTAAAGGGAGCGACCCTCATAACCTTGCCACATCATTCCTGTTTTGACCATTTCAGGTTGTGAGGTCCGAAGAGGTCTCGTCCACAGAGCTACACTTTTTCACAAAGCCACGCTTTGATCACAAATGATCAATAAATGATCATCACACAGCAACACTCAGCATGCCACACTACCAAATTGGGAGTATATCACTGATGAATTTCAACTGCATAACCTCTGAGCTCGTACGTCTCAGAGAAGGGTGTTAAGCTAAGAGAATAAATTCTCCGCCACCAACAGAAATGTATTTGAAAGAAATCAGCTTTATATCTCAAAATGTAATGTCAGACATGTAACCATACAAGTGTGTTCTGGGTTCGAACAGAATCGAAGGCACTTAAAAAGAAGCCCTTGCAATCCGGGTATCCACAGTCCCGATAAAACTTCCCATCACAAAGGAAATCTCTATACCGTAGCTAACGGTGCAGAGACAATTTATAGGTTTGTAGGATCTAGATTAACCCTAGAGGGGGGTGAATAGGGTTATAGCAAATTTTCTCAAATTAAACGCGGAAGCAAACAGTAGATAAATAAATATGCAGTAAAGTAAATCACACATAGAATTTACCCAGCTTCGGCAACCCCTTCCTACTGCTGCATTCCTAGATTTCTATTAGAGTTAAACAGTATCCCGCTTACAAACACTCCTACAGACTCGCACACCCTGCTCCGCCTATAGAGTTTCGTAAACTCGCACACCCTGCTCACTGAACTAACCCTAACTAGACAATCTGACAACACCTAAACCCTAGGTGGTGATTAACTCTGACTGCACTTTGAAAATACATACTAAAAAACAAAAACACAGTTTAACCCCAGGGCAAAATATAGATTGACACTTTAACACAATTTTTCCCTCAAATAGGCCCAAACTATATGAATTAAATCCGGCCCAAATTTAAAACTAAATTAAACTTTAAAACCCTAAAATAGACCGGCCCATTAAAAACATAGCCCGTTCACTTCTTTTTAATATTATCGGCGGCCCGCTTTAATAATTCTCCAGCCCTATACAATCTCGATCTCCTTTACTTTCTGAAAAAAAATGGCAGCGAGTTCTTCGATTTTGGCTTGTCAAATTTAGGGCTAGTGTTAATTGATGCTTTCGTTCGATTGCGCTCTTTGTTCCAAAACAGGGCTTTTGCGATTTTGATGCTTCCAAAAATTTAGAGCTTTGCAAAACTGGATCACCAATCGATTGCTGGTCGTTCTTTGATTGCTACTTGCGGTTGCTTCCAGTTAATCTGTTCCTCTGTGATTTGGACTTCAGCTTTGCTTGAGAGTTTGATTCGTGCTTGGCTTTGGCTTTGCGCGCTCCTCTGTTGATCGATTCTGCAATTTGAGTTGGTATGTTTGCTCGATTCTGTCTTGATTATACTTGTTTGTTTGAGCTATTGTCGGTGATGATTGGGTTTTACTTTTTCTTCACCACACCTGTTGATGATGATTTTGGTCTCTTTATATAGTAGTCTGATTTGATTAAACGTGTTCTTCACGTTGTTGATTCTTTCCGATTTTAAGCTCTAATATTTTTGGAAATTCCTTCAGATTCACGGCTTTGACTTTGAACGTGCGATTTTCTCTTGAGTCCCACGGCAATGAACTTTCCTCTTTTGTTTTACTTTGACTATTTCAAAGATAACAGATACACACTTGATCTTAATCATTTGTATACTTCAATACTTCCCTGTTGGCATTTGCTTTACTGATGCATTTGACATTGCCATGCTCTTCACTGTTTGCATCACTGGGCTTTGAGATTTGTTTAACATTTTGATCTCGGTCAATTTTGTTTTCATGAACTTACTCGTTGACTTCACTGTGAATTAAGACTTTAGTTTTTCTGGCCCCTTGTGAGCTTCGTCTCTGGCCATCTATTTTTGCTTGAGCATTGCACATGTAATTGCACTCCATTCCATGTTTGAATTCCTTACTGTCTCTATCCATATGTGTGTTTGCATACCTTGTAGTTGATTCATTTAGTTGCACTGCTTTGCTTTTGTTTATCACAGCTGCTTCATTATTCATGTATCTTGCAACCTTGAATTTGGCTTGTTTGTAGTTGGTCTGTTCTTAACTGCTGCCATATTCCATTGTATTCAGTTGCATTGTTGTTGGTCTTGTAGTTGTTTATTTGAAGCTGTGCAGTTCCTTTGTCTTTGCTTGCACACTGTTTTTGTGATGCTTTGACTTGTTGCACTCATTTGAATTGTCTGCATTGCACTACTTCATTTTGTATTTGTTTTGATTCACTTTGTCACTGCATATCTATATATGCTTGACCTGTTTGCATTTGTTAGCTCTGTGCTTGTTTGCATCCACTCCAGATATTCTTCACTTTTGTTTATGTTGATACTGTATGCTTGCATATCCAAATTGCATATGTACTGATCTTTGGTGGCTGATCATTTGTGTGTCACTGCTACATATATCACTCTGTTTCACCTATGCTACATGCTGTTTGTTGTCCATATATGAGATCAGTTGCCTTCATTCCAGTCTGGTTCATTACTGGTGTGTCTGTGTTGTTGCTTTTGGATCCAGTGTACATTGATGCTTGATTTTGAATTTCACTGTGTACATGCACAGTTCATTGTTGTAGTGATCATTGAATTTTGTTCGAGGCTATTTGCACTTGTGTTGAATCTGATATTGATTTGACCTTGTGCACTCGAGTTGGCGAGGCAGTGCACACGTGCATATGTGTGTATTGCAGCCACTCGTAATTACCTGTCCCTGATATAAATACTGATATGCACAGATATTACACAATCAAAAGTGATGACAATAACCCATATATCTGAGGCAACTTTTAAAAACAAATTTTATATTTTTCCAAATTAAATTCGTTTATGTTCAGATTACTGCTGTAGATTATCAATTATACAGGTACACAAGAGACAGGACAGATACTGGAGCTGGACAATGCAGATTCAGAAAAACAACTGAGTGTATGAGTGATGTAGTGAGGAAATCATTGTAACAATAATTGTATGAGTGAGAGTGAGCTGTAAATATGAAATCAGCGTACTGTAAACATTATACTGAATAAAATATTATATTGAATAAAATTACTGTTTGAATTTGTTAAATTCTGTGCAATAGCATTATTATTCAATATTTATATTTATTCCTGTAAGTGTAAAATAACATCTGTAAATGTGTAAAATAAAATCTATAAACACATCTATACTTGATATATATATTTTGTTATCATCAAACACTAAACACACATCAAACAATCTCCCCCTATTGATGATGACAAACATATATTAAAGATTTTGAAATTCCAGTAGATGTGTTTAATCATGAAATATTTAGCTCCCCCTACATGTATGCTCCCCCTACATGAATACTCCCCCTACAACTGAGACCACTCCCTATTTAGAAGATTTAGGAAATTACAGACGAATAAAAGAACTATAGAAAATAACTAACAACATTTAACAAATTTGGTGTAGTATTCCAAAAATACTTATTTTCTTATCAAAATCTCTTCCTTCTCCCCCTTTTGTTATCATCAAAAGACTGACAAAAAATAATGAAACAGTAGGGGAAAACAAATGGAAAAAACAAGGAAAAATCATAATATATCATAACACGATAACAATTTCCACATTTTAGAGAATGGATCGATGATTCGATTTTTATATAATGAGAAGAGGAGTGTTTTCTCTTTTTCTTTAAAAATAATTTGACATTTAAGCACAAAAACAAATAAGCACTTACTAACCATGCATAACCATAAGGACTTTTAAATGGGATTAGCAGTTACTTATTAGCTACATACTCCATCCATGCATAACCATAAGGACTTTTAAATGAGAATGGAGTGATGATTAGCTAAAAATTCACATGATCCATCCATGCATAACCATAAGGACTTTTAAATGAGAATGGATGCATGAGAGATATTTAACAAAGAGTTTTCTTTATTTTTTCTTTTAATTTTAAAAATAATTCACTCTTCTCATTTTTCAAAACCATTATGAATGATAGAAAGATGGTAGAATTAGAAATGGTCGTGGAATAAGTTACCAAATTAATCATATTATGAAATTTCATAAACCAAACGTATTTCCACTACTGAATACCATATTCGAATCAATCTTTGAATGATATCCATAACAGGTTTGAATTCTAGAAATTGAAGTTGAAAATAAATATCCAAGAATATTTCAACCAAAAATTGAAAAATGATTAGTCAATTTCCATAATCCCCAAATCCTAACGTAATCTTGAAAATCTGTCTTCGGGGACGGGTTTTGTGAAAATATCAGCAAGTTGATTCTCAGTTGAAATGAATTCAATGCAAATGTTTTCCCTAGCAATGTGATCTCTAAGAAAGTGGTGTCTCACATCAATGTGTTTCGTGCGTGAATGATGAACAATATTATTAGACAAGTCTATTGCACTTTTACTATCACATTTTGATGGAACTAGTTTAAAAACTAAGCCAAAATCAGAAAGAGTTTGAAGACGTGCACACAAACACACAGAAAACATAATATCAGGTCTAGAAGTAGTAAGATATAGAAGTTAACCGATTATCCCTCGATATTTCTTCTTTCAAATTAATTAAGTTCAATTTTGCATCTCTCAAATCCAACTTTCATTATTAAGAATAGAATCAGATTCAATTTCAGTAACAAACCACTGTGACAACAAAACGCACACAAACTTTTATCAAATGAAGAGCGAGTGTGTATACCTTCCGTAGAATCACAGTTAAAATATCAAGATTATCTCAAAAGCAATTTGAAGTTTTCATCAGTGAAGCAACAGTTTCAACAGTTTCTCAAAAACCTTTTATAGCATGAGCAATCAGTAATCAATCACAGTTTGACCAAACAGATTAAGTTCAAGAAGAAGATGATTGATCAATTTTTAAGCATAGATTAAAGTCAAGTCATATAAGATTATATCAAGCAAATCAGAATCGGTCAACCATCATAATTACTTTGAGTAATTCTCTTTAAAAATGATTAACAAATCAGAATCATCATCAATTATAACTGGCTAATTTAATTCAGATTATGGTGCAGATTCTTACCGGTTTCCTATCGTTTGAAAATAAATACAACTACCTGTTTTACCTGTACGATAATCATTCGTTGTTTGCTCATAGTGAATCTGTCACCTTT
Source organism: Allium fistulosum (assembly GCA_030737815.1). Taxonomy (NCBI): domain Eukaryota; kingdom Viridiplantae; phylum Streptophyta; class Magnoliopsida; order Asparagales; family Amaryllidaceae; genus Allium; species Allium fistulosum. The sequence goes on along the minus strand of CM060906.1, from coordinate 270,120,003 downwards.
ATACTAGGCTAAGGAACGTTGATTTGACGCTCGATGTATATCTGGAACAACCAGAATCCAGATAACACTAATGTTGTTCCTTAGCCTGCCACCACACCTACACGGTTAAAGATGTATGTGACCTATTTGTTTTTATAGGTCCATGATTGTTAGTGGCAGAATAATTATGAATAAATAATCCCTTTGGAACCCAAACTTGTTTTGTCTTTTCATTTGTGTTCCAATAGACATGAAATTTGTTTGTAGAATTTTTAGGAACCCAAACTTGTATAAATCTCATGTTCTTGTTCCTATGACTACAATTTTCAATATGATGTCCAACTATTTCACATTCAGTAAAGATGTAATATCCCGGAAATTTTAACAATATCAATTTAATAATCTGTTGAATAATTAAATTGATATGGATAATCTTTGATAATAAGATTTGAATTTAATTTAATAATCTGATTAAATTAGTATTAATTGGTAATTTTATCTTTTAAAATCTAATAAGATATTTTCTATTTGAATATATATGTATATTTATTTGTATATATTTTAATAGAAGCTTTGGTAAATTGGAAATTTATATTTAATTTAATCTGGACTTTTCAAAGATATTTAAATAAGTAATTTTATAGTTTTAAAATACTTTAAGTAAATATTTTATTAGTTTAAGATATTTTTAACTTAAGTTTAAATAAATAAGATTTACAAAAATGGTTTGTTTTATTTCTTTTAAATATTTCTTGATAATATAATCTCTTGTTTAAATTATAAAATATGTTATTTTCAAATAACAAGTATAATGTATTATTTTTAATATGTATGAATTTTAATGCTAAAAGGAATTGTTATTTTAAATTGAATAAATAGTGTATGTAAATATATATAACTTGACTTTTAAATTGAATCTTAGGATTTAATTTAAATTGAATTTGAAATTTAAAGTTTTGAAATTCAAAAGAATATATATTTAAATTGTTTTGAATATTATAATATTTGTATAAACTTATATTTATAAAATATAATTAGTTTTTGTTTCTCTTTTCAAAGTAATATATATAGATAAGTGTTTAAATAAATAAGAAAAAGGCTTTTTAAATAATTTTAAAATTAATAGAAATATGAGTAATTACTTAAAAGACAAGTGTCATTATCTAAAGCTTCATTATAACATGTGTAATTTAATAAACAAATGTATAGGACAAGTGTCCTTATTTATTTTCATTTTCTTTTATTTTATAAATCATAAATATACATGTATATTAACATTTGCTTTTCTTCATTTCCCATTCTTTCTAATCTTCATTCTTTTTCAAAGCCAAGAGAAATCGGATTTTCTCTCTAATTCAAATCTGAACAAATCTAATACCTCAATCCAATAATAAAGCCTGAAAATCAATACCACTTCTCAACTTTTCCTCTAAATCTAAATCAGTAATTATTTCTCAAGCAAAATGAATTCATATTCAAATGCTTCAAACTGAGATCAGTAAAAATCTTCCTCAAAACATAAGATCTGTAACCAAGTTACAGATCTGAAATCAAAAAGGCTTGCATTCATTTTAAATCTGGAATCAACTCAGAGAACTGCCTGCATTTTTCATCTCTGGAAGCCTGCAGTTGTTCTTCAAGACTGTCTGTAATCAAGCTTCAGTAGCATGCAAAGCTTCTGGGGATTTAAAGCATTTCAGTTTCAAGTTTTAAAAGATCAAATCATTTTCCAGTAATTAAAGTTTAAGAGTTCCAAGCTATTTCAAAGCTTAAGTCTGCCTCTGTTTCATCTTTAATCAAGTGAGTAACATTCTTACTTAAAATAACTTAAGTATAATTATGTTTGCATGCTTAATTCTATGATAATTGTGTTGTGGTGTGAATGTTTATAGATGATTCTGCATATACGTGAATGTATATAGGTGTGCATGTTGTTTTGTATCAATGTGTCTCTGTTTTCTTTAATTCCAGGCTCCTGTTTTTGATATAAAATCATTATCCCATGATCTAGAGTTGAATTGGATTTAATATTTAAACAAAATATGTTTGATTTATCATATACTAATGTTAAAAAGTTTAATTAAGTCAAACTTTTAGTCTGAGTGCCTCTGTAACCAAAATAACAGTGCATGTTATATAAAAGTGAAAATTAAAACTTTGTAATTTATAAATTCAGGTTTATAAATTGAAAACATAAATGATAACATGATTTTTAGTATTAAAATCATAGTTTTTAGTTTAGTATTAAAGGAGCAGTTCTGGTTTAAACTAAATATGAAGTTTTGGGTAATTCGTTTGATCTAGATGGTTTGGTATGTTGGAATCTTCAGTAAGGATAGTGGGATGATCGTAGATTCAAGGAAAATTTGTAGAATTTGAATTAAAGCACCAAGGAAGAAATGATTTAGAATTAAAGATTATAACCCTAGTTTTAACTAGGTTAGAAAAATCATCGTCACCACGTCTCTGGTGAATCGAGTTCAATAGAACTCTGGGAAATTGTAGTCGTGACATGGATGAACTCGTCGCCGAAGTCGCTAGCGTTCTGGTGATCAGTAGTGGAAGAACGAGGAGATGTTGACAGGCTTTGGAAGTTGTAGTCTGTGGTTCCAGGTTTGGTTTTATGCTCGAGTTTGATCTCGACTTCGTTTCGTTGCTCGAGTGATGGGATTCTGGTAGGTGGATGAACGTCGACTGGTGGGAGATGTCGTCGATGGCCGGAGTTGAAGAGGATGACCGTGCACGTGCACGAGATCGTGGGTGTATCTCTGGTGAAGTCTGGGATTTACAGGGGAGGCTATTCGAGATTCTCTCGAGTTTGTTCGTGTGTGACTCGGAGTTTTTGAATGGGCGACTCGAAGTTTTTTTGAGTGGTCTCGGGTAAAAGTGTTGCCAGGTTTTAAAATCTGTTTGTTTAAATTTAAACCTGAATTTAAATTGTGAAGTAATATTTGAACAAGAATTGAAATCAAAGTTTAAATATATGGATTCAAGTTTGGTTTTGAATCTTAGATTGAGATTTAAAATAAGTTTTATAAATTTAAATATGAATTTGTTAGCACCTTTTAAACTTCTTTATAAATGAGTATTTCTTTAACTTGTAAATTAAAAGAGTTTTAGAAATGTTGTTTAAAACGTTGTAAAAGATAAATTAGTATTCATTTTAAATCTAGAATTTAAAATGAAATTTAAAAGTTAATTTGAAATGGATGTCTTCAAATGTATTTAAGAATGATAATTTAACCTTTGATAAGAAAATGTTTTATCTTAAAGTAATTAGAAATATGTGTTCATTAAATTATAAGGAAATTTATGGATAATTAATTTATTTGATTAATTAATCATTTGGATTAATTAAATAAATAATTAAAGGTTTAAACTAATTTAGTTAGGATTAAGATAAATAAATTAGGAATGATTAATTTATAATTGAGGATTATAAATTAGAGTATTAATTAATGGTTAAGAATTAATTAATAGAGTAATTAAATATTAATTTAGTTATGGTTAACACTTAATTAATTTAGTAATTAGAGATTAAAAAATTGGTTATTAAGATTTATTAATTTAGGATTAATAATAATTAATATAAGTTAATTACTTAAGGAAAGTAATTAAATAATAGTTAATGAGGTCATTAACTATGGGTTATTAAATAATTAATAGGATTAATTTTGATAATTAATTAGTTGAATTAATTTAAGAATAATCATTTATGAAATTGTTTAAATGTAATTACTTATTGGAAGTAATTAAGAATTAATTACTTATTGTAATTAATTGAAGTTAATTTGATTTAGTTAAATTAATTAATTAAGTTTAATTAATTTAGAATAATCAAGAGATGATTTGATAATAATTACTTAATGTAATTATTAAGATAAGATTATTTAGGGAAGTAAATAATAAGATAATTACTGGAAGTAATTAGTTGAATAAATGATTTTATTAATAGAAGTAATTTGAGTTAATTACTTTGAATAATTAATCAAGGGATTAATTAAGGAATTAATTAAGGAGTAATTAATTTAGTTAGTGAAAGTAATTAAGGGTAGTTAATTACTGATTAAAGATTAATCAAGGTGATAAATAAATGTTGTTTAATTAATAATTAAGTTGTAATTAAGGATCATTAATTAATATAATTAATGATGTAATTAAGATTGATTAATTTAGTAAAAATTAATAAATGAAGTAATTAATTAATGTAATTAATTAAGGATTAATATAATTAAATATAGTTGATTAACTTAATAAATTTTAGTTAATTAATTAATGAAGCAATTAAAGGTTAATTACTATAAGTGGTTAAGGATAATTAATTTAAATAATTAATTAAAGATAAATTACTTGGATGTAATTAAAAGATAATTAATCAAAGATGATTAATTAAAATGAATTATTAAAGGATAATTTATTAATTAATAAATGGTTAAGTAAGAAGGATTTATAAAATAAAGTAATTAATTTAATTCTTTAAATTAATTAAAAGATAATATAAATCATTACTTATGAATGGGTGATAGTATTGAATACTTGGCATTGATTGATATCTCTGATGAGATATATGTTGTATGATATGGATGTTAGTTGAATTGTATGGATTATCTGATAATGTTGATTATCTATTGTGAATTATCTTTCTTTGTGTATAAAGATAATGAATTGAATTTGTTTTAACCTTTAAAACAACTTGGCCTTAAAAGATACGCTTTGGATTTCGATGAGACCGGGATCGGGTTTCCGTATACCGGATTTCCAGGTCTGGAGACCCGAATACCACATCGATCCAAATTAACGATAGGTCGTAAATCAAGTGAAGATGAAGATTCAGAGTGCAAGGGTTATTGTCGTTAACTCTGAGGGTGATTCCAAAACGAGTGTAACGAGATAATGCCTTCGGTTTCGTTCGAACCCGGAACGAACTTGTATGGATTGAATGCTTTCAGAACATCGTCAGGTGGACGATGAGCATTCTAAGTGATGTGTTCTTTTCTAAGGTAATCGTGACCTCAAGCCTCACAAACCGGGAATGGCTAAAACAGGGGAGGTGCAGCAAGGTTAGTGGGTAGCACCCAAGTAGGACAAGATTACCTCTGTCTAGATGTCCCTTTCTATTTTCGACTTAGTGGTGCGGTTGCTGATCCCAACCGTGAGGTATCTTGTGCGGGAATTATCCAGTAAGGGATGTTCCGGCCTTGTGTTGCAGGGGATTGGGAGTGATCCTCGGTACGGTGATCTAGGCCACGTACTGTGACGGGCGGTACCCCGGTAGCCCTGCCATTGTATGGAATCCAAACTCCAATAAGTGCCGTACGTATTAGTTGTGCCCAACTATGTTGGAATGTGAGATGTAAGCATTTCAGCTATTTATGTATTTTACTTGAAAACCCTAGACCCTATTATAATACAATCGAATTTCCTATCAAATGTTTTGGTTAGCGTAAGGTAAAAACTTACCCATGTTTATTTGTGGGAAGTCTTACGTGATACCTTTTCTTTCAAAAGGTTTTGAAGTTAAACAAGTTTAACCTGTTACTCACACCAGACCCATGTCTGACCCAAGTTTTTTATTTCTGTTTTATAAACTCTTGGGTACTCAAATTTTTACGAGTAGCCAAGGGATTCAGGTTAGCTTTGACGAATTGTTGGAGGAGCAATGGAGCAGGAGGCTTCAGCGTTGTAGATATAGATAGTAGTTTCCGCTGTGTTGATCTTGTTTAGATCTTTGTTTTGTATTGAGTTGTAATAACTAGACAGATGTTTATAACTGTCTAGTATGTGATGTGTAATCTGTGTAACTCTGATAGATGATGTATATGATACTATGTAATAGTTATGTGATATATTATATTTTATTCCGTTTCCGCTGTGAGTATTTGTGTTTGTTTTCTTTCTCTTCTTTTCTTTTCTACTTCTCACCCCTTTCTTTCTTACTGTCGATGCGATTTTCCGGGAGTGGAAAGTCGGGTCGTCACAAAAGATGCCCTTTCCTTTTGCACTATCGTCAACCTGTGATTTACCAAAACCTAGCCCTTTTCGGTTGTTAGCAAACAGTTGATTGCCTAATAACATATTGAATGATTTTTCTCCTCTAGAAAAGTTATTCGGTGATTTCTCAAGATCTAGGACTTTGGTTTTCAGTGTTGAGTTTTCAGACACAAGTGTAGTGCATCTATTTATAAAATCCTTTTTCCTAGACTCAATAATTTCCTTTAGATTCAGGTTTTCTTTTTCAAGATCCTCGAAGCTATTTTTCAGTTTAGATAATTCTGAATCTAAAGCTTTACAGTTTTTACATTCTAGGTTTTGAATTTTTTCAAGTTCAGATTCTAACCTAAAATTTTCACGGGCAAGTTCTTTCCTATCAGATTTTAGTTTTTCATTTTTAGAATCAAGAGCTTCAACAGTTTTAGTAAGATCGAGGCACAAATAAACAAGATCTTTATAAGAGTAGTTTTTTACCTCATTGGATCCCTCTGAGCTTGCTTCTGAATCTGATCTTGATTCCTTTGAGCTTGCTTCTGAATCTGATCTTACCGTAAGACACATATTAGCTTCCTCTGAGCTATCAGTTGAAACTTCCTCTCCATCCTCATCATCCCAAGTTGCTGCGAAGGCCTTTTTCTTCTTTTTCTTTCCCTTGATGTTTTTGAGAAGTGGACAATTTTGTTTGAAGTGGCCAGGCTTATTGCAGTTATAGCAGATTAATTCGTTTTCAGAGTTGTCAGAGTCTTTTGACCTATTACCACTTGATTTCTTCTTGCGTGGCTTGAATTTCGACCACTTTCTAAAATTATTGACAGCCATGGCAAGCACTTCAATTGGATCTTCTTCTTCTTCATCGCTCTCTTCTCTGCTCTTTAAGGCAATTGTCTTCTTCTTTGGTTCGGAATTGATGCGTTCCTCCTTTGCTTTTAACTCAAGCTCGTACGTCATCAGATTTCCGATCAAATCCTCCATGCTCAGTTTGCTTAAATCTTTCGATTCTTGTATTGCAGTGACTTTTGCCTCAAAGTTCATCGGTAAGACTCGTAGAATCTTCCTTACTAGCTCTACCTCAGAGAATACCTTTCCAAGCGCTCTAGCATTGTACACCAAGGTTGAGAAGCGTCCAAACATATCCTTTATGCTCTCGCCTTTGTCCATCACAAAGTTCTCGTATTCATTGCTGAACAGGGCTAGACGAGACTCCTTGACTTGAGAAGTTCCTTCGTGTGTCACCTCCAAGGTATGCCAAATTTCCTGTGCTGTTTTACAATGAGAAATTCTATTAAATTCAGTCTTATCAAGAGCACAGATCAAAGCATTCATAGCTTTAGCATTTGTAGTTTTTAATTTCTTTTCGTTAGCATCCCACCTCTCCTTAGGTTTAGGAATCTCAGTATCACCAATAGTTATAGTGGGAGGTGTATAGCCAGTTTCAATAATATCCCAAACATCATAATCAACAGAACTAAGATAAATACTCATCCTAACCTTCCAATACGCATAGTCACTCCCATTAAACATTGGTGGCCTAACAATAGATTGTCCCTCAGAAAAAGCATTATTTGATAAATTCATGACTCTATAGTTAAAAAGAAATTACCTTGCTCTGATACCACTTGTAGGATCTAGATTAACCCTAGAGGGGGGTGGGTGAATAGGGTTATAGCAAATTTTCTCAAATTAAACGCGGAAGCAAACAGTAGATAAATAAATATGCAGTAAAGTAAATCACACACAGAATTTACCCAGCTTCGGCAACCCCTGCCTACTGCTGCATTCCCAGATTTCTATTAGAGTTAAACAGTATCCCGCTTACAAACACTCCTACAGACTCGCACACCCTGCTCCGCCTATAGAGTTTCGTAAACTCGCACACCCTGCTCACTGAACTAACCCTAACTAGACAATCTGACAACACCTAAACCCTAGGTGGTAATTAACACTGACTGCACTTTGAAAATACAAACTAAAAAACAAAAACACAGTTTAACCCCAGGGCAAAATATAGATTGACACTTTAACACAATTTTTCCCTCAAATAGGCCCAAACTATATGAATTAAATCCGGCCCAAATTTAAAACTAAATTAAACTTTAAAACCCTAAAATAGACCGGCCCATTAAAAACATAGCCCGTTCCCTTCTTTTTAATATTATCGGCGGCCCGCTTCAATAATTCTCCAGCCCTATACAATCTCGATCTCCTTTACTTTCTGAAAAAAAATGGCAGCGAGTTCTTCGATTTTGGCTTGTCAAATTTAGGGCTTGTGATAATTGATGCTTTCGTTCGATTGCGCTCTTTGTTCCAAAACAGGGCTTTTGCTATTTTGATGCTTCCTAAAATTTAGAGCTTTGCAAAACTGGATCACCGATCGATTGCTGGTCGTTCTTTGATTGCTACTTGCGGTTGCTTCCAGTTAATCTGTTCCTCTGTGATTTGGACTTCAGCTTTGCTTGAGAGTTTGATTCGTGCTTGGCTTTGGCTTTGCGCGCTCCTCTGTTGATCGATTCTGGAATTTGAGTTGGTATGTTTGCTCGATTCTGTCTTGATTATACTTGTTTGTTTGAGCTATTGTCGGTGATGATTGGGTTTTACTTTTTCTTCACTACACCTGTTGATGATGATTTTGGTCTCTTTATATAGTAGTCTGATTTGATTAAACGTGTTCTTCACGTTGTTGATTCTTTCCGATTTTAAGCTCCGATATTTTTGGAAATTCCTTCAGATTCACGGCTTTGACTTTGAACGTGCGATTTTCTCTTGAGTCCCACGGCAATGAACTTTCCTCTTTTGTTTTACTTTGACTATTTCAAAGATAACAGATACGCACTTGATTTTAATCATTTGTATACTTCAATACTTCCCTGTTGGCATTTGCTTTACTGATGCATTTGACATTGCCATGCTCTTCACTGTTTGCATCACTGGGCTTTGAGATTTGTTTAACATTTTGATCTCGGTCAATTTTGTTTTCATGAACTTACTCGTTGACTTCACTGTGAATTAAGACTTTAGTTTTTCTGGCCCCTTGTGAGCTTCGTCTCTGGCCATCTATTTTTGCTTGAGCATTGCACATGTAATTGCACTCCATTCCATGTTTGAATTCCTTACTGTCTCTATCCATATGTGTGTTTGCATACCTTGTAGTTGATTCATTTAGTTGCACTACTTTGCTTTTGTTTATCACAGCTGCTTCATTATTCATGTATCTTGCAACCTTGAATTTGGCTTGTTTGTAGTTGGTCTGTTCTTAACTGCTGCCATATTCCATTGTATTCAGTTGCATTGTTGTTGGTCTTGTAGTTGTTTATTTGAAGTTGTGCAGTTCCTTTGTCTTTGCTTGCACACTGTTTTTGTGATGCTTTGACTTGTTGCACTCAGTTGAATTGTCTGCATTGCACTACTTCATTTTGTATTTGTTTTGATTCACTTTGTCACTGCATATCTATATATGCTTGACCTGTTTGCATTTGTTAGCTCTGTGCTTGTTTGCATTCACTCCAGATATTCTTCACTTTTGTCTATGTTGATACTGTATGCTTGCATATCCAAATTGCATATGTACTGATCTTTGGTGGCTGATCATTTGTGTGTCACTGCTACATATATCACTCTGTTTCACCTATGCTACATGCTGTTTGTTGTCCATATATGAGATCAGTTGCCTTCATTCCAGTCTGGTTCATTACTGGTGTGTCTGTGTTGTTGCTTTTGGATCCAGTGTACATTGATGCTTGATTTTGAATTTCACTGTGTACATGCACAGTTCATTGTTGCAGTGATCATTGAATTTTGTTCGAGGCTATTTGCACTTGTGTTGAATCTGATATTGATTTGACCTTGTGCACTCGAGTTGGCGAGGCAGTGCACACGTGCATATGTGTGTACTGCAGCCACTCGTAATTACCTGTCCCTGATATAAATACTGATATGCACAGATATTACACAATCAAAAGTGATGATAATAACCCATATATCTGAGGCAACTTTTAAAAACAAATTTTATATTTTTCCAAATTAAATTCGTTTATGTTCAGATTACTGCTGTAGATTATCAATTATACAGGTACACAGGAGATAGGACAGATACTGGAGCTGGACAATGCAGATTCAAAAAAACAACTAAGTGTATGAGTGATGTAGTGAGGAAATCATTGTAACAATAATTGTATGAGTGAGAGTGAGCTGTAAATATGAAATCAGTGTACTGTAAACATTGTACTGAATAAAATATTATATTGAATAAAATTACTGTTTGAATTTGTTAAATTCTGTGCAATAGCATTATTATTCAATATTTATATTTATTCCTGTAAGTGTAAAATAACATCTGTAAATGTGTAAAATAAAATCTGTAAACACATCTATACTTGATATATTTTTTTTGTTATCATCAAACACTAAACACACATAAAACAAGGTCGTCCTATCGTTTTCACAAATACCCGGTCTTCACCACCGGTCTTCATTACGATCCATATTGTCGTATCACTAATTCGGAATGGGTTATATGACACAAAGGTCTTTTCTCGGCTAACCCGAATAGTGAGCACAATATTTAAAACATACAGATATAGGGATTTCAATTAAGTCGCAACTTATTACCTAAATCCTTTCCTTTAAATGGTTTAAACAAATTACCATTTTGAAATCTTTAAACAAAAAGATTTACTTCATAAAGTTTACCCAGTGTCACAAAGATTCATTCACAGATTTCCAAATCAATTTCCATTTCAATTGGATTAACCCATTAAATCTTAAAATTAAGATTTAATTTATAGCTTTCAAAACTATTCACAATTCAAGTCTTTTATAATATAAAAGATACACCATTTGAAATACTCTTTTATTTCAAAATAAAGTTTAATCATCTTCACAAAAGTTAATTCATAGTTTTTCCAAACTATTTACAATTCATTTCAACTTGAAATGTTTCAATACAAATTGGAAATCTTTTCCCTTTATGAAAGCCTTTATTATTTGAAAACGAATAGTTTTCGTTTTGGGAAAAACTGGTTACAATTACACAGTTTAAAGCCATTCAAGTATAAAACTTGAATTATAAATTTCCAAAACCATATTTAAATGGTTAAAAACCCATATAACACTTTTTATAATTTGTAAAATCCTTTAAACCAAAATTTCTAAATTATCGAATTCAATTTCAAAATTTTGAATTCAAAATTTAAATCAAATGATTTTAAATTCCAATTCTATTAAGTTATTTAAAAATAACTTTTATTTTTTTGAATCTCACTTTCAAAAGCTTTCAATTTCAATTCCAAAACTATTTTGGATTCAAAAACTCGATTCTCCAAAATTGATAAAAATCTGTGACTTAACCGATTTCCACGTGAAATCCACATTTGTGTGTGTATTGTGTAGTCCAAGGGTTTAACACAATAGTGCAACAACATTCAACCATCAAAGATCAAATATAACAATATATTTGATAAGCGGTATAAATTATAACGCTTATATTTCATTCACAGATCACAGATATATAAATATCACAAATAAACAAATTTCAGATCACACACAAATAGGATATATCACAAAGCATCACATATCAAAGATGTCAAACAATTCAACATCCAATATAATCCAAACATCCATAAATAGGATTAATTAAATTATCTGATGAATTCAAATCAGATAAATTTCTATAAATCGATTTTTCTAGTTATAGCAAATTAATAATCAATTAATTTTCAAATTGATTTTCAAATTTATTTCAAAACACCAAATCAAATTTCCAAATTATTTCCCTTTTAAAATAAATTTCTTTATCTCTTCAAATCCATTTAAAAATACAAATTTTAATAAATTCTTCCGTTTTTAGAAAATATTTCCAAAGTCCATTTATTAAGCCCTTTATCCCAAATTTTGAAATTAAATCCAATATAATTCAAAAATAGAACTTTTATCTTATAAAATTCCTTTTAAATTTATCCAGTTATTAAAAATAAATTTTTCGATAAATTTTCAACTTAAATTTCGAAAATCTGATTTTTACTTATTTCTGGTATCCATCGATACCAAAAATATATCCGGCTAAATTATAGCCTTCAACAAATTCAATCACAGATATAATCACACGGCGATTATAAATAAATCAACACACAATGTTGAAATAAATTCAAATGTTTGAGGAATCCAGTTGGATCCCTCCAACCTGTTTCCCTGCATCCACAGATGTTAGCACAATACCAATTTCACTTCAATGTGAAATTATCGCGGTATATGGGATTTATAAAATACTATCCGCTATTATGCGGTGCAATAGGGTCTCATCCGCTATATAATGCGGGAAATCAACTCCAAATACATATATAATACCAATTCCACTTCAATGTGAAATTATCGCGGTATATGTTTTTAATAAATAACCTCCGCTTAATATACGGCATATAGGGTCTATTTGACACAATAAATAGCAATCATCATTCAATCATCACAATCAACCCTATCAATAATTTTAAATCCCAACTATTTAAAATTTAAATCGAATAAAATATTCGATTGAGTGAGAAGTTCTCACCTTGAGTTTGTCGAACGTTTAAATTTTTAAATTAAACCGAACCGTTCGATTTAATCAAAAATTCTCACTTGCCCGAAATAATCCTAGAATACCTTCACTGCATAATACTCATCGCTGTGATTCCAGTGCTTCTGGTTTCGTCGAATTCTGACAATGTATGACAAAGATATTGCATTTCAAAGTTTATACGATTTAAAATAAATCAATTTACATTTTATATTTTTTTATTTTTTACAAACCCTAACTCTACTGGCCGTTGATTTCTCTAGATGGAATCCTGGCCGTCCCCATCTTCATCTTCCACCCAAGCAACATCGCGTACAACAACCCATAGAGCCGCCTCCAACTTCGAATTGCCTCGACCATCTCGACCACTCTGATGGCGATCAGGAGCCATCGTTTCTTAGCCCTTCGCAAGATCTACTCACGGCCAGAACCACGATGAACTCGGTCGCTTCTCCCTCTCGTAAAACATGATAGAACGACGAACGAACGTGACAAATTTTCCAATGATCTTCTCGACGAATCTCGATCACAGCTGTATGAAATCAAAGGTCTTGCGAAGCCCTATCATTTGCTAGTTGAAGGTTCTTGCTAATTGTCTATGGATTTGGAGATTATGATGGAAGAAGATAGAAAAATTCTGGCCATTGTTTTCGTAAGTGGCGGCCACAATAGAAACCCAAGATGTTTTGCAAAAGTGAAAAAGTGAGGGCTTTTTTAGGAAATTGCAAAACACTATTCATCTCCAAAATTTTCGAACTCCAAATCGAGCGTGTCGGCTGGTGTTTCTAAGGTTTACCCCGCATTCCGAACACAATGGAATGTGTTTTGGGAGCTAATTCGATCGTATGTGAGAGTTACGGAAATAAACGATCAATTTAAAATTAAACCGATTTAAACCGATTTCGATGCGTTTTGGCTTGCCCCGGACAAACCGTACATCCGATTGACACAAAATTTGAAATCTTACAATAATATCACATTACGGATCCGATGAAACTAGTTTCGTCGAAATCCGAGACTGTTTGAAAAATGGTCATTTTTAATCGTCAATTAAATATTAAAATATTCAATTTTCAAAATTTAACTTTTAATTAAATTTTAAAAGTTTACAAACATCATTCTAACTCCAATATGATTTAATATAATTTTATAAATCATTTTTAATCACATTAATCCCAATTACCAATTATTTCTAGAATTTCAAATATTAATCATCGATTTAATTAAACAATTAAATCTCTATATCCGAAATTAATTTTATTTGGCTTACAAATTCCACTTATTAATATTTAATATCAATTAAATATACGAATTTCAAATGACAGAAATTCTGGGTCGTTACACCAACACAGCTAATCATTAATTTGTTCGTTTCTCTATCATACAACCTCTAAATCGGATAAGTTTATATTTTGTGAAAATCAGATAAATGAGTCGGTCGCAATGGCATATGATGTATCGCCAAATTCTAATATTGGAAAAATGACCATTTTGTCCCTCCATTAGTTTAATTAATTAATCTCTTTTAATTCAGATATTTATTATTATTTTTATATTGTTAAATTTTATGGGGTATCACATTCTCCCCCTTAAAAGAATGTCATCCCTGAAATTCCCAAGAGACAAAGAATGTATAGCACTCATCATATCATGTATCATATACCGGGTAATAAATAAATACATATGACATACAAATGAATAATCCAAACATTCGTTCAAACCATCATCCAAACAAAACATACATCAAAAATTACCTAGCATGCATAACATTTACTTGAGTAATACAAACATAGTAATAGATATAATATAGCAAAATATGTAGGCATATGTGATGAGTGGAAGCAGGATCTATGTTCGGCGCTTTCCCATATGAATGAAATTGCATGTTACATAAGGCATATATGCAAGCATCATAGTATAGACAAATAATTTCTATACGTATGTAACAACCATCAACTTCAACATATCATAAATGAGCAAATTGTAAAACCATTGTAACGACCCCAAATTTTCTATATATTTAAATTAATAATTAATTGTATTTTTGAATAAAAATTTGTTAAATTAAGTAATTAAGTGATGCGAGTTTCCCCGGATTCAAGTATATTCTGGATAAATCATTTAAATTTAAAATATTGGGTATATACGAGCAAATTTAATATATATATGTAGATATATATACTTCTATTTGAATTTAAAACTTAGATAAAGGGTTTAGAGATAAACGATATATATATATATATATATATATTTGAATTAATGGTTAAAGATGGTTTGAGTTTATAAAATAAATATAAGACAATAAATATTAAGCAAATAATGATAATTTATATTTGAACTAGAAATTGAAATTAATATAAGGTAAGTTTTAATAAAAATAGAAGTAGAATATTTGTTAAAATCTAACAACAATTTAGAATAGAAATTTATTTACATTTCAAAGTAGTAGGATAAATAGAGAAAACAAATAAACATAGAAATTGTCATTTTTAATTCTTGATAGATATATCTCTAACATACAAAAGTATACCATAGCCTACAACACTTAGAAAACAAAAACAAATACAAGTATGCAAAACAAAGTAAACAAGTAAGTCAACAAAACAAGAAATATACTTGTACAGCTGAGAGAAGAATTTTTATAAAATAAAATAAAATGGTACAAGGTAATAAATGTTTTCACCTCTAGTACATGATTTATCATCTCAGCCACCATAACATGTTTTATCAGCCGAGACTTACAAATGAAGCAAACAAAAGAAAGTATATAAACATCCATAAGCACACACAAATTGCTTCAGCCGAAATGAAAAGATTTTACAAATATATGTTGTACAAAGCAATTAATACCAATACCTTAGTACACTACAACATATCATTTCAGCCCCCATATACGAAAAAGTCTCTGGGCATAATAAAAGAAATATTGTACCTGTAATGTACAAATAAAAATATACCCTATAAGCTTTCTTTTATATATAACACGCTCTTCATCTTATTCCTTTTCATTCATCAAAAATAAGCAAAGCCAGAAAAGAAAAACAGAAACAAGATATCAAAGCAAAGATTCAACTGAGAAGAAAATTTAAACTTCAATCAGATCAAATTCAAAAAGCGAAATAGTTTGGAAGCAAGGCATACAACAGATAGTAAAATCAAATTTAGAAATCAAAGCCTGACAGTCTTGAAGCAAAGTGAAGCTTCAGATAACCCAGATTTCAACTTGTAAACTCCTGGAGTCGAAAAGATTAAGGTGAGTAACTAATTTAATCCAACTAAGAATGTATCTGTGTTTATTGCTTATGAAGTTGAGTTTGCAGTTGCTATGTATGTATATATATACATGAATTTTTCCTCTGCGAATAAATATATACAAGTGCATGTGCCTGCTCATATGAAAACTCTCTGTTTCTTTAGTTTCAGAGCATCCAACTTGATCAAAACTCAATTATCTAATCACTTGATCTCTGTTAAGCTAAAGGTTTCAAATACAAAATGTGTTTGTTCATAAACCAAAGTAGAAAAAAATTGTTTTTAACAAAATAAATTCAAGTGGAGGTCTGAAGTTTCATAGTTCTGAGGAAAAATATATATACATGGAAAATTCGAGTATAACAATTGGTTGAATCGAATATATACATATAATCATCAGGGAAAACTATGATTTTTAAAACGAAAATTTTGATTTTTCAATTTGTAGGTTAAGAGCAGTTTACAGTAGAAGAAAAACTTCATTTTCACAACTTTAAGATAATTGAATCAATTTAAATTTGTTGGAACTTAAATGTAAGCAAGTATAACTACCCATAATCTCGGGAAAAATGTAAAAATATTTTTCTATTGCATGGAATTAGGACACGAGATCAATTTAGGGCTTGAGTTCCAGTTTTTGTCCATGTCTGTAAAGTGTCGAGTTCATATTCATCACGTGATCGAGTGTTATGGAACTTCGGGTAGTGGAAGTTTTGGTGATGATGGAGTCGAGGCCGGAGGAGCAGGCTTTCAGATGGTCGGAGGTCGGAGAACGAAGCGTTGACAGTTGAGGTCGCGATGGGTTCGAGCGGTTCCAGGTTTTGAATTATTGCTCGAATTTTGATTTCGAGGTGGTGAGATGGTTCAAGGATCGGAGTACAATCGGGAGTTGATAGGTGACGTGTTCGACACTACGGCGATGGCCGGAGCTGGCCTGTGTCGTTGTACACGTGCACAAGGGCGAAAATGATCGCCTGGATGTTGTCGTCTGGGAACTCAGGGGAACTCGAAGCGCACTCAGGGGGATTCGAGTAGTTTACTCGAAGCGAATTTTAAACAAATACTCGAGTGAATTTTGTTACCAGGTTTTCAAACCTGAACCTGTTTTCTGGGTTGGAATTTTAAATTAAAATTTTAACTTATAAAGAAAGGTTTTGAACTGAGTTTAAATCAATATATAAATATAATTCCAAATTAAATTAAGAATTTAGTATTGAACACAAACAAAGTTTAAATTCAAATTTCTAAAACAACTTAAAAGTAACTAAATGTTTGAAGAAATTGTAAAGAAAATAGATTTGAAATTGTGGATGGAAGATTTAAACAAGCTGAAATCTAAAAGTTTAAAACTGAAATAAATTTTAAAACCAGATTTCCAGAATTCGAAATCTAAATTAGTTTTAAAACTTAAGGGTTAAAAATAAGTTTAAGCGTGTTAAACCAAAAAAGAAAATTGATTTCAATTATATGGTAAATGAGAAAAGAAAATCAAATCATAAGATATGGATGAGTTTACTTTAATTAATGAAGATAAATAGTTAATTTAAAAAGTATAATTACTTAATGGTAAGGAATTAAAGGAAAGTAGTTACTTAGTGAAATTTATTTAGTTAATTGGATTTGTTAAGTCAATTACCTAAGTTTAAATTTATTCAAAATAATCATTTAACCATTTGGAAAATATAAGTACTTAGAAAAAGTAATTAATTGAATGACAATTGGTAATTTGGACATAAATATTTGTTATTAATCAAGGGGTTAATCAAATTTCTTAATTAAAGAATTAAATAAATACTTGAAGTTAATTAAGATAAATTAAAGGTTAAATTGATTCATTAATTAAGATTTATTTGTCAAAAATTAAAATTGAACTAATAAATGATAAAGAGGGATTTTATTCCAAACAAATTGAAATTAACTTATGATAATTAACCCGGATAAACAAATTGATACATCTGATTTAAATTAATCAGTTGATTTATAAATTCATTTGTGAATGTATGGATTCTATTGAATGATTGAATTACTTGATATCCCTGATATATGATGCTTTGTGATACAACCTGATTTATGTTGTGATCTGTAGTTTACTTACCTGTGATATATATCTGTGATCTTTGAATGAACGATAAGCGTTATAGTTTATATCGCTTATCAACTATATCCTGTATTTTGTTATGTGATGATTGATGTTGCACTATTGTGTAAACCCCTGGACTACACTGTTACACACACAAATATGGATTTCACGTGGAAATCGGTTAAGTCACAGATAATTTAAATTTGATGTTTTTGAAATTGAAATTTTAATTTCAATTGATTTTGAAATTTGAAATTTGGGTTTAAAATAAAAAGTGAAAAGCTTTTGAAATGGAATTTCAAAGATAAAAGTTATTTTGAATAACTTAACCGAGTTTTGGAAATTTAAATAATTTGATTTAAATTTGAATTCAAGTTTGAAATTGAATCCTATGATTTGAAACTAGGGATTAAAAATGTTATAAATGTGTTTATATGAAGTTAAACCATTTAAAAGTATAATTTTGAGAATTTGAATTTAACCCAAGGATTTCAACTCGTATTAATGAATCAGATTTCCAAAATGAAAACTGTTGTTTTAAAAGGAATAAAAGCTTTCAGGTAAGAAATGAAATTCCAGTTAAATTAAAGGAATTTCAAGATTGAATTGGAATTATTTTTCCAAGTTATGAATGAACTGTTTTAAAAAGCTATGAATTAAATCTGTTATCTTAACAGATTTAAAATGATGATTTGTTTAACCCATTCGAAATGAAACTGTTTTGAAAGCTATGAGTTAAATCTTTGATTTAAAGATTTAACGAATTAATCAAATTGAAAGGGAAATTGATTTGGAAAATCTGTGAATGAATCTTTGTGGAATTAAGTGAACTTTATGAATTAAATCTTTTTGTTTAAAGGATTAAAATGGTAATTTGTTAAACCATTTGTAAAGAAGGGTTTGAATTATTAAGTTGTGACTTAATTGAAATCCCATATCCATATGTTTTAACTATTGCGCTCACTGTTCGGGTTAGCCGGGAAAAGACCTTTGGGTCGTATAACCCATTCCGAATAGTGATACGTCGTATATGGATGGCATTTGAAGACCGGTGTTGAAGACCGGATATTTTTCGAAAATGAAAGGACAACCTGTCGAATGTCTCTGCACTGAGTTGCTCCGGTATAGAGATTTATATCACTCTTTTGTGACGGGAAGTCCGGACGTGATTGGAAATTACCCGGAATTGCAAGGGCTTCGTAAGAAGTGCCTTCGGTTCTGTTCGATCCCGGAACAGACTTGTATGGATACATGTCTGACATTACACTTTGAGATATAAAGCCGATTTCTTTCAAATACATATCTGTTGGTGGCGGAGAATTTATTCTCTTAGCTTAACACCCTTCTCTGAGACGTACGAGCTCAGAGGTTATGTAGTTGAAATTTATCAGCGATATATCCCAATTTGGTAATGTGACATGCTGAGTGTTGCTGTGTGATGATCAATGTTTGATCATTTGCGATATGATCATTTGTTTGATCTTATATCTTTGTGATCATAGGTTGATCATTTGTTTGACCCAAAGCATGGCTTTGTGACAAAGCGTAGCTTTGTGGACGAGACTTCGTCGAGCCTCACACCCCGGAAATGGTCTAAACAGGAAGGATGCAGCAAGGTTCTAGGGAGTAGCGCCCCTTAGTGTATGTCATTCCTTCTGGATAAAGGTGGTATCATGGTATGGAGCCCAGATACTTAACCTCTGTGGTTACTGCATTATTATTATTATGTGGTTGTTGGAAATCGAGGATCCTCGGGAAGATCGGTGACGATCGGGGGATGACATACGCGTGTCAGTAGTTATCTATTTTTGCAGAGGTAACCCGGCCTTGTGTTGGCAGAGATCCGGTTAGGTTCTCGGGTCGTCTATTCCAGGGACGTACCCATCGTGGAAAAGGAAGTTCCTTAGCCTGACCATTTGTTGGAAATCCATCTTCCAATACGAACTGTGTACGGTATTAGTTGTAGAACCTGCCATCTAATATGGTAGCTATAGTAGGCATAGTATAATGGTACCTATGCTGGCTAAGATTTGTATTCTACTTTCGAAATGTTTTCTACGCTATGCACTAATAATAATATCAAAATGATTTGATTTCGCGTAGTAAGCATCTTTGACTATCATAAGAAGAAATCTCCTCCAAGTCTGCGTTTGCATTGTGTGTGTGGTGGGAGGTCTTATGGTAGTTTCATTTTCCAAAAGCATTGCGAATTGACTTTAAAATTCTCTGCTATTTGTTTTAAAGATAAACTGTTTTTGTTGCTCACACCAGTCCCATGACTGATCCGGAGTTTATTGTTCCCTTCCTAAACTCTGGGTGCCCACTATTTTCCACACGGGCAGTCTAGAGTTGGGTTTTTCAGATATTCAGGTTTAGTAGATTATCTGGAGCTAGTTCAGTTCTAGGAGTTCATGGACTGACGTTGCTTACCTTGGAGCATTCTATTGGAGACATTCTATTCCGCTGCTGATGTTATCGTTTTCTTTTCCGCTGCTATTTGTTGTATCATATCTCTGATGTATATTGATATTCATTGTATCACTCTGTTGTATCAGATGTTGTATATCAATGTATTATTCTTTTATTCCGCTGTGTTATTTACTTAATGTTGTTATAAGCTCCCGAGAACCAGATTCGGCATTTGAATCTACGGCATTTTGAGTACAAGGGAAGTACAGGTGCCGATTTTCGAAGGTCGATTTTTGGGTCTTGACAAGTGGTATCAGAGCTTTGGTTGAACTTTAGCTCAGGAGTATAACACGTTAAGTAGCTCATTAGAGATAGAGTGAAATAAACTCTAGAATGAGTGATCCTCAGATATCCGTCTGAACGTCTCAGTAAATTCTCTTACTATCCACTGATAGTAAGTATGAGTGTAAGAAGAGGATGAGATAGGGGACAGGGAAATACGACTATAAATGGTCAATACTCTGTAACAACAAGGAAGTAATCTTTTTTCTATCAATCTCTTTTGTTCAACATCTTTTCTCAATTCTTCGATGATTTCTGGTAGATCCAGGAAGAAATTTGATATATAAAAATAGGACATAAACTCCAGATAGGTCAGACTTGTTTGTATGGATGAATTGTTTGCATTGGTTGCTATGGTTGATAGGTATATTTTAGTTCTGAACTAAAAGCTTTGAAATCGTATCCATATATCTATCTATTCTTTGGGATTCCGATTTATTCTACGAATGGTTAGTTATCACTTCGAACTAACTGATGTCACTATATATTTCGTAGATCTGGATAACCCGAGTATCTTGTGAAGTGTTAAACAGATTCTTTCTTGTATCTGTTATTGATATTCTGATTTGGTGAGCCAAATGCAGAATAGCTGTTCGGTTTGATTTGATGAAATATTTTTCATCTGTCTTTGTGTCTCCTTGGCAATTTCGAGGATGAAATTCTTTTAAGGGGGGAAGTCTGTAACGACCCCAAATTTTCTATATATTTAAATTAATAATTAATTGTATTTTTGAATAAAAATTTGTTAAATTAAGTAATTAAGTGATGCGAGTTTCCCCGGATTCAAGTATATTCTGGATAAATCATTTAAATTTAAAATATTGGGTATATACGAGCAAATTTAATATATATATGTAGATATATATACTTCTATTTGAATTTAAAACTTAGATAAAGGGTTTAGAGATAAACGATAAATATATATATATATATATATATATATATATTTGAATTAATGGTTAAAGATGGTTTGAGTTTATAAAATAAATATAAGACAATAAATATTAAGCAAATAATGATAATTTATATTTGAACTAGAAATTGAAATTAATATAAGGTAAGTTTTAATAAAAATAGAAGTAGAATATTTGTTAAAATCTAACAACAATTTAGAATAGAAATTTATTTACATTTCAAAGTAGTAGGATAAATAGAGAAAATAAATAAACATAGAAATTGTCATTTTTAATTCTTGATAGATATATCTCTAACATACAAAAGTATACCATAGCCTACAACACTTAGAAAACAAAAACAAATACAAGTATGCAAAACAAAGTAAACAAGTAAGTCAACAAAACAAGAAATATACTTGTACAGCTGAGAGAAGAATTTTTATAAAATAAAATAAAATGGTACAAGGTAATAAATGTTTTCACCTCTAGTACATGATTTATCATCTCAGCCACCATAACATGTTTTATCAGCCGAGACTTACAAATGAAGCAAACAAAAGAAAGTATATAAACATCCATAAGCACACACAAATTGCTTCAGCCGAAATGAAAAGATTTTACAAATATATGTTGTACAAAGCAATTAATACCAATACCTTAGTACACTACAACATATCATTTCAGCCCCCATATACGAAAAAGTCTCTGGGCATAATAAAAGAAATATTGTACCTGTAATGTACAAATAAAAATATACCCTATAAGCTTTCTTTTATATATAGCACGCTCTTCATCTTATTCCTTTTCATTCATCAAAAATAAGCAAAGCCAGAAAAGAAAAACAGAAACAAGATATCAAAGCAAAGATTCAACTGAGAAGAAAATTTAAACTTCAATCAGATCAAATTCAAAAAGCGAAATAGTTTGGAAGCAAGGCATACAACAAATAGTAAAATCAAATTTAGAAATCAAAGCCTGACAGTCTTGAAGCAAAGTGAAGCTTCAGATAACCCAGATTTCAACTTGTAAACTCCTGGAGTCGAAAAGATTAAGGTGAGTAACTAATTTAATCCAACTAAGAATGTATCTGTGTTTATTGCTTATGAAGTTGAGTTTGCAGTTGCTATGTATGTATATATATACATGAATTTTTCCTCTGCGAATAAATATATACAAGTGCATGTGCCTGCTCATATGAAAACTCTCTGTTTCTTTAGTTTCAGAGCATCCAACTTGATCAAAACTCAATTATCTAATCACTTGATCTCTGTTAAGCTAAAGGTTTCAAATACAAAATGTGTTTGTTCATAAACCAAAGTAGAAAAAAATTGTTTTTAACAAAATAAATTCAAGTGGAGGTCTGAAGTTTCATAGTTCTGAGGAAAAATATATATACATGGAAAATTCGAGTATAACAATTGGTTGAATCGAATATATACATATAATCATCAGGGAAAACTATGATTTTTAAAACGAAAATTTTGATTTTTCAATTTGTAGGTTAAGAGCAGTTTACAGTAGAAGAAAAATTTCATTTTCACAACTTTAAGATAATTGAATCAATTTAAATTTGTTGGAACTTAAATGTAAGCAAGTATAACTACCCATAATCTCGGGAAAAATGTAAAAATATTTTTCTATTGCATGGAATTAGGACACGAGATCAATTTAGGGCTTGAGTTCCAGTTTTTGTCCATGTCTGTAAAGTGTCGAGTTCATATTCATCACGTGATCGAGTGTTATGGAACTTCGGGTAGTGGAAGTTTTGGTGATGATGGAGTCGAGGCCGGAGGAGCAGGCTTTCAGATGGTCGGAGGTCGGAGAACGAAGCGTTGACAGTTGAGGTCGCGATGGGTTCGAGCGGTTCCAGGTTTTGAATTATTGCTCGAATTTTGATTTCGAGGTGGTGAGATGGTTCAAGGATCGGAGTACAATCGGGAGTTGATAGGTGACGTGTTCGACACTACGGCGATGGCCGGAGCTGGCCTGTGTCGTTGTACACGTGCACAAGGGCGAAAATGATCGCCTGGATGTTGTCGTCTGGGAACTCAGGGGAACTCGAAGCGCACTCAGGGGGATTCGAGTAGTTTACTCGAAGCGAATTTTAAACAAATACTCGAGTGAATTTTGTTACCAGGTTTTCAAACCTGAACCTGTTTTCTGGGTTGGAATTTTAAATTAAAATTTTAACTTATAAAGAAAGGTTTTGAACTGAGTTTAAATCAATATATAAATATAATTCCAAATTAAATTAAGAATTTAGTATTGAACACAAACAAAGTTTAAATTCAAATTTCTAAAACAACTTAAAAGTAACTAAATGTTTGAAGAAATTGTAAAGAAAATAGATTTGAAATTGTGGATGGAAGATTTAAACAAGCTGAAATCTAAAAGTTTAAAACTGAAATAAATTTTAAAACCAGATTTCCAGAATTCGAAATCTAAATTAGTTTTAAAACTTAAGGGTTAAAAATAAGTTTAAGCGTGTTAAACCAAAAAAGAAAATTGATTTCAATTATATGGTAAATGAGAAAAGAAAATCAAATCATAAGATATGGATGAGTTTACTTTAATTAATGAAGATAAATAGTTAATTTAAAAAGTATAATTACTTAATGGTAAGGAATTAAAGGAAAGTAGTTACTTAGTGAAATTTATTTAGTTAATTGGATTTGTTAAGTCAATTACCTAAGTTTAAATTTATTCAAAATAATCATTTAACCATTTGGAAAATATAAGTACTTAGAAAAAGTAATTAATTGACAATTATCGGATGTAATTAATTGAATGACAATTGGTAATTTGGACATAAATATTTGTTATTAATCAAGGGGTTAATCAAATTTCTTAATTAAAGAATTAAATAAATACTTGAAGTTAATTAAGATAAATTAAAGGTTAAATTGATTCATTAATTAAGATTTATTTGTCAAAAATTAAAATTGAACTAATAAATGATAAAGAGGGATTTTATTCCAAACAAATTGAAATTAACTTATGATAATTAACCCGGATAAACAAATTGATACATCTGATTTAAATTAATCAGTTGATTTATAAATTCATTTGTGAATGTATGGATTCTATTGAATGATTGAATTACTTGATATCCCTGATATATGATGCTTTGTGATACAACCTGATTTATGTTGTGATCTGTAGTTTACTTACCTGTGATATATATCTGTGATCTTTGAATGAACGATAAGCGTTATAGTTTATATCGCTTATCAACTATATCCTGTATTTTGTTATGTGATGATTGATGTTGCACTATTGTGTAAACCCCTGGACTACACTGTTACACACACAAATATGGATTTCACGTGGAAATCGGTTAAGTCACAGATAATTTAAATTTGATGTTTTTGAAATTGAAATTTTAATTTCAATTGATTTTGAAATTTGAAATTTGGGTTTAAAATAAAAAGTGAAAAGCTTTTGAAATGGAATTTCAAAGATAAAAGTTATTTTGAATAACTTAACCGAGTTTTGGAAATTTAAATAATTTGATTTAAATTTGAATTCAAGTTTGAAATTGAATCCTATGATTTGAAACTAGGGATTAAAAATGTTATAAATGTGTTTATATGAAGTTAAACCATTTAAAAGTATAATTTTGAGAATTTGAATATAACCCAAGGATTTCAACTCGTATTAATGAATCAGATTTCCAAAATGAAAACTGTTGTTTTAAAAGGAATAAAAGCTTTCAGGTAAGAAATGAAATTCCAGTTAAATTAAAGGAATTTCAAGATTGAATTGGAATTATTTTTCCAAGTTATGAATGAACTGTTTTAAAAAGCTATGAATTAAATCTGTTATCTTAACAGATTTAAAATGATGATTTGTTTAACCCATTCGAAATGAAACTGTTTTGAAAGCTATGAGTTAAATCTTTGATTTAAAGATTTAACGAATTAATCAAATTGAAAGGGAAATTGATTTGGAAAATCTGTGAATGAATCTTTGTGGAATTAAGTGAACTTTATGAATTAAATCTTTTTGTTTAAAGGATTAAAATGGTAATTTGTTAAACCATTTGTAAAGAAGGGTTTGAATTATTAAGTTGTGACTTAATTGAAATCCCATATCCATATGTTTTAACTATTGCGCTCACTGTTCGGGTTAGCCGGGAAAAGACCTTTGGGTCGTATAACCCATTCCGAATAGTGATACGTCGTATATGGATGGCATTTGAAGACCGGTGTTGAAGACCGGATATTTTTCGAAAATGAAAGGACAACCTGTCGAATGTCTCTGCACTGAGTTGCTCCGGTATAGAGATTTATATCACTCTTTTGTGACGGGAAGTCCGGACGTGATTGGAAATTACCCGGAATTGCAAGGGCTTCGTAAGAAGTGCCTTCGGTTCTGTTCGATCCCGGAACAGACTTGTATGGATACATGTCTGACATTACACTTTGAGATATAAAGCCGATTTCTTTCAAATACATATCTGTTGGTGGCGGAGAATTTATTCTCTTAGCTTAACACCCTTCTCTGAGACGTACGAGCTCAGAGGTTATGTAGTTGAAATTTATCAGCGATATATCCCAATTTGGTAATGTGACATGCTGAGTGTTGCTGTGTGATGATCAATGTTTGATCATTTGCGATATGATCATTTGTTTGATCTTATATCTTTGTGATCATAGGTTGATCATTTGTTTGACCCAAAGCATGGCTTTGTGACAAAGCGTAGCTTTGTGGACGAGACTTCGTCGAGCCTCACACCCCGGAAATGGTCTAAACAGGAAGGATGCAGCAAGGTTCTAGGGAGTAGCGCCCCTTAGTGTATGTCATTCCTTCTGGATAAAGGTGGTATCATGGTATGGAGCCCAGATACTTAACCTCTGTGGTTACTGCATTATTATTATTATGTGGTTGTTGGAAATCGAGGATCCTCGGGAAGATCGGTGACGATCGGGGGATGACATACGCGTGTCAGTAGTTATCTATTTTTGCAGAGGTAACCCGGCCTTGTGTTGGCAGAGATCCGGTTAGGTTCTCGGGTCGTCTATTCCAGGGACGTACCCATCGTGGAAAAGGAAGTTCCTTAGCCTGACCATTTGTTGGAAATCCATCTTCCAATACGAACTGTGTACGGTATTAGTTGTAGAACCTGCCATCTAATATGGTAGCTATAGTAGGCATAGTATAATGGTACCTATGCTGGCTAAGATTTGTATTCTACTTTCGAAATGTTTTCTACGCTATGCACTAATAATAATATCAAAATGATTTGATTTCGCGTAGTAAGCATCTTTGACTATCATAAGAAGAAATCTCCTCCAAGTCTGCGTTTGCATTGTGTGTGTGGTGGGAGGTCTTATGGTAGTTTCATTTTCCAAAAGCATTGCGAATTGACTTTAAAATTCTCTGCTATTTGTTTTAAAGATAAACTGTTTTTGTTGCTCACACCAGTCCCATGACTGATCCGGAGTTTATTGTTCCCTTCCTAAACTCTGGGTGCCCACTATTTTCCACACGGGCAGTCTAGAGTTGGGTTTTTCAGATATTCAGGTTTAGTAGATTATCTGGAGCTAGTTCAGTTCTAGGAGTTCATGGACTGACGTTGCTTACCTTGGAGCATTCTATTGGAGACATTCTATTCCGCTGCTGATGTTATCGTTTTCTTTTCCGCTGCTATTTGTTGTATCATATCTCTGATGTATATTGATATTCATTGTATCACTCTGTTGTATCAGATGTTGTATATCAATGTATTATTCTTTTATTCCGCTGTGTTATTTACTTAATGTTGTTATAAGCTCCCGAGAACCAGATTCGGCATTTGAATCTACGGCATTTTGAGTACAAGGGAAGTACAGGTGCCGATTTTCGAAGGTCGATTTTTGGGTCTTGACAACCATGCTATACGGAACAAATCAAAATCTACCAAATAATAATTCATAAATAGAACAAACAAGCCAAACAACCAAATTAGTCAACCATATCCTAAACTATGTAATATATATCAACCATTCCATCAATCCTAATTAAACTAACAACACTAACAAATAAATGAATGGAATAATAATTTTGAAAAGAGTCAAAATTAAAAGCTCGGGCTCTCTCTTTGGTTTTCCAAGTTTTCTTAACTAGATGCCTCTTTCCATTCTAATTAATTGAATTCTATTGCTGGTATATATACTCATTTCTAAATACTAAATACAAATCTACGTTCGCAACCAAGATTTCTGCAGTTCATCTCACAAATCCAAATATTCTGATGTTGAATCGCATAATCACCTATAACCTTGGCATAAGAATGCCCCGACTCAACTACATGTTGGAACTGGGCTAGCCCACAGTGGAAGTTATGGGTAAATTTAAAAAGTTCTCTTATTGGAACTTTATTAGGCTTATGAAATCTAATTTATTTAGAAAATTTCTAAATTTCATTTAAATAAAATCTTTTATTTTATTTAAATTTATATATTAAATAGTTTTATTTAGTTTATAGTATGATATATGTGTGTGTGTATTATATATACATATATACATGTGTGTGTGTGCATATATAACACATCAATCCATGCAAGGTATAACATAGCCATGTATAGATGTTGGGATTTACATCGCAAAGGATATGTTAGCTCATCCAATACGCAGATATGTTATCTACATATATGTATGTGTATGTATAATTATATATAAATATCCTTGACATATACAAATATATATATATATATTATAGTTTTTTAAGATAATTTTATATAAGTAAAAAGCAAATAAATAAATATATATATGTAATCATAAGAATAAAATATTAATATTGTATATACTTATTATATAATATAGCTATTTAAATATAAAGAAATTATTTATAAATATTAATATATATATATATATATTAAAAACCATAAGCAATACATATATAAAACATTAATAAAAAATATTATTTATATATCATTTAATTATTTATAAATATAAATATATGCATAATATATATACATATATTAAAAAAATATTTTGATAAACATGAAAGACCAGGTCTTCTACATGGCTTAGTGGATATATAATTTATTTTTATTTTTATTTTAAAATATATTTTATCTAGATATCCATTTGAAAATTATTAAAATATCAATAAGTAATTAATTACATGATTTTATTTCGAATTTTTAATTTCTAGTAAATCCTAAATGATATTTTATGCTTTAAATTTTTTACTATATTTTCTATTTAAAAATAATTTTAAATCAATATTTCTATTTTTGGTTATAAATTAAAAAATAAAAAATGGGTTTTTAAATTTTTTATGAGAGTGTCTATACAGGTAAATTTATTTTATAAAATATAAAATATAATTTTAATAATATATTTGAATTAATTTATTAATAAATTGCTTTAAATAATATTCAAAAACTAATATATACATACACATCTATATATATATATAATATTTTATCATTGTCAAAAATTATCTTACCCATAATTCTTTACATATAAAATAATGTGACCATATTTGACTAAGGAATGATGTTATGATTAATTATAAACTATGTTTATCTATTTCAATAATATATCTAATTTAATAAAGTAAAAAAACTAGTTTTTTTATTACTGAGCTGTACTGACCTAGGTTATTTGTGTTTAAGAAAATTTCTTTTTTTAATTCATACATACATATAACCAAATAATTTTGTAACAATATCATTTGCATATCAGAATCGTCACATAACTAATCAAAAGATAATATATATATATGTGTGTGTATATATGTATATAATAACGAAATAGTATAATTAAGCATAATTAAACATATTATGATTAGAATTATACCGCACTTCTAATGCCTTGGAGTGCACTTTGAAATGATGATATCTGCCCCTTGAAACTATTTCTGATTCAATAGAGTGCTAGTCTTAAACCGTTGACCACCAGCTAACTTGATTTGATTTAAACTCTAGAATGATGGAGAAGAGTGCAACAACCTAGAATTTTGTTGTTTGATTTTAAATATATAATTAATTTTAAATATTAAAATATTGGTTTTAAAGGTTTAATAACTTGAGTTAAATATAGTGATTATTTTAATATTTGAATTATGAATTTAATATTAATTAAATGGATTTAATAGCCTTGTTAACCCCATTTAACTAATAAATAATAATGGTGAATTCATTTTGTAAATTTATTTACAATAATAAATAGTTCGAATAAGTAACAAGAAAATCAGTTTTAATAAAACGATTTGATTTTTATTGTAATGTTTTTAATCGAATTATCTAATTTTGGCATATTTTTTTAATTGGAAACTATTCAAGTTGTCGTTAGACGATTTTGCAGCGAAAGATGGTATTTTTGTGATTTTACAAAATAAGTTAACAAATGTATATTGTTTTGTGATCGTATAGCATTTTTGTGCGCAATCATATTTTTGTTTTGTCATTCGCTATTTGTGCATGAATGGAAAGCTATGCAGCGAGATGTTGGAAATTGTGGTATAAGCTAAGTTCAACCCTTTAGAGTGTTCAATAAACTTCTCTTTTCATTCTTTCTCTCTGTTTCATTTTCAAACTCCAGTAAGTAAAAAAGAAAAGAAATCCACATCTTTAGAAATCATTAACAAATAATCCACTTAACAAAAAAATTTCAAAAATAATATCTTTGACTTTGTATCGAGGCTATCTATAATTTGTCCTATGCGATTGAGATTCATGGTGATCGACTTCCAGATAGTTGACTAGGGTTAGGTTTTGGTGGCCCTTGGGGATGCGAGAGGCATTTTCGGGTGTGGATTCGAACTTCTGGAGGGTAAGCGAGTGGATAGTGATGTTTTTGCGTGGTTTGATCGTGATTTGGAAAAGGCAACATTAGGGTTTGTGCATGCATCATTTTGAGGTCGCGATCATGGGTGGTAGGTTGAGTTTGAATCAGATGGGTTGGGGAGGTTGCACTCGGGAAGAGAAGGTGTTTACACCTGATAGTGTTCGTTTTAGTGGAGCATAGCTCGCATGGTGGTTGCGCAAAGGATCGATGATGGCGGAAGTTGGCTTCAGGTTTAGCTGGGAAGAAGATGGTTGGGACAGGATTAGTTTTAAACAAGGTGGTTAATATTTGATTTAAAATGGTTAGTGTAAATTAATTATTTAATCAATCTCAAACTTATCAAATCAATAACTCTCTTATACGAGCTCCAATCGAGAGAGGTCTTTTGTATTGCACTCGTCTACGCGATAGAACTAGTTTCTTCGAATTTGGAGCAAGTAAAATTTATGGCTAAAATCATACATCGTTCGGCTTTAGTTCAAACTAGAACGCACCGGTGCCAATTGGAATTTTGATAAGTTAAACTCATCTTTCTGGATAATCAGTATGATATATAGTAGATAAAAATCTATTGTTTGTGTTTGGACGGATTATTAGTTTATTTGGTTAAATATCCGCATTTGAAAAGTGAATGACATTTAAATTGGAATAAAGAGGATCTTGTAAGAAATCCAAATTTCTCAACATTGTGATTCTAATTATATATCTATTGATTTTAATTTTAGTTATGCTTGTTATATATATTGTTAAATGTTAAAATTTGATAGTTTGGTCATATTGGATGTGACACCGACATATATTAAAAGTTATGCCTTTTTAATGATAAAAGTAGTAATAGCATTTGGTTAAGTGCTATGGTAACTATTGGCCTCATTATAGTATTTTGAAATACTATCATTTGTTATTTTGGCTTGGAAATGGTTTTTGATTTAAAGAATGACATTTAAATATGATTTTGGTAATTTTCGTGATATTTTATTTAAAATAGTTTTTGGACTTCTCTATTTCACCTCAACCTTTTTATTTATCCTTCCTAAATATATGGAAATGTTTTAAGATTATTTTGGAAAGTATCCATTTTCATAGAAAAAATATTATAATAATGAATGTTTATTTTAAAGGAAACAAATGGGGTTTATCTTTTATTTTAAAGTGATTTTGTTTTAAAAGAAGATAGTAATATTTTGGGAATGAATGTTTGTGAAATATTTTATATAAAAGTAGTAATAAAAGGACAAATTGATAAATGGTATTTTATAAAGGGAAAATATTATCATTTAATAATTTGGAGAAATAAATCATGGCTGTGAATTTATCGAAATGTATGGAATGATCATGTTATGGGAAGTATAGGAGATTTATAATTACATTTGGATTTTTTGTTATACATTTAGAGTTTGGTTTATATTTGGAGTTTTGTTTATAAAGGAGTTTTGCAATTATATCGAGTAATTTATAATAGGAGTTTATAAATGATTTGGAATTTTATAAAAAGGGTTGCAAATAAATTTGGGGTTATATAAAATGAGTTTTATAAATGATATTTTGTAAAAGTTTTATAAAAGAGTTTTACAAACTGTATAAAGAATGTTTGTAAGGAGGTTATTAAATAAGCTTGGAGATTTATTAAAGGAGTTTTAGAATTACATTTAGACATTTATAAAGGGAATTTTATAATTTATAAATAATAATTTTATAAAATGAGTTTGTAAATATAAGGTGTTTTATAAAAGCACTTATAGAGAAGGGATTTATATAAATACTGAGACCCGATTTTCATATGTGATTATTTTGAAATATGGCGGTATGGAAAATGTTCTTTTCATACTTAACACCAAATTTCAAGGTACGGAAACTCGTCTCTATCTTGAGAATTAAAAATGTATATCAAGGCAAGGATAGTTTTCCAACTTGTCCGGTTTCATTATTAATCGAGGGATAGTACTATTTAAAATTGGAAAATGGTGGCGAGTATACTAGTTTAATTCCTATACGATCAGTTTACTTACACCAAAAGTGTTTGGGTTTATTTTTACAAATGTTAAGTTACATTTCTTAAGATTTGTGAACATACTTATACCACTGAGATAAGTATATGAGTACATTTCCTAAGTATTGGAAATGTAGTGATTTATAAATATAATTATATTGTTGATATAAGTATATGGAAAAGTTTCTAAGTATTAAAAAGTGAAACTATTTGTGAATATATTTAGACCATCGAGATAAGTATATGAATATTTCCTAAGTATTGATAGAAGTATAGGAGACTCATGAATATATCTTTGTAAAAGTATTTTGATACAAGTATTTACAAAGTGGTTTTGATTAACAAAAAGATTAATTAAAGAGGCTTAGTGGTTGGTTTGTGCTTGACCATGTTGGTTAAGTCTTTGGTTGAATTATTTGTTATTTGATAGTTAAATAACCAACTATCAAATGTTAGCCAATTTTAAAACTATCATTGTTGGTTTGGAGAGATTGGGATCGAATATATTATCTAAAAACCATTTCGAACTAGCATAAGCATTCGAATTGGAAATATCTTGAAGATGATCGAAGACGAAGTTCTTTAAAGTGCAAGGGCGTCTTGCTACTAATCCTAAGGGTGATTCCAAAATGGATGTGGTAGAAGTAGTGCCTTTGATTTTTTTCATATCCTGAACAACTTGTATGGATGAATGCTGGCATTGCATTGTTGCTTGGAGAGTAGTGTTAGCATTTTAGTGGGATTTTCTAAAAAGGTAAAACGTAGCCTCAAGCCTCATCAACTAGAAGTGACTAAAACATGGGGATATGCAAATGGGGATATGTAGGTCACACCCATTAGGGTATGTCATCACCCTAATAGATATATATTTATGGATTTGGTTATGCATGAGAACTCTTGAGAAAAGGTTACAAAGTAATCGGAGTGATGACATATTCGATACTGTCCAGTAAGGAGTAGCTCGGTCATGTATTATCCAGGGTGCAAGATGTTCTTATTAACCTTGATACATTTTTCTAGAGGTGTACTGTAACAGGCGGTACTTCAGCAGCTTTATCATTGTATAGAATCCATTCTCCAATAAGTGTCCTTTAGACTTAGTTGTATACCTATTATGATGGAATTTAATTATGTAACAATTTCAATATGATTCAATATTTATTTTAAACCCTAGAGAGTATTATAATATCAAAAGATTTCCTATGAAATGGTTTGGTTACCGTAAGGTAAAAATCCGTCTATGTTTATGTGCGGTTTGGTCTTACAAGATACCTTTATTTTAAAAGGTTTTTATAATATTTATATCCATTTGAAGTGTGTTTCTCACGCTGGTTTGCCAGGCTGATCCGGACGTTATTTTCTTATAATGCTCGAGTCAAACTGAGCATATTTCCAAAGTCAGTTATGGATGCTTTGGAGCTTCAAGAGACATGCTAGATGCCTCCAAGATGTATTCCTATATACTTTATTTTCCATTGCATTAGTTGTTTTTATTTATCAGTATTTGTGAGGAAGGGTTGTTATAACTATCTTGGCTGATGACTGGTCAGTGTACTCTGATTTGTTGCATGTATATTGTTGTTTTCTTATGTAAAGATATGTTATATATTATATATTACTCGTCATGATGTGAGATTATGTTCTTCCATTTTTCTTCTTTTTACCCTAACAATCTATCTTTCTGGCACTTAGATGCTCGACACGTGAATATCATGGATATGTTAGTGTCGACTTTCGAGGGTCGAAAAGGCGGATCGTTACATGTGGTATCAGCGCTTAGGTTGACTGAACACCTAGGTTTTGGTAGGGTAGATTCATTAAAGATAGGGTTAGTAATACCCTAGAATGAGTATGAGTGTGTATATATATAAGCGCATATTTATTAGTTCTATAAAAATGTTATATTATGCTGATTTACTGTGGAGTAGTTTATGAATTCTGGTCGATTCAAAAAGAACAACCATATCAATGTGGATTTCTAAATACTTTAACGAGGCAAATTGACTTAGTATTATTTTGAAATTGGATAAATGAAATAATTTTACCTATATTATATTTTATATATAAAGGAACGATTTTCTAAATTTGATATAATTATTAATGATGTGTTTAGTTATTAAGAGATGATAACATTCAGTTATCATCTCTTATTGTTTGATTAGTCATGCACATCCAGTTAGAAGTGTTGGCAATTATTGATTAATTATTTGTGCTCTGAGAGTTAAAGTGCATTTATTGTTTTGGTTGAATTAAATACAAACGCCTTATGAATTCAATTTAACAATTTGACTATAAGGCTTTCGGTAGTTGCATTGATTTAAAATCTAGTTTTAATAAAAAAAAAATTATAATCTAAACAAAGATAAACATTTGTAAAATGGTTTTATATGAGAAGGTGAAATTATAGTGTGATTTATAAATATGGGTTATAAATGAAAAAGGGATTTAAACTGAGAATTAGAGAATTTAAATCCCGATGTTTTGGAAATTGTTTTTCAAAGTTTGGGGAAAATAATATTAATATTATTTACAAGTATCTTTGAATACAATTATTTTAAATGGATTTTAAAGGAGATAAGAAAGCATTGGACTTACATATGTCGTAGAAAAATAATTCTAGTGGTGACTGCAGCATCATCGGTGTTTATTTTCGAGTTTCTAAAGTGAGAAATTACTACCATAATAGTAGTTTTGCGTCGGAGTTGTTTTGGATAGAACAAATTTTTTTTAATTTCCAAAATTAAGATTTAATGTACAACAGGAAGTATGTATATTATTACCATTTCAAAAGGATCGGAAATAAAACCAGGTGTTTAATTGTAAACTTTCCAATTACGTTATTATATGGATGCATGTATCATATGCAGTATGGTAGTTTAATTTGTGCATGTCATTAGGGTATGTTGTTCGGAAGTTTGCATTTGTAAAAATGAAAAGAAATTTTCGATGATTGTGGATAGTTGAAACTTCCAAGTTAATTGAGAAATTAAAGCTAAGTGTTGTGTGAAAATATAAGAAGATAAGTTTTGGTAACTTATAAAATTTTAGAAGATAATAAGTTAAACCAATTTTTGATTTGTTGAACATTCGGATTAAGTAGAACAAATTTGAAATTTGTATATATACTCTTAGGATATATAAGGGTCTTATACGAATATAAACTTATGTTTTAAAGTGTGGATAAACATAAGTTATGTTTTATGAAATGGTTCATAAATGATTTTAGTATTAAATGAAATAATTTTGGCGTAACTAATTGTGATTTAAAACAAATGGGAGTAAAAATAATTAGTGTAGTTAAGAAACAATTGAATAAATACATAAGTGATACATAGATCAATTTATTCGCATAACTGTTCTTGATCCGAATTCGAGTACACGATTCGAAGTGATTTACACAGATCCGAAGGAGGATTTTTCATCCAGTTCTTAACAGCGAACACTTGACGAATTTTTGATTTGATTATGAAGTTTCTATCATGGTATATGGCTATGCAAGGATAATAGAGCTTTCTAATCAAGGAACATGATCGAAGTCCACACTAGGGAAGCCGAGTGAGTGATACTAGTTCGATAGTGAAATTTCTTTGATCGAGCGAGTGATCTAAATTTACATTGCATAAGAATGGTAAATGTACATCGTACGAGCTTTAGTAAAACTATTTGCTTTTAATATTAGAAAATGCAAGTTATATGGTTGGATACCGTTTGTAAGTAAGATATAGGTTTATGAAAAGAAAAGGCTAGTCAGATGCTTTTGGTTTCATGTGTGGAGTTGTGTTGCTCGACTAATAGGTACACGTTAATATCGTTGTTAATGATTTTATGCCCCAGATATAGGAGGCCACTTTTGGGCTTGTTTTCTTTTGTTGATTTGGGCATATTGTGGCGAGTTGTGGTTTTTACAATCGAGTTGCGAAAAGGAGGTGCTGCTAAATTTCCCATAACATATGAGATTTTAAAATATTTAATAACTCATTTTGAGTATAAGTGTTTTATAAGATTAAGGATTCAAAGACATTCTTTTCCTTTTTGGAATTTCAAGGAAAAAATCTTTTAGGGGGGAGAATGTAACAACCCAAAATTTTATCGTTTGATTTTGAATATTTATTTAATTTTAAATATTACAATATTGAATTTAAAAGTTTAATAACTTGAATTCAAATAAGTGAAATATTTAATATTTGAATTGTGAATTTAATATTAATTAAATGAATTTAATAGCCTTATTTAATTCCTTTTTAACTAGTAAATAATAATGGTGAATTTGTTTTGTAAATTTATTTACAATAATAAATAGTTCGAGTAAATAACAAGAGCATAAGGTTTAACAATACGACTTAATTTTAATTGTAATATTTTTAATTAAATTTATCCGATTTTTCCATATTTTTTTAACTTAGAAATTATTCAAGTTGTTGTTTGACGATTTTACAGCGACAAAGGTATTTTTGTAATTTTATAGAATAAGTTAACCAGTGTATATTCTATAGTTTTGAGACTGTATCCAATTTTTGTGTGCGATCGTAATTTTGTTTTGCCATTCGCGATTTGTACGCGAATGAAAATCTGCACAGCAAAATGCCAAAAATTACGGTATAAGCTAAATTCAACCGTTTGGAGTGTTCAACACACTTCCCTTTTCTTTCTCTCTCACTGATTCATTTCAAATTCCAGTAAGTAAATAGGAAATAAATCCACATCTTTAAAAACCATTATCAAATAATCCACTCAAGAAAAAAATCCAAAACAAAAATCTTTGAGTTCATATTGAGGCGATGTACGATTTGGTATAAGTTTTTGTCTTGTGCGGCCGAGATTCATGGTAATCAACTTACAGACAATCGATAAGGGTTAGGTTTTAGTAGCCCTTGGGGACGCGAGAGGCATTTACGATTGTGGATCCGAGCTTTTGGAGGGTAGGCGAGTGGATGGTGAATGTAACGACCCAGAATTTTCGAACCCGAAAATTCCAGATAGTTAGGAGAAAAAGAAAAGAGATAGAAGAAAGAAACAGAAAGAAGAAAGAAAAACAGAAAACACAACATCTCACATTCGCAGCGGATAAAATATAATATCAAATAATAATATCAGTTATACAAAGAAAACTGTATTTGTTAATTTACATTCAATACATCAGAGTTACAACCATTTACAAATAGACTAGACAGTTATCCACCTGTCCCAGACTACTATCAATAAGCTCTCAAATACACAGCGGAATACACTCCATACGTTCCTGCCATCCAGCTCGCCTCCTGAGCTCTAGAACGTCCTAACCTGAAAAGCTGTAATACTCGGTCTGACCCGAGCATTACAACAAAGTAACACCCGGGTCAGGCTGGAAACCAGCGTGAGTAAACCCATCTAACATAATACAAAAACATGCAACTTATATAAACCCGGGTAACTTATCAATTTACAACTTCACAAGCCGTTATAGACAATACTTATTTCACACGTCAATTTCTAAGTGTCAAACTTAGATTAAATGGCCCAACCTACTTAAATCATTCCCTATCAGCATATTTATTCCACATAACAATCTATAAGGAATCGAAGTGGTTTCGGGTATTTACGATACCCGACTCCAGTCTCTTCGAATCCATTGTCATTTAAAACCAAGTTATCCAATTAAATACAACTCACCTTAATTATCAGATACACTTTACACATTAATTCCTAATTGATTTATAATCACATTATCATTGCCCACCCAACATATCATATCACAATCAATTCAAAATAGAGATATCTACCAATTCAAAGTACTCATCATAATTCAATCATTAATAAGCAAGATTGATCACCCTCATTAATTTCATAAATTCAATAATCCTCTAATTACTTTTATTAGTAACTTATTATTAAATCATATAATAACTAACCTTTAACTTAATTATATTCATTAATCAATTCTTGATTATTCATCAATAGATATCAATCCAATGGATATCATCCAATTCAGACATTCAATAAGCAAGCATTATCAATTCATATCATAATTTATTTAATTACTTAATCTTGCTTATACAATCATTAACTAATAACTAACTTAAATTAATTTATCACATCCTTGATTAACTCAATTAATCAATTCCTAAATCCATATTAATTATATTTTATTTATCAATTAATATTACTTAATCTCCTTTAATACAAAGTAATTAATTCTTAATTACTTTCATAATCCATTAATTAACCTTTAATTAATTGATTAATTATTCATCAACTATCGATTAATAACCTTAATTATTAATCAATATCTCTTAATACAATCAATTAATCCATAATTACTTTTATAATCAATTAATTAATCATCAATTAACTAATTAATTATTTCTTAATTACTAACTAATAAACCTAACTATTAATTAACAACTTAATTACATTTTAAATTATTCTTTAATCACCAGTTAATTAATCATTTGATTAATCCTTAATTCACTGTTAACCCATCTTTAATTAGCAATTAATCAATTCTTAATTATTCTTAACATATTTACATCATTTACCTTTAAAATTATAAATTAAGTTTTAAAATAAAACAATCATTTAACTTGGTAAATTAAAGTTATCAAAACACAAGTTTTAAAACCTTTTTAAATTCTTATTTACTGTTCATTTATGCTGCTTCGGGTTAATCCCGTAGCTCACTCGAGTCAATCCCGAGTTTCCCCTTCTTCCCAAATTTTTTTTTTTTCGATTAAATAAAGTATTCAAAACAGCAGGCTACCCCAACCCAACATACTCGAGAACAAACCCGAGTTTCCCTTGCTAATACTCGAACTCGACTTCGAGTCTTCACAGCCAAACCCCTCTGACACACACCCTCCATCATGTGCACATGCACGCCGCCGTTGGTCGCCTCCGACCAACGACAACATCTTCGTCAAGTCACCCAACGTCCCTACAAGCAACAATGATCATCCAAACATCATTTCCAACCTCGATTCAAAATCGAGCAAACCAGACGTACCAAAACCCAATACCATCATCAGTAAATCCATCCAAACCTTCGATTCCGACGACGAACATTGCTACAACTCCGGCCATAGCTTGCCGACCCCCCCACGCCTCCATTTCCCATAGGCTTATGCAACTCGAATCACCAGAGATAACTCCGTGATTAATTTCTTCAGCTTGAACAAAACTAGGTTAAGATTCCAAAATCCCTCATCCCAGTCGCCATGAACATCATAAAAATCTCGAACCATTTTTCCTGAGATCAACTATATCACGGCCATCTCCAAACCAAACCCCAAAGAAAATCTCGCCGCCGATCATCGACAATCGATGAAAACATCGAATCTGGTCAACTCAGCAAATCTCCACATAAACCAAATTAAAAATCATGATTCGATTCCTAAAATTCATCATATTATACTACGATTCTATTTATATGATCAAATCCTAGAATTATAACCATTGATTTTTGGCAGATAATTTATTTCTACTGTAAAATCTTATTTTAGAAATAATTTCTCAATATAAACTCTTGAATTCATTTTCATAATTAATAATACACTGTAGAGACATTTTCCCTTTACAAAATCCTAGCCTAAAATCTATTGTATGTGAAGATATGAATTTTTCTAATGAAAATGAAACCTGGCATAAGAACAAAGATCACATATATTTATACACATAGATTTTTGTACAGGCATTTCATTTATACAACATGCATTTACATGTATAAATATATGCAAACCATACTACTACATAATCCATCACAGCATCTAAGTATTACTCATAGATTTAGATCTGTTTTTAAAGAGAAAAGATTTACTCACCTGTATTAAAAACAGAGGGCAGAGCTTATTTTCTTAGATCTGGAACTGATTTTTTTGAACTGCAACTTGAAACTAGAATTTAGTTGAGATGATCCTTTGCTTAGCTTCAGATTGAATTCATGAAAGAGATTTCTTTGATCTGAGTTGTTGAATCCTAGCTTGAATTTGCTTAGCTTGCTCTTAACTTGAATTTGTGGGGATATTGTTTTGAATTTTCTCTTTTATTTCTCTGGTTTTTTTTTTAGCGTACAGATTTCTGGTTTTCTTTGTTTTGATAATGAAGATAAGAGAAAACTGAAATAGAGTGGTAGAGATATGTTTATACAACTTAGATTAATTTATTTTAAAATAAAAAGAAAACAAATTATACTTGTTCAATTGGCTTACAAGTGTCACTAACATGCTATAATTAATTTACACTTGTATTTAGATAAAATCTTTGGCTTACATTTGTATTTTCATGCATAAATATGTTTTAATATATATATTTATATTTTTCATAATATTTCCAATTTAGTTTTATATTTAAAAATGTCTTAAGTGTTTTAAATATTTAAACTTCTCTTATATTTATCTATATAAAACTTTAAAGAAAATGATATAAAACTGATTATATACCAAATATAATCATATATAGATATATTATTAAATCCAATTTATTCTCCAAGATGTTATATATTTGAATTTCAAATCCAAATTCTCTTTTTAAAATCTACTTTTATATATATATATATATATATATATATATATATATAAACAAATACACATTTTATTTGTTTGACAAAAATAAATTAGACAAATTAAATAATTAGATTATTTTAAATAATTTATAAAGAAGATTATTACATTATTATTGCCCAAAAATTCCAGGATATCACATTCCTCCCCCCTTTAAATCTTTTCGTCCTCGAAAAGGAACAAAGCAATAATTTTATTACAATGTTGATTGTCAGTTAAATTATTCCTTAGACATCTTAATTCTTAACTCTTTTTATTTAATTTTTTCCAAAACATTTTTTTTTAAAAATCTACATAATATTATCAAAATAGTTTTTTTTTTATAAAAATACTTTTTATAACTCGATGTCTCAACCAGTCCATCCTCGTTCTCACAGAAATTCGGTCATACGTTGATCAGGCGTAAGACTGAAAATCTATCAGTACTTGGTAAACCCGTTTTCAACACCTAGTGAAAATACTTGGAAAATAATTTTATTGAAAATATCGAAAATAAATTTGAAATCGAGGAAATATCTTTGGTGAGAATGCTCTGGAAATCATCACTTCCATCCAGGGTCACAGTTACATCACGGGTTACGTTGCCATCGCAGCAAAAGTCCATGTAACTGATTATACCATGGAACCCACAACAGATCGCAGTTACATCCAGGGTTACGTTGCCATCGCAGCAAAAGTCCATGTAACTGTTGGCTCTCAGCGGCACACACGATTTCGCTGTCTAAATGAAACTTCTCCCACATAGGTCGCAGTCTACCGATATAAAATCAAACGCAGACTGTTGGCTCTCAGCGGCACAAACGACTTTCGCTATGTTACCATAGTGTCACAGTCTACCGATATAAAATCAAACGTAGACAGTTGGCTCTCAGCGGCACACATGACTTTCGCTATGGTCTGCAGTAGATCGCAGTGACATCGAGTTAAACTGTCGTCACAGCATAACCCAAATGCCTCTGTGGGCACCAGCCCCTCGACTTTCGCTACAAAATAATCCTCAGGAACTAGTTTATTCCGGACTCCTCACAGGATTAACTTTAGAATCCCCCCTTGGGGTTCAAGGCAGTACCACCCAGTGGCACTCCTAAGAAGTTCATTTCAAGGAAGCGCCTTTTTCCCCAGAGCTATACTCAAAACATTTTATACTATACATTTATAGTATCTTCAAATCATACCCTTTATGATTTATATCAAAATCTCCTTTACACAAATCGATATCCAAAATCGATAATTCTCAAACTAGGCTTTCCAAATTCCCAAAATTGATTTTCCCAAAAATCAAAAGCCTTTCCAAAATTACATAGGTTCTCAAACCTTTTCCAAAATCCTCATAAGATCCTTTATATATATATATATATATATATAATTTTGAAAATCTTTGGATCATTTCAAACTTGTATAAAACCTCTTTTATACTTCAAATATTTCAAAACCCTTTTTATTCTGGCTAGATTCAATAAGGGAAGTTTATCATATTACAAAATATAACTTTATTTATTGTCAATCAAATATTCAAGTTTGATTTCTTTATAAAGTTATTTATCATTTACTTACTCCCATAAAGTAAATTCCAACCAAAGAAATGTCCAATTCCATTATATTTCACAATTATACCTTTCATTTCAAAGACCATTTTACAATCTTTATCCACAAATTTCAATATCAATTTCATCCAAACTCGTACGATGTACACATATCATCCGTACGCAATATCAGTCTGATCGCTCAATCGATCACACAATTTCACTTCCGAACTAGTATCGTCCACCCGACTTTCTAGTGCGGACCCAGATCTGATTTCTTGATCAGAAACCGTCATTCTCCTTGCATAGTCACAACTATGATAGAGAATATCCAGAACCAATCAAAACCCATATCCAGGTTCGCCGTCGAAAATCGAGCGGAAAATCCCAACTCGGATCAATAATACTATCTCAAAATTATGTGTTCGAATCTGGATCAAATCACTATGCGAATAGAATAATATACGTACATCCTTCGTATTTATCTTTATTGGTTATTAGCCAAATCACTTCTCTTTTCCATTCACATTTCCTTTAATTCCATTCACTTATCCTCAATTACTTCATTTCCCATTTTAGTTATTACTTCAATTACAAACCGTTTGAACTCTGACCAATTTAAATTTAAAAATAGCTTGAAAAGGTTTTAAAATAGATAAGTAGTTGAAAAATAGTTATTAGTTTGTAAAATAGCTGTAAAATGGTTAAGTATTATAAAATAGTTAGGTAATTGCAAAAATAGTTTTTAAAATAGTGATTAGATATAAGTAACTGAAAAATAGTAATTAATTTATAAGTCAGTTTCAAAATAGTTAAATAGTTCCAAAATAATTGTAAAATAAGTATAAGATAGTTTGGGGTTTAAGAAGAAGATTATATAGTAAATAGTTTGGAAAAATATATTTGTATTAAAACAATTTATTTTGAAAATAATCCAGAGCCAAACTGTTTAATTTCTCAATTTCCATTTCCAATTAATTTCCCATCAATTCAATTTAAATTCCAATTTCATTTAAATTGACTCAATACTTCAATTTCTATTGAAATTGATTTAATCCCAATTCAAGTTGAATTAACCTTAATTCCTTTCTAAATTTAAATCAAATTCCATTTGATTTTTAATCTTATTCAACTTTAATTACTATTTCAAATTATTCAAATTAATTTAGACTAAATTCAAATTGAATCCACTTCAATTTCAGATCATTTCAATTCTAATTTACCATTTGAATTTTAAAACTTATATATTTTCAATCACCATTCTAATTAATTCAAATCAATTTCAGTTTGAACTAATTCAATTTAAATCTCAATTTTAAACTATCTCGAATTATATAAATTCGAGTTAATTTTTTTTTTTTTTTTTTTTTGTTGATTTAATCACTTAAGTCAAATTAATCCTTACTTTTAAATCAACTTTTATTTTTAATTTGACAACTTAAATCTTTAAACCATTTAATTCTGGATCCAAATTCCAAAATTCCATTTTAAGATTATCTTTACTTAACTTATTATAATGTTCAAATAAGAATTTAAAAACAATTAAATTTCAGATTAAAATTTATTATCCATTTTCAATTTCCAAATCTCAAACCCATTTTGAGATCACTCATAACTCCCATTTAAATTAACCATTTAACTTTCCAAGTTAAATTTAAATTTCATCTTGAAATTTCCAATTCAAGTTATTTATTCAACTTATTTAACTTCCTTCAAGTTAAATTTACTTAATCCGGTCAACTTTTCACAATTTGAATTCCCATTCAAATTTTTAACTTCAGATTAATAGTCTTTCCCCTTTTAAGTTTAAAAACTTACTTTACTTTGGGTTTTACATCACATTCCAATTTAAAACTCAACACTAAGTGTTTATTTCAAATCAATTGGTATTATGTATATTCCTCATATATACATTTTCTTTACACACCAAGTTATACTTTAAATTTTTAAACCACCCTTGGTTTTAATTCAAAACAAACTTCTTTTTAAACAATTTCAAGTTTTCTGGATTTAGATATAAAATTTCACAATTTTTAAATTATCTTTAATTCCAATTTATAAGTCATACTTACCTAAAAGTTTATTTCCCTAAAACATTTCATTTTGCTTAATTACTAACAACATTCATTATTAAACACAACTACCATTTATGATAATAACCAAGATTATCATATCTGGAAACCAATTCATTATTATCTTTATTCTTGATAACATTTCT
Source organism: Allium fistulosum (assembly GCA_030737815.1). NCBI lineage: Eukaryota > Viridiplantae > Streptophyta > Magnoliopsida > Asparagales > Amaryllidaceae > Allium > Allium fistulosum. The sequence goes on along the minus strand of CM060906.1, from coordinate 270,075,464 downwards.
ACAAATTCAAGATTTTAATTTTAGTTTGAATTCATTTCAAACTTATCTTCATTCAATTTTAATTTGGCTTTATTTCTATTACCACTTAATTTAATTCCAATATTTTAACAACCAATTACCTTAATTTTTATTAGAAAGAAATATCATTTTATATATCAAAATATATTCTTATATAAAATCATTTAAAATCCTTATATTAGAAAATAACAATTACGCTCTCCTATATATATATACACTCAACTCGTTCTAGGGTACCATTGACCTTATCCTTAACGAGTAATCCCAACAGAGCCAAGGTTCTCGCTTAACCTGGCTCTGATACCAACTGTAACGACCCAGAATTTTCGAACCCGAAAATTCCAGATAGTTGGGAGAAAAAGAAAAGAGATAGAAGAAAGAAACAGAAAGAAGAAAGAAAAACAGAAAACACAACATCTCACATTCGCAGCGGATAAAATATAATATCAAATAATAATATCAGTTATACAAAGAAAACTGTATTTGTTAATTTACATTCAATACATCAGAGTTACAACCATTTACAAATAGACTAGACAGTTATCCACCTGTCCCAGACTACTATCAATAAGCTCTCAAATACACAGCGGAATACACTCCATACGTTCCTGCCATCCAGCTCGCCTCCTGAGCTCTAGAACGTCCTAACCTGAAAAGCTGTAATACTCGGTCTGACCCGAGCATTACAACAAAGTAACACCCGGGTCAGGCTGGAAACCAGCGTGAGTAAACCCATCTAACATAATACAAAAACATGCAACTTATATAAACCCGGGTAACTTATCAATTTACAACTTCACAAGCCGTTATAGACAATACTTATTTCACACGTCAATTTCTAAGTGTCAAACTTAGATTAAATGGCCCAACCTACTTAAATCATTCCCTATCAGCATATTTATTCCACATAACAATCTATAAGGAATCGAAGTGGTTTCGGGTATTTACGATACCCGACTCCAGTCTCTTCGAATCCATTGTCATTTAAAACCAAGTTATCCAATTAAATACAACTCACCTTAATTATCAGATACACTTTACACATTAATTCCTAATTGATTTATAATCACATTATCATTGCCCACCCAACATATCATATCACAATCAATTCAAAATAGAGATATCTACCAATTCAAAGTACTCATCATAATTCAATCATTAATAAGCAAGATTGATCACCCTCATTAATTTCATAAATTCAATAATCCTCTAATTACTTTTATTAGTAACTTATTATTAAATCATATAATAACTAACCTTTAACTTAATTATATTCATTAATCAATTCTTGATTATTCATCAATAGATATCAATCCAATGGATATCATCCAATTCAGACATTCAATAAGCAAGCATTATCAATTCATATCATAATTTATTTAATTACTTAATCTTGCTTATACAATCATTAACTAATAACTAACTTAAATTAATTTATCACATCCTTGATTAACTCAATTAATCAATTCCTAAATCCATATTAATTATATTTTATTTATCAATTAATATTACTTAATCTCCTTTAATACAAAGTAATTAATTCTTAATTACTTTCATAATCCATTAATTAACCTTTAATTAATTGATTAATTATTCATCAACTATCGATTAATAACCTTAATTATTAATCAATATCTCTTAATACAATCAATTAATCCATAATTACTTTTATAATCAATTAATTAATCATCAATTAACTAATTAATTATTTCTTAATTACTAACTAATAAACCTAACTATTAATTAACAACTTAATTACATTTTAAATTATTCTTTAATCACCAGTTAATTAATCATTTGATTAATCCTTAATTCACTGTTAACCCATCTTTAATTAGCAATTAATCAATTCTTAATTATTCTTAACATATTTACATCATTTACCTTTAAAATTATAAATTAAGTTTTAAAATAAAACAATCATTTAACTTGGTAAATTAAAGTTATCAAAACACAAGTTTTAAAACCTTTTTAAATTCTTATTTACTGTTCATTTATGCTGCTTCGGGTTAATCCCGTAGCTCACTCGAGTCAATCCCGAGTTTCCCCTTCTTCCCAAATTTTTTTTTTTTCGATTAAATAAAGTATTCAAAACAGCAGGCTACCCCAACCCAACATACTCGAGAACAAACCCGAGTTTCCCTTGCTAATACTCGAACTCGACTTCGAGTCTTCACAGCCAAACCCCTCTGACACACACCCTCCATCATGTGCACATGCACGCCGCCGTTGGTCGCCTCCGACCAACGACAACATCTTCGTCAAGTCACCCAACGTCCCTACAAGCAACAATGATCATCCAAACATCATTTCCAACCTCGATTCAAAATCGAGCAAACCAGACGTACCAAAACCCAAAACCATCATCAGTAAATCCATCCAAACCTTCGATTCCGACGACGAACATTGCTACAACTCCGGCCATAGCTTGCCGACCCCCCCACGCCTCCATTTCCCATAGGCTTATGCAACTCGAATCACCAGAGATAACTCCGTGATTAATTTCTTCAGCTTGAACAAAACTAGGTTAAGATTCCAAAATCCCTCATCCCAGTCGCCATGAACATCATAAAAATCTCGAACCATTTTTCCTGAGATCAACTATATCACGGCCATCTCCAAACCAAACCCCAAAGAAAATCTCGCCGCCGATCATCGGCAATCGATGAAAACATCGAATCTGGTCAACTCAGCAAATCTCCACATAAACCAAATTAAAAATCATGATTCGATTCCTAAAATTCATCATATTATACTACGATTCTATTTATATGATCAAATCCTAGAATTATAACCATTGATTTTTGGCAGATAATTTATTTCTACTGTAAAATCTTATTTTAGAAATAATTTCTCAATATAAACTCTTGAATTCATTTTCATAATTAATAATACACTGTAGAGACATTTTCCCTTTACAAAATCCTAGCCTAAAATCTATTGTATGTGAAGATATGAATTTTTCTAATGAAAATGAAACCTGGCATAAGAACAAAGATCACATATATTTATACACATAGATTTTTGTACAGGCATTTCATTTATACAACATGCATTTACATGTATAAATATATGCAAACCATACTACTACATAATCCATCACAGCATCTAAGTATTACTCATAGATTTAGATCTGTTTTTAAAGAGAAAAGATTTACTCACCTGTATTAAAAACAGAGGGCAGAGCTTATTTTCTTAGATCTGGAACTGATTTTTTTGAACTGCAACTTGAAACTAGAATTTAGTTGAGATGATCCTTTGCTTAGCTTCAGATTGAATTCATGAAAGAGATTTCTTTGATCTGAGTTGTTGAATCCTAGCTTGAATTTGCTTAGCTTGCTCTTAACTTGAATTTGTGGGGATATTGTTTTGAATTTTCTCTTTTATTTCTCTGGTTTTTTTTTTAGCGTACAGATTTCTGGTTTTCTTTGTTTTGATAATGAAGATAAGAGAAAACTGAAATAGAGTGGTAGAGATATGTTTATACAACTTAGATTAATTTATTTTAAAATAAAAAGAAAACAAATTATACTTGTTCAATTGGCTTACAAGTGTCACTAACATGCTATAATTAATTTACACTTGTATTTAGATAAAATCTTTGGCTTACATTTGTATTTTCATGCATAAATATGTTTTAATATATATATTTATATTTTTCATAATATTTCCAATTTAGTTTTATATTTAAAAATGTCTTAAGTGTTTTAAATATTTAAACTTCTCTTATATTTATCTATATAAAACTTTAAAGAAAATGATATAAAACTGATTATATACCAAATATAATCATATATAGATATATTATTAAATCCAATTTATTCTCCAAGATGTTATATATTTGAATTTCAAATCCAAATTCTCTTTTTAAAATCTACTTTTATATATATATATATATATATATATATATAAACAAATACACATTTTATTTGTTTGACAAAAATAAATTAGACAAATTAAATAATTAGATTATTTTAAATAATTTATAAAGAAGATTATTACATTATTATTGCCCAAAAATTCCAGGATATCACAGTGAAATTTTTACATGGTCTGATCGTGTTTTGGAAAAGGCGACATCGGGTTTAGGTATGCGTCATTTCCAGATCGCGATCACGGGTGGTCGGTCAAGTTTGAATTGGAGGGGTTGGGGAGGTTGCACTCGGGAAGGGAAGGTGTTTACACCTGATGATGTTCGTTTTAGTGGAGCATAACTCGCATGGTGGTTGTGCAAAGGGTCGACAATGGTGGAAGTCAGCTTCAGGTCTAGACGGGAAGAAGATGTTTGGGAGAGGGTTGGTTTTAAACTAGGTGATTAATATTTAATTTAAAATGATCAGTGCAAATTAATTATTTAATTAATCTCAAACTTATCAAATCAATAACTCTCCCATGCAAAGTCTAATGCAGATGTGGTCTTTTGCGTTGCACTAGTAAAAGTGATAGCTACATGATGGAACATGTGTTGTCGATTTGGAGCAAGTGAAATTTTGGTTTAAAATCGAACGTCGTTTGATTTTAGTACAAACCGGAATGCTCCACCGTTAACTGGAATTTCAATGAGTTAAACTCGCATTTTTGGATAATCGGTATGATATATAGTGGATAAAAGTTTGATTGATTGTGTTTGGATGAATTATTGGTTTGTTTGGTTAAAATGCGCTTTTGGAAAAGAATGTCATTTAAATTGGAATACAGGAATTTTTTTGAGAAATCTGAATTTCTCGACGTTGTGATTTTATTTGCAATTATATACCTGTTGATTTTAACTTCAGTTATATAGTTGTTATATAAATTGTTAAATTCTGAAATTTGATAGTTTGACCATATTGGATGTGATACCGATATATGTTAAAAGTATGACGTTTTTTAGTGATGATGATAGTAATAACATTTAGTTAAGTACTATGGTAACTATTAGCCTCGTTATCATATTTTAAAATACTATTAATTATTGATTTGGCTTGGAAATAGTTTTTGATTTAGAGAATGACTTTTAAATATGATTTTGATAACTTCCATGATATTTTCTTTAAAATAGCTTTTGGACTTCTCTATTTCACCTCAAACTTTTTATTTATCCTTTCTAAATATATGGAAATGTTTTAGGATTATTTTGGAAAGTATATATTTTCATAGAAAAATTATTATAATACTAAATGTTTATTTTAAAGGAAATAAAAGGGGTTAATTTTTTATTTTAAAGTGATTTTTTTAAAAGAAGATAGTAATATTTTGGGTGAATATTTGTGAAACATTTTATGTAAAAATTATAATAAAAGAACAGATTTATAAATGGTATTTTATAAAGGGAAAATATTATCATTTGATAAAATGGAGAAATAAATCATTGTTGTGAATTTATTGAAATATATGAAATGATCGTGTCATGGGAAGTATAAGAGACTTATAATTATATTTGGAGTTTGGTTTATATTTGGAGTTCTGTTTACAAAGAAGTTTTGTGATTATATTGAGAAATTTAAAAGTAGTTTATAAATGAATTTGGAGTGTTATAAAAAGTGTTACAAATAAATTTGGGATTTATCAAATGATTTTTATAAATGATATTTCGTAAAAAAAAGTTTTATAAAAGTGAATTATAAGCTGTATAAAGGATGTTTATAATAGAGGTTATTAAATAAGCTTGGAGATTTATAAAAGGAGGTTTATAATTGTGTTTAGATATTTATAAAGGGGATTTTATAATTTATAAATAATATTTTTGTAAAAGGAGTTTGTAAATATAAGGAGCTTTAAAAAGGCATTTATAAAGACGGGATTTATAAAAAGACTAAGACCCAATTTCCATAAATGATTGTTTCTAAATACGGTGGTATGGAAAATGTTCTTTTCATACTTAACATCAAATTTCGAAGTATGAAAATTCGTCTCTATCTTGAGAATTAAGAATGTGTATCGAGGCAAGGATAGTTTTCTAACTTGTCCGATTTCATTGTTACTCGAGGGATAGTACTGTTTAAAATCGAAAAGTGATGGTAAGTATATTGGTCTAGTTCCTGTACAATTCGTTTACTTAAACCAAAAGTGTTTTGGGTTTATTTTTATAAGTGTTTAAGTTGGATTTTTTAACCCAAATAACTATGTTTTGAAACTGAAATCTTTCTTAAGATTTGTGAATATACTTATACTGTCGAGATAAGTATATGGTACATTTCCTAAGTATTGGAAATGTAGTGATTTGTAAATATAATTATATTGTTGATATAAATATATGGAAAAGTTTCTAAATACTAAAAAGTGAAATGGTTTGTGAATATATTTATACCATCAAGATAAGTATATGAGTATTTCCTAAGTATTGAAAGGAGTATATGAGACTTAGAAATATATTTTTGTAAAAGTATTTTGATACAAGTATTTACAAAGTAGTTTTGATTAAGGAAAAGATTAATTAAAGAGGCTTAATGGTTGCTTTGTCCTTAACCATGTTTGGTTAAATTTCAGGTTGAATTGTTTGTTATTTGATAGTTAAATAACCGACTATCAAATGTTAGCTAGTTTTAAAATTATTGTTGTCGGTTGGGAGATATCGGGATCAAATATATTATTCAAAAACCACTTAACCAGCATAAGCATATGAATTGGAGATATCTTGAAGATGATCAAAGACGGAGTTCTTTGAATTTCAAGGGCTGTTTGCTGCTAATCTGATGGTAGTACCTTCAGTTTTTCTATATAATGAACAACTTATATAGATGAATGTTGGCATTGCATTGCTTCCTGGAGGGCAGTGTTAGCATTCCAAGTGGGATTTGCTATAAAGGTAAAACGTAGCCTCAAGCCTCATCAACCGAGGACGACTAAAACAAGGGATATGCGGTAGGGCTATGTGGGCCGCATCCATTAGGGTATGTCATCACCCTTCTAGATATATATTTATGGATTTGGCTGTGTGCGAGAGCTCTCAGGAAAATATTGCAAAGCAACCGAGGTGATGGCATATTTGGTATTATCCAGTAAAGGGTAGACTGGTCCTATGTTGGCAGGGGTACATTTTTCTAGAGGTGTACTATGACAGGTGGTACCCCAGTAGCCTTATCATTGTATGGAATCCATTTGCCAACAACTTCCCTTCGAACTTCGTTGTATACTTAATTTGCTGGAATTTAATTAATGTTACAATTTTGGCTATGATTCAATATTTATTTTAAATCTTAGACATTATTATAATATAAAAAGATTTCCTATGAAATGGTTTGGTTATCATAAGGTAAAAAATCATCCGTGTTTATATGCGGTGTGGTCTTACGAGATACCTATATTTTGAAAGGTTTTTATAACATTAAAACCCATCTAAAGTGTGTTTCTCACGTTGGTTTACCAGACTGATTTGGACGTTATTTTCTTATAATGCTTGAGTTAGCTCTTATTTCTAGATTCAGCTATGGATGATTTGGAGCTTCACGAGACGTGTTGGATGCCTCCAAGATGTATTCGCGTATATCTTGTTTTCCACTACATTAATAATTTTTATGTATCAACATTTATGAGGACAGGTTGTTATAATTGTCCAGGCTGATGGTTGGTTAGTGTACTCTGATTGGATGTATGTATATTACAGTTTTGTTGTGTAAAGATATGTTGCATGTTATATATTACTCGTCATGATATGATATTCTATTCTGACTTTTCTTTTCTTTCCCCCCAACAATCTGTCTTTCTGGCACTTGGATGCTCGACACGTGAATACCATGGATGTATTAGTGTCAACTTTCAAGGGTTAAAATGGTGGGTCGTTACAAAGGGAGCTGGAGTTTCGACTAGCAATAGATAAGGTTTGGAGGCTCAAAGCGATCTCAATCATATGTGATAGTTTCATGCCATGATTTAACTATAACCAAAGAGAAAGCTTCCATATTAGAGACCAATGGTATTCTCATGTCAAGAGAATCGTGTAATTTTGTCACATCGATATTTTATATTTGACCATAGTTATATTAACCAATGGAAAACTATCGAGCGAGTCATTCCATAGTTATCCATAACTATCGATACATAACCCCTTGGTACCCTCAGTAGTCATGAGTTATACGCTGCCTAACATTTGGAGAGCGTTATATACTCTAGTCTCAACAGATGTATCGATATCCAGTCTCGATACATCTTAACTAGGAATATTTAAAATTTTATATTTATTTCATTATGATAAGTTACTCATAGTTATAACCCTTTGTATCCACTATCACAGAACATACCATTTATGGATTTTCTATTAAATATACCTTCAATCAAATTAACTAATCAGTATAACATATTATATCAAGTATATAATAGAAAGAAAACACATTTTATTTTGAACAAGATTGGTTATCGAGTTAGGTGTATGTAACCAATTACATAATTACCCATAGGGCATAACCCTAACTCCATCAATCTTCCACTTGCACTAAGGTTCAATTATGAAATATTATTCTAACTTCTCTAATCGGTTTTATCAAAACCAATCAGGTCAGTCCCTCAGTGAACGGCTATGTTGTTATGCTTTAATTATCTACTCTGTCAATTAATTCTCTCCAATACCGATAAACTATTTTATCATGTGGAACAATTCAGAGTATCTCTCTCGACTTCCGATGAACTATAAGTTCTATTACAAACTAGATTGTGACATTGTTATCATATAACAATGTTATGGAATTCTCAACATTTGAAAATACCTTCAGCTCCATTATAAATTTGTGAATATTATATTTATATACATTGTTTTTATTGCGATGCTATTCAAGATTTTCATTGAATCAACCACATTCTTTCATTTGGAACATTTACAACTTAAAGATTCTTAACTATTTATTATTGACATATTACATTCAATATCACTTATGAAAATTTGAGTTCAAACACTCCTTCATAAGTTATTTTTTGTTTCTACAAATAATTCTCCAGCATTTTATAAATAAACGAGAACATTTCAAACTATCATTTAGTGATATCAATTTGGATTTGATATTTGTTTCATGTATCAAGTACATAAACCAGATCAAGATATCGTAGACAATATAACATGTATGATAATTCCTATTGCTAATGCATAAGGAATCCATCTTACATGTTTCATATTAAATTTTTCAATAAGTTGTCCTCACATATCATTTTAGGGTATTCCCAGTATCTTTTATATTTACTGTAAAAGACATCATTTACAAATCCAACGTTGAGTATCCAAACAACTAAAACTGATTTTAACACATGTACATCGTTAATAATTAGTAGTGCATTGTTTATTTATGATTTAGAAATATCTATGTACCTTTTAATATTATTTCTTAGGAACACACACTTCCTTTGCATTTTGATTGATAATCAAATTACTTGATACTATGCAAAACGTTTGTTCAATTTTGATGCTTTTCATAATGATACTTTCGTATCCATTCTCAAATCATATCCAAAAAACCCACAAATTCAATATCACTTCCATTAACTTCGAGACACTTTGGTTATTATGTGCAAACAAACTAATCTAAATCTATATTTAGAATTTTCTGTTTCAACACATATATATCAAAACATAAAGTCATACTAAGCGATAATTTTATGAGTAAAATGCAAACTAACTTGAGCACATCGAATGGTGAATCTGTTATATTAATTTCAACAATTGAAATTCATGGTATTGTTCTTATCAATGTAGCTCACTATATTCCAATTGCATTTGTCTTTCTCGTAAAGGCACATTTGCAGCTAATGGATCGTATCCCTTGGAAAACAACTATCAAAATCATATTTTGATAGTGTACTTGGAATCTATTTCAGATTAGCGCATCGTACCATATCATAGAGTCAATACTGTTAATAGTTTAATTAAGCAACAGAGGATTATTTATTATTGACATTGATAAAAAACTCACAGTTTCTCTTTAATATACAAGAATACTCCTTAGACGTTTTAATGTATTTGTGGTTATTTAAATTCGATCAATTTCATTTCATTTTTTATAATCAATTTTATCATTGGGTCGTATCAAAATCCATTTTACTGCCAATAATTTCTCAAAAAATTCCTTCACTACGAAGTTAGTATTTCCTGAAAACAAATGTTGTTTCTCAGTGTAATGGAACAGGTATTCATAACCAATTTATGAATTGCCTTATATAATGTTGAAACTGGACCAGCCTGCAGCGGAAGAAATGGGTAAATTTCAATTTTTTTCCATTTTGGATCTTTAATTGGCTTATGAAGTCTAAATATACTTAGAACTTTTCAAAGTTTCTTTTAAATAAAATCAATATTTTATTTAACTTCGTAAATAAAGTTTCACTTTAATTTAATGTGTATGTAAGTTAAAGTAAATCAAATATACTCTTATATACAAATTTGTATGTAACATTTACTTTTCAAATTTATCCAGAGAAGGAAATATAACATTTCCTTTCTCTTAGTTATTCAATTAATGAGGGGGCATAAATTTATTTAGAGAAGGAAACTTTTCATTTCCTTCTACTTAAATTATTCGATTAATGAGGGATCATAAATTTAGTCAGAGAAGGAAAATTTTCATTTCCCTCTCTAAATCAAATTAAATAATTGATTAATAAAATAATATTAATGACTAATCTAAATATGACATGAATTGTAAATATATTCACAGTAAATATTATGCAGGTGCAACATATAGGGAGTGTGCATAGTTAGTGGTAATTGGTATGTATACATAAAATAAACAAGAACAATTTGAATGGTTATTACATAGGAATTGAAATGGAAATAATAAGGGATGACAAGAGTGATTGATACAGTTTCCCATTTAGTAAACTTGATCAATGCAACATATTAATGACAATCAATAGGTACCATAATGTAAGAATAAAGAAGGTAAACAATGAATTGTATTCAGACATTATTGTCTTAACTAAAAAAAGAAATGATTTCATACTATGACAACATGTGTAAAGAAAAATAAATTTTATATGAACACATACAAGTAGATCCAAATATTTATATACGGAATTCAATCAAAACTTTCTAATAATATAAATTAGATAGTTATTACAGTCAATTTCAAAACTTCGATTTGTTGTTAAAATTCCTTTTATTCATGTGTATATATCTAATGCAATAAAAAGTGCAAGTCATGCATGCATACATACATTAAAATTCAAAACTAAAATTACAGTTTATCACAAAAGATTAGAATATAGACCTATAATTGAAACATTGTATTGGTTCCATTTAACTTCATTTTAATCTTAATTCAATCAATCAACATGAAGATGTAAATTTCCATATTTAAGGAATGGAATTTAAATTAAATGTTGAAACATAGAACTAGAATAAAACATTGTATTTGTAACATATATAGATTTAGCTTCAATTTAATAAAGTAAAGAAAAGCAACTAATCAATTTGAACATGTAAACTTTCAGATCTGAAGATTTACACTTTAATTAGAATTTTAAAAACATAGATCTACACTTAAATATTGGTTTAAAACATAAACAAATTTAATTTTGATCTATCAAATGAAAACTCAGTCATGTCATTCAAAAAATAATTCAATCTTCATAAATAGTTTTTCTTAATTAAGCACGACAATAACACATCATACAAATTATGAAAGTCAAATTAAATTTCCATCAAATATTGCAAAATCACTATCTATATATTGAAAATGACATACCTTGCTACCCAATCCTTAAAATGCACGTTGTTGATGCTGCCTTTGATTTGCACCTTGAATGTTTCTAGATCTGATTGAATCACCTAAGGATGTTGTCTAGAAATCACACCTTGAATGATGATGTCTCCTCGGATCTTCAAGATCTCCATCTTATCCTTGCAAAAGATGGATGAACAACTTTTGATTTATTTTATTTGATGTTTTTATATGGAGTTGAAATAATTTTGGGGTTTATTTGTTTTCTGCCATGAAAAATTAGGAGGAGAGAAAGAAACAAACTGAATGAGAAAGAATGGATTGTACGTACATAATGAATTAGAGAATATGTTTTATTCGAAAGAATGAAACTTTTCACATTCTTTAATTAAAACTTCCCTAATTAATTCTCTTGATTGTTTCTCTCTCTCTCTAACCTTTTCTTTACATGTATGTCATCAAATGACATAAAATTTTCATATATCATTTCATGCAATTATCTTTATATTACATCAATATTGTATATCAATGCACGCAAATATAACTATTATAACTGCATTAAAATAATTACAGAAAAACTTCCAAACATCAAATAAATAATAATTAATATTTCTCAAATATCAATTAATTAATCAATTTACAGCATTTTATAAATTAATTAAATCATGTGGTTTTTAAAGAATTCATCATTACGGTCGTGCGACTCAAAAGTGTAAATTCAGTCAGCGATTAATATCAAACTATTCGAATATTAACGTTCACACGTCACGTAACAGGTGGTGTGACATTTTGACCGAATTTATCCTTTACACATCTTTTGGTAAAATCCAATTTTACTTGTTATAAGCGGTACCTAATAGTGACAATTATGTACACCAATTATCTTCGTCAAAACTATATCACTTTAGATTTATGGAATTTGGTAATGGTCAAAATTCCAATATCATCCACATTCAACTTTATAGCCCAAACACAAAGTTCTTAGTTCAATAATAACAATTATTATTAACCAAAATACTCTGGCCAGAGACTTTGACTTTGAGTTGACTTGAGTTGGCCATGATACTAACCTCATATAACTGAGGAGACGAATCCTCTCTTGAATAGTGTTTCACTTCCAATACTTCCACTCGGCCCAACAATAGTCACTCGATGGAATGCCATGCCATAATTTGACTATAATTAAAGCGAAGCTTTCATATTAAAGATCCATAGTATTCTCAAGTCGAGAGAACTGTGTAAATTAGTCACATTGATATTTTCTGTTTGACCTTAGTTATATTAACCAATAGAAAACTATCAAATGAGTCATTCCATATTTATCTAATAACTATCAGTATGTAACCTCTAAGTGCCCCCAGCAGTCGTGAGTAATACATTGCCCAACATTTGGAGAGCGTTACGTACTCTAGTCCCAATGGATATATCGATATCCAATCTCGATGCATCTTAGCTAGGAACATTTAAAATGGTATATTTGTTTCATTGTGATAAATTACTCACGGTTACAACACTTTGTAACTACTATCACAAAACATACCATTTATGGAGTTTCTATTAAATATACTTTTAATTAAATTGATTAAATAATATAACCACATTGTATCAAGTATATAATAGAAAGAAAACACCTTTGTTTCGAACAAGATTGGTCAATGAGTTAGATATATGTAACAAATTACATAATTGCCCCTAGGGCATACCACTAACTCTATCATATAAAACTAATTTTAGAATAGTTTATAATATATTTATGTTCAAACCATATACTAGTCGTTCAATGACTATCATGCCAAACTTCTTTTGGGCAATTCGTACAATGTCATTTACATATATTACGTGCAGTCATTCAACTCACACAACCTGCCAACTCTTTGGCCTAGGTTATGATAGGGTTTCTTATAAACCCATATTTTGTATGATTTTGTAAATTATTCCTTAGAAGATACTAATTCTAACCTTGTATACTACCCATAATTACACAATTTATAGAATGAATTTTAACTCAACTTCACTCATCATTAATAGCAATTTGTCCAATAAGTTCGATTACTCTTTATCGGTAGATCATTATGTATTATAGGAAAGAGTGACCTTTGAGATTGAATCTATACTCATATTAGATACATATGGAACTCTTTCCAGTATACTTAACTGTTCGATCAAATCAGATCATATGTGTTGCATGTTATATTATTTATTTTCATTTTATACTCTATGAGCTTATTATAGTCTTATACATGCATATCAAATACACATGTTCATGTCTATGATAACTTATCAGTGAATATGATGAAATACATGGAACTATTTTGGTATTAATAGTCTTACGACTGCATACATCTATATGTATCAATTCGAAGAGTTTGTCAATTCTTATGATGTTCCCACTAAATGAATGCATAACCCTTAATTATTTGAGATATAATTAACTAGTATCACATGATTCCAAATCATATAATAAAAATTGTTTCTCAAAACTATAGCTTAGTCTATAATTCTAAAATAATTATACATAATCTTAAATACTTTGGTATTTTTGAATCCATCACTTTTGTTGTGAAAATAAATAACCACATTGTAGTTTTATTTCATAACGAATATTCATAATACTCATGTTGATATATAACTATGTTTATTTTTCCATCGACACCAAAAAATAGTCATTTTTTCATAAATAATGCTCGATATGTCTTACGAAAACAATTTTTGTAATTCGATTCAACCAATAATTTCTATATAGCATGCTCCCACTATTTCCGCCATTACTATACTAGCATATTAAATTTGGAGGTCCATCTTCACTTAATATATATTATTTATTCCATATACTACAATTAGTGTACAGTGGAGAGTTCTTTGATCGAATATCTTGAAATCAAAGAAATATATTTCATAGAAAGTAATTCTCTTATGAAAACACATTTCGGAATAGATATCGCAAATGTTATGTATTAATTATTACTATTACAATTTCTCGTTTCCAATGTTTCTTTATGAAATAGAAGTGACTATTCACTCTCTTCATCCTAACTATACCTTAAATCACATCTACTTTTGTACACTCTTTTTCTTTCTAGATAGTCGAACCATTCAAGAGAATACCCTTACTACAACATCATAACAAACTCATTGCAAAAACACATTCGATCCTTCTTAACATTTAAGGACATCAAATATGTTGCACTTTGCATAAACTAATCAAACTGACATTTTAGCGATTGAGTTCCTAGATCTATCTTGTATTTTTGGATAGTGATACATTTAACATAATACAATCTTTATTGTAATCAATCAAATTGAGTACTTGATCTCACAGTATGGTTTATTTGTTTGCTTCAAATGAACTAATTTCATCGACATACTGTAACAACCCGGGATTTGCATTACCAACTAATAAATAAAAGTTAGGATTTTTATTTATTTTAATGAAGCATAAAAGGTTTTGGAATAACAAAATTTATGTAAAAAAAGGCTATTTTAATTAAATGGGAAATATGGGATTTTAAAATGAGGATAAAATGTTATTTTTGGAATGTTAAATATTTAAGGAGAGATTTTAAAACGGGTTTGGATAAGAAAAATGAGTTTTATAAACATACATGAACACTTAGACTAATTTTTGGAAAACATGTAAATAACTCTCTTCTTATTGGGTTTCTAAACCTAGCCCAATAACCCACCCTAAACCTCCTCTATAAATTATCTCATACTCTCCAAACCTCATTCATTCATCCCTAATCAAAACCCTAATCATTTCCTAAAGCTTTCATAATAAAAATGGCCTCTATCTTCATCTCCTTCTAGTTTTTGCTTATGCAAGTCATTCTATGCAAAGGTAATGCAAATACCCACCTCAAATCCATTTTTATATCTTTCTCATTTCTGAAATCTAATTGGTAACACATGTTTTATGTGTTTTTTTGATCTTATAGCCTCCTAATCATCTTTTGCTTACTTGGGTTGATGCTATAGTTGTCTTTGTTGCTTTCTAGAGAGGTATATTGCTAAAAACCTCTTCTAATATGTGTTTAATCATCTTTTGATTTCAGTAATCATTTGGTAACACATGTTTTATTATGTAACATTTAAATCATAGCTCTTTGATCCTCTTTGCTTTCAATTTGGGTGTGCACACAAGTTGCTTGCTATATTGGTTGAGGTAATATATGCTAGCTGAAATTATAATTAGTTTATTGTTGTTAGTAAATTAGGCATATCTCATTCATATTAAATTGGAATTAAGATTTTCTTGATGTTATGGAAAGCTTATTCTGTAGGCTATAACTTTTATATTTTGAGCTTTGCCTAATTTTGTGGTTTGAATGGTCGAAATCGTGTTTGTTTGTCGCTGACCTGACAACAAACTACAAGGTTGATAAAATAAAACCTTGAAATTGATTTGGCCATAAGTTACTCGTTTCTTATCCAAATCTAATAATTTTGGATGTTCCGGAAAGCTTAAAACATATGCTACAATTTTTGTTCAGTGAGTTTTCTGTACTTTTGCCATTTACATGACCTGAAATGTGTTCAAAGACAGAAGACCAATTATATCTTTAACAAGTTATCTTGAGCTTCAATCTGATATTGTTTTGCATGTATCTCTCTCGTTTTTGATCTGAATTAGATAATTTTGGTTGTTCCGGAAAGCTTAAAACATATTCTACAATTTTTGTTCAGTGAGTTTTCTGTAATTTTGAGTCTAACTAGGTCAAAAATTGGTTTTTCTACTATCTTCCCGAGAGCGATACACATATTAGCTCTATGGATGAAACTGAAACTATTTTGGTCATAACTTTTGAGCCGCTAGTCGGAATTTGATGATTTTGGTCTCGTTGGAAAGATGGAGTTATGAACTCCATATATGGAAAGTTTGGTCATAATCTGAGTTCATTAGACCCTTCGTATTTCCTGTCAGAGTTGAACCCAGATCGCTGTGCAAAACAGTGCATTTCATGTTTCTGTGTCCGACTTTGGAACATCGCTACGCCTTCGTTTCAAATCAGAATCGAGTAATTCTTTTTGCGTTCTGAAGTAGGAATGTCGGACTACGTTCCTACCAATTTTCATGCCATTCGGATTCAGTTTGCTGGTCCGAATAGTTTTCCAAACTTGGATTCGCGTCAGTTTTGGACTATTTTCCAACACTTAGAATATTTTCAGTGATTTTCTGTTTTTATCGATTTCTTTGAGATTTGTCTCTGGATTCTGTACACGGGCCTTATAAAAAGGGTTTTAAAAGGATTTTTCGCTCCGAAATGGCTTTCGAAATTATTATATAATATTATTTTTAATTAGTAGACTATTTACTCCATAATAGGAGAGTTTTCAAAAGTCGTTTTAGAGTGTTCTCAAAATCAATTATAAATCCATTTCGAACAATTATTTCCTATAATAAAAATCTCACACTCACTTTTTAGCACATCAAGCAAAGTGGAAAGGTGCTTAAACGGTTAGGAAATCTCCGACCTATGGAACCGTGTGTATTTTCTTTCCGGTTAATCCCCGACCTATTCGATTGATCGTTTTGACCTTTGGGTCTAGTTTACCGATGATACGAGGTGGACTTTTTATTGTTTGGAGTGTGAGCTTGCTATTGGTTAGTAAACCATTTAGTGCGAATGTGGGGTATGGGACTCATCGTTAACACTTTACAGGTTCCTCTCCAAGAAGTTTGTGACACATTAGCCTCTGGGCAGCCAGTACTGGACCTCTGGGTCACCACACCTCTGGGCAACCGTCTCTGGACACCTGTTCTATGGAGCAGTTTCTTTTTCGGCATGTGCCTCTGGGCCTTTATCCTTCTGGGAAGGATCTCGCCGTCTCGCGCGTTCCGCATCTGTGCGAGTGATCGATCACAACTCTACAGTACTTGGCAATAACGACTCCGGTCGATGCACGTGCTATACTTGTATTATCTGATGATTTTTATATCCATTCGAGTACCGCCATTCGGTGTTGGTTCTATGGAACCATACGATGTAAGTGTGATTACCTTGTGGATTCACAGTGTCTCTGGACACTGCTTTTTAGTGTTTGATTTCATTGACTTTTCAGTATATCCCCATTGCTCTTTGGAGCATCGATCTTTGCTTAGGCATTGATTACAGACTCTGGTCACTCTTGGGATTATTGCCTATGGGCAACTTTATATAGCTTTGGCTACGCCGATGATATGAGGCGATTTTATTTATTCAACACTTTGGTGCTGATATTCTCTTTGGAGATTTTTACTGTTGATTGATGATTAGAGACCGTCATTATATTCATGTGGTCCAAAATACTCTTCTCTTAGGAAAAGTACTCTTTTATTTATGTACCGCATTATTATATATCTCAGTTATTACTGATTGTTTAGCTAGCCTGACCCGAGTGTTTTTCGCTAGGGTCAGACCGAGTTGATTCAGGTTAGGTCTCTGGACTTAGCTTCTGTGCTTCCGCTTGGACATTATCTGCTATGCTGATAGATAGCGCTTTTATTTGTCCACTATTCTGCTACTCTATTATTATTCAGACTTTGATATGTACATATTTTTGACTCACATGTGTTGGCAGTGGCTTTGTACCCACTTAAAGTATTTGGATCTGTATTGACGATGTATTGTCCTGGGATTTTATATCTGTTATGTGATTCTGTTTTGTGATGTTTTATCATTTTATTACTATGCTTATTCTGATAGATCTTTAGCCATTGTAATTTCGTTATAAATATTTATTGAATATGTCAAACCACTTGAAAAAAAAAATATACCACCCTTTCGACGTATTCAGTAGATAGTTATAGCTTGATTACAAATGGTCGCTTCCACTATACTCTATTCTCCGCTTTAACAGACAGTATTACACCCATAATACTCTTTGTTACCGTGGGTCTCAGAGTGGGGCGTTACAGTTTTGGTATCAGAGCCAAGGTTCATAATTAAGCATAACAAACACAAAACAGACACGTAGTACAATACGTTATAATACGATCCAAATTGAACATATCCACCTTTAGATAAATAAGTTAGGAATATGTGTAGGAATCTATTATATTCCATAATATTCCTTAATGAATTATCTATCTTTGAATCGTGCTTAACTAAATCTACCAATCATATTTTTAAAGAGTGTCCCAAGCCTCTTTTCTACCGCTATTGTAAGAAGGAGGGTCATCATTATTCCACTTGTCCTACTGCACCTCCTAGATCTGGCAAGCTTAATGCTGCCAAGACTCCTAAATCTTCAGCTCAGCCTTGAGGTATGCATCCTTCCGTTCTCGAAGGTTCTATTTTATTTCATGGTAGATCTTGTAGAGTTCTCTTTGATACGGGGGCCTCTCACTCATTCGTATCAAAGGAACTAGTTGATACTTTATCTTTGGATGTTACTTGTTTGGTTTCTTCACTAAGGATTGTGAATCCCATCGGCGGATCCACGGCCCTTAGCTTGCTTTGTGAGGATATAGATATTGATCTTTGTGGATTTTCTTTCCGTGCAAATCTGCACGTTATGGAGTATTTGGGCTTTGACATGATTCTTGGCATGGATTGGCTCGCTCAGTATGATGCCAAAATCATTTGTTCGGAGCGGATATTATTTCTTCGTCATCCTGACTCGTCCGCTCCGTTAGCTATTGCTCTTCAGGATGTTGGGATTTCTGATATTACTTTATTTGCTCTTGATTCACGAGATGAGGATGTGGACATATCTCATATTCCTATTGTTCGGGATTTCCCTGATATATTCGAGCCAGTATCAGGCCTGCGGCCAAAGCGGGCCATTGAGTTCCGCATCGATCTCATTCCAGGCTCCCACCCAGTTGGGCGTCCTCCCACGAGGATGTCTACTAAAGAGAATGAGGAACTCAGGAAGCAGTTAGTTGAGCTTGAAGCGAAGCAGTTCATCCGATCCAGTTCTTCGCCATGGGGTGCTGCTGTGGTCTTCGTTAAGAAGGCTGATGGCTCTCTTAGGCTTTGTATTGACTATCGCAAGCTCAATGAGCTGACCATCAGAAATCACTACCCACTTCCTCGGATAGACGACATGTTTGACCAATTGAACCGTGCGAAGGTCTTCTCTCAGCTCGACCTTGCCACCGGATTCCATCAGCTACGAGTCGTGGAAGACAGCATTCCTCTTACAGCATTTCGCACTCGTTATGGTTCTTTTGAGTGGTTGGTCATGCCGTTCGGCTTGACGAACGCTCCGGCTTTCTTCGTCGATCTCATGAATCGAGTATTCCGAGAATACATCGATAGATTCATTCTGGTTTTCATCGACAATATTCTTGTTTATTCTAGATCCGAGGCAGAGCATGCTCATCATTTGCGGATCGTCTTGGATACTCTTCGTCAGCATCAGCTTAAGGCCAAGCTCTCCAAGTGCCATTTTTGGGAGAGCAAGGTCAAGTTCTTGGGCCATATTGTATCATCTGAGGGTATTTCTGTCGATCCTTCCAAGATCGAAGCTATTCAGAATTGGAAGCAGCCCGAGAACGTTCATGATATTCACAGCTTCCTTGGTCTGGCGGGTTATTACCGTCGGTTTATCAAGGATTTCTCTCGAGTTGCACTTCCCCTTACGACGCTGACTCGTAAGGGTGTTCGCTTTATTTGGTCTGATAAGTGTGAAGCTTCCTTTCAGCGACCGAAGGAACTTCTCACTCATGCTCCTATCCTAGTGGTTCCAGAGGGTAACCATGATCTTGTTGTTTACACCGATGCTTGTGGTAGCGGGCTCGGTGCTGTGCTTATGCGGAAGGATTGGGTAGTTGCTTATGCTTCCAGGCAATTGCGTCCGAATGAGGTTTGCTATCCTACTCATGATCTTGAGTTAGCAGCTATCGTCTTTGCCTTGAAGACTTGACGTCACTTTCTATTAGGCGAACGCTTCATTCTGTACACCGATCATAAGTCGCTGAAGTATCTATTCAGTCAGAAGGATCTCAATATGAGGCAGCAGCGATGGCTTGAGTTTCTCGCCTCATATGACTTAGACATTCAGTATACCCCTGGCAAGGGTAATCGTGTGGCTGATGCACTCAGTCGCAAACACTCGGCAGTAGTTTCTATGATGATAGCCGAGTGGGATATTCTTGAGACCCTATCTTTGTGTGATATTAGAGATCGAGCTCCATCTTCTGATTCTCCGGTCTTATTATTCATCTTGGAAGCTCGTCTTATCTTATTGGATCGCATTGCCCATGCTCAGCGGTAGGATCTAGAATTATTGCATCTTATTCATCTTCTCGAGTCGGGATCCAATGATGAGACATTGCTGGATTATTCTCTTGATTTTCATCGGTGTCTTCGTAGGAGGAACCGTATTGTGGTGCCATCTGATTTATCACTTAGGCGTGACATTCTAGACGAGTGTCATCGCACTAAGTACACTATACATCCCGGTTCGAGTAAGATGTATGCCGATATGTGCCGGCTATATTATTGGGAGGGTTTGAAGAGAGATGTTGCAAGTTATGTGAGCGGTTGCATGACTTGTCAACAGATCAAGGCCGAGCATCAGCGTCCATCTGGTCTTCTTCAGCCGCTAGAGATTCCATTGTGGAAATGGGATCAGATATCCATGGATTTTATTGACGGTCTGCCTCGATCGAGGTCAGGCCATACTTCTATTTGGGTCATCGTCGATCGCTTGACCAAATCAGCTCATTTCATTCCTATTAAGTCCACTCGGACTGCTCCTCAGCTTGCCAAGCTATATGTGAAGGAAGTCGTTCGACTTCATGGCATTCCTAGCTCTATCGTATGTGATCGAGACACTATCTTTACTAGTCACTTCTGGAATTGCCTACAGTCAGCTTTGGGCTCAAAGCTGAATCTCTCGACTGCTTATCATCCTCAGACCGACGGTCAGACGGAGAGGGTGAATCGTGTTTTAGAGGATCTTTTGCGCTGTTGTATTCTGGATTTCGGAGGTAGTTGGGAGAATCACTTACCGCTTGTAGAGTTCTCCTACAACAACAGCTTTCAGTCTAGTATCGGCATGGCACCTTTCGAGGCTCTTTACAGAAGGCCATGTCGTTCTACTGTGTGTTGGTTAGAATCTGGTGAGAAGCTCCTTCTTGGTCCAGATTCAGTTCGGGAATCTTCTGAGAAGATTATTCTTATTCGTCAGAGAATGAAAGAGGCGCAGAACCGTCAGAAATCCTACGCGGACAACCGTAGGAAACCTCTTGAGTTCTCCATTGGTGATCATGTCTTTATTCGGATATCTCCTATGAAAGGGGTTGTGCGTTTCAGCTCTACAGGGAAGTTGGCTCCTCGCTATGTTGGACCATTTCCTATTACGGAACGCATCGGCCCTGTGGCTTATCGTGTGGCTCTACCTGCTCACTTCTCTGGAATGCACGACGTGTTCCATGTTTCCCAGCTTCGCATGTGTGTCCGCGATCCTGATTCTATCATTGAGCCGCATGTTGTGCCTGATTTAGAGACCTTACCTGATTTATCTTTGGAGCAGCAACCTCTTCGTGTGCTTGATTCGGAGGTTAGACGCCTTCGCAACAAAGAGGTTCCACTCGTGAAGATTCAATGGTCACCGAATCCTAAGGACTGCACTTGGGAGACCAGAGAATCTATCGAACGCTCTTATCCTGGCTTTCTTCCATCTTCTTCTGCGGGTGAGAATTCTCTATTTTATCTCTATCACTTCTTTTGTGGATTTGACGTTATAGACGACATCTATCTTAAGGAATTGCGGGGACGCAGTTTTCTTAAGGGAGGGAGTCTGTAACAACCCGGGATTTGCATTACCAACTAATAAATAAAAGTTAGGATTTTTATTTATTTTAATGAAGCATAAAAGGTTTTGGAATAACAAAATTTATGTGAAAAAGGCTATTTTAATTAAATGGGAAATATGGGATTTTAAAAAGAGGATAAAATGTTATTTTTGGAAAGTTAAATATTTTAGGAGAGATTTTAAAACGGGTTTGGATAAGAAAAATGAGTTTTATAAACATACATGAACACTTAGACTAATTTTTGGAAAACATGTAAATAACTCTCTTCTTATTGGGTTTCTAAACCTAGCCCAATAACCCACCCTAAACCTCCTCTATAAATTATCTCATACTCTCCAAACCTCATTCATTCATCCCTAATCAAAACCCTAATCATTTCCTAAAGCTTTCATAACAAAAATGGCCTCTATCTTCATCTCCTTCTAGTTTTTGCTTATGCAAGTCATTCTATGCAAAGGTAATGCAAATACTGTGGAGACCCAAAAATTTTGAGATAAAAATTAAATAATATATATATATATGATAAATTGGTTAACAGAAAATAATTGAAGAATAAAATGATTTGAAAATGAATATCAAAAGGGAATAAAATATTTCAACAAATAATGAGAAGGAAAGAAAAATTAACTAAGGTATGAATGAGTTTTAAATACACATACCTTATGAATACTATAAATTTATATGACCAGAAAAGTATTTGGGTAGTGAAATAATTCCTTTTAATAATTGAAATGCATACCAACCAGTCTGGTAACATTTATAGGTATGAATGTATTTTTAAAAATAAATCAAGATAGATGACAAAAATTTGTTAGCTAAAAATCAAGCTTACAAAAGAAAAGAGAAAAAGAAATATAGGGCTGAGTCACATAAAAATGATGTGCAAGGAAATCATGCAAATAGCCTGTGCACAGAAAAGTAATGAGGCAACTGTTTTACTGAAAATGGAAACCAAGAGAAAATGGCACTTATAGCCATAGAAATGCATACATTAATCCCTGAGTAAGGTAAGGACAGAATGGGTTTTTCCTCCATTTAAAACCCTAATAGAATGATTTAAATCAGGGGAGGAACAATAGTTGTCCAGGGGGAGAAAACAGAATTAAAATAAAATAAACTTACATTGTCCTCAGACCTGAGCACTCCCGGAGAGAAGCAAAGGAAGGTGAGTGGTAATCACTTTGAGATTTATGGCACTAAGACCCATATTAAGGGCAGCCAAGTTATTTTCATGTATAAAATTTATTATGATTTTTAGTTTGATTTTATTCTCTGAATAAATGCATGCTAATTATGGGTGATGTTTTGATTGAACTTTTGGTTGGAGTTTTGATCTGTCTTTGTTTGTTAAGATGGTTTCAGTCTTTTGTTTTAAAATATAAGTAATCAAACATGTACTTAGATCATAGAAGTAGATTTAATGATCCAGTTTTATATAAGAAATAAACTGAATATTATACTGAGAAATGGGATATCAAAGGAAAAATAGCAGGCAGCATGAATAATGAGATTTATGCTTATGCCTAGTCTATATTAAAATGACATGAACAATGCAGTATCATGTATAGGTGATGAGTTGTTCCTACTATAAGTTAATATGTTTTATGGGTTTATCTTAAAGAAAAATCATGTCCTATGTTCTCAATAAAAATAAATAGATAGGATATGGTTTCATCATATTTATGTGAGATATAGGAAAACTTCTATAGATATATATATATATATATATATATATATATAAATTTCAGAAACATGATTTGAATAAATTAACCTTGGGATGGGATTTGGTATTTGTGCATGAAAGCTTGTTATGTCTAATTAAAACCCCTGATGGAGTTTCTTAAAATATTGATTCTTGAGAGAAAAGGAAAAGAATGCAAAGCATTTCAAGTGATAATAAAATCCTTAGAAGATAAATAAGTATGGTCTCTAAATTATAAAAATAATTTAGGAATGGTGCCTTGATCTGCTCATCATCAGGAGGATGATGGGTATGTGCATGACTTGCTAAAGTCCTGTAGGCCTCTGTGAAAAGGGATAACAGAACTGAGCCCCTCTTCAATGCACACATAGTGTTCAATGGCAAGGAGTTAGACCAAACACAAAATGTAAAGAGAAATGAAATGAGATTGATCAGTCAGGCTATGGAATTGGAAATAATTTCATAGGAGTATGTATATGAAAATCTGGATGGAATGAGTGCATGGTTGTTTGAGTGTATGATTGATAGACAAGTTTACCAATACTCAGATTTTAGGATGAATTGAGTTCTCATTAAATTGATATGTTTTCTATGTAGCATTAAGAATTTACAAAATGTTTAACATGTGATTTCACTCATACCAGAAATTTATTTCTGACCCTATTTGTTGCTTTGTAACATTTGGGGTGTCTCATTTTCGTTGAGGCAGCTCTGGATGTTGCTGCAGGAAAGGAAGCATAAGAATCTTGTTAGCATGGATACTTGAAGACCTACTTGCACTTAGAATGCTTAAGGAATCTGGCAGAAATATTGTAATAATTAGGCTAAGCAAAACTTCATTATGTTTTAGTATTTTCTGGATTGATATGTGCTTATCTTTCTGAGTAAAGAATATGTAGAAACTTTTGTATTACATATATGTGTTATTGGTTTCTGTTTTAAAAATGACTGACCTGGATAACCTCTGGTGAGGTATGATATAAGGGATCATGTCATATAATTTGATATGTGACCATGTCTCCCTTGGCAATGTCTGATTAGTTTTCAAAATGGTAAAGTAGAAATAATTATAGAAAGAGAGGAATATAGACATTCAGTAAATATTTTAAAGACTGAGTTGAACCAAAACTGAGTTAATCAGAAATGCATGATCATGGCTTATAATTGATATAAGTACATGTCAAGCCTGATAATGAAACCTCAAATTCTTATTTTAGGTACTTAAATTATAGTAGAAGTTTGCATTGATTTGTGAATTAGATCCATATGCATTTTTGTATTACCTGTAGTTCTCACAGCACTATGTTCAACATATCTCATAATCTAGGTACATGACTCAAGTCTGGATGCATTGGGTCATGATCAACTTGAGGCTGATTAAGTAACTAGTAGCTCTGTTTGCAATAGGCATGCCCATCACTTAACAACACCTTAGCTATTACCAATCAATATTAAAAAGAACATTAAGTGTCTACCAGATGAGTCCACCTGAGAATTTGTATCAATTTAGTTTGTAACTTAGCTTAAATCATTTTGTCTCCAAATATATGCTAAGTCTTAAGGCATTATGTGTGTTGCACTTGTACCCTGTCTAAATGGATTGTGTTTTCTCTGCTTGGTCTTCTACTCAATTTGTTTCTTGATTAATATATGGCTTTAAATCCAGGAATTAAACAACTGAGAAGAAAAGCAAGAAAGTTAGGAAAAATGTTATTACTTGATCTTATAATAAATTCTGAGTTTTAAGTAAGAAAATCAAGAAAAGAAGGGTTATGTGACACCAAAAACTCTGAAACATGAGAAATAAGGTGTGATTAAATTCCTTTGCCAACTTCAATTACTCTGATAGGCAAAGAGTCATCTATATATCTTCATATATATAAATGATCTAATCTGATTTTATATACTGATATTTTTATATTGGTAGAATAAGGAATCTTGGGAAAAATGATTAAATGGGAAGTGATCCAGTGAAGTATATATATATGTATAGAGATATATACATATGAAAAAAAAAACTCAACTGAAAATTCATTAAAAATAATTGAATAAGTAGAGGGTCACTTCAGTTGGTATCAGAGCTATGTTATTAAACATAGCAGAAATAAAGATCAGATTCTCTTATCAAAATAAAATTCTTATGAGACTAAATATATCACACAATTTTCAGTACAAATGAGATTACTGAAATAATTAAGTTACAAATTAAACTAACTAGTTATGTAAAAATTGTATAGCAAATCATGGTAGGAAGACCACCAAGTCATGGGGCAGGACCCTCCAATACAACACCAAAGGTTAATTTGCAAGATTTGGTGAGGGCCTTTAGAGAAGGAGCAGTGCACAGGGAAGAGAATCCTCATGAGGAATTATCTAAGCTATTGAAGACATTCTCAAACCTAGGAGGCAAGGACTTTGAAGGCACTGAAGGGGTTATGGGTGTGCAGACATGGTTGAGAACTTTAGAAAGAATATTTGCAGACATGCAAATTAATGATCAAAGGAAAAGGCAGATAGCTTCAAGAAGGCTCAAAGGAGCAGCACTAGATTGGTGGGAGGTAATTATCACAGGAAGGCCAGAAGATGAGATAACATGGAATCAATTCAAGGAGATGCTTGAGGCAAGGTTTGTTCCAGCAACAGCTAAGGCAACATTGCTTGAGGAATTTATAAGGTTGAGGCAAGGACCAATGAGTGTGACTGAATACACTCAAAAATTTGAGAGTTTGTCCAAGTATGGAACTATGCTCATAGGGAATGAAGAATCAAAGAATTCAAGGTTCATTCAGGGACTCAATGCTGGTTTGAGTAGAGCAATGCTACCATATAAAGACAGAACATTTGATCAAGTCATAGATCTCACTCTTTCTTTTGAACAACATGACAATGCAAGGGAAAAGTTCAGAAACATGAGAACTAACAATCAAAAGAAAGGGAAGAATAGAGCACATCCTTATGACAAGAAGAATGTAGACAAGAAAGTTGAAGGAGCAGCCACTGGGGAGGTTAAGAGGAAGGTTACCTGCTACAATTGTGGCAAGGAAGGACACATGAGCAATAGGTGTCAAGCAGCTAAGAAAGCACCATTCAGCTGCTACAACTGTGGGAAAGAAGGTCACATTAAGAGGAACTGCCCAGAATTCAAGAAAGGGGCAAGGGTAGGAGCACTGGAAGCCAAGGGTAAGGCAAATGCAGTGGGAAACTTTGGACAATTGGAAGGTATACTTCTAATTAAAAATTACCCAATCACAGTTATATATGACACTGGAGCTACACATTCTCTGATATCACAAGACATAGTGGATAAATTAGCTCTCACATACAATACAGTTGAAAAACCCTTGTTTATTCAAAGCCCACTAGGTAGTTCTTGTCTGCTTGGATTAAAATGTTTGGGAGTAGAATTAAACATAGGAGGAAATATGTTTAAATCTGACTTGTTTGTGTTAAAATATCCTGGAATAGGAATTATTCTAGGAGTAGATTGGTTGAATAAATTCAAAGCAATTTTGAATTTAGAAAATTTTACAATTTCTTTGAAAACAGAAAGTGGTAAAAACATCATAGTCATGAGTGAAGTAGCCAAAACAAATTGTCTTAATCAAATATGGAGTATGACTGAAAAGGAAGTGACCTTAAAAGACCAAAAAGTAGTGAATGAATATCCAGATGTTTTTGGGGAAGTTGTGGGAATTCCAAAAAATAGACCAGTGGAATTTCAGATAAGGCTGATCCCAGGATCAAGTCCTATCATCAAAAAGCCTACTAGAATGGGTCCAAAGGAATTAGTAGAATTAAAGCAACAGTTGGAGGAATTAGAGCAAAAAGGCTTCATAAGGCCTAGTAGTTCAAACTAGGGTTCTCCAGTTGTATTTGTGAAAAAGCATGATGGTACACTAAGAATGTGTATTGATTATAGAGAACTAAATAAAGTCACCATCAAGAACAAATACCCACTCCCCAGAATTGATGATCTATTCGATCAATTGAATGGAGCAAGGATTTTCTCAAGACTGGATTTAGCCTCTAGATTTCACCAAATGAAGGTTGAAGAGGAGAGCATTAAATACACTGCTTTTAATACAAGGTATGGCTTATATGAATTCTTGGTAATGCCTTTTGGATTGACAAATGCACCATCCTATTTTGTAGATTTAATGAATAGGACATTTAGAGACTTTCTAGACAAATTTGTGGTTGTTTTCATTGATGACATATTAGTGTTTTCAAAATCAGAAGAAGATCATGTAAAACATTTGCATCTGGTTTTGTCTAGACTGAGGACACATGATTTAAAGGCCAAATTCTCTAAATGTACATTTTGGCAAAATGAAGTAAAGTTTTTGGGGCATATTGTATCACAACAAGGAGTTAGTGTAGATCCAACTAAGGTGATAGCAGTGCAGTCATGGGATAGACCCAAATCAGTGACTGAGGTGAGATCATTTTTAGGAATGGCAGGCTACTATAGAAGGTTTATAAAAGACTTTGCAAGAATAGCCATTCCATTGACCAAGTTAACTAAAAAGGAGCAACCCTATGTGTGGACAGAGAAGTGTGAACAAGCTTTTGCATCACTAAAGAAAGCACTGGTGGAAGCTCCAGTTTTGCAAGTGCCAGAGGGTAATGAAGGGCTAGTGGTTTATACAGATGCTAGTGGATCTGGATTAGGGGCAGTGCTCATGCAACATGGTAAAGTCATAGCATATGCATCAAGGCAACTCAAGCCAAATGAAACCAGGTATGCTACACATGATTTAGAACTAGCTGCTGTAGTATATGCATTGAAACTATGGAGACACTATTTATTAGGTGCTAAGTTTGAATTGTTTACTGATCATAAGTCACTTAAATACTTATTTTCTCAAAAAGACTTGAACATGAGGCAACATAGGTGGGTGGAATTCCTAGCTGCCTATGATCTTGATATATTATATACCCCTGGAAAAGCTAACAAAGTGGCAGATGCATTGAGTAGGCATCAAGCAAAATTGGCAAACTTAATGATGACTGAATTCAAGGGTTTGACCATCCTTAGTGAAGCAGAAGTAAAAGAAGGAATGGGGGTATCAGATGAAGCACACAATGATATGACCGAATATGGAAAACTAAGCCTCATTTCTTTAAGGTCAACTCTGGTTGATAAAATAGGACAAATGCAGGATCAAGACACAGATTTAAAGGAGAAGAAAGATATGATGTCACAAGGCATGACAGTGGAAAATTATGAAGTGGATGAAAAAGGTTATTTAAGGAAAAAGGGGAAACTCTGCATACCAAACATGGAGGAACTGAAGCAAGAAGTTATGGATGAACATCACAAAACAAAATATACAATACACCCAGGTGGTACAAAAATGTACCATGATCTCAAGAGAAATTACTGGTGGCCAGGGATGAAAGGAGCAGTGGCAAAATATGTGGCAAATTGTTTAACATGCCAACTAGTTAAAGCAGATTATCAAAGACCCTCAGGCTTACTGCAGCCTTTGGAAGTGCCTACCTGGAAGTGGGAAAGCATTTCAATGGATTTTGTGGATGGTTTGCCAAGAACAAGAAGAAGCAATGATAGTGTTTGGGTGGTGGTTGATAGGCTTACAAAGACAGCACACTTCATCCCTATAAGTTCCAGCAGAAATGCTCATAAGCTAGCTCAATTATTTGTAAAAGAGATAGTGAGATTACATGGTATTCCTAAGACTATCATTAGTGACAGAGACACCCTATTTACCTCAAGATTTTGGAGTAGCTTTCAAGAAGCCATGGGAACAGAACTAAGTCTAAGCACAGCCTACCACCCACAAACTGATGGGCAAACTGAAATTGTTAATAAAGTTTTAGAAGACTTACTTAGAGCATGCATACTTGATTTTGGTGGCAACTGGGAAGATCACCTTTATTTAGCTGAGTTTGCTTATAATAACAGCTACCAGACCACCATAGGTATGGCTCCATTTGAGGCTTTGTATGGAAGGCCTTGCTTATCTCCTGCATGTTGGATGGAGGCAGGTGAAAGAGTATTGCTTGGACCAGAACATGTGAAGGAAACCTCTGCAAGAATTGAATTAGTGAGGCAAAGAATGAGAGTGGCACAAGAAAGACAGAAAGCATATGCAGACAAAAGAAGGAGGCCAGTAGAGTTTGAAGTGGGGGATTATGTATTTCTCAAAGTTTCACCCATGAGGAAAATACTAAGGTTTGGCAAAGCTGGAAAGCTATCACCAAGGTATATAGGCCCATATGAAATTGTTCAAAGGATAGGAACTTTGGCTTATAAATTAAAGTTGCCAGAGGAATTGAGCAACATACATGATGTATTTCATGTATCTCAATTAAGAAAATGGGTGCATAACAAGGAAACTATTCTTGAATCCCCTACACATGTTGAAATTCAAGAAAACCTAGTTTATAAGAAGGAACCAGTAGGCATAGTGGCTAGAGAGGAGAAGAAATTGAGAAACAAAATAATAAAGTTGGTTAAAATACAGTGGAGTCTAGATGGAAATGATTGCACTTGGGAGGCTGAAGATAGGATGAAGGATAAATATCCTAGTCTATTTTCTGCATAAAGGTATGCCTGAAACTATAATAAATTTAAGTACTATTTAAACATATATATATTTGATTAGTTCTGGATGCATAAGTTTTTAAATTGCTTAGATAAAGATTAAAACTCTTGCACAGTGGAAAAGAGAGATATATTTATAATTGTGGGACACAATTCCTTTTAGGAGGAGAGTATGTGGAGACCCAAAAATTTTGAGATAAAAATTAAATAATATATATATATATATATGATAAATTGGTTAACAGAAAATAATTGAAGAATAAAATGATTTGAAAATGAATATCAAAAGGGAATAAAATATTTCAACAAATAATGAGAAGGAAAGAAAAATTAACTAAGGTATGAATGAGTTTTAAATACACATACCTTATGAATACTATAAATTTATATGACCAGAAAAGTATTTGGGTAGTGAAATAATTCCTTTTAATAATTGAAATGCATACCAACCAGTCTGGTAACATTTATAGGTATGAATGTATTTTTAAAAATAAATCAAGATAGATGACAAAAATTTGTTAGCTAAAAATCAAGCTTACAAAAGAAAAGAGAAAAAGAAATATAGGGCTGAGTCACATAAAAATGATGTGCAAGGAAATCATGCAAATAGCCTGTGCACAGAAAAGTAATGAGGCAACTGTTTTACTGAAAATGGAAACCAAGAGAAAATGGCACTTATAGCCATAGAAATGCATACATTAATCCCTGAGTAAGGTAAGGACAGAATGGGTTTTTCCTCCATTTAAAACCCTAATAGAATGATTTAAATCAGGGGAGGAACAATAGTTGTCCAGGGGGAGAAAACAGAATTAAAATAAAATAAACTTACATTGTCCTCAGACCTGAGCACTCCCGGAGAGAAGCAAAGGAAGGTGAGTGGTAATCACTTTGAGATTTATGGCACTAAGACCCATATTAAGGGCAGCCAAGTTATTTTCATGTATAAAATTTATTATGATTTTTAGTTTGATTTTATTCTCTGAATAAATGCATGCTAATTATGGGTGATGTTTTGATTGAACTTTTGGTTGGAGTTTTGATCTGTCTTTGTTTGTTAAGATGGTTTCAGTCTTTTGTTTTAAAATATAAGTAATCAAACATGTACTTAGATCATAGAAGTAGATTTAATGATCCAGTTTTATATAAGAAATAAACTGAATATTATACTGAGAAATGGGATATCAAAGGAAAAATAGCAGGCAGCATGAATAATGAGATTTATGCTTATGCCTAGTCTATATTAAAATGACATGAACAATGCAGTATCATGTATAGGTGATGAGTTGTTCCTACTATAAGTTAATATGTTTTATGGGTTTATCTTAAAGAAAAATCATGTCCTATGTTCTCAATAAAAATAAATAGATAGGATATGGTTTCATCATATTTATGTGAGATATAGGAAAACTTCTATAGATATATATATATATATATATATAAATTTCAGAAACATGATTTGAATAAATTAACCTTGGGATGGGATTTGGTATTTGTGCATGAAAGCTTGTTATGTCTAATTAAAACCCCTGATGGAGTTTCTTAAAATATTGATTCTTGAGAGAAAAGGAAAAGAATGCAAAGCATTTCAAGTGATAATAAAATCCTTAGAAGATAAATAAGTATGGTCTCTAAATTATAAAAATAATTTAGGAATGGTGCCTTGATCTGCTCATCATCAGGAGGATGATGGGTATGTGCATGACTTGCTAAAGTCCTGTAGGCCTCTGTGAAAAGGGATAACAGAACTGAGCCCCTCTTCAATGCACACATAGTGTTCAATGGCAAGGAGTTAGACCAAACACAAAATGTAAAGAGAAATGAAATGAGATTGATCAGTCAGGCTATGGAATTGGAAATAATTTCATAGGAGTATGTATATGAAAATCTGGATGGAATGAGTGCATGGTTGTTTGAGTGTATGATTGATAGACAAGTTTACCAATACTCAGATTTTAGGATGAATTGAGTTCTCATTAAATTGATATGTTTTCTATGTAGCATTAAGAATTTACAAAATGTTTAACATGTGATTTCACTCATACCAGAAATTTATTTCTGACCCTATTTGTTGCTTTGTAACATTTGGGGTGTCTCATTTTCGTTGAGGCAGCTCTGGATGTTGCTGCAGGAAAGGAAGCATAAGAATCTTGTTAGCATGGATACTTGAAGACCTACTTGCACTTAGAATGCTTAAGGAATCTGGCAGAAATATTGTAATAATTAGGCTAAGCAAAACTTCATTATGTTTTAGTATTTTCTGGATTGATATGTGCTTATCTTTCTGAGTAAAGAATATGTAGAAACTTTTGTATTACATATATGTGTTATTGGTTTCTGTTTTAAAAATGACTGACCTGGATAACCTCTGGTGAGGTATGATATAAGGGATCATGTCATATAATTTGATATGTGACCATGTCTCCCTTGGCAATGTCTGATTAGTTTTCAAAATGGTAAAGTAGAAATAATTATAGAAAGAGAGGAATATAGACATTCAGTAAATATTTTAAAGACTGAGTTGAACCAAAACTGAGTTAATCAGAAATGCATGATCATGGCTTATAATTGATATAAGTACATGTCAAGCCTGATAATGAAACCTCAAATTCTTATTTTAGGTACTTAAATTACAGTAGAAGTTTGCATTGATTTGTGAATTAGATCCATATGCATTTTTGTATTACCTGTAGTTCTCACAGCACTATGTTCAACATATCTCATAATCTAGGTACATGACTCAAGTCTGGATGCATTGGGTCATGATCAACTTGAGGCTGATTAAGTAACTAGTAGCTCTGTTTGCAATAGGCATGCCCATCACTTAACAACACCTTAGCTATTACCAATCAATATTAAAAAGAACATTAAGTGTCTACCAGATGAGTCCACCTGAGAATTTGTATCAATTTAGTTTGTAACTTAGCTTAAATCATTTTGTCTCCAAATATATGCTAAGTCTTAAGGCATTATGTGTGTTGCACTTGTACCCTGTCTAAATGGATTGTGTTTTCTCTGCTTGGTCTTCTACTCAATTTGTTTCTTGATTAATATATGGCTTTAAATCCAGGAATTAAACAACTGAGAAGAAAAGCAAGAAAGTTAGGAAAAATGTTATTACTTGATCTTATAATAAATTCTGAGTTTTAAGTAAGAAAATCAAGAAAAGAAGGGTTATGTGACACCAAAAACTCTGAAACATGAGAAATAAGGTGTGATTAAATTCCTTTGCCAACTTCAATTACTCTGATAGGCAAAGAGTCATCTATATATCTTCATATATATAAATGATCTAATCTGATTTTATATACTGATATTTTTATATTGGTAGAATAAGGAATCTTGGGAAAAATGATTAAATGGGAAGTGATCCAGTGAAGTATATATATATGTATAGAGATATATACATATGAAAAAAAAAAACTCAACTGAAAATTCATTAAAAATAATTGAATAAGTAGAGGGTCACTTCAGTTGGTATCAGAGCTATGTTATTAAACATAGCAGAAATAAAGATCAGATTCTCTTATCAAAATAAAATTCTTATGAGACTAAATATATCACACAATTTTCAGTACAAATGAGATTACTGAAATAATTAAGTTACAAATTAAACTAACTAGTTATGTAAAAATTGTATAGCAAATCATGGTAGGAAGACCACCAAGTCATGGGGCAGGACCCTCCAATACAACACCAAAGGTTAATTTGCAAGATTTGGTGAGGGCCTTTAGAGAAGGAGCAGTGCACAGGGAAGAGAATCCTCATGAGGAATTATCTAAGCTATTGAAGACATTCTCAAACCTAGGAGGCAAGGACTTTGAAGGCACTGAAGGGGTTATGGGTGTGCAGACATGGTTGAGAACTTTAGAAAGAATATTTGCAGACATGCAAATTAATGATCAAAGGAAAAGGCAGATAGCTTCAAGAAGGCTCAAAGGAGCAGCACTAGATTGGTGGGAGGTAATTATCACAGGAAGGCCAGAAGATGAGATAACATGGAATCAATTCAAGGAGATGCTTGAGGCAAGGTTTGTTCCAGCAACAGCTAAGGCAACATTGCTTGAGGAATTTATAAGGTTGAGGCAAGGACCAATGAGTGTGACTGAATACACTCAAAAATTTGAGAGTTTGTCCAAGTATGGAACTATGCTCATAGGGAATGAAGAATCAAAGAATTCAAGGTTCATTCAGGGACTCAATGCTGGTTTGAGTAGAGCAATGCTACCATATAAAGACAGAACATTTGATCAAGTCATAGATCTCACTCTTTCTTTTGAACAACATGACAATGCAAGGGAAAAGTTCAGAAACATGAGAACTAACAATCAAAAGAAAGGGAAGAATAGAGCACATCCTTATGACAAGAAGAATGTAGACAAGAAAGTTGAAGGAGCAGCCACTGGGGAGGTTAAGAGGAAGGTTACCTGCTACAATTGTGGCAAGGAAGGACACATGAGCAATAGGTGTCAAGCAGCTAAGAAAGCACCATTCAGTTGCTACAACTGTGGGAAAGAAGGTCACATTAAGAGGAACTGCCCAGAATTCAAGAAAGGGGCAAGGGTAGGAGCACTGGAAGCCAAGGGTAAGGCAAATGCAGTGGGAAACTTTGGACAATTGGAAGGTATACTTCTAATTAAAAATTACCCAATCACAGTTATATATGACACTGGAGCTACACATTCTCTGATATCACAAGACATAGTGGATAAATTAGCTCTCACATACAATACAGTTGAAAAACCCTTGTTTATTCAAAGCCCACTAGGTAGTTCTTGTCTGCTTGGATTAAAATGTTTGGGAGTAGAATTAAACATAGGAGGAAATATGTTTAAATCTGACTTGTTTGTGTTAAAATATCCTGGAATAGGAATTATTCTAGGAG
Source organism: Allium fistulosum (assembly GCA_030737815.1). NCBI lineage: Eukaryota > Viridiplantae > Streptophyta > Magnoliopsida > Asparagales > Amaryllidaceae > Allium > Allium fistulosum. The sequence goes on along the minus strand of CM060906.1, from coordinate 270,039,926 downwards.
TAGATTGGTTGAATAAATTCAAAGCAATTTTGAATTTAGAAAATTTTACAATTTCTTTGAAAACAGAAAGTGGTAAAAACATCATAGTCATGAGTGAAGTAGCCAAAACAAATTGTCTTAATCAAATATGGAGTATGACTGAAAAGGAAGTGACCTTAAAAGACCAAAAAGTAGTGAATGAATATCCAGATGTTTTTGGGGAAGTTGTGGGAATTCCAAAAAATAGACCAGTGGAATTTCAGATAAGGCTGATCCCAGGATCAAGTCCTATCATCAAAAAGCCTACTAGAATGGGTCCAAAGGAATTAGTAGAATTAAAGCAACAGTTGGAGGAATTAGAGCAAAAAGGCTTCATAAGGCCTAGTAGTTCAAACTAGGGTTCTCCAGTTGTATTTGTGAAAAAGCATGATGGTACACTAAGAATGTGTATTGATTATAGAGAACTAAATAAAGTCACCATCAAGAACAAATACCCACTCCCCAGAATTGATGATCTATTCGATCAATTGAATGGAGCAAGGATTTTCTCAAGACTGGATTTAGCCTCTAGATTTCACCAAATGAAGGTTGAAGAGGAGAGCATTAAATACACTGCTTTTAATACAAGGTATGGCTTATATGAATTCTTGGTAATGCCTTTTGGATTGACAAATGCACCATCCTATTTTGTAGATTTAATGAATAGGACATTTAGAGACTTTCTAGACAAATTTGTGGTTGTTTTCATTGATGACATATTAGTGTTTTCAAAATCAGAAGAAGATCATGTAAAACATTTGCATCTGGTTTTGTCTAGACTGAGGACACATGATTTAAAGGCCAAATTCTCTAAATGTACATTTTGGCAAAATGAAGTAAAGTTTTTGGGGCATATTGTATCACAACAAGGAGTTAGTGTAGATCCAACTAAGGTGATAGCAGTGCAGTCATGGGATAGACCCAAATCAGTGACTGAGGTGAGATCATTTTTAGGAATGGCAGGCTACTATAGAAGGTTTATAAAAGACTTTGCAAGAATAGCCATTCCATTGACCAAGTTAACTAAAAAGGAGCAACCCTATGTGTGGACAGAGAAGTGTGAACAAGCTTTTGCATCACTAAAGAAAGCACTGGTGGAAGCTCCAGTTTTGCAAGTGCCAGAGGGTAATGAAGGGCTAGTGGTTTATACAGATGCTAGTGGATCTGGATTAGGGGCAGTGCTCATGCAACATGGTAAAGTCATAGCATATGCATCAAGGCAACTCAAGCCAAATGAAACCAGGTATGCTACACATGATTTAGAACTAGCTGCTGTAGTATATGCATTGAAACTATGGAGACACTATTTATTAGGTGCTAAGTTTGAATTGTTTACTGATCATAAGTCACTTAAATACTTATTTTCTCAAAAAGACTTGAACATGAGGCAACATAGGTGGGTGGAATTCCTAGCTGCCTATGATCTTGATATATTATATACCCCTGGAAAAGCTAACAAAGTGGCAGATGCATTGAGTAGGCATCAAGCAAAATTGGCAAACTTAATGATGACTGAATTCAAGGGTTTGACCATCCTTAGTGAAGCAGAAGTAAAAGAAGGAATGGGGGTATCAGATGAAGCACACAATGATATGACCGAATATGGAAAACTAAGCCTCATTTCTTTAAGGTCAACTCTGGTTGATAAAATAGGACAAATGCAGGATCAAGACACAGATTTAAAGGAGAAGAAAGATATGATGTCACAAGGCATGACAGTGGAAAATTATGAAGTGGATGAAAAAGGTTATTTAAGGAAAAAGGGGAAACTCTGCATACCAAACATGGAGGAACTGAAGCAAGAAGTTATGGATGAACATCACAAAACAAAATATACAATACACCCAGGTGGTACAAAAATGTACCATGATCTCAAGAGAAATTACTGGTGGCCAGGGATGAAAGGAGCAGTGGCAAAATATGTGGCAAATTGTTTAACATGCCAACTAGTTAAAGCAGATTATCAAAGACCCTCAGGCTTACTGCAGCCTTTGGAAGTGCCTACCTGGAAGTGGGAAAGCATTTCAATGGATTTTGTGGATGGTTTGCCAAGAACAAGAAGAAGCAATGATAGTGTTTGGGTGGTGGTTGATAGGCTTACAAAGACAGCACACTTCATCCCTATAAGTTCCAGCAGAAATGCTCATAAGCTAGCTCAATTATTTGTAAAAGAGATAGTGAGATTACATGGTATTCCTAAGACTATCATTAGTGACAGAGACACCCTATTTACCTCAAGATTTTGGAGTAGCTTTCAAGAAGCCATGGGAACAGAACTAAGTCTAAGCACAGCCTACCACCCACAAACTGATGGGCAAACTGAAATTGTTAATAAAGTTTTAGAAGACTTACTTAGAGCATGCATACTTGATTTTGGTGGCAACTGGGAAGATCACCTTTATTTAGCTGAGTTTGCTTATAATAACAGCTACCAGACCACCATAGGTATGGCTCCATTTGAGGCTTTGTATGGAAGGCCTTGCTTATCTCCTGCATGTTGGATGGAGGCAGGTGAAAGAGTATTGCTTGGACCAGAACATGTGAAGGAAACCTCTGCAAGAATTGAATTAGTGAGGCAAAGAATGAGAGTGGCACAAGAAAGACAGAAAGCATATGCAGACAAAAGAAGGAGGCCAGTAGAGTTTGAAGTGGGGGATTATGTATTTCTCAAAGTTTCACCCATGAGGAAAATACTAAGGTTTGGCAAAGCTGGAAAGCTATCACCAAGGTATATAGGCCCATATGAAATTGTTCAAAGGATAGGAACTTTGGCTTATAAATTAAAGTTGCCAGAGGAATTGAGCAACATACATGATGTATTTCATGTATCTCAATTAAGAAAATGGGTGCATAACAAGGAAACTATTCTTGAATCCCCTACACATGTTGAAATTCAAGAAAACCTAGTTTATAAGAAGGAACCAGTAGGCATAGTGGCTAGAGAGGAGAAGAAATTGAGAAACAAAATAATAAAGTTGGTTAAAATACAGTGGAGTCTAGATGGAAATGATTGCACTTGGGAGGCTGAAGATAGGATGAAGGATAAATATCCTAGTCTATTTTCTGCATAAAGGTATGCCTGAAACTATAATAAATTTAAGTACTATTTAAACATATATATATTTGATTAGTTCTGGATGCATAAGTTTTTAAATTGCTTAGATAAAGATTAAAACTCTTGCACAGTGGAAAAGAGAGATATATTTATAATTGTGGGACACAATTCCTTTTAGGAGGAGAGTATGTGGAGACCCAAAAATTTTGAGATAAAAATTAAATAATATATATATATATGATAAATTGGTTAACAGAAAATAATTGAAGAATAAAATGATTTGAAAATGAATATCAAAAGGGAATAAAATATTTCAACAAATAATGAGAAGGAAAGAAAAATTAACTAAGGTATGAATGAGTTTTAAATACACATACCTTATGAATACTATAAATTTATATGACCAGAAAAGTATTTGGGTAGTGAAATAATTCCTTTTAATAATTGAAATGCATACCAACCAGTCTGGTAACATTTATAGGTATGAATGTATTTTTAAAAATAAATCAAGATAGATGACAAAAATTTGTTAGCTAAAAATCAAGCTTACAAAAGAAAAGAGAAAAAGAAATATAGGGTTGAGTCACATAAAAATGATGTGCAAGGAAATCATGCAAATAGCCTGTGCACAGAAAAGTAATGAGGCAACTGTTTTACTGAAAATGGAAACCAAGAGAAAATGGCACTTATAGCCATAGAAATGCATACATTAATCCCTGAGTAAGGTAAGGACAGAATGGGTTTTTCCTCCATTTAAAACCCTAATAGAATGATTTAAATCAGGGGAGGAACAATAGTTGTCCAGGGGGAGAAAACAGAATTAAAATAAAATAAACTTACATTGTCCTCAGACCTGAGCACTCCCGGAGAGAAGCAAAGGAAGGTGAGTGGTAATCACTTTGAGATTTATGGCACTAAGACCCATATTAAGGGCAGCCAAGTTATTTTCATGTATAAAATTTATTATGATTTTTAGTTTGATTTTATTCTCTGAATAAATGCATGCTAATTATGGGTGATGTTTTGATTGAACTTTTGGTTGGAGTTTTGATCTGTCTTTGTTTGTTAAGATGGTTTCAGTCTTTTGTTTTAAAATATAAGTAATCAAACATGTACTTAGATCATAGAAGTAGATTTAATGATCCAGTTTTATATAAGAAATAAACTGAATATTATACTGAGAAATGGGATATCAAAGGAAAAATAGCAGGCAGCATGAATAATGAGATTTATGCTTATGCCTAGTCTATATTAAAATGACATGAACAATGCAGTATCATGTATAGGTGATGAGTTGTTCCTACTATAAGTTAATATGTTTTATGGGTTTATCTTAAAGAAAAATCATGTCCTATGTTCTCAATAAAAATAAATAGATAGGATATGGTTTCATCATATTTATGTGAGATATAGGAAAACTTCTATAGATATATATATATATATATATATAAATTTCAGAAACATGATTTGAATAAATTAACCTTGGGATGGGATTTGGTATTTGTGCATGAAAGCTTGTTATGTCTAATTAAAACCCCTGATGGAGTTTCTTAAACTATTGATTCTTGAGAGAAAAGGAAAAGAATGCAAAGCATTTCAAGTGATAATAAAATCCTCAGAAGATAAATAAGTATGGTCTCTAAATTATAAAAATAATTTAGGAATGGTGCCTTGATCTGCTCATCATCAGGAGGATGATGGGTATGTGCATGACTTGCTAAAGTCCTGTAGGCCTCTGTGAAAAGGGATAATAGAACTGAGCCCCTCTTCAATGCACACATAGTGTTCAATGGCAAGGAGTTAGACCAAACACAAAATGTAAAGAGAAATGAAATGAGATTGATCAGTCAGGCTATGGAATTGGAAATAATTTCATAGGAGTATGTATATGAAAATCTGGATGGAATGAGTGCATGGTTGTTTGAGTGTATGATTGATAGACAAGTTTACCAATACTCAGATTTTAGGATGAATTTAGTTCTCATTAAATTGATATGTTTTCTATGTAGCATTAAGAATTTACAAAATGTTTAACATGTGATTTCACTCATACCAGAAATTTATTTCTGACCCTATTTGTTGCTTTGTAACATTTGGGGTGTCTCATTTTCGTTGAGGCAGCTCTGGATGTTGCTGCAGGAAAGGAAGCATAAGAATCTTGTTAGCATGGATACTTGAAGACCTACTTGCACTTAGAATGCTTAAGGAATCTGGCAGAAATATTGTAATAATTAGGCTAAGCAAAACTTCATTATGTTTTAGTATTTTCTGGATTGATATGTGCTTATCTTTCTGAGTAAAGAATATGTAGAAACTTTTGTATTACATATATGTGTTATTGGTTTCTGTTTTAAAAATGACTGACCTGGATAACCTCTGGTGAGGTATGATATAAGGGATCATGTCATATAATTTGATATGTGACCATGTCTCCCTTGGCAATGTCTGATTAGTTTTCAAAATGGTAAAGTAGAAATAATTATAGAAAGAGAGGAATATAGACATTCAGTAAATATTTTAAAGACTGAGTTGAACCAAAACTGAGTTAATCAGAAATGCATGATCATGGCTTATAATTGATATAAGTACATGTCAAGCCTGATAATGAAACCTCAAATTCTTAGTTTAGGTACTTAAATTACAGTAGAAGTTTGCATTGATTTGTGAATTAGATCCATATGCATTTTTGTATTACCTGTAGTTCTCACAGCACTATGTTCAACATATCTCATAATCTAGGTACATGACTCAAGTCTGGATGCATTGGGTCATGATCAACTTGAGGCTGATTAAGTAACTAGTAGCTCTGTTTGCAATAGGCATGCCCATCACTTAACAACACCTTAGCTATTACCAATCAATATTAAAAAGAACATTAGTTGTCTACCAGATGAGTCCACCTGAGAATTTGTATCAATTTAGTTTGTAACTTAGCTTAAATCATTTTGTCTCCAAATATATGCTAAGTCTTAAGGCATTATGTGTGTTGCACTTGTACCCTGTCTAAATGGATTGTGTTTTCTCTGCTTGGTCTTCTACTCAATTTGTTTCTTGATTAATATATGGCTTTAAATCCAGGAATTAAACAACTGAGAAGAAAAGCAAGAAAGTTAGGAAAAATGTTATTACTTGATCTTATAATAAATTCTGAGTTTTAAGTAAGAAAATCAAGAAAAGAAGGGCTATGTGACACCAAAAACTCTGAAACATGAGAAATAAGGTGTGATTAAATTCCTTTGCCAACTTCAATTACTCTGATAGGCAAAGAGTCATCTATATATCTTCATATATATAAATGATCTAATCTGATTTTATATACTGATATTTTTATATTGGTAGAATAAGGAATCTTGGGAAAAATGATTAAATGGGAAGTGATCCAGTGAAGTATATATATATGTATAGAGATATATACATATGAAAAAAAAAAACTCAACTGAAAATTCATTAAAAATAATTGAATAAGTAGAGGGTCACTTCAAATACCCACCTCAAATCCAGTTTTATATCTTTCTCATTTCTAAAATATAATTGGTAACACATGTTTTATGTGTTTTTTTGATCTTATAGCCTCTTAATCATCTTTTGCTTACTTGGGTTGATGCTATAGTTGTCTTTGTTGCTTTCTAGAGAGGTATATTGCTAAAAACCTCTTCTAATATGTGTTTAATCATCTTTTGATTTCAGTAATCATTTGGTAACACATGTTTTATTATGTAACATGTGAATCATAGCTCTTTGATCCTCTTTGCTTTCATTTTGGATGTGCACACAAGTTGCTTGCTATATTGGTTGAGGTAATATATGCTAGCTGAAATTATAATTAGTTTATTGCTGTTAGTAAATTAGGCATATCTCATTCATATTAAATCAGAATTAAGATTTTCTTGATGTTCTGGAAAGATTATTCTGTAGGCTATAGCTTTTATATTTTGAGTTTTGCCTAATTTTGTGGTATGAATGGTCGAAATCGTGTTTGTTTGTCGCTGGCCTGACAACAAACTACAAGGTTGATAAAATAAAACCCTGAAATTGATTTGGCCATAAGTTACTCTTTTCTTATCCAAATCTAATAATTTTGGATGTTCCGGAAAGCTTAAAACATATGCTACAATTTTTGTTCAGTGAGTTTTCTATAATTTTGCCATTTAGATGACCTGAAATGCGTTCAAAGACAGAAGACCAATTCTGTCTTTAACAAGTTATCTTGAGTTTCAATCTGATATTGTTTTGCATGTATCTCTCTCGTTTTTGATCCGAATTAGATAATTTTGGATGTTCCGGAAAGCTTAAAACATATGCTACAATTTTTGTTCAGTGAATTTTCTGTAATTTTGAGTCTAACTAGGTCAAAAATTGGTTTTTCTACTATCTTCCCGAGAGCGATACACATATTAGCTCTATGGATGAAACTGAAACTATTTTGGTCATAACTTTTGATCCGCTAGTCGGAATTTGACGATTTTGGTCTCGTTGGAAAGATGGAGTTATGAACTCCATATATGGAAAGTTTGGTCATCATCTGAGTTCATTAGACCCTTCAAATTTCCTGTCAGAGTTGAACCCAGATCGCTGTGCAAAACAGTGCATTTCATGTTTCTGTGTCCGACTTTGGAACGTCGCTACGCCTTCGTTTCAAGTCGGAATCGAGTAATTCTTTTTGCGTTCTGAAGTAGGAATGTCGGACTACGTTCCTACCAATTTTCATGCCATTCGGATTCAGTCTGCTGGTCCGAATAATTTTCCGAACTTGGGTTCGCGTCAGTTTTGGACTATTTTCCAACACTTAGAATATTTTCAGTGATTTTCTAGTTTTATCGATTTCTTTGAGATTTGTCTCTGGATTCTGTACACGGGCCTTATAAAAAGGATTTTAAAAGGATTTTTCGCTCCGAAATGGCTTTCGAAATTATTATATAATATTATTTTTAATTAGTAGACTATTTACTCCATAATATGAGAGTTTTCAAAAGTCGTTTTAGAGTGTTCTCAAAATCAATTATAAATCCGTTTCGAACAATTATTTCCTATAATAAAAATCTCACACTCACTTTTTAGCACATCAAGCGAAGTGGAAAGGTGCTTAAACGGTTAGGAAATCTCCGACCTATGGAACCGTGTGTATTTTCTTTCCGGTTAATCCCCGACCTATTCGATTGATCGTTTTGACCTTTGGGTCTACTTTACCGATGATATGAGGTGGACTTTTTATTGTTTGGAGTGTGAGCTTGCTATTGGTTAGTAAACCATTTAGTGCAAACGTGGGGTATGGGACTCATCGTTAACACTTTATGGGTTCCTCTCCAAGAAGTTTGTGACACATTAGCCTCTGGGCAGCCAGTACTAGACCTCTGGGTCACCATGCCTCTGGGCAACCGTCTCTGGACACCTGTTCTATGGAGCAGTTTCTTTTTTAGCATGTGCCTCTGGGCCTTTATCCTTCTGGGAAGGATCTCGCCGTCTCGCGCGTTCCGCATCTGTGCGAGTGATCGATCACAACTCTACAGTACTTGGCAATAACGACTCCGGTCGTTGCACGTGCTATACTTGTATTATCTGATGATTTTTATATCCATTCGAGTACCGCCATTCGGTGTTGGTTCTATGGAACCATAAGATGTAAGTGCGATTACCTTGTGGATTCACAGTGTCTCTGGACACTGCTTTTCAGTGTTTGATTTCATTGACTTTTCAGTATATCCCCATTGCTCTTTGGAGCATCGATCTTTGCTTGGGCATTGATTACAGACTCTGGTCACTCTTGGGATTATTGCCTATGGGCAACTTTATATAGCTTTGGCTATGCCGATGATATGAGGCGATTTTATTTATTCAACACTTTGGTGCTGATATTCTCTTTGGATATTTTTACTGTTGATTGATGATTAGAGACCGTCATTATATTCATGTGGTCCAAAATACTCTTCTCTTAGGAAAAGTACTGTTTTATTTATGTACCGCATTATTATATATCTCAGTTATTACTGATTGTTTAGCTAGCCTGACCCGAATGTTTTTCGCTCGGGTCAGACCGAGTTGTTTCAGGTTAGGTCTCTGGACTTAGCTTCTGTGCTTCCGCTTGGACATTATCTGCTATGCTGATAGATAGCGCTTTTATTTGTCCACTATTCCGCTACTCTGTTATTATTCAGACTTTGATATGTACATATTTTTGACTCACATGTGTGGGCAGTGGCTTTGTACCCACTTAAAGTATTTGGATCTGTATTGACGATGTATTGTCCTGGGATTTTATATCTGTTATGTGATTCTGTTCTGTGATGTTTTATCATTTTATTACTATGCTTATTCTGATAGATCTTTAGCCATTGTAATTTCGTTATAAATATTTATTGAATATGTCAAACCACTTGAAAAAAAAAATATACCACCCTTTCGACGTATTCAGTAGATAGTTATAGCTTGATTACAAATGGTCGCTTCCACTATACTCTATTCTCCGCTTTAACAGACAGTATTACACCCATAATACTCTTTGTTACCGTGGGTCTCAGAGTGGGGCGTTACACATACACACGAACTGTGAATGTTCACTATATAACTTTTACATGCGATTTTATATGGATCAAATATCCATAGTCTTGTATTGCTTTTGGAGTTCGAAACTCATAAAATGAAATACACGGTCTTGACCAAATAAACACGTAAGCAACCAAATTACGAACATATTAAGTAGTTGTAGGATTATGCACTTGCATGGGTATAGAAAACATTAACATGCAAGAAGCATTTAATTGTAAGTATATATTATATTTATTTTTATCAATCTTCAATTCAGTTTAATTGTGTATCTTAAATAAACATTTTATTAATCGTATTAAATGGACAAATTAATCAATGTAGATTATTATAACGTCATATAGCATATATTCTTACAATATAGAAAGGTTAAATGCTTTCATTTCATTTTTCTAATAAGCCTCCCACTAGTCTTTTATGTTTCACCAAACCCTAAGCAAAATATAAAAGTCTAGTAATTTCACCAGTGAGTGTTAGGACTCATATACCTTGGGATTCTGACCTTGAGGAAAGCTCAACGAATTATAGGCCCACATATGAAGGATAACTCATTATCGGTTGTATCACATACAACTCCTAACTCATGGTTTCTTGTCCTAATACCGCTTTTACCATGAGGAAAGCTGAACAAGTAAAGTCGGACTATTTAGTCGGATCTACCATTTCATGCTAACCTAAGTATAATGCACATACCTTCTGGAAAGCTCAACAAATATGTGTAGTTGACTTTCCTTATATATTTAATATATTAATAGTACTCCACATACATTCTTATCATAAGAAAAGCTGAACAACTAAAGTGTATGAAAGTAATCTATTATTATATAAATGATAGAGGACAACTTTATATTAAAGATTTATAATCTTCAATATATTATACAGAGTAATATTGACTTATGGAATAATGTATTTTAAATACCCTCGTGATTCAAGTGGCGGACACATTAGAAATCACATTATACATACTTATACATATGTATTTTATTCTTAAGTCTATTTAGGGTTGCTTTAATGTTCCATCATTAATTTATACATTTATGTTATATAAGTTTTATTATTATATAACTTTTATATTTTAATTAACCTATATAATAGCCTTATGTACAACATTATTAACTAAATCTTATTTAATAAATTTTAATTAATTAGCATTCTAGTTAATTTTATATTAATTTAATATAACATTTATATTTACTAATTATTATGTTCTATAACCTTTATAGTATAACACATATATCTCATATATGTGTATTTTTTATTCAATTAATTAGCCTTTAACTAATTTGTTTAATCAATTAACAATTAATTAATTTATTTAATTAAACAATTTTAATTAAATTAGATTAATTTTGAAAAATCGTATTGTATACATACATGTATACTCATGATATCTTAAACATTGTAAAGTGTCATAACATATATCAAACATATATAATACATGTATATACTTATTTTATTAATTAACTTATTCAATTATTTTTTTATTTTATTAATCTTATTAACAAATTTAGAGTTTGAAACTAGTTTATATTATTTTTAAAACATTTTGAAATTTTTTATTATATTATAACTTTTATAATATATATGTATATCTTATTTTAAATTTAACTTTTAAATTTAAAATCTTATGATTCAATTTTCAAACAATTTTGAAAATTAGTCCAAGGCCCAATTCAAATTTGGGTCTTTTCTATTAGGAACAACCTTTGGGCTATGAGCTTAATAGTTAACCCAAACATGACTAATTTAGACTGCATAGGCTATTGGGATCTGATATTATTTTTGGAACTGGGCTAGCTCGCAGCGAAGTTATGGGTAAATTTAAAACATACCCTAATTGAATCTTTATTAGGCCTATGAAATCTAATTTATTTAGAATATACTTAAGTTTAATTTAAACAAAATCTTTTATTTTATTTAAATTTATATATTATATAGTTTTATTTAATTTATATTATGATATATATATATATATATGTATGTATGTATGTATATGTATATGTGTGTATCATATACACATATATATGTGTATGCATGTGTAACAAATCAATCCGTGCAAGGTATAACATGCTCATGTATAGATGCTAGGATTTACATCATAACAAACATGCTAGCTTATCCAATATGCTGATATATTGTCCAAATATGTGTAAGTGTGTGTGTATATATTATTATTTATATATAAACATCATAAACACACACATATACATAATTTTGTTTAAATAATTTTATATAAGTATATAAGTAAATTCATGTGTGTGTACGTAATCATATGAATAAAGTATTAATATTGTATATACATATTATATAATAGACTGTTTTAAAAATAGAGAAATCATTTATAAAATATATGTGTGTGTGTATTTTAAAAAGCAATACATAAATATAATATTAACAATATATAATATTTATTATTTATATCTACAAATATGTAATGAACCTGGCTTTTGGACCTTCGAAAATCGACATTAATACTTACATTGTATCACATGCCGAGCAATCGAATGCCGGAAAGCCCAATTGTTAGGGGCAAGAAAGAAGGAAGAAGATAAGAAGAAAACTAACAACACAGAATCTCACAACGGAATGAACAATCTATGATATACCATGGATCTTTACACAAAACAAAACTATAATATATGTATATACAGACATAAATTAGAGTATACTAACCTATTTCAGCCTAGACAGTTATAATAGCATGTCCTCACAATTGCTGATAAACACAAGAATGAATACAGCGGAAAATAACCATCTTCGTGAATACGTTTCTGGCCTCCAACTCGTCTCCTGAAGCTCCAAGCACCCAAACTAATCTGTAATATGCTCGGTCTGACTCGAGCATTATAATAAAATAACACCCGAGTTAGTCTGGAAAACCAACGTCAGAAAAAACACCAACTAGATTTTAAAGTTATACAAAAATCTTTGAAATCAAAGGGAATCTCGTAAGACCATGCCGCACATAAACACGGACGGGTTTTATCTTACGATAACCAAAACCGTTTCTATAGAAAATCCATTTATATTACATTAATCTCTAAAGGAGAAAATAATAATAATCAAGTAGTTGTGATGCTCGTGAGTGTACATCATAACAATCCAAGGTATATAATCGAAAATTGATAAGGCGCGTTTGTTAACTGTGTAGGATTTCCATGGAGATGCCCTCAGTACTTCGAGGAACGGTCCTCCTACTCAAGGATCAGAGATATCCTTCCGAAGCAGCATACATCCCTAGTGATGTACCATAGGAAAAACATAGATGGTCTCATTAAGACCAAGTGCATTGCCCTATGCATGCATAACAACTATAAGTGACATCTAAGAGGACCCAACTACACCCTATGGGTTTGTCAACCCAACTGGCCATGCCTCCTATATCTAATTTTAGTCATTCCCGCTGATGAGGCTACATCCGGCATTCCAACTTACGCACCACCACCAAATAGATCATGGAATCCCACATGGATTCAAATACCTCAATGGGTCTCGGAATCACACATAGATTCCCACATCTCAGTTAGATCTTGGAATCACACCCAGATTCCCATACCCTAACGGGTCTCGGAATCACACATGGATCCAAATATTCCAATATATCACGAATCTCCTCCATAGAACCGTGTATGGTTTTCAGAGTGGTTTTAGGTTCGAGTCATCTCTTAAGAGTGCACTCCTCCACTTTCTGGGTGCTCCACAAAACGAAACGCCGGTTTCCATAATGCTCAATACTTGTTCTTTTAGAAATAATCAGACAATACATAAGAGCGGGGATCACCCCCTAACCATTTAAGTGAACGGATCTTCTTATCATTTGTCCTAGGAGAACAAAACGAGTTTATATGTACAATATAGCATCACCGGCGGTAACCATACCATATAAATCCTATATTTCCCCTAGATAAAATCCTTCGGTGTTAAGTAAGGAATATTTCCGTACCACCATAATTAAGAAGGATTACATATTTTGGCCAAGATTTAATAGTCGGTTATTTAAATATCAAATAAACAAATATTATATTTCATAGGAAGACCAATATTGGTTAAGCATATAAGCACACGCTAGCCTTATTTCATAGATCTTCATAAATAAAACCCACTTTGTAAATTACTTGTATATAAACACCTTTACAAAGATATATTCGCAAATCTCTATATTTCAATACTTAGAAACATCCATACACTTATCTCAACGGTATAAGTATATTCATAGAATTTGGAAAGATTTTCTTTTCATTCGATTCAAAACCCAATTATAAAACTCCTTATGATTCTCTAAAAACATTTATAAACCATTTTATAAATCTGTGAAAAACCATTTATAAACCCATTATAAATTCACTCACTTATAAGCTTCTTGTACATTTCAAAGATTACTGATAAACCCTTACTTCTTTTATAGATCTATAACCTGTCTCTAAAATTCGTTTATAAATATCTAACCATTTATAAACTCTTTCACCTTGCAAATAACCTTTCCTTAACTCTTCAAACCATTTTATAACTCCTTTATATAATCTAAGTCTTCTAACTTTATTCATGGGTCTCATAAACATTTTAAAAATCTTTTACTTCAAAACACCATTATGTAATAATGGTTATCAATAATAAACATTATAATAAATAGGAAATTATTTACTTTGAACATCTTAAAATAATAATTAATAATTTAAAAACATTGTTGATTAAATAATAATAATTAATCAATCTTTACCATTATTATAAATAATAATAACTTATCTCCAAAACCTTATTAATAATCCTTATTATAAATTGAAACACTAACCATAAACAAATAACCTTTAAACAATATTAAAATAATTATATAACTTAAAATTAATATCAATATGATTATATAACCTTAAAATAATTTTAATATGAATAAATAACTTTAAAAGAATATTATCATAATTAAATAACCTTAAATTAAGATTTATAATTTAATAACTTAAAAACAATATTAATATACTTAATTAACTTAAATAATCCTTAAACAACATGTTTTCGAAACCCAATTTTGGATTTAAAAATCGTTTCTTGTCTCAAAACCCAATTCCGACTTAAAGGGCAATTTATAGTATTTTCAAAATACTAATTTAAGGCCAATAGCCATCCAACACTTAATCAATATCGATATTGATTTTTCTTATCACTACTGGGTTTTATTTTCAAACATATAATGACGTTATAATCACAGTGTCCACAATCATATTTATTATTCAATAAACCATATAAAAGAAATACCATTGAACAATTCAATAATAACGAGGAATCCCGTTGGATCCCTCCAACCTACTTCCCTACAACACAATGATTTAATTGTTGGATTTAATAATTGGAATCATTTAAACAATTGAATCTTGGATTTTTATTTGGATAAAAATGATTTAACTGATTTTGAAAATAACTCGTTTTAATTAACGAGTGAAAATAGCCTTTCGGGGCGTAGTCTCGGATTTCGACGAAACCATTTTCATTAGGTCCATAATAATGAATTATATTATGCCGTCAAATTTTGTAGCAATCAGACGTACCGTTCGGCCATGCGAGATCGAAACGCGTAGAATTTAATATTGACAATTTAATTTAATAATTGGGTTCAAAAGCTATCTTCTACATAGGATCAAATTAGGTCCTGAGACAAGTTCCATTGCGTTAGGAATAGGGGTATAACATATAGAACGCTAGGCGGCACATCTTGATTGGGGTCCAAAATTTAATAGCTAGATATTTCGAATTTAAATAATACATTTTCTTGAATTTGACCTTATACTGCCTTGTTCATTCACATCAGCCATATCTTATCTCTGCTCATCCCCGTATAGAGCCATACCCCCTACGTTTTCCTCTGTTTATTTAAACCATCCCAGAAAAAAGAAAAGAAGATTTTGAAAAACTTTAAAATTTTAAATCTTGACATTTAAGCAACCAGAAATCGTGAAAAGGGATTTAAAAATCTCGTTTAACCAGAGCTTCTCATCTATGCTCGAATTAGTGGGTGCGGTAGTGACTTATGGATTTTGACGGTTGTAACAACCCGCATATCTATCGATTTTATATTTAAATATTTTATCGTTAGTCGGATGTTAGTCCGAAAAGCTACTTTTTGCATACGGTCAAATTAGGACTCGAGACCACCCCCATTGAGTTCAAAAGGACGTTTGCGATCTTTTTGAGTGTAAACTTCGATATGTTTGGAGATAGTGAAATTTTCGTCACTTTTCCCGCTTGAGACTTTGGTTTGGACTGCACCTTCTTAACTCAGCCCAACCCCCTCTTCTCTTCATCACTTCATCAAATACTTCAAGCTTCTTCAAAAATGGTGGAGGGAAAGAGAAATTAAAACTCCCAACTCAAATTCTATTGCAAATCCGAGATTCAACATCAAATTCAAGTAGAAGATTGTGGATTCAAGCTTTGGATTGCTTCCCCTTGCTTTCAATCTTCATCTTCATCAATTTCGTGGAAAAGGTGAGATTTTTGATCTCACATCTTGCCTATATCTATCTTGGACTGTTGGGAATGATCCCCTATTGTATTTGCATCAACATTTGCATTTGGTTTGGATTGGATTGGCGAAAAACTTCAATTTTCAGCGTTTTGGTGATTTTTCTGGCCTTAAGTCGTTTCTGGCCTTCGCTGAGTCGTCCACGAGTTAAGCCTAAGTCGTGAGTCGTTCACGAGTTAAGGGCTTAAGTCGCGCGCGTGCATTTCTGTTCGCCTGGCTTGAGTCGTTCACGAGTTAAAGGCCTGAGTCGTTCACGAGTTAAAGGCCTGAGTCGTTCACGAGTTAAAGTGTTAAGTCGTTCTGGGTGTTCTGCCTTCGCTAGGTCTTTCGCGAGTTAAGTGATAAGTCGTAGCTCGTATTTGAGCTTAAGTCGTAGCTCGTATGGCTCTTAAGTCCTAGGTCGTTGGCTTTTAAACCGTTAAGTCGTATGACCTTAAGTCGTAGGTCGTCCCCGACCTAACTCCACTAGGTCGTTCCAGCCTTAGCTCGTAGCTCGAATAGAAGATTAAGTCGTTAAGTCGTTCGCGAGTTAGTACTTGGTCGATTGACCTGTTTTTCCCCTAGGTCGTTCGACCTGTTCTTCTGCTAAGTCGCGTGGCATTCTCCACTTAGGTCGTATGACCTTATCCCTTAAGTCATAAGTCGCTTGCCTCCCTTAAGTCGTAAGTCGTTCGCGAGTTAGTACTTGGTCGTTTGACCTATTTTTTTTCCCTAGGTCGTTCGCGAGTTAGTACTTGGTCATTTGACCGGTTTGGCTTCTCGAGACCGCTTGCCTTCACTAGGTCGTACCGTGACGGGGCGCTGCCCCGCACCCCGCCGTGGGCGCTGCCCCCTGGACCCCCGCGACCTGACCGGGCAGGTCGAACCCCGTATTACTCTGCGTAGGCAATCTCATCTGAAAAACATTTATCAGAATTTCTACTTTGATGGTTTTGGGATTGACTTCATTGGACTTTACTCACGTCTTCGAACGTGAATTGATTTGTTTCTACAATCGTTTCATGACTTGTCACTTTAAAGATATACGAAGGTTTCAATACTAATAGTAAATATCAAAACTCTTTCATCAAAGCGATTTCAACACTATTTTAAATATCAAAAGTTCGTTTTCTCAAACCGATTTTCAATCTACTAGTATATACAAGCCTTTACTTCACTCGAATGAGAAATCGACTTAAACGACTTAGTAAAACGAGTGGTATGAAACGCTTGCGTTCACTTCGTCGGTTAGCTCTTGGACTTGTTCGATTGAACCCTTTTGTGACAATTTCCTAGTGAAGATCTACAGTTTGTTCGTAAATATTTAAGTTAAGCAAGTGGTTATGGGACATGAAGCTAAACTCATATATTTACTAGCTTAGTGTGATTGACACTTCTTTATGATTGATGATGATCATTTTATGGTTTAGACTAGCAAATGTGCGATGTCTCTTCGTCCGTGTGTCGGACTTGCCTTCGGGCCATCCGTGTGTTCGGAAAATTTAAATGGATAGCTTCCATGAGATAACTTCTCGTCCGTGTGTCGGACTTCCCCCTTTTAGTGATTTCTGGATTTCGTGTGTTGATTTCTGGGATTTGTTCTGGATTTCGTGTGTTGATTTCTGGATTTAGTGCTTCACCAACTTTTGTGGTTTTCACTGATATGATATCAGTTTTATTGTGTATTGGTGAATTTGTGTGTCATTACCCTTTTTATGTGTTTGGATCTTTGAGAAGATTCTTGTGACATTGATTAATCCCTTGTTGATTATCATTTACATACTTATAGTAGTATGCCATCATGGTTATTATATGTTTATGCCATACCCCTTATCCTATATCATGTCATCTGATATTTATAGTTAGACTGATCCGTTTATTATTTTCTTATAAATAATACTCGGGTCAGACCGAGATGTTACAGGTGCTTCTGCTTGACTTCTCTTCTGGATTACTCTAACTTTTGGCTAACTACATAGATTAGTAGTTTTTGGTTGTACACCTTTGAGATATAGACTCTATGTTATGTACTTATTCGTTTGTATAGCACGTGATGCTATTCTTTTGTATTATAGTGGATCTTTCTGACCACTACTCTGATGTACACTTTCATGTGATATATATATTTATTCATATCTTCTTCCACCTTTGTGATATGGATGTCTGTGACTGATTTATGTTATGCATACTTCTATGTTTGTTTCCGAAGATTATATATAGCCACCGTGTGATAGCTTTGTGTTTGTATCGGTATGTCGGATTTCCTCCTTAAAAGATATGCATTCTATACTATCTGACATATCGGTTCTCGCACAAAGAAATTTCATGGATGGTCGCTCCTCAACAGCCTTATTCTCCGTGCTAATTGACAGCACTACCCCGTAGTGTTCTTGGTTAGCGTGGGTATAGAGGTGGGGCGTCACAACGGTGATGTCGAATGGATGAGACCCTATTACGTTCTCGTGTAAGAGCAGATGTCCCTTTTGTATACGAATCCCGTCTCGAAGCGGTTAATTTATATTTTATGATCATAACATTTGTGATGTAGGGAAGAAGGTTGGAGGGATCCAACGGGATTCCTCGCTATTATTGAATTGTTCAATGATATTTCTTTATATGGTTTATTTTACAATAAATATGATTGTGGACAATGTGACTATAACATCATTATATTTTTGAAAATAAACCCCGGTAGTGATAAGAAAAATCAATATAGATATTGCTTAAGTGTTGGATGGCTATTGGCCTCAAATTAGTATTTTGAAAATACTATAAATTGTCGTTTAAGTCGGAATCTCATTGAGACAAGAAACAATTTTTAAATCCAAAATTGGGTTTCGGAAACATGTTGTTTAAGGATTATTTAAGTAAATTAATATTGTTTTTAAATTATTAGATTAAAAATATTAATTTAAGGTTATTTAACTACAATAATATTCTTTTAAAGTTATTTAATTATATTAAAATTGTGTTAAGGTTATATAACCATATTAATATTAATTTAAAGTTAATTAATTATTTCAATATTGTTTAAAGGTTATTTGTTTGTAGTTAATATGTTTTAAGAATTTATAAAAAGTTAATAAATTGAAAGATTAATTATTTAAGATTAATTTTCGGTTTGAAATTATTAATCCTTTTTATTAATAAGGTTTTGGAGATAAATTATTATTATTTATAATAATGGTAAAGATTGGTTAATTATTATTATTTAATTAACAATGTTTTTAAATTATTAATTATTATTTGAAGATGTTCAAAGTAAATTATTTCCTATTTATATAATGTTTATTATTGATAACCATTATTATATAATGGTGTTTTTAAGTAAAAGATTTTTATAATGTTTTTGAGACCCATGAATGGAGTTGGAAGACTTAGATTTTATAAAGGATTTATAAAATGGTTTGAAGAGTTAAGAAAAGTTTATTTGCAAGGTGGAAGAGTTTATAAATGGTTAGATATTTATAAATAAATTTCATAGATAGGTTATAGATCTATAAAAGAAGTTTTGTAAATGGTTTATAGATTCATAAAGGGTTTATCGGTAATCTTTGAAATGTACAAGAAGCTTATAAGTGATTGAATTTATAAAGGGTTTATAAATGGTTTTTTGGAGATTTATAAAATGGTTTATAAATGTTTTTAGAGAATCATAAGGAGTTTTATAAATGGGTTTTTGTGACAACCCGGAATTTTGAGCAATATCAATTTAATAATTTATATTAAATATTAAATTGATTTGATATATCTTTGATTTATAAGATTTGAATTAATACTTTTCTTTTAATAAATATCTAATTGGTGAATTTTATCTTTTAAAACTAATAATTATTTTCTTTTTATAATGAATATATATTTGTATATATTGTAGATAGGAAAGCTTTGGTTTAAATTTAACTAATAAATTATGTTTTCAAATTTCTAATATACATTTTAGTGATTTGGGAATTATGATTTATTTAAAATAAGCTTTTTAAAGCTATTTAATAAATAAATATATGGGTTAAATACTTAAGATAAATGTTTAAATAGTTTAAAACTTATTCTAGCTTTAGATTAGATTTAAATTTATTAACAAAAAGATTTGTTTTATTTTCTTTTTAAGTATAGCTTGTTAAAAATATGGTTTAAAGATATATATAAGTTTTCAATGCAATTTTGTCAAATGATACTTTAGTATATATTATAAAATAAGTAGTTATAGTAAAAAGATAATTTCTTTTATAAAACATTTCTAATTGTTAAATGTGTTATTTTTTTAAATAATATTAATAAATAAAAATGTACATATAGGAATACAAGATTTTAAGTGATAAGTTAGACATAGAATAAAACAAATATACATAAGTTAAATTTTATAGTTTTGTAAATTATAAGACAAATACACTATAAATATTTAAACAACATTCATTTACATTACATTATCAAACCAGAAATCTGCATAGGCAAGTGAACAAAAGAAAATAACATTCAATTACATTTCAAAATATAAAACAAGGAAATAAAATACATAAGAAGATTTCCAGCATCCAAATAAAAATCTGCATAGTCAAATAACTTGTTAGAAAAGCTTGCATAGGATAAGTATGAAAAAAAATGGTTCGAATATGATATAGGCATGCAGACTTGAGAATAGATATGTAGGCTGGTAAGGAAAATAAACACATTAAGGACAGTAGCATTTAATGCTAGCTAATGCAAATATCTTCTCTAGTACATGAACACACGATTTCAGCCACCAAGATAAGAAATGATCTCTGATAATTGTACAAAGTATACACTGTGTTGAAATATAATAATGAACCCTTGTAGCTTGTTATAAACATCACCCTGTAAACTACTTTCCCCATATCATCTTTTCATTTCTATTCGAGCTAAATAAAAACTAAGATAAAACTTCATTTAAAATCCTAAACCAACATTCAACAACAACAAGCAACTCAATACAACAGAGAAGCAAGAGGAAAGGTTTCAGCTTGAAAATTTGAAGCCTGTTGCTAAGCAAAAGCATACACAAGTTTAAAGTTCAAGCTGTTTTCAAAACAGCTGTGCTCTGTCCATCTCTTTAAACCTATGAGTAACATTTTATTTAAAAATATAACTTAAGTAATATGGAGCATGCTTTCTCTGTGATAATATGTATTTGGTATATATGTGATTGTGCAAATCTGTATATATGTACACTTAATACTCTGTTGCCTGTTGCTTATTTTTTTAAGGCAGATATGTAAACCATTCATCTCTTGATCTAGCAACTAGTTGAACGTAGGATGTAGACAAATATTGTTTGTTTGGTTATAATCTAAGTGTTAAAAATTTATTAAGGTTGATACAACATATAATTGCCTCTGGTAAATCAAGAAAGTTAAATACAACTTTAAATATGTTTAAAACAAATTTCTTGTTTTAAGTATTCAGGTGTATAAAGTGAAACTACACACAAAAACACGATTTTTAAAACAAGATTTATAATTTTTAGAGCTAGGAACAGAGAGCAGTTTTGGTTCGTCTGATTTAAGCTTTTTGGGTTGCCGTGGATGATCTCGTCGACAGGAGGAGTCGAGTTTCCTCCTGGAGGTGGAGGAGTGATCGGGGAAGCTCGGAAAAATGGTGGAGTGGTGGTCAGGTGAACGTGGAGGCGACGGCGATGATTTCTTGTTCGTAAACCTAGTTTTGAGGCATTGTGGTTTTTCGATTTGTACGGCGTCATCATACGATCGAGTGTCGTGTGCTTTTGGGTTTTGGTAGAGGGGAGGTAGACGAGGCTGTGGCCGGTGGTGGTGGTCCTATGGTGGTCGGAATTTGGGAAGAGGCGAACTTCCAGGTTTTTGTGTTGGGTTATAGTTGCGTTCCAGGTTGTGGAATCGAGCTCGTTTTCGATTTTTGATGATGGTCGAAGTTCAGATGGTAGGGAGATTGGTCAATGGGTGGTAGCTAGTCTGTTCATGGATGAGGCGGCGCCGGTGACGATCGATGGCTCCGTGCACGTGCACGGAGCAATTATCTGATGTTGGTTGTGTCTGTGTTTTTTTATTGTGGAAGAAGCGGGTTTTCTAGTTTGTCTCGAGTGCGTGCTCGAGTAAATTTCGTTTTAGCTCGAGAAATAGCGTAGGGGGAACTCGGGTAGTTTTGTTTCAAAGTTTTTAACAATACCCAGTTTAACAGTTTTTAGATTGTTGGTTTTTAAATTAAAACCAAGGTTAAACTGAGTCTAATTAAATGTTTAAATTCCAGATTTTTGAAATGAAGAGAAAGTTTATAAATTTAAATACTTTAAATAAGTTAAATATTTTGAACTTAAGGGGATTTGATTTAAAATCCCTTCATAACAAAAGATTTGCTTTAAATTGTAATTTAAGGGTTTTAAAAGTTAGTTTTTATAAAGAGATTTGAAGTTCAATTAGTGTTCGTTTAAACTTGAAATTTAAAATGAAAGTTCAAAGAAAAGTGAAATAGATGTTTTCAAACATATTGAAAGTGAAAATTTAATCAATAATGAAAAAATGAGTTTACTCTAAGTAATAAAGATTAAGGATTAAATTCATTAACCATTAAGATAATTGGAATGATAATTGATAATTTGTATTGATTAAATTAGTAATTATAAGTTTAAATGTATTAATTTAAGTTTAGATAATAGAATAAGTAATTAATATGAAATTAAGAATCACAGATTAGACTTCAATTAAATTAATGAATGGTTAATTGAACGTATAATTAATAATGATTAATGTATGTTAATTATTTTAGAAAAGTAATTAAATAAATGTTAATAAAGGTCATTAACTAGATTATTTTATAATTAATTAATGTAATTGATTTTTTAGAATTAATTAGATTGAATTATTTAATAATAATCATTGTAATTGTTTAAGTGTAATTACTTAATGGGAAGTAATTAAGGAATTAATTACTCATTTTAATTAATTGAGTAATTTGATTA
This sequence comes from Allium fistulosum, assembly GCA_030737815.1. NCBI lineage: Eukaryota > Viridiplantae > Streptophyta > Magnoliopsida > Asparagales > Amaryllidaceae > Allium > Allium fistulosum. The sequence continues at coordinate 270,016,877 of CM060906.1, read as the reverse complement.
ATTTGAGTTAATTAATTTAGTTTAATTAATTTGGATTAATCACTTGATGATTTGGAGGTATAATTACTTAGGAAAGTAATTGATGAATAATTACTGGATGTAATTAATTGGATGATGTTTTATTAATAAAGTAATTTGAGTATAATTACTTTGTATAATTAATCAAAGGATTAATTAGAGATAATTAATTATGGAGTAATTAAATTATTTAATGAAGTGATTAAGGGTAGTTAATTACTGAATGGGGTTAATCAAAGGTGATTAATAATGTGGTTTAATTAAAGATTAATTACTTGATGTAATTTAATAGTAAATGTAATTAGAGATCATTAATTATTATAATTAATGCTGAAATTTAGAATGGATTTATTTGGAAATAATAAAATTTAGAATGGATTAATTAATGTAATTAATTAAGTAATTTAATTAATTTTAGTTAATTAATAAATGAAGTGATGTATAGGTTAATTCCTACATTTGGTTAAAGATAATTAATTTGTGAAAATAATTAAAGGATAATTACTTAAATGTAATTAAAGATAATTAATTAGGGATGATTAATTAAAATGAATAATTGGATGATGATTAATTAATTGATTGATAATTAATTAATAGTAATATAAGCAAGTTTAATAGTAGTGAAGTAATTAATTTAATTTACTTTAAATTTATTAAAGATAAGGTAATTAATTTAATTCATTTTAAATTAATTATAAAATGGTGTGATTATTAATCCTTGTTTATATATGATGGATGATATTGATTCCCTTGAATGGTTTGAAATCCCAGATATGAGTTAAATAATGTTGTGTGATATGGATGCTTTGATTGAAGTGTGATGATAATATAGATTATCTATTTATGCTGATATGTGAATTATCTATCTGTGATATTATGAATTATCTATCTGTGTTGATATAGATAATAAATTGAAATTGTTTTAAAACTTAAAACAACTTGGACCTAAAAGATGGTGTTTTGGATTTTGATGAGACTAGGATCGGATCTTTCCATATTTGGGGGGTCCGAAAACCACATCGATCCAATTTAACGTTAGGTCGTGAATCTCAAGTGAAGATGAAGATTCAGAGTGCAAGGGTTATTGTCGTTAACTCTAAGGGTGATTCCAAAATGAGTGTAACGAGATAATGCCTTCGATTTCGTTCGTCAGGTGGGCGATGAGCATTCTAAGAGATGTGTTCTCTAAAGGTAATCGTAGCCTCAAGCCTCATCAACCGGGAATGGCTAAAACAGGGGAGGTGCAGCAAGGCTTCGTGGGTAGCACCCACTGAGAGTGAGATATACCCCTGTCTAGAGGTCCCTTTTTATTCGGCTTAGTGGCAGTTGGAATTGCGCACCAACTGCGGGGTTGTTTCGTTTGGGACTGTCCAGTAAGGGATGGTTCCGGCTTTGTGTTGCAGGGGAGCGGGCGTACTCCTCGGTATGCTGATCTAGGCCAGGTACTGTGACGGGCGGTACCCCAGTAGCCCTACCATTGTATGGAATCCAATCTCCAATAAGTGTCGTACGTATTAGTTGTGCCCAACTATGTTGGAACGTGAGATGTAAGCATTCCAGCTATTTCTGTATTTTACTTGAAAACCCTAGACCCTATTATAATATAACTGGATTTCCTATCAAATGTTTGGTTAGCGTAAGGTAAAATCTTACCCATGTTTATGTGTGGGGAGTCTTACGTGATACCTTTTGTTTCAAAAGATTTTCAAAGTTAAGCAACTTTAACCTGTTACTCATACCAGACCCATGTCTGACCCGGAGTTTATTTCTGTTTTTCTTAAACTCTCGGGTACTCAAATTTTTACGAGTAGCCAAGGGATTCAGGTTAGCTTTGACGATTTATGGAGGAGAAATGGAGCAAGAGGCTTCAGCGTTATAGATATGTATAGTGTTCCGCTGTGTTGGTATCTCTGTGTAGTTTCTTTGTGTTGTATTGAGATGTATCGAGTTGTATTAACTAGACAGGTGTTTATAACTGTCTGGTATGTGTTGTATTATCTGTGTAACTCCGATGTATATGATACTATGTAATCTCTTATGTGATATATTATATTTCATTCGTTCCGCTGTTGAGATTCTGATGTTGTTTTCTTCTTTCTTCTCTATCTTTTCTATTTCTCACCCTTTTCTTTCTTCAAGATGATACGACTTTCTGGGCGTTGAAGGTCGGGTCGTCTCAGTTGGTATCAGAGCGCTAGGTTGAGTGAATACCTAGACTCTGGAGTGATTTCTTTCTTGAGAGAGCGTATTTGTATTTTTGATATATATATTTATATATTTCTACCTAATTGTTGGGTTACCTGTTCGGGTTTTCCAATATAAGTTATAAAGGTGGATAGGGTGGTGGTGTGTGTAACACGACTACCAATGGTTGAATTTGTTGAGGTTGGAAGTGTATCTGACGAGATTGTAGACCTAATACCGTCTCGAGTGAATTTGTGGTGTAAGGATTTCACCAAGTCTCTGAAGGAAATCTGTTAAGATTTGGAGATCATTTTTGAAGTGCAGGTTTGGATGAGCTAGAGTTTGGATATGTCGGTTGGACAGAAGCAAGTTATGATATCTTGATCCCTCAAGATGTAGTAGCTGTGTGATGAGACACAGTGACTATGGATGTCTCTGAAGATCTTTCTTTGGAACAAGTTAAGGAAGTGAGTCTGCTTCGGTGTTGTGGCTGTGTTCAGCAGGATGTTTCTGGTTGGTTTGAGGTACGAGTTTCTCGAAGAGCTTTGGATTCGGAATTCCTTGGCATCGGTGTTAGCAGTGCAGTTCGGAGTGTTCTTGTGTGTTGGTAAGGAAGCTTTCTAGCTTAGCACTGGAGTTCAGAAGCAGCGGAGTGGTTCCGTTCCTTTGTTGGATTGGTTGGTTAAGCGTAAGCTGTTCTGTTTGGTAAAGAGAGAACAATTTTTCTTTCGAATTAGGCTGGATTAATCGCAAAAGTGACTTGCGATAGTTTGAGCGTTCTCTTATGTTTTAGAGATTTTTTTTGGATGACTTCAGGAAGTCAGAGTTTTGTTAGCATCTAGAGATTGAGTTTGGTATCGACTGGATTCCAGAAGTGGTACCGATGGTTCAGCTTAGTAGTAGGATGGTTTTTAGAGGAAGTCTTTAGTGAAGCAGCTCAGGTTTTGGAGGAACTTCTGAGTTTTATTTTTGGATCTGTTGAACCATATTTTTGGAATGTGTTGTCCAGTTTTTGCTTGTGTGCATCATCAGCATTTTCATCTACCCATATCAGAGTTGTGCAGTGGAAGCGGTCGGGAGTGCATCTGCTTTCTTTTCTGGAAAAGAGAAGTTGTTTTCTACTGATGATAGTAAGGTTTGTGTTCTTGATTTTGGTTGATCTTGAGAAGATCATTCTACTGGATTGTTTTTGGATTCAGATTGTTTTGAAAGGCATTAGCGGAGATTTAGCTGATCAGTAGGGATGGAGGCAGCTCTGGATCGTCCGAAGAGTTTGGTGGATAAGAGACGGAGGAATTTGGATTTCAGAGTTGGAGATTTGATTTTGGATGAATTTTCTCTAATTCAAAGGAGCTCTATAATTTGGTAAGTCTGGGAAATTAGCTCCGAAGTGTTCTGGATTTTCTCTGTGTTCTGGAGAGGTTAGTGTTTGGTCTTCTGGAGTGAATTGCCGGTTTGGATAGCTGGGATTCGTTGGGTTTCACTTATCTCTGAGGGAGTACGTGTAAGATTCTATCTATGGTTATAGAACCAGCAGTTCAGGGAGTTTTGGTTGTGAGTCAGACTCGTCTGTAGTCTGATATCTGTTTAGTTTTGTAGATCCAGATGAGTGGAAGCTCTGTAACTTAGTCGTATTGATTGTTTGGATTCTATAGAGCGAGTATCCCGGTACTTATACTTGGGAAACTCGAGAAAATCTTATCCAGAATTTTGTTTAGATAGATAGATTTGTTTGATTAGATAATTTGGTTGATATGATTGTTAGCATATGATTGATATATGCTTGTGTTTTAAAAATTAAAATCTTAAATAGATTATTAAATTACCTTTGCTTTTAAATTTAGGGACGAAATTCTTTTAAGGGGGGAGGAATGTGACAACCCGGAATTTCGAGCAATATCAATTTAATAATTTATATTAAATATTAATTTATTTGATATATCTTTGATTTATAAGATTTGAATTAATACTTTTCTATTAATAAATACCTAATTGGTGAATTTTATCTTTTAAAACTAATAATTATTTTCTTTTTATAATGAATATATATTTGTATATATTGTAGATAGGAAAGCTTTGGTTTAAATTTAACTAATAAATTATGTTTTCAAATTTCTAATATACATTTTAGTGATTTGGGAATTATGATTTATTTAAAATAAGCTTTTTAAAGCTATTTAATAAATAAATATATGGGTTGTAACGACTCAGAATTTTGAACAAATTAAATTGGAAATATTTAATTTATTTTTATATTTTAACGATGATTTAATTTGAATCCCCAATATAACTTTGAATTGGCAATTAAATTATAAAATTTAATCTATTGATAGTCGAATAAAAATTTGAATCTTTAATTTTAAGTTGAATAAAAATATTTCAAAAGCTTGTAAAATTCATATTGATAATACTGAAGATAATTGAAGCTTCAGAATCGAATTTGAAAATGATTTGATCAGTTTTGAAATTTATCGTTCGTATCGATATTTAAAAATAGCCGTCCGAGGCACAGTCTCGGAATTTGACGAAACCAGTTCCATTGGATCCAGAATGTTGAATAATTATCGGATTTCAAATTTCGTAGCATTTGGAGTTGTTGTATGATCATACGATAGGTAAACGCATTGAAATTTTAAAACGGGTTCAATTTAAATTTAAATTTGTCACATCATTTACTTTTCGTTCCTTAAATCACGCCCTGTTGTTTCTGCCTAAAATCACGATAAAAGATGATCGTGCAAACCATAACCCTTCATCTCAAAGCATGGCCGATGCTTTAATATACATCCCTCTCCCTCTCCAGTTTTTTTCAAATAAAAAGAAAAATAAAATCTCGTTCAAACAACAATGGTCGAACCTTTCCATTTGAAATCGAATCCCATAAACTTCGTTCCTCCTTCCTTCACAAAGAAAAAATTAGCCGAGCTTCGAAATATAAAATCTCGTTCTCCCTCTTCCCTTTCGGTTTCAAATCGACAGTTCGAAACAAAATTAATGGCCGCTCCCTCAAACTCGCGAATCATCGCGACTTTCAATCGAATCAAAGCGAAGGAGGCAGAACGATCAAGTCGTGAGTCACCTAGAAGCGGAGTCGAACGACTCGAATCTCGCGAGGCCAGCACGAGCTAGGGCACGACATCGATGAGGCGGCAACTCGAGTTGGGGATACTCGATCGAATGGCGATCGCGTTTGATCTGGGTGGTTCGCGACCACGATATATGCGTTTCAAGAATGAGTCGTTTTCGATCAGTGGCATAACAAGCTAGGCTTCGCGTGGCGACTGGGATAGGGTGACGTCGAGGCAGATGAAGTGCAGCGCGATTTCGTGAGCGAGGGTGTTCAGGCATAGTGCTAATCGGCGACGTCGACGTGAGTTTTGGACGAGGCAGTGAGGTATATGTCGATTTATCCTTAATTGAATCTAAGAATATATATATTTTTGTATATGAGATCTGGACAGATGATATACATACATATGATAAGAAGATAATTCTGTTTAATATATATGTTAAGAAGTTATAAGATTTATAGTAAAGTTTTATATATATATAGGAAGTTATTAAGGGTATATATATATACAGTTTTTGAATATATGCATACAGAAAATATTACAGCAAAAGGAATTTGTATTACCACCTTAGGAAAAAAAATTTATAGTAAAATATATAAAGATTAGATTTTGAACCTTGTTCTATAAGTATATTTATACATATGTAGTTTGAAAGGGAGGAATAATTTATTTAAGTAAATTTAGTTTTAAATCTAAGTTTAATTAGATAAATTTATTAAAGAAGAAAATTGGTTTAAAAAGAATTATCAGCTAAAAAAAACTATTAAACAGATGATAATTTATTGTCAATTGATTCAAATATTAATAAATTGTATAAATTATTTATACAAGGTTTGAAACCGTGAAGAAATGATCAAAATGGAAATGGGATTGCAAAATAAAAGCAAAGGTGAGATCTTCTCACTCAAAATGAATTGCAGTTTTTGACTGATTGATTGCTATTGGATGTGATAGTATATATAGTATTATATATATAGCAATATATACATATTGGCATATGTATATATTGGATTGATTGATTTCCCGCACTATATAGCGGATGAGACCCTATTGCGCCGTTATTAAGCGGATTGATATTTTTATAAATCCCATATACCACGATATTCCACCTCGAAGTGGAATTGGTATTGTGCTAACGTCTGTGGATGCAGGGAAATAGGTTGGAGGGATCCAACTGGATTCCTCACCAGTATTTATTTATTTACAGATATTTGTTGTATATTCTGTTATCATATGATGATATATGATGTTTGTTGTCGTGATTGACCATTTGGTGTTGTTGCATCATCGGATTCATTTTTGAAGTTTAAAAATAACGATGGTGATTTTAAATGTGACGCCCCACCTCAATACCCACGCTAGCCAAGAACACTACGATGTAGTGCTGTCAACTAGCACGGAGAATAAGGCTGTTGAGGAGCGACCATCCATGTAATTGCTTATCACACGGAGGCTATAAAATAATCTTCGGAAACAAACATAGAAATAAACATAACACAAATCAGTCACAGACATCCATATCACAAAGGCGGAAGAAGATATGAATATATAACTAACACATGAAAGTGTACATCAGAGTAGTGGTCAAAAAGATCCACAATAATACAAAAGAATAGCAACACGTGCTATACCAAAAGAATACAACTATGAGTCCATATCTCAAGTGTATACAACAAAAAACTGCTAAACTAAATAGTTAGCCAAAAGTCAGAGTAGCAAATCCCGGGAGGAAGTCAAGCAGAAGCACTTGTAACATCTTGGTCTGACCCGAGTATTATTTAAGAAAATAATAAACGGATCAGTCTAGCTATAAATATCAAATGACATGATATAAAATAAAAGATATGACATAAACATAAAATATCCATACTGACATACTACTATAAGTATGCAAATGATGATCAACAGGAGATCAACCGATGAGAAATGATCAATATCACAAGAATCTTCTCAAAGATCCAAAGAGGGCATCATACCCTAAACATGTACTCATATCAAGTCAATGACATAAAAAAATCCAGAAATCATAAATAGAGAAAGAGGCCTATCACATGATGGTCCGAAGACCAAGGGGAGCTACCCCATATTGTGAGTCGGAATCACACAGATTGAGGTCTAGACTAACCAAAAAGCAAAAAGGTATGTGTGAGTGGAATCACACAAGTGGTGTCTAGTCTAACCTCGCAAACAAAAAGGTATGTGTGAATGGAATCACACAAGTGGTGTCTTGACTAACCTCGCAGGCAAATAGATATGTGTGAGTCGGAATCACACTAATGAGGACTAGTCTAACCTTGCAAACAAAGAGACATCGCACAATTGCTAGTCTAAATCATAAGAATGATCGTCATGATCAACGAGAAGTGTCAATCACACCAAGCTAGTAAATATATGAGTTTAGCTTCATGTCCCATAACCACTTGCTTAACTTAAATATTTACGAACAAGCTGTAAATCTTCACTAGGAAATTGTCACAAAAAGGGTTCAATCGAACAAGTCCAAGAGCTAACCGACGAAGTGAACGCAAGCGTTTCATACCACTCGTTTTACTAAGTCGTTTAAGTCGATTTCTCATCCGAGTGAAGTAAAGGCTTGTATATACTAGTAGATTGGAAAACGGTTTAGGAAAAAGAGCTTTGTAGTAAAAATAGAGTTGAAATCGTTTTGATGAAAGAGCTTTGATATTTACTACTAATATTGAAACCTTCATATCTTTAGAGTGACAAGTCACAAAACGATTGTTGAAACAAATCGAATCCCATAAATTCACGTTCGAAGACATGAGTAAAGTCCAAAGAAATCAATCGCAAAACCATCAAAGTAGGAATTTCTGTTGAATGTTTTTCAGATAAGATCGCCTACGCAGAGGAGTACAGGGTGATAGCAGAAGAAGTGCTAGGTCGACGACGACCTACGACTTAAGGTCAAGCGACTTAGTGAAATAGCAGGGGAAATATTAGGTCGGAGACGACCTACGACTTAAGGTTCCACGACCTAACTCATACGAGCGACTCAAGGTCATACGACCTAACAGTTGCGAGCTAGCGGAGATGGCATGGCCGAGCGACTTAGTAGAAGCAGCGACCTACGACTTAAGAGCCATACGACTTACGACTTAAGAGCCATACGACCTACGACTTAAGAGCCATACGACTTACGACTTAAGAGGGTTCACGACCCAACGACTTAAAGTCGATACGACTTAACGACTTAAGCTCAAATACGAGCTACGAGCTAAGATCTATACGACCTAACGACTTATCCCAGTACGACCTAAGCCAGGACGAGGTAGCAGAAGGCAACGACTTAACTCTTAACTCGCGCACGACTTAACACTTAACTCGCGAACGACTTAGCACACCCAGAACGACTTAAGGCCTGGAACGACTTATGCTCCGTGTGACTTTTCAACGCGAACGACCTACGACTTAGGCTTAACTCGCGAACGACTTAGCGAAGGCAGAACGACCTAAGTGCGGTTTTTCACCAAAAACACTAAAATTTTGGGTTTTTCGCCAATCCAATCCAAACCAAAAGCAAATGTGCATGTTAAAATGATAGGGAACCATTCCCAACAGTCCAAGATAGATATAGACGAGAGTGTGAGATAAAAATCTCACCTTTTCACGAATTTAATGAAGATGGAGCTTGAAATCAATGCAAGAAACAACCATAAGCTTGAATCTACTATCTTCTACTTGAATTTGGAGTTGAATCTCGGATTTGAAATAGAATTTGAGTTTGGAGTTTTAATTTCTCTTTCCCACCACCATTTTTGACAAAGCTAGAAGTGTTTTATCAAGTGAGGAAGAGGGTTGGGCTGAATTAAGAAGGTGCAGTCCCAACCAAAGTCACAAGCGGGAAAAGTGATGAAAATTTCACTATCTCCAAACATATCAAAGTTTACACTTAAAAAGATCGCAAACGTCATTTTGAACTCAATGGAGGTGGTCTCGAGTCCTAATTTGACCGTATGCAAAAAGTAGCTTTTCGGACTAACATCCGACTAACGAGAAAATATTTAAATAAAATATTTAAATATAAAATCGACAAATATGCGGGTTGTTACATTAAAAGAGATTTTTAAAGTGATTTTTGAAAGTATGCGTTTATTAAATTTTTGAATTGATTTATAAACTTTAAAATTTTAAAGTTATAAAAATTATGAGATTTGTGAAATATAACCGAAAGGTGATTTTTGAAATAAATGGTTAAGTAATTTATAAAATGGTTTGAATTGGGATTTTTGAATTATTAAAACGATGTATATAAAAGATGTATAAAATTTATATTTATAAATATAAAATATTGGGATTATAAAACGAGTTTTTATAAGTGTTAAAAATGGAATATTTATGGAATTCGTAAGTGAACGGAATTTTTATATTTTATAAATTGTGAAGTTACAAAATGAATAGATTTTGTAAAACAAAAGATCTATAAGTAATTTACTTATAAATCGGATTTTGGCATTTTAATTGAGGTTTCTGAATAAGTATGAATGGTTCAAAGATGAGATTTATAAAATTGATATTTATAAATCAAAACAATGGGATTATAAAAGTAGTTCGGTTATTGTTGAAAATAAGGTTATAAGTGAAATTTTATAAGTAATAAGATTTAAAATCTGTAAAGTTTAAAAGAACGATTTCTTTTAAATAAATGAACTATAAGTTATTAACTTATAATATGGACTTGTAGTATATATGTTGAGTTATAAATTGAATTGGTCATTAAAGGAGATTTATAAAATCGAAGTTGTTATAAAAAAATGGAATTTATAAACGTTGTTTTATAAATCCGAAAATCAATCAAATTTGATGAATTTAATATAGAAGGTTATTAAGGGAATTTTATCCACGATTTTGGATAGTGGATAATTCTTGAAAATAAAATGTGTAGAAAAGATCGAAATTTGGTTAGTGAAATATATTCACGATTTTGGACAGTGAATATATTATTATGTAAAATGGATATTGTTTTGGGGAAGTGACATTAAAAATGAAGTTAATTGTTTTAAAGATGTTTTAAAACAGGTTAAATATCGAAAACATAGATTTCAACATTTATTGTTGAAATAGACGTTTTCGAGGAAGAAGGAAGTGGTGGACTATAACACTATTGTTATAGTAAATGGTTTCCGAAAGGAAATGTTTTTATATAGTATTGGGATTTATATATCTATCTTAATTTCGAATCCCTATACTAGTGAATTTGAGTCGTCGTAACGATGTTTTACGTAACATTCGTTTTGACTCAAATAGATGTTGTTGTAGTAAATGATTTCCTTCAAGAATGAAATATATACTTAATTTTGATTTAAGTATATTGAATATTTTCAAGTGTTGAAAATTTATAAGATTTGTGAATTACTTATTATTAAATAAGTATGGAAATGCTTTTCCAATATGAAATGAAACGTTTTTGAGAATTTATCTTTGTAAAGATAAATTGAAATTGAATATTTGAAATCGATTTGAAAATCGTATATCAGTAGATATTTGAAAATATAAATTCACTATGGAATTTATAAAGGAAATGGAGATTCTGTTTAAAAATAAACGTCGATTTATTTTTGAAGTGTGGAAATTTTATATCTTGTAAAGATATTTTGGAAAATAAATAATTTGGAAAATTATTTGGAATCTGATGATGTTGCGCATCTTTATTGATAGTTAAATAACCGACTATCAATAATTACCTTGAATGGGTATTTGTTGTGAATTGGATGAATTTGAATGCCACACTTATTTTTGAATAAGCGCTCACTATTCGGGTTAGCCGGGAAAGGACCATGGGGTCGTATAACCCATTCCGAATATGTGATACGTCGTTATGAATTGCATTTGATGACCGGTGTTGAAGACCGGATATTTTTGAAAATGGAAGGATTACCGTCGAGTTACTCTACATCGACTGATCTTCGATTTAGAGGTTTTATCACCCTTAGTGACGGGAAGTCCGGACGTGATTAGAAAATTATCCAGAATTGCAAGGGCTTCGTGAGAAGTGCCTTCGGTTCTGTTCGAGCCCGGAATAGACTTGTATGGTTGTGTGTCTGACGTTACAAATTGAGATATAAAGCTGATTTCTTTCAAATACATATCTGTTGGTGGCGGAGAATTTATTCTCTTAGCTTAACACCCTTCTCTGAGACGTACGAGCTCAAAGGTTATGTAGTTGAAATTTATCAGCGATATACTTCCAATTTGGTAACGTGGCATGCTAAGTGTTGCTGTGAAATGATCATTGTTTGATCATTTGTGATAGGATCAATTGTTTGATCATTTATCTTTGTGATCATTACTTTGATCATTTGTTTGACCCGAAGCATGGCTTTGTGACAAAGCGTAGCTTTGTGGACGAGACTTCGTCGGACCTCACACCCCGGAATGGTCAAAACAGGAAAGATGCAGCAAGGTTATTAGGGGATCGCGCCCCCTTAGTGTATGTCATTCCTTCTGGATAGAGGTGGTATCATGGTATGGAGCCCAGATACTTAACCTATGTGGTTGCTGCAAATTTATTACTTTGTGGTTGTTGGAAATCGAGGATCCTCGGATATAGATCGGTTACGATCGGGGGATGACATATTCGTGTCAGTAGTTACCCAGTTAGGGGTAACCCGGCCTTATGTTGGCAGAGATCTAACCGTAATGTTAGGTTATTTCTCGGGTCGTCTATTCCAGGGGCGTAGCTATGTGGCAATGGGAAGTTCCTTGGCCTGACCATTTGTTGGAAATCCAAAGAAACAATACGAGCCTTGTACGGTTTTAGTTGTAGAACCTGCCATTTAATATGGTAGCTATAGTAAGCATACTATAATGGTACCTATGCTGGCTAAGATTTATATTCTACTTTCGAAATGTTTTCTACACTATGCACTAATAATAATATCAAAAAGGTTTTGATTTTGCGTAGTAAGCATCTTTGACTATCATAAGAAGAAATCTCCTCCAATTCTGCGTTTGTATTGTGTGTGCGGCGGGAGGTCTTATGGTAGTTTCATTTTCTAAAAGCATTTCGAAATTGACTTTAAAATCTTCCTGTTGTTTGTTTTAAAAATAACTGTTTTACAATCTCACACCAGTCACCATGACTGACTCGGAGTTTATTGTTTCCCTTCTAAACTCTGGGTGCCCACCAATTTCCACACGGGCAGCCTAGAGTTATGTTATCAGGATATTCTGGATATTCTGGAGCTTTGGAAGCAAGCTGGATGGCGAGACGTAGTATTTGTACCTGATATTATTTATTCCGTTGTGTATTCTGTATGAGGACAAGTTTATAAAACTGTCCAGTGTTGTATTAAGTTGTATATTGACTCTGATTGATGTATGTATAAACTGATATAGTTCTTTGTTTTAAAAGACTAGTGATTATCTATTATATTTTTGTTCCGCTGCGAATGTGAGATTCTGATATTGTTTCTGTTTCTGTTGTTGTTCTGTTGTTCTTTTTCTCTTTTTCTTCTATCTTTTCTTCTACCCCTTCTTTCTTAAACCCATAAATTTTCGATTTTTCGGCATCGAAAAATCGCGAACGTTACAAAGTGGTATCAGAGCATATGGTTAAGCGACAACCCTGCTCTGTTGGGTGTTACTCATTAGAGATAGAGTCAGTAGTACTCTAGAATGAGTTGAGTGTAATAATATATACGAGCGCGTATTTGTTAGTGAATATAAAATTTGTTTTATATTGTGATGATTGGTTTATTGAGTGGTATATGAACCTTCGTCGGCACAGTCTGCGCAACTGTATCGAAGGGGTTTCTAAACACTTGAATAGATTAATTCGACACAGTATGGTTTTAAATTGGGTAAATGAAATAATTTTGCCCAAAACTATTTTTGTATAGAAAAGAAATGTTTTCTATGAATTATCATAGTATATGGATGCTTGATTGTTAGGAAATAATAACATTGAAATATTATCATTGTTATATTGAAATTGAATGAGAAATAAATGTATAACCAAAGACTGAAGATAAATTCATTTAACAAATGAAATTTATAAATGTGAATTGAAAGATAAGGAAATAAATCCATGTACAAATAGAAATTGTTAATGTAAAAATTGTAAATGTAATTTATAATTGGAAAATAAAATTCATTAAAGGAATATGAATTGTAAATGTGAATGTATAAATGATTTTATAAATCAGAATGTAAATAAGTCGAAGACTTATAAATATTTGAAATTTGATTGAAATGAGATTCAAATTAAAAATGAATGAATTTGTGAATGAGTAAATAAATTTGCAATTGCAAATGCAATAAAATGAAATTGAATGTTAAAATTCATTTTGAATTTGAAAGTAAATAAGATTGGAATTAAATTTGATTTGTGAAGTATTAAACTAAAATTAGTAAGTGAAGCTAATTGAATATTGACCAAATAAAAAAGGTTTGAAAACAAATTAAATTCAATAATTATAAAAGAAAAGTAAATTGAATTCGAATTGGAAATCCAGTTAAATATAAGTGGTTATAAACCAAAATAGTGAATTGTAAATAAATTTTGGGAATGAACAAAAGGATAAAACTGGAATTAAAACTGAATGTTGAAAACAAATTTGAATAAAGTGAATTAGAATTTGTGATGTAACGACCCGCAAATTTTAGTGGTTTTAAAAGTATATTTAACTGGAAATTTGTGAAATTTTAAACAATAAAATTTGAAATTTAAAATTTATTATTTAGAATACGTCTATTTTAATATAGCAACTGGTAAATTTTCATCTGATAATATTGAAGTTTATTTTCCTGTGAAATTTCATTTCAAATCAAACCGGTTAATAACAGTGAATTTAAAAGTTTTCCGAAACCAAAATATGTCAACAGGAGAAAATTTATTCAGATCATTCTAAATCAGACTGCGAAATTCGTTTTCAAAATTTGGACTTCTATTGCTCCGTTTATCTTATTTCTGACATTTTAGCAACATTTCGGTACCGATATCGACTTTTGATCCGATGATCGTATCACTAATATCTGTGTACCAGTTTGATCGTCTTGTCGTGCTGATCTCTGTGGTATACTCAATTCTATGTTTTGAAGTTCGGTACACAGTGCAAATCGTGGAAACGGTAGCCGTACCGGTACTGTATTTTGTGTTTTGTTTTCTCTTGTCTTTTCAATTGGCCAGCCGTCTAGCCTGTTGCCTTTATTTAATTATGGAACTACTGTTGACCCTTCACATTTCATTATTTTTTATTTTTATTTATTATTGTGACCTTTCATTCGTCACTGCATAATATGAACTGTCACTAGCAATATTTTATGGAATCCAACGTATGGCTGCCTCTATTCCACCACTTAAAAATATAATTTTTCGGTTGCCCCTTTAATCGCATTTCTCCCAATTGTCTCTACCTCTCTTCCATTTATTTTTTGTCTTATTCAATTGATAATTTAAAAAGAAAATTAAAATATATGGGTGCTGCTGTGTTCACATGTTCAAACTGAGCCCCTCTTCCATCTCCTTGTTCCGCATGCACCCTGACCACGAGATTCTTCCACCCGACCCATCACTCTCGCGCGCCCTCTCCGCCCAGACCACCATCTCACCAGGAACCGTGTAGCCTACACTCCCAGATCCATGGCCGTTTTTTTCTCTCGAACCACTGCCACGTGCGCACCATGGCCTCACCCCCTAAACCCAAAGTCGAGCACTCCTTGCATGTATCTCCTCCTCTAATCAGATCCCCCGCGTCTCCCTACCTTACACCAACCTTCTCAACCCACCGCAAGCCACAGCTCACCATCATTCACCTCGGCCTCCCACTGTTCCACTCTCCAAACCCGACCATCGCTTCCCTAAACCCACCACCACATTCCCCTAGCAACTGCATAGCCTTCCAGCCTCCTTTTCCATTGTCAAACTCACGGTATGGATTATATGTTTGTATACATTTGTTGGTATAAGGAATAAGATTTGTTGCTTTATAATTATGAATTATATTAGTTATATGTTTTAAAGGGTATTGTTTGCGGTTTTACAATTTGCATTTTTACAGTGATATGTCTATATAAGGTATATGTTAATTTACACTTGCTCTGTTCGATTTTGTCCTAACTTGATTTGTATGTATTAGGATATAATATTATATGTAGTCTAGATGTATATATATATATATATTTACTGTAGGTTTGCATGTTAGTCTATAAGGTATTTGCATATAGATTATGTGTCACATTAAATTTCGTATATAAGTTTATAAGTATATAGATTTTGTAAATATATTTTTATATATATTAAATTTTGCATGTTAAATATATCGAGTATTATAAGTTTTTATTTCACGTTGTTCTATACAAAAATATAATACTTTAGTAGGTGTAGTCACCTAAATACTGCAGCCTGGCTATGCTTTTTGTACTTGGTTGGAGCTTTGCATTTGTATGTATATTTTATAGTAAAGTAAGTGTTATTTTCTTTGTATATGATTTGTGGTATATATTAAGCTTTATAAGTTACAGTTTATATTATAAAACATATATGTTTCGGCAGTTATATAAATAAAGATATTTTATGATTTAAAGGTAGATATAGGTTACTATATACATATTATTTTGAGAGTGATATAAGATATTTTATGTTAATATAAATACTGTTCATACTTTAATATGAATTTTACATTTTAAAACTTAAAATTTCTGTCTGCATACATTATTTTAGTGTCTGCATTTATATATGGTCTGTTATATGAGTTTGTAGTTTTAAAATGTATATTTATAAGATATGAATTTGTCTGTTATGTTTAGGCTAAGATTTATAATAGTTTATATTGGGTTTCTAAATATATTTTGTTCATACATGTTATATATTGTAAGTATATATATTTGGGCTTTGTAAAAGCAATGCTCATATTTATATTTTGTTCACCTTTATATTGGTTTGCTGATGCTTGTCATCAATCGTGAAAAAGAATATATTTTATAAGTAGACTTTGAAATAATATAACTATACTATAACTTTTGAAAAGGGATAAGTGGGTTTAAATAACTATTGTTTGAAGAAAATGCATATATATATATATATATATTTAATTTAATATGTGTTAGAATTTAGAATATATTTTATATATATAGTTATATATATAAGTTCATTTATACCAATTATCTTCACCGAACCCGTTCTGATTTGACTTCGTCAATTTCTGTTATCAGATCTGTCTGTCGAATTCGTACCCATCTAGCTTTGTTTTGGATTCGTAACTCCTCTCATTCTCGTTCTTCTTTGGCCTCGAAAGGTGAGCAATCACTCACGATAAACATTCTTGTATTTATTAAATTTGATTTCAATTGAAACGACAATTGAAATATGATGCTGTAGTTATTTAAATTGTTATATATGCTATTATCTGTATATGTTCACCTGTGACATCTGACACCAGTATCTAGTATTTATATGCTTGTTATTACTATTATCTGTATATGTTCACCTATGACATCTGACACCAGTATCTGTTATTTATATTGATGATATATGCCTGTTGTTATATTTTATATTATTTGTTATCACTCTGCAAGTTCCCTGTTAGTATAGAATTCACTATGGGTTGAAATGATACATACCCGAACGGACTTTAGAATAGGAGAAAATCGTTATGGGTTGAAATGATAAACCCAAGCGATTTTCATTTGAATTGAAATTGGGATTACGGGTCGAAATGATATCTACCCGTATATATTTAAATTTCGGATTGAAATGATAAATATCTGTATCACTTAACCATATGATAAATATATATACAAACTCCGTTGGTCCATATATATATATAAATATTTTGAAATTGAATTCTATGGTTTTGGAAAGAAATATTTGGTTTTAACAAATGTTGATTTTTAAAAATTTATATATAAATGGTAATGACATATATAGATTTCATAATGATATTTAATTTAATTAAGATGGATTTAATACATATAATATGTTAAGTATAAAATTTATATTTCAAAATAGAATTTGGAAAAAAATTGAATAAGTTAAGGTTGGGAAGATAATTTGAATTTAGTAAAGAATTTTATTTAATTAAACCCATTTAAAACTTATTGGAATTGGGATTTAAGATATGATTTATAACTTGAGTTTGATTTAAATAATTTAATGAATATTTCTTGTTTAAATAAATTTAAGGAAATGTGTAGTAGAAAATGAAATTTAAGGCTAGTTAAATGATATTGAATTTATTAGGTGAATATTCCCTGATTAAATAATAATAATAAAGTTAAATCAAGATCTATATGAAACTGTTAAATTTAACTTTGAAAATGTTGGATATTAAAGCCTTGAAATATATTGAAAATTTAAATGGTATATTTAGAACTGAATTGAATTGATGAATTGAGCTTGAATTGAATTTGGAATTCGAAGTTGATTTGAATCGATTTGCGAGACTTGAGAAAATTATAAATGCTTTACTTTATAAATTAATTAATATATATACTATCTTGGAAAATAGTTATATTTGAAATGAAGTAATATTTGGGTTTCGAAGTATAAATTAAATTGAAATGACCACGGTGTTATAGTGTATATTCCCACCTTGTAGATAGTTCTGAAGATCCTTAGAGGATGGTTATCCCAAACATCCTTTAAGTTACTTGTATTTCAGTTGATATTTCACTTGAGTTGGATTTATTGATATAAGAATGTTAATCCTGACTCGAGTGTTTTGTGTTTTGCTTTACGCTCGGGTCAGACTGAGTGATACAGCATTCGAGACTCACCTTTGGAGTTTGGAGCTTCGTTTGGAGATCCAACTTTTGATTCAGCTTCCAGCTTTCCAGTTGATTCGTTCACATAAGTCATCTGTTTGGATTGGAGACTTCATTGTATTTGAGATATTCTGTTGTATTTTATTTCTAACTCTGATGTTTATATAGTAGCTTCATGAACTACTATTTTATCTATTCCGCTGCGTATTATTGTATTACTCTGTGTCTGTGATTCTGTGATTGATTTATTTACTGTATATTCTAAGTTTTGCCAAAATTTGAAATTAACAATCTGATATTTTGAATTATTCAAGTCAGACATGTGTGGATTATTGTCGATTTGAATGGTCCAAAATAGCGGGTCGTTATAGTTGGTATCAGAGCTTTGGCTCTAGGCAAAACTTAGCATATATAGTAAATTTATTTACAGAATCACTTTCGTTCGAGTTTAATCTCTTCCTTTTGACTCGATTTCCTTTGAACTTTGGAACGTTCCCTACGGTTCCAAAATTCATTCTTGTCTCTCCCTATTTGTATTCTTTTGATTCTGGAGTATCCCATAACTCCACTTCGAATGATCTCTATAACAATAGGCGATCCCGCAAATCTTTGAATGATTGTAAAGGGGTGGAAATCCTTTACAATTGGCATTGATTCACTAGAGATTTCTATATCTTTGATTTAGATGCCGCTATCTCTTACGATCGAATGTTGATATTTCTTGGAATTCTGCATCGATCTTGTTCTTGAAGTCACGGTTGACCCGGTTAAGGTCGCCCGTGATTTATATAAGTGTATCCGACTACTGTTTGGTAATTAATTATCTCATTTTCGTTCGAACTTATCTTCGAATCAAATCCTATTTGATTAGAGTCCCTCTAATTTGAATATCTATCTTTGTTTTGAAATCCGTCTGTGAATCGTCCTTTGAAAATCGGGTTTGTTTATATTTTAGAAATTGTTTTCTAAATCGAAATTATTATTTTGATAAGTATGATTATATTATATATATAAAAGTGAAATGTTTTCGATAAAGATCATATACCCTTCTTAAAATGAGAATTTGAAGTTTCGAAAGGATCTGTAATTTTGAAAAATTATATAAGAAATTTGATTTATCTAAAAATGATTTATAACTGAAGGATTTTAAAATTTGAAATTCGAGAATTGAACTCCGGTATTTTGAAATTGGTTTTAAGATTTTGAAATATATTATAAAAATAATATGATTTAAAAGTATTTTCTGAATAAGAAATGTTTCAAATGATTTTAATGAGTTTCGAATGATTTCGAAGAAATTTCAAAAGAAGTTTGAGAAAATAGAAGTCCAGAACTCACTTATGTCGCTGGAAAATAATTTCGGTGATGAGTGCACGCATCATCGACATTGATTTTCGAGTTTCAGAGTGAGGGATAGGCCACTTCAATAGCTTTGCTATGCGAGTGATTTTTCGAAACCAATTTTGATTTCAAATTCCGAAGTAAGATTTGATATTCGAAAGATATATGTATATATATATTTGAAATGATTTGAAGTAAGCCGGTGTTCAGTCCTTGAGTTTCAGATTTGATATAAACCCATCTATAAAAATTGATTTACTGATTTGTTGCTGATTTCCAACTCTTGAATTTGAAAATGATTTCTTCAACTAGTTTGAAGGTTCGAGCACTTCCAAATCAAGGTTAACTTTTCAAAGCTAAGAAATTTTGAAAAAAATGAATTATTTGATAAAGTATATAAATTTGTTTTGAATGTTTAAGTATGAAGTAATATGATTTAAATAAGTTGAAACTGTTTGGTTAAGTAAATGAATAAGGCAATTTTAGATTTTTCTAATATGAAATTTGGATTTGAAATGTTTTGAAAAGAATTTGGTCTTCAAAATATTTTGAATAAAATTTAGTTTAAATGTTTTAACTTAGTAACATCTTTATGAAACTAAATATATAAGTTGCACGTATGCTATTTTATTCGCGTAATTAATTTGATCCAAGTTTGAGTACACAAGTTCGAGGTGAATTACACCATTCGTGATAGGATTTTTCATTTGATTCTTGATGGCGAATATTTGATATGGATTTTGGGCTAAATTCTAGAATTCTCTATCATAGTATATGGCTATGCAAGGAGACTGATGGCTTCTAGTCGAGAAACCATATCGAAATCCGCATTAGGGAAGTCGAATGGACAATACTAGTTCGAAAGCGAACTTGTGTGATCGAGCGAGCGATCAAATGTGATTCTTCGAAATGATGGCATATGTACACCTTATATTCTATTATCATTGATATATTTTGATGCTGAAATTGAAAGCTGTCGAGTTAGAATATCTTTGCTTACTAAAAGAAAATTTCCAATTTAATTACAAAGATATATAACCCATAAAAGCAAAGATATTCAATCCCATATGGCCCTTCATACAGCGAAATTATTTTGGAAATTTTGGATCCTTATATAAGATAGCCCTTACGTAAGTATAAGATGATTTTGAAAACATTTGATTTTGGAAATGAATTGGTTGACTTAAATTATATTGATTTGGAAATTTGGATTTATTCTCTAAATCTATTATTTTGGAAACTTTGAAACTAAAGATAATTAATTTGTGAAGAAATAATTTGGTGAAATTGTATATGATTTTGAAATTGAACTGATATTGAAACAAATTGAAATTTGAGAACCTTATGTTACTAAACACTTGATTTGGGAGTTGTCGAACTTATATAAAATTGATTTGTATGAGTATGAAATTGATTCGAAAACTATAGATTTGAAAAGGTACTCAATTTGAAAGTGAAATCTTATATAATTGAAGTCTATATAAGTATGATTTGATATACTATTGATTTTGGAAAGTATTTGATTTGAAAATTAAATCTTATATATAATGGATATTATATAAGTACGATATTTGAAAGTGATTTGAAAAGGTACTATATGATACATATTTTCGAAGTAAAGATATGGAAAGTGCCTTCTGCTTGATATCCGATTTGTGGCCACATCTTGGATTCATTCTATCGATATTATTCTCTCTGATTTTTGGTTTTCCGGATATGATACTCGAGTGTCCTTCGAATTCCATGGCGTTACCCATGGTCTTATTGTTCTCTCGTGACTGCATAGCGCAACTGCCTGGCTGAGTCTTGCCTAGGGGTACGGATTGTTTCCTGGGGGATCCAGGCGTAATCATTGTGTATCCTGCAATCTGTGTAGGTCGCGAATAGTAGCGCAAATGCTTGGCTGAGTCTTGCCTTGGGGTACGGATTGTTTCCTGGGGGATCCAGGCGTAACCATTGTGTATCCTGCATTCTACTAGTCATCATGGCATAACTCGCAGGGCTGAGAAAGCTTACGGATATGGATTGTTTCCTGGGGGACCCAGGCGTAACCATTGTGTATCTGCGAACCATGGTTAGACAAAGGTTTTGTTCGTTTTGTTGTTTGGATTGTACTTTCCATATCTATTTTTAAAAGTTTTTCCAGTATTTTCACTGGGTGTTGAAACAAGTCTACTAAGTACTTGGAGAATTCTAGCTTTGCGCCTGATCAACGCACTGCCAGAGTTTACAGGAACGAGGATAAACTTGTTAAGACATCGAGTTATAAATTATTTTCGAAAGGAAATTTATTTCGACTATAAAGGTATTTTATTATAATAGTATTTCTAACAAAGAAATTTTGTATTAATATTTGAAATTGAAATTCTTATGGTTCTCATTAACTATTCGTTCCCGATACTATTCCTTAAATCTACCTTATCTGCTCAGCTTTATTTATTCACCTGGATTCTGTTTTCCCAAGTCGTCCTTCTTTTCATTGTTGACTATATCTTTTAAATATTGTTTATTTATATACTACATGGTTAAATAGAAAATTTTAGTGTTAAATATTTTAGAAGTTATTAATTAAATACAACATATTCAAAGAAATGATTATTGATTTATTAATAATGTTGAAAAGTATCTTGAGATAAATTAATAAATTTATGAATTATGGATTTAATAGCTTCTTTGTAAATATAAGTAATAAGGTAAATAATTGTTTTCAAATAGTTTTCATATATCTATAAAGTTGTTATTTAAGCATATAAATGGTAATTGTAAAGGAAGCAAGAAATTTTGCAAATGGGTCTTGAAAAAGTTTTAAAGTATATAAGATAATTGAATTGCAAATGAAGTTTTCAAATTTTAAGTAAAATTTATATAGTTTAAATTAATTGTTTAATCTTGACTTTCAATCTATCTTTACTGTCTGGTTGTTTCTATTCTTCTACCGCCTTCCTTTTCGGGGACGAAAAGTTTTGAGTGGGGGAGAGTGTAACGACCCGCAAATTTTAGTGGTTTTAAAAGTATATTTAACTGGAAATTTGTGAAATTTTAAACAATAAAATTTGAAATTTAAAATTTATTATTTAGAATACGTCTATTTTAATATAGCAACTGGTAAATTTTCATCTGATAATATTGAAGTTTATTTTCCTGTGAAATTTCATTTCAAATCAAACCGGTTAATAACAGTGAATTTAAAAGTTTTCTGAAACCAAAATATGTCAACAGGAGAAAATTTATTCAGATCATTCTAAATCAGACTGCGAAATTCGTTTTCAAAATTTGGACTTCTATTGCTCCGTTTATCTTATTTCTGACATTTTAGCAACATTTCAGTACCGATATCGACTTTTGATCCGATGATCGTATCACTAATATCTGTGTACCAGTTTGATCGTCTTGTCGTGCTGATCTCTGCGGTATACTCAATTCTATGTTTTGAAGTCCGGTACACAGTGCAAATCGTGGAAACGGTAGCTGTACCGGTACTGTATTTTGTGTTTTGTTTTCTCTTGTCTTTTCAATTGGCCAGCCGTCTAGCCTGTTGCCTTTATTTAATTATGGAACTACTGTTGACCCTTCACATTTCATTATTTTTTATTTTTATTTATTATTGTGACCTTTCATTCGTCACTGCATAATATGAACTGTCACTAGCAATATTTTATGGAATCCAACGTATGGCTGCCTCTATTCCACCACTTAAAAATATAATTTTTCGGTTGCCCCTTTAATCGCATTTCTCCCAATTGTCTCTACCTCTCTTCCATTTATTTTCTGTCTTATTCAATTGATAATTTAAAAAGAAAATTAAAATATATGGGTGCTGTTGTGTTCACATGTTCAAACTGAGCCCCTCTTCCATCTCCTTGTTCCGCATGCACCCTGACCACGAGATTCTTCCACCCGACCCATCACTCTCGCCGCCCTCTCCGCCCAGACCACCATCTCACCAGGAACCGTGTAGCCTACACTCCCAGATCCATGGCCGTTTTTTTCTCTCGAACCACTGCCACGTGCGCACCATGGCCTCACCCCCTAAACCCAAAGTCGAGCACTCCTTGCATGTATCTCCTCCTCTAATCAGATCCCCCGCGTCTCCCTACCTTACACCAACCTTCTCAACCCACCGCAAGCCACAGCTCACCATCATTCACCTCGGCCTCCCACTGTTCCACTCTCCAAACCCGACCATCGCTTCCCTAAACCCACCACCACATTCCCCTAGCAACTGCATAGCCTTCCAGCCTCCTTTTCCATTGTCAAACTCACGGTATGGATTATATGTTTGTATACATTTGTTGGTATAAGGAATAAGATTTGTTGCTTTATAATTATGAATTATATTAGTTATATGTTTTAAAGGGTATTGTTTGCGGTTT
Source organism: Allium fistulosum (assembly GCA_030737815.1). Classification (NCBI taxonomy): domain Eukaryota; kingdom Viridiplantae; phylum Streptophyta; class Magnoliopsida; order Asparagales; family Amaryllidaceae; genus Allium; species Allium fistulosum. Next base: position 269,993,167 of record CM060906.1, on the reverse strand, counting down.
TACAATTTGCATTTTTACAGTGATATGTCTATATAAGGTATATGTTAATTTACACTTGCTCTGTTCGATTTTGTCCTAACTTGATTTGTATGTATTAGGATATAATATTATATGTAGTCTAGATGTATATATATATATATTTTTACTGTAGGTTTGCATGTTAGTCTATAAGGTATTTGCATATAGATTATGTGTCACATTAAATTTCGTATATAAGTTTATAAGTATATAGATTTTGTAAATATATTTTTATATATATTAAATTTTGCATGTTAAATATATCGAGTATTATAAGTTTTTATTTCACGTTGTTCTATACAAAAATATAATACTTTAGTAGGTGTAGTCACCTAAATACTGCAGCCTGGCTATGCTTTTTGTACTTGGTTGGAGCTTTGCATTTGTATGTATATTTTATAGTAAAGTAAGTGTTATTTTCTTTGTATATGATTTGTGGTATATATTAAGCTTTATAAGTTACAGTTTATATTATAAAACATATATGTTTCGGCAGTTATATAAATAAAGATATTTTATGATTTAAAGGTAGATATAGGTTACTATATACATATTATTTTGAGAGTGATATAAGATATTTTATGTTAATATAAATACTGTTCATACTTTAATATGAATTTTACATTTTAAAACTTAAAATTTCTGTCTGCATACATTATTTTAGTGTCTGCATTTATATATGGTCTGTTATATGAGTTTGTAGTTTTAAAATGTATATTTATAAGATATGAATTTGTCTGTTATGTTTAGGCTAAGATTTATAATAGTTTATATTGGGTTTCTAAATATATTTTGTTCATACATGTTATATATTGTAAGTATATATATTTGGGCTTTGTAAAAGCAATGCTCATATTTATATTTTGTTCACCTTTATATTGGTTTGCTGATGCTTGTCATCAATCGTGAAAAAGAATATATTTTATAAGTAGACTTTGAAATAATATAACTATACTATAACTTTTGAAAAGGGATAAGTGGGTTTAAATAACTATTGTTTGAAGAAAATGCATATATATATATATTTAATTTAATATGTGTTAGAATTTAGAATATATTTTATATATATAGTTATATATATAAGTTCATTTATACCAATTATCTTCACCGAACCCGTTCTGATTTGACTTCGTCAATTTCTATTATCAGATCTGTCTGTCGAATTCGTACCCATCTAGCTTTGTTTTGGATTCGTAACTCCTCTCATTCTCGTTCTTCTCTGGCCTCGAAAGGTGAGCAATCACTCACGATAAACATTCTTGTATTTATTAAATTTGATTTCAATTGAAACGACAATTGAAATATGATGCTGTAGTTATTTAAATTGTTATATATGCTATTATCTGTATATGTTCACCCGTGACATCTGACACCAGTATCTAGTATTTATATGCTTGTTATTACTATTATCTGTATATGTTCACCTATGACATCTGACACCAGTATCTGTTATTTATATTGATGATATATGCCTGTTGTTATATTTTATATTATCTGTTATCACTCTGCAAGTTCCCTGTTAGTATAGAATTCACTATGGGTTGAAATGATACATACCCGAACGGACTTTAGAATAGGAGAAAATCGTTATGGGTTGAAATGATAAACCCAAGCGATTTTCATTTGAATTGAAATTGGGATTTCGGGTCGAAATGATATCTACCCGTATATATTTAAATTTCGGATTGAAATGATAAATATCCGTATCACTTAACCATATGATAAATATATATACAAACTCCGTTGGTCCATATATATATATATATATATAAATATTTTGAAATTGAATTCTATGGTTTTGGAAAGAAATATTTGGTTTTAACAAATGTTGATTTTTAAAAATTTATATATAAATGGTAATGACATATATAGATTTAATAATGATATTTAATTTAATTAAGATGGATTTAATACATATAATATGTTAAGTATAAAATTTATATTTCAAAATAGAATTTGGAAAAAAATTTGAATAAGTTAAGGTTGGGAAGATAATTTGAATTTAGTAAAGAATTTTATTTAATTAAACCCATTTAAAACTTATTGGAATTGGGATTTAAGATATGATTTATAACTTGAGTTTGATTTAAATAATTTAATGAATATTTCTTGTTTAAATAAATTTAAGGAAATGTGTAGTAGAAAATGAAATTTAAGGCTAGTTAAATGATATTGAATTTATTAGGTGAATATTCCCTGATTAAATAATAATAATAAAGTTAAATCAAGATCTATATGAAACTGTTAAATTTAACTTTGAAAATGTTGGATATTAAAGCCTTGAAATATATTGAAAATTTAAATGGTATATTTAGAACTGAATTGAATTGATGAATTGAGCTTGAATTGAATTTGGAATTCGAAGTTGATTTGAATCGATTTGCGAGACTTGAGAAAATTATAAATGCTTTACTTTATAAATTAATTAATATATATACTATCTTGGAAAATAGTTATATTTGAAATGAAGTAATATTTGGGTTTCGAAGTATAAATTAAATTGAAATGACCACGGTGTTATAGTGTATATTCCCACCTTGTAGATAGTTCTGAAGATCCTTAGAGGATGGTTATCCCAAACATCCTTTAAGTTACTTGTATTTCAGTTGATATTTCACTTGAGTTGGATTTATTGATATAAGAATGTTAATCCTGACTCGAGTGTTTTGTGTTTTGCTTTACGCTCGGGTCAGACTGAGTGATACAGCATTCGAGACTCACCTTTGGAGTTTGGAGCTTCGTTTGGAGATCCAACTTTTGATTCAGCTTCCAGCTTTCCAGTTGATTCGTTCACAGAAGTCATCTGTTTGGATTGGAGACTTCATTGTATTTGAGATATTCTGTTGTATTTTATTTCTAACTCTGATGTTTATATAGTAGCTTCATGAACTACTATTTTATCTATTCCGCTGCGTATTATTGTATTACTCTGTGTCTGTGATTCTGTGATTGATTTATTTACTGTATATTCTAAGTTTTGCCAAAATTTGAAATTAACAATCTGATATTTTGAATTATTCAAGTCAGACATGTGTGGATTATTGTCGATTTGAATGGTCCAAAATAGCGGGTCGTTACATGTGATGAATTAGTAATTGGAACTAATTTTAAATAGTGCAGTTGTGAATAAAGAATAGTTGATGAAATTCAATATTTAGGAGATAAAATGAATCCAAATTTAATTGAAAATGTAAATTGAATCCAAATGAAATTGGAAATATAAGATTGAAGGAAAAGAATATATAACTTCAATAGTGAAGTAAAAATGTATAAGAAGCATAATATCGAAATTTTGTAATAGAATGTGCAAAATGGTTTGAAAAGGATTAGATATAATTGTCAAATAGCATACAGGTGTTATAAAGGAATTGGAATTTTGGTTTTAAAGATAAATTTGAATTGCTCGACAAATGGTATGTATTTTAATTTCAATATGAGATTTGATGATTTTCTTGTCTAGCCGCTTGGCCTTTTCTTTTCTTTTTGAAATTTGAGAGTCCGTAGGGACGTTTTGTAGTCGTGCCGTGTTAGCCGCGCAAAGGAGACGCTGGCGAAATTTTTTGAAAATTTCGAGTGTTAGAAAATTTTGAGAAAATTTTGAAAGTTTAAAATTTGAATTTAAGTTTAAATTTGAATTGTTAAGAAAACAATGTTGTTTTGAACTTATAATTGAAGTTGGAAATTTAGTTGAATTAATAACGAATCTTTAGTAGAAAGATTTGTTTTGAAAAATTTGATAAAACTATTTAGATGTTGAAAAATAGTAGACGAGTTAAGGACCATTTTTGCTAACTTGTAATTTCGGGACGAAATTCTTTTAAGGGGGAAGATTGTAATGACCCAGAATTTTGAACAAATTAAATTGGAAATATTTAATTTATTTTTATATTTTAACGATGATTTAATTTGAATCCCCAATATAACTTTGAATTGGCGATTAAATTATAAAATTTAATCTATTGATAGTCGAATAAAAATTTGAATCTTCAATTTTAAGTTGAATAAAAATATTTCAAAAGCTTGTAAAATTCATATTGATAATACTGAAGATAATTGAAGCTTCAGAATCGAATTTGAAAACGATTTGATCAGTTTTGAAATTTATCGTTCGTATCGATATTTAAAAATAGCCATCCAAGGCACAGTCTCGGAATTCGACGAAACCAGTTCCATTGGATTTGGAATGTTGAATTATTATCGAATTTCAAATTTCGTAGCATTTGGAGTTGTTGTGTGATCATACGATAGGTAAACGCATTGAAATTTTAAAACGGATTCAATTTAAATTTAAATTTAAATTTGTCACATCATTTACTTTTCGTTCCTTAAATCACGCCCCGTTGTTTCTGTCTAAAATCACGATAAAAGATGATCGTGCAAACCATAACCCTTCATCTCAAAGCATGGCCGATGCTTTAATATACATCCCTCTCCCTCTCCAGTTTTTTTCAAATAAAAAGAAAAATAAAATCTCGTTCAAACAACAATGGCCGAACCTTTCCATTTGAAATCGAATCCCATAAACTTCGTTCCTCCTTCCTTCACAAAGAAAAAATTAGCCAAGCTTCGAAATATAAAATCTCGTTCTCCCTCTTCCCTTTCGATTTCAAATCGACAGTTCGAAACAAAATTAGTGGCCGCTCCCTCAAACTCGCGAATCATCGCGACTTTCAATCGAATCAAAGCGAAGGAGGCAGCACGATCAAGTCGCGAGGCACCTAGAAGCGGAGTCGAATGACTTGAATCTCGCGAGGCCAGCACGAGCTAGGGCACGACATCGATGAGGCGGCAACTCGAGTTGGGGATACTCGATCGAATGGCGATCGCGTTTGATCTGGGTGGTTCGCGACCACGATATATGCGTTTCAAGAATGAGTCGTTTTCGATCAGTGGCAAAACAAGCTGGGCTTCGCGTGGCGACTGGGATAGGGTGACGTCGAGGCAGATGAAGTGCAGCGCGATTTCGTGAGCGAGGGTGTTCAGGCATAGTGCTAATCGGCGACGTCGACGTGAGTTTTGGACGAGGCAGTGAGGTATATGTCGATTTATCCTTAATTGAATCTAAGAATATATATATTTTTGTATATGAGATCTGGACAGATGATATACATACATATGATAAGAAGATAATTCTGTTTAATATATATGTTAAGAAGTTATAAGATTTATAGTAAAGTTTTATATATATAGGAAGTTATTAAGGGTATATATATATATACAGTTTTTAAATATATGCATACAGAAAATATTACAGCAAAAGGAATTTGTATTACCACCTTAGGAAAAAAAAATTATAGTAAAATATATAAAGATTAGATTTTGAACATTGTTCTATAAGTATATTTATACATATGTAGTTTGAAAGGGAGGAATAATTTATTTAAGTAAATTTAGTTTTAAATCTAAGTTTAATTAGATAAATTTATTAAAGAAGAAAATTGGTTTAAAAAGAATTATCAGCTAAAAAAACTATTAAACAGATGATAATTTATTGTCAGTTGATTCAAATATTAATAAATTGTATAAATTATTTATACAAGGTTTGAAACCGTGAAGAAATGATCAAAACGGAAATGGGATTGCAAAATGAAAGCAAAGGTGAGATCTTCTCACTCAAAATGAATTGCAGTTTTTGACTGATTGATTGCTATTGGATGTGATAGTATATATAGTATTATATATATAGCAATATATACATATTGGCATATGTATATATTGGATTGATTGATTTCCCGCACTATATAGCGGATGAGAACCTATTGCGTCGTTATTAAGCGGATTGATATTTTTATAAATCCCATATACCGCGATATTCCACCTCGAAGTGGAATTGGTATTGTGCTAACGTCTGTGGATGCAGGGAAACAGGTTAAAGGGATCCAACTGGATTCCTCACCAGTATTTATTTATTTACAGATATTTGTTGTATATTCTGTTATCATATGATGATATATGATGTTTGTTGTCGTGATTGACCATTTGGTGTTGTTGCATCATCGGATTCATTTTTGAAGTTTAAAAATAACGATGGTGATTTTAAAAGAGATTTTTAAAGTGATTTTTGAAAGTATACGTTTATTAAATTTTTGAATTGATTTATAAACTTTAAAATTTTAAAGTTATAAAAATTATGAGATTTGTGAAATATAACCGAAAGGTGATTTTTGAAATAAATGGTTAAGTAATTTATAAAATGGTTTGAATTGGGATTTTTGAATTATTAAAACGATGTATATAAAAGATGTATAAAATTGATATTTATAAATATAAAATATTGGGATTATAAAACGAGTTTTTATAAGTGTTAAAAATGGAATATTTATGGAATTCGTAAGTGAACGGAATTTTTATATTTTATAAATTGTGAAGTTACAAAATGAATAGATTTTGTAAAACAAAAGATCTATAAGTAATTTACTTATAAATCGGATTTTGGCATTTTAATTGAGGTTTCTGAATAAGTATGAATGGTTCAAAGATGAGATTTATAAAATTGATATTTATAAATCAAAACAATGGGATTATAAAAGTAGTTCGGTTATTGTTGAAAATAAGGTTATAAGTGAAATTTTATAAGTAATAAGATTTAAAATCTGTAAAGTTTAAAAGAACGATTTCTTTTAAATAAATGAACTATAAGTTATTAACTTATAATATGGACTTGTAGTATATATGTTGAGTTATAAATTGAATTGGTCATTAAAGGAGATTTATAAAATCGAAGTTGTTATAAAAAATGGAATTTATAAACGTTGTTTTATAAATCCGAAAATCAATCAAATTTGATGAATTTAATATAGAAGGTTATTAAGGGAATTTTATCCACGATTTTGGATAGTGGATAATTCTTGAAAATAAAATGTGTAGAAAAGATCGAAATTTGGTTAGTGAAATATATTCACGATTTTGGACAGTGAATATATTATTATGTAAAATGGATATTGTTTTGGGGAAGTGACAATAAAAATGAAGTTAATTGTTTTAAAGATGTTTTAAAACAGGTTAAATATCGAAAACATAGATTTCAACATTTATTGTTGAAATAGACGTTTTCGAGGAAGAAGGAAGTGGTGGACTATAACACTATTGTTATAGTAAATGGTTTCCGAAAGGAAATGTTTTTATATAGTATTGGGATTTATATATCTATCTTAATTTCGAATCCCTATACTAGTGATTTTGAGTCGTCGTAACGATGTTTTACGTAACATTCGTTTTGACTCAAATAGATGTTGTTGTAGTAAATGATTTCCTTCAAGAATGAAATATATACTTAATTTTGATTTAAGTATATTGAATATTTTCAAGTGTTGAAAATTTATAAGATTTGTGAATTACTTATTATTAAATAAGTATGGAAATGCTTTTCCAATATGAAATGAAACGTTTTTGAGAATTTATCTTTGTAAAGATAAATTGAAATTGAATATTTGAAATCGATTTGAAAATCGTATATCAGTAGATATTTGAAAATATAAATTCACTATGGAATTTATAAAGGAAATGGAGATTCTGTTTAAAAATAAACGTCGATTTATTTTTGAAGTGTAGAAATTTTATATCTTGTAAAGATATTTTGGAAAATAAATAATTTGGAAAATTATTTGGAATCTGATGATGTTGCGCATCTTTATTGATAGTTAAATAACCGACTATCAATAATTACCTTGAATGGGTATTTGTTGTGAATTGGATGAATTTGAATGCCACACTTATTTTTGAATAAGTGCTCACTATTCGGGTTAGCCGGGAAAGGACCATGGGGTCGTATAACCCATTCCGAATATGTGATACGTCGTTATGAATTGCATTTGATGACCGGTGTTGAAGACCAGATATTTTTGAAAATGGAAGGATTACCATCGAGTTACTCTACATCGACTGATCTTCGATTTAGAGGTTTTATCACCCTTAGTGACGGGAAGTCCGGACGTGATTAGAAAATTATCCAGAATTGCAAGGGCTTCGTGAGAAGTGCCTTCGGTTCTGTTCGAGCCCGGAACAGACTTGTATGGTTGTGTGTGACGTTACAAATTGAGATATAAAGCTGATTTCTTTCAAATACATATCTGTTGGTGGCGGAGAATTTATTCTCTTAGCTTAACACCCTTCTCTGAGACGTACGAGCTTAGAGGTTATGTAGTTGAAATTTATCAGCGATATACTACCAATTTGGTAACGTGGCATGATAAGTGTTGCTGTGAAATGATCATTGTTTGATCATTTGTGATAGGATCAATTGTTTGATCATTTATCTTTGTGATCATTACTTTGATCATTTGTTTGACCCGAAGCATGGCTTTGTGACAAAGCGTAGCTTTGTGGACGAGACTTCGTCGGACCTCACACCCCGGAATGGTCAAAACAGGAAAGATGCAGCAAGGTTATTAGGGGATCGCGCCCCCTTAGTGTATGTCATTCCTTCTGGATAGAGGTGGTATCATGGTATGGAGCCCAGATACTTAACCTATGTGGTTGCTGCAAATTTATTACTTTGTGGTTGTTGGAAATCGAGGATCCTCGGATATAGATCGGTTACGATCGGGGGATGACATATTCGTGTCAGTAGTTACCCAGTTAGGGGTAACCCGGCCTTGTGTTGGCAGAGATCTAACCGTAATGTTAGGTTATTTCTCGGGTCGTCTATTCCAGGGGCGTACCTATGTGGCAATGGGAAGTTCCTTGGCCTGACCATTTGTTGGAAATCCAAAGAAACAATACGAGCCTTGTACGGTTTTAGTTGTAGAACCTGCCATTTAATATGGTAGCTATAGTAAGCATACTATAATGGTACCTATGCTGGCTAAGATTTATATTCTACTTTCGAAATGTTTTCTACACTATGCACTAATAATAATATCAAAAAGGTTTTGATTTTGCGTAGTAAGCATCTTTGACTATCATAAGAAGAAATCTCCTCCAATTCTGCGTTTGCATTGTGTGTGTGGCGGGAGGTCTTATGGTAGTTTCATTTTCTAAAAGCATTTCGAAATTGACTTTAAAATCTTCCTGTTGTTTGTTTTAAAAATAACTGTTTTACGATCTCACACCAGTCACCATGACTGACTCGGAGTTTATTGTTTCCCTTCTAAACTCTGGGTGCCCACCAATTTCCACACGGGCAGCCTAGAGTTATGTTATCAGGATATTCTGGATATTCTGGAGCTTTGGAAGCAAGCTGGATGGCGAGACGTAGTATTTGTACCTGATATAATTTATTCCGCTGTGTATTCTGTATGAGGACAAGTTTATAAAACTGTCCAGTGTTGTATTGAGTTGTATATTGACTCTGATTGATGTATGTATAAACTGATATAGTTCTTTGTTTTAAAAGACTAGTGATTATCTATTATATTTTTGTTCCGCTGCGAATGTGAGATTCTGATATTGTTTCTGTTTCTGTTGTTGTTCTGTTGTTCTTTTTCTCTTTTCTTATATCTTTTCTTCTACCCCTTCTTTCTTAAACCCTAAGAATTCGGTTTTCCGGCATTCGTTTGCTCGGCAGTTAATACAGTGGACGTATCGATGTCGATATTCGGAAGTCGAAGAATCGGGTCCTTACAAAGTTAAATACTTAAGATAAATGTTTAAATAGTTTAAAACTTATTCTAGCTTTAGATTAGATTTAAATTTATTAACAAAAAGATTTGTTTTATTTTCTTTTTAAGTATAGCTTGTTAAAAATATGGTTTAAAGATATATATAAGTTTTCAATGCAATTTTGTCAAATGATATTTTAGTATATATTATAAAATAAGTAGTTATAGTAAGAAGATAATTTCTTTTATAAATCATTTCTAATTGTTAAATGTGTTATTTTTTTAAATAATATTAATAAATAAAAATGTACATATAGGAATACAAGATTTTAAGTGATAAGTTAGACATAGAATAAAACAAATATACATAAGTTAAATTTTATAGTTTTGTAAATTATAAGACAAATACACTATAAATATCTAAACAACATTCATTTACATTACATTATCAAACCAGAAATCTGCATAGGCAAGTGAACAAAAGAAAATAACATTCAATTACATTTCAAAATATAAAACAAGGAAATAAAATACATAAGAAGATTTCCAGCCTCCAAATAAAAATCTGCATAGTCAAATAACTTGTTAGAAAAGCTTGCATAGGATAAGTATGAAAACAAATGGTTCGAATATGATATAGGCATGTAGACTTGAGAATAGATATGTAGGCTGGTAAGGAAAATAAACACATTAAGGACAGTAGCATTTAATGCTAGCTAATGCAAATATCTTCTCTAGTACATGAACACACGATTTCAGCCACCAAGATAAGAAATGATCTCTGATAATTGTACAAAGTATACACTGTGTTGAAATATAATAATGAACCCTTGTAGCTTGTTATAAACATCACCCTGTAAACTACTTTCCCCATATCATCTTTTCATTTCTATTCGAGCTAAATAAAAACTCAGATAAAACTTCATTTAAAATCCTAAACCAACATTCAACAACAACAAGCAACTCAATACAACAGAGAAGCAAGAGGAAAGGTTTCAGCTTGAAAATTTGAAGCCTGTTGCTAAGCAAAAGCATACACAAGTTTAAAGTTCAAGCTATTTTCAAAACAGTTGTGCTCTGTCCATCTCTTTAAACCTGTGAGTAACATTTTATTTAAAAATATAACTTAAGTAATATGGAGCATGCTTTCTCTGTGATAATATGTATTTGGTATATATGTGATTGTGCAAATCTGTATATATGTACACTTAATACTCTGTTGCCTGTTGCTTATTTTTTTAAGGCAGATATGTAAACCATTCATCTCTTGATCTAACAACTAGTTGAACGTAGGATGTAGACAAATATTGTTTGTTTGGTTATAATCTAAGCGTTAAAAATTTATTAAGGTTGATACAACATATAATTGCCTCTGGTAAATCAAGAAACTTAAATACAACTTTAAATATGTTTAAAACAAATTTCTTGTTTTAAGTATTCAGGTGTACAAAGTGAAACTACATACAAAAACACGATTTTTAAAACAAGATTTATAATTTTTAGAGCTAGGAACAGAGAGCAGTTTTGGTTCGTCTGATTTTGGCTTTTTGGGTTGCCGTGGATGATCTCGTCGACAGGAGGAGTCGAGTTTCCTCCTGGAGGTGGAGGAGTGATCGGGGAAGCTCGGAAAAATGGTGGAGTGGTGGTCAGGTGAACGTGGAGGCGACGGCGATGATTTCTTGTTCGTAAACCTAGTTTTGAGGCATTGTGGTTTTTCGATTCGTACGGCGTCATCATACGATCGAGTGTCGCGTGCTTTTGGGTTTTGGTAGAGGGGAGGTAGACGAGGCTGTGGCCGGTGGTGGTGGTCCTCTGGTGGTCGGAATTTGGGAAGAGGCGAACTTCCAAGTTTCTGTGTTGGGTTATGGTTGCGTTCTAGGTTGTGGAATCGAGCTCGTTTTCGATTTTTGATGATGGTCGAAGTTCAGATGGTAGGGAGATTGGTCAGTGGGTGGTAGCTAGTCTGTTCATGGATGAGGCGGCGCCGGTGACGATCGATGGCTCCGTGCACGTGCACGGAGCAATTATCTGATGTTGGTTGTGTCTGTGTTTTTTTATTGGGGAAGAAGCGGGTTTTCTAGTTTGTCTCGAGTGCGTGCTCGAGTAAATTTCGTTTTTGCTCGAGAAATATCGTAGGGGGAACTCGGGTAGTTTTGTTTCAAAGTTTTTAACAGTACCCAGTTTAACAGTTTTTAGATTGTTGGTTTTTAAATTAAAACCAAGGTTAAACTGAGTCTAATTAAATGTTTAAATTCCAGCTTTTTGAAATAAAGAGAAAGTTTATAAATTTAAATACTTTAAATAAGTTAAATATTTTGAACTTAAGGGGATTTGATTTAAAATCCCTTCATAACAAAAGATTTTCTTTAAATTGTAATTTAAGGGTTTTAAAAGTTAGTTTTTATAAATAGATTTGAAGTTCAATTAGTGTTCGTTTAAACTTGAAATTTAAAATGAAAGTTCAAAGAAAAGTGAAATAGATGTTTTCAAACATATTGAAAGTGAAAATTTAATCAATAATGAAAAAATGAGTTTACTCTAAGTAATAAAGATTAAGGATTAAATTCATTAACCATTAAGATAATTGGAATGATAATTGATAATTTGTATTGATTAAATTAGTAATTATAAGTTTAAATGTATTAATTTAAGTTTAGATAATAGAATAAGTAATTAATATGAAATTAAGAATCACAGATTAGACTTCAATTAAATTAATGAATGGTTAATTGAACTTATAATTAATAATGATTAATGTAAGTTAATTATTTTAGAAAAGTAATTAAATAAATGTTAATAAAGGTCATTAAATAGATTATTTTATAATTAATTAATGTAATTGATTTTTTAGAATTAATTAGATTGAATTATTTAATAATAATCATTGTAATTGTTTAAGTGTAATTACTTAATGGGAAGTAATTAAGGAATTAATTACTCATTTTAATTAATTGAGTAATTTGATTAATTTGAGTTAATTAATTTAGTTTAATTAATTTGGATTAATCACTTGATGATTTGGAGGTATAATTACTTAGGAAAGTAATTGATGAATAATTACTGGATGTAATTAATTGGATGATGTTTTATTAATAAAGTAATTTGAGTATAATTACTTTGTATAATTAATCAAAGGATTAATTAGAGATAATTAATTATGGAGTAATTAAATTATTTAATGAAGTGATTAAGGGTAGTTAATTACTGAATGGGGTTAATCAAAGGTGATTAATAATGTGGTTTAATTAAAGATTAATTACTTGATGTAATTTAATAGTAAATGTAATTAGAGATCATTAATTATTATAATTAATGCTGAAATTTAGAATGGATTTATTTGGAAATAATAAAATTTAGAATGGATTAATTTATGTAATTAATTAAGTAATTTAAATAATTTTAGTTAATTAATAAATGAAGTGATGTAAAGGTTAATTCCTACATTTGGTTAAAGATAATTAATTTGTGAAAATAATTAAAGGATAAATACTTAAATGTAATTAAAGATAATTAATCAGGGATGATTAATTAAAATGAATAATTGGATGATGATTAATTAATTGATTGATAATTAATTAATAGTAATATAAGCAAGTTTAATAATAGTGAAGTAATTAATTTAATTTACTTTAAATTAATTAAAGATAAGGTAATTAATTTAATTCATTTTAAATTAATTATAAAATGGTGTGATTATTAATCCTTGTTTATATATGATGGATGATATTGATTCCCTTGAATGGTTTGAAATCTCAGATATGAGTTAAATAATGTTGTGTGATATGGATGCTTTGATTGAAGTGTGATGATAATATAGATTATCTATTTATGCTGATATGTGAATTATCTATCTGTGTTGATATAGATAATAAATTGAAATTATTTTAAAACTTAAAACAACTTGGACCTAAAAGATGGCGTTTTGGATTTCGATGAGACCGGGATCGGATCTTTCCATATTTGGGGGGTCCGAAAACCACATCGATCCAATTAAACGTTAGGTCGTGAATCTCAAGTGAAGATGAAGATTCAGAGTGCAAGGGTTATTGTGGTTATCTCTGAGGGTGATTCCAAAATGAGTGTAACGAGATAATGCCTTCGATTTCGTTCGAACCCGGAACGAACTTGTATGGATTGAATGCTTTCAGAACATCGTCAGGTGGGCGATGAGCATTCTAAGAGATGTGTTCTCTAAAGGTAATCGTAGCCTTAAGCCTCATCAACCGGGAATGGCTAAAACAGGGGAGGTGCAGCAAGGCTTCATGGGTAGCACCCACTAAGAGCGAGATATACCCCTGTCTAGAGGTCCCTTTTTATTCGGCTTAGTGGCAGTTGGAATTGCACACCGACTGCGGGGTTGTTTCGTTTGGGACTGTCCAGTAAGGGATGGTTCCGGCTTTGTGTTGCAGGGGAGCGGGCGTACTCCTCGATATGCTGATCTAGGCCAGGTACTGTGACGGGCGGTACCCCAGTAGCCCTGCCATTGTATGGAATCCAATCTCCAATAAGTGCCGTACGTATTAGTTGTGCCCAACTATGTTGGAACGTGAGATGTAAGCATTCCAGCTATTTCTGTATTTTACTTGAAAACCCTAGACCCTATTATAATATAACTGGATTTCCTATCAAATGTTTGGTTAGCGTAAGGTAAAAACTTACCCATGTTTATGTGTGGGGAGTCTTACGTGATACCTTTTGTTTCAAAAGATTTTCAAAGTTAAGCAACTTTAACCTGTTACTCATACCAGACCCATGTCTGACCTGGAGTTTATTTTTGTTTTTCTTAAACTCTCGGGTACTCAAATTTTTACGAGTAGCCAAGGGATTCAGGTTAGCTTTGACAATTTATGGAGGAGCAATGGAGCAGGAGGCTTCAGCATTATAGATATGTATAGTGTTCCGCTGTGTTGGTATCTCTGTGTAGTTTCTCTGTGTAGTATTGAGATGTATCGAGTTGTATTAACTGGACAGGTGTTTATAACTGTCTGGTATGTGTTGTATTATCTGTGTAACTCTGATGTATATGATACTATGTAATCTCTTATGTGATATATTATATTTCATTCGTTCCGCTGTTGAGATTCTGATGTTGTTTTCTTCTTTCTTCTCTATCTTTTCTATTTCTCATCCTTTTCTTTCTTAAAGATGATACGACTTTCTGGGCGTAGAAGGTCGGGTCGTCTCAGTTTTGAATCGAATAAAAAGAAAATCTTTCCAAATTCTATGAATATACTTATACCATTGAGATAAGTATATAGATATTTCTGAGTATTGAAATATAGAGATTTGCGAATATACCTTTGTAAAGGTGTTTATACACAAGTAATTTACAAAGTGGGTTTTATTTATGAAGATTTACACAAGTATTTGTATATACACACACACACACACACACACACACCTCCCTAATAGTTAGATCAGATTTGATAAAATATTATTAGTGCCATATTTGGAATGTATTTCGTCCCGGCGCTAGGTATCCTCTTACTATGTCCAGGTAATAGGCAATGAGCATAAGGGGAAGGCGAGGCAGAGAAGCTAGTAGCACGACAACCACTAATGGTAGAACCCCTAATGTTGGAGGTGGCAGAGTGGTCGTTGAGGCCGTAGCTCTAGTACAGCCTCGAGTAAACTTCGTAACTCTGTGCAAGGACTTTACAAATCTTGGAGGAAGATCCTTTAAGGGTATTGAGTCTATTATCAGGTGCAAGCATGGTTATGCTCTTGTGAGAGAATTTTCAAGGGTTTGCGTCTTTCTGATGAACAGAAGCGAGTCTTGGCATTATGGCAGTTACAGGAAGGGGCGGCCGCGTGGTGGGACTCAGTCACGGTGGATGTCCCCGAGGATGAATTTTCATGGAGTAAATTCAAAGAGGTGTTTGAGGAGCAGTTAATGCCGATGCGGGTAGGACCCGATTGTATAGGAGTTTCCTTGATCTCAAGCAAGAAGACATGTCTGTGGCTGAGTACGAAACGAAGTTCAATGAGTTATCCCATTATGGCCCTAGACTCATAGACACTCCTCTTAAGAAAAATGAAATGTTTGTGTTAGGTATGAGGGAAAAATTTCACGAGAGGATGATCGTTCATCTCAAGGGATCGTTTGTAGATCTTGTGTATATGACTTTGAGGAATGAAGAACTTTTGGAAAAGAAACCCTCAACAGCAGTTGCAACACAAAGTGGGGTGCTACAAATTAGAATAAGAGAAAGTTTAACCCGGACTGGAAGACACAAGGGAAGGGAAAACAAGGAGGCAAGCATGCGAACAGGGAATGTTATAATTGCAAACAGAAAGGTCATATTGCCAGATTTTATCTGAGAAGTGAAGTCCTGAAACAGCAAAGCGGACCTATTTCTCAAATGGTTCAGAAGACTCCGTGCTTCAATTGCCATCAACCTGGGCACATGGTAAAGGACTGCCCACTCCTACAGAAGGCGCAGTTAAACAAGGTGTTTGCCATCCAAAATGAACCATCAGCTTCAACAGACAGGAAGGGTAAACACGTCCTCGAAGGTACTTTGCTTATACATGGTGTTTATGTTAAAGTATTATTTGATTCTGGTGCTTCTCTTAGCTTTATTTCTTTGGAAACGGTAGTGAAATTTCACCTTATCCCTAGTATCGTAGACAATTCTATTTGCGTCTCTAATCCAATAGGGGGAGTGACCCAACTGAATATGATTTGTGAAGGCTTGCGAATTACTTATCTTTCCCATAGCTTTTCGTGTGATCCCTATGTATTAGATTTTAAAGGATTTGACGTTATACTTGGAATGGATTGGTTAACCAAATATAAAGCTTTTCTCGACTGTGAGGAGAGAAACGTATCTTTGGTAACCGAGTTGGGGAGGATTGCAAGGGTAAAATGTGATAGCCCCGAAATTTATATGTGTAGTCTTTTGCATGTGCTCGAAGCAGCCCAAGAAGGATTAGGATCCATTGAAGTTGTTAAAAACTTCCCGGACGTTTTTGAAGATGTTAAGGGTTTACCCCCGCATCGAGAGATCGAATTTCGTATAGATTTAATTCCAGGAGCAAGACTTGTAGTCCAACCAAAAAGGAGAATGGCTCCAAAGGAAAAGGAAGAGTTGGTGAGTCAAACACAGGATTTGTTGAGGAGAGGATTGATTAGACCCAGTCGTTCGAGCTGGGGGTCCGCTGTAGTGTTTGCAGCCAAGTCGGATGGGTCGTTAAGATTATGTGTAGACTATAGGGAGTTAAATAAGCTGACCATTAGGAATAAGTATCCCTTACCTCGCATCAACGATCTTTTTGACCAGCTTCATGGGGCTACCGTATTCTTACAAATGGATTTAGCTTCAGGATTTCACCAACTAAGGGTTGCTAAAGATAGTATACCCTTAACTGCATTTAGTGGGCCTAACTGTTTCTTTGAATGGCTGGTTATGCCTTTTGGGCTAACCAATGCACCGGCTTATTTTGTTGATCTAATGAACCGTGTCTTCCATGATGTTCTGAACAAGTTCATACTAGTGTTCATCGACGACATTCTTATCTACTCTAAATCAGAGGAGGAGCATAGACATCATCTGGAGGTGGTATTGGAAACCTTGAGAAGGCATGTCCTAAGGGCGAAGTTTTCAAAGTGCCATTTTTGGCAATCGGAAGTAAAAATTTTAGGGCACATTGTATCGGGAGATGTTATTTCAGTGGACCCAAAGAAGGTGATGGATGTTCAGGAGTGGAAGCAACCACGAACTCCTACGGAGGTTCACAGTTTCCTTGGTTTGGAAGGATACTATAGGAGATTTATTCAGGATTATTCTAAGATTTCCTCCCATTTGACCAAGCTGACTAAGAAGGGAGAGAAATTTGAATGGACTCCAAAGTGTGAAGAAGTGTTTCAAGAATTGAAGGTGAGATTAACTAGTGCACCCATTTTGGCTGTTCCAGACGGAAACAGTGAATTCGCAGTGTATACAGATGCTTGTGGAGTGGGGCTAGGAGCTATTTTGATGCAGCACGGTAGAGTGATTGCGTATGCGAGCAGGCAGTTGAAGCCTCATGAGAAAAACTATGCTACACGTGATCTGGAATTGCTGGCTGTCGTCTTTGCACTAAAAATGTGGAGGCACTACCTGTTGGGTAAGGATCTTTCTATTTCTTGTTTAGTTCTTGTTAACCCTTAGAGATTTAAAAGTGAACTTATTTCTTATCTTAGGTGAAAATTTCAAGCTCTTCATGGATCATAAACCCTTGAAGTATCTTTTCACCCAGAAGGATCTGAACTTGAGACAGTAATAACATCGTGAATGTGTCACAAACTCTCAGATAGGAACCCGAAAATGTTAACAGTGCATCCAATACCACACGTTCTCACTTATCGGTTTACTAACCACTAGTCAATGCCACACTAGAAAACAAATCATCCAAATCACAATAATTGCCAACCCAAAGGTCAATAGCTTCAAACGAACAAGTCCGGAATTAACCAAAGAAGAAAACGCACGTGTCCCGTACCACGTGTTTTATAAATCATTTAATTCTCTTCCTTATATGCTCGAAGAGTGCAAAAACGTGTATTTTATATAGAAAATAATTTGTTTGAGAAAACTAGTTTTTAAAACAATTTTCGAAATTGTTTTGGAAAACAAACCTTTGAAATTCTCTTATTATAGAGAATGTATAATTTTAATAGCTTTAAAATAATTTATAAATATTATAAATTATTTATTTCAAAAGCCATTTTATTTTTAAAAATCATTTCAAAATTATTTAGAAAAAACCCGTGTTTGAAATCAAGGATAATCATCAAAAATACCAAAAACCAACATTCGAAATCATCTCAAAAACAATTCAATTTGAATCAAAAATTCACTAAAATTTTGGCTTGCCTATTGATAGGCTCCATGGCCTTCAAAACCATCCCAAATTATCACAAATCCAAGTTGCAAAAAGTCAGGAATCAAGTTGATAAGCAAAAACTGTGCAAAAGGGGAGCAATAGAGTCGACCTGTGCATTTTTCACTGCCCAAGTCGACCCATAGGTCGACCTATGCCCCTGAGAGCAGGGTCGACCTGTAGCACGCAACTGCTATAGGCATTTCTGCCTCGCTCGAACCCAATTTTGAGTGATTGTTTGAAATACTTTCTGGATGAATTTGCACACGAAAATTTACATGCATAAACTACGACATACTGGCTAAAATCCGGAATAATTCCGGCAACATTTCGTGATAAGAATTGGAAGATAAGATCACACAAAGAAGCAAGCAGAAACAGATTTTTACTGTAAACTAAAAAGCAAGAAAATTTTGTTACAGTCAACGATTTCTTTGCAATTTTCAGCCTGCATCTCATTGCTTCGGCTAGATAATGTGAGTTTAGCACTCACCTTTGCAAATTGAAGACCGAACTTGAGCAAATTTGGAGAAAGTTGAAGGCTTTAGGCTAGAGCAAGCTTCAGCAACCTGAGAAACAACAGTATAGAAGCATGCAAAAGGAAAAACTCACATTACATACTAAACCTAATCACAAAATCAGAATTTGATGAATTAATCTCTGTTTTGGAGTGGATTACTTGAATTTAGTGCCTTTAATTTGATTATTTTTAGCAAATAAATGAAGAAATTGGTGCATTTTGCTTTAGGTTTGAAAGAGGGAAAATGTTCATCTTGTTTTTCTTTTTTTGGTTGCTAAGTTTGTACTGTACGTACTAAAAAAATGAGAAGGAAGAAACTTCTCTTTACTTTTCTAGTTAGAGTGAAAATGGGCATAGACCCAATAACATAATTAGCCTAAAAATCAAATTAACACTCTAAACACTTATACACTTATATTTACAAGATTTCAACACAATAAAATCATACAATCATATTTCTATGTTTAACAAACATTTTTACAACAAAATAAAAGATAATTTAGTTATAAAAATATTTTTATTATTAAAAACTCTTATTTTAAATTAAATACCCAATTTACACAATAATTTACATAAAATACTATTTTTAACACCAAAAATTACATAAAAATATTTTCTTGTATAATTAAATACAACAAACCATTTTAACATCATTTTTCATCCAAAAATTATTTTTAAACAGAATTTTATCTTTTTATTTATAATATATAACATATTAAATCAAATACTTCATTTAAAAATCAATAAATAACACATTTGGAAATAATTACTAGAATTATTGCATTTCACTAAAATAAAACCATGTATTGCTCATTTTTATCATAACAACCAAAATAAAGTTTTTAAAACTTTATTTCAACATTTTATATTTAAAATCCATTATTAATTCAAAATAAACAATTTTAAATCTCCAATTTATTTTATTTCACAATATTAAATTATAACCACCGTTATAATTTAATATTACTGGTAATCACCAAAACCAGGGTTGTTACATAAATATTCTAATTTTAATAACTAAAATTCTAGGTCGTTACAAAATATATGCATAATATAATAATAATATATGTGTGTGCGTGCGCGTATGTATGTATATGCTAATAAAATACTCAAAAATATTTCGATAAACATGAAAGACCGGATTGTGTGCATGGCTCAGTGTGTGTGTGTGTATTAATTTTAAAATATATTTCATTTGGATATTCATTCGAAAATTATTTCATTATGTGATTTTATTTTGAATTTTAAATTTCTAGTAAATCCTAAATGATATTTTATGCTTTGAAATTTTTTTCCATAATTTTTATTTAAAAATAATTTTAAAACTATTTTTCTTTTTTAGACTGCAAATTTAAAATTGATTTAAATATAAAAATTAATTCTTTTAATATTTTTGTCGAGAGTTTCTTTACCAAAAAAGTTATTTTATAAAATATAATTTTCATAATATATTTGAATTAATATAATTAATTTACGTAATAAATCAATTTAAATAATGTTCAAAAATAATATATATATATAATATTTTATCATTGCCGAAAATTATCATACCCTTAATTCTTTACATATGAATTTATGTGACCATACTTAACTAAGGTATGATGTTATAATTAATTATAAACTATATTTATATATTTAAATAATATATAACAATTCAATAAAGTAAAAAAATTGGTTTGTTTTATTACAGAACCGTATTGACCAGGGTTATTTATGATAATTTTTTTAATATGTACATACATATAACCAAACAATTTTGTGACAATATAACATATCGGAATTGTCACCTAACTAATCAACAGGTAATATATATATAATAAACATTATAATTAAGCACAAATAATTATATTATGATTAAAATTATACCATACTTCTAATGCCTTGAAGTACACCTTGAAATGATAATATCTGCCCTTTGAAACCATTTCTGATTCAACAAAGTGCTAGTCTTTGAACCATTGACCACCAACTATCAGATAGAAGATAACTTGATTTGATTTGAACTCTAAAAGAATGGAGAAGGGAGTGGGAGTTTCGATGAGTAAGAGACCAGATTTGGAGGCTTAAAAAGATCTCAATCATACTAGGATAGAGATGCTTATATAGTGTGTGGAAAGGAGAGAACTATGGATCTTATCTCTTACTCCCTACCCTTTAATCTCATCCATCCAAAATTAAACCACTTTCCTCATAATTTGAGCCACCTCTAACCTATGTTGCTACTGAATTTACTAGCCCCTATCATGGGCTTCAGATCCATTTAAAGCTCGAATGAATATTTTGCATTTTAAATCTAATTTATAATACTTATCGATATCGTATATCGATTAATGTATTTATAAATTTTATAAATACATTTAATATTAATTTACCAAATCAAAATCAAATTTATAAATAATATTTCATAAATATTATTTAATTTAATCAATTTATAGCAATTCTAAATTAATCAAGTCATTTGGTTAAAGGAGAATTCATCGTTTTGGTTGTGTGACTTATCAGGTGTAAATTTGGTCAGCGATTAATATCGAATTATTCGAATATTAACATTCACACGTCACTTAGCAGGTGGTGCGACATGTTGACAAAATTTATCACTTACTTGGTTTTGGTAAAATTCAATTTTACTTTGTTAAGAGTTACCCAGTTTATAACTTTTATTTACACCAATTCTCTTCATCAAAACTATATTACTTTGAACTTATGGAATTTGCTCATGGTCAAAATTCCAATATCGTTCATATTCAACTCTATAGTCCAAACACAAAGTATTTGGTTCAATAATAATTATTATTATACTAAAGTACTTTAGCCATAGATTTTGACTTTGAGTCGACTTTTGTTGATCGCGATACTAACCTCATATAATTGAGGAGACAAATCCTCTCTTGAATACGTTTCACTTCCAATGCTTTCACTCGACCCAACTATAGTCATTCGATGGACGCTGTATCATGATTTAACTATAACAAAACGGAGCTTCCATATTGAAGATCAACAATATTCTCAAGTCAAGAGAACTGCGTAATTTTTTCACATCGATATTTTCTAGTTGACCTTAGTTATATTAACCAATAGAAACTATCGAGTGAGTCATTCCATAGTTTTCCAATAACTATTAGTATGTAACCCCTTGGTGCCTACAACATCTGTAAGTAATACACTGCCCAACATTTGGAGAGCGTTACATACTGTAGTCTCAAGGGATATATAGATATTCAGTCTCGATAGATCTTGACTGGAAATATTTAAAATGGTATATTTATTTTCATTTGACAAATTACTCATGGTTGCAACATTTTTAACTACTATTACAAAACATACAATTTATGGATTTTCTATTAAATATACTTATTAAATTAATTAGTTAGTATAACACATGATATCAAGTATATAATAGAAAGAAAACACTTTTTATTTTGAACAAGATTGGTTATCGAGTTAGATATATGTAATAAATAACATAATTGCACCTAGGGCACAACCTTAACTCTATCACTGCATCCTCACATAACTGCTAAATACACATACACAACATTCGAACAATACTAGTAGTGAAATCATTACTTCATCTATGGATGCTAGGGTAAAGCAACTCAAAAGTGGATGGTGTCTCACCTAAGCATCCAATAACTTGAACCATTGTACAATCCCTCATTTGAACTAAGAACATCAAAATCAGGTGATGTCTTTACTTAGTGAATGTAACAGTACTCCTCTAATCTTAGTCCATCTTAAGTGGTATCACTTCACATATGATATCACTTCTCCATACACCCATTAATCATGGTACCATTTTCTCAATTTACAAGAGATTTAAATATCCTATCCTAAGTTCTATACCATACAAATAAACATACACCCAAACCAAACAACCATATTCTATTTGATTATTCAAACATAGCAAACCTAAACTAAGTGAAATCCTAACCTAAGAACATGATAGTGTTTAAGTGATTGACTATGTAATACTTCGTTCATGTGCACCTGGTATACAACATAATAAATTAGGTACCCATAAATCGCTATTTCAAAATAACCTCCTTGAATAGATAGCCTCCCTTCAATCCAAGTGATAATTGAATAGAATCTGCCTATTCCCTTCCCAAAATCACAACGAGATCTTCAAATCTCATATTTCCATGAAAGCCGCCTCCTTTTTTTCATGCGTGCGAATCAAAACATCTTTTCCTTGACTCTCCCAATTACTACTCATTTAACTTGAATTCCTTCATTTCACAACATCGATAATACATTCTCATATAAACTTGATTAACTTAGGTCGTAAGACTTTCTATATATCCATAAATTAAACTCCGATACTTCCTTTCATCACAACACAAAAATAGTGCTTCTTTTCCTCAAATCTTCTCATCATCAGAATCCTTCTTATAAATTTCTATCATCAAATCTGAAATACCTTTTAAGGTCAATTTCAATTATTCCTATATAAACCCACTAAATATATCATTTCGAAATATCACTTCTCACCATTTACTTTTACCATAATATGGTTGAGATAACTCAATATGGGGTGGCGCCTTGCCATATTAATCCAATAGATATAGCATCCAACTGTTCTAGATAACATCATACTCCCAAAACTACACCTATGAATATCAAAAGTGGACAGTCCTCTATCATCTAAAATCCATGTCACACCCAAGTAGTAAAACATTCTCTAATACAGTAAACTCTACTTTTCTTAGTCCAAATCCAAAACAATGTAATTGCAGTTGCAGCGAGAAATCAAGTGCCAACACCCGATGATTATCATCGCCAAACACATATAATAAGATGTCAACCTACTTCCCTTTCAAACCAAAACAAACATGTATTGTGTAATGTTACCCGCAACATTGGATCAATGACACCCATGCATAACCCAATTAAATCATCTACCTTCATCAGCGATATCAAACAACAAATCATCTAAATATAACTCGCCTCCATCTTCCATCATTACCACAATGATACTGGATGAAAGAATGAAAACACCTACAATCCCAAAATTTAAACCATGGATCGATGACCTAGTCGGATCTCATAGAAATACTATTGAGTCATCTGGGCCCTACATAAATAATAGACTCTAAGCTCTTTGTATAATTTGCAAACCATGCCTTATAAGATTTTTTAGCCGATTGGTTTGTGGGATCCAACCAACTGAAATTCGAATACCACATATGCTTCTTACACTAACTAGCTTTTTTAATGAAATCCTACTTAACTATATCTTCAAAAATTCCTTATATTGAATAAGTATAACTTTGGTATAATTTCCTTCTTGCAAACTTTTAACCCAAGTATTTTGTTGTTCGATTAACATCTGTTTCCTACAACGTTTTCAACAAAATAATTTAAATTTACTTCTCTTTTTATGGTCCCAAATTTACAACCTTTCTTAGATATACATAGAATTCTTCTTATCTAACTTCTAAATCTCTACAAGATTCATAAACCCAAATGGCATGTCACAAGCTTAGTAGATTTTACCTATTTTGTGGAAGGAATATCAAAATTGAAATCTTTCTCTATAATACCATATGAGATTCCTATACTGTATAATAAATAACAACTCTTCACCATGGAAATATCGGGATCATGACTCATAATAATTTCATGCCAAGTTTGTTGCTTCTCATATAAGTCACATTCCTATCTTTATACAATACCATCCCATAAGAAGTCATTTCATTTACTTCAAGATTACTCCATACCTCCAAGAAACTTAATATATATGTGTCACTAAAGGATGCTACACCATGTAATAAATTTTCAATTTGTGGAAACCATAGTTAAATGGATCGACATGCCCAATTCGCTATTTCTCATATAAGTCCCATTCCTATCTTTATACAGTATCATCCTATAAGAAGTCATTCTGTTTACTTCAAAATCAATCCATACCTCCAAGAGACTTAATACATGTGTGCTACTAAAGGATGCTACACCATGCAAGAAATTTTCAATTTGTGGTAACCATAGTTAAATGGATCGATCCTCTGTATAGATTCGCTGCCATAATAAGATTCTACACTATGTGAGATTCACAACTTAAACCACCCACCATCATATCCCTTATCTGAAATGATAGCCCATCTCCTATCGCATCTACTCTCCACTTTCCAAAATAGACGGTGATATACTGGCACTAGAGGCCACTTCCAATGCAATCCTTTTGTTCCTTATTTGCTTCCTAGCCTATCAAAACTTTCTAAATTTAACAATTTCGAAATCACATTTCTTAATTTTAAAGTAATAGCAAAAAGGTTTACTGATCGAAAATTCATCACAATATCAAAATTTAAAACTTCCATTTGCTTTAAGATACCCATCGCTCTTCAAATATTGCTTTACTGAAACATTTCATTTACTTATAAGCCATAAAATATATTTTCTTCATCAAACATTTCATTCATTTTCATATATTTTAACTTTAACGCCAATTATATGCCTTCAATTTTAATAGTTCTATATTGGTCATCAAAATACATTTTCATTCAAAATTAAACTATGAGGATTTTCTGAAAACTCATACATCATTTCAAAATATCCTTTCATTCAATTAATAACAATTTCTTTCCATATATATATAAAAGCATTTTCAAATATATATACATATATATATATATAAGTATGCTTAATTTTGTTTTACAAACGGAAAAATTCCAATACTTTTTAAATAGTTCACTCTATATATATGAAAATTTTAATATTACATGATTACTGGCGTTATTTATATCGAACTTGAAAATCAATTTCACCTCTTTACTATAAGTATTTATAACGGTTCATAAAACCTTTAAAAATCATTTAAAACAAAATTGTAAATCGTTTTGCAAAATCCCTTAAATATTTTCAAAACCTGAAATGAACACATTATTAATTTACAAATCCTTTTATAAAATAGATATCATAACCCTAATTCCCAAGACTAACCCCCTTTTTAACAAATACCTTAAAAGTATTCATTTCTAAGAAAAATTCCATTCCCAAAACTTAATTCTTCTACAAACTTCGGCATCTCTTTATCCGGTATGTCCATCAAATTAAATCCAACAGATTGAAAATTTTCTCACACGTGCCTAGCCATGCCCACACCCTTGGATATAGTTCAATACCAACTTAGGATTTCCAATCCAAATTAGGGAAATATCTACACCACTATAGGAAATCAACAACCAGGATGGCCATATAATAATCCACTCTGTTTATAATAGGGCATGTACCGTGGAGTTAATATTGGTCTAGCTCATCGCTTACAGATAGCGATGGAACCAAACGAGAATGTTCACACAAGAATATCCCTAGCATCAACGCTAGTATCAATTACAGTTCTAGTTTCAATCCCACCGGAATTCATCTTTGTTCTGGTTTCTATCTCCATTATCTTACCCATCCTCTGCCATCAATATATAATTGGGATTCATTAGCAACTCCCTAATAGATGGTTAACTCGACCAAAAATAACTACATACATATTTGACTTATAATATATATACACACACCTATAAAAATACATGTATACTTTCTTAATACATCCTATTCTTTAATTTAAGGAATATTTTCCTCTAATGCAAATGTAACAACCCATCTTTTTCAACCCTTGGTTTCAATGCCCGAATCGATGTTAACACATCTAGAACCAAAAAGGATGAATAGTTGGTATATGATAACAAGAAACAAATACATTTCTAACTAATAAAATTTTAGATCACATAGAGGAAGGAAATAAAATATAATATCAATTAACCATCATTTGTTAACTAATCAAACTCTATCAATTTACATCACATTATATATATGTACATATCTAATCAAATACCAACACATACTATATAAGTCATACCATGTCATATGTTTACAATGTACATATATATAGCAAGGTCCTTGTCTCATGCTCCATCATGTTTCCAAGGCTCCATCAACCTAATGGTATAAATAAGAGGGAAAAAATGAGAGTGGGTCAAACATAAGTCTGAGCGAGTGAGTCATACCTACTCCACATATACTATAAAGATACTACTATAACATGATAAGTGTTTAATGCATCTGTCTCCTCGTTCTACCTCGTATGCTATAGGTCATAAACTTAACTAATAGTTCACGTCCACTGTCTGCGGTATAAAATCGTACCATCAACCTATTACATATTAGACTCACGTCCTGGACCCGCCTCATATGCTACAAGACTTCTTAACGTCCACATCTCATACATACTAGACTCGCATTCTGGACCCATCTTATACGCTATAGGATCTCTTAACGTCCGCCCCTTAATAACAAATTGGTTTACGACCTAGATCCCGCCCTTATGTGCTATAAGATCGCTTAGTGTCCCCACCTCTTTAAACCTGCATCATGCACTACAAGAGAGCATACTTCTTGCACTCACTTACTTGCGATATAGGATCGTTTGAGCCTCCTACTTGTGCTACGTTACCGTTCACATTCGCTCCATCGCTAAATAAATATCCAAATCAAATCTCATACAACGATCACAACCATTATATTCTGCCATAGCTTAGTAGCACTAAAATCACTTTCCGAACAGTTCCAAGATGCTTCATAAAACCCAACAAACAAAACAACACTCAACACAGTTCGGTCTGGTTGGGTCTAGATTCAACCTGCTTACCGACAAATAACCCGTCGATCGGTTACATGGTTGGAATGTTTTCCAATCGCATCGTTTCACGAATCTGTTGTCCGTTCTACCTCCAATTGATTGCTATCTGTCCTTGACACCTAGTACTACATTACTAGTATGATTTTAAGTCCAAACTTCACTAGATCATATGTTATATCCATCAAATTCAAGGAAAATGTTATTAGTTTGATTTTGGTTTACTGATCACAAATTTTGTGCACCGTTCATCCACTCCCTCACTAACCCTATTTTAAATCCGATTTAAGTGTATGAATTTATTATTTACCCAATTTTAGATTGCTAATCTCTTAATTAGCATTATCAACGCATTCTATCGAGAGAAAAGCAAGAATCACTCACCAAAATTTTCGATTGAAGATGGACACTGCCTTTATTGTATTGCTCATTTTGTGCCCAGGAACCTTTATATTTTATATCAAATCTTCCAAATCGTAATTCTCATCCCGACGGTCGTTTCGCTGGATGGATCATTGAACTTCATAAAGAAACGTGGAAGATATGTCATAGTGGGAAATGGTTACGAGATTCCATTATCATCTCTTGCTGTCCGGGCCTGATGTAGTGTCATCCCTTTGGATTCCACCTCCAAACTCATATGTATGCGTGGACTCTCTGTCGGCATCGATTTGCCATTGGTTTGGTGTAAATCCGTTAAGAAACGGATGAGATATGGTATCTTGACGTTTTGGAGAGAAGAGGTAAACGAGGAAGAGAAATGAAACAATGGATTTAAAATGAATTGGAAAACTGAATTGTACTATAGAATTCTTATTTACAGAGGAATGGAAATCCAACGGTTAAAATGAATTTGGAAACTGAATTGTACGTACAGAATTCTTATTTACAGAGGGAGGGAAATTCAACGACTATTTTGAAATTCAAAAATTCAAATCCAAACATTTGGCGCGAAATCAACTGATTACTAAGTTGTTTGTATCTCCCATAAATGACCTTCAAACCCAACAAATAAATATACGACGCAAAACAGAAAAAAGAACCGATCACAGTGACATAGGTCCCATCATCAAATTCTAATATTGAAAAAATGACTATTTTGTCCTTTCAATATTTTAGTTAATTAATTCATCTCTTTAAATATATTATTATGTTTTATGGGGTATCACAGCTGCATGCATGGATGTGTGTTAATTTATGCATAGCTCCCCTTCTCAATACAAAAACCATTTGAGTGTATATACTATTAAAAAATACTTTTGCGAGACTTATACAGATCTTTTACTTTCTTCAAAAATAACTTGGACATCAACATTTCTTCTTTCCTTTCAATCTCTCCTCTTTTCTAGAAAAAAAGTCAATGAGTCCAAAACAAAATACCAAAAGGAACTGTTAAAAGGGACTTCATGTTTTAAGGGAATTCCACTCAACCTGAAATTGTTGTGTAGGATCAATTTTAAATACACTGTGTTGATTACTATATTACCCATGAATATCATGGGACATGAAAATAGTAGGGACCAAACAAAAAAATATTTATAAAGTACGTAAAACTAGACGCTGATGTACTAAAAATAAGAAAAGGAATTGATAAAAGTTCGTCAATTTTGAGTAATAATGTGAGGGCAAATTCTTTATTTTTTTTATTTTTACATAGGGACTCTATCTTCTGCTCATTGCACAACACTTATCAAAATTCTAAAGATATGTGCCCCTTAACAGAATATGGGTCTCATTCACAAACCTTCTAATAATAAACATCCAATTTATATCAGAATTGTCAAATAGTTATTACATTGTTAAATTATCCGTCAAGCACGTAGTATCATCAAACTGTGCAAATATTTTTGCAATATTTACAATACTCATTGTTCATCTATTTTTAAGTGTATTGCATGGGGTTGTTATAGTAACGATAATATGACTATTACTAATAATAGTAAATTTACCAGTCGCTCCATATTAATAAAGATTCTGGTTAAGGTTGCTCATTTATTGTTCCAGGTTTCTTAGAATTTGGAATGTTTTTGAGAAACACAAGAATTTAAATCGTATAAATGAAGAGATCTATTTATTGATAAAGAAAAGAAAAGAAAAGAAATATTATTAACTTGTTTTACTTGAATGCTAAACAAAAAGTATTATTAACCTCAAATAATTTATATTTAACAACTAACACATTCCGGGATAATAGCAAATTCATTATAATCATATCTTCCAACTTTTGTTGACCATTAACTTTTTACTAAAATTTGGATGTACTCGTAAGCGATGGACGTTGAATCAATCCAAAATCTAATGACATCTGAAATATATATATAATAATGGAATATGTATTAGTCGATCTGGTATTGATTAAGATAAACATGAAAAACGTGTGTTAAAAGTATAAACATAACATCCAAATTTTTATATACTCTTACTTAAAAACGAATTTACCGTTAATGGTAACCGATTTAGCAATATGTAAACCATCAATATACTAAATATACCAAAGTATTGAAAACAATAACCTAAATTTATTTTTACTCCTTGAATCGTTAGGATAATGGTTTTTCCATATCGATAACGACAATCACTACCGTAACATTAGCCTTATTATGCTAATTCTATATGTACCTTACCTGAACGTTGTCAAAGACTTCCGATGCATTTCAACCAAGTCTATTTGACACTTGTATATTAGTTTTTCTCACTGAACTGCAGTTTTAGCATCTAAACCACAAACCGACTTTTTATAGTAAAATTACGATCAAATTGTTTTGGAAATACTTTTTTATCACAAAATAACATAAATATAAACTAATATAATTTCCGCAATCCCTGTTCAGAGCAAGGATTCTACAGGTAGATGATAAGCCAAAAAGACATTTCAACAAAAAGAAGTAATCATAAATCAAAGTCTGATTATCACAGAAAGCAAAAGGACCATAGTTTCACACACGCACAGTTCAAAGACCATCGCAAATAGAAGTTCGACCAGACACATCATATGAAATAAAAGGATTAAAAAGCTTAAAGATAGATAATGGCATAAACCCAATGCCATATCCCATACGACTTCAAGCTCACTTTGCTTCCTTTTCACTAGCAAAGTTCACTGCAAAATAGACACAAGGAAAGAGTTAGAATATATACAAGAACTTTATTTATCTATTTAAGCCATTTTGAAATGTTACCAAGTTTGTAAACTAATTATATTAAACCATTATTTTGTATAGACGCTATTTAAAGTGATGTTAATGCCTTTTTTTTCTAAGATAATTGTCTTGGGGCAATTATAAATGATGTCAGTGTAATTTTTCTTGTATTGCTACTTGAACTAACACCAATACACATAACCAAATGAGCTAAGTAAAAACAAGTTTGTACTTTGAAAAAATGAACTGAAATGATCGTAAAAAAAGATCATATATACAATGCTAAATGATTACTTTGAGCAGGCAGTTATATTTCAAAAGAATAAGTAAACCAATCAATATACAACACTAAACGAATTTAATTTTTAATTACCACGACCACCATGCAGATGCAATTCAACAAGACCGTGACCAGACACAGAAACGAAAATTAAATCATCAGATTAAGCTTCAAATATTCATTTCAATAGCAAGATAAACAATTGCATAAGTTTATCAACCATTGGCCAAAAAAACATTTGGTTACCTGCTTTTGGAAGAGGAATGTAAGGTTCGCTTGGTCCGACATTGGTAGCATTGGGATTTATAATAGGACCTGTGATAATATTTAACATAAGTATTTACGCTTATTTTTTTTCTTTTAATATCGATGAATTATAGATAATTTAATGAATGAATATCTTACTCAGTTCCCCAAAATGACCAAGACTCCCACCTTCAAAGGGATTCAAGTTGGCATCCAAAGCTGAATAAGTTTCATCCAGTTTAAGATGTATTGAGATAATATGATTATTTATAGACTAAATCAATGTTGATATTTGAAAGGTACGCAATCAATAGTAATGCTATTCAATAGCTTATAATGAGATAATATGTTTAATGCAAGATATAAATTAGAACAGTGTGAGTAGCATTTTCCTAAAATTCGGTTGTAAGTAATTGTATATATAGAAAAATAAGAACACCAAAGTGAAATTAGATAGTAACAAAAAAGAAGGGAAAAACAAAAAAATATGATTGTTTGATTTTATGTGATGCTCTTTTGCGTATGTCAATGAAGAAGAAATGTTTATCCAATTGTGAATTTTAGGTTCCTATACAAAGGGTCTGGATATGATAAAAGTAAAACGGTCATATATGGATCATGTAAAAGATTATTACTTGTTTTAAATGCAATATGACATCCAAAAAAAGGAGTTCATGTTAAAATCCAGTTAAGTTTACTGTGTCTTTTAACACTTGAAACTCAATACATCATTCTAAAATTGAGTAATCCACCGTGACGCACAAATTTTTGTATATGCTAAAGCCATAATGTGAACTACAGTACCAGGGTTGTGTAAAAAGTTGTTGAAGATCAATATAATTATGACTTTCTAATAAAGAATCGCAAAAGCTAATAATCAACAACATTCATACCTTTAACACGACTGGGACCTTCGTTGTTTGAATTGTCACATGTAGTGAAGGACTTAGCTAGAAAACAAAAATCCAGAAATTAATTAGGAAAAAGTGAATTTGCATGATTAGTAACGGTAGAAATATACGAGTCTATTTGATGCAAAAAAAAAAAAAAATACTGCAACCGCTAATTTACCACTCCATTGACCTGTTCCAAATCCAGACAAGTTAAGATTAGCCAGGATAGGATTCCCTACAAAGCAACAATTTTGTGTCATAGGTTTAGCATAGAATATAAGAAAATAAGTTTACCTATTTGAATATAAGTATACCTATTTGAATTCACAAAATAAAGATTAATAAATAGGGTAAACTAAGATTTAGGTTTAGACATAGAATATACGCATAAAAATTCAAATATCATTTGATCACATACATGGGGTATTGCAGCATACCATGTTTCCCAAAATAAAAAAAAATAAAAAGATTGGTCAACCAGAGAATATAAGTATACCTATTTGAATCTGCAATTCAATTTTATTTATCCAAAACAAAATAAAGATTAAAAAATAGGGTAAATTTAAGTTTAGACGTAGAATATAAGCATAAGTATTCAAATATCATTTGATCACATACATAAAGCATTGAAGCATATAATGTTTTCCAAAATAGCTAAAAAGAAAGATTGGTCGATCATAGAACATAAGTACACCTATTTGAATCTACAATTCAATTTTATTTTTCCAAAACACAATAAAGAGGATAAATTAAGATATAGGTTTAGAGTCTTTAGACATAAAATATAAGCATAAGTATTCAAATATCATTTGATCGCATAAAAAGTGAATTGAGGCATACAATGTTTTCCAAAATAGCTAAAAAGAAATATTGGTCGATCATAGAACATAAGTATACCTATTTGAATCTAAAATTCAATTTTATTTTTCCAAAACAAAATAAAGAGGATAAATTAAGATATAGGTTTAGACATACAATATTAGCTTAAGTATTCAAATATCATTTGATCGCATAAATAGAGCACTGCATCATACAAGCATATACATGTCAAAATATGAATATCAAAAGCAACGAGCGATAATTTAAATCAATATCAGATCCAAAATTTGATCTTAACTATTTATGATTTGAAAACCTTCAACATACCATCCAAAAATAGCTAAATGAATTATTGGTCGATCATCGTACAATAAATCAAATCAAACGGTTACCAGATTTGGCTGCCATGTCATTCATAATCTTGGCTCTGACAGCTTTTTTAAACTTGTCCAGTGATTCAACCATTTTTCTCAGCTCATCAAGATTTAGATCTTCTGCATCTTCAACTCTCCTAACATCTTCATTTGCTTCGCAAAGCTCTGCAATCCTTCTTACCAACAATTTTCTCCTTCCGAGAGCCTCCTCATATTTTGAGCTAGCCTCCATAACTTTGCTATTCAGCTCTTGAATCCTCAAGAGTCGTTGTGCCTCGTACTCTTCTGTCTCATTTACACCCAAGCCACCATTCAGAAATCTGTGTATGACATGGTTGAATGAAGGGCTGCCAAAAGTAAAAGGGCACCCAGCAGGAGATTGAATCAAAATAGCAACTTTTGCACCACACATGGTTGCAATCTCATTGGCCTTTGAGAATATACCAGCTTTGCGTTTAGAAAAGCAGACTTGCCTTGCATCCTCAGACTCGATCTTCTTTATCTCAATTTTTTGTTTGCCATTACTGGATCTTCTTTTCCTCGCCATTTTTTTGATAGTGTTTCTGAAAAGAAGAAAATAGATGATATTTATAGAGGTTTAGGAAGTGAGAAAGGAGATGCCTTCTTTTTTGCATGAGCTGGAAAATTACAAGAACATTAATTAAGTGCATGGAAAACATTTTATGCAGTTTTGTACAGGTAATTTTTTGAATAAATTAATTGGCAATTTAATTCAGTCTTATCTTTCATATATATTGGTGCAATGTTTCATATATATTGGTGCAATGTAATTCAACCTGGATGTAAATTTTTGTTTGGTTTACTGGATAACCCTGACAGAAATATCCATGATGTAAGGACTGTGCAGTAAATTTCAGTTTACAGGGACAAATTCAACAAAGACAAGAAAGATGAAACAAATAGCCCGAGTTAATTTTAAGATTTAATTACTTATTAGATGGATTAGAGCATACGACAGTGGAAGGTAGTATGCCTAGGTGCAAAAACAATGATCACTGTAATATTCATCATAACCCAAATGGGATATGTAGTAACAAATAATGGCCCGAAAAATATAAGCTTTAATTGATTAATTGACTTATCTGATGGTACTTTTACAACATCCGATAAACGACAAACGGTATTGAAGCAATTTAACGACAATTATATTACCATTGTTATACTCATTGTTGCAAACAAAATGTGCCTTATATAGCATTTCCTTAACGTTGTGTAAATAGTTCCTTTACAACACTTTTCAATCATTATATCATATAAATAATGGTTAGCATTTGGTAAGGGTCATGCACACATTTTACACATCTCACAAACAATATAATAGTTATTTTATCTCATTTCTCAAAGTTATAAAAGTTACATTCGGCAACAATTTATTTATGATTTAACGTTTGCAAAACTTTACAAATATTGTCAATATAATCACCACATGATTATTTTTCTATTGGTAAACCGATATCTTCATCTAAGGAGGAATAACTTCAGAGAGCCGCATATGAAAACCATGTTTTTTTCCCCTCTATTGTGGGTGCAAGTTTGCTAAAACAATCCAGTTCTGCACCTGTAATTTCATTCCAAACATTCCCAAAATCTCAACAATACAAGATTGACGTTCAATAGACGGTAATTCTCCAGAGAAGAAAAGTCAGACTTTTTTCATGTAGCCCTCTTCCCTTCACAACTACTTCAGTATTGCCACAAATATATTGTTAAGGGTTGAGTCATTCATCATTTACAACAATGTTACATAAAAAAGTTTAATTTGTCCAAATATTTTCATCATTGCATATACTGAATAAACAAATGGCGTTTCATTAATTTTTTCTGAAATATATATATATATATATATATATATATATATATATATATATATATCAAGTATGAGTTCAGACCGAAACATCAGTATATTTTAGGCGAGGTTTCAATAATGATATTTTCAATGAAATGTTGGAAAAGTCACGCTCAAAATCCGATATACGAAATTTCGCTTAAACTTCAGGGGAATTTCCCAAACTTAACAACATAGGTGATACACTACTCTACAGCACATATTTTAAGCATAATAAAATTATAGTCGATGTTAATTATTATGTATTCCATTGACCTTACTTTGTAATTAAGTTATGCAGTGACCTTTAAGGCCAATGATTCTTGCTGGGAAAAAGATCGAGAGTTTTGGGAGGTTTGTAGCATGGATACACATCATAGATTGATTTGATAGATTCACTATACTACGCACGAATAGGTGTTGATGTTATGCAGTTTTCAATGTTGCATGAATTCTTGTCATCTGTTTCAGTTTGAAGTTTGAATGCCCCTCTGCCAAATGATGCACAGTAAAAAAACATACATAAAACATGTTTGATATGAACCGATGATTATATGGTTATGCAAGAGGAATATATGATATACATTTTATGAAAATTAGTTGTAGGAAATGTAAGCATCATATTATTCATATTAACTCTTGGGAAAGTAGAGGTAGATAAGATTGAAGAGAGCAGCAATATAGCATGTAACTGTGTTTTTTTATACACTAAATGGTAATCAATTCTGCTTATAACCCTTTTAACCTCTATAATATGTATTAGTGAAAGGTAAATATGGATTTCAAGGACAGTTATGGATATAATTGTAGGTGTTTGTAGATAGAAATTAGAATTATTACTGCAACTAAACAAGAAACCTATATGGTTTAAATGGTAATTATGCATACATAATTACTTATCGAATATAAGCTTTGCAAACTAAACAGACCTAGTTAAGAAAATGACCACACATCAAATAGTGGGTGGATCTATATAGAACATCAAATAGTTTATAAAAATAACAAAGTTTAGTCAAAATACATTAATATAGAAAACTTAACGAAACTGCATAGATGTAAAACTAACAAAGTCTAAGTTCATTTATGTAGATAATGTTAACAAACTTGCATACAAACAAACATATAAACATAGATTACTACATAAGTTATTTGAAACATACTCTAAGAACATAAAAAAAATCAAACATTTCAACAATCTCTTCAAGACTATAGAATTTAACAATATTTCTGTCAGTATTTGAAATTAGCTGTTAGATGCACTAAATTTTTTAACTGCAAGTTCATTAGAGAAGTTACATTTTCCAATCAAATTTTATGTAGATCGTCAAGAAGAAGTGATGCCCCGCATTGTAAACAGTATTTGGTGTGAATACTAAAGAGGGTATGAATTTGCACTTCACTATTTATTTTATTTTATTTTATTTTTGAGTTTCGAACAGACTTCCAAATTATTAGATTACAGGTAAAGGAATCCATACTAATAGTTCACGTTCATTTCTATGTTAGTCACTATTCATTTCTATGTTAGTCACTATGTAAATTAGTGTTACACACCTGCTTTCAGAGGTGCTAATAGACGCATAGGTTTCCGAACAAGTGTATGAATCTTTATTTTTATGCCAAGTTATATAGTGCTTTAGAGAATGAAGATCAACAACATTATCAAAATTATCATTACTAGGTGGACTTTAATTTATCCATTCAAGAAAAGCACTACATTTTCTAATGTCCCGCATCATTTGAATCAAGGATTTTTCGTTAACACCAGGATAACTAGCACTGAACAGTATTAATGTGTAAGCAGCCATTTATTTGTAACCTAATAAGATTTTTATTTTATTTATTTATTTCTACTTTTTTGAGACTCGGAAAATCAAGATATTGCCTGTCAACTTTGAAGAAGTATGCATACTCCAGGTAGATCAGATGAATAATGTAGCCAGTGTGGATCAAACTTTCAACCTCGTCGGTGGAAGCCAGCTTTCTTAACCAACCGCATACCGATGAGTGGGCACCTAATACACAATTTATATATTCTCTGATTCTTATTTTTCATTGCATAACTGAGTAATCAGTAAGTTGACTGTCTTTATTTATTTATCTATTATCCTTGACTTGTTCAAAGACATATTGGCTAGTGTAATTAACTAGAGTCAAAATAACTTTGAAATTGCACATAATGAATTAACAACTTCCCTTGAAGTATTTGATAAAATTAACTGATTGAAATACTTTGCCTTTCATGTTACTTTTTTAATTGTCTACCTATGTTAACAAGGAATCTATAAAAGCATGATACTTTTGTTTATCAAGGTTGTTACTTAGTTTGAAAACTTCACTCCTTCATTAACTTCTTTTAGGACAAATTTTGATACTAAGCTTAAAAAAGAAACGTATTCCAAGTATAGACATCAATGCAAAGTTATTATAAACCTAGACCATCTTTTCACCAGATCAAAAACATGTGCTTGCGCATTTTTAAAGTGTGCAAGAAAAAAAAATTGAAAAACAAATATTGTGCTTGTGCACCCTGCAAGCACAAAATCTAACGTTGCAAAAACAAGGGTTAGTTTTGTAATACCTTCGCAATAATGTCTATACTTAGAATAAGTTCATTTAGGAAACTTAGTTCTAAAATTTGTAATTTATTTGAACATCATAAATAAAATTTAAAGACAACCATATTCTGTACAAAATTTCCAAAAAAATTACAAATTAAGACACTTTGCTCAAAAGTAGCTCGTCTAGGAGCTTCAAAAATTAATAAATAATAAAATGAAATTTCGACCTTCGGTGAACAAATGATTAGGACCTGGTTGGTAACAACATATTTTGAAACTTCTTAAAAGGTGTTTTGAATGTTAAATTTTGTTGATATAAAATCACAAATAGAAGGAAACAAATATGCAAGAAAGAAAGTAATCACGTTTGATCATTATGGAAATGCATAAATCATTGGATTG
Source organism: Allium fistulosum (assembly GCA_030737815.1). Classification (NCBI taxonomy): domain Eukaryota; kingdom Viridiplantae; phylum Streptophyta; class Magnoliopsida; order Asparagales; family Amaryllidaceae; genus Allium; species Allium fistulosum. The sequence continues at coordinate 269,955,035 of CM060906.1, read as the reverse complement.
CATTTGAATGAGATGGCAAGGAAATATATGCATGCGCACGTTATGGAAATATATATGCAAAAAGATATGAATATTATTTCTTTCTTCGTAATCGCATTGCTTTGGGGTTATTTTTTTCCATATTTGAAATGAGTGAATTACTTGTTATGTTTGCGTGATTTGTTACCATTGTAATTTGCCTCCATTATCTTCTTACCATATCTTGGTAATTTGATTGATGACTCACATGAATTTACATTGGTTATAAATTCAGGGTAAACTTAATTGTAAATCTATACTGTTATTCAGCCAGTGATAACCAAATGGAGTGTCTTTTCTTGTTAACCCTAATTTAGGGCTTTGGTATGTAAACTCTTATCTTGTAATCTATTGTAACTCTCTCATGTGTAATAAAATCTCTCTCATTTGGACTGGACGTACACTATCTTGATGATAGTTGAACCAGTATAAATATTGTGCGTCTCTCTTTTCTTTTTTATAGTTATTTGCTATTTATTTGGAGTAATAGAATAAGTGCTACTAGATTAAGTGATGTTCAAATTGGCAAATCTAGATCATGTTTATTGTTTTTTTTTCGCATTTGTGCAATTTTTGCACAACATTGAATAGTAACTTCTAAGTAGTTTTAAATAGTAATCTATAAGTAGAAGCGTTTGGATGTAATTTACCTTCTAAGTAGAAAATGGTTGCTTCTCCATTTTCTACCTATCAAAGAAAGCAAGGTGTAAGTAGTTTTGACTACTTAGAGTTGCCAAACATGCTCGAAGTCACTTCCCAAATCAGCATTTGGCTTCTCGATGACCAAGCCTCCATCAAAAATTACGAATTGCATTTATACAGCAAAGCTTTGGCAGGAAGACTGCAAAATAAGGGCGCAACAAAAATGAAAAAGTTTCAAGTAGGTTATCCAAATTATCAGCAAATGGGAGGGGAAAAAATATACAGATATATTATTGAATTTACCCGTCTGTTCATGGACAGCTCCGCCATAATTCATCAAATTGTCAGCATCGTGAGGGTTCTCAGCATGAGAAGCACGGTGGTCTTTCACGCGTGCTCAGATACGAAAAAAGGATCCAAATTGCTCTCTGAACTTTCCATTTTTCAGTATAATTTATTTTCACTTAGATTGGGTAAAGAAGTTGGTTTTTCATATACGACTATACGAGAGCCGAAAATATTTACGGGGGAGCAAATAACATGGGGCGGAGCACATGGTCCGTAGGAGTTAGCTAGTAGAAAAGAGAGTGTGTGATTTAATGGATAAAGGATCAAAACGTCATGGTGGAGCTGTAGCTACTTTCAACCGTCATACATGGAGTCTCTTACATGCTTTAAAATAATTGGATTACAGATCTTGTACGACAAAGTTTATCCTTGTTGTAGGTAAATTACTTCAATCCCTTTGATGCAATATTGATCTTGAGGTATGTCCTCAACATGTTATAAATGGTGTACGCTCCGAGGAGGCCTTTTACCGATTTGACAATTTCTCGTATCCTGGAAAATGAGCTTGGTAGTGTGTGAGAGATTTACTTGTTAAATGATCAATCTTTAAACTAAAAATGTATTAGTTGCCAAATTCAAAAGCTCAACTAGGCATGACTCTACAATCTTATAACGGACGCGTATCAAGTTTATGTTCACTCAAATAACCATTATTACTCCAAGTCGGTAAGAATATTTGATACACTTCATAAGGTACAATCACGTATTATTACAATTCAGAGCATGACAAATATCCACGTGGCAAATATTTGAATGAAATACACACCAGGTGCCACCAAAAAGATCGTGAAGTGAATTATTCATTTAAGGCATTGCTTGTTCAGTGTTACTAATACATACATAACCAAATTAATTAGTTAGCTATATCGATGACCTTAAATTTAAAAAGAGCTCCAAGTTATGCAAACATGTATAGTGCTACCCTGAAATGTTTGCATGATACCATTCTTACTAATATATATATATGTATATATATATATATATATATATATATATATATCATGATAAAAAAGTCAACCACTAACCTAGAAATATTCAAATATACGAAAAAAATGGTACTGACATGATACTTTACTGGATTCAAAAGAGAAAATTCACAATTGGAAAAAATTGAGTGCTCTAAGTTAGACGGCAAAGACAAAAAAAAAATCGACTTATTTGGATGTCAAAAAATGGATATTATGATTAAACTTAAGTTAGATAATGACTTAACAAATTGTGGGGAATTATATACAACCATAACTTGATAATTAAAACTGAAATGGACTTGTTGCCAATAAATAGATGAAAACAACTGCCACACCATATTTCCATGCAAAAACTCAATTTAGTATAAAACAAAAAAGGCTAAATTTAGACAACAATTAAGTCAATTCAGTTAAATGTTAACAAATCAACATCAGATTATAGCAAATCAAACCGTGCAAGAAGAAACTACTTCCACCCGTAAAGGCTGGCAAAAGCGTTGTTACCCCAGTAAAAGATTGCCTTATCTAATCTACGATTCAAAAACAAAATTTGAAAACAATTAGTGATATTTCTTGAAGAACTCAATATAACTTGGTTGAAAGAGTGAGAATATATGAGAATACAAGCTATTATTTCAACAAACACATTATGGGTTGAGCATGCTTCTCTTGGTTAAAAATTTAAAATAGTACCTTATTTTAGCTTTCTCCTCTGCTCCATTGTTTCTTGTAATTTTATCAAGTTTATATCAACGTAGTAGCTCCACCGTGTGTAGGAATATATAACCTAAATAATGGCAACAATACTAATTCAAAATGGATAATACCAACAAATTGTTCTAGCATAAATAACGATAGTATAAAAACATGGAGAAAAATAAAGTTTGTGGATGTGAAATATATGAGTTGAGCATGCCAAATCTATTCAACTCTTTAACCAAAAATCATGCAAAATGATCTCGAACATATGTACTCATATCACTATTGCTACTAAAAGTAAGAAAAATAATAATCATGCAAAATCATGAGAATTTATGATAATAATGAAGATTTTTTTACCACATTTAAGTAAAATAAAGAAGAACAGAACAAAGAGAAAATAGGGTAGGCATAGCGGAGTTGTCCATAAAAGTGGTTTTATGTCTTGTTTATTTCTTTGTATACTTCTTGTTTCAAATTTTCAATGGTTGGTTGCTTCACACGTTAAGCAAAAAAAAATCCACACAACGGTGGGTGTTGTGACTGCATTGAATAAAAGTTATCAGAAAAGCTAAAACACTAAATATTATGTAATGAAATGACTCACATCTTTAGTGAGGTTCAAGCTAGAATCTCATGAAAAATAAGAAGGTTACTGATATACACTTAATTATGAATGTAGAACATGAAACATGTGCAGTTTAGAAGTATTGGCAATGTGTCCCATGTGTGTAATGATGATTTCAGATTTATTTAGTGCTATTACCATCAATGTTACTAAGCAACGAGTCAGCACTAGTATAGGAAATTACACTTTGTAGTGAGTTAGAACCTTCCAAATGGTTTATATTCATCGCCAAAGATAGAAGCGCAAATGCATGAGAATACCCTTTGAGAATAAATAATGAGTTTTAATCTACCTTTATCCTTTTAACATGATTATTGAGAGAATAAGTAATGGATTACTAATAATCAACAACAAGATTAGTACACACTGGGTTCAAAATTACAGTTTACAAATTCTAGGTATTAAAATATAAGGAATCTAGATAAGAATAATATGAAAACACTTTTTCTACATCGTATTGAAAATTTTATTATGTCAATGATTTCACATTAATTTGTTTTCATTTTAATCTCATGTCATATAAAATAGCAAATACTCGGTTTGAATACTAAGCTTAGAAACAATAAATACCCATTTCATGGAAGTAAAAAATCAACTAAGAACAACTTATTCACATGGGCTTCATATAGAGTACAGCTATTTTAAGCATAAACACCAATAAGTTTTAGACAAATTATAATTACCAAAAGATAAATGCATTCAGTGACAGTGATTTCAATAGTCAAGTCTTACGAATTTTCTATGGCAATAAACATAGATTTAGAAATGCTATGTAAAATCAAAGTTAGTTAATTTAAAGACAACAGTTAATGGTACTATTGTGAAGCAAAATATGCACACCAAATAAAGTAATCTAAATATGTTGGAATAGCAGATGTTACCTTACATATCTTATTATGTGTAATCATTTAGTGTAATAACTAAATATACATACATACTTCTTTAATCGACTATAGAAAAAACTACATTGTAACGACCCGTAAATTTCAACTGTTTTAATAGCGTAATTAGTTAAAATTTTGTGAAATTTTAAACGATAAAATTTTGAAATAAAAATTTAATATTTGGAATACGTCTAGTTAAACATAGCAACTGGTAAATTTTCGTCCGAAAATACGAAAGTTTATTTCGCGTGTAAATTCACTTCAATTTAATCAGTTAAAAATAAATGAAAATAAAATGTTTCCGAAACCTAAATATCTTTACATAGAAAAATTCTAAACCATCTTCTGAGCAAGATGTCAGTTTGTCATTTTTCCAAATTTGGACATCTTTGGCTCCGTCGTTCTTATTTTCTGCAAAATAGCAGTATTCTGGTACCGATATCGATTTTTATCGGATGATCGTACCACTAATATCCGTGTACCGTTTTGATCGTCTAATCGAGCTGATCTGCATAGTATATTCGTTTTTGTGTTTTGGCGTCCGATACGCGGTGAAAATCTACGGAACGATTCGGTATTGATTTCGCATTCGGGCTTTCATTTATATGACCTTTCATATATTGACCTTAAATTCCTACGGCCATTAGCAATAAATATTTACTAGATTTTAGCGACCCGTGCTTTCATATTCTAACCTTATTAATTACTTACGTTGGTTCATATTTCAATTTGTTCATTTACCGTTGTTTTTTTTTAATAACTATTGTGCCTGTAGCCATCTACTTCCTTTCCAATTTTCTTTCCCATGTCATCTTCATTTGCTTCTTCCCAAATAAAAAAAAATGTGCATCTTCACACTCCCAGTTTCCCACGCTGCCAACATCGATTCCACTCCTCACCAGATCCGCTTTGATTTCCACTTCCCTCCTTACATGCTTTTCCCCACGAATGGACATGAACCCTGCATATCCAAACCTCCCTACATGAAACCTTCTCACTATGCAACAACAGTCGCTCGCACAAGTCATCCCCATGCCGCCTGGAAGCAACGCCTCGCCGACACATCCATCTCCCACCGCCCACCTTCAGATCCAACTGACCCGCATCCACCTTAGCACAGCCATCGCCTCCACTTCTGCCTCAAGACCTCCATCACACGTGAACCACCACCTCAACAACCAATCCCGTTCTTCCCCTTCCCTCGCTTCACCATGCTCCGCCCACACCTCCGCTTCGACACTCCTCCGCACCCACGTTCCATCACCGACCTGCTACCGAACCCAAGCTTCACAATCGATCCTCCACCTGACTACACAATCGAACAACCATAGCCTAAAGCCCTCCACGCTCACCTTCTCACGCGAGCAACCTCCGGCGAACGGCAGGCGCATCCCTCCTCTCTCCTATATATAGGTACTATATATATTATTATTATGTTTGTGTACAACCTATATATAAGTTGACAGTTTCGTATACATATTTTATTAGTTATAATACATAAATGATTATATTTTGGTTTATATACATTTTAGTGTAAAGATATGTTATATTTTACATTTTATATAAAAAAAAAAGGTCTGCTAAGCATTGTTTTAGTATAAATAGTTACAGAGGTATGTTTCAAACTGTATATATAAGTTAGTATACGTATATTTTATAAAATAGTTGTTTTATTTATATATATATATTTAGTCGCAACTTATATATTGGTATGTAAATTTATATTGTATTTGATGTTCATAATTAATAGTGTGTCAGTTGCTACATATATTCGTACCTGCATATATTAGATGTGATGCATGCATAAGCTTCTAATAGTATTTGAAATATAGTTGTAACCTGGGCTTCATTGTTTCGCATAAGCGGTATTATAAAAAAAAAAAAAAAATTATATATATAAACTGTTTATATTACTTATGTATATATGTCTAAGTATGGTGTTTTGCAGTGAGTAATATGCTATATTACAATGTATAGGGCTGTCTATAATATTTTACATATGAGGCGGTGCATATATTCTTTCAACTTGAATGCTGTTCTGTTCTTTACTTTGCATCTTTCCAGTGTTATATTTTATATACATTGTTATTATGAACATATATATGGGTTGCTTTCATGGGTTGTATTTATTCTTTTAAAGTTAGTATATATTATAATAAATTTGTTATATTGATTTTTTAATAAATATTGACAATGAAATATAATACAATGGTTTTATTTGGAGAAATTATGTTTAAATTACAACATATAGATTTTAAATGTACATTTTAAATTAAATATTGGTTTTAGGAGAATTAATATCATAATAATGTATATATTTTCTGTAATATCAAAATTAATTCGATTCATTTTCATCGATTTCCATTTTATCAGCTTCGGTCCGTCGTACCTGTTTTCGTCATTGAATTCGTGCCTGGCTCACTTCGCGCTTGGATTCGATACTCGTTCGTGTTTTTTCTTCTCTAGCCTCGAAAGGTGAGCACTCACTCACGATTAACGTTCTTTTATTTATTAAATTTGATTTCAATTGAAACGACAATTGAAATATGCTGATGTTAGTTAAATACACTGTTATATATGCTATTGCCTGTACCAGTTCACCTGTGACATCTGACACCATTATCTGTTATATATATGAAATGATAATCCAGTTTGGTTGTTAATTGGTTGTTTGTTGATGTTTATATTGGACGTTAAATTGTTAATGTTAAAATGATAAATAATGTGAAATTGAACTCGATATAGGATAGTTAAATGTTAAATTTGATTAACTGACATTTGTATAATATGACCCCTTTAACTGTTGAATTTATTGACACGTAGAATTTGTTTAATTTTATTTTGAACCACTGAATGTATGTTGTTAAACTGATGATGTATGAAATTGTAAATAGATGACAAGTGAAAAACCGTAATGTAATAATCTTTAATCTACATGAAATGATAGTGTAGATTCTAGGAATAATTATATTAATTCGTACAAATAACAATGCGAATTAATACGGTTATTTCAGGATTATTTGAATTGATTATTGGATTGTTATTGATTGTTGTTATTGCTTGTTTATTTACTTTGACACCATCCCAGTTATCACACTGCAAGTTCCCTTTGATATGTTTTGATTTTGAATTGAATTGGAATCGGGTTGAAATGATAAATACCCAAATTGAACTTTGACCTAGGATAGGAAATTAAATAAAACCCGATTGGTCAATAATTTGATTTAAAAATAAGATGAAGATTTTATTTGAATAAATAATATGGTTTTGAAATGAAGATGAAATTTGAATTTTAATGAAAGGAAAATGTAATATTTTAAAATCCGAAACAAAATATTTAAAAATGAAATTGATGGAAGAATATTGTTTAATTTGAGAAACGATTAAATTAAGTTTGAATTATTAAAGTTGAAAGGATTTAATAATTAAGTTTGAAATTATTAAACTTTGAAATTATTTAATAATTAAGTTTTGAATTATTTAATAATTAAATGAGATTGAATTATTTAATGATTAAATTGAATTGAAATTCTTTAATAAGAAAAATTGAACTTTTGAATAAGTGGATTTTACTTCGTAAATAATTGAAATTGAGTTCTTTATTAATTAAGTTTTGGAAATTTATTTAAGCAAGTAAATAAGTAAAATTGAATTTCTTTATCAAGAAATAAAATGTGATTTTTTTTAAAATTAATGCAAGACTTGAAATTTAAAGAATTTGATTTGATGAATTTAATTTAATTCAAAATTGTAAGTTCTGATTTAATGGAGTTGAGTTTAAGAAATTGATTTAATGATTTGGAAATTTAATAGAAATTGTTTTGAATGATAAATTAATTTAACAATATTGAATGAAATTGATAAATGAATTTAAATTGATTTAAATGTTAAATTAAATTAATTTAAATGTTTTCGAAATGAACTTATATTCGAACTTGAGTTAATATTTGGATTGTTTAAATAGAAATTGAATTTGAATTATAAGATTTTGAAATGATAATTTGGAAGTTTGAAACGTAAAGTATGGAAATTGGTTTTCGAAAGACAAGTGAAATGTTGATTTACGAATTCTATTTGAAATTGAAATTGATTTGGTTTTTGAAATATATAAACGACCAATCGGTGTAATAATTACGAAAGTTATTAAAGAGACCGGGATCGGTAATGCATATACTCTCTATCTGAACCGAAACCACTTTAATAATTATACGCGGAGTGTTGATCCAGAACGAAGTGGATGGTTTTGGTGAACGCGTTGACTGAAGAAAGAGAACGATTTTGGATGACCCCTGATATGACTAAAACAGGAGCCGCGCCGGGCCATTGAGGATCGCCATCTCTAGCGGACACACTTCTTCGATACCATATCTATTACTTTTGTGATTCGATTTGGGTGCACCCCTCGATTTGGGAGTGTTGTTCGCGGTGTTGGGGTAGTAGCTGCTATGCCCAACATCAGTCCGGATCAGGCAACTACTAGTATCCTAGTTGGTATCGCCTCATGTACCTTGTCATACTGATTATCCTATTCGCGACCACTACGATTTTGATTTGTACCTTTAGTATATGGATTGCCCTCTGGTGACTTCCGGTTTTGGGGAAACTACGGTCTTGTATATGCTTTTGGGAATAAACAGGTTAAGAGGTGTATGGGCCCTGCTTAACCCTACTTTGATATCTTTATATTACTGATAGACATTATCTACTTAGCGTACATTACTACCTAGTAGATAGTTTAACGGATCCTTAAAGGATGGTTATTCCAAACATCCTTTGAGTTACTTGTATTTCAATTGCTATTTCACTTGAGTTGGATTTATTAATATAAGAATGTTAATCCTGACTCGAGTGTCTTGTGTTTTTTGCTTTACGCTCGGGTCAGACTGAGTGGTTCAGTTTTCGAGACTCACCTTTGGAGTCGGAGCTTTGCTTGAAGATCCAGCCATCTATTCTGCCTTCAGTATTCGATGATTCCAGTGATGTATTCTGATTTGTATCTGATGTATCGTATTACTCTTCTGTTGTATACTCTGATGTATTTTATATATTCATATAGTAGCTTCATGAACTACTATCTCTTTTATTTCCGCTGCATTTATTACTCTGTGTCTGTGATCTGTGATTATATCTATTTACTGTATATGTTCAGTTTTGCCAAATTTAAATTAACAACGCGGTATTTTGAGCAATTCAACTCCGGCATGAGTGTCTACCTATACACTTATAATGGACGCGAATGGTCCAAAATGGCGGGTCGTTACAGTTGGTATCAGAGCTTTGGTAGCTCTAGGCAAAACTCAACATATAGGGTAAATGTATTTACAGAATCACTCTCATTCGAGTTTCAATCTCTTTCTTTTGACTCAATTCCTTTGAATTTTGGAACGTCCCCCTCGGTTCCGAAATTCATTCGTGTCCCTCACTATTCGTCTTCTTTTTATTCTGGAGCATCACATAACTCCATTCTGAATGTTATCTATAATAGATCGGCGGCCTCGCCAATCTTCGAATGATTCGTAAAGGAGTAAAACTCCTTTATAATAGACATCGATTTACCGGAGATTTCTGTATCCTCGGTTTACGATGCTATCTATCTCCTACTATACCTGAATTCTATTCTTCGAGATTGGATGTTGATTTACCTCGGAATTCAGCATCGATCTTATTCTTGAAGTTACGGACGACCCGGTTAGGGTTGCCCGTGACTTAAATAAGCTTATCCATCTCCCGATTCTGTTAATCGAATCATCTTACCTTCTGTTTCAAACTTATTTCCGAATCAAAATTCTCTTTTATCTGAGTCATCAATTTGAATCCCTATACTTGCTTTAAAATCCATTCTTGTATCGTCAAGCGAGGAGGTGTATTTATAAAATTATATTTAAAATGTTTTAAAATATATTGTGTTGTTTGAGTTATTGATGTTGATTTGGGTTTTCGATCGATTCGTCTGATCAACGCTATCGATAGAATTTCCAAAACGCTTGAACAGAGCAAACTGACACAATATTATTTTTTTAAATTTGGTAAATAAAATAAAAGTTTTGAATGATTATATTATATATAAATATAGGTTTTCTGAAATTAAATTGTTAATAAATTTGTTGTATGAAATAATAATATTTGATTTTCATTTATTGTTTTGTAAACCATTGACTATTGCATAATATAAATAAATGAATTCATAAACTTGGTTATAAATTGATTTGAAATGAATTTGATTCAGAAATTTGAGAATTTAGTTCCGGTGATTTCGAACTTTGGTTTTAAAATTTTAAAGTATATTATTGGAAGTATTTTCGAATAGAAATCGTTTCAAAGAATTTTTCTTAAATGTTAAAATCAGTGCTCTTCCCTTTGTCGTTGGAAAATAATTTCGGTGATGGCGGCCGCATCATCGACGTTCATTTTCGAGTCTCGAAGTGGAGATACTAGTCTGTAGTTTTGCTACGGCTTTGTTTTGAAAAATATTTTGATTTGAATTTCTTCAGTAAATTGATTTATATCTATATATAAGTATCTTATTTTAAAATTTAATTTGATTTGATATAAATATATTATATATATCTCTAAATTATTTAAAGACAATCGGAAATCTAATTCTTAAATTTTGTTAAAGGATGATTTTAATTATAAATAAAACCAAAATTTTGGAATAAATATTTAAACTTGAATAATTGAATTAGGAAATTTTATTTGTATATTGTTCAACTGCATTCTAATACAACTTACCTAAATCATTCAGAAGTTGAATATGTAATTGGATAATATATAATATAAATGGAATTTATAAATAAAATTTCAGTGGTTATAATAAATGTTATACCCTTAAATTTTAATTATAAAATGTTAATAGAGATAAATAGAATAATAAGATAATTGAAAAATAAATTTTGTTTTGAAAGTCAATTAATAAATTGAAATTAGATCAACTTATAGAAATACCTTGAAATTGAAATCAATTAATGAATATGAATTAATTTAAATTTAAATGGTTTAAATTAATTTATATGGTTTAAATATATGTGATAAGATATATTAAGTAGGATAAATTTAACAGTAATTTAGAATAAAGAAGAATTTAAATTGTTGAAGAAAATATGATTATAATAAAAGACAATTTAAATTGATGGTTTTAGAAAATTGTAAATTGAAGATAATTGGATAATAAGATAATGAATTTAGAAATAGTTGAGATTGATTTTAGTGAAATTAAATGGATTAAATCAATTATTGAATATCAATTAATTTAAATTTAAATTTATATGGTTTAAATTAATTGTTATTTTGTATTTCAATCTGTTTTCTTTCTAGTTGTTTCTATTCTCCTACCTCGTTCCTTTTCGGGGACGAAAAGTTTTGAGTGGGGGAGAATGTAACGACCCGTAAATTTCAACTGTTTTAATAGCGTAATTAGTTAAAATTTTGTGAAATTTTAAACGATAAAATTTTGAAATAAAAATTTAATATTTGGAATACGTCTAGTTAAACATAGCAACTGGTAAATTTTCGTCCGAAAATACGAAAGTTTATTTCGCGTGTAAATTCACTTCAATTTAATCAGTTAAAAATAAATGAAAATAAAATGTTTCCGAAACCTAAATATCTTTACATAGAAAAATTCTAAACCATCTTCTGAGCAAGATGTCAGTTTGTCATTTTTCCAAATTTGGACATCTTTGGCTCCGTCGTTCTTATTTTCTGCAAAATAGCAGTATTCTGGTACCGATATCGATTTTTATCGGATGATCGTACCACTAATATCCGTGTACCGTTTTGATCGTCTAATCGAGCTGATCTGCATAGTATATTCGTTTTTGTGTTTTGGCGTCCGATACGCGGTGAAAATCTACGGAACGATTCGGTATTGATTTCGCATTCGGGCTTTCATTTATATGACCTTTCATATATTGACCTTAAATTCCTACGGCCATTAGCAATAAATATTTACTAGATTTTAGCGACCCGTGCTTTCATATTCTAACCTTATTAATTACTTACGTTGGTTCATATTTCAATTTGTTCATTTACCGTTGTTTTTTTTAATAACTATTGTGCCTGTAGCCATCTACTTCCTTTCCAATTTTCTTTCCCATGTCATCTTCATTTGCTTCTTCCCAAATAAAAAAAAATGTGCATCTCCACACTCCCAGTTTCCCACGCTGCCAACATCGATTCCACTCCTCACCAGATCCGCTTTGATTTCCACTTCCCTCCTTACATGCTTTTCCCCACGAATGGACATGAACCCTGCATATCCAAACCTCCCTACATGAAACCTTCTCACTATGCAACAACAGTCGCTCGCACAAGTCATCCCCATGCCGCCTGGAAGCAACGCCTCGCCGACACATCCATCTCCCACCGCCCACCTTCAGATCCAACTGACCCGCATCCACCTTAGCACAGCCATCGCCTCCACTTCTGCCTCAAGACCTCCATCACACGTGAACCACCACCTCAACAACCAATCCCGTTCTTCCCCTTCCCTCGCTTCACCATGCTCCGCCCACACCTCCGCTTCGACACTCCTCCGCACCCACGTTCCATCACCGACCTGCTACCGAACCCAAGCTTCACAATCGATCCTCCACCTGACTACACAATCGAACAACCATAGCCTAAAGCCCTCCACGCTCACCTTCTCACGCGAGCAACCTCCGGCGAACGGCAGGCGCATCCCTCCTCTCTCCTATATATAGGTACTATATATATTATTATTGTGTTTGTGTACAACCTATATATAAGTTGACAGTTTCGTATACATATTTTATTAGTTATAATACATAAATGATTATATTTTGGTTTATATACATTTTAGTGTAAAGATATGTTATATTTTACATTTTATAAAAAAAAAAAAGGTCTGCTAAGCATTGTTTTAGTATAAATAGTTACAGAGGTATGTTTCAAACTGTATATATAAGTTAGTATACGTATATTTTATAAAATAGTTGTTTTATTTATATATATATATTTAGTCGCAACTTATATATTGGTATGTAAATTTATATTGTATTTGATGTTCATAATTAATAGTGTGTCAGTTGCTACATATATTCGTACCTGCATATATTAGATGTGATGCATGCATAAGCTTCTAATAGTATTTGAAATATAGTTGTAACCTGGGCTTCATTGTTTCGCATAAGCGGTATTATAAAAAAAAAAAAATTATATATATAAACTGTTTATATTACTTATGTATATATGTCTAAGTATGGTGTTTTGCAGTGAGTAATATGCTATATTACAATGTATAGGGCTGTCTATAATATTTTACATATGAGGCGGTGCATATATTCTTTCAACTTGAATGCTGTTCTGTTCTTTACTTTGCATCTTTCCAGTGTTATATTTTATATACATTGTTATTATGAACATATATATGGGTTGCTTTCATGGGTTGTATTTATTCTTTTAAAGTTAGTATATATTATAATAAATTTGTTATATTGATTTTTTAATAAATATTGACAATGAAATATAATACAATGGTTTTATTTGGAGAAATTATGTTTAAATTACAACATATAGATTTTAAATGTACATTTTAAATTAAATATTGGTTTTAGGAGAATTAATATCATAATAATGTATATATTTTCTGTAATATCAAAATTAATTCGATTCATTTTCATCGATTTCCATTTTATCAGCTTCGGTCCGTCGTACCTGTTTTCGTCATTGAATTCGTGCCTGGCTCACTTCGCGCTTGGATTCGATACTCGTTCGTGTTTTTTCTTCTCTAGCCTCGAAAGGTGAGCACTCACTCACGATTAACGTTCTTTTATTTATTAAATTTGATTTCAATTGAAACGACAATTGAAATATGCTGATGTTAGTTAAATACACTGTTATATATGCTATTGCCTGTACCAGTTCACCTGTGACATCTGACACCATTATCTGTTATATATATGAAATGATAATCCAGTTTGGTTGTTAATTGGTTGTTTGTTGATGTTTATATTGGACGTTAAATTGTTAATGTTAAAATGATAAATAATGTGAAATTGAACTCGATATAGGATAGTTAAATGTTAAATTTGATTAACTGACATTTGTATAATATGACCCCTTTAACTGTTGAATTTATTGACACGTAGAATTTGTTTAATTTTATTTTGAACCACTGAATGTATGTTGTTAAACTGATGATGTATGAAATTGTAAATAGATGACAAGTGAAAAACCGTAATGTAATAATCTTTAATCTACATGAAATGATAGTGTAGATTCTAGGAATAATTATATTAATTCGTACAAATAACAATGCGAATTAATACGGTTATTTCAGGATTATTTGAATTGATTATTGGATTGTTATTGATTGTTGTTATTGCTTGTTTATTTACTTTGACACCATCCCAGTTATCACACTGCAAGTTCCCTTTGATATGTTTTGATTTTGAATTGAATTGGAATCGGGTTGAAATGATAAATACCCAAATTGAACTTTGACCTAGGATAGGAAATTAAATAAAACCCGATTGGTCAATAATTTGATTTAAAAATAAGATGAAGATTTTATTTGAATAAATAATATGGTTTTGAAATGAAGATGAAATTTGAATTTTAATGAAAGGAAAATGTAATATTTTAAAATCCGAAACAAAATATTTAAAAATGAAATTGATGGAAGAATATTGTTTAATTTGAGAAACGATTAAATTAAGTTTGAATTATTAAAGTTGAAAGGATTTAATAATTAAGTTTGAAATTATTAAACTTTGAAATTATTTAATAATTAAGTTTTGAATTATTTAATAATTAAATGAGATTGAATTATTTAATGATTAAATTGAATTGAAATTCTTTAATAAGATAAATTGAACTTTTGAATAAGTGGATTTTACTTCGTAAATAATTGAAATTGAGTTCTTTATTAATTAAGTTTTGGAAATTTATTTAAGCAAGTAAATAAGTAAAATTGAATTTCTTTATCAAGAAATAAAATGTGATTTTTTTTAAAATTAATGCAAGACTTGAAATTTAAAGAATTTGATTTGATGAATTTAATTTAATTCAAAATTGTAAGTTCTGATTTAATGGAGTTGAGTTTAAGAAATTGATTTAATGATTTGGAAATTTAATAGAAATTGTTTTGAATGATAAATTAATTTAACAATATTGAATGAAATTGATAAATGAATTTAAATTGATTTAAATGTTAAATTAAATTAATTTAAATGTTTTCGAAATGAACTTATATTCGAACTTGAGTTAATATTTGGATTGTTTAAATAGAAATTGAATTTGAATTATAAGATTTTGAAATGATAATTTGGAAGTTTGAAACGTAAAGTATGGAAATTGGTTTTCGAAAGACAAGTGAAATGTTGATTTACGAATTCTATTTGAAATTGAAATTGATTTGGTTTTTGAAATATATAAACGACCAATCGGTGTAATAATTACGAAAGTTATTAAAGAGACCGGGATCGGTAATGCATATACTCTCTATCTGAACCGAAACCACTTTAATAATTATACGCGGAGTGTTGATCCAGAACGAAGTGGATGGTTTTGGTGAACGCGTTGACTGAAGAAAGAGAACGATTTTGGATGACCCCTGATATGACTAAAACAGGAGCCGCGCCGGGCCATTGAGGATCGCCATCTCTAGCGGACACACTTCTTCGATACCATATCTATTACTTTTGTGATTCGATTTGGGTGCACCCCTCGATTTGGGAGTGTTGTTCGCGGTGTTGGGGTAGTAGCTGCTATGCCCAACATCAGTCCGGATCAGGCAACTACTAGTATCCTAGTTGGTATCGCCTCATGTACCTTGTCATACTGATTATCCTATTCGCGACCACTACGATTTTGATTTGTACCTTTAGTATATGGATTGCCCTCTGGTGACTTCCGGTTTTGGGGAAACTACGGTCTTGTATATGCTTTTGGGAATAAACAGGTTAAGAGGTGTATGGGCCCTGCTTAACCCTACTTTGATATCTTTATATTACTGATAGACATTATCTACTTAGCGTACATTACTACCTAGTAGATAGTTTAACGGATCCTTAAAGGATGGTTATTCCAAACATCCTTTGAGTTACTTGTATTTCAATTGCTATTTCACTTGAGTTGGATTTATTAATATAAGAATGTTAATCCTGACTCGAGTGTCTTGTGTTTTTTGCTTTACGCTCGGGTCAGACTGAGTGGTTCAGTTTTCGAGACTCACCTTTGGAGTCGGAGCTTTGCTTGAAGATCCAGCCATCTATTCTGCCTTCAGTATTCGATGATTCCAGTGATGTATTCTGATTTGTATCTGATGTATCGTATTACTCTTCTGTTGTATACTCTGATGTATTTTATATATTCATATAGTAGCTTCATGAACTACTATCTCTTTTATTTCCGCTGCATTTATTACTCTGTGTCTGTGATCTGTGATTATATCTATTTACTGTATATGTTCAGTTTTGCCAAATTTAAATTAACAACGCGGTATTTTGAGCAATTCAACTCCGGCATGAGTGTCTACCTATACACTTATAATGGACGCGAATGGTCCAAAATGGCGGGTCGTTACATACATTTTATTTAATAGTATGTGCAATCTAAAAATATTCAAAATATGTAATAATCAACATGGAGTTACATCAACACACCGTAAATTTGGCGTTAGTTATTTAATTAGTTAGTTAGTTAATTAGACTCCAAAAATAGAATTTATACAAACGATAGAATTTGACTATGAAACTTGCACCATTATGTTTGTAGCGAAATTTTGAGCTACTTTTATATTTGGATTTTTACGATTGAAGTCAAAACGAAGAAGTTACGGACGAAAAACGAATTCGAACAAAAATAATTAAATTAGGAATTAACGTTAATACATTAATTCTCGAGACCCACAGTCGACACGTTCATTGCGAATGGTCGGCGGTCGACCACTTCGGGCATAAAAGTTAGGATTTCTTTGGCCTAACGGCCCGGATATTATGTATTTTAATCTAACGGTTGTGGTTGATTCGAGTACTTGTAAATTCGGGCCCAACCCTCTCTTCTCTTCTCATATTTTTCTGAAAGCAGCAGCGAAGCTTTGCCATTTTCTCTTCTGCACTATTTTCTAGATTATAAAATATGATTTTTATATTCGTATATATACAAATTGGAGAAGAATAGAAATCAAATAAGAGAAAAGGAGAAGCGAATCAACACCACGTGATAACGAGGTTATATATATATATATATATATATATATATGTGTGTGTGTGTGTGTGTGTGTGTGTGTGTGTGTGTGTGTGTTTTTCTCTTTAACCTTAAATCTCTTCTCAGATATGTAATTCTAATATATGTATATACCATTTTGATACATATTTCTTAGAATAAGAAGGAAATGATGATGAATTAACTGTTTTACTTCAGATCTGGAGATTTAGAAGGTGGGTGGGAAATTTATGTATTGTTTATGATTTTGAATCTATTTCGTTGGCATACATTTGATTTTTATGCCTAAATCAATAATATTTGTAAATTGTAGTTTCAAATTTGCATAAAAAACTACTGCTTACATATTCTTATTTTAGATCTGATAGGAATTATTACTACATCTTGATCTGGAAATCAGTCCCAAAAGTTTTAGATATGAATAATGATCAGATTTTAAATTTATTCTAGATCTGAAGTTGGGTTGTAGATTATTATTATAATTTTGATTATTACCCTATTATGTTGAATTGGAGATTTTCTATAGTTTAATTTGTGGGAAAGACGTCCGTTTGATTTTTATAAATTCGTTTGTGTTTCCAACTTACATAAAAAGTGCAACGTTTGATTTAGCAAGGAATATATGCAAATAAAAAGAAAGAAATATGCAAATTATAGATTTATTCTTCATAGTTTACACTATTTATTCCAATAAAAAGAAAACAATCATTTGTCATAATTTCAAATGAGGCAAATCTTTTCTTTTATTCTCGATTTTTTGTTTTAAACTAATTTATGGAAATCACAACAGAGAATCTTCCTAAGAAACATAATTTCAGAAAATTAAATATGGAAAACAATACTCTAGTTAAAGATTTGTGACTAGAATATATTTGGTAAAAGTAGGTATTTGTAAGTATTTATATGCGCTAATAAATACGACGATTTATGCGTAACGCTCGCGTAGGATATTAGTTATACTTAGTAATAACGTTGATTTGCGAATAGGAAATAAGAGGAAAGTTTGAAAAGGTTGTAACTCCAATTTATGGGTAATAAATGTGGAATGAATTTGGTAATTACAAGTAATTGATAGGGTAAATGGATTAATAGAACTGATAAATAAAGAAGTTAATTTAATAACTATGGAATAGTTAGGTAAGTTTACTAATTGGACATTAGTAAATATACATAAATGTCTTACGAAATGTCTGTTAGGACGATATTCTTTATCATAGACAAATTGACATCTACGGAAGAAGCAAATAAAAGGAATTTATGCGTAGTTGAATATTTCCATTGAGTTACTCTACTGACCTCGCATCCCAACTTACTAAGTCCAATTAATTATTCTAGGCTTTACTAACTTAAGCCATATTATCCCAAGCGTTACTATTACTAAGCTTTACCGATGTGACTTAGTAGGTTGTGTCATAAGTAGATGTGTACACTTTCTACCGATGTGAGACATCTTTAACCATAAGATCCATAGAATAATTAGTTGGGCTTAAAAGATTGGGATGCAAGATCAGTAAAGTGACATAATGAAAGTCCGCCCTTTACTTTGAGGATACTGACAGTTGTGTACATTTCCTACTAATGTGAGACATCTTTAACCATAGGACCTATAAAATATTTGGGCTTAGAAGATAGGTATGCAAGGTAGGTAAAGTGACACGATGGAAGTCTGTCCTTCACTCTGAGGCTACAAGCAGTTGTGTAAATTTATTACTGATGTGGGACATCACAAATCATAGGACCCATGAAAAACGATTATCGGAATAACAGGACCTGCTTAAAGGTTATAGGTATTAAGTGGTTGTCTGAGGGCCCGCCTCTTTCCTAATTAAAATGTATTAAATGGTCCAAATTATCGATTAGAAGCGGTAGTGGATATCTCAGGAAGGGTCTACTTCAGGTTTAAGGTATTAAGTAACAGATTTAGGGTCCGCCTCTCTCCCATAAAGAAGTATTAAGTGTCCTAGTAAGATTCCAAGCAACGTCGGCTAGATAGAAATAGTGAGGAGTCTACCTTGGCGTTAGGTATTAAATGACAATGGTCTGCCTATAATACAGGTATTTAATGATCAGGGGTTTGCCTAGCCTTATTAATAAGGTATTAAGTGGCTTAGGTACTATCTCTCACATGGCTAAGTCTTTAATGACGATAGATGCATTAGTAGTATGACTATTACATATATTAAAGCCATAAATAGTGGTCAAGGATCTCTGTAGCTAGGATCAATGGACAATGATGACAGTGCTAGGAGCCTGTTTCATATTTAAAAGTACTAAGTGGTTGATAGACTTACATTATTATTTTGTACCTTGGGAAGGGTAGGTAGATGAATTATGCTAGGTAGGGATATCGTGTGTGCAATAATAAGTTAATTTGATTAACCTTAGAATAGTAGACATAATAATTAAAAGGAAACTAATCGGTTTAAATTTATGTTATGGACACTGTATAGATTTTCCAGTCAGCAAAATGTTGTTTTGGCCCCCTCCTCATTACAACCCATATGATAGATTTAGAGAGATAGATCGCTGGAGCTGGACGTGATTAATTGTTGGAAAAGTCTTCTTTTCTCTCATACTCGATATTGATGTGACAATCTGATATCCAAGGAATACCATTAATTGCAAGGTTGCAGCCACCATCGGTATTTATATCCTATTATTGTTTCTTCTATGAGTATAAATTTTTATCAACCTCTGGTAATGCTCATGCTTATTTGCATGTACCAAATGCAACGATCTGTGCTTTGGTGGACTTGAGTTTCAATTTCTGGCAAAATTTGGGCTCATTAAAGTCCGAGTTATTATATTTGGGATCAGAACCTTGGTTAGTCAATTAGAGGAATTAGGATAAGTTGAAAGAACGTATTCGTACTTTCCTATCTATTAGTATTTTTATGCTAGACTCTAAGAATCTCGACTATAGAAGTAGTTATAGGTCCACTCCGAGGGAATAGGCAAAGCAACCATGGATTGGAAATATCTTAGAGTTAAGATTTTCATGCCAACTCCAAATTACCCCACGGAGTGTTGGCGATGCGTAAGGCATTGATGGAGAAGAGCATGAGTATGACATATAGTAGATTCCCCGATATGGGAGGGTATTCGACTTGATGGTTGAGTTTCTAGCTACCTTGTGATTTTGGATTTTGATTAAGACTTGTAGTCAAAGATACACAATTATTCCAGAATAAGCAAGAAATAGAATTATGTATGTTGCGAACGTCCGGAAACTAGTTTGGTAAGGGAATGTCCATCAAACATATTTAAATGGAAAATCGGATTTTTATTTGAAGAATCAAGGTCAATTGCATAGTTTAAACCCGTGAGAGAATTTTGATAAAATATTTTGGAAATGTCTTAGATTTTGGAAAAAGGGTTTTCAAAGGATTTTTTTCCCAAGGATTTTTTTCAAAATTTTGGGAAGTTTTGAAATTTTAACTTTTAAGAAATAGGTATACCACTAAGTTGGTCGTGTTAACATTTTGGTTTGTAAAGGAGTAGTTATTGAAATCCTTAAATATTTATATGTGTGTGTATATATATATATATATATATATATATATCAATAAAGGTTTGATTTTGATTTTTGGCAAAAAAATAATTTTTCGATTTGGAAATGAATTTCAAAGGGTGAATATTTAACCCGATGATTTTCATATTTATAAAAATCAAAGTTTTTAAAGTTTTCTCTCTTTTAAAGGACGAACAAAATAGGAATGACATTTAATTTTAGTGTATTATGAAGTTTAAAGTGTTGTTGGATCGGCCGGCTATTGGAAGAAGTATGCAACAACCCAGTATTTCGGACCATTCAAATCGACATGAGATCTTTAGGCAAAGCTCCAAGCTCCAAAGGTGAGCCTCAAATGCTGTGACACTCAGTCTGAGATTCTATGATTGATTTATTTACTGTATATGCTAAGTTTTGTCAAATATAAATTAACAATCTATTGTTTTTGGACAATTCAAGTCTGACATGAGTGAATGATTATCGATTTGAATGGTCCGAAATACCAGGTCGTTACAAAGTATTTTCGTACGAAGTA
This sequence comes from Allium fistulosum, assembly GCA_030737815.1. Lineage (NCBI taxonomy): Eukaryota > Viridiplantae > Streptophyta > Magnoliopsida > Asparagales > Amaryllidaceae > Allium > Allium fistulosum. The sequence goes on along the minus strand of CM060906.1, from coordinate 269,933,614 downwards.
TTTGGAGAAAAGTAGTTGGAATATTATTGGGTTTTTATAATTTTTGATGGTTGGAGTAGTATAAGTCAGAAGTGCTGTAAAATAACGGAGGAATGGTTCGGATAGCTAGATGGTAAGCTTAGGCACCATCATAAAGAGGGCATGGATTTTTATGATCATGTCATGTCGAAGAAGACGGTGCGAAAAAATTATCATCTTCATCATTTTTTATTATCTAACCGACCCATATATGGTCTAGGTTTTACCTGTGCAAAAATGTCGTAGAGCGGTCGACTGGTAACCCTAGAGCAGTCGACCCATCAACGAGTTTTTGGCTAAACCAAACCTGGAACGCGACCATAGAATCGCGTCTAACTTTTCCCAACCGCATTCGAGATCCCCCTTCTCCATTTCAACAGAACCCAACTCACCACCTCCTCCTCCTCCAAATCAGCTTCCACTTCCTTCATTCCACCTCCAGGTGATGCAATTTTCTCCCCCTCTCCAACAAGCACCAGCCTCGCCTTCCCCTTGCGCTATTTTTTTGCGTTAGATCTTTGCCCCATCTCCACTCCAGATCTAAACCCTTTTTCTCTACTTCTTAGCCCATGGTACCTCCCCGCACTGCTGGTTCCTCCACGCGCCACCCAGATGTCACTCCTTAAGAGATCAAGTGGCTGGACCAGAATGTCAAGAAGATCTCTACATTTCTTAGCTCCACTAGTTTCAAATTACTTCAGAGGTAACCCGTGAAGTTTAGAGACTTCACAACTTTTGGGCTAGAAGAGCTTTTTGAGGTGGTGGGACTTGCATTGATCCTACGCTTTGAGAGTTTTGAGTGGGAATGCTACTAGCGCTACATTCACTTTTCCGATGCTTATTTGGCACTGTATTTCAATAAAGACAACAGTTTCATTCAGTAGGAAGTCAAAGGAGTCAGGATCGATATGTCCGACGACGACTTTAACGATATTTTGGAAATTTCTCTAGATGGCGTGGATTTGGATGATATTGAGATGACCGGCCCAGAGATCTTGTAGCAGATCTTTTCTTAAGGTATTGGTGTTTGGAGGATGGAAAATCTACACCCGACTATTCATCTTGTTGTACGCATTATTCAACACAACATCATCCCTAAGACGGGAAGCTATGATCAGATTTATCCTTGGATGCGGAAGGCCACCTATACAGTTATGGGTGGTATAGTCATTAATTGGATACACACTCTTATGATTCATTTTCAAGACCTAGGAGTTAGCACTCCACGTAGTTACTTTCTGTGTTGTCACGCATTCACTCTCGCCTTTAGGCGATGCGGGGTACATCTTAGTAGGGAGACATCCCGACAAAGGTTCCGCCTACCATTGATAGAGCCTCCCTTATGAAGATGAGAATTCCTTTTCCACCAGCCGCAACAGCCAAGCCGGTAGTAGAGCAGCAGCCACAGCAGGAGGCAAAACATGGATAGGGCATCAAGGGCCAAGCTAGTCGCCATTCGACAAGTCCAGATTGAGCTTCAGGGTATCCATGCCGACCAACGAGAGATGAGGACCGAGCTACATTGCCAGAGTCATAAGATTGGGTGCTTAGCCGCTATGATTTGCCCTTTTCGAGGCTGCGTCAACAGCTCGAGTTCTCGTCAAGGATCGGGACCATCCCATAGCCTATAGGTAATGTTTTAGGTTCTGTAATATGTTGTATTTTTTCCTTTCATTAGCTGTTCTTTGCATTTTAGGTTATTGGGTTGTAACCATTAGTTGTCTCTTTTTAAGACGCGCACGATATTATGAGATGTATTTCTATTTTACTATGTTATTGTTTCCAAATATTAAATCGCTCTTATATATATATGTTTGGAAGAAACGACATAAATATAAAAATTCCATAAGGACACTTAACCAACAGTAAAATACAATGTAAGACCAGAAGTTTTAAATAGGTAGAAATTTTAGCAAGCGAAAGACATGTTAAATTGTTTTGGAATAATGAGCCATTGTTCCTATTCCTTAAAGGCTAATTTTTTTGAATAACTGAGTATGGTAGCATTTTTAAATAAAATATCAAGTTTTATAGGTTAAGGTTAGTTGTAGAATGCTAGAATTAAGCTTATGCATTTAGCACATAACTGACTTCCAACCAACGCTAAAAATGTGGCTTGAATTATCAAAATTTTTAAGAAGGAAAATATTTTGGAAGGTTTTTCCTGATTAAGAATGTTTTGCTTGAAAAAAAGAAGAGTTTTGGTTTTTAAATTATTTTTGGTGTTTAAATAATTTTTAGAATTTTTTCCAAAATTTTATTTCAACGAAAAATTTGCATCTAAATATTTTGAAATTTTATTTTTCAAGTGACGTATAAATTTGAAAAGGGAAAACAGTTTTTATGAAGTTTTTGATTTTGTAGGTCAATGTTAAGCATAGGGAAGGAAAATATATTAGAAATGTGAATTAGTGGTGCATTAGGATCAATAACACGATGAAATGCAAAAGATTACAATGGAAAAGCTTTTTTAGCCTTGGAATTTCTATTTCCATATCTTGTTAATGACGCGCACGGGCCTATTTTTAGGCTCAATTTCGTTTTAGAGCTTGGAAACAAGCCTCCTTATGCATTTCGTGCATGGAAATTTTGGAGTAAATCTAAGGCAGTGAGAAAATTTCCACTGTACAACGGGAAATGGGTAACCTATAGAGTGGTAAGAACGTAAATTATCCACTTAAATTCCTTTTTTGGCATAGGAGTTACATTTAGGAAGCAGAATTTCATGTGTTAGATTTTTGGTTTGTAAAAGTTGGATGCAAACTGATTGCACCTTACTTCTAGTCGTAGAGATAAGAGGATTTTCGGTGAAAAGATATTTTAAAATTTGCATAAGTGTTAGTATATATTGGTTGTTTGCACCATAATTTCAAAAATATTTTCAAAAAAAAGCATTCATATAGGAGGGTCCGATTTAGAATCATTCTGCATACATGTTTTCTATATTGTGATATACCATGCATTTGTGCACGTTGGTTGCAAATTGGTTGTACACTAATCGGTTGTGTAGTTTATGATAGTTATGAGCTAGAACCATGACTTAGTCATTGGTATAATTTCGGTGATGAAATTATTTTAAGGGGGAAGAATGTAACACCCCGTGAATTGGGCATTAGTTTTTTAAGTAGTTAATTAGTTAACTAGGCTTCAAAAATGAAATTTGTGCAAATGATGGAATCTGACAAAGAAACTTACACCATTACATTTATGGTGAAATTATGAGCAACTTTCATATTTGGAGTTTTACAATCGGAATCCAAACGAAGAAGTTACGGATGAAAAACGAATTCGAGAAACAATTAAATGAGAAAATTAACATTAATATATTAGTTCTCGTGGCCCACAAATCGACGCGTACATTGGGACATCGATCAGGGGTAGTCGACCCCTATGATAGGGATGGTCGACCGCTTCGGGGATAAAAGTTTGGGTTTCGTTTGGTCCAACGGCCCAGATTTTATATATTTTAATCTACAATTGTGTTTGTTCCGAGTGCCTATAAATTCAGGTCTAACCCTCTCTTCTCTTCTCATATTTTTCTGAAAGCAGTGGCGAAGCTCTGCCATTTTCTCTTTTCCATTATTTTCCAAATTATAAAATATAATATTTATATTTGTATACATACAAATTGGAGAAGAAGGGAAGCGAATCAACATTACACGATAATGAGGTAATATATTTGTACTTATATATTTATATTTCCGTTCAACCTCAAATCTCTTCTCAAATCCGTAATTCTAATATATGTATATACCTTTTATATATATTTCCTAGAATAAGAAGGAAATGGAGTTGAATCAAAGGTTTTACTTCAGATCTGGAGATTTGGAATGCTTTTAGAATATAAGTGAAAAATTTATGTATTGTTTATGATTTTGAATCTATTCCATTGGCATACATTTGATTTTTATATCTAAATTAATAGTATTTGTGAATTGTAGACTCAAATTAGCGTATAAAACTATTGTCTACATATTCTTGTTTTAGATCTAATAAGAATTATTACCACATCCTGATCTGGAAATCAGTCCCAAAAGTTTTGGATATGAATATTAATCGAATTTGAAATTTATTCCAGATCTGAAATTGGGTTGTAGATTATTAGTATGATTTTGATTATTACCCTATTATGTTGCATTGGAGATTTTCCATAGTTTAATTTTGTGGGAAATACGTCCGTTTGATTTTTATTAATTTGTTTGTGTTTCCAAATTACATAAAAAGTGCAGCATTTGATTTAACAAGGAATATATGCAAATAAAAAAGAAGAGATGTGTAAAGTGCAGATTTATTCTTCATAATTTACACACTCTATTCCAATAAAAAGAAAACAATCATTCGTCGTAATTTCAAATGAGGCAAATCTTTCCTTTTGTTCTTGATCTTTTATTTTAAACTAATTTATGGAAATCACAAAGGAAAATCTTCATAAGAAACGTAATTTCAGCAAATTAAATATGAAAAAGAATACTCTAGTTAAATATTTCTTACTAAAATTTGGTAGAAGTAGATATTTATGCATATTTATATGCGCTAATAAATACGATGATTTATGCGTAACGCTCGTGTAGGATATTAGTTATACTTAGTAATAACGTTGATTTGCAAGTAGGAAATAAGAGGAAAGTTTGAAAAGGTTGTAACTCCAATTCATGGGTAATAAATGTGGAATGAATTTGGGAATTACAAATAATTGATAGGGTAAATGGATTAATGGGACCGATAAATAAAGAAGTTAATTTAATAACTATGGAATAGTTACATAAATGTCTTAAGAAATGTCTGTTAGGATGATATTCTTTATCATGGACAAATTGACATTTATGGAAGAAGCAAATAAAGGGAATTTATGCGTAATTGAATATTTAAGGTAATTTATACAGCCTTAAATGAATAAAAGGAGGTTAGTAAGCTAAGTCCAATATCCAAGTTAGGATGGTAAAGCTTCGTAATAGTAAAGCCTAGGATAATATGACTTAAGTTAGTAAAGCCTAGAATAATTAATTGGACTTAGTAGGTTGTGATGCGAGGTCGGTAGAGTAACTTAATGGAAATCCGCCTTTCACTTTGAAGCAACAAGTAGTTGTGTACACTTTCTACCGATGTGAGACATCTTTAACCAAAAGATTCATAGAATAATTAGTTGGGCTTAGAAGATTGGGATGCAAGATCAATAAAGTGACACAACGGAAGTCCGCCCTTCACTTTGAGGCTACTAGCATTGTGTACATTTCCTACTAATGTGAGACATCTTTAACCATAGGACCTATAAAATATTTGGGCTTAGAAGATTGGTATGCAAGGTCAGTAAAGTGACATGATGGAAGTTTGTCCTTCACTCTGAGGCTACAAGCAGTTGTGTACACTTATTACTGATGTGGGACATCACCAATCATAGGACCCATGGGAAACAATTATGGGAATAACAGGACCTGCTCTGGGATTAGAGGTATTAAATGGTTATCTAAGGGCCAGCCTCTTTCCTAATTAAAAAGTATTAAATGATCCGAATTATCAATTAGGAGCGGTAGTGGATATCTCGGGAAGGGTCCGCTTCGAGTTTGAGATATTAAGTGACTGATCTAGGATCCGCCTCTCTTCCATAAGAAGTATTAAGTGTTCCTGTGAGATTCCAAGAAATGTCAGCTAAATAGTACTAGTGAGGAGTCCGCTTGGGGGTTAGGTATTAAATGACAAAGGCCTGCCTAGAATATTGGCATTAAATAGTCAGTGGTCTGCCTAGTCCTTATTGATAAGGTATTAAGTGGCTTGGGTACCGTCTCTCACATGGCTAAGACTTTAATGACAATAGATACAGTAGTACTATAGCTTATATATATATATATTAAAGCCATAAATATCAAAGGTCTCTGTAGCTAGGATCAGTAGGCCAATGATGACAATGCTAGGAGCCTGCTTCATATTTGGAAGTATTAAGTGGCTGATAGACTTACGTCAGTATTTTATACCTTGAGAAGGGTAGTTAGATGAATTGTGCTAGGTAGGAATATCATGTATGTAATATTAGGTTAATTTGTTTAACCTTATAATAGTAGAAATGATAATTAAATGGAAACCAATCAGTATAAATTTATGTTATGGACACTATAGATTTTCCAGTCACCAAAACATGTTTTGACCCCCTTCTCGTTACAACCCACATGATAGATTTAGAGGAACAAGTCACTGGAGCTAGGCATGATTAGTTGTTGGAGAAGTCTTCTTTCTTCTCTCATGCCCGATGTTGATGTGGTAATTTGATATCCAAAGAGTACCATTAACTCCAAGGCAGTAGCCACCATTAGTATTTATATTCTATTATTGTTTCTGCTATAAGTTTAAATTTTTATCAATCTCCAATAATGCTCATACCTATTTGCAGGTACCAAATCCAACGATCTATGCTTTGATGGACATGGATTTCGATTTTTGTCGAAATTTAGACTCATTAAAGTCCAGATTGTTATAGCCCTGTTATTGTAAATTGTAAAATAGACCAAAGAATTATTCGATAAAAAGCCTAGTCATATATCACATATGAAATGAAAACTTTAATTTTAAATAATACAAAACAGATTATGCACAACTAAAGAGATGTAGCAATATCAGTAATACATAAAACAATGCAAACCAAATAGGTCGTAACAAATTTTTTACCACAAAATTAAATTTGAAACTATTATAATAAACATTATATTAATTTCATAGGGTCTGTTTCCTTTTTATAACCAAATAAATCATATATGGACTGTAATTAAACTTTGAAGATAATATGCTATCCAGTTCATAATGGATTTAATTGTTTTATTATTGCATATATCATTTTCCTTTTAGTATGATGGAATATACTTGATACATAAAAACTTACTACTTTGATTTTGCTACAATTAACCATTGGTTCCTTATTTTATTTGTGCATATCTCTAATTAAACATCTATTATTACATACCTTAGATTAATAATTAGCCTTCACATTATTAAAACATCATATTTCCTTACACATCCATAGTTGTTCCTTTATACACACACATAGAGTGTGTATCAAGTGAATACTCTTAACTTCTAACTTTTGTAACAAATGAAACTATTGCTATTTCACTATTTATGATAGAAAACAGCATGCATTTTCAATGTTTTGAAGAACATTAATTTGGCATCAAGTTTTACAAATGATAAAAACACTTTGACTACAACATAAAAGAGATCAAATATATTTTCATCAAATGAAAGTAAATAATGAAAAAATAAATCATATTTACTTTCACGAATAAATCATTAAGAGGCCAATAATATGCATTTGCACACAATGTAGAATAACCAAGCAAAAAGTTAGATAATAAAATAATTTTCAAGTACCTAGAAATATTCAGGCATCTTTAGGAAATCATTTGAGTCTTCATGCTTTATAAGTCCAACAACCTGTAGTCACACCTTTTGGAACCGTTACCTTGCCTATTTTTTCATGACTAACAATGTCAAAAAATAATGTTGGACTAAGTCACACCTTTTAGATACTAAATTGAAAAATCTCTCTTTATTCATTCCATCTCTGTCCACCAAAATATGAAGCAGTAGGAAACATTAGCGTAGAGAATTTAGAATTTCAGTAAACCCGATATTACTTCATTATCAACTAAGTATTAGAGTATCATGTGACATATCTATCATTGGAATTCCGTAAATTCAGTTAACCCATTATTGGTCAAATTTTATATTATTACAAGTGAAATGATGAGATAATCAATAGAATTGTCACTAATCTTGAATTTTACGGGAATCTGTAAAAGCTACTCTTTCAACTTGAAACATTGTTGAACTCAATAACAGTGGAGATGAATGAAATAGAAAATTAACTTAGGGCACCATTGGTGATTTATGATGAGGAGTAGAAAAATGAATTCCACTAATAAATAAATTGAATATAGAAGAAGAACTTAAAATGTGTGTTGTCATTAAGCACTAAGCCCTAAAATGTATAGCTAATTCTATTAAAACCCTAGATTTTGTCTTTCCCCTCCCATTAAAAAAGAAAAAGAATACAATGAAATTTTAACTTTAATCAACCCTAAATTTCTAACCGAACCCTAAATTTTCTACTTTCTTATTCTAGGGAAAAGAAGGTAATGTAAAATTGAAATAATAAAAATGGTGATGCTAATTTTAAAGATGGTGATGTTTTTTCCTTCTATTTTCAAGTATAATTTTGAAGAAGGTAATGCAAAGACGTTGAACTGTTATTTTTCTTGATAATTTGTCTGTCCGCTTCAATTCATGGCACCTATAATCCTCGGATACTATTTTTTGCATGAATGTGTACAAGCTAGGGTCGAACATGGATATGTCACCAGACCTAGGCATCCCTTTTCCATTGTGCACACCTGTGGATTGGTATGCAAGAGAAATATATTATCAAAATTAACAAAATTCGATAGAAAACTAGCACACTTGCTAGGAACTATTTTGTTTTGAAAAACGGTACTTTATAAACTAAAAATAATACTCATATACTTCCATAATATGCCTCATTAAAACCTTGCAATCCCCTAACCTAAATGGGTACCTTTCCAGGAAAAAGAGTACATATCATGTCCATATTTTAACAATACAGCAAATAACAAAGCCTGAAAACCAAGTTGTCAAATAGGTGGAGGAGTAAACAAAGAAGTAACACACTCAAAACCATCCATACGATCAACTTGGGTCAGCAAACAAGACACATGTAGCAAATAAAACAAAACCAAATAAAAGGAAACAACGCATCACTCGATGTCTTCATACTTCAGCATTTAGGAGAGAGAAACCCATCGCCTTTGCTAAAATTTTGTTCTGATCTAATTCACCTACCGAAACTAGACATTAATGGCAAAGTCTACTAATATAACGAAGCAAGGAAAATAACCAATTTATTCCAAGATAAGTTGCAATGTCAAAGTCTGACAAGATAAGTTCAAACTCTTTACTTTTCGTCTTAGAATCCAATTTATGTTGAATTAAATACTTGCAGTCTTGAATTATGAGCATGAATCTCACTTGAACTGGCAGTTCAATACCTTTGAAAATCCGAGTGTTTCTTTCACACCAAATGTGCCAAATCAATGAAGTAAAAACTATCTTTGTGAGATGGTTATTAATAAATTACTTTTCTGATTTTGGCATAAAATTTCCAAGATTTGGTTGATATCATAAGTGCTACCGAGGTTAATCTTTAACTTATGCATAATATCCTCCAGAATTAGCCTCAAATATATGCAGTTAAAAAATAAATGGTCCCTGTCTTCATGTTGATTTAAACAAAGCACACAAGATCGATCAATGCCAGTGTTCCATCTGCTAATCCTGTCTTTAGTATTTAATTTGTTTAATCTAGCCAGAAGTGAGCAAGTAGACTTTTTGGAGCACAAAATTTATCCCATATATTAGTCCAATTAAATTCGGCATGTTTGCATCTGATTTGTTTCTAGATCGAGTTCATACTGAATTGACCATTGCTGTTAGGAATCCAGAACCAAAAGTCATGTTGCATATGATTATGAATTTTGATATTATGTACTGTATGATGAATTTGGGTAGGAACACAATCCATATGATCTTTCCATTCATTACCAGATATTAGAGTAGAGACTTTTCTGTTACAACCACTAGTAACATCATTATATTCCATCTAAATTTATATACCAAGGAAGTGCCATTAAGCCATGGGTCAAACCAAACATTTTTATTTTCACCATTAACAAAATTCCTATCAATTAATCATTTGCACCATTGTCTAGCTCTAAGTAAGAATTTCCAAGTATATGAAGTATTATTATCCATAGCAGCAGTCCAAAAATTTATATTACTACAGTATTTATTATACATCCATTTGGCCCAGAAAGATTCACCTTATATATATTTCCATAAAGTTTTGCTGCAACTGCTTTAGCAACTTCATCAATTCTTTTAATACCTAGGCTACCCTCACTTTTAGTTTTACAAACATCATCCCAGCACATTTTATGAGCTTTAGATTTCCATATGAAGTTAGCACAGAGAGAATTAATTCTTTGGATAACAATCACAGGAAATTAGGTGAATTGCAGCCAAAATTGAATCATTGGGTGAATAACAATTTTAACTAATTCAATTCTACCACTAATGTTGAGCATTTTACTGTTCCAATGATTTTTTTTTGTCTATTAACCATCCAAAATCCCTCGCTTTTAATTTGTTGTAAGATAATGGGATGCCCAAGTATATAACTGGAAGGTTTCCAATGCTGATATTTAAAATATTAGCAATTTGTTGCTTGTTATTTGCTCCTTTACTAAAAAACAAAGTAGATTCGTTTTCATTTAAATCAATGCTAGTTAAAATATTCAAAGTCTTAAATATGAGCTTAATGCTTTCAGCATTCTTTGTGGTAGCTTTGGCCAAAATTAAAATATCATCCGCATACAACAAATGGGTGATTATTGGTTCAGTTTTGTATATGGGGGTAATATTACCTTTCAAGTACTCCACATCAAGATTAATTGTGAGGAACTCCTTAGTAATAGAATATAAATATGGCGAGAGAGGATCCCCTTGTCTTAATCCTCTCGTGCTGTAAATGAATCCAAAGGGGGAGTCATCAATTAACACCGAAAACGAAGGAGTAGATATGCACTCATAGATGAGATCAGCAAATAACATTGGAAACCCCATAGAGATCAAAATGTGATGAATAAACTCTCTACTTATTTTATCATAGGCTTTATGCAAATCAATTTTCAGGCATAGATTGTTAAACTTTTTCTGTTGAATCCTCTGACCATTTCATAAGCTAGTAATCAATTCTCAGTAATTATTCTACTAGGAATGAAAGCATTCTATTATATGAAATAAGATCATTCATATAAGCTTTCATTCGATTACAAAGAAGGTTGGCTAAGATTTTATATGAGACATTGCATAGAGAAATCGGTCTAAAATCAATCATGTCAACCGCATCAAGTTTTTTTTGGAATTAGACAAATAAATGTATGATTGATTTCTCTAATTATTTTTCCCGATTGGAGAATGCCATTCATAGCATTCCAGATATCATTTTTAATTTGCTCCCAATGCACTTTGTAGAATTTTGAATTGATACCATATGGTCCAGGGTGCTATTGTCATTAATCTGGAATATAACTGATTTTATTTCCCCTAGCGGAAATGGTTTGCATAAATTGCTTCTAGCATTGTGAGATAGGATTTTCTTATATGTAATGCCTGGAAATTGATATGTAGCCTGAGATGATACGAACAGATCAGAAAAGTAGTTAACAGCTTCATACACAAGTTTTTCTTATGCTGATGACCATGATCCATTATCTTTAAGAATAAAATTACTCCTTCATCTAGGGTTAAGAACATTAACCTTACTATAAAAGAAGTCAGTTGGTTTATCCCCTTTAACCAACCAATTTATTTTCATTCTTTGCTCATTTTAAATTGCAATTTTCCTAATAATAGAATGGATCTGCTCAGATTTCAAAGTGTTTGTTCTATTAAACTCTCATTCAAAGGGTATTGAACTAGCTGTTTATATAGATCATTAGCCTCATCTTTTAATTTAGCAGCCACTGTATGTATGTTACTTTTATTTTTTACCTGATTCTTCAATGCAGATTTAGTCACTTTCAGTTTCCATAAGAGAATATGAAGAGGGTTTCCCATTAAACTCATGCACCGGAGCATCATGAAGGGAAGAGTGATAGCCCACTAGAAGGTGCCAAGAATTGTTATATCTGAAAGGTACTATAGTCTTCATTTTATTATGTAACATAAGTTTGATAATAATAGGAGAATGATCGCTCAAAGAATGATTTCCAAAATTAATACCGAGCTAATAAAACTTATCCAACCATAAAGAGTTAACAAATACACGGTCAATCTTACTGTGAATAGAGAAACTTTGTCCTCCTCTCCAAGTAAAGTAATTCCCAGTAAAATCTGGTTCAACCAGATTAGATGAGGAAATGCAGTCAATAAAATCCCGCTCACTCATCAAATTAAAGTGACCATTATTAATTCTATCATTAGACGATAGAATAACATTAAAATCGCCCGCCACAATCCATGGGAGATTAAAACTTTCAGACTGCTCAACAATATACTTCCATCAATCTATATGCTTCACTTCATCATTGAAAGCATGGACCGTGGTACACAAAACACTAATAGCACTCACATTGTGTAAGATACAAGAGATGAATTGGTCATTTGAATGTAAAATGGTGTTCGACCATTGTGTAGAGTCTCATATAATTAAAATTCTATTTTTCTGACCATTACTAATATTATGAGAACGTTTCCAATTATTATTGATTTTGGTCATAAATCTATCAATATTATCCAGCGATAGCTTATTTTCAAGAATGCCAAGAAAAGGAAATCTATTACTATTCGAAATTTGCAAAATTTCCAACTGTTTAGTAGGGGCATTCATTCCCCTGATGTTCCAAAAAAGGAACTCCATCTATAAGCTATTTTCTGGATTGCTACTGTCTACAGGGGAAGTAGATGTCCCCGATCTCTTATCTTTTTTTGTCCTTTTATTTTTACCTTTCAGCTAATTAAGAAAGCTGGTCCATGCAGGGTTCTCTATAACATTAGAAGAAGTAGTGGCTTTAAATTCAAAAGGCACTCCCTTTGTCCTAGTTTTTCAAGTTGATCTTCTTCTAAAGACATACGGTGTTTCATTATTCTGCTCATCAGTTGCTAGAAACAAGGGGTTGGATCAAGTGGCGCATCAGGCATCTCGGTAGAGTCACTATTATCTTCCTTTCTACAGTTACTATTTGGCTACATTTCCATATCAGATTCTGTAGACAAGATAGTCTATTGCATATTTGTATTAATAGTCGTATACATAGTATGCGACTGGACATTTTGAGACTTATAAATAGGTTGTTCTTTCGTATTATTGTTTTTACCATCATTTAGACTGTTGATATATATATAACTTCCTGTTCTGGACTGGCTGAATTCGATTATTTATTTATGATGTTTGAATTGGTTGCCAAATTTTTATTAATATTAGCATTAATGCATATCAGTACTGCCATTCATCTGTTTTTGAGGGGTATCTTTAGGCATCCAGACTTTGTTGAATTGACAATGAGTTTCAACATGTCCAAAACTAGAGCAGTTCAAGCAAATAGATGGTTTCCATTCGTACGTCACTTCTTGCCAAATGGTTTCATCCTTCTCAGATATAATAGGAATTTTATTCGAAAACTTAAAGGAATTATTAATTTCAAATAAGACTCCAGCGTACACAATTTTTATTATACCTTATGTGAATTTATCCAGTTTGATGGGGGATCCAAGGACTGAGTCAATACGACTAATCCCCTCTTCCATCCAATAATCAAGTGGTAAATTAGGGAAACGAACCCAAATCGAAATAGAGTGAAGGAGTTCTTTGTTAAGTTGCATTCCAAGAGGCCACCTCTTCATCATCATCAATTTTTTATTATAATAGTAAGGACATCCTTCCAATATTTTATCACAATCTTGTTTATTGTTAAATTTAATAACATAAACCCATTAGAATAAATAGAGAATTCTTCATCAGAATTCCATACTCTAGTAATGTAGTCCTTGAACTATGGGTAATATGGCTTAGGACCAATAACATAGACCACAATAGCATTATCCCATTGTTTTCTAGCATCCTGAAGAACACCGGTAGACATTTTGGCACATTGCATTGAATTAAATTCACGTGGATGATAATACTTCAACGGAATAGAGACTGGACTATTATTACCCTTAGAACTTCATTCCACACCCGGCTAGACGTAGTGGAAAAATTCCATTTATTGGCAGCGGATCTGTTTTCAGATTAATTGGGGCAATTAATATTATTATTGATGTGGGCATAATTATGATGTACGTTTTGATATGGGGGTGATCTTAAATTCTTATTCTATAAATCATGAGAGGTGGGATTAATTGATCGAGGTTGATGCATAACTTTTGATTGGCATTTCTACTTTTGTGATCGAACCTGGGTGAAACCATCATCAATTTCAACAATGGAATCGGTAGGCAGTAGAGGAGGGAAGCTAGGAGGCGGATCTGGGAGGATGAGAGGCGGATCAGAAGGAGAGGGAGCCTGACGACTGATAGGGTTGAAGGAAGACATACTAATGGCTATGTACAGGGAATCACGTGGAAAATAGGATGGGGCGAAGGTGAGTAGCTGGCGGCAACGGCCAGACAAGCTGGAGGCCGCGGCTCATATTCAGTCTAGGGTTTTTGCTTGGAACGATTGAAAACCTAGTTGACTAGCAGTTTTGATGGATAAACAAACTAGTATGAAGCACAATTGGAATTCATCTAAACCTAGTGTGAAACACTCCATATTTCTTTCAAAACCTAATGCATTAACCACAAACTTAATTTTTATTGGAATTTTATTAAACTACGTTACTTTAAGAAAAAGAAGAGAGAACGAATGAATTATTATAAACGAAGAGTTGAAATGAATATAGTAAAATGAATGAGGGTTACTTGTGGAATATTGGGGGGCGGGAAAAGGAAAATATAGAGTATTACTTTGTGGAAATTGAGGTCAATACTCACAACATACCTCTATGGGCATGCTTTAACTCACCCCTATCAGCATTATTTCTTGGAGGAAGAAACATAAGGAAGAAATATAGGAACAAAGCTAGTTTTAATATATTATAATTTATAAACACATAATGTTATGCACCTTTGTTATGGGACTTAGGATAATGGAAGGTATACTTAAATTTATTTAGTAATATAAGCAGATAACTAGTGTTATTTTAATTTTCCGATTTCATTCACGATACCTACACGTATATTGTCATTTTCATATGTGCGCGCGTGCGCGTGTGTGTATCCATTTCACAATTATTAATAACAACGACATAAAAATAAATGAATGTCTAACAATATATTACGTAATTTGGTCATTTTATTTAAATTTTGATTAACATGTGAACGTTTTATATATTACTAACTTCGTATATTTTATATCTATGCAATGTCATTAGCCTTCAATAAAATAAGTAAGAAATGAAGGATCCTACCTGGACGTTCAATAAGAACAACGAACGTTGTGGGTATTTTATTTTCATACATAATGAACTAAAGATGGAAAGACATCAAAAGAAGAATAGATGTTAAGAAGGGTTATAATGGATCTAACAAGGAATGATAAAGTGGGTAAGGAAAAGAGATAAAAAGGTTGAAAATAGTTGACAGAAACGAAGGAAAAGAAGGAAATTTAGTTTAATACTAGAATCGATCTAGTATTAGATAGAATTCACAGTTTGGTAGTGAAAAAATTGCTATTGAATTATGAAATTGGTTCGATAGTCATCGTTTGGTCAAATTCTCCTTGACTTGAATACCATATTAACAACTCTGAAAATTTGGTTAATAGTTAAGTACTGAACCGTTTTCATGGTTCGATATTGATAAGAACTCTCGTGAAAACGGTTTCGTAGTCGACACTTAACCAAAATTTAGTCTTCTCTTCTCTTTGAAATATAGTACACCAAGTATTGCATATACATTTGGTGCCGAATGAAACCTATAGGCCAGATCATGCCTTCCAATTCGAGTTTGACGATTTCTTATGTCTAAAATTTATGAAAACATACTACTTTTTAGGAAATATCCAAAACAATTCAAACGAGATGATACATATAAATATCCCAAGCATAAAAAATACAGGGACCAAAATTCTGCTCCTAACACTACTGAACAGAACCATTGTGACTACTATGGAACTGATTTACAAAAGTTATATATTATATGTAACATCCCCCATTTCGAGACCTAAAAATGAACTCAATGATGTTGCGGTCATCATCAGAACCATTTTGAGCGATAAAATACGATCAATTTTTTTCAAACAACATTAATTAAGGGTTTTACTATCTACACACACCAAACAACGTTTCTCACTCATTTATCTTCTCACCCATCACATTGCATCCGCGCACCCTCACCCACCATTAAGTTTTTCTTTTTTCTACATCCTTTTCTCTTCCCTTAAAAATGATATTTATCCTAACCAAATTTTCCACCTTATAAAAAAAATTCTGCCTCAAATTAGGCCGACGCTTAATCGATTATAGATAAAAAGATAAAAATGGAGAAATAACAAAATAAAAATAATGTTGAAGAAGAAGAAGCTAAATTAATATTTCATTGTACTATGAGACTATTTCCTAACAAATCTATATAACTTTGCATTCATATACTGAATAGCAAATAAAAAGTGAGAAAATTTTCTGATGCAATTACTCTTACTCTATAAAATAGTATAACATTAAAATAATTTCAAATAAAAGGGACCTAAATAAATTTCCAAAACTAGGGTTTAGGATTATCATAGCAATGAACAACAATAAACGAAAAGAGTGGAAAAGAGGCAAATAATTTATAACATTTTTTGGTTGAAATTAGTACATAGTTTGAAGATTTTCTTCTAGTTTGCTGCCAATTTGAGAATTTAATTGATATGAATAAACTAAAATTTAATTATTTGAGAAGGAGAAATGAAGTTATGGTACCAAGGTTCTTGTTTTGGTTATTTATATTTGCATATTTCAGTTATGCAAAACTACATGACTATTTCTGCATTAAGTTTTGCATAATCAACCAAAGTGGGTGTTTGTAGTGTTTTATCCAAATTAAATTTAATACCTGTTTAAGTGGCATTAGTGATAGTTTAGGTGTGTGTAAATAATAACACCCTCACTTAAACAGTGAAGCTAAATAAATTTCATTACGAAAATTTTTCTTTACATTTTTCATTGCTCAATTGGTGCCCACACAGGGGTGATTTTAACTAAACATATTAATAATGTCATGCCCGACATATGAAGATGTCAATACAAACACTTAATCAGTTATATAACATGGTTTTAAAATAGCAGAATTCAAAATAACTTCTATTATCCACTAAGCCTCATATTTGGTCTTTAGAGCTTTATTTGTCTTCAAAAAACCAGGCTAAACCAATAAAATCAGCCTATCCGAATGGGTACATGTGAGTTTATGGCAAAAATAGTAATAAAATAAGAGTTAAACATAGGCCTAATATGAATAATACATTTCTCTAATCACAACATATAGTGCGATCACGTCACCATGCCCCTAGAGGAATAGATTTTTTCCTCACTAAGTCAACAATGGTAATTACATTATAGCAGTAATAATATCACCATGTCATGAGGATTCATATAACATCATTTCAAACTTAAGTATCCACTATACCTATTATTCATTTATGAACCATGTCATACATTCATCCATTTTAGTTTAAGTATACCATGTGCTTATTAACATTTTATGAACCATGACATAAAATCATCATAGACATCCATTTGTATCATCTAGACTCATATTTATGTGTTAATCATTTAAGTTGTCACTAATTTATTATTTTTTCTCGAATAATGTCACCGATGAAATCACCACATATTTCCCCATGGGAGCCACCCTGACTAGAGCCACTCTAACTTCCCTAGGGGGATGAATGTAAGCATCATGTATGCATTCTAGCAAGTGTCCTTATTATGCGTCAATAGCCCCTCGTAGTCTTAGAAACACTTTCGTTTCACATTGCTGATTCATTCATTAAATAACATCAGTTTTTATTACTCCCACTAGAGTTAATTTTTTTTGAATTGAACCTAATACACTACCTAAGTTTGGCATCCTGCCATATACCATTGAATTTTAGACTTCACTAAGTCTCTCACCCTGCCATGCAACAACTACATAAATTGGTATATTTTAAGCTCTTTGGTTCAATCCATTTCTTTATTTCTTAATTATGTTCCCTACACATTCATGTATCTACCTGTTTGGATCAAAACTCGTCTAATTCTTTAGATAAAACATTTATATCTTTCTTTTTAAATGATAGAACTAATCATTTCTTATCTTCCCCAATCTTAGCTCCATTTCTAACTAGTATAAGTTATTACATTTTAACTTATCATTTTCCTTTCTATCCCTACGAAATTCAAATTAATACGAAATTCAAATTAATACGAAATTCAAATTAAACACCTTGGACTTAGCTTCCAAAATGATACCTAATAATATATATTTAAATAATTGATTCATTATCAATAGCTATCACATATATAGCTATCACATCTCTTTAGTCGACTATCACATTTAAGCTATCGCGGTTCTAGGTGGCTATCACATACCTAAGCTATCGCATATCTAGCTGTTGCATGTTTAAGTTATCGCATGTCTATGCTATCATATATCTAAATTATTGACAGTCTAGCTATCATATACCTAAAATAGCTATCATATATATAGTGCTATTGCACATAAAAAATGGCTATCAAAATTTTAGCGCTATCGCACATATAAAATAGCCATTGTAAGTCTAATTATCGCACATCTAAAATAGATATTACATGTCTAGCTATTGCACATCTAAAATAGCTATCATATGTTTAATTCAGGGATATCATAAGTTTAACTTTAACATTAGCACATGTGTAACTTTAAGGCTATCGCATGACTAAAATAGCTGTCGCATGTCTACGTTTTTGGCCATTGCATGTCTAACCCAATAGCTATCACATTTTTGAAATGAAAAATATGTAATTAAGTATAAAATTGATACTGTCCTTAATAAAATAACTACTTTTTGACTAATTCTTTACGCATGTCATTTGCCTATTCATTACTTTTGTATTGAGGTGAAGAATTACTAAAATCATTCGTGATTTGTTCCTTAAATTGCACCTTAATCAACCACTTTCCCTAATAATTTCATTAATTAAATTTATTTTATGCCTTTCCATTTAATTCAGAATAATTATAAAAATGATGAAAAAATTCACAAAAAATTCAAAAACACCTTTCTTTACCTTATGTAAAAATTTCAGATCAAAATATTAAATTTTAATAGTTTTAGATTTTGAATTCAAAAATTTTAAATATTAGTTTACCACCAAACTTCCCATTTTTAACTTAGAAAAATCACAATAAATCATTTACCCGTCCTAAAATTATGAGAATTAAAACAAAACTTTATTCTAATGTTATAAACACCGTATTAAAATTTCAAAGCATTTGGAGAAGGTTGATTCATGTTTTACTGTACAATATATCAAAACCTAGGCCTTTTAATTCCCAAAATGTATAAAATCATTATATTACTATTAAACCATGTTCATCAACATTCAAAACACCGAAAACTTATATAATCCAAACTCAAATGAGTTTGTAAGAGAATACGGGTAAGTATTACCCATCTAAATTAGTTATGATTAGAAAACTCGACAAGCACCATTGTCCCAATAGTTAAGCGCTTCGACTTTGGTGTGAGAGATCACAGGTTCGAAACTTGTATAGCATGATTCGAATATATATTGACATATAGTATGTTGTATACCACCTAAGACTTGTAGTGTTAATATGTATTACCATCTAAGTACCCAATTTAAAAAAAATGATCAGAACCTCTTCTTTTCTTTAAGAAAATAAAGTTTGAATTCTCTGTTTAGATTTTCCCTCTTCCCCTCCTTAGAAATGTTGGCATTGGGTTGGGTTTTTTGATTTTTTTTATTTTTAATGAAATGAATGAATGAAGAGAAAGATATGCTTTAGGTCATAAGAGCTAACAATTTAGGCTGTGGCTAATATCCCTCCTTGCCCAATCTTATTATTTCCTTTTCCTTAATATAAAATCCCTTTATTAAAACATTCTTTTTTATTCCTTTTATCTTTCGACCAAATTGAATTATACTAGTTGATTTTGATTCACTTAGTTAATCTTTTAAGTGTTCTGTAGTTAATTAATCAAATTTCCCTTCAGCAATTTCTATAATAAAATTATCTTAATTATCTTTTAATACATTCTTATTATTGATCTAATCCCATAATATGACATAATAAAATATGAGCGTTAAAATATACATTTTTTTGATTAATATACTATTATATTTTGTATTTCAGCATTGTATCCTTATATTTATAAAGGAATAAGCAATATACCATAGTAGATGGGGACAACTATTGGAATGAACCACTATAAAAACCATATGTGTTCTTTTTCTTGCAGGTTTTCTATTTTATAGCATGAGATTCTATGATGTGTACTTACTCATAATAGAATTCGAATAAAGATCGAGGCTCAAAAATTTGATTATATGCTACATGGAGGGTTTATAGCTATTCACAAATCTCTATAGAGTGTTTGCCTTATTTTGACAAATTTTTGGTGTCTTCATTGAGAATTGAACTCAAGATGCCTTCTTATTGATAGAATTAGTGGTATGCCCTAGGGAAATTCTGTAATTTATTATATATTATTAACTCTGCAATAAAATTTCATTCGAAATAAAAGGTGTTTTCCTTTCTATTATATACTTATTATAATGTGTTAATTAATTATTTATTTAAATTAGGTACATTTAATAGAAAATCCATAAATAGTTTGTTTTTTGATAGTAATTATAATGTGTTGTAATCATGAGTAATTTATCACAATATAATAAATACATCGAATATTCCCAGTCAGAATGTATCAAGACTGGATATCGATATGTACACTGAGACTAGAGTACATAACCCTATCTAAATAATGGACAGTGTATTACCTATGGCTATTGGGGAGGCATTAAGTGGCTACATACTAATAGTTATTGAATAACTATGGATTGATTCATTCAATAGCTTCATTAAATATCGACGTGACAATATTACACGGTTCACTCAACATGAGAATATTATTGAACTTATGGGAACTCCACTTTGATTATAGTTGAATCATGGAACGACATCCATCGAATGACTATAGCTGGGTCGAATTTAAGCATTGGAAGTAGAAAACTATCCAATAGAGAATTCATATCCTTATTGATATGAGCTTTGTAACACCCTACGTTTTTACGTTAATAAATTAAAAAGAATTTAAATACATAATAATTGCTGAAAATAGAATTTTTGCAAATGTCAATTTGGGTAAGGAACTTGCAGCATTGGGTTTACGGTGATTTTTCAATCAACTTTCATATATAAAGTTTCTCGATCGGAGTTTAAACGAACAAGTTATCAATGTTTAAAGTATTAGAGTCAAAATTTAATAATTATCTATGTAATTAAGAAATAAATCAATTAACTAAGTTAATAGAAATCAAATATCATGAAATGTATATATATAGTGCAAGTAAATTATCTCGGGTGAAGAAGTTGGAAACAAATTAACAAAATCAGCTAAATAAGGAAGAAATTTAATAAAATTAACACGCTGTTAAACTAACACTGGAAACATATCAAAGGTCGATCCAGGATATACCTAGGTCAATCCGTAGCGGTTGACCTTAGGTATGAAGCGGTAGACCCGTGATTTGATAATTGCAGCAGTAAATTAAGGCATAAACGACTCAGATTTAAAACAATTTAGTCGAACAGTTGACATTAGTTTGATATTACAACGATACAAATCTAATCTTATAATTGAAATTACAAGGAATTAGATTTGCATATTGGATAAGCTAACGTGTCCGTTACGATATAAATCCCAACATCTGTACATGGACATGTTATATTTTACATGGATTGATATGTTACACATTCACACACACATATGTGTATAGGATACACATCTATATTTAATATAATATAAATTAAATAATACAATATCATTTTATAAATTTAAATAAAATAAAAGATTTTATTTAAATAAAATTTAGAAATGTTCTAAATAAATTAGACTTCATAGGCCCAATAATGATCCAATATGGTAAAAAAATTGAAATTCACCCATAACTTCTATTGCAGCTAGCCCAGTTTTAACAATTTTCATAGTAGAAAATTATATAGCTTCAATAATATATTTAAGATGGGTAGTGAGACTAACTCAATATTTAGGCCTAGGACAATTCATTTGGTTTAGAATGGGTTGGGATGTTAGGCCAGTAAAGTTACACAACAGAAGTATGCCCTTCACCTAGAGGCTACCGGCAGTTATGTGTGTGTACTACTGATGCGGGATATCTCCAACCATAGAACCCGTGAAGAAAAGATACGTGATTGAACATAGGCGTAGAAAATATACCAAGGGTTCATCTTGGATTTGAAGTATTAAATGGTTTGGTACCTTTAGGGATGTCAAGGGGTTTACTTCAGGGTGGAAGTTATTAAATGGCCATTGGATCTGCCTCCTTCCCAAATAAGAAGTCTCAAATACTTAAGATGGTATCCAATAAGGAAATGGAGTCTGCTTTATTTCTAACAAAGTGGTATTAAGTAACTGGGATGGGTATTTTTCCTTGACTTACATTAGGTTAGTCTAAACGAGATTTCAGCTGTGGAAGGTCAGCGGGCTACATCGGTGTTGTTGTTAGACCGGTATTTAGTATTAGGGCTAGCTTATAGGCTATGACCGCTAGTGGTCCCACACGGTCGTTAGCAAAGACTTGGGTTGTGCCCTAATGGATTTCGCTTCCTACTAGTATAGAATCCGTATGGGATACGCAATGACATCAAAGTTTAGTTTGTTACTTATTTGTCAAACGTGGGCTAGTTAACCCTCAAATGAGTCTTTGAGATGCTTAGAAATACGAGAATTAAATTATAAAGCCGTATTTAGGGGTCACCGGTCTTTATAGCTAGAGCCGGTTGACTAACAATTATGTTACGGAGTACCCACTTCGGGGTTGAGGTATTAAATGGCCGTTAGGTCTGCCTCCTCCCTATTCAAGAAGTATTAAGTGGATGGGGTTCCCGTTTAGGTAGTTAATGCTTATATTTATATATATAGGCATATAAATATATAGTTATACCTCAGAGAAGGTAGGACATATCGTATGCGTAGATGGAATCAAACAGAACAGCTGTGAATAATGAACATAACACTCAAATAGAAACCAACCGACATAAATTAGTGTTAAAGGTAAAAATATTTAATTTTATAGTCAGTAGAACATTGTTCTAACCCCCTCCTCATTACAACCCATGGGATAGATTTAGAACGACATGCTACTGGTGCAAGAAAGCAGCAGTAGATGGTGAAATCTTTTTATTCATGCTCGGCACTGGCAAGGCAATTAGATACTAAAGGAATATTATTGATTCCAAGGTAGTAGCCTTAGTCAGTGTATATGTTCTATTATATTTACTATTCTGTTGTGAGTTCGTTCTCTGATATACTTATGTTTATTATAGGTTATCAAAACCAACCATCTACATCCTAATGGACTTGGGTTTCAATTTAGTTGAAATTTGAGCCTATTAAGGTGCGGGTTGTTACATTTGGTATTAGAGCTTAGGTTAGTTGATCATAGGAATTAGGATATAATAAGTGAACATATTTGTATTTTTACCTATATATACATATTATATGCCAAACTTTATGAATTTCGAATATAGAAGTAACTGCGACCATATTCTGAAAAGGTGGATGAGGCAACTATGAGTTGGAACAATAAATAGAGTTATATTTATATGCCTACCCTAATTACCCCATGAGGTTGAGGTCGTATCGCAAGGCAATGACCGAGAAGAGCATAGACATGACATATAGAAGGACCCCAAAGGTTGGATGGTATTTGACACCGTTGTTGGGCCTAGGCTGCCTTATGATGGTGGATTACGATGGATTAACGATTGAAGATGTACATTTCATACAAATAGATGGGGAGTAACAACTTATATGTTGCAAGCATTCGGAAGTAAGATGCGAAGAAGGATTGAGCAAGTTCCTGCAAGAAGGTGTGCATTAATCACCACAAGAAGATAGCTGGATTTTTAATATGTACTCTTATCAAGAAGAGATTAAGAGTAAGGGGAAAAGAAGAAACGTCCAAAAGAAAGGGCAATTAAAGTCCATCTCTAAGTCCGACCTCATGTGAGAGAATTTGACAAAAAGATTTTTTTATAAATTCCTTGGAACATTTTGAATGGGTTTTCGAAAGGATTTATTGGGAGGTTGTATTGAAAAAGCAAGGAAATTTGGAAATTCTTAGTTTAAAATTGGCTGTGTCAAAAAATTTCGATTTAAGGGTTTTTATAAAGAGTACTTGTTTTTGAAATAAAGGGAAAAGAGATCGTATGTTTGACTCGATGATTTTTCCTATTTTTGTGAATTTAAAACTTTCTTTTTAAATTCTTTCTAAAGGGTGGATAAATAGAAATGGTGCTTTATTTAAATTGGGTAAAGGTCATGTAATGACCCATAAATTTTGATTGGTTTTAATAACGTATTTAACTGAATTTTGTGAAATTTTAAATAACTGAATTTTGAAAATTAAAATTTATTATTTGGAATACGTCTATATAAACATAGCAAATGGCAAATTTTCGTCAAATAATTTTGATGTTTTACCGGTCGCTAAAAATTCACTTTAAATTAGTTATAAACAGTTGAATTTAAAAGGGTTCCGAAACCTAAAAGTGTCAACATAAGAAAATTTATTTAGAACACTCTGAATCAGACTGCGAAATTCGTTTTGCGAAATACCGATGTTTCTAGCTCCATTTGAATTTTTCCGTACGGAATATCAACATTTTTGGTACCGATTATCGACTTTTGATCGGATGATCGTACCACTAATATCTGTATACCGTTTTGATCGCCTTATCGTACTGATCTCAACGGTATATTTATTTCTGTATTTTGAGGTCCGGTGCACGACAGAAATATTGATAACGGTCCATTGTAACGGTACCACTTTTTAACTTTTCTCATTCATTCGGTTTCAAAGTTTGAAACGTGTTTTCCAAACAATATTAATTTGCTTTTATGTGTTAGCTGAATCAAAGCAACGTGACCGTTTGCTATGCTATTGCTTTTATATCATTTGGATGTGACTGTTCATTGGGTCTCACTGTTTATATCTTCTTTCGTACTTTCTAACTTTGCCTTCCTTCCTTCTTTTTCTCTAATCCAACTTCCTCTGGAAAAAGAAAAAAAATAAATCGGCCAAAGCCATCACCACAGCAGCCGTTCGTCTCCCCTTCTTCCACCCGACCATCTCCACGTCGTGCTACTTCACCTCACCCACAACTCGGTCCGCCGCCACTTCCACTGACAGTGTCGCCACCCGAGCCAAGCCCACAATCACCACCTTTCTCCGCACACCTTCCCATGCAACCCACCTACCATCGCGAGACCCACTTGCCCGCTTCGTTCCCCGACCATGTCCTCTGCCTCTGCCCTGTGACAGCCTTGCGCCCATCCGATCCACATCCCGACAAACTCGACGACCTCCTCTTTGCTTGTTTATAGGTAATATTTTTGGTTGATACATATATATATATATATATATATATATATATATATTTTCAAATTTTATAATAGTTTACTGTATAAGTTATATATGTTGTTTATGTGTATATATATGTTTATATAATATACAAGTTCTTTTGTGATCTGTGGTCGTAGATATAGGATTATACAAGCTAGTTATGATTTGTTTAAAGTGTTGATATAATAGCAAGGTAGGTGTTTGTTCATATAGATATTTATAAAATAGGTTTGTACCTATTATATTAAGTAAGCTAGTTTCGATTACTATCTGTTAAAATTATATTTTTGTACATTTAAAACTAGGCTCGCTTGCTATTATAGGAAGTATATTATATACGTTATATATATGTATGTAAGTTGTTTATATTTTACTTTGGGTTCTCTTGTTTTACGTTCTTACTCCAGTTTTTATATATATCTTAGGTTTTATAATAAAGTCCATATAAGAGTAAGTGTTCTGTTTGGATTTTGAATATATACATTAAGTTGTACTATATATTATTCTATCTTACACCTTTTGATTTCTGTTTTTTGTGTTTATATTAATACTAATAGGCTATATATATACGTCAGTGGCAATCTTCTTTCACCTATATATTATTCTGTTGTTTATATTTAAAGTGTCTTCATTATGTGATTTTATATTTAATATATATATATATATACTGATCTGGTTAAGATAATTTTAATATGTTGGTATATATAGTATATGTAAGGTTCATATAAAACAGGTATGTATAAGTTTTAATATATAAAGAATTTTTATTTTTATTTTTTTCGTATGTATATATATTATATAATATGGAGTGGTATATTATATTATATTATTTATATATGATATAATAAGGTAAATCTATACTGATTTTATACTAAATATTGTTTAAAAATACGATACATATGATATCCGTTATTTAAAGGTTTATATAAATATTTCATGACAGTAATTTATTTTTATTTTTTTTGTTTTTGTAAAGGGAGCGTATGTGTATAAACAAGGTTGGATTTAAGGGTACATATATGCGCTGTACTATTCACATAGATATATCATGCTGTTGGATTTTGGCTTATATAGTGCTGTAAAGCATATATATATATATTAGTACCTAGTATATAATAGCTTGTTGATGGTTTTAGTACATAAGGTTATAAAGATTTTTAAGTTACAGAGTTTATATATATGCATACTGTTAATATCAATTTCAATTATAATATGATTGTGAGTTTGTATATGTTCATATATTAATTTATATTGGTAAGTAAATATAAGTATGTTTAAAAATGTATATATAGATTTGTCTTATTGAGGTTATAGTTAAGTTAGTGAATTGGCATACATATATCTTATTTTAAATATATGTTTAAATTAAAACAATGATTTTGAAACACATGTGTGTGTCTATATATTTAAATTAATATGGGTTGAAATTAAAATATGATTTTGTATACACACACACACACATATATATATATATATATCTTCTTTTATGTATCTAGTTCAATTACCATTTATCATCGTCGATCCAGCTCTGATTTGATTTAGTCAATTTCTGTTTATCAGCTTTGGTCATCGAAATTCGTGCCAATCTTGCTTTGATTTGAAATCCGTGTTTGGATCCGTAACTCAATTCATTGTCGAATCTCACTCTAGCCTCGGAAGGTGAGCAATCACTCACGATTAATGTTCTTATATTTATTAAATTTGATTTCAATTGAAACGACAATTGAAATATGCTGCTGTAGTTATTTAAATTGTTATATATGCTATTATCTGTAATTGTTCACCTGTGGGATATGACACCATATCCTGATGTTTATATTATATTGTTATTGATAATATATGCCTGTTGTTATATTTTATATTATCTGTTATCACTCTACAAGTTCCTGGTTAGTATAGAATTCACTATGGGTTGAAATGATACATACCCGAATGGACTTTAGAATAGGAGAAAATCGTTATGGGTTGAAATGATAAACCCAAGCAATTTTCATTTGAATTGAATTGGGATTATGGGTTGAAATGATATCTACCCGTATATATATTTAAATTATGGATTGAAATGATAAATATCCGTATCACTTAACCATATGATAGAATTATATACAGACACCGTTGGTCCATATATAAATATTTTGAAAATAAATTCTATGGTTTTGGAAAGAAATATATGGTTTTAATAAATGTTGATTTTTAAATTATTATATATAAATGGTAATGATATATATAGATTTAATAACAATATTTAATTTAATTAAGATTGATTTAATACATATAATATGGTTAAGTATTTAAATATATATTTCAAAATAGATTTTGGTAATAATATGAATAAGTTAAGGTTGGGAAGATAATTTGAATTTAGTTGAAATTGTATTCAATAAAGAATTTTATTTAATTAAACCGATTTGAAACTTATTGAAATTGAGATGTAAGATATGATTTATAACTTGGGTTTGATTTATAAGTAATTTAATGAATATTTCTTGTTTAAATAAATTTAAGGAAATATTTAGTAATAATGAAGTTAAATCAAGAGCTATATGAAACTGTTAAATTTAACTTTGATAATGTTGAATATTAAAGCTTTGAAATATATTGAAATTTAAATGGTCCGTTGAGAGCTGAATTGAATTGATGAATTGAGCTTTGAATAAATTTGAATTTGGAATTTGAGTTGATTTGAATCGATTTGTGAGACTTGAGGAAATTTTATATACTTTACTTTATAAATTACTTAACCTATATATTATTTTGGAAAATAGATATATTTGAAATGAAAATGATATCTTGGTTTTGAAGTATAAATTTATTTGAGAGGGCCACAGTGTTAAAGTGTATATTTTTACATTGTAGATAGTTCCACGGATCCTTAGAGGATGGTTATCCCAAACATCCTTTAAGTTACTTGTATTTCAGTTGATATTTCACTTGAGTTGGATTTATTGATATAAGAATGTTAATCCTGACTCGAGTGTTTTGTGTTTTGCTTTACGCTCGGGTCAGACTGAGTGATACAGCATTTGAGACTCACCCTTGGAGTTTGGAGCTTCATTTGGAGATCCAACTATCGATTCAGCTTTCAGCTTTTCCAGTTGATTTGTTCAGAGAGATCATCTATTCGTACTGATGATTTCACTGTATTTGAGATATTCTGTTGTATTTTATTTTTAACTCTGATGTTTATATAGTAGCTTCATGAACTACTATTTTATCTTTTCCGCTGCGTATTATTGTATTACTATGTGTCTGTGATTTTGTGATTGATTTATTTACTGTATATGCTGAGTTTTGCCAAATTTAAATTAACAACCTTATATTTTGAGCAATTCAAGTCCGACATGTGTGGATTATTGTCGATTTGAATGGTCCAAAATAGTGGGTCGTTACAGGTCAAGGAAGGGTAAGAACGCCCGATGATGAAGATAAGAAGAATATTCCCATATAAGGAAAATACAGAGAATAACAGCTGAAATATCTTTGTGATATGAAAGAAGGTTGATGGCCAAAGTAATATAAGTGAATGTACTGCGAAATTGAATAAGAAGGGAAAGCTATCTAGGAAAGAAGAAGAGAGCCTGATTAACTTAACGGCAAGGTAATGCACCATTAGGTAGTAGATAGGGATTTCTTGGAGTAGTGCGTATCGTATCGAATTGGAGAAGAAGAAGACAAAATGAAATGATATTATAAATAGATAAAACCCGACCCAAGTAGAGTCCAGGTTCAGCCTGGGCCTAAAAATAGGCAACCGGTCGACCGCCTAGAGCGATCGACCGATTAACGAGTTTTGTGCAACCTAAACATCGAACGGGGCATATAGCTGCATCCAAGCTCCAGCCTCCCTCATTTTCCTACGTCTTCCTCCCTTCTCCCTCCTTCGAGCTCCCCTCTCTCTCCAAACCTCAAGAATGGCCCCTCCCCCGTTTCAGCCGTCGATGACCCCTATCAACCCAAGGTAGCAAGCACACTACTGATCTAGCCCCCCTCATTCCAGAGCTGAACCCAAACTCCCCTCCCTGACAACTTAGTCCATGGCACTACTGTGAGCTGCCGGCCCATCGTCGTGCCACCCGAATCTTACTCCCAAGAAATCGCTTGGCTCGATGGAAATGACCAAAAAATCTCTACTTACAAAGCCTTGTAGAATTTCGCGTTTCTTCAAGGATGACCGGTGAAATTCTGGGACTTTACAACCTATGGTCTAGGGGATTTGTTCATGGCCATAGGACTAACACCGATACTGAATCATGACACTTTTAAGCGAGAGTGCTACCCGCGTTGCATGCAGCTATATGATGCTAACTTTGAGTACGAGCTAGATTAAGACATCGGTAGTCTTACGTCAGAGGTGAAAGCGTTTGCGGTTACTTTGATGGACAATGATTTTGGAGATATTGTGGGTATAGTCGTTGAAGAAAGTGGATTCGGTGGATATAGAGACCATGGATCCGAAGATTATGCAGCGGATCTTTCACCAAGCTATTAGTGTCTAGAGACCGGATAACTTGCGACCCACAGCCCGCATCATCCTTCGCATCATTTGGCAAAACATTATCCCTAAGATGAGCAGTTTTGATTAGATTTATCGGCTTATTAAGAAGACTAACGACGCAATCATAGGTAGTATGGTAGTGAACTTGGCTCGCACGATCATGAGCAACCATATGGAGCCAGGAGTAGGGAATCTATGGAGCTACATTTTGTATTGTCGTATTTTCACTAGCATCTTTCAAATGATACACAGTGAGCCTTTGTGGAGAGCAGGTCCAGAAGAAGGCCCCTGCTCCATTTGATAAGACCTTCATAAGGAGGATGAGGATGGTGTGGTGATGTAGGCTGAAGTAGCGACATTATTGACTGAGGAGTAGGAGTAATAGGAGCATCATTCGATGGAGCAAGATTAGTGTGCTGCAGGGTTACATAGCCCAAAGCTAATAGCAATCCAAGACCCTCAACTTCGGATTGAGGCTGTGCTATGGGAGATACGAGAAGAGCAGTGGTGCCAAAGCCATGAGCTCGAATGCATAGCTCATGTTGCACCCATCTAGGGGTCATGGCAATGGTTCGAGCTCTCACAGGGGATCACGACAATCCTCTAGCTCATAGGTAGTATTTAGGATTAATAGTAGCAGTTGTTATTTTTCTTCAACATTTGTTCCTTTTTAGATCGTTTGGGTTATAAATGTTAGTTGTCTCTTGTATAAAAAGATGTGTATGATATATTATGAGATGTGTTCCTATTTATTTGCTATACTGATATTTCTGGATATGTTGACCATTATAATATATTTAAGTGAAATGGTATAAATCTGGAATCTCATATATAGATATTTAATTAACAATAAATGCAAAGAAAGATTGGAAGTTCAGAAAATAAATTTTAGCAAGCGAAGGACAGGGGAATGTTGTTGAAAACCATGGATCATTATCCTTATGCCTTAAAAGCTTAAATTTATAAATAGGCTTATGTGTCGTTTCAAAATAGAAGGAAAGGTTTTCAAACCTAGGATTTACTATGTAATGCTAGGATCAATAATATGCATTAACTCATTGACCGAACCCCGATTACATTAAGATGTGGCTTGATTTGTTTTAAAAGAAGTTGGGTTCAAATGCTTTTGAAAATTTTTGTTCAACGGATTTTGGAAAAAATATTGTTTAAATTTTTTTGGAAATTTGATTTTTCAAATTACTTTGAAAGTTTTATTGGAAAGGGGAAAAAGGTTTCTATGAAAAATGATTGAATTTTTTATTTTCAAGTGCCACATACTTAGCGTAGGGAAGGTCGATGTATTGGCGAATATGAATTTTTCTATGCAGTAAGGTCGGCAGTATGTGAAGCACAGATAATAACAAGAGAAAAGCTATTTTAGCCTTGCAATTTCTATTTTCATACCTTATCGATGGTAAATGAAACTCGTATTTTAAAATAATTCCATTTTAGAATTTAAAAATAAACCTTCTTATATATATATTATATGTGGAAAAGTTGGAAAAGATTTAAGGGCAAAAGAGAGAGTTCCAAGGTACAACATAATTGATATACAAAAGAAAGGTGGAAATGTAAAATTCTCCATCTAAATTCCCTTTTCAGCATAAGGGTATAGGTTTAGGGAATGAAAATTTAATATGTTAAACTTTGGATGGTAGGGATTGGATGAGAAATGGCTTAAGCCCTACTCATACTCGTAGGAGTGGAAATTATTGTGTGAAAACAAGGATTTTTTATTTTTGAAAACTTGCATACATATAGAACTGCCAGTATATAAAAGTTATTTGCATCATATTTTTAAAATGTCTTTATAGGAATGCATTCATATAGGAGACACTGATTTAGAATGGTTCAGCATTCGTATTATATATGTTGTGATACATTATGCACTTTTACACATTTGGCTGTAAAATTGGTTGTACACTAATGGGTTGGATAGTTTAGAATGGTTGTGCGCTATATTACATGATTTCAATGTTGGGGGTGTTTCGTGGACGAAATTCATTTAAGAGGGGAATAATGCAAAACCTTGGAAAATTAATAGTAATTAATAAATAATTACTAAGGCTCAAAAATATAATTTAAGCAAATGTCAGAATTTAGCCATTAAACTTGCACCATTGTGTTTGTGGGGATTTTCTGAGCAACTTTCATATATGGAGTTTTGCGACCGGAGTTCAAACGAAGAAGTTATTAGTGTTCAAAGTTTTTGGAATGAAAATAATTAAATAGGAATAAAAAGTAATAAATAATCTTAACTGCGTGGACCCCACTGATGACTATTAGCGGTCGATTGCCTATAGTGGAGTGGTCGACCAGTTGAAATGTGGTGGCTAGAGTTGAACCTTAGCCAAATGGCTTGGATTTAATTATTTCAAACCTAACAGATTGATCGATTCGAATGCCTATAAATTCAGGCCTATCCCCTCATTTTTCTTCTCATATTTTCTGATTAGAGCAGTGAAGCTCTGTCGTTTTCTCTTCTCCACTATTTCTATTAATTATAAAATACTATACACATATATAATCAGAGAAGGGCATAAAATAAAAGAGAAGAAGAGAAGGAGCGAATTAATACTGTAGAAAAAGGTAAACTTTATAATCATAAATCTAAATTTCTCATTTTCTCAAATCTCCTCTTAGATCTGTAATTCTATTAAGTACGTATATATCTTGTTATACAAATTTTTGGATTAGAAAGGAAAAAGGAGTCGATTAAAGGGATGAATTCGAATTTGGGAGATTTAGAAAGCTTAAAAGGCGAGTGGGAAATTATATGATTTATATATAACATTGAAATCTATATCGTTGGGTTTTATTTAATTATTACGCCTATGAAAGATCTATTGAGTTATAGGCTTAGAAAGAACATATTCAATTGAAATTTCTCCAACATATTCTGTAAATTAGGTAATTGGAATAAGGATGGTATATACAGCCTAATCTAGAATTTGGAAACCAGTCTCTAAATTTATCAAAATAGAATGTTAATAAGATTGCAATATTTATTCAAAATTTAGAATAATTGGATTGTAAATCATTAGTATTAGTTTACATTGCCCTAATTTGACTTATAATGTGGATTTCTTTTAATTTATTAGGAGAGTTGCAGGTACAATTTATTATATCTATTTATATGTAATTTTCATAAATTATATAATTCCACAACTGAATACAAAAGGTGCATTGTTTGAAATAATAAAGAATATACCCAAAAAAAGAGATAATTCCTTGTAATTTCAAATGGAGCAAAAGTCATATAATTTAGAAGCGACTATTTTTACATGGGAATAAAAATGGAAAATAGAGAACGAATAAAAAGGATGGGCAACGATATTATGAACTTGAAAAAATCAAAGCGGTAAATGAATTTAAAGTAACAGAAAAAGGTGAAATACATAATGAAATGAAGATCTAGAGTCTACTGTAAAAACCTAGGGACATGATAATTAAGTAAGTATGAAAGAATATGTGTGTGTAATAGATATATAAACAGCCTCGAATATGCGTTTATAGCGGGCATGAATTATTATAATTAAAGAAATTATATGACATTTAGTCATTAGAGTAGGTTGGAATGCGAGGTCGGTAGTGTTACATAATAGAAGCCTGCCCACCGCAAGGGCTACCATTTGTTGTGTAACATTATACTGATATGAGACATATCCAACCATAGGGCCCATGGAGTATATAGTTTGCATATAGATAAAGGAATCCCCCAATAGATAGATATACATGTTTGCATATAGATAAAGGAATACCTTCAATAGATAGAATAGTCTTCTTCAAATGTAGTTTTAAGGGGGTATTGCGTTGATTTCACTAGGCAATCTAAATAGGATACTGAATGAGATTGGGCACTATACAACAATAGTTGGTACCAAAAGTCAAGGTTAGGCTGTATAAGGCGAGAACTTCACAATCCTTAGTGGTGAATGGGAAAGACAGGGTTACACCTAACTGACCTTCGCTACCTACTAGGGTAGATCATGTTGGTTTATGCAACGCCATAATTATTTGCTAGTTTGCTTGTTAGGGTAAGACTAGTTAACCCAAAATGAGTTCCTTCAAAATAGTTGGGGTGGTCCGTGGAGTAGACTCCATAATAGGAAGTAGAAAAAGTAGTAAATCCCCAAAGCGAGATAGAGAACGATAAAATGTATGAAAAGCCATCATTAGACATTATGGGAGTCCCTCGAGTTATACGATAACGAGATTATGACGCAGCGAGGGCAATGATCATGATGAGGTGCTGATTGAGAGATACTAATAGGGATAGTATCTAGGTCCAGTGAGGGACCATAATACTAATATATATATATATATATGTATATGTATATGTACATAGTTATGATTCTACAGAGGGTGGATAAGATTAGATCGTGCGTGGACGTGGAGTCAAGATGACTAAGTAAAAATGTAAATAGATATAACATGAGATAGAAGATAATCGGCATAAACTAGTGTTATGTACAAAATGTATAGTTTTACCAGTTACCGGAATATTTTTCTGACCCCCTCCTCATTACAACCCACAGGATAGCTTGAAATATAGGTACTGCTGCTAGGCGTGTTCCGTACTGATAGGACACTGGACTTTGAAAGTGTCAAATATTGGTTAGTAGCTATATGACTTATTATATTTAGTTATTCCGTTGTGAGTTATATCGTTGGTTCTCTGGTATGCATTCTTTTGTTTTATTTGTAGAATACCAAAGCAACGATCCGTATTTTGGTGGACTTGGGTTTTTAATTTAGTGAGAATTAAGGCCTACTAGGATGCAGGTGACTACATTTGGTATCAGAACTTAGGTTAGTCGATCTTGAAAAACTAGGAAATGTTAAGTGAAAGTATTTTTATTTTGCCTATAAATATAATATACATTATATAATTCCAACCATAGAATAGTTGCATATGGAAAATCCTTGAAGCTGGATAGTAAATGACTCCTGGTCGGGCCTTGATAGCCAACGGTTGTAGATCCCCGTATAGTTACCGATTGATGATGTACAGTAGGTCTAGGTAAGAAGAAAACAAGAATCCATATGTTATAGATATACAAAGGCAGTTGGATCCCTAAAGGATGGTGTGAAGTAGTCACTCCAAGTTAATGGACGACTTTCTAATATTGAAAAGAAGATAAGTCAATAAGTTGAAAAGCAAAAGTTTTAGAGAAAGAACAAATAGAAATCCACTTTGAGTCCAACCCAATAGAAAATATTTTTAAAAGCTGAGAAAAATATATTTTTGAAATAGTAAGCAAATATTGCACTTAGAAATATACGAATATTTCAATAATTTCAAAAGTTTTCATAAATGGGTTTTACAAAAACCAATGGTTGAAAAATTATAAAGCGTATATAGCTTGCTAGTTTCTTTACAAAGAAAGAAAAGTGTAAATAAATAAAAAGTTCTAATATAAGTTGAAATTTGTTGAAATCCAAAATTTCAGTAAAGGAAATTTTGTAAAAATCTATCTCTTTTAAAAGAAAATGGTAGAGCAATATAGCTCATAGATTTTTCTATGTAATGAAAAATTTTAACCCGTAAAAATATTTTTATGGATGGACAATAGGAAGTGGTATAACTTTGGAATAGGGTAAATAGTAAGGAAAAGAAGATTTATAACCCTAACACAAGGTGAAAGTGACTGTACTATAGGATCATGTAATATGGATGAATTTATAAACAACTTGTGCGGAATATAAAATAAGTAAGTAAATAAATAAAGCAGTAAAGTAAATGACACCAGAGATTTTTATACTGGTACGAACTCCCGTTCTACGTCTAGTCCCAGACTCCTTCTGGAATTAAACTAGCAACCCTCCCTAAACCCGGAGGAGTAGGTTTACACCGCTTGAGCAACCGAACAAGACTTCTACTATGACGCCCCGGCTCCAGTGACCGAAATATCAAAGGGAGTTTACCGTCCGATAGCTCGGATCAATGGGCACTAAAAGATCGATCTCTCGTCTATACTACTTTGGATCAACATGGATATGTTTAAAATACCTGAACATTTTTGAAATGATACGTATCTCATCTCGATGCAATGTAATATACACGAGTTCAGAGAATTTGCATCTAAATCACATAGCAGAACATAATATATAATGGTTTCACAGAATAGTGAACCAAAATGATAGATATATATATACATACACATAGGTACAAACAGACGTCAGACTACACCATATATCTACAACTATACATAGCTGCCCCAAAAATGATGTCCTAATACATACACATACAAATACACACACAAAGGACATACGACATGACTACACAAAATCAACTTAGCATAGTTCAACAGACTCTAAATGTATCTCTCTAGCATTTCTCCTCCAGATGACTCTAATAGTTCCTTTGAGACATGTAGCAAGCGCACGTCCGTGAAGCTCTAAATCTACAACTACCTTAAATTTATATACTGTATGCCAGTTGCCGTCCATCCCAATGTCGTATGAAGTCACCTCAAAACGTGAAAAGGTAATCATCATGAAATGCCTCGGTCTGACCCGAGGAGTTGTCACAAAACAAAACCTCGAGTCAGGCTATAAATCTAGCTGTGAGTATAATAGTGTAACAATGATTCATATAAATGTGTGGAGTCGGGTTATATATGTGATATTAAAATAAATATATATGTCACACACTCCATAATCTAAACCCGCCCATCTCCCATTGGATTATTTCAGTTTAAGTACACGTGTCACGGCACTATTTAAAGTGAATCACAGCTGCAACTTTAATCAATCGGGATATCACATCCTATTAATTGATAAGTTGCATTCATTATTCAATAGACATACCACTGTCAAGTCATTCATTTACGAGGTATGGAATTACTAGTGAATCCTATTCATTATTCACTCTTACTAGACTCTGTATCGAACCAATATTACGGTCTTTTTCATCCGCATATCTTTCGATCAGAAATTGTGGGTGCCCCTACACGATCTATTAGCTGCAATATCTTCTCCTATTCACCGTTGGCGCTCACCCCGTTGTGCTGTAATCTTCATCTTTGTTTCACCATATATCCATCAATGAGATTACTCTAAATTCTTCCTTGTTTCTCGTTTGCACTGCGCCTGTCACCGTGGTTGTGTCCGTGCAACAGATCGTTTGGACAATGAGTGATGAGGGACCAAGTCATCACGATTCAGGGAGCGACCCCGAATCTGTCCGCTAGGATGGATTCTAGCGTCTAGTAGTCTCACCTCATCTCGTTTGCTTCATCGGTTAAATTCATTCAAATTCTTTTGTATTTAACTTCCTAATATACCATTTATCCCCAAAATGGTATCGTTTTCTATCTTATATCACGTATAAATGTCGTGTTCGTGCAACATAGCATTAACTTGCATTATATAGCATTATGAACATTCATAAACATAACATGTAAACACAATTTGGAAGAACTTCATCGGATTTGAATTTAAATTATAATAAAATATACATTTCAAATTTAGACTTGATTTTTGATGATGTCATTTTAATTTAATTTATAGAATTTTTCTATAATTTTTAATTTAGAAAATAAAATATTTTCGGTTGACGCGTTTTGCGTCAAACACCGGTTCTTTTGAAGTTTTACAAAATAAGTTAATCGGTTTATTTTATTGCTATTTTGTGATCGCCTAATGTTGTCGTGTGCGATCGTATTTTTATTTCAGTTGTTCGCGGTCCATACGCGAACGGAATATTGCGTAGCGTTGTACTCTAAAACTTCTTGGTTTTGTTCACCCCTCTACACACCTCCGATGATCGAACCGAGACCATCGCTGTGTTCCGCTATACAATACAGTCCTGCTGGTACCTTCCATTTTGGCCGTAACGCTTCCATTCATCATAGGCTGCCGGACTTAACGGTGTCATTTCTAATTACCACGGGGTCCGTCGGTCAGGCGAAAGCTAGTCAATTTGTTGGTCTCACTTCCCTCTACATATTTCCTTTTGGTTGCATGCTCAAAATCATCATAGATATGGAGTTATTAATAATTAAAGTTTTGGAACAAAAGTTGCTTTATAAAGTTAGCATGGATAATGTTCATTTTATTATAAATCAAGCATGCACGTCAATTATTTTTCAAAGCAAGCATGCACCTAAATTATGTTTCACAGCAAGCATGCACGTTAATTATGTTTCATAGCAAGCATGCACGTTAATTATGTTTCACAGCAAGCATGCATGTTAAGCATGCACCTCAATTATGTTTCACAGCAAGCAAGCATGCATGTTAATCATGCACCTCAATTATGTTTCACAGCAAGCATGCACGTTAATTATATTTCACAGCAAGCATGCACCTCAATTATGTTTCAAAGCAACCATGTTAAAAATCAAACATCAACTTTGTTCCATATTTGGCAAAGGTGCTTGCATGCGTGAAATATTTTTATACTAGTCTTTACCTTACTCTAACTCATATATGGACTAAAACTTGGTAATGTAAATATTAATGGTTGAGCATATACAACTTAAGTAGGAAGTGAAATATATTTATATTATTTATATTTCCTTTTATATATAAGAAGGAACATTGCACTGCTTTGTATATTTGCTTACAGACTAGTGAATAATGGATATGTTAGACATCATTATAAGGTGTTTATTTTCATGTAGGGGATTACTAAGTTGTTTAAAATAAGGAAGTGTCAAAAATAGGTGGTATACTGAGCATATTAATAAAGCATACTAGTTGTAGTAAACAATATGATTTAATCAAAAATGATCGAACATACTAACATTGATATATATAATGGTAAAAATATCATGCTCACCTTGGTTTTTGCCGAGGAAACAAAAACTTGAATATAGCAAGATAAAGTAGGAGGAAGATGCGTACGTTATAGAGTTCAGATTTTCAAGAGGAAGAAAATGAATAGCGCAGCGGTTTATATAGGTAGAGAGAGATTCTTCACAAATAGAAAGTTAAACATATAAGTTAATTTATAATCATGAAAAAGATAAGAAGGAGGGTGCATACTTATGAAAGAGATAAGTTTGCAGAGCTTAGGTCCAATGAAAACATATTTACTTTATTTATTTATTTTTCAGTAAATAATTTTTATACCCCTCAAATAAATTTTTATACCCTTAACCGCGATATTGCCCTACCACAATTTGGTCTCCGATTACAATCCGCTCGTGGCGTTTTACTCCAAATTTTATTTTATATTCATAATGATTTTTATTTTATTTATTTATTACCCTTTTTTTGTAACAAAATTTATTGTTATAGTAGTGGGATGTTACAGACTTCCCTCCTTAAAGAAATTGCGTCCTCGCAATTTATTATAGAGTGTTGTATGGTATTCGTATATTGAAAATCGTCCTATCAACTAATAAAATCCTAACATCTCGATGAATATATAAATACATACCTAATGGGTTTCAATTAACTCAGGATGTGATTTCCTAATTTGCTCCGCAGTTTCCCAAATGCAATCTTTGGGATTATCTGACCATTGAACTTTGACTAGTGGAACTTGCTTGTTTCTTAACTGCTTCATCTTTGAGTCCACTATTCTAGCTGGTTCAACGGTGAAAGTCAAATTCGGTTCAATTTCTAGTTCCTCTAGCTGCTTTGGTTCTATAACAATGTCAGAATCCCGTAGACATTTCCTTAATTGGGATACGTGGAACACGATATGAACTCCGGATAGAAATGCTGGTAATTCAACTCGGTAAGCAAGGCTTCCGATACGCTCTATAACTGGATAAGGTCCAATATACCTTGGAGCTAATTTTCCTGCTTTTCGAAATCTTATAACTCCTTTCATTGGAGATACCTTTATAAAAACATAGTCTCCGATCGCGAATTCTAGATCCTTTCTACGTTGGTCAGCATAGCTCTTCTGTCGAGACTGAGCAATCTTCATACGATCTCTGATAAGCTCAATCTTCTCAGTCGTTTCTCGGACCATATCTGGTCCTAATATAAGTCTGTCTCCAGTTTCTAACCAACATACTGGAGAACGACATGGTCTTCCATACAAAGCTTCAAATGGTGCCATACCGATACTGGATTGAAAACTGTTATTTTAAGAGAATTCAATCAAATGAAGATATTCTTCCCATGAATACCCGAACTGTAAGATACATATCCCGAGTAGATCTTCTACAACTCGATTTATTCTTTCAGTTTGTCCATCCGTTTGAGGATGGTATGCTGTGCTTAGATTGAGTTGTACACCCAAGACTGAATGCAAGATTTGCCAGAATTGACTGGTAAATATCGGATCACGATCGCATACTATATTCTTTGGAATTCCGTGCAATCGTACAATATGTTTTAGGAATAGTCTTGCTAAACTTTATACGGTTCTATTCATTTTAACAGGAATGAAATCGGAACTTTTAGTGACTCTATCAACTATCGCCCATATACTTTCAATTCCTGACCTTGAACTGGGAAGTCCATCAATGAAATCCATAGAAATCTGTTCCCATTTCCATTGAGGAACTTCGAGAGGTAATAAAAGTCCACTGGGCTTTTGATGCTCGCCCTTAACTAACTGGCATGTAACACATCGTTTCACATATTCACCGATGTCCTTCTTCATGCCTTCCCAATAGTACATCTGCTTCATATCATTGTACATATTTATACCACCAGGATGTATAGAAAATAAAGATCGATGACATTTGTCTTAAACTTCTTTTCTCAAATCGGCTATGTTAGGAACGCACAGTCTTCCTTTAAATTTCAAGTTCCCCTTCAAGTCTAACTCGAACTTGCTGAGTTCTTCTGATGCATTTCCATTCTTCAATTTATTAATTTGATCTGCCAGGATTGGGTCATTTCTTTGATCAGCTTGAATTCGATCGAGTAAACTCGGTCGAATATCCAGACTTGCTAACATGGCTATTGTTTCTTCCACTCTTCTGAACTAAAGGTTACAAGAGGATAACACTTCTAATTCTTTCCATTCTATCAACATCATTGATATTACGGCCTGGTGTTTTCGGCTCAAAGCATCTGCTACCTTATTGCCCTTACCTGGCATATACTGAATCTCTAGATCATATGCGGCTAGAAATTCTAACCATCGTTGTTGTCGCATATTCAAGTCATTTTTAGGGAATAAATATTTTAACGATTTATGGTCTGTGTATAAAACAAACCTTTCTCCTAATAAATAATGCCGCCAAAGTTTCAAGGCAAATACCACGGCTGCTAACTCAAGATCATGAGTTGCATACTTTACTTCGTGAGGCCTGAGTTGTCTAGACGCATAGGCTACAACTCTATCTTGTTGCATTAATACTGCACCAAGCCCTGTTCCACGGGCATCTGTGTATACTACCAGATCCTGATTTCCTTCTGGAACTATTAATATTGGTGCCTTAGAAAGTAATTCTTTCAACTTCTGGTAAGCCCCTTCACATTTATCTGACCAAATAAATTTAACTCCTTTCTTCGTTAAATTAGTTAGTGGATCAGAAATCTTGGAAAAATCTTTTATAAACCTTTTATAATATCCTAATAAACCCAAGAAACTTCTGATTTCAGTTATTGATTCGGGTCGCTTCCACTTTTGAATAGCTTCAACCTTAGCTGGGTCGACTGAAATTCCTTTCTCCGAGACTATATGTCCCAAAAATTTCACTTTCTTCTGCCAGAAGTGACATTTTGAAAATTTCACTTTAAGTTGGTGTTCTCTTAAAGTTTCTAACACCAATTTCAAATGAATCATATGCTCTTCTTCTGTCTTTGAGTAGACGAGGATATCATCAATAAAAATAAGGACAAACTTGTCCAAATAGCTTCTGAAAACTCTATTCATCAAATCAACAAAATAAGCTGGAGCATTCGTTAATCCGAATGGCATTACTAACCATTCGTAGGAACCATATCTAGTTCAAAATGTTGTTAGTGGAATACTATCCTCTGTAACTCTTAGTTGATGAAAACCTATGGCTAGATCTAGTTGTGAAAAGACCTTTGCACCACTACGTTGATCGAATAGATCACCAATCCTTGGCAGTGGATATTTATTCTTGATAGTATAGTCATTTAATTTTCTATAATCTATACAGAGTCGAAGTGATCCATCCGCCTTTTTAACAAATAAAGCCGATGCTCCCCAAGGAGAACTACTCGTTCTGATGAAATTCTTTTGCTCAAGATCTTTTATTTGAGATCTTAATTCTTCCATCTCACTGGGGCACATTCGATTAGGTGGTCTACTAAAAGGTTGAGTTCCAGGTTTCAAATCTATCCTGAATTCAACTACTCGATGTGGTGGTAGATCAGTAACTGGTTCAAAGATATCAGAAAAATCTCTAACTACTGGAATCTGTCCTATTTCATCTTCTTTAGATTCCAAAGCAAACAAAGAATAGCCTGAACTATCATTTTCTCTTTCTAGAGCTATAAGGATTTGCTCGGGGTAATCAGGATGATGGAGAGTGATTACTCGTTCTGAACAGTATAATTGAGCTTGATAGTGCTCGAGCCAGTCCATTCCCAAAATAACTTCATAACTCATTGAATCCATAATGAACAAATCACATGAGAAAGAATACCCAGATAAGCAAATTACGACTCCACTACATTTCATCCCCAGAGTAACGCATCCTCCAACAGGATTGGCCACCCTAAGAGAATTGTTAAGAGAAGATACATCCAATTTTAACTTTTCTACTATTCCTTTCGATATAAATGAATGTGATGCACCTGTATCGAAAAGAATTCTAATGTATAATCCATGCCATAAAATTGTACCTTCTAGGACCGAAGCTTGTTTTCCCTCATCTGGTTTCATTGAACTGGGACCATCTAGTGCGAACATTTTCCCTTAA
The DNA here is from genome assembly GCA_030737815.1 of Allium fistulosum. Taxonomy (NCBI): domain Eukaryota; kingdom Viridiplantae; phylum Streptophyta; class Magnoliopsida; order Asparagales; family Amaryllidaceae; genus Allium; species Allium fistulosum. The sequence continues at coordinate 269,891,006 of CM060906.1, read as the reverse complement.
GCCTGCTTCTTTGGCTTTGTGCATTATCTCGCTATATGTCCCATTTCATTGCAATTGTAGCATTTCTTCATAGTTACTTGACTTGTGCTTCTACATTCATGGGCATAATGACCCTTCTTTCCACACAAGTAACATTCTACTTGTGCTTTAGATTGTTGCTTCTTCTGGTTCTCTTGCTTAGGTTGGAATGGTCGCTTATTCTTTCAAAATTTTGCATTCTTCTTTGAGAAGAATGGCCTCTTCCTTTGTTGCTGGTTTTTCTGAGTAGGTTGACTTTCAGAAACCTAATCTCGCTCTCGTACCTTTTCAAATCTTAAAGCCATATCCACAATCTCCTCAAATGGAAATCGAAGTTCAGTAAGTAATTTATCTCTCAGTTCATTATTTAGACCAAGCACAAACTTCTCATTCTTTTCCAATGGGGTGCTAATGAGTGCTGGTCCATACTTCGATAGTGCATTAAACTCATTGACATACTCAGTTACAGATAAATTTTTCTGAGTAAGGTCAATAAATTTTCGAAGGAGTGCTGCTCTCTCTACTTCAAGCAGAAAATGGGCTTTGAAAATATCTTTGAATTCTTGCCAAGATATGTCTTCCTCTGGAGTTGCAGCAGTTATGGCTTCATACCAATCTAAGGCACCTCCTTGTAACTGTCGAGATGCTAACCTTCTCTTATCCTGATCAGAGAGATTCAGATCTCTGAAGATTCTTTTGCATGTTCTCAGCCATGTATGAACTCCCATTATGCCTTCATTTCCCAAGAATGGTTTACCACCTAGACTTGAGTAGTCTTTGCAGAGCTTGGTAAACTCTGATCCAGGATTTTGATTATTTTCTCTGAGCATGCCCATATCTTGAACACGCTTCATGTCTTCAACCCATTGATCCATAGTTAAAAGTACATTTTGATTGCTTGATTTACCATTTGGTGACTCAACTATCGAGCCTGTTCTGGGTCTACCTGGTCCTACCATTTTCTTGATAAAGAACATATGTCATTTGATTACATAATAAAATTTCACTAACAATTACGTATGTAATACAAATACGTATCAAGTATTATCCCAATGTTTTCCCTTTAAAACATTTTTAGAACTCGTCTATCACTTATACGAGTTAATCCCAATTCCCGTTGGTTTTACTGACAGGGTAACAAACTAAGTCGGACTCCCTTATGGTCAAATCTGTTCTAATTACTGATTTATACAAATTCTATTGAATCATCGCTCTGATACCACGCTGTGACGCCCCGGACCCAGTGACCGAAATATCAGAGGGAGTATACCGTCCGATAGCTCGGATCAATGGGCACTAAAGGAGCGATCTCTCGTCTATACTACTTTGGATCAACATGGATACGTTTAAAATACCCGAACATTTTTGAAATGATACATATCTCATCTCGATGCAATGTAGTATACACGAGTTCAGAGTATTTTCATCTAAATCACATAGCATAATACAATATATAATGGTTTCACAGAACAACGAACCAAAAAGATATATATATATATATATAAATGTATATATATATATAAATGTATATATATATATAAATATATATATATATATAAATGTATATATATATATAAATGTATATATATATATATAAATATATATATATATAAATGTATATATATATAAATACACACACACACACACATATACATAGGTACAAACAGACGTCAGACTACACCATATATCTACAACTATACATAACTGCCTCAAAAATGACATCCTAATACATACACAGACAAATATATACACAAAGGACATACGACATGACTACACAAAATCAACTTAGCATATTCAACGGACTCTAAATGTATCTCTCTAACATTTCTCCTCCAGATGTAACTCTAATAGTTCCTTTGAGACATGTAGCAAGCGTACGTCCGTGAAGCTCTAAATCTACAACTACCTTAAATTTATATACTATATGCCAGTTTCCGTCCATCTCAATGTCGTATGAAGTCACCACAAAATGTGAAAAGGTAATCATCCTGAAATGTCTCGGTCTGACCCGAGGAGTTGTCACAAAACAAAACCTCGAGTCAGGCTATAAATCTAGCTGTGAGTATAATAGTGTATCAATGATTCATATAAATGTATGGAGTCGAGTTATATATGTGATATTAAAAGAAATATATATGTCACACACTCCATAATCTAACCCCGCCCATATCCCATTGGATTATTTCAGTTTAAGTACATGTGTCACGGCACTATTTAAAGTGAATCACAGCTGCAACTTTAATCAACTGGGATATCACATCCTATTCATTTATAAGTTGCATTCATTATTCAATAGACATACCACTGTCAAGTCATTCATTTACGAGGTATGGAATTACTAGTGAATCCTCTTCATTATTCACTCTTACTAGACTCTGTATCGAACCGATATTACGACCTTTTTCATCCGCATATCTTTTGATCAGAAATTATGGGTGCCCTCACACGATCTATTAGTTGCACTATCTTCTCCTGTTCACCGTTGGCGCTCACCCCGTTGTGTTGTAATCTTCATCTTTATTTCACCACATATCCATTAATGAGATTACTCTAAATTCTTCCTTGTTTCTCGTTTGCACTACGCCTGTCACCGTGGTTGTGTCCATGCAACAGATCGTTTGGACAATAGGTGATGAGGGACCAGGTCATCACGATTCAGGGAGCAACCTCGAATCTGTCCGCTAGGATGGATTCTAGCGTCTAGTAGTCTCACCTCGTCTCGTTTGCTTCATCGGTTAAATTCATTCAAATTCTTTTTTAACTTCCCAATATACCATTTATCCTCAAAATGGCATCGTTTTCTATTTTATATCACATATAAATGTCGTGTTCATGCAACATAACATTAACTAGCATTATATAACATCATGAACATTCATAAAGATAACATGTAAACACAATTTGGAAGAACTTCATCGGATTTGAATTTAAATTATAATAAAATATACATTTCAAATTTAGACTTGATTTTTGATGACGTCATTTTAATTTATAGAATTTTCCATAATTTTTAATTTAGAAAATAAAATATTTTTGGTTGACGCGTTTTGCGTCAAACACCGGTTCTTTTGAAGTTTTACAAAATAAGTTAACCGGTTTATTTTTTTGCTGTTTTGTAATCACCTAACGTTGTCGTGTGCGATCGCATTTTTATTTCAGTTGTTCGAGGTCCGTACGAGAACGGAATATTGTGTAGCGTTGTACTTTAAAACTTCTTGGTTTTGTTCACCCCTCTACACACCTCCGATGACCGAACCGAGACCATCGCTGTGTTCGCTATGAAATACAGTCCTGCTGGTACCTTCCGTTTTGGCCATAATGCTTCCATTCATCATACGGTGCCGGACTTAACGGTGTCATTTCTAATTACCACGGGGTCCGTCGGTCAGGCGAAAGCTAGTCGATTTGTTTGTCTCACTTCCCTCTACATATTTCCTTTTGGTTGCATGCTCAAAATCATCATAGATATTGAGTTATTAATAATTAAATTTTTGGAACAAAAGTTGCTTTATAAAGTTAGCATGGATAATGTTCATTTTATTATAAATCAAGCATGCACGTCAATTATTTTTCAAAGCAAGCATGCACCTCAATTATGTTTCACAGCAAGCATGCATGTTAATTATGTTTCACAGCAAGCATGCACGTTAATTATGTTTCACAACAAGCATGCATGTTAAGCATGCACCTCAATTATGTTTCACAGCAAGCATGCACGTTAATTATGTTTCACAGCAAGCATGCATGTTAAGCATGCACCTTAATTATGTTTCACAGCAGGCATGCACCTCAATTATATTTCAAAGCAACCATGTTAAAAATCAAACATCAACTTTGTTCCATATTTGGCAAAGGTGCCTGCATGCGTGAAATATTTTTATACTAGTCTTTACCTTACTCTAACTCATATATGGACTATAACTTGGTAACGTAAATATTAATGGTTGAGCATATACAACTTAAGTAGGAAGTGAAATATATTTATATTATTTATATTTCCTTTTATATATATAAGAAGGAACATTGCACTGCTTTGTATATTTGCTTACAGACTAGTGAATAATGGATATGTTAGACATCATTATAAGGTTTTTTTCTTTTCATGTAGGGGATTACTAAGTTGTTTAAAATAAGGAAGTGTCAAAAATAGGTTGTATACTAAGCATATTAATGAAGCATACTAGTTGTAGAAAACAATATGATTTAATCAAAAATGATCGTACATACTGGCATTGATATATATAATGGTAAAAATATCATACTCACCTTGGTTTTTGCCGAGGAAACAAAAACTTGAATATAGCAAGATGAAGTAGGAGGAAGATGCATACGTTATAGAGTTCAGATTTTCAAGAGGAAGGAAATGAATAGCGCAGCGGTTTATATAGGTAGAGAGAGATTCTTCACAAATAGAAAGTTAAACATATAAGTTAATTTATAATCATGAAAGAGATAAGAAGGAGGGTGCATAATTATGAAAGAGATCAGTTTGCAGAGCTTAGGTCTAATGAAAACATATTTACTTTATTTATTTATTTTTCAGTAAATAATTTTTATACCCCTCAAATAAATTTTTATACCCTTAACCGCGATATTGCCCTACCGCAATTTGGTCTCCGATTACAATTCCGCTCGTGGCGTTTTACTCCAAATTTTATTTTATATTCATAATGATTTTTATTTTATTTATTTATTACCTTTTTTGTAACAAAATTTATTGCTATAGTAGTGGGATGTTACATCTACCACCTAAGCAACCGAATATGACTTCTACCGCCTGAGAACCGAATAGGACTTCTTTACAACTAGACAAAAGTATCCGACTGTAGTGTGCTCTTTAAATAGCATTGATAAATCAATTAAGTACAATCATCCTATAATCTTCTCCTTTATGATATATAGTGTAATGTGTTTGAGAAATGTGGAAGATAGAGTGAACAACCATCAAAGATTATATGCAGTTTGAGTGCGTATTGAAAATAGTAAATAAGAGATAAGAATTCAAGAACACTAAAATCAGTTAGGTAGGTGTTTGTTGAATTCTAAACTCTATTTATTGAGTTTTAAGTGTTGCAATCGTTGATGAAAAGGAACGATGAAAAGAAACAGATGCAACCTTTAGATTAGATGATGTTTCTCTTCGTTGAAGAGAAGCATCCCTTCAGAAAACTGACCGTTATAGATAATCAACCGTCTGAATTTTCAATTCAGCTTTCTGATTTAATTTAAATTCGAGACAACAAGCAAATAAGCTATTTTTGGCCTTATTCAGCTGTCTGAATGAAACCATTCAACCGGCTGAAACTTCATACTAATTTATGCTTTGTTTTAGCATTCAGCCGTCTGAATGGTATTAATCAGCCGGTTGAATTCTATTGATAAAAAATTACCATTGCTCATTTGGTTAGAGCACTTGCCTTCTAAACTAGTGACCCGGGTTCGAGCTAGCTCCATGTAATTTTTGAAAACTTGATTTTTATTTAAAATATGATTTTACTAATGACCTAAGTTCAAGTATTGCTTCATATATTATTATTGTTATTATTTTATTTTGTTTTATTTTAAAATAAAACTTTCATTACTTTTATAGAATGTTTCGAATGTGTATGTGTGACGACCCGGAATTTTTGTATATTTGAAATGTGAATATTTAATTTATTTTAAATATCCGAAGGTTAAATTTTAACTTTAATTTCAAATATACAGTATTTATTTGGATAATTAATTATTAAATTTAATTATCGGGATTGGGTAAAATATTGAATCTTGATTTTAAGCCTGTTAAAAATAGTTCAAAGGTTCAGAAAATTTATATTGTTAATACTGAAGATGATAGAACTTTTAAAATGGAATTTTAAAGAGTTTTGTTCAGTTTTAAAAATATATCGTTGAAATTGAATTTAAAAATAGTCGTCCGAGGCACGGTCTCGGAATTCAGCGAAACCAGTTCCATTGGATCCGTAATATTGTATTTTTATCGGATTTTAAATTTCGGAGCGTTTGGAATTGTTGTGTAAGCATACGGTATATAAACGTATAGAATTCAGAGCATGTGTCCTTCCTAGCAACGTTCTCTTCTTGCCTAAGTAATTAGATGTAGATACGTATAATTTAAACACGTGTTCAACTGGGTAAACACGCGTCTCCTTCTCCTTTAAAACTTTTCAGCCGAGCATTTCCATTTTCGTTCTTTTGAAATCGCGTCTCCCCTCTTTTAATCAATTCGAACGAAAGTAACTTTCTCCCTTCCTCTCAGCATGTTCACGAAATCAGTGTTTCCTCCCTCCCCCTCTTTCTATTTCAATTCGCCTCGAATCAAAGGAGTCGCGGCATGCCAATCGAGTCGATTTATCGATGACAAATCTCGATCTTCGTTTCGAGCTCTTCGTGATGTTGAGCGGGAATCCAGAAGGGCACGAAGTCGCGACATCTCTCAAGGTCGCGTGGGTCAGGAAGTAGGTCAGGAGACGAGGCCGCGTGATGTTGTTCTTCGTGGGGGTTCGTCGTTGATGGAACGGAGTTCGAATCGAGTGGGGCTCGGGCGACGCTGTCTTCAGCAAGGCTAGGGAGTGGTTGGCATCGATCTGGAGTGTCGTGGAGTGTCGTCGCGCGAAGGGAATTAGGGTTTCACCTAGGGGAGGTCGACGTGGGTATCGAGCCTGGTATCGTGATAAGGTATAAATTTTAACCTTAAATTTAATTTTTAAAATAGATGTTAAATTGTTTACTGCTAAGAAAAATTATATAGATTGGAAATATATATAAAACAGAGAGTTTTGGGAAATATAAGATGGGTTAAATTAGTTTATTTAATTTCTTTAGGTAGCTAAGGAGTTTTTTTTAGAAAAGAAATTAAAATTTAATTGTTAGTTAAATAAATTGTTTAGGGTAATTACTTGATTAAATTTATTTAGGTTACAAAAAGGGTTTAAAGGGAAAAATTATCAGTTTGAATAACATTAGTAGTTGATTAAATAATCTAATGATAAGTGATTATTCGATCTGTTAGAATAGTAATAAATCAATTAATATTTATTCAAGGTCTAAATCGAGAAACAAGCTGGAACGGAACTAAATGGGAAGGGACTGAAATTAAAGGCCAAAGGTGAGTTAATCTCACTCAGTTAGATTTAAATTTAAATGGTTAAATTTAAATAATTGATTGGATGATTGCATTGATTGATGTGCTATATATATATAGTAGTATATAGCAATATATACATATTGGCATATGTATATATTGGAGTTGATATTCCCGCATTTATATAGCGGATGAGACCCTATGCGCCGCATAATAGCGGATGATTTTTATATAAATCCCATATACCGCGATATTCCACCTCGAAGTGGAATTGGTATTGTGCTAACGTTTGTGGATGCAGGGAAACAGGTTGGAGGGATCCAACTGGATTCCTCAAAATTATTTAGATTATTTGATATTCTGTTCTATGAATATTGATATCCTGTGATGATTTTATTGATGATTGAAATATTGGATGACATGGTTGGATTGAATATTTCAATAAAAGGAGTTATCAAAATATATTGAATTAGATTTTGAAAGAAATAAAAGAGTAAAATTAAGTAAATAATTCAAGTGAATTGGAATAAGGGAATTTCGAAATAACAAGGGAAATATTAACTTTAAACTAAAGTGATATTAAATTTAAAGAATAAAGGATTTATTTTGAATGTAAGGATTAAATTTAATTAAAGGCTAAAGAAGGAATTTTGGAAGTTTAAAATTGGTATTTTCAGTTAAAAAGGGTTTTAACTCAAATAAAGGAATAAATCTAAAAGTTAATGTATTTTGAAATAAATGAAGTAGTAAAGGATATTTATTTCAAAGTAAAGTAAAGTAAATTGGAAAATCAATTGGAAATTGATTTAGTTGTTTAAAATTGGAATTTTAAAAGAGAAGTGAGATTTTGGAGATATAAACTGGGTTTATAAAGTAAAATAAAATATCAGTGGATATTTGAATATAAATTCAAGGTGGGAATTTATAAAAAGATATGGTTTGGTTTAAAATAAATGTTGATTTATTTTTAAAGGATGGAAATGAGAAGTGTATTTCTCTGGATAGCCAAGTACGTTTTCAAAGCAATTTTAAATATAAGTTAAAAGTTTTAAGTATGTTTTAAAAAGCATGTTTTAGAAAATTGATTATTTTTAAATGTTAATTTTTTTTTAAAAGTAAGTATTTTCAAAAATATATTATTGTAGTAATTATATAAAAGTGATTTGCTGTTATGTTTTAAAAGGAGAAATTTAGTTTATATTTATAAAGTGGTTTATTTTAAAGTATATATTTTTAATAAAGTATTAAAGTAGTTTAAATTTCAATGTTATAAAATATATTTAAAATAAAGTGTTTTTAAGATTATTTAAAAATCTAAGTGTTTTATACTTGGTGTTTCAGAAGAGAAATAAATATTTGGAAATGTATTCCGTAAGCGGAAACTGTTTGAAATTGTTTTCAAAAGGAGTTTGAAAATTTGGAAATATATCTTGGAAAGATATCTGGGCAAATAAAATAATAATGTGGGAAATTATTTATTGTGTGATGATTGCTTGTGGATGTTAATTGATAGTTAAATAACCGACTATCAATATTGGCCAATGCGCTGATCGTTTCGAAGAGACCGGGATCGAGTTTCCGTATACCGGGATTCTAGGTCTGGAGACTCGAATACCACTTCGATCCGGTTTGTACGTTTCGTGTAACGTGTTCGGAGTCGAAGATTGGAGCTGTGAAGTGCAAGGACTAGTCGCTACTAATCCTGAGGATATTTCCAAAATGGATGTAGTAGGAGTAGTGCCTTCGGTTCCGTTCAAACCCAGGACGGACTTGTATGGACGAATGCTTGCGAAACATCGTCAGCGGACGATGGGCATTCTAAGGGATATGTTCTGAAAAGGTATCGTTTAGCCTCGAACCTCATCAACCGGGAATGACTGAAAATCAGGGGTTATGCAGCAAGGCTTCGTGGGTAGCTTCCACTGGAGGGTAAGGTCATCCCTGTCTAGATGTCCCTTTTTATTTCGGCTTAGTGGTGCGGTTGCTGATCCCAACCGTGGGGTGATTTTATTCGGGATCATCCAGTAAGGGATGGTTCCGGCCTTGTGTTGCAGGGGAGCGGGCGTACTCCTCGGTACTGTGATCTAGGCCACGTACTGTGATAGGTGGTACCCCAGTGCCTAGTCATTCGTTGGAAATCCATTCTTCCTACGTGCCTTGTACGGTTTTGATTGTGCCCAACTATTGTTGAAATGTGAGATGCAAGCATTTCAGCTAGATTATATTTTACTTTCTGTAGACACTATTATAATATCAGAGGATTTTGATATAAAGTGTTTTAGCTATCGTAAGGTAAAAACCCGACATGTTTATTTGTGGCGTGGTCTTACGAGATGCTTTTGTTTTCAAAGGATTTTGAAACTTTAATAATCAATTTGAGTGTGATTTTCTCACGCTGGTTTTCCAGACTGACTCGGGTATTGTTTTATATGATGCTCGGGTCAGACCGAGTATTATAGGTTACAGGATATGATGATGTGGAGCCCAGGAGACGAGCTGGATGACGATACGTACTCTCGTACTTGCTATTATTTTTCCGCTGTGTATTCAGTTGTATGATATTGATGTGATGTACTCTGATGATGTATTTGGATGTATATATATATATACAGATACAGTTTGATTTGTGTAAAGATCTGTTGATATATATATTATATTTTATTCCGCTGCGTATGAGAGATTCTGTTGTTGTTTTCTATTTTTCTTCTTCTTCTACCTCTTCTTCTTAACTCAAATGGTCCGGTTTTTCGTGTTAGAAAAACTCGGGTTGTTACACTTGGTATCAGAGCTTAGGCTAGCGATAACCTTGGCTCTGTTGGAAATTTTGAGAGTACTAATAGATATGAGCGCGTATTTGTTAGTAAATATAAAATGGTTTTATATTGTGTTGGTTGGTTTATTGAGTGGCATATGAACCTTCGTCGGCACAGTCTGGACAACTGTATCGAAGGGGTTTCTAAACACTTGAATAGAACAGTTCGACACAGTATGGTTTTAAATAGGGTGAATGAAATAATTTTGCCCAAATTATTTTTGTATATAAAGGAATAACTTTGTAAATTATTATAGTATTTGGTTGCTTGGTTGTTAGGAAGTGATAATATTAAATTATTACCACTATTGTGTAGAAATTGAACAAGTAATTGAATTATAACCAAAGTTGAGTAATAATTTATATAATAAGTGGAATTTGAGAATGTAGTTTATAAATGGAAATAAACTCCATATACAAATGAAATTTGTAAATGTAAATTGTAAAAGTGACTTATAACTTGAAATAAAATGTGATAGAATTCCAGAGTAATGTTTGGATATAAAAAAATTGGATGGATTTTGAATTTGAAGTTTTGGGAAAGATTTAAATTCCTTTGGGTTTAAAAATAGTTTTTAAAGGTTTTTGGGGAAATAATAGTGATATTATTTCATGAATATTTTTGAAAATGAATTGAAATCTGGTGGGATTTGGGATTTAAAAATGTTTGAAATGTTTTAAAGTGATAAAAGCATTAAATTCTCTTTTGGTCGCTGGAAAATAATTTCGGTGATGACTGCAGCATCATCGATGTCTATTTTCGAGTTTCCAAAGAGAAATTGCTACCAAACTGTTTTAAATTGGAAATAATTGTGAACTGGGTTGGTTTTGAAATTCAAAGGGAAAATTGTTTGGTAAAAGCAGATTGTTTTGGAAATTTGGATTTGATGTGATATATCAGATGTGTATGAGTTATTTATGGATTCAAAATGGTTTTGAAATAAAACCGGGCAATTGAATTCTGGGAATTCTACTTAAAATAAAAATGTGGAAATTTAAATGAATCAACAATATAAAGTATAGAATGAAGTTGATTGAAATAAGAAAGGAATGAAAGTTAAATTCTGGGATTATAATTATGAGATAAAATTAACTCAATGAGTAATATAAGTTGGTAGATAAAAGAATTAGAGAACTTGAAGGTGAATGAATTGTAAAACTTGTATAAAATTGTATCCTAGAATTAAAATTTAATTCGAGTATATGAAGGTGAATAAAATATATTTGAATTTAACTTAAGATGAGTTAAATAAAATTGAGAATTGGAATTGAATTAAATGTAAGTAAGTTGAAGTTTAATTGAATTAGATATATAGGTAATGTAAAATGCTTATAATTGTGTAAAGAAATTCATATTCTTAAGTTCTTAAGTATAATAATTTGAAATTTGATATGAAGATGGAAATGGACTTAAATGAATAGTCCTAGATCTTAAGTAAGTAAGTTAAAACTTATGAATAGAAATGAAATTGTAATTATCAAATGGAAACGATTAAGATGAGCAATCTTAATAAATCCAAACTCGAATTATAAAATATATTGAACTTAAGAAAATTAAGTGAAGTGATATTTGGAATTAAAAAGCAAGTATTTAATTTTAACCAGCAAAGGAACTAATTTGATAATAAATTAGTTAATGAAATTGAATTGTGAGTTAATGAAATTGGATTAACATAGTGATGGTTTAAATTGCAAATGAATCCAAATAAGTGAAAATAAATTGGAAAGGGCCTAGTTATTAATAAAATAATTCCAAATGAATTGAGTATGGAAATTAAAATTCATAATGATTGAGTGAATGAACCACTTATATTAAATAAATAAATGGATGGAATTTGATTAAATAAGAATAAAATGAAAGATGGAAATAAACTTTAAAGGATTGGTTAAATGGAAAATAAACTTAAGCTATTGACTTAAGTAAATGTTGAAGGGAAACTGAACTTAAACAGAGGAGTGGTTTAAATAAGTTGAGAAATAGTTATTGAATGAATTAACTTGGATTGTTTCCGAGCTAAATAAAATTCAATATTCAGAAGTTGGAGATGAATTGAATTTAAGAAAATTATTAGAAATGAAAATCTGAATGAAATATGGAATAAGTATTTATATTGGAAATGAAGTAGTAAATAAGTATAAGAAAATTTATATGAACTTAAGAATTGAAGAATGAAATTCTTAAGAAAATTTGTATTGAAAATATACTTAGTAATTTTGGAAAAATATATATATATACTAAGTGAATAGTTGAATGAAGACTAAAACTGAAGTTGTGAAATGGAATAGTTGTGAATAAGGGGATAACAATCAAAAAGGAATGTGAATAAAAGAGAATTGATATAACTGATAATCAATTGAAATTAATACGTAAGATGTACGTATATTATTTTATTCGCATAGCTATTTGATCCGGATTCGAACATAGAATTTCGAGATAGTTTTATCGATTCGAATCAGGATTTTTCACTCGATTTTCAACGGCGAACCTGGATATGGATTGTTGATTGATTCTGGATATTCTCTATCATAGTTTGTGGCTATGCAAGGAGAATGACGGTTTCTGATCAAGAAACCAGATCTGAGTCCGCACTAGAAAGTCGGGTGGACGATACTAGTTCGGAAGTGAGATTGTGTGATCGATTGAGCGATCAAATGTGATATTGCGTACGGATGATATATGTGCATCGTACGGGCTTAAGTTAAGTAAATATTGAAAATTTGTAAAGAAGTCGATAAAATGACTTTGGAATTGTGATTGGATATTATTGCTTAGTAGGATATACAGGTGTATAAAAGCAATGGATAAATTGGGATTTTTGATTTAGAAGATAAAATTTAATGGCCCGACAAAAGGTATGTATTTGAATTTCTATATGAAATTTGATTGGGTTTTGGATCCAGCCACTTGGCCTTTTGTTTTCTTTTTGAGATTGGGAGGCCGTAGAGCCATTTTGTAGTTGTACCGAGCTAGCCGCGCAAAGGAGACGCTGGCAAAATTTTTCGGAAATTTAGGGAGTTAGAAAAATTTTGAGAAAATTTTGATAATTCAAAATTGAATTCAAATTTAAATTTGAATGGATAAGTAGGTGGTATGAGTTGAACTTATGAATAAGTTTGGGAAGTTAAAAGATGATTAGTGTATCATTAATAAAAGATTGTTTGGGTCTTGTTAAAACTGTTTGAATTTGGAAAATAGCTAACTTGGGAAATAGCTAACGGGATATGGGACATTCTTCTTAACTGGTAATTTCGGGGACGAAATTCTTTTAAGGGGGGAGGAATGTGACGACCCGGAATTTTTGTATATTTGAAATGTGAATATTTAATTTATTTTAAATATCCGAAGGTTAAATTTTAACTTTAATTTCAAATATACAGTATTTATTTGGATAATTAATTATTAAATTTAATTATCGGGATTGGGTAAAATATTGAATCTTGATTTTAAGCCTGTTAAAAATAGTTCAAAGGTTCAGAAAATTTATATTGTTAATACTGAAGATGATAGAACTTTTAAAATGGAATTTTAAAGAGTTTTGTTCAGTTTTAAAAATATATCGTTGAAATTGAATTTAAAAATAGTCGTCCGAGGCACAGTCTCGGAATTCAGCGAAACCAGTTCCATTGGATCCGTAATATTGTATTTTTATCGGATTTTAAATTTCGGAGCGTTTGGAATTGTTGTGTAAGCATACGGTATATAAACGTATAGAATTCAGAGCATGTGTCCTTCCTGGCAACGTTCTCTTCTTGCCTAAGTAATTAGATGTAGATACGTATAATTTAAACACGTGTTCAACTGGGTAAACACGCGTCTCCTTCTCCTTTAAAACTTTTCAGCCGAGCATTTCCATTTTCGTTCTTTTGAAATCGCGTCTCCCCTCTTTTAATCAATTCGAACGAAAGTAACTTTCTCCCTTCCTCTCAGCATGTTCACGAAATCAGTGTTTCCTCCCTCCCCCTCTTTCTATTTCAATTCGCCTCGAATCAAAGGAGTCGCGGCATGCCAATCGAGTCGATTTATCGACGACAAATCTCGATCTTCGTTTCGAGCTCTTCGTGATGTTGAGCGGGAATCCAGAAGGGCACGAAGTCGCGACATCTCTCAAGGTCGCGTGGGTCAGGAAGTAGGTCAGGAGACGAGGCCGCGTGATGTTGTTCTTCGTGGGGGTTCGTCGTTGATGGAACGGAGTTCGAATCGAGTGGGGCTCGGGCGACGCTGTCTTCAGCAAGGCTAGGGAGTGGTTGGCATCGATCTGGAGTGTCGTGGAGTGTCGTCGCGCGAAGGGAATTAGGGTTTCACCTAGGGGAGGTCGACGTGGGTATCGAGCCTGGTATCGTGATAAGGTATAAATTTTAACCTTAAATTTAATTTTTAAAATAGATGTTAAATTGTTTACTGCTAAGAAAAATTATATAGATTGGAAATATATATAAAACAGAGAGTTTTGGGAAATATAAGATGGGTTAAATTAGTTTATTTAATTTCTTTAGGTAGCTAAGGAGTTTTTTTTAGAAAAGAAATTAAAATTTAATTGTTAGTTAAATAAATTGTTTAGGGTAATTACTTGATTAAATTTATTTAGGTTACAAAAAGGGTTTAAAGGGAAAAATTATCAGTTTGAATAACATTAGTAGTTGATTAAATAATCTAATGATAAGTGATTATTCGATCTGTTAGAATAGTAATAAATCAATTAATATTTATTCAAGGTCTAAATCGAGAAACAAGCTGGAACGGAACTAAATGGGAAGGGACTGAAATTAAAGGCCAAAGGTGAGTTAATCTCACTCAGTTAGATTTAAATTTAAATGGTTAAATTTAAATAATTGATTGGATGATTGCATTGATTGATGTGCTATATATATATAGTAGTATATAGCAATATATACATATTGGCATATGTATATATTGGAGTTGATATTCCCGCATTTATATAGCGGATGAGACCCTATGCGCCGCATAATAGCGGATGATTTTTATATAAATCCCATATACCGCGATATTCCACCTCGAAGTGGAATTGGTATTGTGCTAACGTTTGTGGATGCAGGGAAACAGGTTGGAGGGATCCAACTGGATTCCTCAAAATTATTTAGATTATTTGATATTCTGTTCTATGAATATTGATATCCTGTGATGATTTTATTGATGATTGAAATATTGGATGACATGGTTGGATTGAATATTTCAATAAAAGGAGTTATCAAAATATATTGAATTAGATTTTGAAAGAAATAAAAGAGTAAAATTAAGTAAATAATTCAAGTGAATTGGAATAAGGGAATTTCGAAATAACAAGGGAAATATTAACTTTAAACTAAAGTGATATTAAATTTAAAGAATAAAGGATTTATTTTGAATGTAAGGATTAAATTTAATTAAAGGCTAAAGAAGGAATTTTGGAAGTTTAAAATTGGTATTTTCAGTTAAAAAGGGTTTTAACTCAAATAAAGGAATAAATCTAAAAGTTAATGTATTTTGAAATAAATGAAGTAGTAAAGGAAATTTATTTCAAAGTAAAGTAAAGTAAATTGGAAAATCAATTGGAAATTGATTTAGTTGTTTAAAATTGGAATTTTAAAAGAGAAGTGAGATTTTGGAGATATAAACTGGGTTTATAAAGTAAAATAAAATATCAGTGGATATTTGAATATAAATTCAAGGTGGGAATTTATAAAAAGATATGGTTTGGTTTAAAATAAATGTTGATTTATTTTTAAAGGATGGAAATGAGAAGTGTATTTCTCTGGATAGCCAAGTACGTTTTCAAAGCAATTTTAAATATAAGTTAAAAGTTTTAAGTATGTTTTAAAAAGCATGTTTTAGAAAATTGATTATTTTTAAATGTTAATTTTTTTTTAAAAGTAAGTATTTTCAAAAATATATTATTGTAGTAATTATATAAAAGTGATTTGCTGTTATGTTTTAAAAGGAGAAATTTAGTTTATATTTATAAAGTGGTTTATTTTAAAGTATATATTTTTAATAAAGTATTAAAGTAGTTTTAATTTCAATGTTATAAAATATATTTAAAATAAAGTGTTTTTAAGATTATTTAAAAATCTAAGTGTTTTATACTTGGTGTTTCAGAAGAGAAATAAATATTTGGAAATGTATTCCGTAAGCGGAAACTGTTTGAAATTGTTTTCAAAAGGAGTTTGAAAATTTGGAAATATATCTTGGAAAGATATCTGGGCAAATAAAATAATAATGTGGGAAATTATTTATTGTGTGATGATTGCTTGTGGATGTTAATTGATAGTTAAATAACCGACTATCAATATTGGCCAATGCGCTGATCGTTTCGAAGAGACCGGGATCGAGTTTCCGTATACCGGGATTCTAGGTCTGGAGACTCGAATACCACTTCGATCCGGTTTGTACGTTTCGTGTAACGTGTTCGGAGTCGAAGATTGGAGCTGTGAAGTGCAAGGACTAGTCGCTACTAATCCTGAGGATATTTCCAAAATGGATGTAGTAGGAGTAGTGCCTTCGGTTCCGTTCAAACCCAGGACGGACTTGTATGGACGAATGCTTGCGAAACATCGTCAGCGGACGATGGGCATTCTAAGGGATATGTTCTGAAAAGGTATCGTTTAGCCTCGAACCTCATCAACCGGGAATGACTGAAAATCAGGGGTTATGCAGCAAGGCTTCGTGGGTAGCTTCCACTGGAGGGTAAGGTCATCCCTGTCTAGATGTCCCTTTTTATTTCGGCTTAGTGGTGCGGTTGCTGATCCCAACCGTGGGGTGATTTTATTCGGGATCATCCAGTAAGGGATGGTTCCGGCCTTGTGTTGCAGGGGAGCGGGCGTACTCCTCGGTACTGTGATCTAGGCCACGTACTGTGATAGGTGGTACCCCAGTGCCTAGTCATTCGTTGGAAATCCATTCTTCCTACGTGCCTTGTACGGTTTTGATTGTGCCCAACTATTGTTGAAATGTGAGATGCAAGCATTTCAGCTAGATTATATTTTACTTTCTGTAGACACTATTATAATATCAGAGGATTTTGATATAAAGTGTTTTAGCTATCGTAAGGTAAAAACCCGACATGTTTATTTGTGGCGTGGTCTTACGAGATGCTTTTGTTTTCAAAGGATTTTGAAACTTTAATAATCAATTTGAGTGTGATTTTCTCACGCTGGTTTTCCAGACTGACTCGGGTATTGTTTTATATGATGCTCGGGTCAGACCGAGTATTATAGGTTACAGGATATGATGATGTGGAGCCCAGGAGACGAGCTGGATGACGATACGTACTCTCGTACTTGCTATTATTTTTCCGCTGTGTATTCAGTTGTATGATATTGATGTGATGTACTCTGATGATGTATTTGGATGTATATATATATATACAGATACAGTTTGATTTGTGTAAAGATCTGTTGATATATATATTATATTTTATTCCGCTGCGTATGAGAGATTCTGTTGTTGTTTTCTATTTTTCTTCTTCTTCTACCTCTTCTTCTTAACTCAAATGGTCCGGTTTTTCGTGTTAGAAAAACTCGGGTTGTTACAGTATGCATATGTGTGTTACCACTTTGAGAAGATTTTAACATTTATAAACTCTAGACATGACACTCTATGACTAATAATACTTTGTTTGTCACCTTCGTCTTGTCTTTATCGTGTATATCTCTTCTTGTATCTCCATATACATACTTTCATCCTCTTTTGTACTGTGTATCTTCGTGTTGAACGTATTTGTTTGTCTCTTTTTTATACTCATGAACCTGCAAGTTGGCTTAGAGATTCTTTGGCATAGTTGTATAGTTGTTGTCATTAAAATCCAATAATAGAGGTTCTAACATTCTCCCACTTTTTGATGATGACAAATATACAGTTTTAAAAAAAATATTCATTCTATATATAAAAAATAATATTAATATTTTAAAGCTCCCCCTAAGTATAATATCTCCCCCAAAGTATAATATCTCCCTCTATCAATATGTATATGAATTTCTCCCCCATTGTCATTATCAAAAAGATTGAAGGAATATAATAAATTTTATAAAATATTTTGTAAATAGCAGGATAAACCCGATATTAGTTATGGAGAAAAAAAATTAGATTTTTACCATATTTGCTTAATTCCATGTTTCATTGTAAGCAAGTAATCCTATTAAATGTATGGAATATCCTTTAAAATTCCAAAATCTATCCTTTTCCTTTTGTTTCTCCAAGCACCTGCAATAAATAATAATCATTTTTGGTGCCCCCTTACTATATTAGGGTCCAAGTGTTAATCATAGGATGAAAACCTTACCAAAATAGGTGTGGTTGTATCCTCAAAAATATTATGAAATAATTTTAAAATAACTACTACTTGTAATCTAAGGTATCAAAAAAATTAATATTTAAAGCATGCGATACCAAAGTTTCTTATAATTTCCTAATTTTTTTACAAATCACATTATTATAATAGTTGCTAATATAAATTTGTTTATCATGATCAATCATATTAGCTGGAATCCATATCTTAATACTATTAGTCATTAGCTTAGTACTTGAAAAATAATTTTTGTCATTTCTAAACAAAGTACTATTATGACTGTAACTGGTTTTAAAACTATCTTCGTTATTAGTACTAGCACTAAAATTAGTATACAAGAATGCATATCTAGTACTGTTTTTACTTTTACCTTGTTTATAGCCCAAACCGCTTTTATCATTGTGAGCTTTCGAATTTGTAGCTAAGGAAGATAAGATATCTTTAACTTTGTTAAAATTAATGATTTTTTTATTTAATCCTTCAAAATTTTCTTTAGAATTATAAACTTCTTTTTGCAAAATATTATTATTATCTTTTAAAAACTCGCATTCTTCAGATAATTCTAAATTCTTTTTAATTAACTATTCATTCTCTTTTTCAAGAGACAAAATTAAAGAGCTTGAATTATTTAAAGAATTTTCCAAAAATGTATTTTTATTTTGCAAAACATTGATTTCCTCCAAAAGACCATTGTTTTTATCTTCTAACTGCTCATTTTCTTTTTGTAGGAAATCTTTTTGTAAAATAAGTTCTTATATGGTATTTTCAAAACATTTAGTTTGTTTTACCAAAAATTTATTTTCCTCTTTTAAATTGAAAATTTCTTGCTCGCAATCTTTTAACTTAGCTAAAGCAATTCTGTTAAATGTATTCAAAGTTTTACAATCTTTTAATAATTCATCATGTGCTAGCAAAAGATCTTTATATAAAGAATCTAAACATACCGATTGTGATCTGAGTTTAGCCATGAAGCATTTGTTAGTTTGCTCCTTTGATTCTTCTTTATTTCTCTTCCTCTTCCTATTGCCTTGACTAAATCTCTTTATGGCCATTTATTCTAGGATGTTATTATGATCTCTAGAATCCCAAGCACTGATACCAAATGAAAGTGACTGTGCTATAGGATCGTGTAATATGGATGAATTTATAAACAACTTGTGCGGAATAAAAAATAAGTAAGTAAATAAATAAAGCAGTAAAGTAAATGACACCAGAGATTTTTATACTGGTTCGAACTCTCGTTCTACGTCTAGTCACAGACTCCTTCTGGAATTGAACTAGCAACCCTCACTTAACCTGGAGGAATAGGTTTACACCGTCTGAGCAACCGAACATGATTTCTACCGCCTAAGCAACCGAATATGACTTTTACCGCTTGAGCAACCGAACAGGACTTCTTTACAACTAGATAAAAGTATCTGACTGTAGTGTGCTCTTTAAATAGCACTGATAAGTCAATTAAGTACAATCTTCCTATAATCTTCTCCTTTATGATATATAGTGTAATTTGCTTGAGAAATATGGAAGATAGATTGATCAACGATCAGAGATTGTATGTAGTTTGAGTACGTATTGAAAATAGTAAATAAGAGATAAGAATTCAAGAATACTAAAATCAGTCAGGTAGGTTGTTTGTTTAATTCTAAACTCTATTTATAGAGTTTTAAGAGTTGCAATCGTTGATGAAAAGGAACACTGAAAAGAAACAGATGAAACCTTTAGATTAGATGATGTTTCTCTTCGTTGAAGAGAAGCATACCTTCAGAAAACTGACCGTTATAGATAATCATCCGTTTGAATTTTCAATTCAACCTTCTGATTTAATTTAAATTCGAGACAGCAAGCAAATAGGCTATTTTTGGCCTTACTCAGCCGTTTGAATGAAACCATTCAGCCGGTTGAAACGTCATACTAATTTATGCTTTATTTCAGCATTCAGCTGTCTGAATGGTATTAATCAGCTGGTTGAATTCTATTGATAAAAAATTACCATAGCTCATTTGGTTAGAGCACTTGCCTTCTAAACTAGTGACCCGGGTTTGAGCCTGCTCCATGCAATTTTTGAAAACTTGATTTTTCATTTAAAATATGATTTTACTACTGGCCTAAGTTAAAGTATTGCTTCATATATTATTATTATTATTATTTTATTTTGTTTCTTTAAATAAAACTTTTATTACTTTTATAGAATGTTTCGAATGTGCATGTATATGTGTGTATACCACTTTGAGAAGATTTTAACATTTTTAAACTCTAGACATGACACTCTATGACTAATAATGCTTTCTTTGTCACCTTCGTCTTGTCTCTATCGTGTATATCTCTTCTTGTATCTCCATATACATACTTTCATCCTCTTTTGTACCATGTATCTTCATGTTGAACGTATTTGTTTATCTTTTTTTGATACTCATGAACCTGCAAGTTAGTTTAGAGATTCTTTGGCATAATTGTATAGTTGTTGTCATTAAAATCCAAAAATAGAGGTTCTAACACAAGGCTGTAGGCGAACGCACTACAATGGTTCAAGTAAGAAGACAGTAAATTAAGAGAAACGCAATTAGAATTAGTGCAGTTTAGGTAAAGGAAAGTTGAATAGTAATAGCATTGTAAAATATAAAAACAATATTAGGAATTTATATGAAATATTGTTAATAATTAGAAATAACGATGTTAACGAATATATTAAAAATAATGCTAAGTAATCTAATTAGAAGCAACATAGGAAATTAAAGGCAGAACAAAGGAAAATGGACATTTTTCATTGTTGTGTGCTTGCATTTCAAGTATCTTTTAAAAGTCTCCTTTACATGATATTAGAGAGTCCGCCAAGGATTGGATGTGGAGATAGTATGAGTGGTAAGAAAATAATGGAATGAAAGTTGTCCTTGTCTACTCCAGTTTTGTTGTTCAAGATTATAAAAAGATGTTTAAAAACATTGTAAAATATATTTTTGAAAGAAATGGTTTGGTGCAACATATAAGTTTTTGAAAGGAAAACTTAATACACAATTTTAACTAAAAATCCCAATTTTTAAGAATTAAAAGTTAAAAAAGTCTTTTAAAATGAAAAAGTTGGTTTGAAGAAAAAGAAAAGAAACTTTTAAACAAATTTAATTTGCTAACATTTTTTTAGATTCAATAAACAAATTAAATTCAATTTTTTTTTAGATTTTAGTCTAAAAGATTAAGACACCAAGTATTTTTGAATTTAATAAAAGGTATCTACGTTTTACTTTTTAAAGGGAAAGGCTTTATTATTAAGTATTTCAAAATTTTTGAAGTCTTTAAGTTTTGAAAAAAATGATGAAGACCAAACCAAAATTTTAAATATGGAGTAGATATAAATGAGCTCCTAGGTAGGAGTGAAAGGTATGGTTATGAAGAATATAACAATAATTACTCATGGAGAAGTAATAAGAAACCTCCGTAGAGCGTAAAGAATAATAGTGAGAACCAAGGAATATTTTGTTAGACATATGTGCAAGCCATAAGAAGAAACCATAAAGGAATGATAAAATGATATTAAAGTATGCTTCTACAAGTTCTAAGATATTATTATATGAAGGGTCAAAGTTAAAGGAAATAAATATCAAGATTTGAGAATACCATCAAGAAATGTGGATTAAAAAAGATGGTAACAGAGGATTATGAGGTGGTGAAAACATAGGGAGGATATTGGCAAACTCTAAGTTAAAATATGAGGATTTTGGAAGGATGGCATGTTAGAAGTTCGCATTCAAGTCAAAAGGGATAACCACAACACCGTTTGCGTTAGTTGATGTTGAAGGGCAGCTTCTAGTAGTTGAATTTTTTTGGTCGGGTTGTAAGCATTAGTTGTCTTTTCAGTGTATATGCATGTATATACTTCTCTTTAAAAGAGTGTATACATAAGAATAAGAGAAAATATTTAACAAGAAAAGTGTGTGTATATACACACATATAAAAATAACTTTTTCAACACATAGTACAAGGGGATATGGTATGAAACAAGATTGCAAGTCCCAAAAAAAATTTGAGAAAATAAATTTCAGTGAGCAGAGGACAGGGGAAGGATGTTGCATAGCCACGGATCTATGTCCCTGTATGTAACGACCTAGAATTTAATCGCTATTTAAATGAATATTTAATTATATTTTTGAATAATTAATAAATGAATTTTTATTAACAAATAAAACTATTTTAAATAATAACTAATGATGATATAATCGTTTTTAAAATTTGTTTATCTACATATATAGTTCACAAAGAAGTAGAAAATGTGACCGGAAATTATTTTCCGAAATATTGATTTTTCATTGGTTAAAAGTTGGTTAAAATGTCATAATATTATTTTAAATACACAAGCACACACTACAAACTATTTTAACATGATGAATACATGTGTATATGCATGTATATACTTCTCTTTAAAAGAGTGTATACATAAGAATAATAGAAAATATTTTACAAGAAAAGTGTGTATATATACACACATATAAAAATAACTTTTTCAACACATAGTACAAGGGGATATGGTATGAATAGTGCATGATGAGGGGAGAGGGGGAGTACATGAGATCCGATTTGAAAATAAAAGCTTGTTTTCTAGTTTTTGGATTTAGTAAATGTTTACAAGCTTTCACCTTTTGTTTAAGTTTCAAAACTCTCCCATTTGAGTTTTAAAATATACTGCAGCTAGAATTAAAGTGCGGTTTTAACCTAGAAATCAATTCCAGTGAACTACGCTCATAGCGATAGTTGCTACGAGTGATAGTCGCTATGGATGAAGTTTGGTAAATTTCACGATTTCAAGTTTTAAAGCGTTTTCTTTTGGATTTTTTTGAAAACTCATTTCAAACTAATTAATTAAGTCAAAAATTTAAGTTTTAATTATTTAATAATTTATTTAATTTATTAATTAAGGTAATTATTTTTTTTATTAATATTTTAAGTAATTAGGTTAAGTAATAAGAGTTTAAGAAATTATTAACCAAATTACTTATTTTTAATTAGGAAATTTTTAAATAATGATTAATTAAAATAAAAGAAAATTGATTTTTATTTAATCAAGTTTATTTACTTTAATTAATTATTAATTAGAGTTAATTATTTAATTAATTAGTATTTAATTAATGGTTAATTATCCACTTAATTAGGGTTTAATTTCTTAAATGAATGCTATTTAATTAAATTTTAATTATAAATAATTTTTTACTAATTAAAGTTCAAAGTATGATTTATTTTTATTTAATTATGATTAATTAAGTTTTGAACTTATGATTTAGTTAAGGTTTATTTATTTTAAAGTTTCTTTCAAAACTCTATCGGTTATTTATTTTTAACCAACTTTCTTGTCTAAGAAAATTGTTTTAAAACAAAAGGATCTCTTGTCCATCCTATTAACTAACCAAATGAATTAAAGTAGTCGTAATAAAACGTTGACATGTTTTATTGAAAGTAAGTCGACTTGTACTTATAACAAATACTACAGTTCGGGAACATGATGAATACAAGGAGGTTAATTTCGATAAGTGGGTCATGATAATCTAAGCATAGGGAATGAGTGTTCATATGTTAATCTTCCAGCCTAATAGTGAAATATTCCACTATAAATAGCTTGAACTTTTAAATTATCGAACGTTGGGTTTGGGAAGACCAGGACAGATAGTAGTTGTTATCCGAAAACCACTTCGAATCAACGTAAGCGTTTGAATTGGAAATAGTGAAGGCAAGGTACAAGATGAAGACTTGAAGTGTAAGGGCTATTTTCTACCAACCCTGAGGGTGATTTCGAAATGGGTGTAGTGGAGGTAGTGCCTCCAGTTCATTCATCTCCTGAATGACTAGTATGGATGAATGTTGACATTGTGTCAACATTTGGAAGGCGATGTAGCATTCCAAGTGGCGGTGCTCTGGTAAAGGTAAACATACCCTCAAGCATTATCAACCGGAAATGACCAAAATAGGATTTGCAGCAGGGATATGCGGGTCCCTGCCATCAAGGTATGTCATCACCATATCTAGAATCAATATTTGACCCATTTTGTATGTTCCGGTACTGTAACGACTCGAAATTTTCGACTTCCGAAAATCGACATTAATACGTCCACTGTATCAACTGTCGAGCAATCGAATGCCGGAAAATCGAATTGTTATGAGGTAGAAGAAGACAGAAGAAAAAGAGAACAAAAAAAACAGAACATAAACAATATCAGAATCTCACATTCGCAGCGGAACAATATATAATAAACAAATGAATAATCTTTAAATCAAAGAACTATATCATTTTATACATTACATCATCATCAGAGTTTACAACAACAATACAACACTGGACAGTTATATAAACTTGTCCTCATACAGAATACACAGCCGAATAAATAATATCATATACAAGTGATACGCCTCGCCATCCAGCTCGCCACTGAGCTCCATAGCATCTCCTGAATCCAGAATGACCTGATAACCTGACTCTAGACTGCCCGTGTGGAAATTGGTGGGCACCCAGAGTTTAGGAAAGGAACAATAAACTCCAGGTCAGTCATGGTGACTGGTGTGAGAACTAAAACAGTTATTTTCACAAAGAGAATAAAACAGATTCGCAATGCTTTTGGAAAATGAAACTACCATAAGACCTCCCGCCACACACACAATGCAAACGCAGAATTGGAGGAGATTTCTTCTTATGATAGTCAAAAATGCTTACTACGCAAAATCATTCGATATTATTATCATTAGTGCATAGTGTCGAAAACCATTTCAAAAATATAATATTAATCTTAGCCAGCATAGACATTTCGCACTTATGCCTACTATAGCTACTATGTTCAATAGTAGGTTACCGCCACATTCCATAGCAGGTAATACAACTAAAACCGTACAAGGTTCGTATTGTTTCTTTGGATTTCCAACAAATGATCAGGCAAAGGAACTTCCTTAAAATGAAATAGAAACGCCTCTGGAAAGATGCCCCGAGAACCTAACCGGATCTCTGCAAACACAAGGCCGATGCTACCTCACGCTGTACAGCTGTAACTAGGTAACCAACACACTAACGCTACCTTACGCTGTACAGCTGTAACTAGGTAACTAACACACGAGCTATGTCATCCCCCGGTCGTCACCGACCTTTACCCGAGGATCCTCAACCACAAAGCAAACCACAAAGTATAATAAATTTGCAGCATCAACATAGGTAAAATATCTAGGCTCCATACCATGATATCACCTTTTATCCAGAAGGAAATGACATACCCTAGGGGACTACCCCTAAAAACCTTTGCCGCAACATTCCTGTTTCGACCATTACCGGGTTGTGAGGCTCGACGAAGTCTCGTCCACGAAGCTACGCTTTTTCACAAAGCCACGCTTTTTCACAAAGCCACGCATTTTCACAAAGCCACGCTTTGATCAACAAATGATCAACAGCACTTCGTATGCCACATTACCAAATTGGGAATGTATCACTAGTAACCATCAACTACATAACCTCTGAGCTCATACATCTCAAAGAAGGGTGTTAAGCTAAGAGAATAAATTCTCCGCCACCAACAGAAATGTATTTGATAGAAACCAGCTTTACATCTCAAAGTGTAACGTCAGACACACATCCATACAAGTCCGTTCCGGGATCGAACGGAATCGAAGGCACTTCCAAAGAAGACCTTGCAATCCGGATAATTTCTAATCACGTCCGGACTCCCCATCACAAGAAGAGTGATATAAATCTCTATACCGGAGCAACTCGGTGCAGAGACATTCGACAGGTTGTCCTTTCATTTTCGAAAATGCCCGGTCTTCACACCGGTCTTCAAATAATGTCCATTCACGACGTATCACTATTCGGAATGGGTTATATGGCACAAAGTCCTCTCTCGGTTTAACCGAATAATGAGCGTTTGTTTTAAAAAAAATAAGTGACATTTCAAAGGCAATATTGATAGTCGGTTATTTAACTATCAACAACATCCACAACAATCAACCAATTTAAATATTTTTTCCCAAATTATTAAATTTCAAATCTCTTCGCGAGATATATAATTTCCACACTTCAACATTTGAAAACCAATTTCAAATCACATTTTCCACACTTCATCACTTTGAAAACAAATTTTAAATCAATTTCCCTACACGGGATATATTTCCAAATATTTATTCATTCTCACTGGAAATCTGCCGAGTTCAAATATTTTAAAATGATTTATATCACTATCCAAAAATATATTTGGAAAACATTTTCTTTGAAATATTCCTTTCAAAAACCAACTTTAGAACCTTAAATTTATATTTTTAAAGCTACTTTGGAAATATACTCGGCTTTATAGTGAGAATAAACTTTCACTTCAAAATGGTCCATTGAAACCAATTTAATAAATCCTTATTGATTTATTTCAAATTTACATTCCAAATTGTAAATTTATTTCCATACTTTAAAAATAAATCAGTGTTTATTTTTAAAACAAATTTCCCTTTCCTTTATAAATTCCATTTGAATTTACATTCCCAAATATTCACTTTTATACGATTTTCAAATCGATTTCTTAGATATTCACTTTCAATTCCAAATCAAATTTTTTTAATTGATTTCCAAATTTATTTCAAAACCCAAATTGATTTCCCAAACATTTATTTCAAACACCAAATCAAATTCCAAATTGATTTCAAAATTTACTTCAACACCAAATCAATTACAAATTGATTTCAAAATTCATTTCAACACAAATCGATTTTTTTATTCAACATCAAATAAATTTTCATATCGATTTCCCAAAGATTTATTTTCAAATACCAAATCAAATATAAATTGATTTCTAGAAATTAATCACCTTTTAAAATAAATTCATTTATCTCTCCCAAACCATTTAAAATTCCATTTTAAATAAATTCTTCAACTTTCAAATAATACTATTCAAAATCTACTTATAAAAACCTTACCATATTTTAGAAATAATTCGATAAGATTTCAAAAATCAACTTTATGCTTTTAAATTCCTTCTTTTAAATTCAACCAATTCTTTCAAAAGAAATTTACTTAAAATTCCCAACTTTAATTTCAAAAATCCAATTTTCTTTATTTCTGGTATCCAACGATACCAAAAATACATTCGGCTAAATTTTAGCCTTCAACAAATTCAATCACAGATATAATCATACACAGATTATAAATAAATTATCACACAGCATATGAACAAATTCATATAACATATGAAACAAATTCATATAATTTGAGGAATCCAGTTGGATCCCTTCAACCTATTTCCCTGCATCCACAGACGTTAGCACAATACCAATTCCACTTCGAGGTGGAATATCACGGTATATGGGATTTATAAAGTACTACCCGCTATTATGCGGCGCATAGGGTCTCATCCGCTATATAATGCGGGAAATCAACTCCAAATACATATATAATACCAATTCCACTTCAATGTGGAATTATCGCGGTATATGTTTTTAATAAATAACCTCCGTTTAATATACGGCGTATAGGGTCTATTTAACACAATAAATAACAATCATCATTCAATTCCCACAATTAACACTATCAACAATTTTAAATCTCAACTATTTAAAATTTAAATCGAAACACAATATTCGATTGAGTGAGAAGTTCTCACCTTGCTTTTTAAAATGTCGAGCGTTCAAATTTCAAATTAAATTGAGCGCCTTCGATTAAATAAAAAATTCTCGCTAACTCCAAAAACCTCCGGATCTGCTGCAGCGCGTAGATCGCATCGCTGCGATTCCGGCGCCACAAAAATTGTCAAATTCTGATAATATATGCAATAGATATGAATTTTAGAACATTTTTATAATAATTATATTAATTATTTTACATTTCCTTTTATTATTACCCAACAAAAGAAAACTGGATCGACATCTGGCCGTTCGTTTTCCATCACTAGATCAGGGCCGCTATTTCCTTTCTTCCTCCATTCCAGGTTACGCACGCGAAACCTACCCATTGGCCGCCACTAACTCACGAATTATCGCGCCACCTACGGTTGATCGGAACTCGATCGAACACTCCCATTCGAACGCCGACTCCAGCCTCCACCTATGCCGAGAGTCTGCCACTTGGTCGTGCCATCAATGACGAACTTGCACTCGAACACGAGACGAACGGCCGCTTCTTGCTTCCTTACAGTCGACGAGAATGCAAAACATCCGTTGGATTTGAAGGTCACGTTGAGCTTAACATTTTTCTAGTTGGAGATTTCTCATGATTGCTAACGGATTTGAAGAAAAAGGAGGAGGAAGTTTCGATGTTTCTCTGCCATCGAAATAAAAATGGCGGCCTGAAAGATAACCCTAGTTTTTTTTTGCGAATGGAAAATAAAACGTCCTTATATAGAAAATTGCAAATCACTATTCATCTCGAAAATTTTCGAACTCGAAATCGAGCGTGCCGGCTGGCATTTCTAAGGTTTACCCCGCGTTCCGAACACAATGGAACGTGTTTCGGGAGCTAATTCGATCGTATGTGAGAGTTACGGAAATAAACGATCATTAAATTAAATCGATTAAACGGATTTCAATGCGTTTCAGCTTGCCCCGGACAAACGACAACTCCGATCGCTACGAAAATTGAAATCTTACAATAATTTAACATTACGGATCCGATGAAACTAGTTTCGTCAAAATCCGAGACTATTTGAAAAATGGTCATTTTTACTCGTGAATTAAATATTAAAATATTCAATTTTCACAGTTTAACTTTAAATTCAATTTTAAAAGTTTACAAACATAATTCTAACTCCAATATGATTTAATATAACCTTACAAATCATTTTTATACGCATTTAAATCCAATTTCCAATTATTTTTGGAATTTCAAATATTAAATTATCTATTTAATTATTCAATTAAATCACTATATTCAAAATTTTAAGTTATTCAACTTACAAATCTCACTTGTTAATATTTAAAATCAATTAAATATTCGAATTTCAAATGACAGAAATTCTGGGTCGTTACAAACTTCCCCCCTTAAAAAGTATTTCGTCCTCGAAATTGCAAAGTAAGAAAAATGCCCAAATTCATTAACTTTTCAAACAATTCGTTCAAATTAGATTTCAAAATCACTTAAGTGTACAACTTCCCCAAAATCAAATAGTTAAACTCTTTCAAAAACTTTACTAAGTTTTCAAATTTATACTTAGTTATACTTTTCAAAACCAACCAATATCGTTTAACTTTTAACTCAAAATTAAATTTTAGTTTTCATAAATTTTCCAAAATTTCTCGAAAATTTTCTAACGCCTTAAATTTTCAGAAAAATTCGCCAGCGTCTCCTTTGCGATGTTTGATCGTAGTAGGATCACAATAGACATAAATATATATACATCGACCCACCCGGTCGGAAAAGCAGAAAAACAGTTCATATTTCCTATTTTTATTGCGTAGGTGTACCTTTTTAGCATTTTTAAGCAAAGCAGTTATTTATTAAGCATTTTAGCGCGACCCAACCAACCGAACGGCAGCCACGACACCTGTACTTACTCAATTTAAACAAGTAAGTGACATATATACAAAGTTATTAACAATTTTACTCTTTTAAACAACTATAACGTACACATGCATATTAAAAGAAATGCATACTAAACAAGGTTTATAAGCAACTTATATAATTTCGACATCACTTGTAATTGTTTACAACCAATTCATATACAACGACATTCAATTATTCATTTTCAATTAGTTTACATTCACTAATTTACATTCAAATTGGTTCACTTTCAATTTGAATTCAATTACATAGCTTTCAATTTCACTAATTCAATTTCATTAACACTTAATGAATTATATACAATCAACCAACAATCATATAACAACCAATGTATATTCAACACAACCAAATTTATTCACTTTGCTTACATTCAATTTGGTTCAACACTTTCAATTAGCTTTAATGAATTAACACTTACATTCATTATTCCATATCAATTTATTCACATTCGATTGATTAACATTCAATCCATTTATTAATTCGATTGCTAATTCATTTTACAAATAAAGTTGAATTTCATTACATAACTCAAGTTCACATTTATTTAATAAATTCACTTTATTATTTTACTTCGATACCAAAATAACCTTCATTCAACATCATTTAAGTTATATTCTAATTAAACATCATTTGTTTAACTTAACTTAAATTTCCACTTATAAATCCAACTCAGATTCCAATTCCAAAGTAAATTCTATTTAACTTTTACCAAAGCTAAATTTCATCAATTATTCAAATTCATATCTCAATTTGCTTAACAAAATTGTTTAACCACTTTAATAATTGGTTTCACTTACTTTTACTCATTCTATAAGTTATACAACTTATATATTTAACTTCCAAATCATATTATAAGTATAAAACTCATTTCACTTATAATTATCAATTTCAACTTGCATTTTTAATTTAAATTTTTGTTTATCACAACAAAACTTCAATTTTCAATTTATTATGGTAGCAAATCAATCACACAGATACTCGAAAATGATACTGATGAGGCTGCAGTCATCACCCTTATTATTTCCTAGCAACAGTAGTGAATCAGTGCTTTAAATTCTTTCAAAATTTCCTTTTATTTATAAATCACATTTATAAATCTTTTTCTCATATAATTTCACACTTTAACTTTACTTATGCAAGATTATTTCACAATTGCAAATCATATTAATTATAATTCCATACTTAATAATTCATTTCCTTATATACTTCATTCTTTTACAATTGTTGTTTTTATTTAGATTATTCAAACAACTTTTATTAACTCATATATATTCTTACATTTTCAACATCCAAACAATTCAATTTTATATACACTTTAATAATTATTGGAAAATTATTTCCTTTATATACAAAATATAATCGATGTAAAATTATTTCATTTACCCAATTTAAAATGATACCATGTCGACTTGCCTCGTTTAAGTGTTTAGAAACCCTTATCGATAATATGGCATCCCACATACCGACCAGAATTCATAAACATCTCAACGGATAAGCAAATACAATATAAAACAATTTCATATTCACTAACAAATACGTGCTCATATCTATTATTACACTCACACTCATTCTAGAGTAATACTGACTCTATCTCTAAAGAGTAACACCCAAACAGAGCCAAGGTTATCGCTTAACCATATGCTCTGATACCACATGTAACGACTCGAAATTTTCGACTTCCGAAAATCGACATTAATATGTCCACTGTATCAACTGCCGAGCAATCGAATGCTGGAAAATCGAATTGTTATGGAGAAAAAGAAGAGGTAGAAGAAGACAGAAGAAAAGGAGAACAAAAAAAAAGAACAGAAACAATATCAGAATCTCACATTCGCAGCGGAACAATATATAATAGACAAATGAATAATCTTTAAATCAAAGAACTATATCATTTTATACATTACATCATCATTTGAGTTTACAACAACAATACAACACTGGACAGTTATATAAACTTGTCCTCATATAGAATACACAACGGAATAAATAATATCATATACAAGTGATACGCCTCGCCATCCAGCTCGCCACTGAGCTCCACAGCATCTCCTGAATCCAGAATGACCTGATAACCTGACTCTAGACTGCCCGTGTGGAAATTGGTGCGCACCCAGAGTTTAGGAAAGGAACAATAAACTCCAGGTAAGTCATGGTGACTGGTGTGAGAACTAAAACAGTTATTTTCACAAAGAGAATAAAACAGATTCGCAATGCTTTTAGAAAATGAAACTACCATAAGACCTCCCGCCACACACACAATGCAAACGCAGAATTGGAGGAGATTTCTTCTTATGATAGTAAAAAATGCTTACTATGCAAAATCATTCGATGTTATTATCATTAGTGCATAGTGTCGAAAACCATTTCGAAAATATAATATTAATCTTAGCCAGCATAGACATTTCCACTTATGCCTACTATAGCTACTATGTTCAATAGAAGGTTACCGCCACATTCCATAGCAGGTAATACAACTAAAACCGTACAAGGTTCGTATTGTTTCTTTGGATTTCCAACAAATGATCAGGCAAAGGAACTTCCTTACAACGAAATAGAAATGCCTCTGGAAAGACGCCCCGAGAACCTAACCGGATCTCTGCAAACACAAGGTCGACGCTACCTCACGCTGTACAGCTGTAACTAGGTAACCAACAGACTAACGCTACCTTACGCTGTACAGCTGTAACTAGGTAACTAACACACGAGCTATGTCATCCCCCGGTCGTCACCGACCTTTACCCGAGGATCCTCAACCACAAAGCAAACCACAAAGTATAATAAATTTGCAGCATCAACATAGGTAAAATATCTGGGCTCCATACCATGATATCACCTTTTATCCAGAAGGAAATGACATACCCTAGGGGTGCTACCCCTGAAAACCTTTGCCGCAACATTCCTGTTTCGACCATTACCAGATTGTGAGGCTCGACGAAGTCTCGTCCATAAAGCTACGTTTTTCACAAAGCCACGCTTTTTCACAAAGCCACGCTTTTTCACAAAGCCACGCTTTGATCAACAAATGATCAACAGCACTTCGTATGCCACATTACCAAATTGGGAATGTATCACTAGTAACCATCAACTACATAACCTCTGAGCTCATACGTCTCAGAGAAGGGTGTTAAGCTAAGAGAATAAATTCTCCGCCACCAACAGAAATGTATTTGATAGAAACCAGCTTTACATCTCAAAGTGTAACGTCAGACACACATCCATACAAGTCTGTTCCGGGATCGAACGGAATCGAAGGCACTTCCAAAGAAGACCTTGCAATCCGGATAATTTCTAATCACGTCCGGACTCCCCATCACAAGAAGAGTGATATAAATCTCTATACCGGAGCAACTCGGTGCAAAGACATTCGACAGGTTGTCCTTTCATTTTCGAAAATGCCCGGTCTTCACACCGGTCTTCAAATAATGTCCATTCACGACGTATCACTATTCGGAATGGGTTATATGGCACAAAGTCCTCTCCCGGCTTAACCGAATAATGAGCGTTTGTTTTAAAAAAAAATCAAGTGACATTTCAAAGGCAATATTGATAGTCGGTTATTTAACTATCAACAACATCCACAACAATCAACCAATTTAAATAATTTTTCCCAAATTATTAAATTTCAAATCTCTTCGCGAGATATATAATTTCCACACTTCAACATTTGAAAACCAATTTCAAATCACATTTTCCACACTTCATCACTTTGAAAACAAATTTCAAATCAATTTCCCTACACGGGATATATTTCCAAATATTTATTCATTCTCACTGGAAATCTGCCGAGTTCAAATATTTTAAAATGATTTATATCACTATCCAAAAATATATTTGGAAAACATTTTCTTCGAAATATTCCTTTCAAAAACCAACTTTAGAACCTTAAATTTATATTTTTAAAGCTACTTTGGAAATATACTCGGCTTTATAGTGAGAATAAACTTTCACTTCAAAATGGTCCATTAAAACCAATTTAATAAATCCTTATTGATTTATTTCAAATTTACATTCCAAATTGTAAATTAATTTCCATACTTTAAAAATAAATCAGTGTTTATTTTTAAAACAAATTTCCCTTTCCTTTATAAATTCCATTTGAATTTACATTCCCAAATATTCACTTTTATACGATTTTCAAATCAATTTCTTAGATATTCACTTTCAATTCCAAATCAATTTTTTTTAATTTATTTCCAAATTTATTTCAAAACCCAAATTGATTTCCCAAACATTTATTTCAAACACCAAATCAAATTCCAAATTGATTTCAAAATTTACTTCAACACCAAATCAATTACAAATTGATTTCAAAATTCATTTCAACACAAATCGATTTTTTTATTCAACATCAAATAAATTTTCATATCGATTTCCCAAAGATTTATTTTCAAATACCAAATCAAATATAAATTGATTTCTAGAAATTAACCACCTTTTAAAATAAATTCATTTATCTCTCCCAAACCATTTAAAATTCCATTTTAAATAAATTCTTCAACTTTCAAATAATACTATTCAAAATCTACTTATAAAAACCTTACCATATTTTAGAAATAATTCGATAAGATTTCAAAAATCAACTTTATGCTTTTAAATTCCTTCTTTTAAATTCAACCAATTCTTTCAAAAGAAATTTACTTAAAATTCCCAACTTTAATTTCAAAAATCCAATTTTCTTTATTTCTGGTATCCAACGATACCAAAAATAAATTCGGCTAAATTTTAGCCTTCAACAAATTCAATCATAGATATAATCATACACAGATTATAAATAAATTATCACACAACATATGAACAAATTCATATAACATATGAAACAAATTCATATAATTTGAGGAATCCAGTTGGATCCCTTCAACCTGTTTCTCTGCATCCACAGACGTTAGCACAATACCAATTCCACTTTGAGGTGGAATATCATGGTATATGGGATTTATAAAATACTACCCGCTATTATGCGGCGCATAGGGTCTCATCCGCTATATAATGCGGGAAATCAACTCCAAATACATATATGATACCAATTCCACTTCAATGTGGAATTATCGCGGTATATGTTTTTAATAAATAACCTCCGTTTAATATACGGCGTATAGGGTCTATTTAACACAATAAATAACAATCATCATTCAATTCCCATGATTAAAACTATGAACAATTTTATATCTCAACTATTTAAAATTTAAATCGAAACACAATATTCGATTGAGTGAGAAGTTCTCACCTTGCTTTTTAAAATGTCGAGCGTTCAAATTTCAAATTAAATTGAGCGCCTTCGATTAAATCAAAAATTCTTGCTAACTCCGAACGCCTCTAGATCTGCTGCAGTGCGTAGATCACGTCGCTGCGATTCCGGCGCCACCCAAATCGTCAAATTCTGATAATATATGCAATGGATATGAATTTTAGAACATTTGCATAATAATTATATTAATTATTTTACATTTCCTTTCATTATTACCCAACAAAAGAAAACTGGATCGACATCAAGCCATTCGTTTTCCATCACGAGATCAGGGCCGCTATTTCCTTTCTTCCTCCATTCCAGGTTACGCATGCGAAACCTACCCATTGGCCGCTACTAACTCACGAATTATCGCGCCACCTACGGTTGATCGGAACTCGATCGAACACTCCCATTCGAACACCGACTCCAGCCTCCACCTATGCCGAGAGTCTCGTGCCACTCGGTCGTGCCATCAATGACGAACTCGCACTCGAACGCGAGACGAACGACCGCTCCTTGCTTCCCTTACAGTCGACGAGAATGCAAAACATCCGTTGGATTTGAAGATCACGTTGAGCTTAACATTTTTCTAGTTGGAGATTTCTCGTGATTGCTAACGGATTTGAAGAAAAAGGAGGAGGAAGTTTCAATGTTTCTCGGCCATCGAAATAAAAATGGCGGCTGAAAGATAACCCTTTTTTTTTGCAAATGGAAAATAAAACGTCCTTATATAGAAAATTGCAAATCACTATTCATCTTGAAAATTTTCGAACTCGAAATCGAGCATGCCGGCTGGCATTTCTAAGGTTTACCCCGCGTTCCGAACACAATGGAATGTGTTTCGAGAGCTAATTCGATCGTATGTGAGAGTTACGGAAATAAACGATCAAATTTAAATTAAATCGATTAAACCGATTTCGATGCGTTTCAGCTTGCCCTGGACAAACGATAACTCCGATCGCTACAAAAATTGAAATCTTACAATAATTTAACATTACGGATCCGATGAAACTAGTTTCGTCGAAATCCGAGACTGTTTGAAAAATGGTCATTTTTACTCGTCAATTAAATATTAAAATATTCAATTTTCACAATTTAACTTTAAATTCAATTTTAAAAGTTTACAAACACCATTCTAACTCCAATATGATTTAATATAACTTTACAAATCATTTTTATACACATTTAAATCCAATTTCTAATTATTTCTGGAATTTCAAATATTAAATTATTGATTTAATTATTCAATTAAATCACTATATTCAAAATTTTAAGTTATTCAACTTACAAATCTCACTTGTTAATATTTAAAATCAATTAAATATTCGAATTTTAAATGGCAGAAATTCTAGGTCGTTACAGGTACGGTTGCTGATCCCAACCGTGGTGGTGATGTAGTAGCTACTACTAGTCAAGTTGTAGGCCGGTTCTGTATAGTAGGGGTACAAGATGTTCTTCTCAGACACTGGGTGTATATTATCTAGCGGTGCACCTTCGGATGGTGGTTCCTTACCTGGTCATGTATGGAATCCATGTCCTAATAAGTGCCTTTGGTCTTAGTTGTATACTTATTATGATGGAACTTAATTAATGTAACAATTTCGGCCATGTTTGTTATTTACTCGAAAACCCTAGATATTATGATAATATCACTGGATTTCTATATAAAGTGTTTCGGTCATCAAGGTAAAAACCCCTCTATGTTTATGTGTAGCGTGGTCCTACGAGGTACCTTTGAATTTCAAAGAGTTTTGAAGTAATAATTCAGTTGTTAGAGTTTACTCACCCCAGACCCATGACTAACCCGGAGTTTATTTTCTTTTCCTAAACTCTTAGGTACTAGAAATTTTATGAGTAGCTGAGTGATCTAGGTTTCTTACAGAAGCATTTTGAAGGAGCTGGAGCAGGGGCTTCACCGTTAGCTAATTATTTTATATTTTGTTGTGTTTATGTATGACCTATATATTTTATTTAGGCAGGTATTTATGTTAACAAGAAACTTGTCAACACCCCAAAGTTGAATCCAAAGGGTAGATAACTCTTTCGAGACCTTCTTTCAAAAAGATGAAAGTAGTCGACACTTCTTAATTAGGTTAAGATGGTTATAATACATTCTTATCTCTTCAGTTTCCTTTCACATAAGTTATTATGGTTGAAACTCCTTCTTATTGGACCTTTCGATTTAGACAAAATGCTTAAAATCCTTCTAATATAGCCTTTCGAACCAGTTAATCTGCTTTAGTACTCGGTCGAAACTCCCCCATTGAATCAGTTGAAGAGACCCTAAGGTTGTCTTTAATGAGTAAGGATATGGGTTGGATAGATTGGTTTCGACTTCTTCGAAAGCTAAGGCCCCGTTTGGTTTGCTGTTTTTAGTTTTGTGTTTTCGTCTAAACAAAAATGCGCATTTCTTATACATTGTTGGAAAACACGCAATTTTGAAAAATGAAATTAACATAGAAAATAGAAAACAAGTTTATTTGATTTTTCGTGTTTTGAGGCATAACAAAAGGACGGAAAACAATTCATCCCCTCCATTTCCCGTCGATCGTCGTAATGGCTAAGAATTGTAAAAGGATTTCCCTCATTTTCTTGTATTTTGTATTGTATGTTGAAAACATAAAACGTAAAATTAAAAACGAAACCAAACAGGCCCTAACCTTTCGACAATTTGTGAGTAGTTTTTAAGGCTCTAAGGTTATTGGTTAAACTAGTTTTGACTCACTTCAATGGTGACCCTTCTATCAAGTTGACATAAGAAAGTTTATGAAATGAATTTAACAAAGATATCAAATTAGTCAAATATCCCAAAATTCCATAATCTTGCTTTCATTAAACTCATGTAGTACAAAATAATCAAATTCCCAATCTAATTAATTTGAAAATTATGGTTTTCAACTTTTAGAAAATATAAGAGTAGAGTGAAAGAATTCAGATCCCCTAAACCAGACCCCTGTGTCTTATTTATAGGTGCAGGTTGGCACCTTTCGACTCAATGCTTTTGACATAGTCGAAAGGCGGCCTTGTAGACCTTTCGTCGCCTTTAACATTTGCGAATCATTCTACATTGCATTTGAATGGAATTGAATGCTTCCGTCTTCATCGAAAGGGGTAGGTTCGCCTTTTCAACTTGTGTTGCTTTGTTTTTGCAAGTAAGAAGTGGCATGAGCTTTCGACTCTGTCGACGGGTAGTTCTTAATGGTTTTGAAGATGTTGAAATGTTGAAGGTTTCAACGAGGAAGGTAACTTCCAAATACATACTTGCGAATTGATGCAGTACCCCTCCTAGTTGTCAAAGGTTACATCCGATTCGAAAGGCTTATTAATGCTTTCGAAATGGTTGCTCCATCAGAACACTTTTTGAGTAATTTGAATGAAGGCGAAACCTTTGGTTTCGAATACATTTGAGTGGTTGTTATTTGCTGCCTTCAAAAGTGATTCCTCCACTTATTCAAAATCATGTAGGCGAAAGCATCTGTTTCGAAAGGAAGCAATTGAAGCGAAATGGTGCTTTCGACCCCCTCAACCCCTTTGAAAGCTTATAACATATCAGACCTTTGGCTGCAGTATCCCTTCGACTCCTTCAAAAGGATTTGTTGGTGCTATCATCTCCTGTACTTCCTTCTCTTATATTCATCTTTGTTTCAACAAGGTTGAAGTGAGAATTTGTGGTAACACTTGCCCCCTTGCGTAGGGAGGCCTTTGACTTTTCAAGTCATCTGTTTCGATACCCCACTTTATTTTAGCATTGTGATTTCCCACTTTTTCATATTCTTGTGCAAATACTGGCCGTTTATTTAAATTTGATCGTACGGTCTGTTTTTCATGCCGACTTTTCTTATAAATCACGCTTCTTTTTTTCCCTCTTTCATTTACCTGCGATGAAAGAAATCTCCAGCAAAAAAATCAAAATTCTCTATTTCTTAAATAATTCTTATTTCCAGCAAACAGAAGCTCGTATTTAAAGTAATTTTTTGTTATCCTGCTTTTCGATCTAACTTTCCATGCTAAAATTTGTATTTTAAAATTCGTCAGATTTGAATTTGAATTGTTGTTCTTATTTCATAATTTGAGTTTCTTATTCATATGAAAGTATCCCTAAATTTCTTTCTATAGCATATTTTGTTCTGTTTTCCACATTAATCTATATAAAAAATTCATCTGATTTGGTTTAGATTTTTTAAGGTTCGAATTTACATTTTGGGGATTTTATGATTATTGATTGTTAATCCACGCTCAAATCAATTTTATTGTTAATTTTGAAAGCATTGGGAAAAAATTGAATTTGGGGAAGAAAGGTTTTCCAATTACTTCATAGATAAGTTTAAGCTGTATGAATCATGACTTGATGTTGTAATTTTACCTTTCTACCCCTTCGAAAGGGGTTAAGGCGGCTAAGTTTGTTTCGCTTCTTCAACCTCTTTTGATGGAGTCGAAAGGAAGCCCAACGACTATCTCTTAATCGATCTCGTCGAAAGTGTTGATTTAGTTAATATGAATTGGACTTCTTCAAAAGCATAAGTATGCTTTAATATATTTTGATACCTTTTGAAGAAGTTGCCTGATGTGTTTCACTATATGATTACATAGTACACACTTTTGAAAGCATAATTTTATTTCATAGGTTTTGAAACCTCTAGTACATGCCTACTTCTATTTATTTTAGGAGATGTGTGGAGTTAGAGATTCATTTTTCTTTTCATAAGTTGGATTGAGGAAGACATATTTTGTTTAAGTTGAAAATCAAATCTAACCTTTTGACTTGATCGAAACCTACTGCATCGAATCAAGTTTGGCTGTTGGTATGTTTTCGAAACCATATACTCCTTTCGACCTTCTCGAAACCCTTTATAACTAATTGGGACTTGACCATCAATTTATACAAATATTATCGAAACATCTCAAAACCTTTTCATTTATTAATATTACTCAAACCCAAACCTTTCTACTCAATCGACATACAGGGTTTCGACAACATTCATATTCCCTTACTAAAATAAAGTTCATGGGTTTCGACAGCGTCGAAAGTTTACTTGCCTTGTTTATTGAATGTTTTCATTGCATATTTATATTTGGATTAGTTGTGTAGGCTTTAACTACTCCTTTCAACAATAAAGTTTTTCTTGAGCTTTCGGTATTATTGAAGGGTGTTTGTTGGATCTTTACTTCCATTTTCCCTTCGACACTGTCAAAGCTCAACAAATTTCATTTTCCTAAACTAACTCTAACATTTTTTCAAGGATATGAAATTTCATGTTTTGGGTTGATATTTGAATTGTTGTAATAGGTTTTCAATATCCTTGAAATTTTTTGATTACATAACAAATTATAACTTCTTATTGAAATGATTTCACCTCGTAGGACCATGGGCGAGAAAAAGAGTTCTCAAAATCAGAAAAAGGTATAGTACCGACGATGGAATCTTCTCCAAAGAAGATTGAAGCAATTTCTAAACATTCTTTAATATCCTCCTAGGATGAGGTGGAAACAATTCTAAATGACTTCGGGATCTCTGGGGTGGAAGTTATTCCCCCAAGTGATAGCGACACCATCCAAAGTACTCCTAAAGGATATTTTGCCTACACTGCTATCCATATTTGGCACGGTGGCTTCCTGCCTTTCTCGGATTTCTTGGCCAAACTCCTAACCTACCTGGGCTTTGCTCCCATCGAGCCGTCTCCAAATGTATATATATATCTTCTATCCTTGGTACTTATGGCTTTAGAGTCAGGGATTCCATCACTAAATGCTGAAGTTCCGAGCTACCTAGTTCGATTAGTTAAACTCATCAATCTTAACAATCAAATTTTTAGAGCCGAACCCCTAAAAAGCTAACTTCCGAGGGAGTAAATAAATGTAACAACCCGCATATTTTACGTTTTGATATTTAATATATTTTATTTAAATATAGAGTCGTTAATCGGATTAAGGTCCGAAAAGCTACCTTTTGCAAACGACCGAATTAGAACTCGGGACCACTTCCATTGAGTCCAAAATGAGGTTTGCGACTTTTTTGAGTATAAGCTTTGATATGTTTGGAGTGAGTTGAATTTTGCTATTTTCTAGTGGGCTTTTGGGTTTGGGTTTCACCCAACTCATCATATACTCTAACTCAGCCCTCTCTTCATCCATTCATTCTTATTCATTTCTTTTTCTCTAGCACAACTGAAAATGAGGGAAGAGAAGATGAATTAGAAATTCCAAGCCCTAGATTCAATTGCAAACTCCAATTCTTGCTCCAAATTCGAAAAGAAGCTTAGGTAAGCTCCATCTTCATCTTCTCCATCTCTTCTCCTTTTTAATTTCAGAAAATTCCTAAACCCTAATTTAGGAAATACTTGTTTTGATCCTAGATTGAAGCTTGTAGAGTTGAAGTGAAGAGTGGTTGATCCTTTCTTTGCATTTGAGCTTCTTATCATTGTTTTTGAGTTAAAAGGTGAGATTTTTGAACTCACATCTAAGCTTATAGCTTTTGTTGTTGATTGGTAAGAATTCCTAACATCAATTCATTTTCATTTGTGTTCGATTTGGATCGATTTGGTGAATTGTCTAATTTTTGGTTTTGGAATCCATTTTTTGTGAAAATCCAATCTTTGATGTTTGAACACGTTAGTGAAATGTTTCGGAGGGCCATACGAGGCTGGGTTGTCGCTCGACGTAAGTCCTTGCCCATGGTCGCTCGCTCGTCGCTCCCGTTACGTGTTTTCGCATTTGCCTCAATTGGGGCTAGGCTGATTTCTTCTCTGATAGCTGGTTTAGTCGACTGAACCAGTAGGTCATTCGAATGAACCAGACCCTAGAAATTTGCCTGGGTCTGTATCAGTCGACTGACCTTTTGTGTCAGTCGACTGACCCTGGGGCAGAAAACTGCATACCCCTGTGTCAGTCGACTGACACTCTGGGTCAGTCGACTGACCTGGAAATAAAAAGTTTCCAGGCACTGGTCCAGTCGACTGACCTGCTTGTCTCTATCCGGTTTGTTAATTTCTTTGATTTCCAATTTTGATCGATTCGTGCCGATCCAATCGGTTGTTATCGCATTTTTGACTTTGATGATTCATTTTTGACTTCGTACACGGGTTTTTATAAAATGATCTTTTCAAATTGTATTAAAAGCTCGTTTCTCCGATTTATAAATTCTATTTAAAACACACACTTTCGCACTTCGAGCGAAGAGGGAGGAGAATTAAATGATTAGATAAAACGCGTGCTATGAACACGTGCATTCATCTTTTCAGTTAATTCCTAATCTATTCGTTTGATCGTTTTGACCTTCGGGTCTGGTTTACCGATGAGAGGAGGTGAACTTTATACTGCTTTGAGTGTGAAATTGACTAACGGATAGTAAACCGTTTAGTGCGAACGTGGGGTATGAGACTCACGTTAACATTTTCTGGGTTCCTTACTGAGAGTTGAGACACATTTCACCGGACAGTGGTGTCCAGTACCGCCACTACGGTTTGTTGCCTTCAGGCGTTGCCTTTGGGCGTATGGATCCGTGTTACAGTACTGAGCTCGAGCACCTTTTGTTTCTTTGGCAATTATATTTCCCTAGTGTATCGTCTTTCGGGGTAGGTTCTTTGAACCACATGATATATTGCGATTACCTTGTGGAAACTTGTGTTACCTTTATTGGTATTTGTCATTTGCCTTTTGGCATGTTTTGGAATATGATATCCTTTGTCTGTTGGGATTGCCGATGATATGAGGCTTGTTTTGATTCATCTTATGTTAGATGATTTGGTTTCCTCTTTTGGAGATATTTGTGGTACTTTATGATTTTGTACGTTCATTATCATTAGTATATCTAACTGATTTGTTTAGCTAGACTGACCCGTGTATTCTATACTCGGGTCAGACAGACGTTTCAGGTTAGGTACATTGGACTTAGCCTCTTTTGTTTCCACATGGACTACACCGCTAGCTTCTTTTTGTCATAGCTTTTTGTGTAGTCCTTTTTGTCTGGAACTCTGATATATACTCTATTAACTCGTCTGTATATTGTGGTTTGCTTTACCACTTGACATATATCATTTTGTAAACTCTGTAATGTATCTGTATATGTGTAAATGTATGTGATGATTTATGGTTCTATGATGTGTATTACATTTGAGTTGTTATATTTGTTCTAATAGATCCTTCAGCCACCTATGGCTTTGTGTTAAGTATTTATTGGATATGTCGATCCACTTGAGAAAATATAGA
Source organism: Allium fistulosum (assembly GCA_030737815.1). Taxonomy (NCBI): domain Eukaryota; kingdom Viridiplantae; phylum Streptophyta; class Magnoliopsida; order Asparagales; family Amaryllidaceae; genus Allium; species Allium fistulosum. The sequence continues at coordinate 269,847,890 of CM060906.1, read as the reverse complement.
TATATGCTACCTTTTCGACGTATTCAGTAGATAATTAAGGCAAGGCTATAGATGGTCGCTCCTAACCAGCTCTATTCTCCGCATTAGCAGACGGTGTTACCTTGTAATACTCTTTGCTAATGTGGGTCTTGGACTGGGGCGTCACAGCTTGGTATCAGAGCTGAGTTCAGAACAAAATATGATAAACATAGAACAGAGACACATATTACGGTACATCAAAGGGTAGTACGATTGTTACAAATCTTTGAGTCATCGTGCCTTGATTCTTTCCATGCCTTTGGGGTAGATAGAATTTTAGGAATACGTATAGGAATGCATTTTATTCCATAGTATTCCATATTTGAATTAATGATATCTACCTTGTGAATAATCTTTATCTTATCTTATCTTTCAGCTAATGGCCGGAAGAGGCCGAGGACGACGCTCGGATGCTGAGCAATCCAGTGGCTCGCATCCGGACGGCGTTTACATGTCTACCGACCAGTTCTTGGAGTTTTTTAGGAGCACTCCGCCTCCAGCTCCTATTCGAGCATCTCCTCTACGCAAGTCAGCCTTTGCACGCCTGTGCAGTGATTTTTCTCATCTTGGTGGAAAGCCATTCAAAGGCTCCGAGTCCGTTCTTGAGGTCCAAGCTTGGATTCGCACATGGGAGCGTATCTTCTCTCGCATGGATCTTTCTGACCAGGATCGAGTTCTTGTAACTTCTAGCTTATTACAAGAGCATGCCCTCGATTGGTATGAGCTTCTTATATTCGAACTTCATGAGTCTGTTCTTTCTTGGACTCAGTTCCGGGAACGCTTCGAACTCAAATTCGTTCCTGAATCTGAGAAAGTTTTATTAGCCCGTCGCTTCCTTGAGTTGAAGCAAGGGAAGTCTTCCGTTTCTGATTATGTTGCATCATTCGAGGCCTTATCTAAGTATGGTCTTGAATTCATTAGCACTTTGTATAAGAAGAATATGAAGTTTGTCTCTGGTCTTAAGAAATATCTTAAGAAGTCTTTAATGCTCCAGCTTAAGCTTTCTTTTGAGGAGTTGGTTGATTCGGCACTTCATCTCGAGGCTATCGAGAAGGAGTGTGATAGTGGTGATGATATTGAGGTTCGCAAGAACCCCAATAAGAAGAAGTTTCCATTTCATAAGCAGGGATTTATCCCTTCCAAGAAAAAGAAGCCTGCTGAATCTGGTTCTAACTCTCAATCTGCCGGAACACCTACCGTTCGGAAATGTTTCAATTGTGGTTCTCCTGATCATATGATTCAAGCTTGTCCTAAGCCTCTCTTCTGCCATTATTGCAAGAAGGAAGGTCACCGTGTTCCCACCTACCCTACGGCTCCTGCTAATGCCAAGTCTAGCAAGCTTTATGTTGCTAAGGCTCCTGGAGATTCTTCTCGGCCTAGAGGTATATCTCCATCTATTTTGGAAGGTTCTATTTTATTTCATGACCATAGTATTCGAGTTCTCTTCGATACGGGTGCTTCGCATTCATTCGTATCGAAGAAGCTCGTCGATGATTTGTCTTTGGATGTTTCTTGTATGGTTACTTCATTAAGGATTGCAAATCCTATTGGGGGATCCGCAACCCTTAGCATGCTTTGTGATGATGTCGAGATTGTTTTATGTGGCTTTTCTTTTCGTGCGAATCTGCACGTTATTTCTTCTTTGGGATTTGATATGATTTTGGGTATGGACTGGCTAGTGAGATATGATGCCAGGATTATTTGTTCTAAAAGAATTTTATATCTTCAACATTCGGATTCATCTACTCAGCTATCACTTGTTCTTCGGAATGTGGATAATTCCGAAATGGCCTTATATTCTCTTGACTCACGAGATGATGATGATGAATCTCGTATTTCTATTGTTTGTTACTTCTCTGATGTTTTTGAGCCGGTTTTGGGTTTGCCACCCAAGCGTGCGATCGAGTTCCGCATTGATCTCATTCAAGGCGCGCAGCCAGTTGGCCGTCCTCCCATGAGGATGTCTACAAAAGAAAATGAGGAACTCAAGAAGCAACTTTTCGAGCTTGAGTCCAAGCAGTTGATTCAGTCCAGTTTTTCACCGTGGGGTACCGCGGTCGTCTTCGTGAAGAAGTCCAATGGAACTCTTAGGCTCTGCATCGACTATCGCAAGCTTAACGAGTTGACCATCAGGAATAGGTATCCTTTGCCAAGGATCGATGATATGTTCGATCTATTGAGTGGCGCTAAGGTCTTCTCTCAGCTCGACCTTGCCACTAGTTTTCATCAGCTCCGAGTCGCGAAAGATAGCATACCCCTCACAACTTTCCGTACTCGATATGGTTCTTTCGAGTTGCTCGTTATGCCATTCGGTTTGACGAATGCTCCTGCTTTCTTCGTTGATCTTATGAATCGAGTATTCCGGGAATATCTCGATAAGTTCGTCCTTGTGTTCATTGACGACATTCTTGTTTATTCTAAATATGAAGCCGAGCATGCTAATCACTTGAGAATTGTCTTGAGTACTCTTCGTCACCATCAACTTAAAGCCAAGTTCTCCAAGTGCCATTTTTGGGAGAATAAGGTTAAGTTCTTAGGCCATGTTGTATCTTCCGATGGCATTTATGTCGATCCCTCAAAGATCGAAGCTATCTAGAATTGGAAGAGGCCTGAGAATGTTCATGAGATTCATAGTTTCCTTGGATTGGAGGGTTATTAACGTCGGTTCATTAAGGATTTTTCCCGTGTTGTGCTTCCTCTCACTAGCCTTAGTCAAAAAGGCATTCGTTATATTTGGTCCGATAAGTGTGAAGCTTCCTTTCAGACATTAAAGGAACTTCTCACTAATGCTCCTATTCTTGTGGTTCCCGAGGGGAATCATGATCTTGTTGTTTACAATGATGCTTGTGGTAGTGGTCACGGTGCCGTGCTCATGTAGAAGGATTGGGTAGTTTCTTATGCTTCTAGGCAACTGCATCCGAATGAAGTTTGCTATGCCACTCATGATCTTGAGTTAGCAGCCATTGTCTTCGCCTTGAAGATTTGGCAACACTATTTATTAGGTGAGCGCTTCATTCTCTATACCGATCATAAATCCTTGAAGTATTTGTTCACTCAGAAGGAACTCAATACGAGCCAACAGCATTGGCTCGAGTTTCTTGCCTCCTATGACTTTGATATCCAATATACCCCTGGTAAGGGTAATCGTGTTGCTGATGCGCTTAGTCGCAGACATTCGGCTGTCGTTTCTATAATGCTTGTCGAATGGGATATTCTTGAGATTCTATCTTTTTATGATATTCATGATCGAGCTTCATCCTCTGATTCTCCGATATCATTATTTAGTTTGGAAGCTCGACCCTCTTTATTGGATTGCATTGCCGAAGCTCAGCGGCATGATTCTGATCTTGTGCATCTTATTCAGCTTTGTGAGTCTGAGTCTCGTGATGAGGAATTTCGAGATTTCAGCATTGATTTTCATGGGTGTCTTCGCAAGAAGAACCGTCTTGTTGTACCTTCTGATTCTACACTTAGGCATGACATTCTTGATGACTGTCATCGTTCTAAGTATACCATTCATCCCTGCAATAGTAAGATGTACGCCGATATGCATCGCCTTTATTATTGGGAAGGCATGAAGCGTGATGTGGCGAGTTATGTGAGTAATTGCATGACTTGTCAACGTATTAAAGCCGAACATCAGCGCCCTTCTGGTCTCCTTCAGCCTCTAGAGATTCCATTGTGGAAGTGGGATCGGATTTCGATGGATTTCATTGATGGCCTACCTCATACGAGATCGGGCCATTCCAGCATTTGGGTTATTGCTGATCACCTCACCAAATCAGCTCATTTTATTCCTATTAAATCTAATATGACTGCTTCTCTTTTGGCTAAGTTATATATCAAGGAAATCGTGAGACTTCACGGTGTTCCGAGTTCCATTGTGAGTGACCGTGATCCTTTATTCACCAGTCATTTCTGGCAGAGTCTTCGGCAAGCTTTGGGAACAAAGCTTAACTTCAGCATAGCTTATCATCCACAGTCTGATGGACAGACGGAACGGGTGAATTGTATCTTAGAGGATCTCCTCCGTATTTGTATTTTTGACTTCGAAGGTAGTTGGGAGGATCATATACCCCTTGTAGAGTTCTCCTACAACAATAGTTTTCAGTCCAGTATCGGTATGGCTCCTTTCGAAGCCTTATATGGAAGGCTATGTCGATCACCTTCTTGTTGGTTGGAATCTGGGGAGAAGCTTATTCTTAGCCCAGATTTTGTCCATGATTCTTCTGAGAAGATTGTTCTTATTTGTCAGAGAATGAAAGAGGCACAGAGCCGCCAAAAATCCTACGCGGACCACCGTAGGAAGCCTCTCGAGTCCTCGGTTGGTGATCTCGTCTTTATTCGTGTTTCTCCTTTGAAAGGGGTTATGCGCTTCAGTGTGACAGGGAAATTGGCTCCTCGCTTTGTAGGACCATTTCCTATTACTGAACGTATTGGCCCTGTGGCTTATAGAGTTTCACTTCCAGCTCATCTATCCGGAGTTCACAACGTGTTTCACGTCTCTCAGCTTCAGAAGTGTCTTCGAGAATCGGATTCTGTTATTGACTCTCCTGATTTGCAAGGGCTTGAGATCTCACCAGATTTATCTATTGTACAGCAGCCTATTCGCGTACTTGCCACGGAGGTGAGACACCTTTGAAACAAGGACATGCCGCTCATTAAAGTTCAATGGTCCGCTAATCCCAATGACTGTACTTTGGAAACCAAAGAGTTTATCGAGCGATCCTATCCGGGTTTTCTATCTTTGCTTAGAAATGGTGAGAATGTCTTTTTATCTCAAGCTTATTTTCTTTTCTTTCGGGTGTTGTAAGTATGTAGTTGTTGCAAATTCTTCTCTAGGAATTGCGTGGACGCAATTTTGTTAAGGAGGGGAGATCTGTAACAACCCGCATATTTTACGATTTTATATTTAATATATTTTATTTAAATATAGCGTCGTTAATCAGATTAAGGTCCGAAAAGCTGATGCATTTTGACATCCCACAGCTTCGGCAGATCGCTTAGCCCCGTTTGCAAACGGCCGAATTAGGACTCGGGACCACTTCCATTGAGTCTAAAATGGCATTTGCAACTTTTTTGAGTATAAGCTTCGATATGTTTGGAGTGAGTTGAATTTTGCTATTTTCTAGTGGGCTTTTGGGTTTGGGTTTCACCCAACTCATCATATAATCTAACTCAGCCCTCTCTTCATCCATTCATTCTCATTCATTTCTTTTTCTCTAGCACAACTGAAAATGGGGGAAGAGAAGAGGAATTAGAAATTCCAAGCCCTAGATTCAATAGCAAACTCCAATTCTTGCTCCAAATTCGAAAAGAAGCTTAGGTAAGCTCCATCTTCATCTTCTCCATCTCTTCTCCTCTTTAATTTCAGAAAATTCCTAAACCCTAATTTAGGAAATACTTTTTTTGATCTTAGATTGAAGCTTGTAGAGTTGAAGTGAAGAGTGGTTGATACTTTCTTTGCATTTCAGCTTCTTATCATTGTTTTTGAGTTAAAAGGTGAGATTTTTGAACTCACATCTAAGCTTATAGCTTTTGTTGTTGATTGGTAAGAATTCCTAACATCAATTCATGTTCATTTGTGTTTGATTTGGATCGATTTGGTGAATTGTCTAAATTTTGGTTTTGGAATCCAATTTTTGTGAAAATCCAATCTTTGATGTTTGAACACGTTAGCGGAATGTTTCGGAGGGCCATACGAGGCTGGGTTGTCGCTCGACGTAAGTCCTTGCCCGTGGTCGCTCACTCGTCGCTCCCGTTACGTGTTTTCGCATTTGCCCCAATTGGGGCTAGGCTGATTTTTGCTCTGATAGCAGGTTTAGTCGACTGAACCAGTAGGTCAGTCGACTGAACCAGACCCCAGGAATTTTCCTGGGTCTGTATCAGTCGACCGACCTTCTGTGTCAGTCGACTGACCCTGGGGCAGAAAACTACATACCCCTGTGTCAATCGACTGACACTCTGGGTCAGTCGACTGACCTGGAAACAAAAAGTTTCCATGCACTGGTCCAGTCGACTGACCCCTGGTTCAGTCGACTGACCTGCTTGTTTCTGTCTGGTTTGTTATTTTCTTTGATTTCCAATTTTGATCGATTCATGCCGATCCAATCGGTTGTTATCGAATTTTTGACTTTGATGATTCCTTTTTGACTTCGTACATGGGTTTTTATAAAATGATCTTTTCAAATTGTATTAAAAGCTCGTTTCTCCAATTTATAAATTCTATTTAAAACACACACTTTCGCACTCCGAGCAAAGAGGGAGGAAAATTAAATGATTAGATAAAACGCGTTCTATGAACACGTGCGTTCATCTTTTCAGTTAATTCCTAATCTATTCGTTTGATCGTTTTGACCTTCGAGTCTGGTTTACCGATGAGAGGAGGTGAACTTTATACTGCTTTGAGTGTGAAATTGACTAACGGATAGTAAACCATTTAGTGCGAACATGGGGTATGGGGCTCACGTTAACATTTTCCAGGTTCCTTACTGAGAGTTGATACACATTTCGCCGGACAGTGGTGTCCAGTACCGCCACTACGGTTTGTTGCCTTCGGGCGTTGCCTTCGGGCGTTGCCTTCGGGCGTTGCCTTCGGGCGTTGCCTTTTTGGCGTTGCCTTCGGGCGTTGCCTTCGGGCGTATGGATCCTTGTTACAGTACTGAGCTTGAGCATCTTTTGTTTCTTTGACAATTATATTTCCCTAGTGTATTGTCTTTCGGGGTAGGTTCTTTGAACCACACGATATATAGCGATTACCTTGTGGAAACTTGTGTTACCTTTATTGGTATTTGTCATTTGCCTTTTGGTGTGTTTTGGGATATGATATCCTTTGTCTGTTGGGATTGCCGATGATATGAGGCTTGTTTTGATTCATCTTATGTTAGATGATTTGGTTATCTCTTTTGGAGATATTTGTGGTACTTTATGATTTTGTACGTTCATTCATTAGTATATCTAACTGATTTGTCTAGCTAGACTGACCCGTGTATTCTATACTCGGGTCAGACCGAGACGTTTCAGGTTAGGTACATTGGACTTAGCCTCTTTTGCTTCCACATGGACTACTCCGCTAGCTTCTTTTTGTCATAGCTTTTTGTGTAGTCCTTTTTGTCTAGAACTCTGATATATACTCTATTGACTCGTTTGTATATTGTGGTTTGCTTTACCACTTGACATATATCATTTTGTAAACTCTGTAATGTATCTGTATATGAGTAAATGTATGTGATGATTTATGGTTCTGTGATGTGTATTACATTTGAGTTGTTATATTTGTTCTGATAGATCCTTCAGCCACCTATGGCTTTGTGTTAAGTATTTATTGGATATGTCGATCCACTTGAGAAAATATAGATATATGCTACCTTATCGACATATTCAGTAGATAATTAAGGCAAGGCTATAGATGATCGCTCCTAACCAGCTCTATTCTCCGCATTAGCAGATGGTGTTACCTTGTAATACTCTTTGCTAATGTGGGTCTCGGAGTGGTGCGTCACAATAAATTCAGAGATTGGGAAACACTATTCTTCTTTGTTAGATGCTTTCCAATATTAGTGGAGCCTTTTCTTCCCCTCGTATGTTGATTACAGTCTTTATTTTATCCATTTACTTTCTTTTGCTAATCTATGCTTCCTTATCAAGTCCTTCCGCTAAAGATCTAATTGACAAGGGTAAGAGAACTATCAAGCTTTTAATTGCTGCTTCGAGTAGCATTGGGAATAGGCTTACCTTGTTGAATCCCTTAAACCTTAAAAAGCACTCCCTCCTACCAGCAGGTCAAAGGGTACTTGGTCAACCTCCCCTAGTTCAACACACTTCTCAGAGCAAACGCTTCCTATCTTTGGATGATCTGAAGAACTTCTCCCCAATGTCTTCAATTTTTCCCGATCGTTCCGGCAGGTTTTAACATAGTATTTGCAGTTTGTTGTTTTTTTCCTTTTTAAATTACTCCACTGACTTGTAATTTTTTGAATTTCCAGCAACTGCACCTCAGGTTGAACCAATCATAAGTGATCCGACTCTTCCAACTTCTACATCCCGTGCCTCATCTTTGACTCAGGCCATTGCTAGGACAAAGATGGCTGCTACAAGAAAACTAGGTAAAGTGGCCGTCACGGAACCATCCCTCAAGAAAGCCAAAATTATTGAAGTTTTAGATTCTTCGCCACTAGAAGTGGGAGAGGATGTTGATATAAGTAAAACATCGAAGAGTCCAATTGTTAAAGCTTCTATTGATCGACCTAAGACGACTCCCTCAAAAGATGATCCTTTGTCTCGCATCATCATTTCCTGCTCTCCTCACGTCATTGAGCAGATTAAAAAAGACTTGTGAACTTCAACTACCTCTGGACCTGCGTCACCCATGTCTACAAATGATTTTGAAAATATAATTCAATCTACCTTGAATTCTTTATCTTTTGCCTCTATTTATTCGTCTTCTTTTGTTCCTGATCCTGCGGGTGACCGTCGGTCTCTTATAGAACAACAGCTCCTTGTACGTTTCACATTATTTTCTTATTATCATTTTCTCTCTGAATGCTGATTTGCATCATGCTTTTCCTTTTAGATTTACTAAAGATGGCTCTCTCTTCAAGAAAATGCACTAAAATCCTCCGCTGAAATATCCAAGCTTCAAGAGGAAATTTCAAACTTGAACAGCCAAGTCATCTCCTTGTCTGTTGGTAAAAATGAAGCTACAATGGAACAGAAGAGATTGAGAGCCTCTCTTGCTCAAGATGAGTCTATTACTTCTGAGGAAAGGAAAGCATGTCAACTTTTAGTTGACGAAAATTTGGCTTTGAAAATGGCTCTGAAAGAGTCTAAAGATGAAAAAATTCAAATGGTGGCTAAACATTCCTCTCCCATGGAAAAGTTGGTGAAAAAGAAAAATTCTCTGAAGTTGGCTGTCAAGGTCATATCTGATGCTAAGCAATGGGTGTCACAATTTCTAAGTACTCCCATCGATGAAATCATTGTTAACTCCTACGAGGACGCCCTAATGTTTGCTTATGCCGACAACATAGAAAAATTCCTAGATTTGAGATTTCCTTCTCTTGACCCTGCTCTTGTTAATAGGTTTATGGCTATAGTCAAAGAAATGGAGCAAGGGTTTGAAGTTCCTGAAAGAAAGGCAATTGATGCCTCTAAAATCTTATCCTTCGAAGTCCCTTCCTTCAAAGTAGATTCTGATTCTGAGGATGAAGGTGATAAAGGTGAAGCCATCGAGGAAGAAGGCAGTAAGGATGATGATAACAATGTTAATGATGATGGTGATGACGATAATGATGATAATGAAGATGGAGGTCAAGGTTTAGGTGGCGATAGGGGTGGTCACTCCGATGTTCATGAAAAATATGACGATGACAATACTAGGGCTTCAGATAAGGTCAATCCCGATCCAATCATCCACGAATCAAGCCAACTTGAACCCCCAAAGCCTTCTGACCTTCCGCAAGAGACTACGAACATTGATATGATTGACAAAGAGAGAAAAAGCAGGTCTCTCAAACTATAATTCCCGTTTCTCAGGTATGTGATTCCTTGTTTAAACTTTCACTTCTAAGATATTAATAGTTTACATCATTTATTTTAGATAAGGAGGAAATCCATTCACTTATAAAACCAAGCTTGAAAGAAAACAAGCAAAAATTAATAGCTTGTATAGAGAGTTAGATAAGCAGTTAAAAGAACACAATATCCTCTCCAATAAATATCATAGGCTTAACAGAAGTGTGGCAATGTTAGCATATTTAAAAAATCAATAAGCTGCCCCACGGTTGAGGAGGGCACGCCTTTGATATGATAGACTTTTGAAAGAGAATCGAAAGTTAAATACGCTCTTTTGGATGTTGGTTGAAGAGAGGAACATCCTCATAAACTTCTTATACAAAACCTATTGCAGACACTCAACTATAGATTTTTCATACTTAGGTGATTTTAATGAGGGGTCTACTTAGGCATTTACATAAGAGATATTTGGACGAATTTGGATCTGTTCCACATTCGGGAGCCTGTTGGAACTTACCACGAGTCAAATCGATTCCCCAAGAGTTGCCTCTTGGAAAACTTAAATACTAAGGACAAATTTGTTTCAGAGTTATTCAAAAAGTTAATTTTATACGAACCAGATGAACATTCATAATTATGTAATAATATTGGTTTGTGAATTTTTTGCTTTAGTTTCCTTTTATACTTAGCTGTATTTTATTACATTATCATAAAGTGAATGTCCCCAAGGCAGCCTTGTTTTTAGGTATTATTTAAGCAAGTATTTTAAACAAAGAAGAGATTATCTAGAAAAATCTTCACTTTTGAAATCTTCAATATTAGCCAGACATTACTTTCTTTGAGATTTGAAAAGAATTTAACATCCTTGTCTTCATTTTGATTTTCTTGGCGAAGAAAGAGAAAAGCTTCTTAAGGAAATTCAGATATATAATACCAAATTGATTTGTGGTCGTCTTAGTCCTCCTACCGTGGAGTGGGACTATAGAAAATATCCTCTAGTTATTACCCCAAGATTTAATGCTCCTTTTGACTCAACAGTTATTCTTTCAGCTAATTCCTTGAGTGAAGTTAGAAACGCAATTTCTCAACTTTAAATGTGAAACAAATGTCCAACTGTACTTTTTTGTTTAATTCCTACTTAAGTTGTAATCTTTTATTGTTATAATAAAAGAGGTTGATTATTCGAGTCTTGACTTTATTTTCTTTTTGTTTGTTCAAATTGGAGTTACAATTATCTACAACGCCACTCTCGGAGATTCAACATCTCGCCTTATCAGTATTAGAGATAGGTTGTTAGCAGATATTGAAAAGAGGAAGCTTCTTAGCGATCCTTTATCTGTTGCTTTCAAAACAATGCCGAAGCTCTAGAATGGCACATAAGATGTTTGCTTCCAAAGACAAGTTTTATAAATCTCAATGATCAGTGCACCAATATAGAAGTGGATATTAAGAGCAAGAATGAAACAATTTCCATATTGAAGCGTCAAATTAAATCAAATCCTTCAATTGATTTTGACCATAAGACGTCCGAACTTCTCCAGCAAATAAGTGATTTGAAGATTAAGTTAAAAGATTGTCAAGCTTAGTGTGAATCACTTGAATTCATTATGGGGAATAACATTCCAAACATCAATTCACTAGCTTCTTCCATTATTCCATCTGTTGCAAAATTAATAAGGTCTACTTCCTTTGCCTTCTAAAAATTTCCTACTATGACTAATCTTCCTCCTAGCTTAGATGAGAATGTAGTAGGAGAATGGTGTAGGAAAGTCAAATTTGAAATGATGAAATATTTTGATGAACAATAAAAAGCGAGGTACTCGCAGCGCATAAATGAGTATGCAGCTAAGTTTCAGAAACTTGAACGTGAAAAGTATCTTCTTCAGAAGCATATTGTCGATTTTGAAAGGGAAAATAAAACTCTCAAAGATGCAAACAAAGCCTTTTATCGTGCTTTAATGACCCACATTGAATCTATTGATGACTCTTATATAAGATAAGGAAAAAAGAGAAGAAGCTTAAGGAAGTTCTTCGTGTTGCAATTCGTCACATCGTTGATCTTTTAATTGCCGAGAATCTAGACAAGGCAGTTCAAGATTTGTGAAATATGTATATTTGTACCATATACTTGTAAATAATTTCATAAATTATGTAGTTACGAAATTTTTTAAATATCACCTGGTCTGTAGTCCTTTCTCATAATATTATTTCTGAATCAACCTTTTGATAATTTTTACTATGACTTTTGTATTTGCTGGATCTTTCAATCCTCTTTATTAGTCTCCTTTCCCTAAAAAGCACGAAGTAAAAAATATTCCTTATCGTTAGCTTGAAATCTATATAGAAGTTTATTCACATTACTTGTGGAGGTCAATAGATCATTAAGTTAACATATGATAATAAGTGTAAAGTAATTCTATAATTGAATACAGTTGAATGTCTTGAAATCCATCTTTGGTAATGATGAGAGAGAACTAGGAATTCAACTTCAATTATATTAGTGGAACACAAGAAATCCGATGGTAGAAAACCATAAATTCAATCAAGGATTTAATTATATATGTTTAAAAATTCATCTTTGGAGATAGCTAATAGAAAGTCGATAATGATCGTGTAATAGAAGTCTAGAAATCATTGTCTGAAAGTTTGTAGTAGAAATCCAGTGACCCAGATATGGGTATTAATGAATGAAATTTAAAAGTTAGAAAATCCAAAATGTAGATTCAGGTATTAGCGGATGATAACCAGAAGTCCATAATAATAATCTTCTTAACAGAAATCTTAAGCCCAGATTCGGGCATTAATGAGTGAAATCCAGTAATTAATAATAGCCCCGAAACCCAGGTTCGGGTATGATGAAGACCATAGATTATTAGTAAAGACTCGAAACCCTGATTCGGGTATTAATAAATGAAGTTTAGAAATTCTTCTTTGATAATTCGTCAGAGGCTGCAGATTCTTATTTAAGCCTTTTATTTTGTATCGCTCCTTAGGTTTTGACTCTTTTGACATGTGTTACCCTTTAGGCTTTGTAAGTTGTTGTTGTTTGATTCGCTGCTTCTCGAGCTTGGACTTCTTAGTCCATCGTTTGATATGCCGCTTCTTGGGCTTAGACGTCTTAGTCCGCTGTTTGATATGCCACTTCTTGGGCTTGGACGTCTTAGTCATTGTTGTTTGTTGCGCTTGTTTAGCTTATCCACAAGCAGGACCCAAGGACTTACCTAATCTCTCTCTAGGAGGCGTCTTGATCCGGCTATAGCGTGGTGCGATCAAGGGCTTGTTCGGTGCCTTGGCCAGGACATAGCGTGGTAGGACCAAGGTCTTACTCCGTCTCCATCTCGGAGGTGCCTTGACCTGGCCATAGCGTGGTGCGATCAAGGGCTTGTTCAGTGCCTTGGCCAGGCCATAGCATGGCGGGACCTAGGGCTTACTCCATCCTCCCTCTAGAAGGCGCCTTGACCAGGCCATAGCGCGGCGTGGTCAAGGGCTCGTCGATGCTTTATCTTGGCCATAGCATGGCGCGGATAGAGGCTTACTCTAACCTCCCTCCCAGAGGCGCTTTGACATGGCCAACTTGGCATGAACAAAGGCTTTGACCGTTTAAGGTAATGTCCAAGTGCAAGGAGAATTCTACTCCCGAACATGTAGATTTTTCTTAGTAAAGTAGTCCTTTATCGACTTCATCTAGGATCTCTTTACAAACTCATTAATTTTTCCTTGTTTGAAAAAGTTGATTATCATTCCTTCGAGCGCTCTACATTGATTTGATTCATGACCATTCATTATATAATAGTGGCAATAGGATCCTTCTAGATTCCTTTCATATTTAGGTTTCTTCTTTTGTGATGGTCAATAGTTAAGCTCTTCCTTGGTTAACTGATAACATTCTTGATTGATGTTGTCAAATTGCATTCCTTAGGAGTCTTGACTTGAAGCTTGTCTTTTGAGGATGGTTTCTAGATCTTTTATTACTTGGTTCTGAAGTTTCACCCTCAACGACTAGTTTTCTTTTTAAAACCCTTTGGAGTTCCTATGTTGGTAGTGTCCCACTCATTGCCTGATGCCATTTGTGTGCAAAGGCGTTGTAATCAGCCATCATTCCTTCTTCAAAGATTGTGCCTTGGTGTAATATTTAATTTTTTTTCCACATTTGATTAAACAAGTCATCACTTTCATTTTTCATTCCACCTAAGGCAAAGAAAGGAGTGGGGTCATTATGAAAAGGGTTTAAACTCCATTTATTTGGATCATAGGATTTCACTTTCTTTTTCCTTATGATCCTTAAAGCCTCCATTCTTAACAATTGTTCTTCATGTAGATTTGAATCATTAATTTTTCCATGGGAGAATTCAATTAGATGTGGTTCTGAGGATCCTTGCTTGGATCTTTTGACTTTGCTAAACATTATGATGTAAAGTCTAATGTAGGTATGCTTGGAATAAGATCGGGTTAGTGGTAAGTGGATTTGAAAGTTCAACAAGTTCGGAGGTTCGAGCGCTCCTTCTAGCACCAAAATGTTAACAAGAAAACTTGTCAACACCTCAAAGTTGAATCCAAAGTGTAGATAACTCTTTCAAGAGCTTCTTTCAAAAAGATGAAAGTAGTTGACACTTCTTAATCAGGTTAAGATGGTTATAATCCATTCTATTCCATTCAATTTTCCTTTTGCATAGCTTATTATGGTTGAAACTACTTGTTGGACCTTTCGATTTAGACAAAACACTGAAAATCCTTCTTATATTGCCTTTTGAACATGTTAATCTACTTTAATACTCCGTCGAAACCCCCATGTCGAATCTATTGAAGAGACCATAAGGTTGGCTTTAATGAGTAAGGATACGGGTTGGATAGATTGGTTTCGACTTCTTCGAAAGCTAACCTTTCGACAATTTGAGAGTAGGAGTTAAGGATCTAAGGTTATTGGTTAAACTAATGGTTTCAACTCACTTCAATGGTGACCCTTCAATCAAGTTGACACAAGAAAATTAATGAACTAAATTTAACAGAGATATCAAATCTGCCAAATACCCCAAAATTCCATAATATTGCTTTCATTAAACTCAAGTAGTACAATATAATCAAATTCCCAATCAAATTTGAAAATTAGGATTTACAACTTTTAGAAAATATAAGAGTAGAGTGAAAGAATTCAGATCCCCTTGGGTCTTATTTATAGGTGCGGGTTGGCACCTTTCGACTCAATGCTTTCAACCTGGTCGAAAGGCAGCCTTGTAGACCTTTCATCACCTTTAACATTTGTGCATCCTTCTGCATTGCATTTGAATGGATTTGAATGCTTACGTCTTCATCGAAAGGGGTAGGTGCGCCTTTTCACCTTGTGTTTCTTTGTTTTTGCAAGTAAGAAGAGGAATGAGCTTTCGACTCTGTCGACGGGTAGTTCTTTGGGTTTTCAAAGATGTTGAAATGTTGAGGGTTTCAATGCGGAAGGTAACTTCCGAATACATGCTTGCGAATTGATGCGGTATCCCTTCTAGTTGTTAAAGGTTCCTTCTGATTCGAAAGGATTAGTCATGCTTTCGAAAGGGTTGCTCCATCAAAAAATATTTCTGAGTAATTTAAATGAAGGAAAAACCTTTGGTTTCGAAAGGTTTGGCACATATGTGAGTGGTTGTTATTTGCCGCCTTTGAAAGGTACTCCTCCACTTATTCGAAACATCTTCATGTAGGAGAAAGCATCTATTTTGAAAGGAAGCAATTGAAGCGAAAGGGTGCTTTTGACCCCTTCGAAAGCTTATAACATATCTGACTTTGGTTGTAGCATCCCTTCGACTCTTTCGAAAGGCTTTGTTGGTGCTATCATCTCTTTTACTTTCTTCTCTTCTATTCACATTGGTTTTGACAAGGATGAAGTGAGAATTGATGGTAACAAGTCATAACTGCCCAGTTGAAGGTTGTAATGTAATGGCTCTGATGTATTATTATTATGGAAATGACTATGTAATATCCTATGTTATCTGTCATATGTTGTTTTGATTTGTGGTGAGATTATGTGATTGTGTAGTTTCTTCTTATCTTTCTTTTTCTTCTACACTTAATAGCTCATCTTTCGGTGCAAGAAAGGCGGTCGCTATATTTTGGTATCAGAGCCTAGTTTAAACAAACACCTAACCTTTTGGTTAGGGTTAACCTCGAGAGTGCGTATTTGTAATTTTTTATTCGTACACACACACACACACACACATATATATATATATATCTGATAGATGGATCAGCTTGATAGGTTTGGTTAGTACCCTTCTTTCAAGATTTATCTCGTCCAAGTATTCTAAGAATTATCTTACTATGTCTAGATAGTAAGACATGAGTAACAGAGGCAGATGAGATAGGGGAGCAAGTAGCACTATGACTTCAAATGGTCAAACCCTAAATCCCGAAGGAGTTCTGAGGCAGTGCCAGAGTAACCAAGAGTGAATTTTGCAACCTTATGCAAGGATTACACCAACCTAGGAGGGAAACCGTATAAAGGAACCGATTCTATCATGGAAGTGCAAGCTTGGTTGCGATCTTGCGAAAAGATTTTTAAAGGCCTTGGTTTATCTGATGAACAAAAAAAGTTCTTAGCAGCATGGCAACTACAAGAGGGAGCAACAGCTTGGTGAGACACCCTTACCACAAATGTCCCCGAAGAAGAGTTTTCGTGGGCCCGATTTAAAGAAGTTTTGAGGACCAATTCTTGCCAACAGCAGGAAGGACCATGATTTTTAGGAACTTCATGGACTTGAAGCAAAGGGATTTGTCTATAGTAGAATATGAGATGAAGTTCAACGAATTATCTTATTTTGGACCAAAATTGATCAACTCCCCATTAAAGAAAAACAAGATGTTTGTTTTTGGTATAATAGAAGAGTACCATGAGAAAATGACTGCCCACATTAAGGGTACTTTTGTTGATTTAGTTGATATGACTCTGAGGTACGAGGCCTTGTAAAAGAAGAAGCGTACTCCAGTAGCATCTAGTGGAAATAACGTTCGGAACGGTTCTAACAAGAGAAAGTTTAATCCTAATTGGAAGACTCAAGGAATGGGAAAGCCTAGTGGTGGGGCTCAAGGGAATCATTTTAAGGATTTTGTTTGCCATAAGTGTAAGCAAAAGAGCAATATCGCAAAGTTTTGCAAAAATTCTAGAACTCAACAGCAACAACAAAGTAGACCTATCTCCTTGATGGTCCAGAAGACTCTTTGTTTTAATTACCGTCAGCCCAGGCATATGGTAAAGGATTGTCCACTCATGAAAAAGGTGCAGCAGCCCAAGGTGTATGCTATCAAGAATGAACCGTTTACATCAACAGACGTGAAGGGAAAATGCGTCCTTGAAGGTACCTTACCGATTAATGGTATTTTTTGGAGCATTATTTGATACCGGTGCCTCTCATAGTTTTATCTCTTTAGAATCAGTAGATAAATTTAATCTTATTCCGAATATTGTAGAAAACCCAATGTGTGTGTCTAACCCTACAGGCTGGGTAACACATTTGAGTATGATTTGTAAGAATGGGCAAATTTCCTACCTTTCTCATCACTTTTCTTGCGACCTTTATGTCTTAGACTTTAAGGGATTTGACATTATTCTTGGTATGGATTGGGTATTAATGTATGAGGCAGTCTTAAAATGTAATAAGTGAACTGTATCTTTAGTGACAGATATAGGAAGAAAATCTAAAGTACTGTGTAAGGAACCTGGTATTCGTATGTGTAGTTTCCTATATGCCCTTGAAACAGCCCAAGAGAGTTTAAGGTATATTAAAGTTGTTAAGAATTTTCCTGATATATTCGAAGAGATTAAAAGTTTACCCTCGCACCAAGAGTTAGAGTTCCACATTGATTTGGTTCCTGGTGTAAGGCCTGTGGTTCAATCTAAGCGAAGGATGGCCTAAGGGAAAGAGAGGAGTTGGTGAGTCAAAACCCAAGACCTATTAAGGAGAGGATTAATTAGACCCTGTCGTTCAAGTTGGGGGTTTACTATGGTAATTGCGACTAAGTCTGATAGATCTTTAAGGTTGTGTATGGATTATATGGAGTTGAATAAGCTAACATTAGGCATAAGTATCTTTTAGCCTGCATCGATGATCTTTTTAACCAACTTCATGGAGCTACGGTATTTTTTTCAGACGGATCTAGCTACTGGATTTCATCAATTGAGGGTTGCTGAGATAGTATACTCTTAACTGCGTTTAGGGGTCTTGACTGTTTCTTTAAGTGGTTGGTTATGCCTTTCAAGCTAACCAAGGCGCTGCATACTTTGTAGGTCTCATGAACCATGATTTCCGAGATGTTCTTAACAAGTTTGTGTTAGTTTTCATCGATGACATCTTTGTCTACTCCAAACTGAGGAGGAGCATAAACATCATTTGGAAGTGGTGTTAGAAAAATTAAGGAGGCATGTCCTGAAGGAGAAATTCTCTAAATGCCATTTCTGGCAATCAGAAGCGAGATTCTTCGGACCTATTGTGTCGGAAAAAGGCATTTCAGTAGACCTAGTGAAAGTGGAAGCTGTTTAGGAATGGAAGCGACCACAGACCCCTATCGAAGTTTCTTAGGTTGGGCTGGATACTATATGAGGTTTATTCAATATTATTTTAAGATTTCCTCCCATTTGAACAAGTTGACTAAGAAGGGGGAGAAGTTTGTATAGACTTCAAAATGTGAAGAAGCATTTCTGGAATTGAAGAAGAGACCATTGCATCGGTTTTAGCTGTTTCAGATGGAAATAGTGGATTCGCGGTTTACACAGATGCTTGTGGAGTGGGACTAGGTGCTGTTTTGATGCAGCATGGTAGAGTGATTGCGTATGCAAGCAGACAGTTGAAGCCTCATGAGAAGAACTACGCTACGCATGACCCGGAGTTGATGGCTGTTGTCTTTGCATTGCAAATGTAGAGACACTACTTGCTGGGTAAGGATTCTTCTACACCTCTTAGTTTCTTTCTAATCATTAGAGATTTCAGGAGTAAGTTTTCTTTCTTTAATTAGGTGAAAAGCTCGAGCTCTCCACAGATCATAAATCCCTGAAGTATCTTTTTACTCAGAAGGATCTGAAGCTGAGACAACAAACGTAGTTGGAGTTTTTGGCATCTTATGACTTGGATATTCTTTATACGTTAGGAACGGCTGATATGGTGGCGGATGCCTTAAGCAGGAATGTCATTTTGACTATTTTGGAGGTTACCCCAACTCTCCTAGAAAGAATAGCGAGCAAGCAAAGAGTGGACAAAAGCTTAATGGCAATCATCAGGAAGGTTGAGCAGGGGCAGTGTACATGTTTTAAGATTGATAACCGAGTTTTTTAGGATGAATGGAAAGATCTGTGTACCGAATGTCAACGGTCTTAGGCAGGAAGTTTTGTTAGAATGCCATCATTCTAAGTTGAGTATCCATCCAGGTTTCTTAAAGATGCATAGGGACATGAAGCATATATTTTGATGGATGGGAATGAAGAGAGATATCTATATCTTTGTTAGCAGGTGTCCGTGCTATTAAAAAATCAAAGGTGATCATCAGAAGGCAGCCAGATTATTACTACCCTTGGAGATACCTAATTGGAAATGGGAAACGATATCAATGGATTTTATCGATGATCTACCCAAAACTGGAAAAGGAAATAAAGGAGTTTGGAATATCATGGATCGTCTAACAAAGAGCGCACATTTTATTCCAGTAAAACCAATAAGGAACATTGCTTCTTTAGTTGAAATTTTTACGGAGAGATAATTAGGTTGCATGGAGTTCCTGCGAGTATTGTAAGTGATCAAGACCCCATATTTACTAGTCAATTTTGGGAAACATTGCAAACAACTCTAGGAACAAAGTTGAGCCTAAGCACAACATACTACCCCCAAATAGACGGACAGACAGAGCAAGTGAATCAGATTCTAAAGGATCTCCTTAGATCGTGTATTATGGATTTTGGTGGATCGTGGGAGGATCATTTGCATTTAGTTGAATTCTCCTATAACAATAGCTTCCAAGCAAGCATTGGTATGACACTTTATGAAGCCCTATATGGAAGGCTATGCAAGTCACCAACATGTTGGGTTGAGATGGGAGATAGACTAGTATTTGAGCCGGACATGATCCGAGAGGCTACCGAAAATTTTTCAGTGATTAAGAAAAGAATGTGTAATGACCCACTATTTTGGACCATTCAAATCGACAATAAATTCACACATGTCGGACTTGAATAATACAAAATAATAGATTGTAAATAAATTTGGAGCAAATAAAACCAATCACAAAATCATAGACACAGAATATCAGAATAACTCACAGCGGAAAATAAAATAAATAGTGGTTCATGAAGCCACTACAATACATAGTCTCAAAAAAAATTCAAAATACAAAGTCTCAAAAAGAGATACAACAGAGTCTAAATACAAAAGCATAGAAGAAATACCAAATACATATGTCTCTAATACAAAGCGGACATAGAAATACTGAATGGAAATAGATAGCAACTAAATAAAAGATGATCTCCAACAGTCCTAGCTCCAGAAGGTGAAATCCAAAGTTGATACTCAGGGTGACCCGAGCGTAAATAAAACACAAACACTCGAGTCAGGACATACATACTTATACAATGTAAACCAACTCAAGTGAACTGTAATAAAAGGTACAAGTAACTTAAAGAATGCTTGGGATCGCCCATTCTTTAAGGATCCGTTAAACTATCTATTATGTAGTAATATTCGCTATTATAATAATGTCTAAATATAAAATAATCATACTTTTAAATAGCGTTAAGGGGTTACCCATATAACCCTTAACACGTAATAGTGCCAATAGTCTATACAGTACCTGCATACCTCGAGAGGCTACGAGAAGATACTCCATAGGTACGACACAAATCCAAACTCGTAGTAAAGCTCGATATAGTAGGTGACACGACACAACTAGGCAATTCCAGGGTAGATATACCAATTACGCATCCGGGCTGGTGGAAACGCATAGCAGCCACTACCGCCCACCTCGAGCCACACTCCCAAATCAAAGGGTGCACCCAATCAATCACAAAAGTAATAGAATGGTATCGAAGAAGTGTGTCCGATCAGAGGTGCTACCTCATTGGCCCGTCAATCGCTCCTGTTTTAGCCACCTTATGCCAACTCACGGGAGTTGGGTCCACGTAAATATACCTTTAGGATCGTCGCCACCATCCTACTTCATTCTGGAATCTCCACCGCGTACACAGTTGTTAAAGTGGTTTTCGGTATCGACAGAGAGTATGTCCATATCCGATCTCGGTCTCTTTAACAACCAATCGTTATTATAACCTGTGGTTATACATTTCAAAATGGTTTATATTTCCAATCAAAATAATTCATTTAAATCATTTAAAAGTAAAGTCATTATACTTACAAATCAAATATTCAATTCCCAAAATTTTAGCCTTTTCTGAGCTCATTTATTCAGTTAAATACTTCAAACCATTAAATTTCAACTTTCGCAGCACTTAGAAAATGCTGCGGTATGTTATATTTGAAAACAGTTCATTTCAGAAAAGACAGCATTAACAAACTGCTGTAGTAGTTCAATTACATTTAAAAATCTCATTTCAACAAACTGCAGCACTTATCGAGTGCTATTGTAGCTCTTTTAAGTAATTTCAGATTTAGTTTTTTCTTTCTGCAACCACAACACTTACCAAGTGCTGCAGTAGCCCTTAGTTAATTAAGAATTTAGTTCATTTGTATCAACCACAGCACTTACAAAGTGCTGCAGTATCATTTACTTTAGGTTTTAAGTTAATTTCAGAAATGTTAGCATTTCTGAAGTGCTACTAATTCAATATCCAGATTTATAATAAAATTTCAGAAACAATTAAACTTCAATATTAACCATTTTAACTTATAAAAATTATATTTTTCCACTTCAAAAATGTTCATTTAAATACCCCTTAACTTATGATTTTATAAAGAAAAATTTTACAATAAAATCAAATTTTCCAATAATTTCACTTATTAAATTCAAGTGTACAATTTCCTTATTCTTTTCATTTTTAACTATTTACCTTAACACTTAAATTTAAATTTCCATTTCATAAATAAAACTTAATTTCCATTTTATTTAATTAACTTAAACTTCCATTTAAAATCAAATCACAAATTTCCAAATTAAGTTATGTTTTAAATCACAATTTTTCCATTCATTTATTTAACATTTTTAATACATATAAAAATCATTATCCCTTTATTAGATCATTTTAAATTCAATTTAAATCAAATTATCATATTTTTTACATTTTAAAATACTTAAAATTTTCTAGAAAAAATATATAAAATAACCACGGGTCTGTATAATATTTTCTAGCCTAAGTCAAGTGATACAGATAATATATCATTTCAATCCGTAATTTACAAAGAAAAATCCTGGTTCTGTCATTTCAAACCTGCAACCCCAAGTTAATAAAAATAAATGAAAATCGCTCAGGCCTATCATTTCAGCCCATAACTATTTTCTCTATTCTAAAGTCCATTCAGGTATGTATCATTTCAACCCATAGTGATTCTATTCTACAGGGAACTTGTAGTGTGAGAAACAGTATAAAATAAACAATATAACATAGCAGATGATGTGACAAGTTTATAACAGGGTTTAACATCATATAATACATATCACAGACAGGTACAACATGGTATAACAATTCTACACATTCACTTGTTATCGTTTCACAATTCTATAAGTATGAATGTCAAGCGTGAATAACTCACCTCTTTAAGCTGGAGTTCGCAAATCAAAACACACAAACAAATCCAGAAAGCACAATATAGCATGACTTTGGATTCAAGTGGAGAGAGATCCAAGATATAAATCTTGTATACAACAATAAAACAAAGCAAATATAAATATATATTCAACACAAAAATTTAAATGAAACAAAATGGAAATTAGAATTAACAAATGACATCACCAAGCTTTGAAATCAAAATTGCTTGACCATGACTCCTTGTTTGCTCGGCCATACATGTTTTATTTGATGGTAAGGCTCGGGTTTGCATCACAAATGCACGGCTACAATAGGGATAGGAGTTACAAGGTAGGGAAGGTTAAAGGACAAGGCAAAGGGGAAGGTTTTGGTTCAACATAGGCTCGGCCTATGGTCATATTTGGGCTCGGCCAGGGTCATGCATAGGTCAGGTCAGATGTGAGGGGATGGCCAGAGGTGATGCACGTGCTGGTGGTGGTGGCTAAGGTGATTGCCGAAGCTACAACATGAAGTGGTGGTGGAATAAAGGCTCGGCTATGCAATTCTTTGGAAATTTTTGCAAAGTTTGTGGAGTTTTCATCATTTGGTGGTCACGGCCAGATCTGGACAGGGGAAGAGGAGGTGGTTGCTGCCGTGGATGATGAGGGGAAGGTGATGGTGGTGGTCGTTGGAGGAGTGGAGGGTTATGGCCGAGCAACACTAGAGGAGATCCAGACAAAAACAAGAAAAAATGAAGAGAAAAAGTAGAAAAAAGGGAAGCCATTACTTACTATTTTTTTTCAGAAATGTTATGGCCGTGAATTGTGATGAGATGGTAAGATTTTTTCACGTGAATAAGCAATGAAAATGTACGGCTAAACAAAAGAAAATGAAAGGCCAAGCAAATGAAAAGACAAAGAAAAGGAAAGGTCACAAGTTAAAAAGCTTTTGTCTCTTTGAATTTCCACTTTCTTTTAATTCAATATAAACAAATAAAAATCAATTAAACAAAATAAAAGTTAAAACAAAATAATGTAGAAATGAAAATAAATAAATAGTCTTAGAAAAAAAATAGAAAAATAAATAAAGAAAATAGTTTATTATATTGAAAATAGAATTAAAAATTGTAAACAAAATA
This sequence comes from Allium fistulosum, assembly GCA_030737815.1. NCBI lineage: Eukaryota > Viridiplantae > Streptophyta > Magnoliopsida > Asparagales > Amaryllidaceae > Allium > Allium fistulosum. Next base: position 269,824,521 of record CM060906.1, on the reverse strand, counting down.
CACTAATATTGGAAAATTACAACTACACTTTTAAAATGTTTTAAAAATAAAATTTTGAAATAAAATCTAATTAAAAATATTTGCAAAAATCTTGGGTTGTTACACTCTCCCTCACTCAAACCTTTTCGTCCTCGAAAAGAACGAAACAAGGAAAATAAGAAAAAAACAAGATAGAAAAGCAAATAGTACCTGAAACAAACAAATCGGGATTCAAAGCACGAATGCTCTCCTCCGTCTCCCAGGTACAGTCTCGATCATCAGTACTCCACTGTACTTTGACCAGACTAACAGATTTCCTTCTTAGCTACTTCGTACCTCTATTGACAATACAAAGTGGCTTCCTTTCAACAGTCAGATTAGGCTCTATATCCAAACTATTGAGAGCAGAAGGCTGAACAATAAGAGATGGGTCATGCAGATAGTGACGAAGATGCGAAACGTGGAATACATTATGCACTCCAGAGAACTTCTCAGGAAAATCCAGATGATAAGCTAATGAAACAATCCTATCCAAGATGCGGAAAGGACTAATGAACCTAGGAGCAAGCTTCCCTCTACGACTAAAGCGAATGACATTCCTTAAGGGAGAGACCTTAAGGAAAACCAAATCACAACCAGAAAACTCCAAACTCCTCCTACAATAATCAGCATACTTCTTCTGCCTATCCTGGGCAATCCTCATCTTCCTCTTAATCTCCTCAACTCTCTCAGAAGCCTCTAAAACCATCTCAGGACCAAGAACCAAACGATTACCGGATTCAATCCAGCAAGATGGAGATATACAAGATCTTCCGTAAAGAGCAGGAAATAGAGACATCTTAATACTAGCCTGAATTCAAAGATAGAAATGAGATAGATAAAAGATTAAGACAAGATCAAAATAAAAGATAGAAATTATACCTGATAACTATTGTTATAGGTAAATTCGACAAGATGGAGATGATCTTCCCAAGATCCTCCATAATCAAGCACACAAGCACGAAGAAGATCTTCGAGAATCTGATTCACCCTTTCCGTTTGACCGTCGGTCTGTGGATGGTAAGCAGTACTCAAATTCAGATGAGTACCCAAAGATTCCTGGAAAGCTTTCCAAAACTGACTGGTAAAGATAGGATCGCAATCACAAATAATACTGAGAGGAACACCATGGAGACGAACAATCTCCCTCATGTAGATCTCAGACAAACCAGAAGCAGAACGGGCAGACTTGACTTGAATGAAATGAGCTGATTTGGTCAATCTATCCACAATAACCCAGATACTCTCATTACCCCTCCTAGTCCTCGGTAATCCATCAATAAAATCCATAGAAACTTGTCCCCATTTCCAATTAGGAACCTCAAAGGCTGCAACAAACCAGGGGTCTTCTAATGATCGGCCTTGACTTGCTGACAAGTCACACACCTACTAACAAAAATGGAGATATCCCGCTTCATACCCTTCCACCAATACAACTTCTTCATATCCTGATACATCTTGGTCACACCCGGATGAATAGACAGTCTGGATCGATGATTTCCCGAAGTAACTCCTATCTCAATCCATCAACATTCGGGACACAAATCCGATTATTAATTCTCAAAATACCTCTATCATCGACCTGACCACCACTGCCATCAAGACTACTACTACCAACCCTAGTACGAACACTCTCCTTCATCAATCTAAGCATCTCATCCTCATCCTGCTTAGCCATGATATGATCCAAAAGAGGAGAAGAAGAAACAACAAGCTGACACAACATAGCCTTCTTCCGACTCAAAGCATCTACCACAACATTAGCTTTCCCAGGGGTATAGTTGATGTCGAGGTTATAAGAAGCAAGAAACTCCAACCACCTAACTTGTCTCTGATTCAAATCCTTCTGAGTGAAAATATACCTCAAAGACTCATGATCAGTGAAAAGCTCAAACTTAGTACCCAAAAGATGATGCCTCCAAAGCTTCAAAGCAAAAACCACCACAAGCTATTCCAAATCATGAGCAGCATAATTGGCTTCATGGGACTTCAGCCGACAACTGGCATAAGCAATGACCTTCCCATCCTACATCAAAACAGCTCCCAAACCTTCACGACAAGCATCAATGTATACCGTTAATCCCTCATTTCCATTTGGAACGGTAAGAACTAATGTGGAAGTAAGCTTGTTCTTTATCTCATTGAATGCAGCTTTACACTCATCACTCCAAATAAACTTAGCATTCTTACGAGTCAAAGCGGTGAGGGGTGCAGCAATCTGAGCAAAATTCTCAATGAATCTCCGGTAATAACCGGTAAGGCCTAGAAAACTACGAATATCAGTTGGAGTCCTAGGAGTTTCCCAATCCTATAATAAAATAGGGAAAAATAAGAACCACAGAAGAGATAGAATAATAAAATGATAAAGGAAAAAGAGAAGGAAAGAAATACTTACATTGATCGCAGCGATCTTGACTGGATCAACAGAAACTCCATTACTAGAAACAATATGTCCAAGGAATCGGACTTCATCCTTCCAGAAATGGCATTTCGACAATTTAGCCTTCAACTGATGCTTTCTAAGAGTTTCAAGAACATATTTCAAATGTGACTCATGCTCTTTCTTGGACTTAGAGAAGACAAGGATATCATCAACAAAGACTAGAACAAATTTATTAAGCACATCTCGAAAAACATGATTCATCAAATCAACAAAGAAAGCAGGGGCATTAGTCAAACCAAAAGGCATGACTAACCATTCAAAAAACCCATTCTCAGTACGGAAAGCAGTCTTGGGAATACTTTCCTCAGCAACTCTGAGCTGGTGGAAACCTGTGGCAAGATCAAGCTGAGAGAAAATAGTGGCACCATAAAGCTGATCAAACATATCATCGATGCGAGGCATTGGATATCTGTTTTTCATAGTGAGCTTGTTCAGTTCCCTATAATCAACACACATCCGGAGAGAACCATCAGACTTGGTGACGAAAACCACCGCTACTCCCCATTCGGAGTGGCTAGGTCTAATCAGACCCTTGGAGAACAAGTCATCAATTTGCTTTCCCAACTCAACCTTCTCGCGAGGTGCCATTCTTCTAGGAGGAAGAACTACAGGTCGAGCTCCAGGAATAAGGTCAATATAGAAATTAATTTCCCGCTTAGGAGGTAAAGCAGTGACTTCACCAAATACATCGGGATAAAGTTTGACCACACGAGTCGACTGAAGATCAACAGGAGAAGAATCCAAAGAATAAATAAAGCTGCCAGCATAATCATGAGGCATACGACACTGAATAACCAAAGGATTTCCCCGATCATCCTCAATAGAAACAATTCGGGATTTACAAGAGATATGAGCATCATGCCTCTTAAGACAATCACCTCCAAGCAACAAATCAAAAGCATCGAAACTAAGAACATAGAAATCACCAGAAAATTTATGGCCATAATAGAAGAGTCTCACTTGCTTACAAATCCTATTAAGGTTCGCGGGACCACCAATAGGATTTTTAACACACACAAAGATTCAACAGCATATACTGAAGAAAGAAGATGCTCAAACTTATCACAAAGATCCACAGAAATAAAACTATGCAAAACTCCAGTATCAAATAAAATACGAACATGATGATTAAATAAATAAAAGGTGCCCTGGAGAGTACCTTGGTTATCACTAGGAGCAGGATCATGTGCAGGTGGAGCAGGTGAAGAAGTGGAGGTAATAACAAAAATACCAAATGGCTTGCCCTTCTGATACAAAGGACAATCATTCTTGAAATGACCAGGCTACAGACAGATATGACAGAGATTGTTCCTGGTATTCTGAGGTGGAGGAATAGCAGCACCAACTAAAGTAGGGCAACTATTTGCATAGTGTCCCTTCTGATCACACTTGAAACAGGTAATGGTAGATAGGTCGATAGGGTGCCTCTGAGAAGGAGAAGATGAAGATCCCAATCCTGGATGCTTGAGCCAATTCTTCTTCTGTTGATGGAAATTTGGCTTTCTCTTCTTAGAGTTAGCAGAGGAAGACTGAGATAAAGGAGCACTAGCAACAGCAGGACCCTCAAAAGTAGGGTTCTCATAACGAATAGCCATATCCATAAGCTCGGTGAAAGTGCCATGAACATGAGAAATGAGGTGATCATAGAACTCTGGGCGAGCTCCAGCTATGAACTTCTCATTCTTCTTAAGTTGGGTGTCAATAAGGCCAGGACCAAACTTGGAAAGTTCATTGAACTTCCGCTCATACTCAGAAAAGGACATGGTACCCTGCTTGAGATCCATAAACTCATGATAAAGGTGAGATTTCCCAGCTTCTGGCATCCATTTTGCCACAAAAGCCTCCCTGGAAAAGAGATAGATAAGAAAAACATAAGATAGATTCAAAAGAAAGGAAATGGGAACAAAATTCAAGATAACACAAAGGATACCTAAACTGCTCCCACGAAATATCACCCTCGTTAGTGTGAGCTGTAATAGACTCCCACTAATCCAAGGCTGACTCTTGCAGCTGCCAAGCTGCTAACTGATGCTTCTGGGCATCAGAAATCTCGAGACCGGTAAAGATCCTCTCTAAACTCCGTAACCATTGCTGGGCTTCAATAATGCTCTCTGAACCGGTAAACTTGGTGCCACCAAGTTAAGAGAATTCCTTACAGAGAACAGTAAACCTAACAGGTGCAGTAGGTTGAGGAGCTGGGGCAATACCACGACCCCTACCTCTGGCATTTCCACGATTCATCCTGAAAAATCAAGAATGAATTTTAGGACAAAGGTAACGAGAAGACAAAGATAATAGAAGATAAGACAAGATAAATTCACTTGGATGAATATCTTAAAGAAAGAAATACTAACAAGGTAGATACGAAAGAAGAAAGTTTAGAAAAATTGCTTTTAAAACAAGAAAATTTTATATCAAAATAATCTTTAAAAAATCCTTTGAAAAATCATTTTAAAATCATTTTATACTTTGAAAATACATTCTCTCACAAAGAAATGATTCTGAGGTTGATTTCACTCATTCTAGGGTATTTCTACCCTATCTCTAATGAGTTTTTGCTCCGCAGGCTAAGGTTTGCCTAAAAACCTGGCTCTGATACCAAATGTAACGACCCATTATTTTGGACCACTCAAATCGACAATAAATCCACACATGTCGGACTTGAATAATACAAAACAATGGATTGTAAATAAATTTGGAGCAAATAAAACCAATCACAGAATCACAGACACAAAATATCAGAATAACTCGCAGCGGAAAATAAAATAAGTAGTGGTTCATGAAGCCACTACAATACATAGTCTCAAAAAAAATTCAAAATACAAAGTCTGAAAAACAGATACAACAGAGTCTGAATACAAAAGAATAGAAGAAATCCCAAATACATATGTCTCTAATACAAAGCTGACATAGAAATACTGAATGGAAATAGATAGCAACTAAATAAAAGATGATCTTCAGCAGTCCTAGCTCCGGAAGGTGAAATCCAAATCTGATACTCAGGCTGACCCGAGCGTAAATAAAACACAAACACTCGAGTCAGGACATACATACTTATACAATGTAAACCAACTCAAGTGAACTTTAATAAAAGGTACAAGTAACTTAAAGAATGCTTGGGATCGCCCATTCTTTAAGGATCCGTTAAACTATCTACTATGTAGTAATATTCGCTATTATAATAATGTCTAAATATAAAATAATCATACTTTTAAATAGCGTTAAGGGATTACCCATATAGCCCTTAACACGTAATAGTGCCAATAGTCTATACAGTACCTGCATACCTCGAGAGGCTACGAGAAGATACTCCATAGGTACGACACAAATCCAAACTCGTAGTAAAGCTCGATATGGTAGGTGACACGACACAACTAGGAAATGCCAGGGTATATATACCAATTACGCATCCGGGCTGGTGGAAACACATAGCAGCCACTACCGCCCACCTCGAGCCAAACTCCTAAATCAAAGGGTGCACCCAATCAATCACAAAAGTAATAGAATGGTATCGAAGAAGTGTGTCCGATAAGAGGTGCTACCTCATTGGCCCGTCAATCGCTCCTGTTTTAGCCACCTTATGCCAACTCACGGGAGTTGGGTCCACGTAAATATACCTTTAGGATCGTCGCCACCATCCTACTTCATTCTGGAATCTCCACCACGTACACAGTTGTTAAAGTGGTTTTCGGTATCGACAGAGAGTATGTCCATATCCGATCTCGGTCTCTTTAACAACCAATCGTTATTATAACCCGTGGTTATACATTTCAAAATGGTTTATATTTCCAATCAAAATAATTCATTTAAATCATTTAAAAGTAAAGTCATTATACTTACAAATCGAATATTTAATTCCCAAATTTTTTGCCTTTTCTGAGCTCATTTATTCAGTTAAATACTTCAAACCATTAAATTTCAGCTTTCGCGGCACTTAGAAAATGCTGCGGTAAGTTATATTTGAAAACAGTTCATTTCAGAAAAGACAGCATTAACAAACTGCTGCAGTAGTTCAATTACATTTAAAAATCTCATTTCAGCAAACTACAGCACTTATCAAGTGCTACTGTAGCTCTTTTAATTAATTTCAGATTTAGATTTTTCTTTCTGCAACCACAGCACTTACCAATTGCTGCAGTAGCCCTTAGTTAATTAAGACTTTAGTTCATTTGTATCAACCACAGCACTTACAAAGTGCTGTAGTATCATTTACTTCAGATTTTAAGTTAATTTCAGAAATGATAGCATTTCTGAAGTGCTACTAATTCAATTTCCAGATTTATAATAAAATTTCAAAAACAATTAAACTTCAATTTTAACCATTTTAACTTATAAAAAACATATTTTTCCACTTCAAAAATGTTCATTTAAATACACCTTAACTTATGATTTTATAAAGAAAATTTTTACAATAAAATCAAATTTTCCAATAATTTCACTTATTAAATTCAAGTGTACGATTTCCTTATTTTTTTCATTTTTAACAATTTACCTTAACACTTAAATTTAAATTTCCACTTCATAAATAAAACTTAATTTCCATTTTATTCAATTAACTTAAACTTCCATTTAAAAATCAAATCACAAATTTCCAAATTAAGTTATGTTTCAAATTACAATTTTTCCATTCATTTATTTAACATTTTTAATACATAGAAAGATCATTATCCCTTTATTAAATCATTTTAAATTCAATTTAAATCAAATTATCATATTTTTTACATTTTAAAATACTTAAAATTTTCCAGAAAAAATATATAAAATAACCACGGGTCTGTATAATATTTTCTAGCCTAAGTCAAGTGATACGGATAATATATCATTTCAATCCGTAATTTACAAAGAAAAATCGGGGTTCTATCATTTCAAAACTGCAATCCCAAGTTAATAAAAATAAATGAAAATCGCTCAGGCCTATCATTACAGCCCATAACGATTTTCCCTATTCTAAAGTCCGTTCGGGAATGTATCATTTTAACCCATAGTGATTCTGTTCTACAGGGAACTTGTAGCGTGAGAAACAGTATAAAATAAACAATATAACATAGCAGATGATGTGACAAGTTTATAACAGGGTGTAACATCATATAATACATATCATAGACAGGTACAACATGGTATAACAATTCTACACATTCACTTGTTTTCGTTTCACAATTCTATAAGTATGAACGTCAAGCGTGAATAACTCACCTCTTTAAGCTGGAGTTCGCAAATCAAAACACACAAAAAAATCCAGAAAGCACAATATAGCACGACTTTGGATTCAAGTGGAGAGAGATCCAAGATATAAATCTTGTATACAACAATAAAACAAAGCAAATATAAATATATATTCAACACAAAAATTTAAATGAAACAAAATGGAAATTAGAATTACCAAATGACATCACCAAGCTTTGAAATCAAAATTGCTTGACCATGACTCCTTGTTTGCTCGGCCATACATGTTTTATTTGATGGTAAGGCTCGGGTTTGCATCGCAAATGCACGGCTACAATAGGGATAGGAGTTATAAGGTAGGGAAGGTCAAAGGACAAGGCAAAGGGGAAGGTTTTGGTTCAACATAGGCTCGGCCTATGGTCATATTTGGGCTCGGCCAGGGTCATGTACAGGTCAAGTCAGTTGTGAGGGGATGGCCAGAGGTGATGCACATGCTGATGGTGGTGGCTAAGGTGATGGCCGAAGCTACAACATGAAGTGGTGGTGGAATAAATGCTCGGCTATGCATTTCTTTGGAAATTTTTGCAAAGTTTGTGGAGTTTTCATCATTTGGTGGTCACGGCCAGATCTGGACAGGGGAAGAGGAGGTGGATGCTGCCGTGGATGATGAGGGGAAGGTGATGGTGGTGGTCGGTGGAGGAGTGGAGGGTTATGGCCGAGCAACACTAGAGGAGATCAAGGCAAAATCAAGCAAAAATGAAGAGAAAAAGTAGAAAAAAGGAAGCCATTACTTACTATTTTTTTTCAGAAATGTTATGGCCATGAATTGTGATGAGATGGGAATTTTTTTTCACGTGAATAAGCAATGAAAATGTACGGCTAAACAAAACAAAATGAAAGGCCAAGCAAATGAAAAGACAAAGAAAAGGAAAGGTCACAAGTTAAAAAGCCTTTGTCTCTTTGAATTTCCACTTTCTTTTAATTCAATATAAACAAATAAAAATCAATTAAACAAAATAAAAGTTAAAACAAAATAATGTAGAAATGAAAATAAATAAATAGTCTTAGAAAAAAAATAGAAAAATAAATAAAGAAAATAGTTTATTATATTGAAACTAGAATTAAAAATTGTAAACTAAATACAACTAATTTTGGAAAATTACAACTACACTTTTAAAATGTTTTAAAAATAAAATTTTGAAATAAAATCTAATTTAAAAATATTTGCAAAAATCTTTGGTTGTTACAGAATGAAGGAAGCCCGAGATCGCTTAAAGAGTTATGCTGATAAGAGGCAAAGAAATTTGGAATTTATGGTTGGAGATTTTATGTTCGCAAAGAATTCACCAATAAGAGGAGCTATTAGATTTGGAAAAGCTGGAAAGTTAGCTCCAAGGTATGTTGGTTCTTTCTGTATTCTTGAGAGAATTAGTTCGCTTTCTTATATGGTCAAGTTACCAAAGAGATTGGTAGGTAGTCATAATGTGTTCCACGTGTCTCATTTGAGAAAATATGTTCATGACCCATCTTTGACTGTGGAGCCATTGGCTCAAGAGGAATTGGAATTAGAACCGAACCTGATAGTGGTTAGACATCCAGTTTATTTTGTGGATTAGGATCAAAAGAGATTGCGTTACAAGGTGGTGCAACTTGTCAAGATTCGTTGAAGTGAGGATCCAAGAGACTGCACTTGGGAGACTGCGGATCGTACGAAAGAAAACTATCCGAGTTGATGTAAAGGATAGCTAGTCGTAGGTTGTATGTATAGTGTATGATTATTTGCTATGGATGCTTAATACATGTCTTTGTATATGTTTATGATATGAATATATAGCTTTTGCGTAGTCTGAATTATGTCCTTGTTCGCTAATTTCGGGACAAAATTCTTTTAAGGGGGGGAGAGTGTAACGACCCAAAATTTAATCGCTATTTAATGAATATTTAATTATATTTTTAAATAATTAATAAATGAATTTTTATTAACAAATAAAACCATTTTAAATAATAACTAATGATGATAAAATCATTTTTGAAATTTTGTTTACCTATATATATAATTCATATAGAAACAGAAAATGTGACCAGAAATTATTTTCCAAAATATTGATTTTTCATTGGTTAAATGTTAGTTGAAATTTCATAACACACATATACACACACTACAAACTATTTTAACGTGAAGAATACATATGTATATGTATGTATATACTTCACTTTAAAAGTGTGTGTATGTATGTATATATATATAAGAATAAGAGAAAATATTTTATAAAGAAAAGTGTATATATATACATATAAAAATAACCTTTTCAACACATAGTAAAAGGGGATACGGCATGAATAGTGCATGATCGGGGAGGGGGTAGTACATGGTGGACGGAAATGAAGGTGGTGAGGAGTGGAGATGCATGCATGCACATATATTTAATTATAAGCACTTTGTATTTTTGAAATATTTTCCCTAAGCTTATATATATGTAACGACCCGCCACTCATTCCACAGAATGACGCGTCATTAATAAGAAAGAAAGGGGTAGAAAATAGAAAAGAAGAGAAGAAAGAAAGAAACAACAACAACGATCTCACAGCGGAACGAATAAATTATATTAATAACATAAACTATTACAAAGTATACAACACTTATCAGAGTTTACACAACTATACAACACATACTAGACAGTTATAAACATCTGTCTAGATATTACAACTCAGATACAATACAAGACTCTAACACAGATATCAACACAGCGGAATACTATATCTACGAACGCCGAAGCCTCCTGCTCCATTGCTCCTCCACAATTCGTCAAAGCTAAACCTGAATCCCTTGGCTACTCGTAAAAAATTTGAGTACCCAAGAGTTTATAAAACAGAAATAAACAACTTGGGTCAGACATGGGTCTGGTGTGAGTAACAGGTTAAACTTGTTTAACTTTGAAAACCATTTGGAAAGAAAAGGTATCTCGTAAGACTTCCCGCACATAAACACGGAAAAGTTTTTACCTTACGATAACCAAAACATTTGATAGGAAATTCGATTGTATTATAATAGGGTCTAGGGTTTTCAAATAAATATGAAATAACCGAAATTGTTACATTATTAAATTCCAGTATACATAAGTATACAATCAAGTCCGTTATCACTTATTGGAATTTGGATTTCCATACAATGGCAGAGCTACCGGGGTACCGCTCATCACAGTACGGGGCCTAGATCACCGTACCGAGGATCACTCCCAATCCCCTGCAACACAAAGCCGGAACCATCCCTTACTGGATAATTCCGAATAAAATCACCCCACAGATGGCCGTCGCCAACTGCACCACTAAGCCGAAATAAAAGAAGGAACTCTCTAGACAGGGATGACTTTACTCTCAGTGGGTGCTACCCACGAAGCCTTGCTGCACCTCCCCTGTTTTAGCCATTCCCGGTTGATGAGGCTTGAGGTCACGATTACCTTTAATCAGAACACATCACTTAGAATGCTCATCGTCCACCTGACGATGTTCTGAAAGCATTCAATCCATACAAGTTCGTTCCGGGTTCGAACGAAACCGAAGGCATTATCTCGTTACACTCGTGTTGGAATCACCCTCAGAGTTAACGACAATAACCCTTGCACTCTGAATCTTCATCTTCACTTGAGATTCACGACCTATCGTTAATTTGGATCGATGTGGTATTCGGGTCTCCAGACCTGGAATTCCGGTATACGGAAACCCGATCCCGGTCTCATCGAAATCCAAAACGTATCTTTTAAGGCCAAGTTGTTTTAAGGTTAAAACAATTCATTTCAGTTATCTATACTACACGGATAGATAATTCACAACAGATAATCTACATTATCATAACAGATAATTCATATTATCATTATAATTCAACCAAACATCCATATTATATATCAATCATATCTCATCAGAGATATCAAACAATGAAATACATTCAATCTCATTCATCCATCCTTAAGCAATGATTTATATCATCTCTAATTAATTTAAAGTGAATTAAATTAATTACCTCATTTTATAAATCCTTCTTACTTAATCATTAATTAAACCAATTAATTAATCATTACTCTAAGTATCTATCTTAATTAATCATTCCTGATTAATTACCCTTTTATTACTTTAAGTAATTAATACTTAATTAATCTCACAAATTAATTATCTTAAACCATTTCAGTAATTAATCCTTAATTACTTCATCTATTAATTAACTATACTTAATTACATTAATCCTCAATTAATTAAAATTAATTAATTACTTTAATCACTTATTATTTATTAATTAATCTTAATTAATCAATTCTTAATTACATCATTAATTATATTAATTAATGATCCTTAATTACTCTTAATTAAATTAATTACATCTAATAATTAATTAGTCACATTTATTAATCACCTTTGATTAATCTCATCTAGTAATTAACTACCCTTAATTACTCTTCCATAAATTAATTACTCATTAATTAATTATCTTTTAATTAATCCCTTGATTAATTATTTAAAGTAATTAACTCAAATTACTTTCATTATATCATCCTTAGTTAATTACATCCACTAATTAACTTTAAATTACTTTCCTAAGTAATTTCACTTTCACTAATTACATTTAAGTAATTATATTTATCACATCTCTAAATGATATCTTAAATTAATTTAATTAATTAATTTAACTTAATCAAATTTATTTAATTAATCACCTTAAGTAATTAATTACCTTAATTACTTTCATTAAGTAATTATACTTAACCAATTCATAAAAGATTATCATTAGTTAATTAATCTACTTGATTATCAAAATTAATCCCATTTATTTAATAATTCCTAATTAATGATCCCTCAATAATTAACCATTTTTAATTACTTTTTTAAGTAATAAATCTTTAATCAACTATCAATTTATTACAAATAAATAAATTCTTAATCACCATTAGATTAACTTCTAATTACTAAATTAATTTCTTAAATTAATTTCTAATCACTTGATTAATTAATTTCCAATCATCTATTAATAACTCATACTTATTTAACAAATGATTCTAAGTCTCAAATTAATTAACACCTAATTAATTTACTTATAATCCTAATTATTTAATTAATTAACACTAAACCATTAATTAATCAAATTATTAAATTATTCTTTAATTATCTTATTAATTTAATGACTCCTATATCATTAAACCTTTATTAATCTCTAAATTAAATTATTATCCTTTAACCACTTTAATTATTATTAACAAAAGACTTTTAAAACAGTTTACTTTTAAAATATGCAATCTCCCAACTGACCCGAGCCAAACAACAAACTACCCGAGAAAAAGTTGCAAACCCCCGAGTATCCCTTCGAGTTTTTCTTCGTTCTTATATTTAAAACTTTGTTAAGTTCAAATTTTAAAACTGTTAATCCACGCGAGTCTCCCCTGTACGAACCCGAGCCCAGTCCCCAATTTCTCGAGTACGACTTCGAGTCAAACCCATCACCTACTCGAGTACGCCTTGCTTCTTTCCCAAAGCTCAGATAAACTACAGATACACATGTGCTCGTGCACGTACACAATCGCTCCGACCACCATAGATCGTTGCCGCGACTCTCGACAAGTCAACGACATCCACGCCGACCCTCACGTCCACTCAGATCAGAAGAAACGCCTTCGAATTGAAAATAAGCTTCTCGATCAAACTGGAGCAAAACCAGACCAGATAAAATCATCTCCAGTCACCAACTCCGACCACCGGGACCGCTGCAACTCTGGCCACACCCTGCCGACCATCCACGTCATCATTTCCTTGAGTATCAAGCAACTCGATCCACCATAGATGACACGGTCATCCCAATTCCAAACACAACCTAATTTAGGGTTTAAAACTTCTCTCAACCACCGTTGACGCCACCGTGATCATTCGACGCTTCTACCATTTTTGCCAAACACCCAGATCACTTAGCTAGCTCCAGCAGGAACCGCGACCTTCCCGGTCACTTAGATCATCATAATTTGCTCAGAAACCCAAGTTCAGACATTTCCCAAATACGCATTCATTTCAACACTAAAAGTTATGATTTTTGTTTTAAAAATCCTATATTTCAAAGATGATTCAAGATATGTACTTGGATCAATATAATTTAACATTTGATTTTATCATATATTAAAAGATTTCTACTGTAATTTCCAACTTTAGCAAATTTAAATCTTAATATACTTGAATCTATTTTTAAATCCTATATCATGTTTAAACTAAACTATTTGGTTTAAATTTCAAAGTCTAACAGAGAACACAAGCAAAGATTTTGAATTTTGATTCATTTTAAAATCTCTGTAATCAAAAGAAAACAGAGAGGCACAGACATCAGACATGCATATTCAAACACATCCATATACACATATTTTATACTTCTATATACACATACAAGGCATCATCATCACAGCAATTTCTCAAGCAACAATCATTAATCTACTTAAGTTTTAAATTAAATGTTTACTCACACTATAAACATTCACATCACAACACAATTATCATATAATTAAACATGCAAATATAATTATACTTAAGTTATTTTAAGTAAGTAGGTTACTCACAAACAAAACATATAACAGAAACAAGCAGGCAACCAGAATCTTATATTAAAGTTTTAGAAATATTGTTACTCACCTTAATTTAGACAGAGGCAGTTTTAGCTTTGAAAACTTGAAACAGTTTTGAACTTAAATCTTGAATTGCTGGTCTTTCTTATTGGATTTAGAGCTGCATGCAGACTATAACTTGCTTGTTGATAGATGTTGCTTAGATCAGGTTTCCTAGCTTCCAGATTTTGAAAAGATATTGCATTTGAACTTTAAATTTGAAAGCTGCTTCCAGATTTGAAGAGAAACAGGCTTTTGTTTCCAGGTTTTTAAAGAATGCAGTCTTGATTTTGATTGAAGAAAAATGCAGGCTTTCAGATTTGTAAAGAAAAACAGGTCTGATTTATGACTTCCAGATTTGAATGCAGACTTATGGTTAACTTTTCTTTTGAAAATGAATTATAGGTTGAAGAATTTAGTTCAGGCTCTTGAATTGATTTCTGGTTTGAGGAGGAACTGATCTCAGATTTTATATTAGAGAAAGAAGTTTGGGTTTCTCTTGGTTTTTAAAAAGAATCGAAAGAAATGAAGTGAAGGAATTGTATATGTTTATATAAGTTAATATGTAGTTTATTAAAAATAAAAATAAAAGAAAACTAAAATTTAAAAACTTGCCATGTGTCATTTAGAGTTGTTAATAAATTTACACTTGTTATGTAGGTGTCTTTATATATAGATTTACACATGTCATTTAAGTAACACTTATTCATTTTAAATGTAAATAAAGCCTTTTCTTAATATTTATTAAATACAATTACTTATCTATTTATATATATTACTTATAAAGAAACAAAACTAATTATTATAAATAAAAGTTTACATATACTTTGAGATCCAAACTATTTGAATATTACCTCTTTTTGAATTCAAAAATTAAATCTAAATCCAAATTCAAATTATATTTAAAATCCAATTTAAAGTCAATTTAAAAGAACATATTCAAATTCTTTAAAATCTTATTTTACATAAAAATCTATTTTATAAAAACAATATACTATTAATATTGTTTGGAAATAACTCATTTATCAATTTTAAATAATTTATAAAGAGATTATAAATTACTACTATTATTAAATGAATTAACATATCATATGTAAATTGTATTTTAAACTTTATATATATATATATTCAAATCATATTTAAAAGCTATATTCAAAAATAAAATAAAACAATCTTTTTGCTAATTAATTTAAATTTAAACTTAAGCTAAAATCAATTTAAATCAATTAACAGTTACCTTGAGTATTTTAAAACTATATTGTTATTTATTTAAATAGCTTTTAAAAGCTTATATTGATTAATCCTAATTTCCAATTTATCAATATATATATTAGAATTTAAAAACAAGATCTTATTTATTTTAAATTTTAAATCCAAGCTTATCTATTTACAATATATACAATTAAATATATATATTGTAAATAGAAATCATTTTATTAGAAAAAAAATCACTAATTAAATATTTATTTAATTAGATTATTAATTCAATTCAAATTTTATTATCAAAAATTATCAATCAATTTAATTATTTAAACAGATTATTAAATTGATATTGCCCCAAATTTCCGGGATATTACATTCCTCCCCCCTTAAAATAATTTCGTCCCCGAAATTTAAAACAAAGGTAATTTAATAATCTATTTAAATCACAACCATATATTATCATCCATATGCTAACAACCATAGCAAACAATTCATCCAATTAAACAATTCTAATTATCCAGACAAAATTCTAGATAGAATTTCCTCGAGTTTTCCCCAAGTATATATATATCGGGATACTCGCTCTATAGAATCCAACAAACAATACTACTAAGCTATAGAGCTTCTACTCTTCTAGATCTACAGAACTAAACAAGATATCAGACTACAGACGAGTCTGACTTAACAACCAAATCTTCCAGAACTGCTGGTTCCAAAACCAGAGATAGATCAAACACGTACTCCCTCAGAGATACGTAAAACACAATGAATTCCAGTTATCCAAACTGACAATTCAATCCAGTAGATCAAAGCACTTATCCAAATTAGATCACAGAAAAGATCCAAAACAATTCGGAGCTGACTTTCCAGACTTACCAAATCTTATTGCTCCCTTTAACCAGAGAAAAACTTCACAACCACGAAGTCTCCAATTTCGAATTTCAAATTCTATCGTCTCTTATCCACAAAATCCTTCAGACGATCCTGAGCTGTCTACAGATCTTTCTTGATCAGCTCAACCTTCACTGATGCTTCTAGCAACAACTGGACCAGAAATAACCCAACAAAAATGATCCTCTCAAGATCTACCAATAATCCAAAACACAACTCTACTTCACCATATCAGTAGACTGAACTAACTTCTCCTATCTGGAAAAGATAAACAGGAGCACTCGCCAAACTGCTTCTGCTGCACCACTCTGATATAAGGTAGAATGAAAATGCTGATGAAGATCTCAAACACAGACTGGACAACACATCCCAGAAAATATCGGATAATTCAAAAGAATACTCAAACTATCGCAAGTCACTTTTGCGATCCACCCAGCCAAATAAAACTGTTCTCTCTTTACCAATCAGAACAGTTCACACTTGACTATCCAATCCATCGAAGAAATGGATTCTCTCTGCTGCTTCTGAACTTCACCTTCAGAAAAACTTCTGCCGA
This sequence comes from Allium fistulosum, assembly GCA_030737815.1. Classification (NCBI taxonomy): domain Eukaryota; kingdom Viridiplantae; phylum Streptophyta; class Magnoliopsida; order Asparagales; family Amaryllidaceae; genus Allium; species Allium fistulosum. The sequence goes on along the minus strand of CM060906.1, from coordinate 269,807,621 downwards.
AAACAGAACACTCCGAGCTGCACTACTGCCACAGATGCCACAGACTTCTCAATCCAAAGTTCTTCGAGAAATTCGGACTTCAAACAGAACAAAAACATCTTGCTGAACTCAGCCTCGACACCGAAGCAGACACACTTCATTAACTTGTTCCAAAGAAAACATCTTCGGGAACATCCATAGTCACTGCATCTCATCACGCAGCTACTTCTTCCAGAAGTATCAAGATACCATCACTCGCTTCTGTCCAACCGACAGCTCCAACTTTACTCATCCAAACTACAAAGATAAACTCCGAACCATAACAGTTTCCTTCGGAGATCGATGAAATTCTTTACCACAGTAAAGTTTACTCGAGACGGTATTAGGTTTACAGTCTCGACAAATATACTTCCAACCTCAACACTCAGACTCCTAATCTTAGATGATAAATTATTATCATCTCAACCAATCATTATAAATACCATATACTTTTAAAATGATACTTTTTATATATAAAAATATATCTGGGTAAAATTATTTCACCTTCCCTTTTTAAAACAATATTGTGTCCGTTGGCCTGGTCCAAGTGTTTAGAGATCCCTATCAATAACGGTAGCTACTCGTATTGACCAGAATCCATATACCACTTAACCGATCAATTAACACAATATAAAATCATTTTATATAACTAACAAATACGCGCTCTCGTATATATATATATATACACTCAGACTAAAATAGGTGGCTACAGATCCTATCTCTAATGAACAATCCTTCCGAACCTAGGTATTCACTCAACCTAGTGTTCTGATATTCACTTAACCAAAAGCTTAGGCATTCGCTCAACCTATGCTCTGATACCACTGTAACGACCCGCCACTCATTCCACAGAATGACGCGTCATTAATAAGAAAGAAAGGGGTAGAAAATAGAAAAGAAGAGAAGAAAGAAAGAAACAACAACAACGATCTCACAGCGGAACGAATAAATTATATTAATAACATAAACTATTACAAAGTATACAACACTTATCAGAGTTTACACAACTATACAACACATACTAGACAGTTATAAACATCTGTCTAGATATTACAACTCAGATACAATACAAGACTCTAACACAGATATCAACACAGCGGAATACTATATCTACGAACGCCGAAGCCTCCTGCTCCATTGCTCCTCCACAATTCGTCAAAGCTAAACCTGAATCCCTTGGCTACTCGTAAAAAATTTGAGTACCCAAGAGTTTATAAAACAGAAATAAACAACTTGGGTCAGACATGGGTCTGGTGTGAGTAACAGGTTAAACTTGTTTAACTTTGAAAACCATTTGGAAAGAAAAGGTATCTCGTAAGACTTCCCGCACATAAACACGGAAAAGTTTTTACCTTACGATAACCAAAACATTTGATAGGAAATTCGATTGTATTATAATAGGGTCTAGGGTTTTCAAATAAATATGAAATAACCGAAATTGTTACATTATTAAATTCCAGTATACATAAGTATACAATCAAGTCCGTTATCACTTATTGGAATTTGGATTTCCATACAATGGCAGAGCTACCGGGGTACCGCTCATCACAGTACGGGGCCTAGATCACCGTACCGAGGATCACTCCCAATCCCCTGCAACACAAAGCCGGAACCATCCCTTACTGGATAATTCCGAATAAAATCACCCCACAGATGGCCGTCGCCAACTGCACCACTAAGCCGAAATAAAAGAAGGAACTCTCTAGACAGGGATGACTTTACTCTCAGTGGGTGCTACCCACGAAGCCTTGCTGCACCTCCCCTGTTTTAGCCATTCCCGGTTGATGAGGCTTGAGGTCACGATTACCTTTAATCAGAACACATCACTTAGAATGCTCATCGTCCACCTGACGATGTTCTGAAAGCATTCAATCCATACAAGTTCGTTCCGGGTTCGAACGAAACCGAAGGCATTATCTCGTTACACTCGTGTTGGAATCACCCTCAGAGTTAACGACAATAACCCTTGCACTCTGAATCTTCATCTTCACTTGAGATTCACGACCTATCGTTAATTTGGATCGATGTGGTATTCGGGTCTCCAGACCTGGAATTCCGGTATACGGAAACCCGATCCCGGTCTCATCGAAATCCAAAACGTATCTTTTAAGGCCAAGTTGTTTTAAGGTTAAAACAATTCATTTCAGTTATCTATACTACACGGATAGATAATTCACAACAGATAATCTACATTATCATAACAGATAATTCATATTATCATTATAATTCAACCAAACATCCATATTATATATCAATCATATCTCATCAGAGATATCAAACAATGAAATACATTCAATCTCATTCATCCATCCTTAAGCAATGATTTATATCATCTCTAATTAATTTAAAGTGAATTAAATTAATTACCTCATTTTATAAATCCTTCTTACTTAATCATTAATTAAACCAATTAATTAATCATTACTCTAAGTATCTATCTTAATTAATCATTCCTGATTAATTACCCTTTTATTACTTTAAGTAATTAATACTTAATTAATCTCACAAATTAATTATCTTAAACCATTTCAGTAATTAATCCTTAATTACTTCATCTATTAATTAACTATACTTAATTACATTAATCCTCAATTAATTAAAATTAATTAATTACTTTAATCACTTATTATTTATTAATTAATCTTAATTAATCAATTCTTAATTACATCATTAATTATATTAATTAATGATCCTTAATTACTCTTAATTAAATTAATTACATCTAATAATTAATTAGTCACATTTATTAATCACCTTTGATTAATCTCATCTAGTAATTAACTACCCTTAATTACTCTTCCATAAATTAATTACTCATTAATTAATTATCTTTTAATTAATCCCTTGATTAATTATTTAAAGTAATTAACTCAAATTACTTTCATTATATCATCCTTAGTTAATTACATCCACTAATTAACTTTAAATTACTTTCCTAAGTAATTTCACTTTCACTAATTACATTTAAGTAATTATATTTATCACATCTCTAAATGATATCTTAAATTAATTTAATTAATTAATTTAACTTAATCAAATTTATTTAATTAATCACCTTAAGTAATTAATTACCTTAATTACTTTCATTAAGTAATTATACTTAACCAATTCATAAAAGATTATCATTAGTTAATTAATCTACTTGATTATCAAAATTAATCCCATTTATTTAATAATTCCTAATTAATGATCCCTCAATAATTAACCATTTTTAATTACTTTTTTAAGTAATAAATCTTTAATCAACTATCAATTTATTACAAATAAATAAATTCTTAATCACCATTAGATTAACTTCTAATTACTAAATTAATTTCTTAAATTAATTTCTAATCACTTGATTAATTAATTTCCAATCATCTATTAATAACTCATACTTATTTAACAAATGATTCTAAGTCTCAAATTAATTAACACCTAATTAATTTACTTATAATCCTAATTATTTAATTAATTAACACTAAACCATTAATTAATCAAATTATTAAATTATTCTTTAATTATCTTATTAATTTAATGACTCCTATATCATTAAACCTTTATTAATCTCTAAATTAAATTATTATCCTTTAACCACTTTAATTATTATTAACAAAAGACTTTTAAAACAGTTTACTTTTAAAATATGCAATCTCCCAACTGACCCGAGCCAAACAACAAACTACCCGAGAAAAAGTTGCAAACCCCCGAGTATCCCTTCGAGTTTTTCTTCGTTCTTATATTTAAAACTTTGTTAAGTTCAAATTTTAAAACTGTTAATCCACGCGAGTCTCCCCTGTACGAACCCGAGCCCAGTCCCCAATTTCTCGAGTACGACTTCGAGTCAAACCCATCACCTACTCGAGTACGCCTTGCTTCTTTCCCAAAGCTCAGATAAACTACAGATACACATGTGCTCGTGCACGTACACAATCGCTCCGACCACCATAGATCGTTGCCGCGACTCTCGACAAGTCAACGACATCCACGCCGACCCTCACGTCCACTCAGATCAGAAGAAACGCCTTCGAATTGAAAATAAGCTTCTCGATCAAACTGGAGCAAAACCAGACCAGATAAAATCATCTCCAGTCACCAACTCCGACCACCGGGACCGCTGCAACTCTGGCCACACCCTGCCGACCATCCACGTCATCATTTCCTTGAGTATCAAGCAACTCGATCCACCATAGATGACACGGTCATCCCAATTCCAAACACAACCTAATTTAGGGTTTAAAACTTCTCTCAACCACCGTTGACGCCACCGTGATCATTCGACGCTTCTACCATTTTTGCCAAACACCCAGATCACTTAGCTAGCTCCAGCAGGAACCGCGACCTTCCCGGTCACTTAGATCATCATAATTTGCTCAGAAACCCAAGTTCAGACATTTCCCAAATACGCATTCATTTCAACACTAAAAGTTATGATTTTTGTTTTAAAAATCCTATATTTCAAAGATGATTCAAGATATGTACTTGGATCAATATAATTTAACATTTGATTTTATCATATATTAAAAGATTTCTACTGTAATTTCCAACTTTAGCAAATTTAAATCTTAATATACTTGAATCTATTTTTAAATCCTATATCATGTTTAAACTAAACTATTTGGTTTAAATTTCAAAGTCTAACAGAGAACACAAGCAAAGATTTTGAATTTTGATTCATTTTAAAATCTCTGTAATCAAAAGAAAACAGAGAGGCACAGACATCAGACATGCATATTCAAACACATCCATATACACATATTTTATACTTCTATATACACATACAAGGCATCATCATCACAGCAATTTCTCAAGCAACAATCATTAATCTACTTAAGTTTTAAATTAAATGTTTACTCACACTATAAACATTCACATCACAACACAATTATCATATAATTAAACATGCAAATATAATTATACTTAAGTTATTTTAAGTAAGTAGGTTACTCACAAACAAAACATATAACAGAAACAAGCAGGCAACCAGAATCTTATATTAAAGTTTTAGAAATATTGTTACTCACCTTAATTTAGACAGAGGCAGTTTTAGCTTTGAAAACTTGAAACAGATTTGAACTTAAATCTTGAATTGCTGGTCTTTCTTATTGGATTTAGAGCTGCATGCAGACTATAACTTGCTTGTTGATAGATGTTGCTTAGATCAGGTTTCCTAGCTTCCAGATTTTGAAAAGATATTGCATTTGAACTTTAAATTTGAAAGCTGCTTCCAGATTTGAAGAGAAACAGGCTTTTGTTTCCAGGTTTTTAAAGAATGCAGTCTTGATTTTGATTGAAGAAAAATGCAGGCTTTCAGATTTGTAAAGAAAAACAGGTCTGATTTATGACTTCCAGATTTGAATGCAGACTTATGGTTAACTTTTCTTTTGAAAATGAATTATAGGTTGAAGAATTTAGTTCAGGCTCTTGAATTGATTTCTGGTTTGAGGAGGAACTGATCTCAGATTTTATATTAGAGAAAGAAGTTTGGGTTTCTCTTGGTTTTTAAAAAGAATCGAAAGAAATGAAGTGAAGGAATTGTATATGTTTATATAAGTTAATATGTAGTTTATTAAAAATAAAAATAAAAGAAAACTAAAATTTAAAAACTTGCCATGTGTCATTTAGAGTTGTTAATAAATTTACACTTGTTATGTAGGTGTCTTTATATATAGATTTACACATGTCATTTAAGTAACACTTATTCATTTTAAATGTAAATAAAGCCTTTTCTTAATATTTATTAAATACAATTACTTATCTATTTATATATATTACTTATAAAGAAACAAAACTAATTATTATAAATAAAAGTTTACATATACTTTGAGATCCAAACTATTTGAATATTACCTCTTTTTGAATTCAAAAATTAAATCTAAATCCAAATTCAAATTATATTTAAAATCCAATTTAAAGTCAATTTAAAAGAACATATTCAAATTCTTTAAAATCTTATTTTACATAAAAATCTATTTTATAAAAACAATATACTATTAATATTGTTTGGAAATAACTCATTTATCAATTTTAAATAATTTATAAAGAGATTATAAATTACTACTATTATTAAATGAATTAACATATCATATGTAAATTGTATTTTAAACTTTATATATATATATATTCAAATCATATTTAAAAGCTATATTCAAAAATAAAATAAAACAATCTTTTTGCTAATTAATTTAAATTTAAACTTAAGCTAAAATCAATTTAAATCAATTAACAGTTACCTTGAGTATTTTAAAACTATATTGTTATTTATTTAAATAGCTTTTAAAAGCTTATATTGATTAATCCTAATTTCCAATTTATCAATATATATATTAGAATTTAAAAACAAGATCTTATTTATTTTAAATTTTAAATCCAAGCTTATCTATTTACAATATATACAATTAAATATATATATTGTAAATAGAAATCATTTTATTAGAAAAAAAATCACTAATTAAATATTTATTTAATTAGATTATTAATTCAATTCAAATTTTATTATCAAAAATTATCAATCAATTTAATTATTTAAACAGATTATTAAATTGATATTGCCCCAAATTTCCGGGATATTACAATATACCCCTAATCTTTCATGTTTTTCATTTTACAATCCTCGTCTGCACTTTAAAATATCCTAAGAGCTTGAATATACACCCATGGGTTCCTTTCATAGATTTTAAAATAAGAAAAAATCACTTCTTTTTGCTAAAATCTCTTCTTCAGTTCACAAAAACACTTCTACAAGCTCTACAACACCTCCTCTTCCAAGTTGCAAGTCCACAATTCCCAAAACCATGATGGCTGAGCCCAAACTTCCCATGGTCGATCCCAAGCTCCACTTGGCCGAGCCCAATCTTGGTGCTCAGCCACTCAACGACTCAAATTTTACAAGTAGGACAAAGTTCTAGCTTATATCCAAGCTTTAACAAAAGTTCACCTTAAATTAGTAAGCTACGGTGAGTAAAACACTTGTTTTGGAAAAGAAAATAACTTGATTTTGATGAACTGTATGTTGTGAAAATATAGTGGTTGTTATGTTGAAATATCATGTTGTTTTGATGGCATATGAACATAAGTTTGTGGTTAAGCTTGGAATTGTGATTTAGTTGTTACACAATATGTTTGGATATGGATATGTGAACGGCTGATCATGATATGATGGTAGTGTGTTCGTGAAACAAAACCAAGTGTACGTGATGGAATTTGTGAAGTTAGCACCTTTAAATGTCGCAAAGGACTTAAGATCCGATTTGAAAATAAAAGCTTGTTTTCTAGTTTTTGGATTTAGTAAATGTTTTACAAGCTATTACCTTTTGTTTAAGTTTCAAAACTCTCCCATTTGTGTTTTCAAATACGTTGTAGCTACAGTTGATGTGAGGTTTTCACCTAGAAATCAATTTTAGCGAACTGAGCTCATAGCGATAGTCGCTATGGATGTAGTTCGGAAAATTTCGTGATTTCAAGTTTTAAAGTGTTTTCTTTTGGATTGTTTTTGAAAACTCATTTCAGACTAATTAAGTAAGTCAAAGGTTTAAGTTTTAATTATTTAATAGTTTATTTATTTAATTTATTAGTTAAGGTAATTGTTTTTTTTAATTAACTAAGTAATTAGGTTAAGTAATTAGAGTTTCAGAAATTATTAACAAATTAATTATTTTTAATTAGAGAATTTTTAAATAGTGATTAATTAAGATAAAAGAAAATTAATTTTTATTTAATAAAGTTAATTTATTTTAATTAATTATTTAATTAGAGTTAATTGTCTAATTAATTATTATTTAATTAAAGGTTAATTAGCCACTTAATTAGGGTTTAATTTCTTAAATGAATGTTATTTAATTAAAGTTTAATTATAAATAATTTTTAATTAATTAAAGTTCAAAGTATGATTTTTTATTTAATTAAGATTAATTAAGTTTTAAACTTATGATTTAGTTAAGGCTTATTTATTATAAAGTTTCCTTCAAAACTCTATTAGTTATTTATTTTTAACCAACTATCTTGTCTAAGAAAATTATTTTAAAACAAAAGCATCTCTTGCCCATGCTATTAAGTAGCCAAATGAATTAATATGGTAGTAATAAAACATTGGCATGTTTGATTGAAAGTAAGTTGACTTGTACTTATCACAAATACCGCGATTCAGGAACGTGATGATACAAGGGGGTTAAGTCGACTTGTATTATGTCATTACAATTAGACTCTAGTTTGGCTAGTTGTTTCAGTTGATAACATAGTGCAACTATGAAATGGATCCTCAGTTGATTATCTAAGTTTTGCAAATTGGCATTTTTATTTCTTTTGAATAACAAATCGAATCAAATAAGTGAAAATTGTGCTTGGATTTCAATTGCTTGCTCTCTTTATTTTGAAAAGTATTAACATTATTATTATTTACAGACCTAACTCAGATAAACCGAGACTAGATATACCGATCATACACTGCCTTTCGAGCTTACGTTAGAAGGGTATAGAGCGTGGCGAGTGTACACACTTACGTGTGAACACATAACCCTAGGTGGTTAATTTTATTAAAAACATTTTTTTTATGTTTTATATTTTTTTCTTTTTTTCAAGAGAGATTTTTGCAAAATCATCTTGGCACTACTTAACCTAGAAGATCATAAATGTTATCACTTGTACTTTAAATCAACCACTCTTTTAAACAAAGATTTCAATTAGGATACACTTCATAATTATTACTCATAAATCTTCCTATATACTAGTTAAACCATCGTTACTGGTAATCAAACTTTATTTTTATTTTTGTTGAGACAAATAAATTTTCAAAAATTTCAATTTAATAACCAATAATCTATACTTATTCTATAGTGTTTCTTCAAAAGTAAATTAAAATGTTAAAAGCAAAAGCAAAATTATTTTGTTTTTTTTCCATGTTTTGAGTTTTGGAAAGGGAATGCACAAATAAATCATAAAAATAAAAAATGAAGATGAGACTCCCCCCTACAGTTAATTTTAACTGTGTCCCCACAGTCAACCCAAGTGAAAGGAGAAAAATAAAAATATGACCTATATTTACATGAAAATAAAACGTTTATTATTTACACGACATCGGAAAATATACCGTTAAAGAGTAAATGAAACGGTCTTCCAATGACCAATTCATTTATCTCATCAAATATGAGAGGCATAGCTTAAGCACAGAAAACCAAACCATAAAAGATTTCAAGATTGAATGTTGATTTGGAAAAACGAATGTCATTTTATTAAATATCGTATGAGTTGTTTTATTTTCAATGATTTTCGAGGTAGATAGAACAATTGGTTGAAGTTCAAGTTTATTTTCACCAAATTTAAATTCAAACCTATCATTGACAAATTCTTCAAAATTATTGATTTTAAATCAAAATGGTGATTTAATATACCCTTTCAGAATTCAACAACTCATCTTCGAAAAGTGCAAAAAATTGGTGTTCGCTAGATTCATCTTCCTTTGTTGAATTATTCACAACTTCATTGTTTGTATCATGTTCAAAATCTAAAGTTGTTGTATTCAAATTTTCAAAATCAGAAAAAGGAAGATCGAATTTTAAATTTGGTTGCACACTCTCAAAAGAATTGAAATCCAACTCAATCACCGCATTTTTAGCAACTTCATTAAGATTGTCATTTTTAATTTTAAAAGCTGTTATTTGTAAATCATCAATTTTGGTAAAAGGTGGATTATTATTTGACTCGTCACACGTTGGGGTTTGATTTTGTTTCTCACGTTGTTTTTTGTAGGTTTCAAACAACAATTCCGTGTGATTTTTGTGAATTTCTTCTGTTTCTTAACAAATTCAAATTTATATTAATTTGAGAATTTTAAATTTGAACTTGTTAAGAAGGAAAATTGTTAATTGCACCACAGTCGAGATTACTCCCATTTCCCAAAATCATTTAAATAGTGATTCACATTTCCATTTTGATTTTGAAATTTATTTTGGAATTCGAAATTGAATTGGCATAGGTTATAATCAAAATTATTTGAATTTTGAAGTGAATTCATATTTTGAAATCCTTGACTTGAGTATTGCACAGATTACTCAAATTATTTATCATTTGATTTCGTTGTTCAAGTAAAGACCAAATCGTTTCAATACTTTTTTCAAGAGTTGAGGGTTGGTCATCATTTTGAAAACTTTGTGGTGCAAGATTCGAATTGTTTGTACAATAGTTGTTAATAAAATATCCATAAGAGTTTGATGTGAAACTATATGGATTATATTGATTTTCACAACTATTGTAAAATTCTTGTGAGTAGGGAAATTCAAGCTTTTTTTAAGTTTTTTCTGAAAAGATTATATTATTATTATTTTTTTAATAATTTTTTTCTAAACTAAAATGATTTTTTTATAAAGGGAAAGATTTAAAAACTAATTTAAGTAATGTGTACAATTTTTTTAGTTTTGGATTTTATTGTTTTTTTAAATATGCATGAACTAATGCAACTAAATAAATGCAAAGGACTTAATTACAATTTTTCTGTCTTTAGTGGCTCCTAACCCAAAATTGTACAATCACACTTTGTCTTAATCCAACAAAATAGTTCTTAGCAAGGTAACGGGTAGGATTTAAGTACCTTCAAGGAAACAATCACTATAATATTTACGAATCACCATAATATTTATATATGATTATTGCTCTGCCGTAGCCTAGGCACCAAGAAAATAAATTGTTCAAAGAAGACAACTTGTCAAGATACAATTAAGCCCTATGTGAGCTCGTGACTCCCTTAAGTCTGATGTCTAACCGTTATTATTAGCAAATTCTAAGATGATATGCAATTTGTGGGTCAAGGAAGGGGTGATGAAATCCCCCACCTTATGTGGTTTTGGGTGTTGCCCTTAGAAATGAAAATAAGATGAATTGAATGAAAAACTGAAATTAAACATGAATTAACGATGCAACTACGAATAAAATTTGTTTTTTGTTTTTGAAATTTTTTAAAATGCAAGCAACCAATAATGCAATGAAAATAAAAACAAGTGATAAGAGCACGATACCACAGCATGCAAATTTATTAGCAAATTGTTTCAAAGCAGCAATTTTTTATATAAAGCAAGCAAGCAAAGAAATTTTAGCAGTAATTCCTCTCCTTATCTGCTTTTGCAACCTGAATTTTGAACAAGATAGATAATTTTTTTATTTTTTATATAAGGATGGAACAAAAAAACATAAGCAAATAATTTTATTCTTTTTAAGACAAAAACAATAGACAAAAGAAACTTAACAAAACAAAAGGAATAATGAAACTTAACAATGGAACAAATTCTTCTTAACAATGGAACAAATTCTTCTTTTTTTTATAAAAAAGTAGAAAGAAAGAACTTGTTTAAAAGAATAATTAAACTAAAGCTCGACTTGCCAATCCAAATTAAAGCAAAGAATTTTTTTAAAGGAAAACAAAACCCTAAATGAAAGAAAACAACAATTTAAAAGAAATAAACTAAAATAAACAAATCAAAAAAAAAATTCAGCCCAACATAATCCACAAGCCCAATACAACCTCTTTAAAAAAACCTACTCTCACTTTTCTCTTTTCAAATTGCGGAAATGAAATAATAATAAACTCGAATGAAATTTCTCTATTCAAATTGCGAATCGAAAATGAATTGCGAGTTCTATATGGAATTTTGAAGGCAGAAGCCTTTTGGGTATAAGATTGGTGGTTCGATGAAGGTATTTGTGTTGGAATTTGATTTTGGTCGCGGGCGATTTCAAAGGTAGGCTGTGAGTTTGGGGATGCTTCTAGTTGGTTCGAGTTAGAGGTAGGAGGATGTGCACAAAAGTGTAGTTGATGGAAAGAGATGATTGTGATGATGTATGTTGTGGGGAGTGGTTGGCTGCAATGAAGAACAGAGAGGGTGTTGATGTAGTGAAGTAAGGAGGTGGAGTTAGAAATGGCAGTTGATGGTGATAATTGTGTAAATGGTTTCAGTTTGAAGAGGTATGCACTGGTATGGTTGTGGATGTTGGAGTTATAGTGGTAGTTTGGTGAGGATGGTTGAAGTTAGCACTGATGCGTGGCGGCAGTTTGGCAAGATTATGAAGAGTTGGTTGGTTGCACAGGTTGATGTGTGCAAGTATATGGTTGGTTTGGAGAATGGAGTAATGAATAGAGTAGAGGAAGTAGTGAATGCTTTGGTTTACGACAGTTCAGTTAATAGTTGAGAATGGCAGAGGGTTGTGATGCGCTGTGCAATATTGCTATGGGCTATAAGTGGTTTGGGTTAGATGATGGAAAAAGAGTTGTTTGTAGGATGAAGGCAGGTTTGGGAAAGTTGAAATTGTGATTCTGAGTTGAGCTACAAGTTGTTGTAGGGTGAAATTTGGGCAGACGATGGAATGTTGGTGATTTCTTCTGTGCAGAGGATGTTTGTAATTGTATAGGTATAGTCACGTGAAATTAATGTATTTTTGGTAGGGGAAGTTGATGGTATGGTGTAGTTGAAAGTTGTACTATTGTATGATTGGCAAGTATGAGTGGTTATATGAATGGCAAGTCAATGGGAAGAGATGGTGGCAGTAGAAGGAGGTGATGATGTTGTGGTGATGACTGTGGTAAGGCAGTGGGAAGAGATGGTTAGTTGTACGGCTGTAGAAATGAACTGTGTGGTATGAAGGCGGAAGAGGTAGTGCTGAAGCATATGGACTGTGGAAGTTTTGATGTGTGTTGAAGGTGATGTGCAGTTTTGGCAGAAGTTGCGAGGATGTAGGATTGTATGTATGTACTGGTGTGAAGTATTGGGTTTGTATGGAGGATGGGCACTGATGTTTGTGGGTTGAAGGCAGTGGAGTGGTGATAGCTGTTGAATGATGGCCAGTGGTTGTTGAAGTAAGGGTGACAGGCGGAGGATGGATGGATGGATGGATGGTAGTATGTGGAGCTGAAGTAATGTGCATAGAGTTGCACAGAGTATGGTATTGGAGCAGTTTGTGGTCAGGAAGGAGGTGGTTTCAAGGAGGAATGGTGGTACGCTGTTGGTTGTAGACGGTGTAGTATTATGTCAGTGATGTGAAGTGGAAGATTGAAGTTGTTTGGTATATGGTAGTGGGGTTTGAATGCAGTTTGAAGGAGTGTTGCATGTTGTTTAGCAGGGTTCTTGCTGTTGATGGTCAGAGGGTGTTCGAGTAATGGGTTTGCAGTTTTAATAAGTAGAAGTTCTTTTAATGGAGGATGTGTGAAGTAGTATTGACGACTGTTAGAGAAGGGTTGTTCACTGTGATGTATGTGAACTGAAGTTATGATGATGGAACAAGGCAGTTGGGTTTTTTGGAAGGTGACACTGTTATATGGAAGATGAAGTATGATGTTTGTATTTGTTGTTTGTAACCGTGGCAAGTTGTGGTATTTGATGACTGATGGTTGGATAGGTAGAAGGTGGTGGATAAGTCAGAGGTTGGATGGAGTTGCTGTGGACGGTGAAGCAGAGGAGTGGTGGAATGTTTGGGCAGGGTGGTTTGGAGGGTAGTATTGATGAGATGACGGTGAAGTAGATTTTTTGTACAAGGAGGAGGTGGAGTGATAGTGTGTAGCAGTGGGGCATGTGCACAGTGCACAGAGAAGTGCATAATTGATGGAGGTTGAGGTAGTTTTGTAAAAAAAAAATGTAAATGTAATAAGCAATGTAAATGCAAATGTAAATAACAATTTTTTTTGTTTTGAAATGGTGTATGTTTTATTAAATAGAAATGCAAATAGAAAAACAATAAGAACACAAATCAAATGAAAGAAAAAATCACACAAACACACAACATATAATATTTTTTTAATATGCAATTCAACACACAACTTAGCACACAATAAAATCAAATAAAAATTAATTCGAAGTGTAAAACTAAAATAAAATCTATTTCCCTGCAACGACGTCAAAAACTTGTTCGATGATGAATTTTCTATCGGTTAGAAAATCGCCGAAAAATGTAATAAAATAAATGCAAGCGCACGGCGTACAATTTTAGTACGCGGCGAGTGCGGGTCGATCCGCAGGGAATTGAGTTAGTTATAAATTCTATTCAATCAAATTAGCCCAACGAGCTTAAAGATGTTTTAACTAAAATTGCTAAAAAATAACAAAATGAAAGTGAATAATAATATGAGAGTAGAGGGCAATTTAGAGGCAAATCCCTTCTCATGACCATATAAATCAACACAATGAAATTATGATCTCTTTTTTTGGTCATTTGTGAATTTAGTCGATGTATTTATCCTAAGTATGGTCTATTTGTGCTATTAATTAGCCTAACGTAAACCATCAAACTTTAACACATCATCCAAACCGCTTATCAACTCTCATGAAAATGATAATAAAATTAAAAATAAAATCTATTCTAACCATGACCTATTTACTATTGATTAGTAATATAGACCATCGAATTTTGATTCTAAAATCTACTTCATTATCAAAATCATAGGTAGATGAAGAGGTAATTTGTGTTTATGTTTGTTTAAGTATAACCTATTTGGAGTCAATAATATAGGCTATCAAATTCAAAGTTAAAAAACAAAATTTTACCACATCAAAAATTTCCATTAAGCACAAAAGGAGACCAAATGAAATCACCATCTTAACTTTGAGTGATTCATAGGAGCTTCATCATCCCTAACTTGAAGGCGCTTAGCTTCTCATATTTGAATTAATTATAATACAAAGTGATTTCATTATAAATATAAACAAAAGGAAAAAGGGAGCTAACTAAATTGCATGTAAATAAATTTAATCTACTCGCATGAAATAAAACTACACTAATTGCAAAAGTAAAGAACAATAATTAAAAGAGCATGAAATTAAATTGCATAAATAAAATTACATAAGAGTAAAAGGCTAAGAAGCCATTAAAGAGAGAAAGAGAGTTTATGTTTACATGGCTACAACTAAAACTAACTAAAGAGAAGATAAGAGCTCTCTACATGAAACATAAGGGGTATTTTTATATACCTAAAACACTAAATCATATTTTAGAGGACTACCCAAAATGCCCTTTAAGAAGTGTGACCTCCAAGATATAATTGGCATGGAATTAATCCCAACTAATATGCCTTTAAACCATCATGAACATGTGCATGTGCTTTTAATCTCCATTAGCTTTTAATTGTGGTCCATGGGTTAGTGCGTAGGTGGGCTCCTCCATGTTGCATGCATTCTTTTATTTCTATCTTTCATTTTCCTTCCATCCTTTGTGCATGCATACATACATGAAGTCTCTTTCATTTTCCATCCAAATTCCTATAAATAAAACTAAAATGTGCAAATAAATATTCTCAAAATTAATACATGCACAAAATTACCATTTTGCCCCAAAATGAAGATGAATGAATGATGATTTGAAGACATTTGGATTTTGGTAGAAACATGTAAAAATACCCAATTATGACATTTATTTAAATAAAAGCAGATTAAATATGAAAGTAAAAATATGCACTTTTACGTGCACATTAGGTACTCAAATTTTTATGAGTAGCCAAGTGATCCGAGTTTATTATGAAAGCATTTTGAAGGAGCTGGAGCAGGTGGCTTCACCATTAGCGAATTATTTTTTGTTCCGCTATGTTTATGTATGACCTATGTATTTTGTATGGGCAGGTAGTTTTAACTGACTAGTTGAAGGCTGTAATGTAATGACTCTGATGTATTATCATTATGATGACCATGTAATATGTTATCTAGCATATGTTGTTCTTATTCATGGTGAGATTCTGTGATTGTGTAGTCTCTTCTTATCTTTCCTTTTTTCTTCTACCCTTAGTGGCTCGTCTTTCTATGCAAGTAAGGCGGTCATTACAGTGTACCTCAGTGGATGGAATTTATAATTGAACTTGGTTGTTGGTTGTTATTATAAATACAAGAAAGAAAATTCAAACTTAAAATTTACCACGTCAATTAAGTGGAGTCCACTATGGATGTTGAGTTGTTAACTAGGCCCCGATTTCATGAGATATGGAAAAATATATTTTGGAAAATTTATATATGTACATATACTTTGAAAAAATATACATCTTTACAGAATGTTCTAGAAAGTTCTTAGAATTTGAAATTTTATTTTTAGGTCTAAAAAGTAATAAAAAAATATTGCTGAATTGAAGAGGAGAAATTTTTGAAATTTTGAAATGCCGCATGCACGACCTAGGGGAATAATTGATAAATTGATTAGTATAGATTTTTCTATGCAGCAGAATTTGTAGTAAAATAAAATATGGTTAGGAACAAGGGAGAAAGTTGTTATAGCTAGGAAATCAGTTTCTCCATATCTTGTTAGTAACAAAAAGTTGATTTTGAAATATACCGTGACTTAAAACTTTAAGGTAAGAACTAACTATGCAAAATGTACTTGAAGAGTTGGAAAAACAATTTGGGGCAAAAGAGAAGGTTCCAAGGTACAGTGGAAAAAAGGTATGTAAGAGAAGGATGAAATATGGAATTTTCCATCTAGACCCTTTTCAAGTATAAGAAAATAGGTTTAGAAAATAGGATTTTTCTAAATTTGAATGTTAGCAACGCTATGCTGGGATTTTGAATGATATGTATTGGATGCAAAGATGGTTGAACTATATTTCTATTCGTAGAAATGTGAGAAAATTTGAATGTAAAAGTAAGCATTTGTTTCCAAAAGTTGCATACATGTAGAGCTGCCAGTATACATAAGACGTTTGCATCATATTTTCAAAATTGTTTCAAATGAAAACATCCATGTAAGAGGTACCGATTTAGAACCACTCCTTATGCATATCATATATGTTGTGATATGCCATGCACTTGTACACGATTGGTTGCAAAAATCGGTTGACACTGATTGATTTGTTACTTAGAATGCTTATACGTTGCATTGTTCAGTCCTTGAGTAATTTTGGGGGAAAAATTCTTTTAAGAGGGAAGAATGTTACACCTCGCATTTTTACGTTAATAAATTAAAAAGAATTTAATAAATAAATAATAACGTTGAAAAGAATTTTTGCAAATGCCAGAATTTGGTTATAAAACTTGCACCATTAGGTTCATGGCAATTTTCTGATCTACTTTCATATAAAAAGTTTTAAGATCGTAGTTCAAATTAAAAAGTTATTAATGTTTGAACTTTTAGAATCAGAAATAATTGTATACGTAATTAAAATAATATATCTATTATTTAACATTAATGGAAATGAAATCCCACGAAATGTATATATAGTGCAAGTAAATTATCTTGGGTGAAGAAGTGGGAAACAAATTAACGCAATCAGCTAAGTAAGGAAGAAATTTAACAAAGTCAACACGTTGTCAAATTACCGTAGGAAACATATCATACATCAACCCAAAGTATACCTAGGTCGATCAGTAGCGGTCGACCTTGGGTATGAAGTGGTTGACCCATGATCTAATATTTGCAATAGTAATCGAAGGCATAAATGGTCTGAATTTAAAACGGTTTAATCGAATGGTGGACATTGATTTGAACCTCTATAAATATAAGTCTAGCCCATTACTTCTAACTCATAATTTTCTAATGGGCACGGAAGCTCTGCCATCTTCTCTTCTCATCCATAACTCTAAATTCATATAAATAGTTTAGTTTGCACGTATACACCACTATAGGATTGTAGAAGATGATAGAGGTAGAGAATAAGTTCAAATCAAGTCATTATAACCAAGGTAAACTATAAATCTGGATTTGAAATTATAATCAACCTAAATCTCTCCACTCCAATCCAAAATTCTAATAGATATGTATTATATGTTATATGTGAATCAAAATAGGAAGTCCAAATGGAAATACAAATAACATGGATTAGATCCGAAGATTTTGAAACGCTTGGAAAGGCGAGTGGGAAAATTACATGTTTTGTAATAAGGTTAGATTTGTATCTTTGTGATCTATTCCATTTATTCCTATATATAATCCATTTGGATATTTAATTATAAGTGTGTAATGATTAGATATAAATCTCGGTTTGGATAATTTATTGTATATGATAATGAATTAATTTAAATAACGGATTGGATAATGAATTATACGCGTAACGATTATTGAATAAATTGATTAATTATGGAATAGATTCAGTAAAATTGATTATGGTATAAATTTAATGAAATTTGATAACTTACCAACATATGTTGTACCAGTAACTTACAACAAATTTGATAATAATAAATTGGTAATTGAATGTGGAAAAAGAAAGTAAAATAAAGAAACATTATCAAGATTTTAGGAGTTTAAGTGATATTTTAATTCATTGGAATTAGGGATGTTGCAAGTAGATTTCTGTGTATTATCTAGTTTAAAATAAATAAAAGTGTGATGTTTAGAATGACAAGGAATAAACATAAAATAAAATAGATGTACAAAGTAAGGTTAATTATCATATTTTGTGCTGTCTATTTTAAGCAATAAAAAGATAGTTTCTTTTAATTACAAATACCACACAAATATCTATTTTTGGATAAGGTATAGAAATTTACGATGTTAACATTTTTAGAAAAAAAAACGTAGTTTAAACGCATTAAAATGTAGTAAACCCAAAAAGTTAAACTGTAAGACATGAAAAAAGTAAAAAAGATCATAAAAAGTTAAGATATGAATACTGTTAATCCACTATTTTTCTATCGGTTTATAAAATAGTCAAAAATTTTTGAAATAAAATTACCGCAAGCGCACGGTGTACACTTTGTAGTACGTGGCGAATACGGGTCGATCCGCAGGGAATTGTTAGAGTTTAAAAATCTATTCAGTCAAATTAGACCAATTGGAGGAGAAATTGTTAACTAGAAATAAAATTGAAGCTAAAACTAGGATTAAAATTTGATTTAAAAACTATTTAACTAGAGAACAATTTAGAGGCAAATCCACTCTCATATTTTTGTAAATCAACAAACAAACAATTTGTGATCTCTAGCTTTGATATTAAGTGAAATATTGCTGTACTTATCATAAGTATGGTTTGTTTATGTTGTTAACATAACTCAAACCATCAAACTATAATACAACAAATAAACCACTTATAATTCTCATGAAAATGAAGCCAAAGCAAAAGCTATTTTAAGTATGATCTATTTACTATTGTAACTAGTAATATAGATCATCAAATTTTATTTTTACTTTAATTTCACAATAAAAAATGGATTAGCAAATGATGATGCAAATTGTGTTTATGTTGAATAAGAATAGCTCATTTGCATAAGCAATATAAACTATCAAACTCACTTGTATAAACTTGCATGAAAATTGACTTTCATAAAGCACAAACAAAGAGATCATAAATCATAAAAAATGTTGAAATTACATAATATTTGAGAGCTTCATTACCCCTAAATTGAAGGAGTTTAGCTACTCATTTGTGTTATCAAATCAACACATGTAAGTTTCAACATTGAAAATGAAAGAAAGTAGAGAATAAACAAAGAAAAAGAAGATGAACTACTAGAAGAAAATTGATTGGACTAGTGCATAAATGTAAATCTAAGCTATGAAAATTAAGAGAAAGAGAGCATAGAAGTAAGCATTAACATAAAAACAAAGAAAAGCATGTAGAAAAGAGAGAAGAAAGAGGCTTGGAAGCCATTTTTATTTCATAGAACATTGCCATTACAACTTGTGTATTTCATTTCCTAACTAATATGAAAGAGTAGATGATCATTACATGTACATAAGAGGGCTATTTATACATGCATAAAACCCTAATTCTATTTTGAGGGGGCTTCCCAAAATACCCCTTAGGAAGTGTGGAGGCCAAGTAATCATTAGCTTCTACTAATCATCATTTAAGTGTACATGAAGTGTAACGACCCAGAATTTCTATCATTTGAAATTCAGATATTTAATTGATTTTAAATATTAATAAGTAAGATTTGTAGGTCGAATAAATTTAATTTCGAATATAGAGATTTAATTGGATAATTAAATCGACAATTTAATATTTGGAATTTCGTAAATAATTGGAAATTGGGTTTAACGTAATTAAAAATGATTTATAAAGTTATAATAAATCATATTGGAGTTAGAATGATGTTATAGAACTTTTAAAGTTGAATTAAAAGTTAAATTGTGATAATTGAATATTTTAATATTTAATTGACGACTAAAAATAGTCATTTTTCAAACAGTCTCGGATTTTAATGAAACCTTTTTCAACGGATCCGTAATGTTAAATTATTGTAAGATTTCAAATTTCGTATCAATCGGATTTACGGTTTGTCCGGGGCAAGCCAAAACGCATAGAAATTTGTTTAACTGATTTAATTTAAATTTGATCGTTTAATTCCGTAACTCGCACATATGACCGCATTAGCTCCCGAAACACGTTCCATTGTGTTCGGAACGCGGGTTAAACCTTAGAAACGTCAGCCGGCACGCTTCGTTTGGAGTTCGGAAAATCTCGGATGAATAGTGTTTCGTCAAATTTTCTATAAAAGCCCCTAACTTTCTCCATTCTTCACAAAACCCTAACTTTTTAAGCAGGCCGCCACTTTCAACTTCAATGGATAGAAAACTCCGTCCTTCCTCCTCGATTATCTTCAAATCCATGAATAATTAACACAAACTTTCAACTACAAAGATGAAGAGGATGACGAGATCTCGAGATCCAACGGTCGAGATGAGTTATAGTTCGACGTGATGGACGGAGGAGGCTCGCGTAGGGTTTCCGTTCATGCTCGAAATTCGAGCTGGAGGAGGCGCCAAGTGCCACGTGTTCAAGGGAGAAGGTGGAGCTCGCGAAGGGCATGCGAATGATGGTCTCTGATCGTCGAATAAGTGAGAGATGGAGGTGGGGCGATCGGCTTTAGTTCGACGGCAATGGGTTCGAATGTGAACCTATGGGGAGTTTACTTGGTGAGGAAGAAAGCAAAACTAGCGGCCCTGATCTCGTTTGATTGAAATCAACGGCCAGAAATAATCGAGGTCTAAAAAAATTGAAATTTATTATATATAAATTTGTATAAACTTTGTAACGTTATAACTTTTTGATACAAGGTCCATTTCGCGCGAAACGAATTGCATCGGAACCGTATTAACGAGCACTACGCAATGGAACTGGTTTGGAATCGATTGGAGCTAGTGTGAATTTTGAGTAAAATTAAACGCATGTTTAATTATATTCGAAATAAAGCACTGCAAGTGTTATCGGAAACTCAAGGTGAGAACTTCTCACTCAATCGAATTGTGTTCGATTTAAATTTTAAATAGTTAAATTTAAAATTGCTTGATTGTGTGCTTGGATTGATGGTTGTTATTGGTTGAATTGAAATAGACCCTATACGCCGCATATTAAGCGGAGGTTATTATATTAAACCCATTTACCGCGATATTCCACCTCGAAGTGGAATTGGTATTATATATGTATTTGGAGTTGATTTCCCGCATTATATAGTGGATGAGACCCTATTGCGCCGCATAATAGCGGATAATATTTTATAAATCCCATATACCGCGATATTCCACCTTGAAGTGGAATTGGTATTGTGCTAGCATATGTGGATGCATGGAAACAGGTTGGAGGAATCCAACAGGATTCCTTAAACATTTGAAATTATTTCATATGTTGTGTGTTGATTATTTATAATCTCCGTGTGATTATATTTGTGAATTAGAATTATTGAAGGCTATAATTTAGCCGTATATTTTTGGTATCGTTGGATACCAGGGATAAATAAAATTGGATTTTCGAAATTCAAGTTGAAAATTTATCGAAAAATTTATTTTTGAGAATTGGATAAATTTAAAAGGAGTTTTAAAAATATAAAAGTCTTATTTTTGAACTATATTGAATTAAATTTCAAATTACGGGAAAAAAGGCTTAATAAATGGATTTCGATTAATATAATTATAAGTTGAAGAATTTATTAAAAAGTTGGATTTTTAAATAGATTTGATGAGATAAAGAAATTTATTTTAAAAAGGAAATAATTTGGAGATTCGTTGAAAATTTGATTTGGTGTTTTGAAATAAATTTGAAAATCAATTTTTAATTAATTGATTATTAATTTACCATAACTAGTAAAATTTATTCATAGAAATTTACCTGATTTAAATTAATCAGATGATTAAATTGATCCTATCTGTGGATGTTTGGATTATATTGGATGTTGAATTGTTTGATATCTCTGATATGTGATGCTTTGTGATATATCCTGATTTGTGTTGTGATCTGTAATTTGTTTATATGTGATATATATATATATATATATATATATATATATATATCTGTGATCTGTGAATGAAAGATAAGGGTTATAGTTTATACCGCTTATCATTTATATTGTTATATTTGATCTGTGATGGTTGAATGTTGTTGCACTATTGTGTTAAACCCCTGGACTACACCTGTAACGACCCAGAATTTTGAACGAATTAAATTGAGAATATTTAATTAATTTTAAATATTTGAACGATGATTTAATTTGAATCCCCGATTTATTTTGAATTTGGCGATTAAATGATAAAATTTAATCTATTGAATTGAATAAAAATTTATATCTTCAATTTTAAGTTGAAGAAAAATATTTCGAAAGCTTTTAAAATTTATATTGATGATACTGAAGATAATAGAAGCTTCAGTATCGAGTTTGAAAACTGTTTTGTTCAGTTCTGGAATTTATATCGTTCGTATCGATATTTAA
This sequence comes from Allium fistulosum, assembly GCA_030737815.1. Lineage (NCBI taxonomy): Eukaryota > Viridiplantae > Streptophyta > Magnoliopsida > Asparagales > Amaryllidaceae > Allium > Allium fistulosum. The sequence goes on along the minus strand of CM060906.1, from coordinate 269,785,032 downwards.
AATAGTCAATTTTCAAACAGTCTCGGAATTCGACGAAACCAGTTCCATTGGGTCCGGAATATTGTATTATTGCCGGGTTTCAAATTTCGTATCGATCGAAATTGTTATGTGATCGTACGGCGAGAAAACGCGTCGAAATTTATTTGAATTCAATTTAAAAATTTAAAACTTAAAACTTGTCAAACATCAGCAGCACGTCTTCTTCCCTTAACTCACGCCAAATATCACGGAGCTAAATCGTGCCAACCATCCTCATCTCGCTTTCAAATACTACTCTCCCTCCCCAGTTCAAACGAACGAAACCCAAATACAAAATCAATTTTAATGGCCGAAGCCCTTCCATCCAAAATAAAAAGAACGACTTAATCTCGTTCAAATCGAATGGCGCGAGTTCGATTAGGGGCGGCTGGGTGCGGCACTGTGGAATCATGGAGGCACTCATTCACGCGAACGAAGGGGAGATGTGGAGCGGATTCGAATCACTGATGGCATCGAGGCGATCGATAGGGGAAGGCGCGGCACCGCGTGAGACGAGGTGAGTCGCGAGACTGGGCGATGGGGTGGGTCGCGATGGCGGCTCGTTCAACTGGGGAAGGCGATGATCGAAGCTAGGGCTTCGCGTTCGATCTGGGCTAGGAGATTGGGTCGCATGCGATGTCGCGTGGGCGAGAGCGTGGGAGGAAGCGACGACGTTGGGCTGGCGTTGAGGTAGCGGCAGTCGAAGGCAATGTGTAGGTGGCGGTTTCACGACTTCGTCGATGGTGGTAGTTAGGGTTTCGTATCACGGCGTTCAACAGTGAGGTATGCGATTCGTTCTGTCTTCAATTTGTTTCTATGAAAAATGTAATGACACATATAATATGAACGTATTTCAGAAAATTTTTATAAAGTTATATAGACTGTTCATTTCAAAATAATAAAATAAAAATAAAAATAAAATAGATTATTTTAATAAGTATGTATAAATGCTGGAAACATTTTACAGAAAAGAAAATTTTATGTAGTTTTAGAAACTTTAGTTTGTTTAAATATTTACAGTAAACAAAAACAAAATGATGATTTACAGGAAAGAAATTTTTAAATGTAAATATATATTAGAAAATGATTTTTCCAATAAGAAGTTAGGATTTTATTTAATATGAATATGCAATTTAAAAAGAAAAGATTGTTTACTGTCTAGTTCATACCGTGTAATTTAAGTATATACAGGAAATTTTTATATATGATTTTGGAAGAAAAAAATATGTATATACGTAATTTAAATTTACTAATTTATTTTAGTGATTAACTAATGAAATTATTTTGGGTAACTAGGAAATACTTTATTAAAAGAAATTAGTTTAAAACCAATTATTAGTTAAGACAAGTTATTAAACGAAAATTGGTTATTCGATTATTTCGAATATTAATAAAGTGTATAAATTATTTATACAAGGTTTAAAATCAAGAAATCGAGTCAAGATGGAAATTTGGACTGCAAAATAAAATCTAAGGTGAGATCTTTCTCACTCGAAGGAAATTTGATTTTACAGTTATTATTGATTGATGATTGCTATTTGGATGTGATATTAGATATAGTAGGATATATCTATTATATATAGCAATATATACATATTGGCATATGTATATATTGGATTGATGATTTTCCCGCCTCGTATAGCGGATGAGACCCTATTGCGCCGTTAGTAAGCGGATTTTTATAAAAACCCATATACCGCGATAATTCCGTACTAGAGCGGAATTGGTATTGTGCTAACATCTTTGGATGCAGGTAAACAGGTTGGAGGGATCCAACTGGACCCCTCACATTGATTGATTTTATTTATACTGTGGTATGAATCTGTGAATGATTATTGATGTTATTAATCATATTGATGTCTGGAAATTGTTGAAAGCTAAAATTTAGCTGAATGGATGTTTGATATCATTGGATTCCAAAAATAAACAAAATTGAATTTTTGGAAATCAAAATAGAAATTTCTAAGTGAATTTAATTTTAGAAATTTAATAAATTCGAAGAAAGGAATTTTAAAGTATAAAAAGTTAATTTTTATAATCTTATCGAATTTATTTCCAGAATAAAGTGAAAATGTTAAATAAATGAATTTCGTATAATAGTGATTTTAAATTGAGGAAATTAATTTAAAATCTAGATTTCTAAATAGATTGAAAGAAGACAATAGAGATTTATTTTCTTTAAAAGGAATTTATTTAAAAGGAGATAAGTTGGAAATCCAATTAGAAATTTAATTGGTAAATTGAAATGATTTGGGAAATCAATGTAAAATGAGTTCAATTTAAAGAATCCATTTAAAAACAGGATATTGAATAATTCGAAGGAAAATAAGGAATTTATTTTAGTAGGGATGAATAAAATTAGAAATCAATCTATAATCGATTTAATATTTGGAAATGAAATTTTGAGAAATCAATATGGGAAGTTTATTTAAAGTTGAAAATAAATTTAGAAATCAATATCGAAATTGATTTGGGATTGAAGTTTTATAAATAGAATTGGAATTTATAAAAGTTGTTTATAAATCCGAAATCACTTATTTTGATAAGTAAAAAAAATATAGAAGTTGATAAAAGAAGATTTATAAGTCGAAGTTGTTATAAAAATGGAAATAGAATTTATAAACGTGTTTATAAATTCGAAATAGATTGAATTTGATAAATTAAATATAGAAGATTTTTAAAGAAGATATATTCGCGATTTTGGATAGCGAATCTCTGTGAAATTAAAATATGTAGAAATGATTGAAATTGGGTTAAGTGAATTATATTCACGATTTTGGACAGTGAATATATTGTTAAGTAAAATGGATTCATTTTTGAAGAAGTGATATTAAAAATGAAGTTAAACATTTTAAAGATGTTTTAAAATGTATTACGAATCGAAACCATAGATTTCAACATTTATTGTTGAAATAGACGTTTTCGAGAAATTTAAGGAAATGGTGGACTATAACACTGTTGTTATAGTAAATGATTTCCGAAAGGAAATGTTTTTATATAGTATTGGGATTTACACATCTATCTAAATTCTGAATCCCTATACTAGTGATTTTGAGTCGTCGTAACGATGTTTTACGTAACATTCGTTTTGACTCAAATAAAGGTGTTAAAAGAATATTTTCCTTAAAGAAATGAAATTATACTTAATTTGATTTAAGTATATCGAATATTTTCCAAGTGTTGAAAATAAATAGATTTGTGAAATACTTATTATTAAATAAGTATGGAATTGCTTTTCCAAAAATGAAATGAAACGTTTGAGAATTTATCCTTGTAAAGATAAATTGAAGTTGAATATTGAAATCGATTTGAAAATCGAATATCAGTAGATATTCGAAAGTATAAATTCGATATGAAATTTATAAAAGAAAGCGAAGTTGTTTGAAAATAAATATTGATTTATTTTGAAGTGTGGAAATTTTATATCTAGTAAAAGATATTTTGGAAGATAAATAATTTGGAAAATTATTTGGAATCTGATGATGTTGCGCATTTTTATTGATAGTTAAATAACCGACTATCAATAATTACCTTTAGATAGGTACTTGTTGTGAATTGGATGAATTTGAATGCCACACTTATTTTTGAATAAACGCTCACTATTCGGGTTAGCCGGGAAAGGACCATGGGGTCGTATAACCCATTCCGAATATGTGATACGTCGTTATGAATTGCATTCGAAGACCGGTGTTGAAGACCGGATATTTTTGAAAACGGAAGGATTACCGTCGAGTTACTCTACATCGACTGATCTTCGATTTAGAGGTTTTATCACCCTTAGTGACGGGAAGTCCGGACGTGATTAGAAATTATCCGGATATGCAAGGGCTTCGTGAGAAGTGCCTTCGGTTCTGTTCGATCCCGGAACAGACTTGTATGGATTGTGTGTCTGACGTTACAATTTGAGATATAAAGCTGATTTCTTTCAAATACATTTCTGTTGGTGGCGGAGAATTTATTCTCTTAGCTTAACACCCTTCTCTGAGACGTACGAGCTCAGAGGTTATGTAGTTGAAATTCATCAGCGATATATCCCAATTTGGTAACGTGGCATACTGAGTGTTGCTGTGAAATGATCAGTGTTTGATCATTTGTGATATGATCATTTGTTTGATCTTATATCTTTGTGATCATAGGTTGATCAATTTTGTTTGACCCGAAGCAGGGCTTTGTAGAAAGCGTAGCTTTGTGGACGAGACTTCATCGAGCCTCACACCCCGGAAATGGTCGAAACAGGAAGGATGCGGCAAGGTTCTAGGGAGTAGCGCCCCTTAGTGTATGTCATTCCTTCTGGATAGAGGTGGTATCATGGTATGGAGCCCAGATACTTAACCTATGTGGTTGCTGCATTATTATCTATGTGGTTTGTTGGAAATCGGGGATCCTCGGGAAGATCGGTTACGATCGGGGGATGGCATACGCGTGTCAGTAGTTACCTACTTTTGCAGAGGTAACCCGGCCTTGTGTCGGCAGAGATCTAACCGTAATGTTAGGTTATTTCTCGGGTCGTCTATTCCAGGGACGTACCCATCGTGGATAGGAAGTTCCTTAGCCTGACCATTTGTTGGAAATCCAAACTCCAATACGAACTTTGTACGGTATTAGTTGTAGAACCTGCCATTTACGTACGGTGGTCACCACTGTTTAGATGGTAGCTATAGTAGGCATACGATACTGGTCGTATGTTGGCTAAGGTTAATATTATACTTTCGAAATGATTTCTACACTATGCACTAATAATAATATCAAAAAGAATTTGATTTTGCGTAGTAAGCATCTTTGACTATCATAAGAAGAAATCTCCTCCAATTCTGCGTTTGCATTGTGTGTGTGGTGGGAGGTCTTATGGTAGTTTCATTTTCCAAAAGCATTGCGAATTTGTTTTATTTTCTTTGTGAAAGATAAACTGTTTTACGATCTCACACCAGTCACCATGACTGACTCGGAGTTTATTGTTCCCTTCTAAACTCTGGGTGCCCACCAATTTCCACACGGGCAGTCTAGAGTTAGATTATCAGGATATTCTGGATATTCTGGAGCTTTGGAGATAAGCTGGATGACGAGACGTAGTATTTGTATCTGATAGTATTTATTCCGCTGTGTATTCTGTATGAGGACAAGTTTATATAACTGTCCATTGTTGTATATGACTCTGATGATTGATGTATGTATAAAATGATATCGTTCTTTGTTTTAAAGATTATTCAATTATTTATTATATATTGTTCCGCTGCGATGTGTAAGATTCTGATATTGTTTTTCTGTTCTGATGTTGTTCTGTTCTTCTTCTTCTCTTCTCTTTTTCTTCTATCTGTTCTTCTACTTTTTCCTTCTAAAACCCTCACTACTGGAGTTTCCGGCACTCGATTGCTCGGCAGTCGATAAAGTGAGTATCGATGTCGAATTTTCGAAAGTCGAAAATTTCGGTATGTGACAAAGTGGTATCAGAGCATATGGTTAAGCGACAACCCTGCTCTGTTGGGTGTTACTCATTAGAGATAGAGTCAGTAGTACTCTAGAATGAGTTGAGTGTAATAATAGATATGAGCGCGTATTTGTTAGTGAATATAAAATTGTTTTGTATTGTGATGATTGGTTTATTGAGTGGTATATGAACCTTCGTCGGCACAGTCTTGCAAAACTGTATCGAAGGGGTTTCTAAACACTCGAATAGAACAGTTCGGCACAGTATTGTTTTAAAATAGGGTGAATGAGATAATTTTGCCCAAAACTATTTTTGTATAGAAAAGAAATGTTTTTCTATGAAGTACTATAGTATATGGTTGCATGGATGTTAGAAGTGATAGTATTAAATTATTGAATAAGAAATTGAAATTATAACTCCAAAGTTAAGAAATAAATTCACATATAAATGAAATTTGAGAATATAAATTATAAATGTGAATTGTAATTTGAAACGGAATTCCAGAGAAGTTTTTGGAAATGTTTTGAAAAGAATTTGAAAATTTTGGAAATTTGGAAGTTTAAATCTTTTTGGATTTGAAAATGAATTTCAAAGGTTTTGAAAGGTATTTGGAGAGTTGAAAGCTCTAAACTCTTTTAGGTCGCTGGAAAATAATCCTGATGATGATGGCCACATCATTAGAATTCATTTTCGGGTTTCCAAAAGAGAAATTGCTGTCAAATTGTTTTAAATAGGAGTTGTTTGAAAATTTGGGTTTTTTGTTTTGGAAATTCAAAGAATGATTTGAATTGTTTTCAAAAATGGTTTTGAGAAGGTTGAAAAAACTTTGGAATTGAGTATTGAATTATGAAAATAAAATTGTGAATGAATGAATCAATTTGCAATTGCAAGTACATGAATGTAAATTGAATTCGAATTGAAATCCAGTTTAATATAAGTGGTTATAAACCAAAATGGCAAATTGAAAATAAATTTTTGGAATGAACGAAAGAATAAAACTGGAATTGAAACAGAATGTTGAAACCAAATTTGAATTGTGTGAAATAAAATGAAGCTTTAAGATTTGTTTGAAGTGAATTAAAGATAATTGATAAATTCAATATCCAGAAGTTAATAGAATCCAAATTAGATTGGAATTGTAAATTGAATTCAAATGAGAACGTGAAATGCAAAATTGAAAGAAACTGAATATGTAACTTCATTAGTGAATTTAAAAATGATATAAGAAGTAAGCATCGAAATTTGGTAACAGAATTGGCAGATTGGATTGAATATGTAACTAGATATTATGGCTAGTAGGATATACAGGTGTTATGAAGGAATTGGGATTTTGAATTGCAAAGATAAATTTGAATTGCTCGACAAAAGGTAAGTATTTGAATTATAATATGAGTTTTTGATGATTTCTAGTCTAGCCGCTTGGCTTTTTCTTTTTCTTTTTGAAATCTGAGAGTCCGTAGGGACGTTTTGTAGTCGTACCGTATTAGCCGCGCAAAGGAGACGCTGGCGAAATTTTTCGGAAATTTAGGGCGTTAGAAAATTTTTGAGAAAATTTTGAAAGTTTAAATTTGAATTTAAACTCGAATTTGAATGGTTAAGGAAACAATATTGTTTTGGAACTTATAGTTGAAGTTGAAAATTTAGTTGAATGGATAACGAATCTTTAGTAGAAAGATTTGTTTTGATAAATTTGATAAAACTATTGGATGTTGAAAAATAATAGACGAGATAAGGACCTTTTCTTCTTGACTTGTAATTTCGAGGACGAAATTCTTTTAAGGAGGGAAGTTTGTAACGACCCAGAATTTTGAACGAATTAAATTGAGAATATTTAATTAATTTTAAATATTTGAACGATGATTTAATTTGAATCCCCGATTTATTTTGAATTTGGCGATTAAATGTTAAAATTTAATCTATTGAATTGAATAAAAATTTATATCTTCAATTTTAAGTTGAAGAAAAATATTTCGAAAGCTTTTAAAATTTATATTGATGATACTGAAGATAATAGAAGCTTATCGAGTTTGAAAACTGTTTTGTTCAGTTCTGGAATTTATATCGTTCGTATCGATATTTAAAATAGTCAATTTTCAAACAGTCTCGGAATTCGACGAAACCAGTTCCATTGGGTCCGGAATATTGTATTATTGCCGGGTTTCAAATTTCGTATCGATCGAAATTGTTATGTGATCGTACGGCGAGAAAACGCGTCGAAATTTATTTGAATTCAATTTAAAAATTTAAAACTTAAAACTTGTCAAACATCAGCAGCACGTCTTCTTCCCTTAACTCACGCCAAATATCACGGAGCTAAATCGTGCCAACCATCCTCATCTCGCTTTCAAATACTACTCTCCCTCCCCAGTTCAAACGAACGAAACCCAAATACAAAATCAATTTTAATGGCCGAAGCCCTTCCATCCAAAATAAAAAGAACGACTTAATCTCGTTCAAATCGAATGGCGCGAGTTCGATTAGGGGCGGCTGGGTGCGGCACTGTGGAATCATGGAGGCACTCATTCACGCGAACGAAGGGGAGATGTGGAGCGGATTCGAATCACTGATGGCATCGAGGCGATCGATAGGGGAAGGCGCGGCACCGCGTGAGACGAGGTGAGTCGCGAGACTGGGCGATGGGGTGGGTCGCGATGGCGGCTCGTTCAACTGGGGAAGGCGATGATCGAAGCTAGGGCTTCGCGTTCGATCTGGGCTAGGAGATTGGGTCGCGTGCGATGTCGCGTGGGCGAGAGCGTGGGAGGAAGCGACGACGTTGGGCTGGCGTTGAGGTAGCGGCAGTCGAAGGCAATGTGTAGGTGGCGGTTTCACGACTTCGTCGATGGTGGTAGTTAGGGTTTCGTATCACGGCGTTCAACAGTGAGGTATGCGATTCGTTCTGTCTTCAATTTGTTTCTATGAAAAATGTAATGACACATATAATATGAACGTATTTCAGAAAATTTTTATAAAGTTATATAGACTGTTCATTTCAAAATAATAAAATAAAAATAAAAATAAAATAGATTATTTTAATAAGTATGTATAAATGCTGGAAACATTTTACAGAAAAGAAAATTTTATGTAGTTTTAGAAACTTTAGTTTGTTTAAATATTTACAGTAAACAAAAACAAAATGATGATTTACAGGAAAGAAATTTTTAAATGTAAATATATATTAGAAAATGATTTTTCCAATAAGAAGTTAGGATTTTATTTAATATGAATATGCAATTTAAAAAGAAAAGATTGTTTACTATCTAGTTCATACCGTGTAATTTAAGTATATACAGGAAATTTTTATATATGATTTTGGAAGAAAAAAATATGTATATACGTAATTTAAATTTACTAATTTATTTTAGTGATTAACTAATGAAATTATTTTGGGTAACTAGGAAATACTTTATTAAAAGAAATTAGTTTAAAACCAATTATTAGTTAAGACAAGTTATTAAACGAAAATTGGTTATTCGATTATTTCGAATATTAATAAAGTGTATAAATTATTTATACAAGGTTTAAAATCAAGAAATCGAGTCAAGATGGAAATTTGGACTGCAAAATAAAATCTAAGGTGAGATCTTTCTCACTCGAAGGAAATTTGATTTTACAGTTATTATTGATTGATGATTGCTATTTGGATGTGATATTATATATAGTAGGATATATCTATTATATATAGCAATATATACATATTGGCATATGTATATATTGGATTGATGATTTTCCCGCCTCGTATAGCGGATGAGACCCTATTGCGCCGTTAGTAAGCGGATTTTTATAAAAACCCATATACCGCGATAATTCCGTACTAGAGCGGAATTGGTATTGTGCTAACATCTTTGGATGCAGGTAAACAGGTTGGAGGGATCCAACTGGACCCCTCACATTGATTGATTTTATTTATACTGTGGTATGAATCTGTGAATGATTATTGATGTTATTAATCATATTGATGTCTGGAAATTGTTGAAAGCTAAAATTTAGCTGAATGGATGTTTGATATCATTGGATTCCAAAAATAAACAAAATTGAATTTTTGGAAATCAAAATAGAAATTTCTAAGTGAATTTAATTTTAGAAATTTAATAAATTCGAAGAAAGGAATTTTAAAGTATAAAAAGTTAATTTTTATAATCTTATCGAATTTATTTCCAGAATAAAGTGAAAATGTTAAATAAATGAATTTCGTATAATAGTGATTTTAAATTGAGGAAATTAATTTAAAATCTGGATTTCTAAATAGATTGAAAGAAGACAATAGAGATTTATTTTCTTTAAAAGGAATTTATTTAAAAGGAGATAAGTTGGAAATCCAATTAGAAATTTAATTGGTAAATTGAAATGATTTGGGAAATCAATGTAAAATGAGTTCAATTTAAAGAATCCATTTAAAAACAGGATATTGAATAATTCGAAGGAAAATAAGGAATTTATTTTAGTAGGGATGAATAAAATTAGAAATCAATCTATAATCGATTTAATATTTGGAAATGAAATTTTGAGAAATCAGTATGGGAAGTTTATTTAAAGTTGAAAATAAATTTAGAAATCAATATCGAAATTGATTTGGGATTGAAGTTTTATAAATAGAATTGGAATTTATAAAAGTTGTTTATAAATCCGAAATCACTTATTTTGATAAGTAAAAAAAATATAGAAGTTGATAAAAGAAGATTTATAAGTCGAAGTTGTTATAAAAATGGAAATAGAATTTATAAACGTGTTTATAAATTCGAAATAGATTGAATTTGATAAATTAAATATAGAAGATTTTTAAAGAAGATATATTCGCGATTTTGGATAGCGAATCTCTGTGAAATTAAAATATGTAGAAATGATTGAAATTGGGTTAAGTGAATTATATTCACGATTTTGGACAGTGAATATATTGTTAAGTAAAATGGATTCATTTTTGAAGAAGTGATATTAAAAATGAAGTTAAACATTTTAAAGATGTTTTAAAATGTATTACGAATCGAAACCATAGATTTCAACATTTATTGTTGAAATAGACGTTTTCGAGAAATTTAAGGAAATGGTGGACTATAACACTGTTGTTATAGTAAATGATTTCCGAAAGGAAATGTTTTTATATAGTATTGGGATTTACACATCTATCTAAATTCTGAATCCCTATACTAGTGATTTTGAGTCGTCGTAACGATGTTTTACGTAACATTCGTTTTGACTCAAATAAAGGTGTTAAAAGAATATTTTCCTTAAAGAAATGAAATTATACTTAATTTGATTTAAGTATATCGAATATTTTCCAAGTGTTGAAAATAAATAGATTTGTGAAATACTTATTATTAAATAAGTATGGAATTGCTTTTCCAAAAATGAAATGAAACGTTTGAGAATTTATCCTTGTAAAGATAAATTGAAGTTGAATATTGAAATCGATTTGAAAATCGAATATCAGTAGATATTCGAAAGTATAAATTCGATATGAAATTTATAAAAGAAAGCGAAGTTGTTTGAAAATAAATATTGATTTATTTTGAAGTGTGGAAATTTTATATCTAGTAAAAGATATTTTGGAAGATAAATAATTTGGAAAATTATTTGGAATCTGATGATGTTGCGCATTTTTATTGATAGTTAAATAACCGACTATCAATAATTACCTTTAGATAGGTACTTGTTGTGAATTGGATGAATTTGAATGCCACACTTATTTTTGAATAAACGCTCACTATTCGGGTTAGCCGGGAAAGGACCATGGGGTCGTATAACCCATTCCGAATATGTGATACGTCGTTATGAATTGCATTCGAAGACCGGTGTTGAAGACCGGATATTTTTGAAAACGGAAGGATTACCGTCGAGTTACTCTACATCGACTGATCTTCGATTTAGAGGTTTTATCACCCTTAGTGACGGGAAGTCCGGACGTGATTAGAAATTATCCGGATATGCAAGGGCTTCGTGAGAAGTGCCTTCGGTTCTGTTCGATCCCGGAACAGACTTGTATGGATTGTGTGTCTGACGTTACAATTTGAGATATAAAGCTGATTTCTTTCAAATACATTTCTGTTGGTGGCGGAGAATTTATTCTCTTAGCTTAACACCCTTCTCTGAGACGTACGAGCTCAAAGGTTATGTAGTTGAAATTCATCAGCGATATATCCCAATTTGGTAACGTGGCATACTGAGTGTTGCTGTGAAATGATCAGTGTTTGATCATTTGTGATATGATCATTTGTTTGATCTTATATCTTTGTGATCATAGGTTGATCATTTTTGTTTGACCCGAAGCAGGGCTTTGTAGAAAGCGTAGCTTTGTGGACGAGACTTCATCGAGCCTCACACCCCGGAAATGGTCGAAACAGGAAGGATGCGGCAAGGTTCTAGGGAGTAGCGCCCCTTAGTGTATGTCATTCCTTCTGGATAGAGGTGGTATCATGGTATGGAGCCCAGATACTTAACCTATGTGGTTGCTGCATTATTATCTATGTGGTTTGTTGGAAATCGGGGATCCTCGGGAAGATCGGTTACGATCGAGGGATGGCATACGCGTGTCAGTAGTTACCTACTTTTGCAGAGGTAACCCGGCCTTGTGTCGGCAGAGATCTAACCGTAATGTTAGGTTATTTCTCGGGTCGTCTATTCCAGGGACGTACCCATCGTGGATAGGAAGTTCCTTAGCCTGACCATTTGTTGGAAATCCAAACTCCAATACGAACTTTGTACGGTATTAGTTGTAGAACCTGCCATTTACGTACGGTGGTCACCACTGTTTAGATGGTAGCTATAGTAGGCATACGATACTGGTCGTATGTTGGCTAAGGTTAATATTATACTTTCGAAATGATTTCTACACTATGCACTAATAATAATATCAAAAAGAATTTGATTTTGCGTAGTAAGCATCTTTGACTATCATAAGAAGAAATCTCCTCCAATTCTGCGTTTGCATTGTGTGTGTGGTGGGAGGTCTTAAGGTAGTTTCATTTTCCAAAAGCATTGCGAATTTGTTTTATTTTCTTTGTGAAAGATAAACTGTTTTACGATCTCACACCAGTCACCATGACTGACTCGGAGTTTATTGTTCCCTTCTAAACTCTAGGTGCCCACCAATTTCCACACGGGCAGTCTAGAGTTAGATTATCAGGATATTCTGGATATTTTGGAGCTTTGGAGATAAGCTGGATGACGAGACGTAGTATTTGTATCTGATAGTATTTATTCCGCTGTGTATTCTGTATGAGGACAAGTTTATATAACTGTCCATTGTTGTATATGACTCTGATGATTGATGTATGTATAAAATGATATCGTTCTTTGTTTTAAAGATTATTCAATTATTTATTATATATTGTTCCGCTGCGATGTGTAAGATTCTGATATTGTTTTTCTGTTCTGATGTTGTTCTGTTCTTCTTCTTCTCTTCTCTTTTTCTTCTATCTGTTCTTCTACTTTTTCCTTCTAAAACCCTCACTACTGGAGTTTCCGGCACTCGATTGCTCGGCAGTCGATAAAGTGAGTATCGATGTCGAATTTTCGAAAGTCGAAAATTTCGGTATGTGACAACACCATACACACACCAATGTGGATTTCACGTGGAAATCGGTTAAGTCACAGATTTTTGACAATTCTAAAGATTGAATTTTTGAATCCAAACTAGTTTTGGAAATTGGAATTGAAAGTTTTTGAAATGAGATTCAAAAATAAGAGTTATTTTAAATAACTTAATAAAAATTGGAATTTAAATCATTTGATTTAAATTTTGAATTCAATACTTGAAATTGAATTCAATGATTTGGGAACTATGGTCTAAAAGATTGTACAAGTTATAAAAGGTGTTTATATGGGTTTTTAACCATTTAAAATATGGTTTTGGAAATTTAAATTTAAAACCAAGTTTTATACTTGGATGGCTTTAACCTGTGTAATTGTAACCAGTTTTTCCCAAAACGAAAACTATCTGTTTTCAAATAATAATAGCTTTCATAAAGTGAAAAGATTTCCAATTTGTATCGAAACATTTCAAGTTGAAATGATATTGTGAATAGTTTGGAAAAACTATGAATTAACCTTTGTGAAGATGATTAAGCTTTATCTTGAAATCAAAGAAGATTTTAAAAGGTGTATCTTTTATATTATAAAAGACTTGAATTATGAATAGTTTTGAAAGCTATAAGTTAAATCTTGATTTAAAGATTTAATGGGTTAATCCAATTGAAATGGGAAATGATTTGGAAATCTGTGAATGAATCTTTGTGAAATTGGGTGAACTTTGTGAAGTAAATCTTTTTGTTTAAAGATTTAAAATGGTAATTTGTTTAAACCATTTAAAGGAAAGGGTTTGGGTAATAAGTTGTGACTTAATTGAAATCCCTATATCCATATGTTTTAAATATTGTGCTCACTATTCGGTTTAGCCGGGAAAGGACCTTTGTGTCATATAACCCATTCTGAATAAGTGATACGACGATATGGATCGCATTGAAGACTGGTGGTGAAGACCGGGTATTTGTGAAAACGATAGGATGACCTATCGATTGTCTCTGCACAGTTAGCTATAGTATAGAGATTTCCTTTGTGATGGGAAGTTCGATCGGGATTGTGAATACCTGGATTGCAAGGGCTTCTTTGGAAGTGCCTTCGGTTCTGTTCGAACCAGGAACAGACTTGTATGGTTACATGTCTGACATTACATTTTGAGATATAAAGCTGATTTCTTTCAAATACATTTCTGTTGGTGGCGGAGAATGTATTCTCTTAGCTTAACACCCTTCTCTGAGACGTACGAGCTCAGAGGTTATGTAGTTGAAGGTTATCAGTGATATACTCCCAATTTGGTAATGTGGCATGCTGAGTATTGCTGTGTGATGATTATTTATTGATCATTTGTTGATCAAAGCGTGGCTTTGTGAAAAAGCGTAGCTTTGTGGACGAGACCTCTTCGGACCTCACAACCCGAAAATGGTCGAAACAGGAATGATGCGGCAAGGTTATGAGGGTCGCTCCCTTTAGGGTATGTCATTTCCTTCTGGAAAAGGGTGGTATCAGGTATGGAGCCCTGGTATTTAACCTATGTGGTTACTCCAATCTCATTTACTGTGTGATTGTTGTTTTGTTGAGGCGCCTCGGATAAAGGTCCTAAAGGACCGGGGGGTGGCATATTCGTGTAGTAGTTACCTAGTGTAAGAGGTAACCCGGCCTTGTGTTGGCAGAGAGCAGGTTGACTATCGGGACGTCCATCCAGAGGCGTACCCATTGGCAGTAGGAAGTTCCTTAGCCTGACCATTTGTTGGAAATCCAATCAAACAATACGAACCCTATACGGTATTAGTTGTAGAACCTGCCATTTACTTATGGTGGTCACCACTGTTTAGATGGTAGCTATAGTAGGCATAGTTCGGAATGTCTATGCTGGCTAAAATTAATATTATACTTTCAAAATTTTTTTCTGCACTATGCACTAATAATAATATCAAATCAAATGATTTTGCGTAGTAAGCATGTTTGACTATCATAAGGAGAAATCTCCTCCAATTCTGCGTTTGCATTGTGTGTGTGGTGGGAGGCCTTATGGTAGTTTCATTTTCCAAAAAGCATTGCGAATGTCTTTTACTTCCTTTGTTGTTGTTTTAAAGATAATAACTGTTTTAAGTTCTCACACCAGTCCCATGACTGACCTGGAGTTTATTGTTCCTTTCCTAAACTCTGGGTGCCCATAATTTTCCACACGGGCAGCCTAGAGTCAGGTTATCAGGTCATTCTGGATTCAAGAGATGCTGTGGAGCTCAGTGGCGAGCTGGATGGCGAGACGTATCACTTGTATATGATATTATTATTCCACTGTGTATTCTGTATGAGGACAAGTTTGTATAACTGTCCATTGATGTATTGTGTTGTAACGACCCAGAATTTTTGATAATTAAAATTCGAATATTTAATTGATTTTAAATATTAATAAATGGAATTTAGAAGTCGAATGATTTATTTTTCGAATATTGGGTTTTATTTGATAATTAAATCGATAAGTTAAATAGTGAAATTCCAAAGATAATTGAAAATCGAGTTTAAAATTATTGAAAATGATTTGTAAATTTTATTTAATCATACTGGAGTTATAGAAATATTTTAGAACTCTTAAAACTGAATTTGGAGTAAATCTGTGAAAATCGAATATTTTAATATTTAACTATCGACTGAAAATTAGCCAATTTTCGAACAGTCTCAGAATTGGACGAGACCTGTTCCATTGGATCCGTAATAGTTAGTTATTATCGGATTTCAATTTTTGTAGCAAACGGAGTTGTCGTTTGACCGTGGCAGCTCGAAACGCATCGATATCGTTTTAATTTTAAATCGTCGAGTTAAAAATAGTCATTTTTCAAAAGGTCTCGGATTTCGACGAAACCAGTTTCATCGGATCCGTAATATGATATTATTGTAAGATTTCAAATTTCGTAATTTTTGGATTTACCATTTGTCCGGTACGAATTAAAACGCCTCGAAATCGATTTAAATCGGTTTAATTTAAATTGATCGTTTATTGTCATATCTCACACAGACGATCGAATTAGCTTCCGAAACCTGTTCCATTGTGTCCGGAACGCGGGGTAAACCCCAGAAACGCCAGTTACAGCACGTAAATCGAAGTCCGAAAATCCCAGAATGAATAGTGCTTTCGTTCAGTTTTCTATAAATAGCCTTATTCTCAAGAAAAAAAAAACTAAACCCTAATTCTATGGCCGGCCGTCACTTATAATTCAATGGCCAGGAAGCTCCCATGCTTTTCCCCTCCGATCTTCCAATCCACTCAATAATTTCACAAACTTTCAACTGGAAAGAGGTAGAGGGCAGTGAGATTGTTAAGTTCAACGGTGGAGATGGATTTTTGAGGTGTGGATCAACGGCAAATTGGCCGCTAAGGCCGTGCGTTCGAGCACGAAATACGGGGCGATGGAGGCGCTAGAGAGGTGCGGCCTCTGGCCGGGGGTAGCTAGGGTCGATGGCTTTCGAATGGAGATGGGTTGATGGAGTTTCATCGATGAGAAGGGGGTGCGGCAGTTTGAAATCGCGAACGACAATGGGTATCACGCGTGCGTGATTTACCTAGAGAAGAAGATTGAAAACATCGGCCCAGATTTCTCTTTTGAACGTGCGGCCAAGGTCGTTTCTAGGTTAAAAATTAAAAGAAATTGTAAATGTTAATTTTACTAAAATCGTATTAACTTCAAACTGCTATAACTTGTTCATACGTGATCAGAAATTGACGAAACAAAATGCGCCGGAATCGTAGAAACACGTACTACGCGATGCAACTGGATTGGAGTCGATCGGGGTCAGTGAAAATTCTGAGTGAAATTAAACGTTCGTTTAATTTCATTCGAAATAAACGCTACAAACTTCTATTGGAAAATCAAGGTGAGATTTTTCTCACTCAAATTGAATGTGGAATTTTTACAGTTATTGATTGATGATTGACTGTTTGGATGTGATATTAGATATAGTAGGATATATATCTATATATAGCAATATATACATATTGGCATATGTATATATTGGATTGATGATTTCCCGCCTCGTATAGCGGATGAGACCCTATTGCGCCGTTAGTAAGCGGATTATTTTTATAAAACCCATATACCGCGATAATTCCGTACTGGAGCGGAATTGGTATTGTGCTAACGTCTTTGGATGCAGGGAAACAGGTTGGAGGGATCCAACTGGATTCCTCAACTGTATTTATTTATTTACAGATATTGATGTATATTCTGTTATCATATGTTGATATATGATGTTTGATGTGTGATGGACTAATTGATGCGTTGCATCATCGGATTCAGTTTTGAAATGTAAAAATAACGACTTTTACTTTAAAAAGGTTTTTAAAGTGATTTTTTTGAAAATATACGTTTTATGGAATTTTTTAATCGATTATAAGCGTAAAATTTTAAAGTTATAAAAGTTATAATTTTTAGTGAAATATAACTGAAGTGTCGTTTTTAAAACAAAAGTTGATTTATTTATTAAATAGTTTAAATAGAGATTTTTGAATTTATTATGAAAGCTCTATATATAAGATTTATAAAATTTGATTTTTATAAATCAAAGTGATGAAATTATAGATGAGTTTTAAAGACGTTTTAAATGATGTTAAAATGGGTTTTATAAAGGACAGAATAAATGGTTTGTGAAGTCCTAAAAGAACGATTTTTGTAAATAAACGAATTATAAGTGTTTAACTTATAGAATGGACTTTTGGTAGAAAATTGAGTTATAAATTGAATTGGATAATAAAAGGAATTTATAAGTTGAAGTAGTTATAAAATATAAAATTGTGATTTATAAACGTTGTTTATGAATCCGAAATCACTTAATTTGATAAGTGAATTGTAGAAGTTAATTAAAGGAATTATATCCACGATTTTGGACAGTGGATAAGCTTTTAAATAAAAATGTGTAGGAAATATTGAAATGGGGTTAGTAAAGTATATTCACGATTTTGGACAGTGAATATATTGTTAAGTAAAATGGATTTATTTTTTTAAGAAGTGATATAAAAAAAATGAAGTTAAACATTTTAAAGATATTTTAAAATGTAATAAATATCGAAATCATAGATTTCAACATTCATTGTTGAAATAGACGTTTTCGAAAAATAAGGAAATGATGGACTATAACACTATTGTTATAGTAAATGATTTCCGAAAGGAAATGTTTTTATGTAGTATTGGGATTTATGTACCTATCTTAATTTCGAATCCCTATACTAGTGATTTTGAGTCGTCGTAACGATGTTTTACGTAACATTCGTTTTGACTCAAATAAATGTGTTTAAAGAGAATGATTTCCTTAAAAAATGAATATATACTTAATATTGATTTAAGTATATCGAATATTTTCAAATGTTGAAAATAAATGATTTGTGAAATACTTATTTTTAAATAAGTATGGAAATGCTTTTCCAATATGAAATGAACTGTTTTGAGGTTTTATCTTCAAAGATAATTTGAAAGGTGAATATTTGAAATTTGTTTTCAAACGGTTAAGTGTGGAAATTTTATATCTAGTAAAGATATTTTTGAAGATGAAATAATTTGGAAAATTATTTGGAATCTGATGATGTTGCGCATCTTTATTGATAGTTAAATAACCGACTATCAATAATTACCTTGAATGGTATTTGTTGTGATTGGATGAATTTGAATGCCACACTTATTTTTGAATAATCGCTCACTATTCGGGTTAGCCGGGAAAGGACCATGGGGTCGTATAACCCATTCCGAATATGTGATACGTCGTTATGAATTGCATTTGAAGACCGGTGTTGAAGACCAGATATTTTTGAAAACGGAAGGATTACCGTCGAGTTACTCTACATCGGCTGATCTCCGATTTAGAGGTTTTATCACCCTTAGTGACGGGAAGTCCTGACGTGATTGAAAATTATCCGGATATGCAAGGGCTTCGTGAGAAGTGCCTTCGGTTCTGTTCGATCCCGGAATAGACTTGTATGGATAGTGTGTCTGACGTTACAATTTGAGATATAAAGCTGATTTCTTTCAAATACATTTCTGTTGGTGGCGGAGAATTTATTCTCTTAGCTTAACACCCTTCTCTGAGACGTACGAGCTCAGAGGTTGTGTAGTTGAAATTTATCAGCGATATATCCCAATTTGGTAACGTGGCATACTGAGTGTTGCTGTGAAGTGATCAGTGTTTGATCATTTGTGATATGATCATTTGTTTGATCTTATATCTTTGTGATCATAGGTTGATCATTTTGTTTGACCCGAAGCAGGGCTTTTTGAGAAAGCGTAGCTTTGTGGACGAGACTTCGTCGAGCCTCACATCCCGGAAATGGTCGAAACAGGAAGGATGCAGCAAGGTTTTAGGGAGTAGCGCCCCTTAGTGTATGTCATTCCTTCTGGATAGAGGTGGTATCATGGTATGGAGCCCAGATACTTAACCTATGTGGTTGCTGCATTATTATCTATGTGGTTTGTTGGAAATCGGGGATCCTCGGGAAGATCGGTTACGATCGGGGGATGACATACGCGTGTCAGTAGTTACCTATTTTTGCAGAGGTAACCCGGCCTTGTGTTGGCAGAGATCCGGTTAGGTTCTCGGGTCGTCTATTCCAGGGACGTACCCATCGTGGAAAAGGAAGTTCCTTAGCCTGACCATTTGTTGGAAATCCAAACTCCAATACGTGACTTGTACGGTATTAGTTGTAGAACCTGCCATTTACGTACGGTGGTCACCACTGTTTAGATGGTAGCTATAGTAGGCATACGATACTGGTCGTATGTTGGCTAAGATTAATATTATACTTTCGAAATGTTTTCTACACTATGCACTAATAATAATATCCAAAATGATTTGATTTTGCATAGTAAGCATCTTTGACTATCATAAGAAGAAATCTCCTCCAATTCTGCGTTTGCATTGTGTGTGTGGTGGGAGGTCTTATGGTAGTTTCATTTTCCAAAAAGCATTGCGAATTGATTTTAAAAATTATTTTGTTGTTATAAAGAATAACTGTTTTACGATCTCACACCAGTCACCATGACTGACTCGGAGTTTATTGTTCCGTTCTAAACTCTGGGTGCCCACCAATTTCCACACGGGCAGCCTAGAGTTATGTTATTAGGATATTCTGGATATTTTGGAGCTTTGGAAGCAAGATGGATGACGAGACGTAGTATTTGTATCTGATAGTATTTATTCCGCTGTGTATTCTGTATGAGGACAAGTTTATATAACTGTCCATTGTTGTATATTGACTCTGATTGATGTATGTATAAACTGATATAGTTCTTTGTTTTAAAAGACTAGTGATTATCTATTATATATTGTTCCGCTGCGATATGTGAGATTCTGATATTGTTCTCTATTTATGTTGTTGTTCTGTTGTTCTTCTTTTATCTTTTTCCTCTTTTCTTCTTCTTCTACCTTTTCTTTCTTTTTAAAACCCCCACTATCGGAGTTTCCGGCACTCGATTTCTCGGCAGTCGATAAAGGGAGTATCGATGTCGAATTTTCGAAAGTCGAAAATTTCGGTACGTGACGGCGTGGTATCAGAGCATATGGTTAAGCGACAACCCTGCTCTGTTGGGTGTTACTCATTAGAGATAGAGTCAGCAATACTCTAGAATGAGTTGAGTGTAATAATAGATACGAGTGCGTATTTGTTAGTGAATATAAAATTGTTTTATATTGTGATGATTGGTTTGTTGAGTGGTATATGGATTCTGGTCGGTATTGTCCGTACAACTCTATCGATAGGGATCTCTAAACACTTGTATAGAACAATTCGGCACAATATTGTTTTAAAATAGGGTGAATGAAATAATTTTGCCCAAAACTATTTTTGTATAGAAAATAAATGTTTTTCTATAAAGTACTATAGTATATGGTTGCATGGATGTTAGGAAGTAATAATTGTAAATTATTATCATTGAAATTGAATAAGAAATTGAAATTGTAACTCCAAAGTTAAGAAATAAATCCATGTACAAATGAAATTTAAGAATGTAAATTATAAATGTGAATTGTAATTTAAAACGGGATTCCAGAGAAAGTTTTTGGAAAAAGTTTTGAAAAGAATTTGAAAATTTTGGAGATTTGAAAAGTTTAAAATCTTTTTGATTTGAAAATGAATTTCAAAGTTTTGAAAAGTATTTTGGAGAGATGAAAGCTCTAAACTCTTTTCGGTCGCTGGAAAATAACTTCGATGATGACCGCGGCATCACCGGTGTTCATTTTCGGGTTTCCAAAAGAGAAATTGCCGCCAAATTTTTTAAATAGAAGTTGTTTGAAAAATTTGGGTTTTGTTTTGGAAATTCAAGGGATAATTTGAATTGTGTTCAAAAAAATGATTTTTGAAATGTTGGTAAGACTCTGGAATTTTATGAAATATTATTAAGTTGATATCTTATGCAATTTGAATATTGATAGAATAAATTCAATTTAAAGATTGGAGTTAAATTAAAGAAAGTATAAGTGAATCATTGTAATGAAAGTAAAATTGAAAGTTGAGATTCATTTCGAATCGGTAAGCGATAGAATTGAAATTGAAAATGAAATGAGACTTGAATCAAGTGGAATAAAATCCAAACCTGAGAAAATAAAATGGATTGAATCCGAATAATGAAGGACGCGTTGGGCAACTCGTCCGGAGCTGGGCCAATAGCTTCGGTCTCGATGACCGGAATCTCAATTCTGGGAAGGATAGGGTTCTGAGTTTCTTGCTGCTGCGAACTTGACGGTTCCATCACTAGCTAACTCACGAGAAACCATCATTAGGTGACAAAAAGCCCGTGCATTCCCCAGTGTAAAGTGCATGAGTGTGTTGTGTAGTGCGAGTGCTGTGCGTGACTTGAGCAAATTCTGCAGAATTAAAGAAAATGTGCAAGCGACGAGATTCTGGAAGACAGACAAACATGACCGTCATCGCTGACCGTCATGACTGCGCCATCCAGATGATAACGATTGATTCAAGATTAAAGAGTTCGTTGTACTTTTCTGTTAAAAGGCAGTTCCATCGACGAGCTTCGAAAGTCAGTCAAATATGCAATCCTGTGATCAAGTCCAATTATGCAAGGCAGAAGCTCGTCGGAGTCGAATATAAGAACATGCAAAAGTTCGCTAAGTTCGTCAAATTTCAGCATGGAATCGATCGTAGTTCAAGTTCAAATTCAGTCGGAGGCGTGATGTCTTTTGTATCGATCCAGTTCGAATCGATACTTTCGTATCGATCAGGTCAACTCGATGCCTTTCGTATCGATGTCAGTTCGTATCGACCGGAGGAGGAGATTTCGTATCGATCAGGTAGGCTTACTTCGCATCGGCCAAGGGTTAACGGCTGTAAGACAACCAAGTGCAATAACTTCGCATCAATCTGGGGCTATCGATATGGGACCAATGAGATCTCTTGGTCTTCGTATCGATCGAGAGAGGTAGATTTTCGCATCGATCACGCCGGCCAAGCGCTTACATCAATCATCTCAGTTCAACACAAGCCCCAACCACCTTAGATCGATGCGAACCTCTGCGTCCCCTTTAACCCATCAATCGATGCGAAATCATGAAATCTGGATCGAGTCGAACCCTCCTGTCCCGGATCGACACGAATTAGTGGTGAAACAATTACTCCAGAACTCTTTCTTCTCCGATTGAAGCGAGCATAGCCATGGCCATCCTCGACCAAGCTCTGGTCCAGATCTGGCCTTGGCACCACCAAAATCGATAGTCAGCGAAGGCACGATGGATCTGAGATCTGAACTTCGTCGCTCGAATTTAGCCGTGATTGCTTATTTACCTGAATCGAATTGGAGTTTGGGAAATAATAAGGTGATGTTTTGATCGATTCGAAGATTGGAGTAATTCTTCTCTCCTGCTTGTCTGTGAATCGATACGAGAAGGCAGAAGACAACAGTAAAAGTAAAAGGTAAAAAAGTGAGAAATGGCAAAGTCCCAGGTATTTATATGAAGCCTAGGACGGAACCGAGTCGATTCGACTCCCAGTCAATCTGACCGGTCGCAACCAGTCAAGCAGCGCATCGATGCGAGCATTCGTATCGAACCCACTAACCTTTATCGGTTCGAAGCGCACAGGGAGGCCAGGTGAATACGATGGGTAGATGCACGCGCTTTCCTCGTATCCATCAAGCTGTGCATTCGTAGAGGCGAAATGTTCACCAAACACCATCGTTTCGAAACATCCAAAGTATGGGCCATCGATTCGAAACAGAGCAGACCTGTTAATACGAACGTCCATTTCGTATCCATTAGAATCTATCGATGCGAACATCCATTTCGTATCCACCGGATATCGCCAACTCGAATCAGGATTCACCGCGATGTGTGACCATCGATACGAATGATCATTTTGGCATCCATCAAGTCAACCCGCATCGATACTAGAGAATGGCTAAAGGGTACGACTTCCAAAGTTATTCAAAGAAGGCCTGCAGCTTTTCAAAGCACGTCATGTTTTCACAAGACGTACTTTGGGGGGCAAATGTTATCCCGCCTTTTGGCAAGGCCAGGACATCAAGGAGTTGGGTTCCGAATGTCGTTTGTCATGGATATCGATGAATTTTGACCAAGTCCGGATCAAGCCCCAATCGATGGGACATGATCGGGAAAACTAAAGCAAACCAACGCTCCAAGTTTCAGATCGAACCGAGTTCGTATGCTCAAGTTACGATGGACGCAAGGCAAAGGGAAGAGTGCATTTTCGTATCCATCAATGAGCGGCAGTTCGTACCGATGGATTTCTTATCCATCGATGGTCCTCGTTTTCGTATCCATCAGACAGTGCCTACTTCGTATCCATCAGACAGTGCCTACTTCGTATCCATCAGACAGTGCCTACTTCGTATCCATCAGACAGTGCCTACTTCGTATCCATCAGCCAGTGTCTGCTTCGTATCCATCAGATAGTGTTTGCCTCGTATCCCAGGATGAAGTCCTACTCGAATCCATCAGGTCAACCAGCTTGGATAACGTGTCATTTCTCGAAGTGAACGAGGCGAAATACATGGGGACGATGCAGTCAACGCGGAGCAAATATCGGATCGAGGCGAAGCGCACGCACCACGTCTTTTCCTGATGCGAATGCGCCGAGATGTATGGAGTCAACGCGGTCGATTCGGAATGAAGACCGGATCGAGGCGAAGTGTGCGTTCCACGTCTTCACAGAGGCGCGTGATACCATCGAGTCGAAGCTCAAAGCGCAGGGAAATGGATACGAACCAGACAGCCTATGAGGAATTCCAGTTCGTATCGACCATATCTCGTAATCCACTGATCCAAACATGATGAAATTTTAACTGAAGGTTGCACACATAACAAGGAACGTCTTCACCAATTTTGAGCTCAATTGGAAGTAATCCTGATCGATACGAAATGATTTCGTATCGATCACAGATTGGCTTGAAACTCTCTGGAAGTGGTCGAATGGGTCCCCTCACGTGTCAGGCCAAGTCTCCCGGAGTTTGAGCGAAATCCAAGCCTCCTACGCCTATAAATAGAGCCCCAGAATCAACGGAAAAAGGGGCTTTTTTCTCTGAAGCGTCCAGACTCTGCCGGATTGAGATTTGCATCATACTTTTGCTGTCAATTTCGAATTCTAAACTGTAATCCGCTGTTCATCGCTGTAAACGCTTGTAATCATTGAAAGAGAATCAATAAAATCATCAAAACTTCATAGTGGACGTAGGCTATACGCCGAACCACTCTAAACTGCTTGTCTGTGCACTTTACATTCCTATTTGTTGGAGTTTTTGTTAGATAATCTCTGTTTTACATTTATAATCTTCATTTTATCTCTTCAAACAACTCCCGAAGAGTGTTGTGCCCATTTTTGGTACAAACACTTTGAAACTTGAATTGTGAACTAAATAAAAGAATGGTTCGAAATTGAAGATAAATTCAAGTAAGTAGAAATAAATTTCAAATGAATGGAATTTACAATTGTAAGTGAATAAAATTGAAACCGAATGTTGAAAACAAATTTGAATAAAATGAATTGGAATCTGTGATGAATTAGTAAATGAAACTAATTTAAAATAGTGTAGTTATGAATGAAAGATAATTGGTAAATTCAATGTTCAGAAGATAAATAGAATCCAACATGAATTGAATGATGAATTTAACTCAGATAGGAAATTGAAATGTGAAATTGAATCCAAATAGATTTGAAATGTAAGATTGAACGAAATTGAATGCTGTAACTAGATATAATGGCTAGTAGGATATACAGGTGTATAAAGGAATTGGAAATTTTGATTTCAAAGATAAATTTGAATTGCTCGACAAAAGGTACGTATTTGAATTTCTATATGAGTTTTTGATGACTTATTTCTCTAGCCGCTTGGCTTTTTCTTTTTCTTTTTTGAAATCTGAGAGTCCGTAGGGACGTTTTGTAGTCGTGCCGTATTAGCCGCGCAAAGGAGACGCTGGCGAAATTTTTCGAAAATTTCGAGTGTTAGAAAATTTTGATAAAATTTTGAAAGTTAAATTTTGAATTTAAACTCGAATTTGAATTGAGAAGTTAAACAATGTTGTTTGAAACTTAGAGTTGAAGTTAGAAATTTAGTTGAATGATAACGAATCTTTAGTAGAAAGATTTGTTTTGATAAATTGATAAAACTATTAGGTTGTGAAAAATAGTAGACGAGTTAAGGACCATTTTTCCTTACTTGGTAATTTCGAGGACGAAATTCTTTTAAGGGGGGAAGTCTGTAACGACCCAGAATTTTTGATAATTAAAATTCGAATATTTAATTGATTTTAAATATTAATAAATGGAATTTAGAAGTCGAATGATTTATTTTTCGAATATTGGGTTTTATTTGATAATTAAATCGATAAGTTAAATAGTGAAATTCCAGAGATAATTGAAAATCGAGTTTAAAATGATTGAAAATGATTTGTAAATTTTATTTAATCATATTGGAGTTATAGAAATATTTTAGAACTCTTAAAACTGAATTTGGAGTAAATCTGTGAAAATCGAATATTTTAATATTTAATTATCGACTGAAAATTAGCCAATTTTCGAACAGTCTCAGAATTGGACGAGACCAGTTCCATTGGATCTATAATAGTTAGTTATTATCGGATTTCAATTTTTGTAGCAAACGGAGTTGTCGTTTGACCGTGGCAGCTCGAAACGCATCGATATCGTTTTAATTTTAAATCGTCGAGTTAAAAATAGTCATTTTTCAAAACGTCTCGGATTTCGACGAAACCAGTTTCATCGGATTCGTAATATGATATTATTGTAAGATTTCAAATTTCATAATTTTTGGATTTACCATTTGTCCGGTACGAATTAAAACGCCTCGAAATCGATTTAAATCGGTTTAATTTAAATTGATCGTTTATTGTCATATCTCACACAGACGATCGAATTAGCTTCCGAAACCTGTTCCATTGTGTCCGGAACGCGGGGTAAACCCCAGAAACGCCAGTTACAGCACGTAAATCGAAGTCCGAAAATCCCAGAATGAATAGTGCTTTCGTTCAGTTTTCTATAAATAGCCTTATTCTCAAGAAGAAAAAAAAACTAAACCCTAATTCTATGGCCGGCCGTCACTTATAATTCAATGGCCAGGAAGCTCCCATGCTTTTCCCCTCCGATCTTCCAATCCACTCAATAATTTCACAAACTTTCAACTGGAAAGAGGTAGAGGGCAGTGAGATTGTTAAGTTCAACGGTGGAGATGGATTTTTGAGGTGTGGATCAACGGCAAATTGGCCGCTAAGGCCGTGCGTTCGAGCACGAAATACGGGGCGATGGAGGTTCTAGAGAGGTGCGGCCTCTGGCCGGGGGTAGCTAGGGTCGATGGCTTTCGAATGGAGATGGGTTGATGGAGTTTCATCGATGAGAAGGGGGTGCGGCAGTTTGAAATCGCGAACGACAATGGGTATCACGCGTGCGTGATTTACCTAGAGAAGAAGATTGAAAACATCGGCCCAGATTTCTCTTTTGAACGTGCGGCCAAGATCGTTTCTAGGTTAAAAATTAAAAGAAATTGTAAATGTTAATTTTACTAAAATCGTATTAACTTCAAACTGCTATAACTTGTTCATACGTGATCAGAAATTGACGAAACAAAATGCGCCGGAATCGTAGAAACACGTACTACGCGATGCAACTGGATTGGAGTCGATCGGGGTCAGTGAAAATTCTGAGTGAAATTAAACGTTCGTTTAATTTCATTCGAAATAAACGCTACAAACTTCTATTGGAAAATCAAGGTGAGATTTTTCTCACTCAAATTGAATGTGGAATTTTTACAGTTATTGATTGATGATTGACTGTTTGGATGTGATATTAGATATAGTAGGATATATATCTATATATAGCAATATATACATATT
Organism: Allium fistulosum; assembly: GCA_030737815.1. Lineage (NCBI taxonomy): Eukaryota > Viridiplantae > Streptophyta > Magnoliopsida > Asparagales > Amaryllidaceae > Allium > Allium fistulosum. Next base: position 269,757,728 of record CM060906.1, on the reverse strand, counting down.
GGCATATGTATATATTGGATTGATGATTTCCCACCTCGTATAGCGGATGAGACCCTATTGCGCCGTTAGTAAGCGGATTATTTTTATAAAACCCATATACCGCGATAATTCCGTACTGGAGCGGAATTGGTATTGTGCTAACGTCTTTGGATGCAGGGAAACAGGTTGGAGGGATCCAACTGGATTCCTCAACTGTATTTATTTATTTACAGATATTGATGTATATTCTGTTATCATATGTTGATATATGATGTTTGATGTGTGATGGACTAATTGATGCGTTGCATCATCGGATTCAGTTTTGAAATGTAAAAATAACGACTTTTACTTTAAAAAGGTTTTTAAAGTGATTTTTTTGAAAATATACGTTTTATGGAATTTTTTAATCGATTATAAGCGTAAAATTTTAAAGTTATAAAAGTTATAATTTTTAGTGAAATATAACCGAAGTGTCGTTTTTAAAACAAAAGTTGATTTATTTATTAAATAGTTTAAATAGAGATTTTTGAATTTATTATGAAAGCTCTATATATAAGATTTATAAAATTTGATTTTTATAAATCAAAGTGATGAAATTGTAGAGGAGTTTTAAAGACGTTTTAAATGATGTTAAAATGGGTTTTATAAAGGACAGAATAAATGGTTTGTGAAGTCCTAAAAGAACGATTTTTGTAAATAAACGAATTATAAGTGTTTAACTTATAGAATGGACTTTTGGTAGAAAATTGAGTTATAAATTGAATTGGATAATAAAAGGAATTTATAAGTTGAAGTAGTTATAAAATATAAAATTGTGATTTATAAACGTTGTTTATGAATCCGAAATCACTTAATTTGATAAGTGAATTGTAGAAGTTAATTAAAGGAATTATATCCACGATTTTGGACAGTGGATAAGCTTTTAAATAAAAATGTGTAGGAAATATTGAAATGGGGTTAGTAAAGTATATTCACGATTTTGGACAGTGAATATATTGTTAAGTAAAATGGATTTATTTTTTTAAGAAGTGATATAAAAAAAATGAAGTTAAACATTTTAAAGATATTTTAAAATGTAATAAATATCGAAATCATAGATTTCAACATTCATTGTTGAAATAGACGTTTTCGAAAAATAAGGAAATGATGGACTATAACACTATTGTTATAGTAAATGATTTCCGAAAGGAAATGTTTTTATGTAGTATTGGGATTTATGTACCTATCTTAATTTCGAATCCCTATACTAGTGATTTTGAGTCGTCGTAACGATGTTTTACGTAACATTCGTTTTGACTCAAATAAATGTGTTTAAAGAGAATGATTTCCTTAAAAAATGAATATATACTTAATATTGATTTAAGTATATCGAATATTTTCAAATGTTGAAAATAAATGATTTGTGAAATACTTATTTTTAAATAAGTATGGAAATGCTTTTCCAATATGAAATGAACTGTTTTGAGGTTTTATCTTCAAAGATAATTTGAAAGGTGAATATTTGAAATTTGTTTTCAAACGGTTAAGTGTGGAAATTTTATATCTAGTAAAGATATTTTTGAAGATGAAATAATTTGGAAAATTATTTGGAATCTGATGATGTTGCGCATCTTTATTGATAGTTAAATAACCGACTATCAATAATTACCTTGAATGGTATTTGTTGTGATTGGATGAATTTGAATGCCACACTTATTTTTGAATAATCGCTCACTATTCGGGTTAGCCGGGAAAGGACCATGGGGTCGTATAACCCATTCCGAATATGTGATACGTCGTTATGAATTGCATTTGAAGACCGGTGTTGAAGACCGGATATTTTTGATAACGGAAGGATTACCGTCGAGTTACTCTACATCGGCTGATCTCCGATTTAGAGGTTTTATCACCCTTAGTGACGGGAAGTCCTGACGTGATTGAAAATTATCCGGATATGCAAGGGCTTCGTGAGAAGTGCCTTCGGTTCTGTTCGATCCCGGAACAGACTTGTATGGATAGTGTGTCTGACGTTACAATTTGAGATATAAAGCTGATTTCTTTCAAATACATTTCTGTTGGTGGCGGAGAATTTATTCTCTTAGCTTGACACCCTTCTCTGAGACGTACGAGCTCAGAGGTTGTTTAGTTGAAATTTATCAGCGATATATCCCAATTTGGTAACGTGGCATACTGAGTGTTGCTGTGAAGTGATCAGTGTTTGATCATTTGTGATATGATCATTTGTTTGATCTTATATCGTTGTGATCATAGGTTGATCATTTTGTTTGACCCGAAGCAGGGCTTTTTGAGAAAGCGTAGCTTTGTGGACGAGACTTCGTCGAGCCTCACATCCCGGAAATGGTCGAAACAGGAAGGATGCAGCAAGGTTTTAGGGAGTAGCGCCCCTTAGTGTATGTCATTCCTTCTGGATAGAGGTGGTATCATGGTATGGAGCCCAGATACTTAACCTATGTGGTTGCTGCATTATTATCTATGTGATTTGTTGGAAATCGGGGATCCTCGGGAAGATCGGTTACGATCGGGGGATGACATACGCGTGTCAGTAGTTACCTATTTTTGCAGAGGTAACCCGGCCTTGTGTTGGCAGAGATCCGGTTAGGTTCTCGGGTCGTCTATTCTAGGGACGTACCCATCGTGGAAAAGGAAGTTCCTTAGCCTGACCATTTGTTGGAAATCCAAACTCCAATACGTGACTTGTACGATATTAGTTGTAGAACCTGCCATTTACGTACGGTGGTCACCACTGTTTAGATGGTAGCTATAGTAGGCATACGATACTGGTCGTATGTTGGCTAAGATTAATATTATACTTTCGAAATGTTTTCTACACTATGCACTAATAATAATATCCAAAATGATTTGATTTTGCGTAGTAAGCATCTTTGACTATCATAAGAAGAAATCTCCTCCAATTCTGCGTTTGCATTGTGTGTGTGGTGGGAGGTCTTATGGTAGTTTCATTTTCCAAAAAGCATTGCGAATTGATTTTTAAAATTATTTTGTTGTTATAAAGAATAATTGTTTTACGATCTCACACCAGTCACCATGACTGACTCGGAGTTTATTGTTCCCTTCTAAACTCTGGGTGCCCACCAATTTCCACACGGGCAGCCTAGAGTTATGTTATCAGGATATTCTGGATATTCTGGAGCTTTGGAAGCAAGATGGATGACGAGACGTAGTATTTGTATCTGATAGTATTTATTCCGCTGTGTATTCTGTATGAGGACAAGTTTATATAACTGTCCATTGTTGTATATTGACTCTGATTGATGTATGTATAAACTGATATAGTTCTTTGTTTTAAAAGACTAGTGATTATCTATTATATATTGTTCCGCTGCGATATGTGAGATTCTGATATTGTTCTCTATTTCTGTTGTTGTTCTGTTGTTCTTCTTTTATCTTTTTCCTCTTTTCTTCTTCTTCTACCTTTTCTTTCTTTTTAAAACCCTCACTATCGGAGTTTCCGGCACTCGATTTCTCGGCAGTCGATAAAGGGAGTATCGATGTCGAATTTTCGAAAGTTGAAAATTTCGGTACGTGACATGTGTTGTATATTGACTCTGATGATGATGTAATGTATAAACTGATATAGTTCTTGATTTAAAGATTATTCATTTATCTATTATATGTTGTTCCGCTGCGATATGTGATATTCTGATATTGTTTCTGTTGTTTCTTCTTTCTTTCTTTCTGTCTTCTTCTACCTCTTCTTTTTAACCATAACAATTCGGCTTTCCGGCGTTCGATTGTGCGGCATTTAATACAGTGGACGTATTAATGTCGATTTTCAGAAGTCGAAAATCCCGAAACGTTACATGAAGCCATTAATTCCATAAGCATGTTCATTAGCCTCTAATTTGTACATTAAGGTAGGTGGGTAGGTGGGGTCCTCCATGATCTTCACTTTGAATTATTTCCCTCTTCTTTCCTTTGTATTCATTTATGCATGCATGTATCTTCATATAAGCCTCTTCCATATGCATCCAAATTCCTATAAAAATCATCAAAAATGTCCAAGTAAAAATTCTCAAACTTACTCAAGCACAAAAATGACCATTTTTCCCCTGAATGAAGGTGAAAATATGATGGTTTGAAAATAATTGAATTTTGGTTTTAACATGTACAAATGCCTAAATATGATGTTTATTTAAATAAAGAGATAAAATATGGATGTAAATATATGCACATTTACGTGCACATCAAATACCCCCACAATTATCTTTTTATTCGTCCTCGAATAAAGGAAAACTAAGATAAATCCGTTTTCGTAGGGAGCACGATTGCATTGAGCGTATGCAACAAGCCGTTAAACCTCTGGGTGTCCCCAACAGGACGAGTGCTGTCTTGTGAGGGTTTTCAGCAGATACTACCCATAAAATCCAGATGCAAAGTGAAAATATTTACAAAATGCAAGATTTATTTACAATGGGATGAATGCATGTTCTTGAAAATATTTACAAATGACGGATTTACTCTTAAATCGACACAAAGAAGTTAAATATAAGTCTTGGTCATTATCTTGAAAATTTAAGTCATTTACTTATCAAATTTTCCAACAAAAATCAAGTTATCATAACAAATAGACAATAGTTTTACTCGTTGTTTCGGTTATAACAAAGTGTAACTATGAAATAAATCCTTAATTGATTATCAAAGTTTGTCAAAGTGGTATTCTCATTTCTTTTCAATAACAAATTAAATCAAACAAGTTAAAATGGTGCTTGGATTTCAATTTCTTACTCTCTCTTACTTGAAAATTTCATTGATATTGACAATATTTACATATGCCTAACTCAGGTAATCTGAGGCCAGATATATTACCCGTGCATTGCCTTGCGGATTGATGTGAGGGGAATACAGAGCGTGGCGAGTGAACACACAAGTGTGAACACTTATCGACCGTAGGCATTATTAAAAAGATTTTTTATATACATACACCTAACTTAGATAATCTGAGGCCAGATATACCGATCATGCACTGCCTTTCGGGCTTACGTGAGAAGGGTACAGAGCATGGCGAGTGAACACACGAGTGTGAACACATGACTCTAGGTGTTAAAAATATATATATACATATATACAAATGTTTTTTCTTTTTTTAGAAAGAGAGAGTTTTGCAAAATCATCTTAGCACCATTTAACTTAGAAAATAAAAATGTTATATCCTTTACTTTAAATTTACAATTTTTTTAAACAAAGATTTTCAATTAGAACATACTTCATAATTAACACATATGAACCTTCCTATATACTAGTTAAACCATTGTTATTTGTAATCAAACTTCATTTCTATTTTTGTTAAGACAAATAAATTTTCAAAAATTTCAATTTATTAACCAAAACTTATACTTATCCCATATTGTTTCCTCAAAAATAAATCAAAATGCTAAAAAGAAAATGTTTTTGAGATTTTGAAATGTTGAGATTTTTTTTAAGTTAAAAGAAAAATGAAAATTCCAAAATGCCATGAAACTAAAAAAATGAAAATGAGACTCCCCCCACACTTAATTTTGATTGTGTCCCCATAGTCAGCATGATATAATGAGTGTAACGGGGAAAACTATGTACATATTTACAAAAGAGGGTTAACATTCTTACTAGACGTAGCTTGGCTCATGAAGAATCATGAGCTCCTCCTCTTGGTTATTTGGCAATTCCAAGAAAGGTTTCAGACGATAACCATTGACTTTGAAAACCGATCCATCCCTGAGCTTTCCTATTTCTACGGCACCATGTGGAAAAACAGTTCGTACCACAAATGGTCCGGTCCATCTCGATTTAAGTTTCCCAGGGAATAAATGAAGTCTTGAGTCATATAAAAGAACTTTTTGGTTAGGCGAAAACGTTTTCCTTAGGATTGACTTGTCATGAAAATCTTTGGTTTTTTCTTTGTAAATTTTCTCGTTTTCATACGCGTCGTTCCTAAGTTCTTCTAGTTCGTTGAGTTGTAGTTTTCAGTTTTTGCCAGCTTTCTCAAGATCAAAGTTTAAGTTCTTAATTGCCCACAACGCTTTGTGTTCGATTTCAATGGGTAAATGACAAGCTTTACCGTAAACTAAACGAAATGGGGACATCCCAAGGTTAGTTTTAAAAGCAGTATGGTAAGCCCAAAGCGCGTTGGTCAATTTCTAAGACCAATCTTTTCGATTTTTATTGACAGTTTTCTCCAAGATTTGTTTTATTTGTCGATTTGAAACTTCAACTTGGCCACAAGTATGAGGATGATACGGAGTGGATAGTTTGTGGGTTATCGAGTATTTTTTCATTAAAGTTTCAAAAGAACGGTTACAAAAATGGGTTCCGTTATCACTAATTATTGTGCGAGGTGTACCGAACCTCGAAAAGTGCTTTCTTTGAGAAATTTCACAACAATTCTATGGTCGTTGTTTTGTAAGGAACGACTTTGACCCATTTTGAAACATAATCGACAGCGAGAAGGATATACAAATTTCCAAAAGAGTTGGGAAAAGGTCCTATAAAGTCGATACCCCAAACATCAAAGATTTCGATCGTAAGAATGGGGTTTAGAGGCATCATATCTCGTCGAGAAATTCGTCCAAGCATTTGACATCGATCGCAAGTTTTACATATTTCAAACGAGTCTTTGAAAAGAGAAGGCCAATAGAAACCACACTGAAGCACTTTTTCCGCAGTTTTTCGAGGACCGAAATGTCCACCGCACGTTTGATCGTGAAAAAACGAAAGAACACTCCTGATCTCATTATCCGGAATGCAACGTCGGATGATTTGGTTGGAATAATATTTGAACAAGTATGGATCGTCCCAATAGAAATATTACACTTGGGACATGAATTTGTATTTATCCCGTTTGGACCAAGATGAGGGAGTTTCTTTAGTGACTAAGTAGTTCAATATATCAACGTACCATGGATCGATCGAAATTGAAAGAAGTTGTTCATCGGGGAAGTTTTCATTGATTGGAAAACAAGATGGTGCATTCGGAAGACGAGACAAGTGATCGGCTATGACATTATCGGATCCTTATTTGTCTTTAATTGTAAGGTCAAATTCTTGAAGTAAAAGGATCCAATGAATCAATCGGGATTTGGCATCCTTTTTAGCGAAGAGATATCGAAGCGCAGAGTGATCCATGTACACAATAATGTGTGACCCTATCAAGTATTGTCGGAATTTTTCGAGAGCAAAAACGACAGCTAGAAACTCTTTTTCGGTTGTTGTGTAGTTGAGTTGAGCGTCGTTCAAAGTCATACTCGCGTAGTAAATGACGTGAAGGATATTGTTGATGCGTTGTCCTAAGACAGCACCAACGGCGAAGTTCGAAGCATCACACATTATTTTGAAAGGAAGATCCCAATTGGGCACACAAATGGTTAGAGCAGAAATGAGTTCGTTCTTAAGACGTTCAAAAGAAGAGATACAATCAGAGTTAAAATCGAAACGAATGTCTTTTCCAAGAAGAGTTGTCAAAGGACGGGCAATTTTGCTAAAGTCTTTCACAAAGCGTCGGTAAAAGCCAGCGTGTCCAAGAAATGATCGAATGTCCTTAACATTTTGGGAATGGGTAGATTTGCAATGACATCGATTTTCGTTTTGTCTACGTCAATGCCTTTATTTGAAATGATATGTCCAAGGACTATGCCTTGTTTGACCATAAAGTGTCATTTTTCTTAATTCAAAGTCAAATGTTTTTACATCGATTTAGAACTAATTCGAGATGATGTAAACATTGGGAAAAAGAATCACCAAAGATTGAGAAATCGTCCATAAAAACTTCTAAAAAGTATTCAATCATGTCGGAAAAGATTCCAACCATGCATCGTTGGAAATTCGTAGGAGCGTTACAAAGTCCAAATGGCATACATCGATAAGAAAAGGTACCGAATGGACACGTGAAAGTCGTTTTCTCTTGATCTTCGGGAGCGATAGGAATTTGGTTATAGCCGGAATAACCATCAAGGAAGCAGTAAAATTCGTGGCCGGCTAAACATTAGAGCATTTGGTCAATAAAAGGAAGTGGGAAGTGATCTTTTCGTGTTGCAGCATTTAGTTTTCGATAGTCAATGCAAACACGCCAACCCGTTTGAGTACGAGTTGGAATAATTAGTTCGTTTGAATCATTCTTGACAATGGTTAGCTCAAACTTTTTCGGTACAACATGAATTGGGCTAACCCATGAACTATCAAAGATTGGGTAAATGATTCCGTTGTCAAGAAGTTTAAGAATTTCATCACGCACTGCATCTTTCATTTTTGGATTAAGCCTTCGTTGCGCGTCACGAACAGGCTTGGCATCGTCAATTAAATGGATGCAATGTTGGACAATAGCAAGGCTAATTCCCTTAATATCGGAGATCGACCATCCAATCACTTCCTTATTTTTCGAAAGAATAGAGAGAAGAGAAGCTTCTTGATCAAGAGAGAGAGTCGTAGAAATTATGACAGGCAATGTTTCGTTATCACCTTAGTATGCATACTTAAGGTGATCGGGAAGTGGTTTGAGGTCCAAATTCGGAAGTTTTTCGATCAAAGAATTGGGTTGAGATTCAGACTCAACCGGAAGCGATTCAAAAGGAAGAGTGTATTCAATCTCGTTGGGAATTTTGTGAAACAATTTTTCGTATTCGGCCTCGCGTTCATCGTTAAGATCAAGTGTTTTGTTTTCAAAGTTTTCGTGAATGGCACTAACTTCCAACGTTTTGTCACGAGGTTCGTTCGATTGGCTTTCAAGATTGAAAATGTTAAGATCCAACGTCATTTTTCCAAAAGAGATTTTCATTGAACCGTTACGACAATTGATTAAGGCGTTTGAGGTAGCTAAGAATGGTTGGCCTAAAATCAATGGAATTTGACTCGCGGGATTTGACACTGGTTGTGTTTCGAGAATGATAAAATCAACGGGGAAGATGAATTGCCTTACTCGAATGAGCACGTCTTCGATTTCTCCCACGAGCTTCTTAATGAAACGATCGGTGAATTGAAGCGTTACTTTTGTGGGTTTGAGCTCACCTAAGCCTAATTGTTCGTAAACGGAGTATGGAATCAAATTGACACTCACTCCTAAGTCTATCAAACATTTGTTAATCGTCTTGTCTCCAATTGTACACGAAATCATAGGGCAGCGAGGATCTTTGTATTTGACGGGCATGGATTGGGACAAGACTTCACTCAAACTGGTGGCTAAGAAGACTTTTTGGGCACTTGAGTATGTCGCTTTTAGGTACACAAGTCCTTAAGAAATTTCACGTAAGTAGGGACTTGTTGAACGATGTCAAGAAGCGGAATGTTAACTTTGACTTGTTTAAAAATTTCCAACATCTTTTCCATTTGGTCCGAGTGTTTCTTTGGTCGAAGACGATGTGGAAATGGGGCACGATACTCGGTGGGCGGGTCTACTCGAGTAGAAGAAGAATTGTTTTGATTGGCATTCAATTCAACGTTTGGCTCCACGTTCTGTTCAGATTCATTCGTTGTTTTAGAAGTATCGAGAGAGGTTTTCGGTAAATCGTTTGGATTAACAACTTGATTATCGATTTGTTTACCTGAACGAAGAGTTGTGATAGCATTCAATTGGGTGACGTTGCTATCTTGAACAACATGGGCTTGATTTGAATTTGCGTTTTGATTTCTGGGATTTGGAAAGGCCTGGCTTGGGAATGTTCCACGTTTACGTTCACTTACAGACGTGGCTAAATTACTCATTTGCATTTCTAGTTTTACAATTGATTGGTTTGTGTTTTGCATATATGAAGTCAATAAATTTTGTAAATTGCTGTCTGATTGAAGGCTTTGAGTAGTTGCCTTAGCCAACGTTTCAAGAGTTTTCTCAACCGAAGTTAAACGTTTATCGTCTTGGGGAGGATGAGCAGAATTCGGTTGAAAATTTGATTGTTGCGGTTGATTATGAGACGGACCCGCAAAGTTTGGTTGAAAATTGTTGGGATGAAAAGGAGGATTCGAAGCATTATTTGGAAATGCTTGGAAATTTGGACGAATCATATTCGTGTTGGGATTGTTTTGGTTCTACGCAAAATTCAGATGGTTTCTCCAACCAGGGTTGTACGTTGGAGAAAACGGGTTGTTTTTGGCTTTATTGAAAGCATTGATTTGTTCGACATAATTGGGACATTGATCGGCTATATGATTAGGATCGTTGCATTTATAACACATCGGTTGGGAAGCTTGGTTCATTTAATTCGATGAGAAAACATTATCGAATTTTTTAATCATTGCGTCGATCTTAGCTTCCAACGCAAAAGAAGATCCTATCGAGTTTGCACTTGATCGTGAGTAAATTGATTTTTCATTCGAACGTTCCCATTGGGATGATTTTTCGGTGAGGTTTTCAAGAAATTGCCAAGCATCGTCATGATGTTGGGCAAGAAAGTTGCCTTGGCACATTGATTCGAGCATGGTTCGTGAGCTGTTTTCGAGTCCATCGTATAAAATTTGGCAAATCGTCCATTTTTCGAAGTTATGGTGTGGACATTTTATCAAAAGCTCTTTGAATCTTTCAAAATATTTTCCCAATGGTTCTCCATTGAATTGATGAAAATTTACAATTTCGTTTCGGATTCTACTCATTTTTTCCAAGAGGTAGAACTTTTTTAAGAAAGCTTTTACGAATTCTTCCCACATTTTAATTAAGTTCAATGGTAAGTTGTACAACCATTTCAGCGTAATCCGTAAGAGCGAATGGGATTAATCGAAGTTTGATTCCATCATCGGAAAGTTGTTGGTGTTTTATGGTTGCACAAACTTGTTCGAATTTAGTCAAAAAGATGTATGGATCATCGTGTTCGAAATTGCCAAATTTCGGAAGAGTGGCAATATGGTTTGAGTGAATTTCAAAATGGTTACCCGTAGGGGCGGGTAACGTGATGCAAGATGGAATAGAAACTCTATCAGGAAAGAATTCTATCCATAAGAGTTCGAGGGGCGTTTTCTTTCGCCATTTCGAGAGGAACGTCTGTTCGAGTCAAACGGTTTGTTGTTGTGTCACGAGTCTAAGTACTCATGCACAAGCGAAAGTCGAGATGAAAAAGAAGTTAGAATCGAGTTTAGAGAATGAAAAAGATTTGAAAAATGGGGTGAAAAATTGTTTTTGTTTTTGTTTTTTTACAACGAAGAAAACTATTTACCAAGTGAAATTTATTTTCAAAAGAGAAGTTTGATTTTTGTTTTGTTTTTGGCTTTTTTTTCTTTGTTTTTGAATTTTCAAATTTCAAATATTTACCAAAAGGATTTTTTTAAGAAAATGGAAATTTGATTTTGTTTTTTTTTGAATTTTGTTTTCTTTTTGAAAAGATTTTTTTATTTTTGGATTTCTGTTTTTGATTGAAAATTTTCAAGGGAAAGGATTTTTTTTGGACTAAAAACTAAGTTAAAATTTACAATTTTTTTGGATTTTTGATTTTAGAATTTTTTGGTTTTTTTTGTTTTTATATATGCATGAACTAATGCAACTAAATGAATGCAAAGGACTTAATTACAGTTTTCTGTCCTTAATAGCTCCTAACCCAAAATTGTATAATCATACTTTGTCTTAAATCAACAAAAATATTTCTCAGCCAGGTAACGGACAGGGGTTATCGTTGCACCAAGAATCACTGTAGCAATGCAACCGAAGGTTTAAGTACCTTTAGAGGAACAACCAATATAATATTTACGTATCACCATAATTTTTATAACTGGTTATTACTCTGCCGTAGCCTAGACACCAAGAAATAAAATTATTCAAAGAAAACAATTGTGAAGATACAATTAAGCTCTAGATGAGCTCGTGAGACCCTTAAGTCAAATGTCTAACCTTTATTATTAGTCAAATTCTACGATGAAATGCGTTTGTGGTCTAAGGAAAGGGTGATGAAATCCCTCACCTTATATGAATTGGGGTATTGTCCTTAGAAAATAAAACAAGATGAGATGAATGCAAAACAAAAATTAAACGTGAATTTACAATGCAACTAAAATGAAGTTTGTTTTTGTTTTTGGATTTTGAATTTTTTTTATATATTAATGCAAATGCAAGCAACCAACAATGCAAAACAAATAAAAACAAAGGATTAAAGCACGATACTAGAGCGTAAAGATTATTAGCAATTTATTTTTAAGCGGCAATTTTTTTTAGAGCAAGCAGGCAAGCAATTATTTATTTTTGGCAAGCACCTCTTCTGTTTGATATTCTGCTTTGGCAACCTGAAATTTCAAACGAGATATATACAATTTTATTTTTTTAAAAGAAAAATTTGAAACCAAAACAAATTGTTTTTTCAAAAAAAAATGATACGACGAACAAAAACAACACAAAACAAACAAGTGCAAAATGAATGAAAACACAAACTGAAATGATTAATTTTTTTATCTTTTTTATCTTTTTTTTTGAGATGTGTGGAACTAATTAATTCCACAAAACAAATTGAAACTACTAATTCCACAAAACAAAACTAATTAAAAAAAATTACTCGGCCATCAAGCCCAGCCCGCTAAGAAAACAAAACCACGCTTCTTATTAAAAAAACTCGGCTTACAACTTCACTTCTCTTAAAAAACTGTAGACAAATTCAAATTCGTTTTAATTCATTAACTCGAAATTGGTGTTTGGAATTCAAGGGGTTCGAATTGGAATTCAAGGCGCTTCGATGGTGGCGTTTCTGGTTGATTGGCGATTTGGTTAGAGGGAATGTCGATTTTGTGGAATTGGTTGTGGTTGTGGGGAGTCACGCGTTTGATTTTTTCGAGGCGATTGGTGGCGATAGAATGGGAAGGCGTGGAGGAGTTCGAGGCTGTGACGCTGTAGTTGTTTGAAGTAGTGAAGGAGTGCGATGGTGATTCAGGTTAGCGGCTTTGCAAGAGGCGTTCGAAGTGGCATGAGGAGAATGTCGAATTGGTTGTAATTCGAATGCGAGGCCAGTGGTTGAATGCGATGTTTGGTTGTGTGGATGGTGATCGATGGTTCGGTTGATTTTGGGATGGGTTCGTTCAGGTATGATTGTTGCTGTGGGGTTTCGAGCAGCTGCTTCGATTGGTTTTGGGGACTTTTGGGTCGGAGGAGCTAGTGACTATGGTGGAAGCAAGTTGCAAGGTTGTCAGTTAGATGGTGATTTAGTGTTGTGTTCAGTAGAGGAATTGGTAAGTGGGTGTTGTGGTTTGAAAGTATGTAGTTGGCAAATGATGTTGTGGTTTGAAGTGCACAGTCGCAAGGCGGTGCAGTGCTGGATGCAAGTGTAGGCGGTTTGAAATGGAGGATGCAGTGGTTTCAAAGCTTGGTGTTTGGTCGACTGCAGTTGTATATGGCTTTGACAGTTTTGAAGGTGTGGTTGATATAGGTGGGTGATGGTGGTCAGTAGAGAGAGGGAGAGGTGGTGATGAAGTATAAGGCAGTTCTATATGTGTAGGCAATTTGAAGGGAGGATGGTGTCGATTGAAGTGGAAATTTGTATGTTGAAGCAGTGTTGAGTTGCAGAAGTGATGTTGGTGAAGAAGAGTTGCACTGTGACAGAGAGGCAGTAAGTTGTTATGGCAGTTTGAAGTGTAGAACAGTGGATGGCAGGGTGGAGAATATGGGAATCTTCTGACCTGTAGCTGCTTTTTGTGGCAGTGGAATGTAAACTCGGTGTTGGTGAACAGTTCGCAGTGCAGTTTCGTGAAGAAGTTGATGAGTAGAGAGTGATAGGCAGAAGTGGGATGTACTAGTGGAAGTAATGAAGTTGGCAGTGTGTATGGTTTTGCCTGGTTATATGCAACTGCAGTAGTGTGTAGGAGTTATTGGTTGAGGTAGATGGAGGATTGCAGAAGTTTGTGCAGTGGGTTTTGGTATATACGTATGTGGTGGTTTTGAATGCTGTTGGTCTATGACAGTGGGGGTATTGGTGATCAGTGGTCAAGCAAATGATAGTGATGGTGCAGAGGTCAGGTGAATTTGATGGCCAGGAGGATGGTAGTTGAACAAGAGGGAGTGTTGAAGAGTGGTGTCAACAGTGAATAGGTGATGGTCAGGGCGATGACATAATGTAGGAAGTATGTGATATGGCAGAGAAGAAGTATGAAAAGAAGAAGAGGACAATGGTCTATGTTGAAGGGCAGTGGGTATGTAAATGATGAAATGTAACTAAAAAAAATTGTAATTGCAAATATGAAATGTATATGAAAAATGTAAATGTAAAATGTGAAAAGCAATGGCAATGAATTTTTTTTTCAAATGAAGCTGTGTGCTTTTTTTTAAAATATGAAATGCAAATGCAATTAGAAAGGAAAACTATAAGCATACTACAAAGTGAAAACAAATATCACATAAACACACAATTTTGGTTTTTTATCAAACTGACACATAGACCAAACACACAATAAAATCAAAAGAAAATAATTCGAAGAATAGAAAATTAAAATCAAAACAACTCCCCGGTAACGGCGCCAAAAACTTGTTAATCGACTATTTTTCTATCGGTTTAGAAAATAGTCGAAAATTTTTGAAATAAAATTACCGCAAGCGCACGACGTACACTTTGTAGTACGTGGCGAATACGGGTCGATCCGCAGGGAATTGTTAGAGTTTAAAAATCTATTCAACCAAATTAGACCAATTGGAGGAGAAATTGTTAACTAGAAATAAAATTGAAGCTAAAACTAGAATTAAAATTTGATTTAAAAACTATTTAACTAGAGAACAATTTAGAGGCAAATCCACTCTCATATTTTTGTAAATCAACAAACAAACAATTTGTGATCTCTAGCTTTGATATTAAGTGAAATATTGTTGTACTTATCATAAGTATGGTTTGTTTATGTTGTTAACATAACTCAAACCATCAAACTATAATACAACAAATAAACCACTTATAATTCTCATGAAAATGAAGCCAAAGCAAAAGCTATTTTAAGTATGATCTATTTACTATTGTAACTAGTAATATAGATCATCAAATTTCATTTTTACTTTAATTTCACAATCAAAAATGGATTAGCAAATGATGATGCAAATTGTGTTTATGTTGAATAAGAATAGCTCATTTGCATAAGCAATATAAACTATCAAACTCACTTGTATAAACTTGCATCAAAATTGACTTTCATGAAGCAGAAACAAAGAGATCATAAATCATAAAAAATGTTGAAATTACATAATATTTGAGAGCTTCATTACCCCTAAATTGAAGGGGTTTAGCTACTCATTTGTGTTATCAAATCAACACATGTAAGTTTCAACGTTGAAAATGAAAGAAAGTAGAGAATAAACAAAGAAAAAGAAGATTAACTATTAGAAGAAAATTGATTAGACTAGTGCATAAATGTAAATCTAAGCTATGAACATTAAAAGAAAGAGAGCATAGAAGTAAGCATTAACATAAAAACAAAGAAAAGCATGTAGAAAAGAGAGAAGAAAGTGGCTTGGAAGCCATTTTTATTTCATAGAACATTGCCATTATAACTTGTGTATTTCATTCCTAACTAATATGAAAGAGTAGATGATCATTACATGTACATAAGAGGGCTATTTATACATGCATAAAACCCTAATTCTATTTTGAGGGGCTTCCCAAAATACCCCTTAGGAAGTGTGGAGGCCAAGTAATCATTAGCTTCTACTAATCATCATTTAAGTGTACATGAAGCCATTAATTCCATAAGCATGTTCATTAGCCTCTAATTTGTACATTAAGGTAGGTGGGTATGTGGGGTCCTTCATGATCTTCACTTTGAATTATTTCCCTCTTCTTTCCTTTGTATTCATTTGTGCATGCATGTATCTTCATATAAGCCTCTTTCATATGCATCCAAATTCTTATAAAAATCATCAAACATGTCCAAGTAAAAATTCTCAAATTTACTCATGCACAAAAATGACCTTTTTGCCCCTGAATGAAGATGAAAATATGATGGTTTGAAAATAATTGAATTTTGGTTTTAACATGTACAAATGCCCAAATATGATGTCTATTTAAATAAAGAGATAAAATATGGATGTAAATATGCACATTTACGTGCACATCAAATACCAATAAAATTTGGAACTAAATAAAAAGAAAATATGAAGGATAGGCAAGAAATATATATATGTATATATATACAATTATTTCATTATATATGTGAAATTAACGTAATATAAATTAGACATTTATACATTTTGTTGGTATTTCACATACACACGTTACGATTTAATTATAAATTTTATAATGTATGTATATAATTTATTAGTAAATACATATATGCATTTTATTGGCATTTCACATATTTATGTTTTTACCAATAAAACGTATTTGTGAAACTAACGTAAAAAGCATATAATTTATATACAATTTTTAAATTATGAATTTAAACTTAGAAGATAATTTGTGATACAGACCTAATTTTGAATTTGAAATTTGAAATTTGAATTTCAATTTAAGTTGTTCATATTTATATTTATAAATGTTATTTTACGTGCATATTATATACATGTGTGTGTATTAATATAAGCTTATTTTACATTATTGTATTTATATGTGTGTATGCGTGTGTATTTATATATAGTCTTATATAAACGTAATTTTATATCATTTAGTTATATATATATATATATATTAGATGACATATACATATATGAAGGGGCTAACATATTCATTGTAGTGTAAATTCCAACACTTAGATATAGCCATGTCAAACCATGCATACTGTATATGTTGCATTTGCATGTATACATACATGTGTATATGATACACATATGCACATTATATATTATATATGTAATTAAAAATCCTTTTATTAATAAATAAAATAAAATATTGATTTTATTTTAAATTAAT
This sequence comes from Allium fistulosum, assembly GCA_030737815.1. Classification (NCBI taxonomy): domain Eukaryota; kingdom Viridiplantae; phylum Streptophyta; class Magnoliopsida; order Asparagales; family Amaryllidaceae; genus Allium; species Allium fistulosum. Next base: position 269,740,983 of record CM060906.1, on the reverse strand, counting down.
TTTGATCAAATCTAAATCAATTTAGACTTTGTAGGCCCAATAAGATCCAAAATGATTAAAAAAAATGAAATTCAACCATTTAATCCACTACTTGCTGGCCTAGATCCAACAATGGTATCAAAGACAGAAAGCTTATACGACCTAAATTAGCAGTATTAGGCAGACTAATTAAACTTACCCATTGAGTAGGGTGTCTAGAAAAGGAGTGTCTAGGTTGGGTTTGGCTAATCAAGTACCCTGCCCTACTTGCATACTAGCCTGGCCTGAACGGTGAAATAAGAAAATTATTATAAATGTTGTAACACGGCTTTCAAAATTATTTTGAAATTACATAAATTAATTTCAAAATTAATTAATTATTAATTAGATTAATAAATTGAATAAATTATTAAAATTATAATACATATAATATATATAATGATATATGTTACATTAGATTGGATTGTTTAAGGTGATATAAGTATATATAAAATTTTCAAAATTAATAATAATTAAAATTGTTTAATTAGGTAAATTAATTAAATGTTAACTAATAAATAGTAAAATACATATGTGTATATGTATGTATTTCAAACTTGTTTTTTAGCAAAGCTGATTTTACTTGGACTTAGAAGATTCAAATGAGGATGAAACGACTTGAAAATCGGTAAGCACTCTTAGATGGAGTAAATAAACATCTCAGAAAAAATTCAACCGAAAATAGGCTAACCACACATGTTGGTACAGACATGAAAAGAGGTAAACCGACATGTTTTTGGCAACTCTGTGGATGTTGCGACTTCTTATGACATCTAAATATGGAATTAGAAGGGTGTTGCAAAAGAGTACAAGTCATTTTGAGCTAAGGAAAAAAGTCACTATGGACCTCTTAGGCAAAAAGGTTGATACTAGGCTATTTTAGGGAGAAGTAAGAATCTATTTGTTTTGGACAACTAACGATCAATGGAAACAACGTTGAGCAACCCAAAATCAAGTGGCATGAAGAATGCAAAAGAGTTCGACAAGTTTGGAGCAATAAAAAAATGTCTTCGCTGACATGATCATGTCCTCATCAACTTGTTTGAACACCTCAGTCAGTCCCTAGATTTTTCACACTACTTTAGGCCGATATTTAGACTCTGCCCCAAGTGATTTTCTAGGCCAACACGACTGTTTCCCCTATAAATACAAGCCATGAAGCAACCAGAACAGGATCTGAATTCTCTGACCGCTAAAACTCTACCCTTTCTTCACATCTAATTTCTCCTCCAATAGAGTCACTTAGGAAACAACTATTTACTGTTCTAGGCTTAGATCAGCAAATTCTTAATACTAGAAACTCACAAACAACCTAGAAACTCTAATGTAAATATGCGATCCACTTGATTGTGGTTAGATCTAATATAACTAGTTGTAATCCAGAGAGAGAACAACTAATAAAAAGATTGAAGTGAACGTAGGCAGGAGATTACACCTAACCACTATAAAAATTGTCTTTTTTTTATCTCTTTTCTATTTATTTAATCCGAACTAGAGCTTTCGTTTGATGTCTTGATGTTGATCCAATTTTTGGGTTAACATTTTGGTGTTTTCACCGAGAACAAGAGCTAGATCTAAAAATTTGAAGCTCTAATATGAGATTTGGAGAAGACAAAGAGGCCTAACTCTAGATTAGGGTTGGAGGAAGTCAACCAGAGCCTGGGGGCAGTCGGTAGATGTCCTTAGATTCTCATCAATCCAACTACATGGCTAAGGAAGAGATGGAGAGAGTGATGATGGAAATGTAAAATAGGATGATAACTGGACAATAGGAGATGCTAGAAGGATTTTTCCATAGGACCAGACAATAAGGAATAACTAGAGTTGCTGGAATTCATAACCAAGGACAAGGAGGTAATGCATGAGCATCTGGAGTTGGAGCGGAGCAAGTTGGAACAGTGCCCCCATGAACAGAACAACCGTTGCCATGACCATCTTTTCCTTAGGAGATGATGACTAAGGTGGAATATAATAGGACGATAGCGGAGTTAAATCAAAGGATGATAGATAATTAGAAGGCTCTCCTTGACAGGATAGATGCTAGCATTGCCTTCCTGACCTAGCAGCCTCAAAGGCCCAAGAGGAACAGGAAAGAAGCACCGCCTTTTGGTTCTGAAGAGGAAAATCCATCTGCTTCTAGTCAAAGTAGATGGGATTAAAAGCAAAAGATGAAGGAGCAAACCACTGGAGTAGCATGGATGAAGGCTCCAGGAAGTAGCTTAGCCTGTGTTACAACTAGCCCTGAAACAGACCTAAATTTCGATCCAGATAAGGCACATCGAAACTTAGACCCATTCCAAAGCTAGCTTTTGGTTGCTAAAAAGAGAAACAATACAAAGCTATCTATCTATTCTTTTAGAACTCACAACGGAAGGAATAAAATATAATAACAATAATAGTATCCATTTATTTCAAACTATTTCAAATGTCACAAAACATATGTTAACAACAACCGTTACAACATATTTTTCAAAAATACACTTTATGGGTATAACAGAAAATAACATGAAAAGATAAATAAAGAGTGCCACAAGCTTCACTCTCGCTATCTTCAAGCTTTCATCAACTCCTTCAATAACCTATTTTGTAATGAAGGGGGAGTCAGAACAAGTGTTCGATGAATAAAAATCTTGAGCTAATTATTTTAATATTTGGGTAGTATATTTCAAATAAGAATATGTCTTACGTAGTTTGAAACCATTTAATACTTGATATAAGGAAATGAGGTAGGCCCCCAGTCAACCACTTAGTAGCATCCATTCCCAAAGAAGGTTTACTAATCCCATAACCCACAACCAACGTCATAAATGTCTAACAATGCGAGATATAAACCTAAGCCACTTAATACCTTTTAATGGAAAATAGGTAGACTTCGACCATTTAAGACCCCAATTGAGGTAGTCCTCCATAATTTAGTACCTATTCCCAAGGCGGACTCCATGTAGGTATCTATCTAGCTGACATTGCATCAGAATCTCTTTCGATACTTAATAATTATTATAGAAGCGGACCTTTCCGAGATATCCTTAACCATGCCTAAACCCAATCTCAACCATTTAATACTCCACTTAGGGAAAAGTGGCGGGCCTTTAAACAACCACTTAATACCTTAAAACCCCAAAGCCAGTCTTTATATTATGTCCCAAACCTACGAAGACGGTTCATATTAGTCTAACCATTCATAGGAACTAGTAACCAGATTAGCTAAGAAAACATACCCCACAGAATTAGGACTAACTCGCGTCTTTCGTAGTTACTTATCATTGGCGATGTCCCTATGACATAGTCATATTTATCACGCTTTTAATATATAATACACACCTTACCATGTCCGTTAATTAGGCTATATAAGAATTCCTTTTTATTTTGCCTTAACAAATCAATTACTTTCTTAAGAGGGATCTAACGACATTTATTACCTAATGAACTATGCAATTAATACATTATAATTGTACGCTATTTATGGTAATTAATATATAAATAAATACGTGTTTATTATTTTCTATGCGTATGGAGATTACGTCCTAACAAACGTTAACTGTCATTTCCTTTCTAACAATAATAATACAACTCCTTTTTTCATATTATCAATAGTGCCATATTTCCAATATCCATAATAAAGGATTTCAGTATCCTTAACAAAGGATTCAACATTCGTATCCAAAAATTGTAATAAACAGACTTATACATAATAAAAATTTCAACCCAGTCTATCACATCAAATCATGGAATAATGTCAAAAAATAGAAATTGCAATTCTAGTTTCAGTCTCTATTCAACCCCTCTTTTACAAAGGATTTACACATTTCTCTTTTATTTTTATATGGAATAAATGGTGTAAACTACAAAATAAATTCATACCTTACACCCTATTCCTTGGTTGAACTTCATAATCAAATTAGAATTAAATAGGAGTGAAATAGGAATTGAAATCACCAAAACTACAAAAACTACAAATTCCAACAATTTAATGTAAATAATTGAGAATTCCAACAAGAATTAAAATTTCAAATTACAGAAGTTTTGGGGGGGTTTCATTTTGTTTTATTTTCGTAAACCCAAACCTCTAAGGCATATTCAAATCCAAAATATACTAATCAATCACCGAAATAAAAATGCTAAGATTTTCATAAGTGACGATATAGCGATAATCGATGTAACAACACCTACATAATCAAATAGTATGTCATAATTATTTTTAACCAAACAACAATATAAGCAACATAAAAATATAAGAAAATTATTGTTGACGAGAAACCCCTTAGGGTCTCTCTATAAAAGTTTCTGTAAATCACACATATGAATGTGAATTCCAAAGTGTTCCTTAGTGACCTATTCTCTACGTACACTTCGACTTCCTCTTGATTTAGTTCCCTACAACATATTATTATTGCCATCCGCTTTTTAAGTGGAAATCAAATCAAAATAGACAATCAAATAACAATATATAATATATCATTCAAGCATTCAACAATAATTTATAGCGACACAAATATCATATAGTTTATTTAAAGGTGAGTACACTCGCTAAAATTCCAGTTGAAGCTTTCGCGTTCCGCTTTGGTCTTAGCCTAAAATTTCACTTGCTCCAACTTTGACAAAACTAGTTCCAACGCGTAGCTAACGTTCTTACGCAACTGACTGCGTGTAAATCCAACCTTGCACGAGAAAGATATCGGTTTTATAAGTTTTGGAATAAATTTAATTAATTAGTTGCTTAATTATTTTTAATCACATTCATTAAAATTAAAAACCACAATTTAAAACCTTCTTCTCCCTCTACAACACCAAAACCTGTACATGACTAAATGCACATCCCCAAACGTGCATGTCAAACATCCAAACTCGAGCTTCGATCAACAGTTTGATGAACAGACATCACTAACTAACTCCACTACTCGAACCCGACTTGCCGGACCCATTTTCCCCTAACTCGATCGCCTTGGCCAAGATTCGGCTTGAAGCCATGCCTCCAACCCAAAATGTCGCACGTCGCCACCGAGAACAGGAGCATCGACGACTACCTCCAATCGACTCCCCGCTCCACCACGAAACCAACCCCACCGCTGATTTGACCGTCGATCGCCTCTACCTCACCGTGACCCACTGCTTGGAAACGACAAATCAGTTGTCATGATCCACGTGGGGGAGCTGCACTCCAACAAAATGTCGCAACAAGCCCGCCTTCCCTCGACAAGTACTAATCCACCATCGGTCGTGTCTAATTCCGCCTCTATCCAACGCAAACCCAAACCCTAAGTCGATGCAAAAACTGTCGACCTCGTTCAACCAACATCGAACACTACAAATTGGGTATAGTTTTGAAAACCGTACACACACACGATTCCAACAAGTCTTGATTCATGATTTTTAGTTAAGCGGTACATTTGAATTTGAATTGGTTTTTTTGCTGTAAACGATGAATGCATAACGAAAGAAGGATGGAATAATTAAAAGAGTAAAGGGCAAAGGAAAAATGAATAAAAGTGTTGATTTTGTATATTTATAAACCAAAAGTCAATCATCTTACTTCAATCACAAGTTAGACAAAATTTCTAAGTAAACTCAAATTCATAAGCCAACATCACATCACTTTGAAAAAAATTTGAAATTCTTTTTTTTATTTGTTCTTAAATGGTTTCGAAAAGAAATATTTAAGGTACTCTACTACACAATATTCCGTTTGCGAACGAACCATGAACGACATGAAAAAATTACGATCGTGCAACAAAACAGAACACAATCACAAATCAACAATAAAATACATATATTATTTAATTATGTGAAAGTACAAAAATGCATCGTTTGCCGTAAAATGTGTCAAACGATAATTTATATATTTTTCAAACTAAAATTATGGAAAAATCACATAAATTCAATTAAAAATACTACAATAAAAATCAATCGTTTTATTAACAGTTTGACTTTTCTTTTTATTTATTCGAACCATTTATTATTGTAACTAAATTTACAAATGTGTTCACCATTATTATTTATTAATTAAAAGGAGTAAAATAACGATATTAAATCCATTTAATTATTATTTAATTCACAATTCAAATATTTAAATAATCCTATATTTGAATATAAGTTATTAAACTCTGAAAACCAATCGTATAAATATTTAATAATTAAATATTCAAAATAAAACGCTAAAATTCCGGAATGTTACATTTCCTCCTTAAAAGAGTTTTGTCGTAGAAAAGGAAAAAATGTCTTCGAACCCATAAGTTTAAAAACTATTATTTAAAATAAGTTATTAAACCTTTAAAGTCCTTTATGTCATGGAAAAATTTTGGCAGCACCTCCTTTGCCTGGCTGATCCGTAAAAACTATAACTTACCACAACTGGCCCAAATCAGCAAAAGAAAACAAAAGCCAAGTTGTCTCCCATATCTGGGACATAAAATCATCAACCAACTACCAATATCTAAATCTACCACGTACCTCTTTTGCGTTAGATTTTTTATTTTGCAAGCAATTTACTATCTCGATGCGAATGCAGGTGCACAAGAAATCAAATAGTAATCTCTTGATTCCCTGTACTTACATAATTCAAAAAAGAATCATGCTAACAAAAGAGAAATACATTAGCAACATAAACAATATAATAACCATATGCAATAAAAGTATAGAAAATACTCTGTAATGAAATACTAAGCATCCAATATTTTTTAAAAGATAAATTTAGAACTAAATGCCTAAGTTTTTATATTCAAAATATATTTTGAAATTTCTCCAATGAGAAATAAATCAGAACCAAAATTAATTATGAAAAGGAGAGGGCTACTCCTACCGAAACATGGTTTAAATCTAGAATCAAAACAACATGGAGCATTCAATGGTATTCTGGTTTCTCCAAATAGGTTAACAAATATACTTGGCAGGTCTTCCGAATCGGACAACCCCCAATCACTCAACTTTAGTCATAACCAAAAATATTTGAAAAATATCACTTCAAAAAACTCTTTTAAAACATTTTCAAGCAATAATCCTTCACAAAGTTTCAAAATAATAATATTATTATTTCTTTCACAAATTCTTTCGAAATCACCTTTTCAAAAGCGCTAGGATTTAATTCCTAACAAACAACAACTTTATCAACATAAAATCACACCATCAATCAAATCAAATTCCATAAAGGAATAAACTAACACTTAACATTATTTAAAATGTTAAATGACTAACAAACAATATTTAGAATTTTGCTTAGGTTTACAACTTTCTCGATCGTCTAAGGATATAGATAATTTTCTAAGCATACCATTACACTCATCAGCCTTTGGTTATTGCTTAGAATATTATCTAAGCTTCCTTTAAAAAAATTGAAAGTCACTCCTAAACTTCCCTAAGCCACAAAACAAAACATACAAATATACTTAAGCCTGTATGATGTACATAAATCGTTCGTATGCAAAATCGGATCTGACAACTTGCTCGAATACAAACTTGACTTTCGAACTAGTATTGCTCACTTGACCACCCTAGTGCGGACTCTGATCTGGTTCCTTGTTTGATAATTTTTGTTCTTATATAACCATATACTATGATAGAAAACTTCAGTATCATACCAAGAATCCGGATCAAGTGTTCGCTGATAAGAGTCAAGTGAGAAATCCATTTTCGAACTGGTGTGAATCACCCCCAAGTTATGTATTCGGGTACTAGATCGAGAATAGTACGAATGAAATGATCTACGTACAACTTACGTAGTTAATTTTATTAGTTTCTTACATACCAATCCTTTTCTAAATCAATTTCATTTTCATTTATAGTATTTATTAAATACTAAAATTATTTATGAATTGCTTCATAAATTTTTACTCCAGTTTATAAACATTTTATAAAAACACAACTTTATAAAACATTAAATTATACTCCACTTTTATTTACTTGTACAATACTCTTCTCATCCTAAGAGTATATACAAAATGTTAGTTTTATTTACTTTTTTCAAAATTCAAATGAAGGCCTAAAAATAATATGGGTTTTAAAACTGAGTTGACTACTTCGACCTTTCACCTTAGAGTGTTCTAAGGAAAGATCTTTACTTAGTTGGCTTAGTAACATCAAATAGTTTACACAAGTTAGATATTTGAACAGAAACTACGATTTTAATAAAACAATGCTTATTAAAACCTTCCTATCCAATTTAACCCATTTAAAACTTGAGTTAGATTATTTCTTTTCTATCCAAGTGTTTAAAATTTTCACTTATCATATTATTAATCAAAATAACTTTTATTTTAAACCAATATCCTTTAAAGAAAATTAAGACTAAATACCTGGATTTATTTCAACAGCCTTTTGAAAATCATACTACCTATATTTCTATATGTATAAAAATCATTTAACAATTTATTCTCTAACACTTACTTTGGGTTCATTTGGTTTTTGAACTCATTTCGATCGCACAATGATAAAGAGAATAATTTACTAAGTGCATTACAAAGTTCCCCTAAGCAAACCTTCAATCGCCACTTCGAAGATTATTTAGATCACCAAAAAACCGATCGAGTCGTTTTCCCCAAATTATACCAAGAAAATGCATTCCACTTATTTATACTTATAAATACTTCCAAGTAATACTACTATTACTTTTCTTATAAAATCCTTTTGAAATCAATTCAGGCGACACCGGGATTTAAACTCTCAAAACTCCTTTTTTTCTTATAAAACACCATATATAAATCATATAAATAACTTTATAAACCAAATATATAAAATTTCCTTTATATTGTAATTACTTTATTTTATTATAATAAACTTTACACAATTATTTATCCTCTAAATGTCTTATCTTCCCATTTAGATTATACTAAACAATGTTGATTAAAAGTGTACTTTTAACTCAATATTATTAAAAGATGACTAACATTTTCTACGAACACCTTATAGTCAAATTGTGAAACTCAATTCACAAGGGGTTCGTTCTAATGACAATTATCAAATGTTAAACACTCATAAACTAGTCGAGCATAAATTACTATCATAAACAATGGTCAATGCTCCTAAACTATCCCGAGCACGAAAATTCAAATAACAATATAATAAATAAATATTATCATTAACAAACAAGCAGTATAGATAGCTATATCAATTTGAAAATTATTCCTTTATATATGAAATATATAACCTTAGGTAAAATATTTCATTTACCAAATTTTCAAAAATCAATATCGTGTCTGTTTTTCTTGTTTGAGTGTTTAGAAGTCCCTATCGACACCGTGGCATCCCATGTCTCGACCAGAATTCATAAACAGCTCAATAGATCAATTAACACAACATAATTTTACAGCAATAACAAATATGCTCTCGTATATATAATACTCTCAAACTCTTTCTGGGGTGTCACTTACCCTATCTTTATTGAGCCATACCCTACCAAATCCAAGGTTCTCGCTTAACCTTTAGCTCTGATACCAGATGTAACGACCCACCTTTTCGATCATCGAAAGTCGACACTCAATACATCCATAGTATTCAAATGCTGAATATCCAATCGTCGAAAAGGCATTTTAGGGTAGAAAGAAAAGGAGAAAGAGAAAGAAAAGGATAGGGAAAATAGAATCTCACAGTGAAACGACAACATATAATATAACAAAGATAGTAAAAGCTAACAGTCTAAAATGCATGATATATCAGAGTTAAAAACAAATCTCATCGGCCTGGATAATTATAACTATAGGATCGATTTCACCCTAGAGGGGGGGGATTAATAGCGTGATACTAATAATTATAAAAATTTAATGCGGAAGTATAAAATAAATGTAGCACAGATATAGTAGAGTAATAACAGCACAGATAATAGCAGAATAATAAAAGGCAGAAATAGAACAACACAGATTTACCCAGCTTCGGCAAAACCCTACATACGTGCTGCCCCCAAGGTTTCTACTACAAATTAAGTAGTCAGAGGCTTACACACGTAAACTTGTGACACCCGCTATCGACTAACCTAACTCTACGCTCAAAACCCTGCCATAACTCAACCACTGAGTTGCGAATTCTCGAACTACACCACCGTAGTTCATCCCCTAGTCACACGACTAGAAATTACAAAGGTTTAAAAGTAAATTACAAATAAAAACAATTAAAACAATAAAACTAGAAACCCTATTTTAAAATAACGGCGCAAAATAAATAAGCCGACCCAAAATAAAAATAGTGATAAACATTATTCCTCTTTTCCCTTTTATATTTTCGGCCGTATCTCTTTCGTAGAAAAATGGCTGCTTCTTTCGTTCGTTCTTCTTCGTTCTAAATTAAGGCTTCTGGAAAATGGAAGCGCCGCCTGTATCTGATCAATTGCTGAGATTATTTGCTCTGTTTGGCTTGGACAATTGATTCTCTAGTTGTAGTATGATTCTGATCGCTCCAATTTGATCGAGTTCGAGCTAAAATGGTAAGTTATTTATACTTTTTGCTTTACTGGTTAGCTTGCATGAACTCGATTCGATTCGAGTTATTTATTTGAATCCTTTCTCCGTGATATTGCTTAAACTCGAATGAATAATTGCCGATGATGTTAAAGGGTTTAAATAGGGTTCGATTCCCTTTATTTTCGTTCGAATATATTTTTGAAATCGTCTGATAATTTTAGTTTAGCCGTTCGATTTTGCTTGATTGTTAATGATGTTTTCTGACATTTTCAATTCGTATAATTTGCGTTGCTTGAATATAACGGCTTTGATTTTGACTTGTTTAACTCTTCCTTGGTCACCACGGCTCTGACTAAACTTTACTTTGGTTCCGTGAATTTCTGGCATCATGAATATATGAATTTTGTTACCTCTATGACTTCGGCACTATGGTAATCTAGATTCTTTCGTCTCTGTCCTGACTTATCAAACTGTTTATAGATTTTGTAGCTCTGGCTTTGACTCATTTTGAAACTGCTACCTTGAAAATTGTTTGACATTTTGTAACTAAACATTTTGTAGTCTATTGCTAGTGGCCGGACTTGTTTCACTTGTTGAGTTATGTTCATGTCTGAACCTTCATTAATCTGTACACTTGTTGTTGCTTGATGGACTCTGGTAGTACTTGAGTCTTGTCGCACTTCATGTTAGTGATGACTTATTTGGTTGTGTGGACTATTGCATATTTGTTGTGACTCTGCCTCTGTTCACTCGAGTCTGCACTAGATAGTTGCTGTGCATTGTTTCACTTGAGTTTCTCTTGGAGTCTTGGTTATTGTACACATGTATATATGTATGTAGTGACTGGTCTGGTTGGAGTTTTATTGCTCCGAACCAGTTTCATTTGATCTGGTTTGGTTGCTTTTGAGTTTCTGGGTTGCATTTACTGTTGGTCTTCACTTTAGTTGACTGCATTACATTGTTCACTTGAGGGCTGTGATGTTTTGTGTACTTGTAGTCTTTGATATCAGTGTTGCTTTGTATTCCATTTTGTGCTGGTTCATTATTGATTTTGAACTGGTCAAGTTGTTTTAGTTATGTTGACCCATTGTTTTGGTCGAGACTGTGTTCAATTTGTGGCTGCAGTGTCATCTCCACTTGTATACACACATACATTTATGTATGTATATATCTGGTTTCATTGTGTATGCATTCATTCTTTACTGTCATGTGTGGTATACAAGTCTGGTTCAATTGGAAGTCTTTTAGAACTAGTCTGTACAACTTGAATATGTACATGACTATCTGAACTTATGTTGATGCTTGTGTGGCCTTCACTTGACTGGTTCCTGACCCTTTTATTGAACTTGTACATTTGGATTTCACATGTGTTGAATCCAGCTTATAGCTCGGGTTTGACCTTGTGCTCACCTGTCCCTGTAATTTTATCAAGTGTATATCGGTGTGCACGGTCTTTTGGCTTGTACAGTGATACACTGTGCATGTCACAAGTTGTTCGTGTATGAATGGATTCAAAAATAAATATGATGACGAACAACCCAAATAACTGAGGCAAATAACATTTTCAAAATACACATTAATTTTACAATTCAAAATATTTCCTTTTCAATTTTACCGCGTCAGTGTTTATTTTGCAGATAACTCTGATGCTGGATACAAATTGCAATACAGTTGAAGATCAAGTACGAGTGAACGAGTTATATGTAGTGAGGTGGTGATGCAAATGATAATTGTATAGTGAAAAATTGTATTGTAATTTGAAATGGTGTATATATTGTGAGAGCACAAATTTGTACTATTCGAAATTGTAATAAAATATTTTTTTGAATAAAATATCTGTTTGAATTTAAATTATGTGTCATTCATTTTATTCAGCAAGTATTTATTTAATTATGTGAAAAATAAAATAGTACAATAACAAATACATTTAAATGAATATATATGTAGCAACCCGAGCCTTTTTTATGAGAATTTAATATCGTCCTTAAACGATTAGAATGCTAGTTAAGTGCTCGATTGAGTTTTTGATCGATTGGAATCCTGTCATAAAACGGTTATTTAAAATTACAAGTGGAATTTATAGAGTTAAATCTCTTTTATAATTCATTAATTGTAGGTGGGCTTTAAAACTTAAAGTTGGGCCACACTTTCATTTCTATAATTTTGCTGTGAAAAGTGTCCAAGACAATAAGGGTTCTCTGGCATTCATTTTATGGTCCCCAACCCTAAATCGAACGAATGAGAAAAAAAAAATAACCCATACTTGCCCCATACCAGCCATGCCCTGTCAAACCCACGTTCATTTCTCCCCTCTCTTTAATCAATCAGATAATAAACAGAAAAATAAATGGAGACATCGTACGTTCCTCCTCCTTGCGAAACTAGGGTTTCGTATTGATTTCGCTCGTCCTCGTGAGTGCCGACTTCAATTAGATCAATCGAAGGCCCCTTTGATCATCGTGTGCTTCGATTCGTTTTGCAAAGGTGAGTAATTTTAGATTACTCACATCTAATTCGGACTTCATGTAGTGTGATTTTGAGACTTCGGTCACTTTGAATTGTGGTAGTAATTTGGGCTTCGGCCATTTGGTTCTGTTTCGATGCCTGAGATAATACTTTGAATTGCTTAAAACTGCTAGTGCACTGGGTTTCATGTGTATAACTGAATTTGTTCCTTTGTCTTGTTCGAAACTGCTATGGATTTAAATCGACATTGATTTTGTGGCATTTGTTTTTGGGTTTCGTGACTTTCGCAGACTTGATAATTTGTTTTTTTTATTCACGACTTCGACTTGCTTTTGTATTATCATAACCTATACTTGGGCATTGGACTTGAACATCTGATACCATTTGGTATCTTTATTGATTTTGTTCTGTCTCTGGTTTCCCGTTTGGTTCTTTGATTTTGAGACCATTTGTAACTCACTTTGCTAGTTTATCAAGTGTCAGACCCTTGAACAATTTGCGTGCAAAATGTGTCTGTGTCAGGCCTTCTTTCTTTGCATGAATTTATGTCAATTGTTTAGCACTTCATGTTGAAGTCTGTTGCACGCGTGACCATCTTCAAGTACTCTGGTCCTTTGGTTAATTGAACTTGCAGTGGCCATCCTCTTTTACATAAAGAATAGTATCATGTTGGAAACAGTTGTTGCATGTCTGCACATAAAGATGCCAGATCCTTGTAATTGTAAAATGCATGCAAGTTTAATTCCCTGTTACATTATTTCTAGTTCATTGTCCTCTTGATTCTTTCATACTTGTGTGTATCTTGTTGACAATGTATGCATGGTCTTCACTGGCCTGAACATGCTACTTGGGTGTATCTGGTTGGCAATGTCTGCAAGCATCTATGTTTGCGCCTTGGTCTTGCATTGCACTGGCCAATGCCATTTGAGTATCAATGTGTGTATCTCACTGCATCTTCTTCTTCCTTGAACTTTGTTTGGGTTCACTGCACTGTCTAGTGTGACAGTTGCATATATGTTGTATCCTTTTGTTGATGATACTCGAGATTTTGTTGTACTTGACATCGTGATAATGTGGTTCCACTGTTTGTGTCATGTTGCACTATAAGTTGCCTTAACTTCCTCCTATTCACTGTATTGAAGTGTAGCTTGTATTTATTTGAATCTTTTCTCTGTCCCCATTTTTGGGTTGCACTGTCACTTGAATTACATTCATCCTTGAGGTCAGTTCCTTGGTTTGTTGATTCCACTGGAGTCTGGGCATTTCTATGCTCTAGTCTCCACAGCAGCATTCATGCTTTAGTTGCTGACTGCTGCATTGCCCAATGTATTCAAGCGTAGCCTTCTTATATGTGCATACATTTGTTCTGAAGTGTAGCTTCACTTGAGTCAAATCGAACTTGAGTCACCGGCCTTATGCTAGTGTCTTCTGAGCATTCTTTATTCATGTATTCATTGAAATATCCATGTTGTATTTATGCTTGCTGCCCTATTGATCTCTGCCTGAACTTCACTTGTTTGCTTTGACACTATGGTTGCAGTTGTACATTTGTAGACTTTGACCCATGTGTACATTGAACTGGTGCACTTCTTATTGTATATCGACTTGAGTTCATTGATGACACTTGTTGTTGTTATTGTTTCACTTGCTGCCACTGTCTTCTTTGTAGTTGCATTCTGCCCTTGTCTTTGCAACTGTTTGCTACTATAGCTTCATCGTGGCGGTTGCTTCGTATTCGCTTATGTCTGCAGTCGCATGCGCTTTGCAGTTTTTCCCCCTGTTGGGATTTGTCCTTGAATTCACTTGAGTTGAACCCGATTTCGGGGTTTGACCTTGTGATCACTTGTGACTTTCATTGAGCTTTTGTGTATCTCCTGCGATAGTGGCGAGGCAGTACACGCGTGCGTGTACTGCAGCCCTATCAGATTTGACAGTTTTAAATTGATTTAGTCGATTTGATAAATTGTTTATTTATCTCTGTTCATAATTTAAATCTGCTGATTTTTGTTAAACACTGTTAAGTGTTATATTGACCGTTGTCCGGTTTCTTTGTTTAAAGAATCGGATAGACGGGAATTATTGTGACTGTCGTCTATTTAAATTATTACTGCCTATATGCACTAATAAACTGAGTTTGAATTAGACTGACCTGGGTATTATTTTCTTTTGAATGTAATACTCGGGTCAGACCCGAGTTATTTCAGGTTGTAGATTTTCTTCTTTGAGTTGCTGTTCAGGATATGAAGACTTTTCACATCTTCTGAAGTTGTCAGTGTCATTTTGTAGTAGTCGTGTCATTGTATAGAACGATATGTATTCATGTATATTAGTCGATAATGTACTTGTATATATAACTTCTAGAGTCGGCAGTTGTAGTTGTATCATATGTATCGAGTCAACTATATTGTAACTGACATCGGTTATATATATATATGAGATTTTTGTTAATCTGTGTTCCGCATTTATATTATCTGTGTTATTGTTTTATCTAATGTCCTAAACTATTATGAACTATCGTAGTTTGTTTTATACTGATAATTAGATATGTCGATGGGAGTAAATAAATAATAGATGAAAAATAAAAAGTATATACCACTCCTACCGAGATAACCAATATTAGTGTAAGGCCAATTACGGATGGTCGCTCCTATCCAGCCTTATTCTTCATAATAATAGACAGTTTTTCTTTTAATACTCTTTGTTATTATGAGCATAGAGGTGGGGCGTTACAGTTGGTATCAGAGCTTGGGGTTTATGGACATAATATAAAACATAACTTGGATGGAACATATGTTACAACTATTAGTCGATGTTTTATTTGTGATTTGAGTCAAAACTAAAGTTTTGAAACTTCGATGAAATTTTTAAATATCTTTATTTAAAAATAAAAGGTTGATGATTTGATTGATTTGAGTACTGTTTATCAGAGTGCGCAGCGGAAACAGTGAAACTGTCTTCGCTGAGTACAACTGATAATCTTTTTGATTAAAAAAAAAATCGAAATACGAAATTGGTATGAATTTCATTTGTCGTTTACATAGCTATAATTATTTTGTTTCTTTGAGAATTTCGAATCCGAATTGAGGATTCGAAGAAATTACAGTTATGTGATTTTTGTTGAAATTTCCGCTGACTTTCTTTTGTACTAATCATATATTGATTAGATTTATGCTGTTTTGAATTATCTTCATTGAAGATACCTTCGAATGATTTCTTTGTTCATTTTGTAGTACGTGAAAAATTTGAATTGCACGTTATTGCATTTATTTTACGTTGAACCGATGCTTGGTTATGAAACGTATTTTGTTGCCGTTATTTTTATAACGGGATTTTACACCAATGCTATATTTTGAAGCACGGTGTTTTGTGGCATTTTGATGAATGAAAATTCTCTGATATTACATTTTGCTGTAAATTGTTTTGATATGATTTTGACGTTTCAAAATTACTGTCGCTTTGGCTTCAGTAACCGTCAAATTTTAAAAGTGGATTTTCAAGCGGTTATTCCGCAATGCTGTTTTGTGACCGTTTTTACGGTATTTTGAGAAGTACGATTTCCTTACCGAAATTGTTACTGATTTACTGTTTTAATCACGTGATTGGAAAAATTGTTTTATAAAATTTTAGCAGTTTGCGTTTTCAAAAGGATGAGAAAGCGACTTAAACGATTCAGCAAAATCGAGGATTATGACCCCTTTCTTTTACTGTTTCGCTTAACTCCGGACTTGTTCAGTTGAGAATGCGAATTGTTATTTTTACAAAATAAATAAAATTGTTTTCAAAAATTTTACAGTTTGCGATTTCAAAAGAATGAGGAAGCGATTTAAACGTTTCAGCAAAATCGAGGACTATGACCCCTTTCTTTTACTGATTCGTTTAATTCCGGACTTGTCCGTTTGAGAATGTAAAGTGTATTTTTACAAAATACACAATTTTGCACTTTCAAGGAAACGATGAAGAGATTTAAACGATTTAGCAAAAGTGCGGAGTATGGAACCACACTTATACTTTTTCGGTTAATTCCGGACTCGTTAATTGAATATCTGTTGTTTTGATGATTTTGATGAATTTTACACTTTCAAGGAAACGATGAAGAGAATCAAACGATTTAGTAAAACACGTGGTATGGGACATGTGCGTTTGCTATTTCGGTTAATTCCGGACTCGTTAATTGAAACATTTTGATGCTTTCGTGTGCTTTCGAGCCACTATGAGGTCCTTCGGGTCATTTGTTGGGCTTTCGGGCCACTCTGCGGACCTTCGGGTCATTTGTTGGGCTTTCGGGCCACTCTGCGGACCTTCGGGTCAAATACCAGTACTAGACCTTCGGGTCACTCTGCGGACCTTCGGGTCAATCTGATGGGCGCCAAAATTATGTTGAGTACTTGGTAGGCTTCGGCCACTCTGAGATGCACGTGCGGCGAATTAAAAACTCGCCATCTGATGGGATCGATCCAAGCTTTTATGTTGATTTTCTAGTCTTCTTAATTGATTTCTAGATATTTGTTGCTTCCAATTATCTGCAGGTAATTGGATATTTGTTGATATGAGTTCTGATTATCGTTTTTGATAATCAGATATTTGTTGTTTCTAATTATCGCTTGTGATAATTAGACATTTGTTGATATGAGTTCTGATTATCGTTTTTGATAATCGGATATTTGTTGCTTTTAATTATCGCTGTTAGATAATTAAATATTTGTTGATTTGAGATTTAATTATCGCTTTAGATAATTAAATATTTGTTGATTTGAGATTTAATTATCGCTGTTAGATAATTAAATATTTGTTGATTTGAGATTTAATTATCGCTGTTAGATAATTAAATATTTGTTGATTTGAGATTTAATTATCGCTGTTAGATAATTAAATATTTGTTGATTTGAGATTTAATTATCGTCTTTGATAATTAAATATTTGTTGATTTGAGATTTAATTATCGCTTTAGATAATTAAATATTTGTTGATTTGAGATTTAATTATCGTCTTTGATAATTAAATATTTGTTGATTTGAGATTTAATTATCGCTTTAGATAATTAAATATTTGTTGATTTGAGATTTAATTATCGTCTTTGATAATTAAATATTTGTTGATTTTAGATTTAATTATCACTGTTAGATAATTAAATATTTGTTGATTTTAGATTTAATTATCGCTGTTAGATAATTAAATATTTGTTGATTTGAGATTTAATTATCGCTGTTAGATAATTAAATATTTGTTGATTTGAGATTTAATTATCGCTTTAGATAATTAAATATTTGTTGATATGAGATTTAATTATCGCTTTTGATAATTAAATATTTGCTGGTTTGAGATTTAATTATCGCTTTTAACAATTGAATATTTGTTGAATTTGAAATTTGATTATCGCTTGTGATAATCGAATATTTGTTGATTTGAGAAATTTGACTATCGTTTGAGATAATCAGATAATTGATTTGTCTTCTGATTATCGTTGGAGATAAGTAAATATTTGCGATTTGAAAATTCAATTATCGTTTTGATGATTGAATATTCGCGATTTTTGAGATTTGAGCTTCGTCTTTTTCTCTGGCGATTCAGGTGAGTAATTTGATTTACTCACATTCAATTCGTGCTCTGTATGGGATTTCTGCTCTGTTTTTCCTTCTCTTTTAGTTGCTGGAACTCGATTGTTCTTGCTTTTGTTAGTCGTCTGATTTTGATCCCTGATTCCCACGAGGTTGATTTTTTTGATTTGAAGCAGTCGAACCTTTCGATTTCTTATCTAAGACTTCCCCGCTGACACTTGCTTTGCTTATACATTCGACAGTGCCATGCTCTTTTGGTTGTTACCTTTTATCCATTTATTCCCTATGATTGCGTGGACGCAATTTCTTTAAGGAGGGGAGTCTGTAACAACCCGAGCCTTTTTTATGAGAATTTAATATCGTCCTTAAACGATTAGAATGCTAGTTAAGTGCTCGATTGAGTTTTTGATCGATTGGAATCCTGTCATAAAACGGTTATTTAAAATTACAAGTGGAATTTATAGAGTTAAATCTCTTTTATAATTCATTAATTGTAGGTGGGCTTTAAAACTTAAAGTTGGGCCACACTTTCATTTCTATAATTTTGCTGTGAAAAGTGTCCAAGACAATAAGGGTTCTCCGGCATTCATTTTATGGTCCCCAACCCTAAATCGAACGAATGAGAAAAAAATAATAATAACCCATACTTGCCCCATACCAGCCATGCCCTGTCAAACCCACGTTCATTTCTCCCCTCTCTTTAATCAATCAGATAATAAACAGAAAAATAAATGGAGACATCGTACGTTCCTCCTCCTTGCGAAACTAGGGTTTCGTATTGATTTCGCTCGTCCTCGTGAGTGCCGACTTCAATTAGATCAATCGAAGGCCCCTTTGATCATCGTGTGCTTCGATTCGTTTTGCAAAGGTGAGTAATTTTAGATTACTCACATCTAATTCGTACTTCATGTAGTGTGATTTTGAGACTTCGGTCACTTTGAATTGTGGTAGTAATTTGGGCTTCGGCCATTTGGTTCTGTTTCGATGCCTGAGATAATACTTTGAATTGCTTAAAACTGCTAGTGCACTGGGTTTCATGTGTATAACTGAATTTGTTCCTTTGTCTTGTTCGAAACTGCTATGGATTTAAATCGACATTGATTTTGTGGCATTTGTTTTTGGGTTTTGTGACTTTCGCAGACTTGATAATTTGTTTTTTTATTCACGACTTCGACTTGCTTTTGTATTATCATAACCTATACTTGGGCATTGGACTTGAACATCTGATACCATTTGGTATCTTTATTGATTTTGTTCTGTCTCTGGTTTCCCGTTTGGTTCTTTGATTTTGAGACCATTTGTAACTCACTTTGCTAGTTTATCAAGTGTCAGACCCTTGAACAATTTGCGTGCAAAATGTGTCTGTGTCAGGCCTTCTTTCTTTGCATGAATTTATGTCAATTGTTTAGCACTTCATGTTGAAGTCTGTTGCACGCGTGACCATCTTCAAGTACTCTGGTCCTTTGGTTAATTGAACTTGCAGTGGCCATCCTCTTTTACATAAAGCATAGTATCATGTTGGAAACAGTTGTTGCATGTCTGCACATAAAGATGCCAGATCCTTGTAATTGTAAAATGCATGCAAGTTTAATTCCCTGTTACATTATTTCTAGTTCATTGTCCTCTTGATTCTTTCATACTTGTGTGTATCTTGTTGACAATGTATGCATGGTCTTCACTGGCCTGAACATGCTACTTGGGTGTATCTGGTTGGCAATGTCTGCATGCATCTATGTTTGCGCCTTGGTCTTGCATTGCACTGGCCAATGCCATTTGAGTATCAATGTGTGTATCTCACTGCATCTTCTTCTTCCTTGAACTTTGTTTGGGTTCACTGCACTGTCTAGTGTGACAGTTGCATATATGTTGTATCCTTTTGTTGATGATACTCGAGATTTTGTTGTACTTGACATCGTGATAATGTGGTTCCACTGTTTGTGTCATGTTGCACTATAAGTTGCCTTAACTTCCTCCTATTCACTGTATTGAAGTGTAGCTTGTATTTATTTGAATCTTTTCTCTATCCCCATTTTTGGGTTGCACTGTCACTTGAATTACATTCATCCTTGAGGTCAGTTCCTTGGTTTGTTGATTCCACGGGAGTCTGGGCATTTCTATGCTCTAGTCTCCACAGCAGCATTCATGCTTTAGTTGCTGACTGCTGCATTGCCCAATGTATTCAAGCGTAGCCTTCTTATATGTGCATACATTTGTTCTGAAGTGTAGCTTCACTTGAGTCAAATCGAACTTGAGTCACCGGCCTTATGCTAGTGTCTTCTGAGCATTCTTTATTCATGTATTCATTGAAATATCCATGTTGTATTTATGCTTGCTGCCCTATTGATCTCTGCCTGAACTTCACTTGTTTGCTTTGACATTATGGTTGCAGTTGTACATTTGTAGACTTTGACCCATGTGTACATTGAACTGGTGCACTTCTTATTGTATATCGACTTGAGTTCATTGATGACACTTGTTGTTGTTATTGTTTCACTTGCTGCCACTGTCTTCTTTGTAGTTGCATTCTGCCCTTGTCTTTGCAACTGTTTGCTACTATAGCTTCATCGTGGCGGTTGCTTCGTATTCGCTTATGTCTGCAGTCGCATGCGCTTTGCAGTTTTTCCCCCTGTTGGGATTTGTCCTTGAATTCACTTGAGTTGAACCCGATTTCGGGGTTTGACCTTGTGATCACTTGTGACTTTCATTGAGCTTTTGTGTATCTCCTGCGATAGTGGCGAGGCAGTACACGCGTGCGTGTACTGCAGCCCTATCAGATTTGACAGTTTTAAATTGATTTAGTCGATTTGATAAATTGTTTATTTATCTCTGTTCATAATTTAAATCTGCTGATTTTTGTTAAACACTGTTAAGTGTTATATTGACCGTTGTCCGGTTTCTTTGTTTAAAGAATCGGATAGACGGGAATTATTGTGACTGTCGTCTATTTAAATTATTACTGCCTATATGCACTAATAAACTGAGTTTGAATTAGACTGACCTGGGTATTATTTTCTTTTGAATGTAATACTCGGGTCAGACCCGAGTTATTTCAGGTTGTAGATTTTCTTCTTTGAGTTGCTGTTCAGGATATGAAGACTTTTCACATCTTCTGAAGTTGTCAGTGTCATTTTGTAGTAGTCGTGTCATTGTATAGAACGATATGTATTCATGTATATTAGTCGATAATGTACTTGTATATATAACTTCTAGAGTCGGCAGTTGTAGTTGTATCATATGTATCGAGTCAACTATATTGTAACTGACATCGGTTATATATATATGAGATTTTTGTTAATCCGTGTTCCGCATTTATATTATCTGTGTTATTGTTTTATCTAATGTCCTAAACTATTATGAACTATCGTAGTTTGTTTTATACTGATAATTGGATATGTCGATGGGAGTAAATAAATAATAGATGAAAAATAAAAAGTATATACCACTCCTACCGAGATAACCAATATTAGTGTAAGGCCAATTACGGATGGTCGCTCCTATCCAGCCTTATTCTTCGTAATAATAGACAGTTTTTCTTTTAATACTCTTTGTTATTATGAGCATAGAGGTGGGGCGTTACAATATATATATATATATTTATTATCATCAAACAAAAATCATATACTAGCATATTCAACAATAACTTCCGGACCTGACAATTGCTGATGGGTATATATAATAATACAACAGAAAATAAAAATATTACGGCAGGCGAGCATGCAGCTCTACTCCATGCGCTCCATGTTACACAAAAAACAACTTGAAAAAAATACTCGGTCTGACATGAGCATTATAATAAAATAACACCTGGATCGGTCTGGAAATACTATCCTGAGAAAACTCAAGTAAACTGATGAGCAAATAATAATTCTGTGAGACCATGCCGATAAACACAAATGTATTTTACTTCACAAGAACAACTTCCATACATGAATGAATGGTAATAGATTAAAACAAAACCAAAACTTGAAAGAATGGACACAACAAGATCAAAATCTGAACTTAAAGAATGGATACCATTATTTAAACATCGGGAAAACCTCCAGTCACTTCTCGATGCAATTAAAAACAATTCACGGATTTGAATCAACAACAAGGAAAGGAAATTTTACAACAATAACTAGGAGGGTGCACCACCCCTTACCCAAAGTATACCTCTAGCAATATACTTGACAACTACGATGGCTCTCAGAAACCTCTGATCCAGACCCCACCAACCTTTGCCGAAAATTCAAGTATTTCACATCTCCATGCGCATGCCACCGAAGCCAATCTACAATAGATGTGAAAATACCCTAATAGGAGAAACCCCACAAAGCTTGACCTCTACTCATGCTTTAGTTTTAGTAATTTCTGATAAGCGATATCAACACTCAAATGAGCAGCAAATCGTCTTAAATTGACGACACACAAAGAAGAAAGCTGAATCGATAGTCAGTAAACCAACTATCGAGAATAATCAAAATGATCATATATGGAAAATAAATCTCATACCCTTACCACTACTTGTTGATTTCAAATTTGTACTATCCCTTGGTTGAAAATGAAGCTCGGAAGGTTAAGGCAGTGTTACCTCAAGCACTGCCTTGACAACAATTTTAACCTTCAAGATAGAAACGAGTTTCCATACCTCAACATTTAGTGAGTATGACTAAATCCTTTCCGTATAAGCAATATTATTTATAGAAATTAAATTTCTTATACTTTCCATAACTGAATCAAACTTTTAAGCTTTTAAAACCGAACTTGTGCTTGAATTTCACATCACAAATTTTTGTAAAACACTTTAAAACCACTCTTTAAAATATTCTTTTTAAAGAGAAAATTATATTTTTATGCATATCAAACAGGAAGGGCCGAAAACAAATGTCATTAAAACATGATTTAATATAAACCCAAAACAATTAGCACCTAGCTTCATTTTGAAAAACAATTCATTTAAAAAAAAAATCTCATTTATAAACTATCATTTATAAATTTCAAATAGTATTTACTATCTCAGAAGATAATAAATAAATCAAAATACTTTTATAAATTGAAAACCACATTAATTATCCTGAAAGAGAATTAATCAACTTTATAACTCCTTTAATAAACAAATCAATTATCTTTAAACGCCTTTATTAAATTAGATAATTAATTTTAAACACTTATATTTAAACCAATTAATTAACTTTAAACATCATTTATTAAAATGATTAATTAATCTTAAACATAATTATTAAGTTGATTAATTAAATTTAAACACCTTTATTTAATCAGTTAATTAACTTTAATTACTTTTTTAAATCAGTTAATTAACTTTAGAAAATTTCTATTAAATCAGTTAATGAACTTTAAACATCATAAATAAATTTATTAATTAACTTTATTATAGTTAAATAATAATTAAGAATATATTTAAACCTCCAATTCTTTTTAAAAACTTATACGATCCTAACAAACTCATTTGAAAAGAATTTACAAAGTATTTAAGGTAAATAACCTTTATAAATTTATACAACATGAACTATCCCAAAAGATAATTAAATCCAATTTAAAATCTTTTATAAATTTAAAATGATACTAATTATCTCAATAGATAATTAACCAAATTTATAATCTCTTTATAAATTTAAAAACAACGTTAGTTATCCTGAAAGATAATTAATTAATATAACTCCTTTTATAAATTTTAATCAATACTTATCATTTGTTTTAAAAAAATTCAGAATACTTGAAAATATAGCTTAAAAATCTATCAAATGCAAAAACACGACCAAACATTTATTTTGTAAAAATGCAAGTTCAAGTTCAAGTTCAACGCCCAACAAGGGTTTAAGGGGATGATATTTCATAAGTGATGGTACAACAATAATCACTGTAACAACACTTACACAATCAAACAGTATGTTATAATTATTTTCAACCAAATAATATATAAGCAACATAAGACTACAAGTAAATTAATATTGTTGAGAAACCCCTTAGGGCCTCTCTACAAAGTCCCATGTAAATCACACATATGAATGTATATTTCGAAATGTTCCATAGTAACCAATTCACTGCGTACACTTTGACTTCCTCTTGATTTTGTTCCATGCATCATAGTGGTTATTTATGTCATCCGCTTTTTAAGTAGAAATCAAATCCAAACAGCCAATCAAATAACAATATATAATTATTGTTCCAACATTCAACAATAATGTATAGCATCATAGAAATCATATTGTTTATTTAAAGGTGAGTAAACTCACCGAAATTCCAGTTGATGCTTTTGTGTATAAGTTTGGTCTAAAATCAAATGACGTTTGATTTTAGCCCAAAATTCCACCTGCTCCAATTTCGACCAAATTAGTTCCAGTGCATAGCTATCGTTTCTACGAGTCCAGTGAAACTGACCTTGTCCAGATCCGACCTTGTACGAGCAATATATCGGGTTTATAAGTATTGGAATAAATTAAATTAATTAATCACTTAATTAATTTTAATCACCATCATTAAAATTCAAAATCACAATTTAAAACCTTATTCTCCCTCTACAATACCAAAACCTGTATACATGGAAATGCATATCCCCAAACGTGCATGCCACACATCCAAACTTGAGCTCTGATCAATGGTTTGACTAAAGGACAACGCCAACCAACTCCACTACTCGAACTCGACTTGCCGGACCCATTTTCGCCTAGCTCGATTGTGAGGAATGCGGATTACGGATCTTAAGGCTAGGAATAACACTAGAGGGGGGTGAATAGTGTTTTTAAGAAATTACTAAATCTTTTTGAGTTTATGTTAATTTGAACACAAATGTATGCAATATTCAGACACAGATGCAGAAATAAAGTAAATGCAGTAAATGAAAGAACACACCGGATTTTATACTGGTTCGAGGTTACCCTACATCCAGTCCCGCACAACTAAGTATGGATTTCCTTTCAAAAGCAATTCAACAATTACAACCCTCAATTTCAAGGCTACGAGCTACACCCTCCAGAATCACAATCCTCTGGGTAGAGATACTTGATTTCCGGGGCAACAAGTTCACCCAATTGATTTCCAAGGCTACAATCACACCTTTTCTCGCTTGATTGATTTCCAAGGCTACAATCACACCTTTTCTCGCTATATAGATTACAAAGAAGCCTATAACTCTGAATATCACTTGGATCTTGTTGAGATAGTGATAGAGAATCAAACCAGAGATAATCTAGTTAGATTCAATGTTGATTTCGGCAGAGTAATGATAGAATTTTGAATAAGAAAATGTGGAAGAAGAAGAGAAGTGAAAAACCAGAAAAACTGATATAAAATTCGTTGAAACTAACCCCTATTTATAGAAGAACAACAGTCATGTCCATTCATGAAAGGTTATGACGAATAGACACTTCTTTTGAAATTCAAATTTTTGAATCTAACTGACACTATGTCGACATGGGGTACTAGGGCATGTCGACATCCCAAAGGAAATTTTGATGTTTTGTTTTTCTTTAAAATTAACCTTTATCTTATATTAAAACTATTTTAAACTTTATAAATATACTTGACTATAGAAATAATAAATAGATGAATATAAAGAATAATATATATATAATTTTACTATAATTTTATATTTAAATCTAAGTATAAATATATTATAATTAAAAGATAGTTTTAAAAAGCCGAAGTTTAAAAACCAGAATATTTAAGGCTAAAACATCTTTTTGAAAATCATTTGAAAAGATAATTTTTAAGGCTAAAACATTTTGAACAACAATTTTGAAAATCATTCTGAAGTAGTTTTGAAAATCATTTTAAAGTAGTTTTGCAAGCTTCTTCCTACAGAATATCTCATCATGTCAGGACTCGAGAACATGTACAAAACCAGGATGTTCGTGGGTTTGTAAGCCACTTGTCGTAGGTTTGTAAGCTACTTGTCGTGGGTTTGTAAGCCACTAAAAAGGTAGAAATGGGTTCCATCCCAAAAGAAAAATGGAGTGAAGATTTCAGTGCTATTGTGAAGTTTTAACATAATTCTAGACTCAATACTTACCTTGAAATCTTGAACTCTTGATAATCTTGATACTCATGAGTCTTCAATCTTGATATCTTGAATCTCTATACTGTACAGTCTTCATTCTTGGTACCTGCATGGTTAAATCCTGCATATATATATATATATATATATCTAAACTATAATGTTAGTATTTATATTTTATAATCTTATTCTAAGGTTGTTTTCATCAAAACCATCAACTCATGGACTAACAATCTCCCCCTTTTTTATGATGACAACCGTTGTTTATAAAATATTACTTCTATCCTAATAACTCCCCCTAAAACTGATAACTCCCCCTTAATCTATGCCTAACTCTTCTATTTTATATTTCTCCCCCTTTGTCATCAACAAAAAAAAACTAACTCCAAACTATATAACTCTTAGTCTAATATCCTATATGATTATAATGATAGTGTTATCATACATAATCAATACTTACTTGTAAACCTAAAACTTAGTCCTAAACTACTAATCATTCCTAACCAAGTACCTATATAATACTTATATATAATATTTATATATATATGTTTATATTTACATTTTCGTACAACGTGACAAATATACACATAACGATGAAAAAAGAAAAAGAAGAAACTACTGAGTATCTTTGACAATTGGAGATCTATGGATCGAACAATTTGGATAATGGAAACAGAAATTTCCACGTTGTTCAACCAAGTTTCCGTCCTTGTCAAAACATACTTCGCCAACGCAAATGACTTTGTCGCTGTCTTCCACGTGCTCTTCTTCCATTGGTTCTTCTTCTTCTTCACTTTCTTCTTGTTCATGATCTCCTGAAGAGTCCTCGTCAATCAAGATTGGGTTAGCATGATTATCCATAAGAAATTTTTGCAAATTCCTAAGGATTTTGCCTTGCCTCTCTTGTTCTTTGGCCATTCGAAGTTGCATCACTTGGATTTCAGTCATTAACTGAAGGGTATCTTTCAGAGAATCCTCTATTTTCGTTACACGAGCGAGCGTTGATTGTTGACACGGACCAGAAGTAGGCGATGGGAACAAAAAAGTTGATTTTATGTTTGATTTGGAAGAGGAAGCCATTGATAAATTGATTTCAAAAGATAGAACAGAAAGAGAACAAAGAGAATGAAGAAAATTTCGAAATAGGAGAAATTTATAACCACTTATTTGAATTTTGGTGGGAAAAAATTTAAAATTTAAAACGTTATATGTCGACATGGGTCTAGGGGGGATGTCGACATGGTTCTTGAATTTTTTCCTATTTAATTTATTTTGAATTAATTTTTAATTATACTTGTTATTTATATTTTATATTTGGGTTAATGAACAAATACCTAATTCTCTTCTTCATTTAAGGGTTTTGTTAAGATATCAGCAATTTGATTATCATAATTGATATAGTCAAGAGTATTTACTTCTCTACTTATATTATCTCTGAGAAAATGGTGTCTGATATCAATATGTTTAGTTCGAGCATGTAGAGTAGTATTTTTGGATAAATTTATTGCACTAGTATTATCACAATAAATTGGTGATTTTGAGATATTTAAACCAAAATCTTTTAAAGTTTGTTGCATATATATTACTTGAGAACAAGCCAAAGCAGCAGAAATATACTCTGCTTCAGTTGTTGATAGAGAAACTGTCTTTTGCTTTTTACTAAACCAGGAAATCAAAGAATGCCCTAAAAAGTGACAAATTCCAATTGTACTTTTTCGGTCTGATTTACAACCAGCATAATCAGCATCACAGTAAGATATTAAATCAAACGAATCATTTTTAGGATAAAATAAGTCATAATCAAAGGTGTGTTTAACATATCTTATAATATGTTTTATAGCTTTTAAGTGAGTTTCTTTAGGTTGGGATTGATACCTTGCACAGAGACAGACACTATGCATGATATCAGGTCTACTCGCAGTGATATAGAGTAGTGATCCAATCATTCCTCTATATAATTTTTGATCTACATCTTTCGAGAGATCTTCTTTACTAAGGTACTCATTGGTTGCCATGGGAGTGGGTTTTCCACTCGCAGTAGTCAAACCAAATTTACTAACTAGGTCTTTAGCATATTTTTCTTGACTAATAAAGATACCATTATCTAATTGTTTTATTTGTAATCCTAAAAAGAAGTTTAATTCACCCATATGACTCATCTCAAACTCTTTTGTCATTATTTCAGAGAATTCTTTATTCATTTCAAAATTAGTTGATCCAAAAATGATATCATCTACGTAGACTTGTACTAGTTGAATATCATTTTTATTTCTTTTAATAAAAAGAGTATTATCTACTTTACCTATTTCAAAATATGATTGTAACAAGTAAGATCTTAGTCTATCATACCAGGCTCTAGGAGCTTGCTTTAGACCATATAGAGCTTTCTTAAGTTTATAAACATGATTTGGAAATTTATCATTTTCAAAAAGTGGTGGTTGTTTAACAAATACTTCTTCTTTTACAAAACCATTTAAAAATGAACTTTTAACATCCATTTGAAATAATTTGAAATTATTATGATTTGCGAAAGCAAGTAGAATCCTAATGGCTTCTGATCTTGCTACGGGGGAAAAGGTTTCATCAAAATCTATTCCTTCTTCTTGACAATAACCTTGAGCGACTAACCGGGCTTTATTTCTAACAACCTCTCCTTGTTCATTCATTTTATTTTTATAAACCCATTTAGTTCCAATTATTGTTTTATTTTCAGGTCTAGGAACAAGTTCCCAAACATCATTTCTAGTGAACTGATTTAATTCTTCTTGCATGGCCAAAATCCATGAATCATCAGATGATGCTTCTTTTGGATTTTTGGGTTCAATAGTTGATATAAAAGCTACATTACTCATTTGACTTAGTTGGTTTCTAGTTTTAACAACAGATTGCATATCTCCAAGTATATTTTCTATAGGGTGATCTTTTAAAAGTTTAATCGTTTTATTAGGATGATTTAATTCATTATTAGTTTCAGTTGACTCTTGGTTTTGAGTGATTAAATCCTCTTCATCATTTATTTCTTCAAAATGTTTGAAATTTTCATTAAATGAAACATGCATTGTTTCTTCGATGGTATTAGTTCTTAAATTAAATACTCTATATGCTTTACTTCTATTAGAATATCCGATAAAGATACCTTTGTTGGATTTAGGATCAAATTTATCTAAGTTATCTTTTGTATTTAAAATAAAACATTTACTTCCAAAAATTCTAAAATAAGATACCTTAGGTTTCTTTGAGAAAATAAGTTCATTAGATGTCTTATCAGTTAAAGGTCTAATTAAAATTCTATTTAAAATATAACAGGCGGTAGCAACTGCTTCTGCCCAAAAGTACTGTGGTAAATTACTATCAAAAATCATAGTTCTCGCACACTCTTGAATCGACCTATTTTTACGTTCTACTACTCCGTTTTATTGTGGAGTTCTTGGAAATGAAAAATTGTGAATTATTCCCTTTTTATTGCAAAATTCTTCAAACTTTTCATTTTCAAATTCACCACCGTGATCAGTACGGATGGTTATAATTTTTTGAGAAAATTGATTTTGAACCCTTTTTGAAAAATTCTTAAAACATTCAAAAGTATCACTTTTATGTTTCAAAAATATTGTCCATGTAAATCTAGAATAATCATCTACAATTACAAAAACATATTTACTGTGATTTAATGACTGAATTTGAGATGGACCAAATAAATCAAGATGAAGTAATTCAAGAGGTTTTGAAGTTGAAATCAAATCTTTTAATTTAAAGGAACTTTTTTTAAGTTTTCCTAGTTGACACGCATCACATATACTATCTACTTTAAAATTCATTTTAGGGAGGCCTCTTACTAGATCATGTTTTGACAGTCTAGATAACAGTTTGAAATTCAAATGCCCAAATCTCTTATGCCAAATCCAAGGGTCACTTGCATTTGCCAAAAGACACAAGTTATCATTTGAAATTTTCATACTAAGAGTATAAATATTATTTTTCCTAATTCCCTTAAATATTATGGTTGAATTATTATCTTCAATGCGACACTTATCTTTTTCAAATTTAATTTTATATCCTTTATCGCATAGTTGACTTATACTTAGCAGGTTGTGTTTCAGATTCTTAACTAGCAAAACATTAGTAATAATAAGAGTTTCAGAGTTACCGACTTTGCCGATGCCAATCTCATAACCTTTTGAATTGTCTCCAAAGTTAACCAGTCCTCCGTCTTTGTATATTATATCATTCAACATATCTGGATTCCCAGTCATGTGTCTAGAACATCCATTATCGAGCATCCATTTGTTCTTTTTGATCTGCACAGTTTGTTTGTTCTGGATTGATTCCTCAACTCCTATAAAGCATAATTCATGCACATCACATAATCTTAGTAGACAACTTGTATTTGAATATTGATTATATTCAGACTCAAGAGACAATGATGATCTGAATATTTCTAAACATGCATTAACAAATTTCTTAAACATAGCCATTTAAAAAAAAAAATCAAAAATCAGATTACGAAACTTTTGAAAACCTTGCTTTATTACCAAATGTGAGGAATGCAGATTACGGATCTTAAGGCTAGGAATAACACTAGAGGGGGGGGGGTGAATAGTGTTTTTAAGAAATTACTAAATCTTTTTGAGTTTATGTTAATTTGAACACAAATGTATGCAATATTCAGACACAGATGCAGAAATAAAGTAAATGCAGTAAAGGAAAGAACACACTGGATTTTATACTGGTTCGGGGATACCCTACATCCAGTCCCGCACAACTAAGTACGGATTTCCTTTCAAAAGCAATTCAACAATTACAACCCTCGATTTCAAGGTTACGAGGTACACCCTCCAGAATCACAATCCTTTGGGTAGAGATACTTGATTTCCGAGGCAACAAATTCACCCAATTGATTTCCAAGGCTACAATCACACCTTTTCCCGCTTGATTGATTTCCAAGGCTACAATCACATCTTTTCTCGCTAGATAGATTACAAAGAAGCCTATAACTCTAAATAGCACTTGGATTTTGTTGAGATAGTGATAGAGAATCAAACCGGAGATAATCTAGTTAGATTCAATGTTGATTTTGACAGAGTAATGATAGAATTTTGAATAAGAAAATGTGGAAGAAGAAGAGAAGTGAAAAAACAGAAAAACTGATATAAAATTCATTGAAACTAACCCCTATTTATAGAAGAACAATAGTCATGTCCATTCGTGAAAGGTTATGACGAATAGACACTTCTTTTGAAATTAAAATTTTTGAATCTAACTGACACTATGTCGACATAGGGTACTAGGGCATGTCATCATCCCAGAGGAAATTTTGATGTTTTGTTTTACTTTAAAAATAATCTTTATCTTATATTAAAACTATTTTAAACTTTATAAAT
Source organism: Allium fistulosum (assembly GCA_030737815.1). Taxonomy (NCBI): domain Eukaryota; kingdom Viridiplantae; phylum Streptophyta; class Magnoliopsida; order Asparagales; family Amaryllidaceae; genus Allium; species Allium fistulosum. The sequence goes on along the minus strand of CM060906.1, from coordinate 269,709,191 downwards.
ATACTTGACTATAGACAAAATAAATAGATGAATATAAAGAATAATATATATATAATTTTACTATAATTTTATATTTAAATCTAAGTATAAATATATTATAATTAAAAGATAGTTTTAAAAAGCCGAAGTTTAGAAACCAGAATATTTAAGGCTAAAACATCTTTTTGAAAATCATTTGAAAAGATATTTTTTAAGGCTAAAATATCTTTTTGAAAATCATTTGAAAAGATAATTTTTAAGGCTAAAACATTTTGAAAAAAAAATTTGAAAATCATTTTGAAGTAGTTTTGCAAGCTTCTTCCTACAGAATATCTCATCATGTCAGGAATCGAGAACTTGTACAAAACCAGGATGTTCGTGGGTTTGTAAGTCACTTGTCGTAGGTTTGTAAGCTACTTGTCGTGGGTTTGTAAGCCACTAAAAAGGTAGAAATGAGTTCCATCCCAAAAGAAAAATGGAGTGAAGATTTCAGTGCTATTGTGAAGTTTTAACATAATTCTAGACTCAATACTTATCTTGAAATCTTTAACTCTTGATAATCTTGATACTCATGAGTCTTCAATCTTGATGTCTTGAATCTTTATATTGTACAGTCTTCATTCTTGGTACCTGCATGGTTAAATCCTGCATATACATATATATATATATCTAAATTATAATGTTAGTATTTATATTTTATAATCTTATTCTAAGGTTGTTGTCATCAAAACCATCAACTCATGGACTAACATCGATCGCCTTGGCCAAGATTCAGTCTGAAGCCATGCATCAAACCCTAAATATCACACATCACCACCAAGCAGCGGAGCATCGACGGCTACCTCCACTTGACTCCACGCTCCACTACGAATCCAACCCCACCACTAATTTGATCGTCAGCCGCCTCTACCTCATCGTGACCTACCGCCTAGAAATGACGAATCAATTGGCACGATCCACCTGGAGGAACCACACTCCACCAAAATGTTGCCACAAGCTAGCCTTCCCTCCACAAGCACCAATCGCCCTCGACCATGCCTAACTCCGCCTTTGTCCACTGCAAACCTAAACTCTAAGTCGATGCCAAAGCTGTCGATCTGGTTCAACAATTACCGAACACTACAAATTGAGTATAGTTTTGAAGAGCTCATACATACGAGTCAAAAAAAGTCTTGTTTCATGATTTTTAGCTAAGCGGTTCATTTGACTTTGAATTTTGAATATGAATTAGTTTTGTTTACTGTAAAATGATGAACGCAAAAGAAAGGAGGGAACAATGAAAAGAATAAAGGACAATGGAAAAATGAATAAAAGTGTTGTGTTTTGTATATTTATAAACCAAAAGTCAATCCCATTACTTTAATCACAAGTTCGCCAAAATTATCAATTTAGACAAAATTTCCAAGTAAACCTAAATTTACAAGCAAACATCACATCACTTTGAATTTTTTTTGATTTTTTAAAAAGGTTTTGTAAAAATATATTTATGGTACTCCAATACATAGTATTTTGTTCACGTACGAGCCACGAATTATAGAAATAAAATTACAGTCGTGCAACAAAATGGGACACGATCATAAATCAACAATAAAATACACGGATTAAGTAATTCTATGAAATTTCAAAAATACCATTCTTTACCGTAAAATACATCAAATGATAATTTTAATATTTTCCAAATTAAAAATTATAAAAAAGTCATACAAATTCAATTAAAAATACTACAATAAAAATCAAGTTGTTTTATTAACTGTTGATTTTCTTCTTATTTATTCAAACCATTTATTATTGTAAATAAATTTACAAAATGTTTTCATCATTATTATTTATCAATTAAAAGAAGTTAAATATGTCTATTAAACCTGTTTGATTAATATTCAATTCACAATTCACAATTCAAATATTTATATAATCTTGTATTTGAGTATAAGTTATTAAACTCTAGAAACCAATTGTTTAAATATAAATTAATTGAATATTCGAAATTGAAACGATAATATTCTGAGTGTTACAAAGAACATCCAAATTTATAAGGTAGAAAAAATCATAAGAAAATAGAAGTAATCAAAAAAGGGATCCAAAGGTTGAAAACTTTTTAATTCAACAAATTTTATACTGAAGAAGTCAACGATTGAAAACCTTCTCTTTTTTTTCAACTTTTCAAGTCATTAGATTTCCAAAAATCATCCATCATTTTGTTTTTAAAACGTTTCACCGCTTTAAAATTACATTCTTTTTTTCAAACTTTTCACATAACAAATGGTAGTATATTTCCAAAGTCGTCTAAAATCATTTTCTTTTTAAAAAAAAATCAACTTACAATACATACGATCTTCATTTAATAATCTTTTGAAAAACTCTTTCAAAACTTTCATGGAGTTTTCAAAAAAAAATTATCAAAATTCTTTCTCATGAGGTAGGATTTAAAATTTGGTTTTAATCGTTCTTTCTCTGAACTTTCCTACTCTATCCGCCTAAAAATCTGGTCATCTTCTTTTGTTGATTAATGCACATCTTCTTACCGGAGCTTATTTCATTCCTTCTTTATACCGCACTTTCGAATTATTATCTATATTCTACCTTATACTATTTATTTAATACTTAACATTTTATTCATTATCTCCATAAATGTTACTTTGTCCGCATTAAATGGTTATTGTCTTAACAGACGTTTCTTAAAGATATTTACTTGCTTATTCAAATTTTACCTATTTAGCTTCTTCCTTATTTTCCTATATTACCTTAATGGTTCATTATTCTATTTAATTTCTTATAAATCCTCACTTATTGCACATTCGTTCCTATTATTTGTTATGCTTATTGGGTCCATAATTAAAAGGAAATGTAGGTCTAACAAAGGAGTTAAGTACTATTCAGCTTCTAGGGTGCTTCGATATGTTATGTTCATGCTCTTCTCATGCCACTTCTACGATACGATCTCCGCTCCATAAGTAATCGGAGTAGGAGTATAAATTTAACTCTATTTATCTTTTCCAACCTATTAATCGCTTCACCCATCCATTCGGAATATGGTCGAAACTACTTTTATAGTCGGATTTATAAAGTCAGACGTATATTCAAAATAAGCACACATATTTATAGTAAAACCTTTTGAAAACCTTTTCAAAAACAACCAGTATGCCATTATACATATATACTCCTCGATGATTAGATAACCTAAACTCCGATACCAAATGTAACAACCCGCACTGAAACATACCTAAATTCTGACCTAGAAAAGGCTCATCGAAAATTAGACCCATTCCAAAGCTGGTTGTTGGTTGGTAAAAAGAAAAACAATACAGATCTATCTTTCTAAGCTTTCAGAACTCATAGAGGAAAGAATAAAATATAATAACAATAATAGTACCCATTTATTTCAAACCATTTTAAATGTCACAAAACATATCATAACGTTAACAACAACTATTACGACATTTTATTCAAAAATACATTTTATAAGTACAATAGAAAATAACATGAAAAGATAGATAGTGAGTGCCCCAAGCTTCAGTCTCACCATCATCAAGCATCATCAACACCTTCTCTAACTATGTTGCAATGAGGAGGGAGTCAAAACAGGAAGTGTCTGGTGAATAAAAATCTCGAGCCTTACTATTTCAGTACTTGGGCAGTATATTTCAAAATAAGAATATGCCTTGTGTATTTTGAAACCGTTTAATACTTCATATAAGGAAAGGAGGGAGGCCCTCAATCAGCTACTTAATACCTTCCATTCCCAAAGCAGGTTTTCCAATCCTATAACCCATAACCAACGTTATAAATGTCTAACGATGCGAAAAATAGAACTCAAGCCACTTAATACCTTTTGATGGAAAATAGGTAGACGCTGACCATTGAAGACCTCAATTTGAGGTAGGCCCCCATCATTTAATACCTATTCCCAAGGCGGACTTCACATAGGTGTCTATCTAGTTGACATTGCATGGAAATCTCTTCTAACACTTAATACTTCCTATTGAAGCAGACCTTTCTGAGATATCTTTAACTGTGCCTAAACCTAATCCCGACCATTTAATACTCTGCTTAGGGAAAAGAGGCGGGCCCTCGAACAACCACTTAATACTTCAAAATCCCAGAGCAAGTCTTCGTATTATGACATGTACCTACAGAGATGTCTCACATTAGTCCGACCATTTATGTGAACTGGTAGCCAGATTAGTTGGGTAGGTTTACCCTATAGAATTGGACTAACCTCGCGTCTTTCATAAATACTTATCATAAGCGATGTCCTTATGACTTAGTCATATTTACAACACTCTTAATATATAATATACACCTCGTCGTGTCTATTAATTAACCTATATATAAGTTCATTCTTATTTTACCTTAACAAATCAATTACTTTCCTAGGGGGATTTAATGACACTTGTTACCTAATTAACTCGTAAGCACTACTTTATAATTATACGTTATTTATGATAATTAATGCATAATAAAGTACTTGCTTTTTATTTTCTATGTGTGTGGAGATTATGCCCAAACTAACGTTAAATGTCAATTCCATTTTCACAATAATAATACAAGTCTTTTTTCCATATTATCAATGGTGTCATATTTCAAATATCCATAACAAAGGATTCAACATTCATATCCAAAAATTGTAATAAACAGACTTGTGTATAATAAAATTTTCAACCCAATCTATCACATAAAATCATGGAATAATCTCAAAAATAGGAACTGCAAACTAGTGTCAATCTCTATTTAACCCCTCTTTTACAAAGGATTTATACATTTCTCTTTTATTTTCATATGGAATAAATGGTGTAAACTATAAAAAAATTCATATCTTATATACTATTCCTTAATCGAAATTTCATAATCAAATCAGAATTGAAGAGGAGTGAATAAGAAATTGAAATCATCGAAAGCTGTAAAAATTACATATTTCAATAATTTAATGTAAACAATTGAAAATTCCAACAATAATTGACATTTAGAATTATAGAAGTATTGAGGGGTTTTATTTTTTTATTTTCGTAAACCCAAACCCGTAAGACATTCAAATCCATAATATTCTAATTAATCACTGAAATAAAAATGCTAAAATTTCCGCTCACAGTTGGTCCTTAGCTTTGCTTTTCTTTGAATTTAAAACGCCACAATATTCTCTTTCATATTTGTAACGATATGCCTTTCTTACTCCGGAAGATGAGCCATTGGGGTAAAAAGACAAGAAAAGACAAGAACAAGAATCACATAATCTAACAATGTAAGGCAATCACAAATAATAGTCAACATAAGATAGTACATTACATCATTCCCAAAGGAACATCAGAGTTACACAAATACAACTACAACCAAGGACAGTAATAACCGCTGTCTCCATAAATGCTGACACAAAATATACACATGCACAGCAGCTAGATAAAGGCAAAGCCACCTGCTCCATGCTGCTCCAAAATGCTTCCATAGAAACTTGGACTACTTGGCACTCATAAAATTTGAGTACCCAAGAGTTTTAAGGACGGAAAATAAAAATCCGGATTAGATATGGGTCTGGTGTGAGTAAACTCCAAACAACTAATTATTAAGCTTGTATAATTCTTTTAAACACGGGTATCTCGTAGGACCACACCGCACATAAGCATAGATGCGTTTTACCTTACAATAATGAAAACATTGCTATAAAATATCCAATTATATTATGTCTAGAGTTTAAAGTAAATTATAAATATAGCTAAAATGCTTGCAACTCACTTTCCAACATAATTGGGTACAACTAAGTCCGTTAGGGACTTATTGGAAGTTGGGTTCCATCAATAACAAGGCTACTGGGGTACCGCCTATCACAGTACACCTCTAGGTAAAACGTACCGAGGGCCTCACATGGCCTACCTGCATGGCAGGACTAGCCTACCCCTTGCTTGATAGTACCGAATATATCACCACCCCAGTTGTGATCAACAAACATACCCGGGTCACTAGCATACATAATCTTAGAATAACAATCTAGATTGGGTGGTGACTATACTCTAATGGGTGCGACCCACATAGCCTTGCGACATATCCCATGTTTTAGTCATTCCGGCTGTGAGGCTTGAGGCTACACTTTACCTTTTATTTAGCAGTCTCAATTGGAATGTTAACACTGCCCTCGAGGCAATAATGCAATGCTAGCATTCGTCGATACAAGCTGTTCAGGATATGAACAAACAGAAGACACTACTTCTACTACATCCATTTTGGAATCACCTAAAGGATTAGTAGCAAGTAGCCCTTACACTTTAAAGATCTTCATCTTTGATTCCATCGTCTTTTGGATGTTACAATTCAAACGCTCATGTTGGTTTGAAGTGGTTTTTTGATAACTCATGCTATTCGATCCCAGTCTCTCCGAAATAATATTTGATAATTTTAAAAGGGTTAAGTTATCGATAGTGGGCAACTCCACTATCAAGAGTGAGTATAGATTTTTCATATGAAAAATAATACATCATATACTTACCCCAACTTTTCGATTTCAAATATTACCATCCTTTGATTAACAACGAAGTCAGACAAGTTAGAAACTAACCTTGACTCGACGTACATTCTTAGTTCTTGGGATAGAGACATGTTTCTATACCTTGGAATTTAGTTTTAAGTGTACAATGAAATATCTCTCATATACTTAATTTATCATGAACCATTCATTGAAATTAAGTCTTTTGTATTTATCACATTTTCGACATTTCGACTTCTCTACCCCTCGCCTAGAAATAAGTTCTAGATCTCACAGATAGAGAAAAGTTTTACTCGCCGGCTTTTAGTGCTAAACTCAAGACGACTTACTTTCAATAAAAGGTGTCAACTTTTTATTATAAATTATTCGTATTTTTTGGCTACTTAATGGTACAGGTAAAGAGAATCCTTTGCTTTTAAACTCATTCCCTTATAAAAGAAAGCTGCCTTTAAATAACATTGATCCTTATAAATGAAGTAATTAAAAATAAAACTTTTATTTAATAATAATTAAATATTAATTAAATTCCCAATTAAATCTTAATTAGATTTTAATCAAACCTTAATTAAATCTTAATTAATTAATAATAATTAAACCCTACTTGATTTGCAACTAATAAGTAATTAAACCGCAATTAATTAATAATTAATTAATTAATAATTGAATAAAAATTAATATTTAATTAACTCCTTACCTAATTAATAATTAATTAAACTCTCTTAATTAACTAATTATAATCATCTTACTTAATTAATACTTAGGTACTAGTTACCTTTACTTAATTACCAATTCAATACTAATTATCTTAATTTAATTTATGAATTAAATAATAATTAAAACACATACTTAATTAATAAGTAATAATTACCTTTTTATACTTAAAATATGCTTTGAAAATAATTTCAAAAGTAGTTAAAGAGAAAAACACTTTAAGTTTGCAAGAAGTGTTCTTTTTACGAACTGCATCCATAGCATCTATCGCTATGGATACCATAACTTTTAAACTAGTTTACTTGCCTAAGACCCTCTAAGACTTTACCCTTTTGTTTAACTTAAATAAATTTTTGGAAAATAAAAGCAAAGTTTAGAACCTATAAACTTTTTAGGAAACATATAAGTAAAACAAGTTTGAAAACATGGGATCTCGATGTCAACAACTACCCAAATCAAGTATTTACTTTCGTTTTAGCTTACTACACTCATACGTAAGCTCATATATCCAAACACATGCCATAAGCAACACACAAAAATAAAAATTACAATTTTCCATTAAAACTAAACTTTTTGACTTATTTTCCAAGTCTAAACAACTATACCCAATAAACACAAGTATGTAAGCACAAGCTACACTATTTACATCCAAAACAACCATTACATTAAGTTGACAACTTTATTTAAAAGAAATGAGCTTGCTCACCAAAAGCTCACAAAATCAAATCAAACTTCTACTACACTCCGAATCGACATAAATCTTGGATTTACTTAAGTAAAAATTGGTTTTTGGTGGCCTAAAAGGGACTTGTGGGTTCGACTATGGATTGTATAGGCTCGGCCTATGGGTGTAAAGGGTGGTTAAGGCTTGTTTTTAAAGGAGCAGGTGGTGTAGGGTTGAAAAGAGGATATTAAAAAGGTTTTTTAATTTTTTAAAGTAGGAAAAGTAAAACTTTTTGGTTTGAAAAATCATAAGAAGCCATTAAAGAGTTTTTAAGAAGCTTAAAAAGAAGATGAATTTTTTGAACATGAGAATTGAAATGATAAATAAAAGAGAAAAACAAGGAAATTGGTTTTATATAAAATGAAATAAATAAATTACTAAATTACCCTTTTTGGACATACCCTCCATTTAAAAGTTGCCACATCGCCACATCTCCCCCTCTTCCTTATACCACTGCATGGCATCTCCCCCTCTTTTATCCAACATGTTCTTACATTCCTTTACTATGGTGTTATGTGATATGTGACATTACCTTTTTAATTTATTTTTATTTAAATTTTTAGATAAAAGTAATATCTCATTTTCATTTGACTTAAGTAATTATATACTTACCATATTATTAACTTAACCATGAATATGTTATAAATATATGTGTGTGTGTATAATACTCAAATATACACAACATTTCCGATAACTTTTAAACGACGAAAAGTAAAAAAATTGAAAAATTCTGAAAATAATTTCACCATCACCGGTGGTTAATTAAGGAGGGGTATATTTTAGTTATGAAATCCATAAATTAATTATTTAAAATATATTAAATATACATATTTAAAGTGACTAAAATTTCAGATCGTTACAAGATCTATTCTTATTGATGTATATAACAAGGGATTTGTATATATATTAGATTAAGAAAGGTTGGTGGAGAAGAGGATTAGAAATTAAATAATAAACAAAGATAGGTATATAGGATTTCCTGCTTGAAATCCTAATGGATTTTTCTGAATCTAAGAAGAGATGAACTGACAAAGCTTCGTTGATGATTTCAAAATATTTGTGAATAAAGGTGAGGGGTCTAGGGTCTTATTTATATAGGTTAAAATGCATCAGAATCTAGGATAAAATTAGGTTAAAAATAGGAAAATCTGGTCATCGCCTCAAAATCCTAGCCACCACTCTTGGGTAGCACTCGACCATCGGTCGACCGCCTATGTGCAATGGTCGACCGCTAGTGGTCGACCGGTTGGGTCGCTTAGTCGATCGCTCCCCTTTATTTTGGAGTGTTTAATTTATTCACCCTTTCTTAATTAATTTCATTCCTCAATTAATTTTAACATTAATTTTTAGCTTTAACGTTACCTAACCCCCAATCTAATCTCGGTTAACTTTTTAGAATCTAAAATTCAAATTTATTTATTTATTTAAATTTGAATTTGAATTAAATTATTCTAAACCTGAAAACTTCAAATACTCATAATTGGCAACGGTAAAACTTTAAGTATATTATAGATGGAAATTGATCGAAATTTCCCTACGAACGCAATGGTACAACTTTCGTTACCAAATTCTAACTTTATAAAATTTTCATTTTTACCCCTACTTAATTTAATTTACTTATTTGATTCTTACTAATTTTACAGGGTGTTACACCCTGCTAATGGAATTCATATCGGTACTGACCAAAATGAGGTCGGTACCAATCTGAATTTAGTGACCTTTGAAGGTCAGAGACCTAAAGCCTTCAATATTTCAGATTCCAAGGATGATTTGCAAGATACTCGCAATGGAGTTGGACCGGAAGATGAAGCTCTGGACGCTGGTGTTTAAACAACCACTGCAGAGCTAACTAGACATCAAAGAAGAACCGAAGGAGCGGTTCTCCTAAAAATTGGAGAACCCAGACATCAATGAGCAAATCGAGACCATTTGCGGAGTCAAAGACTTAGGGCTACTCCTCATAGTCATCCTTTGGATTACGAGGTTAGCGAGGAGCATATTGCTGATATGATAAAATGGTTAGTGGAATAAAACCATTGGAGGGAGAACGAAGACAAGGGTCTACACTAAGTAAAACTTCATTAACAGAAAACATATCGAGGGATGAATATCCCAGGAAGTTACAATGCTTTCAACGCCATCGTACAATAGGATAACTGAACCTAGGCAACATTTATTTAAGTATGAGTGGTATATGCATGGTGCCCGAGTGATAAATGTGGTTTGATGTAGGTGTTTCCCTATCTTTTTGGATAGGGGGCATCGATGTGGCTCACTTAGCTCATGCCGAAGTCCATCTTGACTTTAGATGAATTGGCCAAGAATTTCTTAGAGCAGTTCAGATTCCACACTACTCGGTCCAAGGATGTAATGTCCCTATCGAGCATTTATCAAGGGTCTGAAGAGTCGTTATTATATTGCAGTTACTGAAGTAAATAATTCAAATGAAGATCTGTGTTGGACCGGTTAATTTTCTATCAGATTAGAAAATTGCTGATAAAATTTTAATTAAAAACAACTGCAAGTGCATGGTGTACAAACTTAGTACGTGGCGAGTATGGGTCAATCCGTTGGGAATTATATCGATTTAAAATTTCTATCCAATCAAATTAAACCAAACTTGAGATGGTTTTAAGCTAAAAAATGTAAAACTATCTAGAACAAAGGTGATTACAAATTTGAGATTAAAAAACAATTTAGAGACAAATTCACTCTCATATTTTTATATAAATCAACACAAAAATAATCTATAATCTCTCTATTTTGATTTTAAGTGGAATTAGTGATGTATTTATCATAAGTATGATTTATTTTTATTATTAATTAACATAACTTAAACCATCAAACTATAATACAACACATAAAACCACTTATCAATTGTAATGAAAATGAACATCAAATCAAAGCAAAAACTATTTTAAGTATGATCTATTTACTATTTTTTTAGTAACATAGATCATCAAATTTTATTTCTCCTTTAATTTCATGACCAAAATTACTTAAGTAAATGATGATGTAAATTGTGTTTATGTGGATTAAGCATAACCCATTTGTGATTACAACATAGGCTATCAAATTCCCTTTTATAAACGTACATCAACATTCAATTTTCATGAAGCATTAAAATGAGATCATAAATGACAAGATATGTTAAATTTACATAATTTAAAGAGCTTGATTACCACTAAATTGAAGGGGTTTCTCAACACATGTAAATTTCAACATAGAAAAGCAAGCAAAATGAAAGCTAATTAGAATAAAAAAATAACTAAATCACTTGCATAAAAATAAATCTAAGCTATTAACATGAAATGAAAGAGCATGTAAATAAAAATAAGCAATAAAATAAAATAAGAACAAAGAAGAAGTAAATAAAAAAGAGGCTTAGGAAGCCATTTTAATTTCATATAATTTTAAGGCTGCAACTTGCATGCTAATGTAATGTAAAACTAAAAATCTTTACATATATATAAGAGGTGTATTTATACAAGCCTAAAACCCTAATCCATAATTTAGGGGACTATCCAAAATACCCTTTAGGAAGTGTGGCCACCAAGTTATCATTAGCCACTAATTAATCCTTCATTAAGTATGCATGTAACTTTAAACTCCACTAACATATGCATTAGCTCCTAATTGTAGATCAAGGTAATGGGTAGGTGGGGTCCTCCATGATGCATGAGTTGAATTATTTCCATCTTCGTTTCTTTGTTTCCATCCTTGTGCTTACATATTTCCATGAGAACTACTTCATATTTCCATCCAAATTTCTATAATTAAAAATAAAATGTGAAAGTGAATATTCTCAAAATTAATATATGCACAAAATTGCCATTTTACCCCCAAATTGATGTATGAATGATGACTTCAAGGCATTTTTGAAATTTGGTTTTAAACATGTAAAAATACCCAATTATGCCATTTATTTAAATAAAAATAAATTAAATATGGATGTAAATATATGCACATTTACGTGCACGTCAACCTAGTTTTGATGGCTTTGGTCCAGAGTATATATCTGAACATGGATTTTGAAAAATGGATGTGGATGTAGCAGCCAACTACTTTGGAGGAGTTCCACCGAAAGGCTAACCAGTTGTTGCATTTGGAGTAGGAAGGCCAGGTTGCTAGAAACACTGGTGGTGGAAAGTCAAAGGAGTTATTCAAAGTAATGTAGCTATTAAACGGACCAGTGAGAGCATCAATAATGTAGCAATGAATGTTGGGAATTCTAGTAACTAGAGGAAGAGAAACCAGAGCACTGGAAGGAGGTGAAATGATTTCAAAAAGCGTCCAAGGAAGATGAGACTAGCAGAGTAGACGCCTCTGAAAAATACGCTTAAAAAATATATACCTTGCCATACAAGTCATGGAAAGGTATAAAAAGCTGCTTAAGAGAGAGGCAACTATGGCAGAAAAGTGCTCTAGGATATTCCATTGATTCCATGAAACTCGTAGGCATAATACGAATGATTGCATGCATCTTAGATATTTCATTGAAGAGTTGATACGAAAGGAGAAATTGCAGTAGTAGTTAGAGAGTCACAGGATGACAGACGGAATGCTAGATCCCAAGGGCGGAATGCTGAAGGAAACTAGCCTAAACTCAGTGGTGAGGGCCAATGCGACCAGATAGAAGGATTGTTATAAACATGATAACGGAAGGACCTCACCAAATGGAGAATATTTAGAACAAAATAGAGTGGTATTCAAGCTCATTAAAGTGTGTACTACAGGAAAGATGCTTCGCCATTGAGGATGAATCTCTGGCCGACCAAGCACCAAAGTTTGATAACCGATGGCATCGTCTTTCGCAATAGGGATTTTGATAGAATTAAAGCACCAACCTTTGATCCCATGGTGATAAGGAACATTGTAGGCCCAGCAACCATGAACATAGTCTTGGTGGATTATGGAAGCTCAGTGAATATTCTGTTCAAAAGGACTTTAGATTAGATGAGAATAAGCTCAAAGGACATTAATCCTTGTAAATGCAAGATTCAAGGATTTACCAATGAGGCAAAGGAACCTATCAGGGCTATTGATTTGTTTGTGGAGTTGGGAGATGGAGACCACATGTTGTGCAGATTCAAAATTTTATGATTGTGGTTGAATTTTTGGCAAACGCCTTTTTGGGCCGATCGACCCAGTTGATTTCAGAATAGCATGGCTCCTTAGTGCTTGATGATGAAGCTCCCCACAATGAATGGGTCAGATCGATTCAAGATGACCTAAGTGTTGACCGAAAGTGTTACATTGTTGAGCTTAGAGAGGCAAAACGATGGGAGAAAGGAAAAAATGTAGAGAAAGCTCTCTAGAATAAGAATGTTGATGCATAAAAATTAATGCACAAACCCTGGCTCAAGAACCATAGAAAATTCGATTAGTCTATGGATCCCAGGAAGCAGTCAAAGGAAGAGTGCCAGCACCAGTTGAGTTAACGATCAACATTTCGATCAATATGGTCGATCCTACATGGGTCTCAAAGATCAAATCTCATCTCAGAACCGGATTGAGGAAGGAAATGATCGGTTTTCTACAAGCGAAGCTAGATGTATTTACTTAAACACATTCGGATATATGTGGGATATCGTTAGAGATAGTGTGCCATGCACTAGATGTGCACCTAAAATATCCACGTGTGAAACAGAAAACACATATTCTGGGTCTAGAGCAATCCATTGCATTAAGGGAGGAAGTGGATAAGCTGAAGGCAAACAGTTTTATCCATGACACTTTATACCCCTGAACCCCGTGTTGGTTAAGAAAGCAAATAGGAAGTGAGGGACATGTACTACTTAGTCAGGCCATAGTAAAGCATAATAGAATGCCAACTTCCCATTGCCCAACATTGTCCAGCTTGTAGATAGTACCGTCGGACACAAGTCACTTTCATTTATTAATACTTACCCTGGCTATAACCAGATAATGATGCACGTTTCGGATCAAAACACAAGTTTTATAATGGATTTGAAATTGTATTACTACTGAGTGATGTCGTTCGGCTTGAAGAACGGATTAGCTACTCACTAGAGATTGGTGAATTCCATGTTCAAGGATCAAATTGGACAGACGATTGAAGTGTATGTGGATGATCTGATCGTGAAGTCATGGCTATCGATAAACCACATGGATGATCTTTTAAAAATGTTTAACATGTTGTAAAGGTATGGGATGAAATTAAATCCATTGAAGTGTTTCTTTGAAGTTGCATCAGGCATGTTTCTAGGATTTATCGTGAAATCGAAGGGCATGTGGCTAATTCAAACCATAATGTAGGAAATGCAGAGCTTGAACAGGAAGGTTGCTGTGCTGACTAAGTTCACCTTAAAAAAATCGATAAGTGTGTGCCATTCTTTGATGCCCTCAAAAAGGAGAGAGGAAAGTTTGTTTGGATGAAGGAATGCCATAATGCCTTCGAGGAATTGCTGAGACATATTGAAACACCATCGGTCCTATCCAAACCTTTGAATGAAGAAGATTTGTTCATCTATTTGGCGGTGTCTGCTCACACACTAAATGCAACATTGGTACTTTAAGGGGAAATGATTCATATGCTAGTTTATAATGTTAGGAAGTGATTTACCGGAGCTGAAAAGAACTATCTAAAGCAAGAAAGGCTCGCTTATTGCTTGTTAATTGCATCAAGGAAGTTGCGGCCATACTTCTAGGCTCACCCGATAATGGTGCTGATGGACCAGCCTTTAAAACAAGTATTGCACTGACCCAAGACTTTGGTTAAGTTATTAAAATGGAACATTGAACTGAGCTAGTATGACGTCACTTACTATCCAAAGTGGGCGATAAGAGGACAAGCGTTGGTGGATTTCATCGCTGAATATATCATCCAGGATGGAGAAGAGGAAGATGATATGATCACACTATCTCAGTGGAAATTATTCATAGATAGAGCTTTCAATGAATGTATTTTTGGGGCAGGAGTAGTGCTTGTGACTCTAGAAGGGTGATCGGTTTTCTATACATTGAAGCTAGAATTTCCCACTACAAATAAGGAGGCTGGGTATGAAACATTGATAGTGGGACCCAAAATAGCAAAGGAGCTAAGGGTTAGAATGCTGCATATATTTAGTGATTCACAATTGGTGGTCTACCGGGTAAAGAAGGAATTCTAAGGTAAGGGTGAAAGACTTGCCCTTTACTTAATGAAGACACTGGAGCTGCAGAATGATATAAAGCATTACATGATTACGCACATCCCAGAGAGGAAAATATGAAAGGAGATTCACTAGCTAAATAGCATAGCTCTAGAGATGTACAGTTGATGAGGTTGGTTCCAGTGGAGGTTTTATCGGCTCCGATCATTGACCAGATGGATATCGAATGAATCTTGGAGGCTGAGGAGGAAAAGAAGTCATGGATGACTACGATCAAGGATTTTTTATTGAAGATAACTCTCCCAAAAGGAAAGAACGAACGATAAAAAATCTTTTGTAAAGTGCCATGATTCATAGTGTAAGGAGTGATATAAAGGAGAGGCTTGTCGACCCCTACTTCGGTGCGTAACCAAGGATGAATGTAATGCTCCACCTCAATACCCATACTAAATAAATAACATTACATAGTAATATTGTCACATAATATGGAGAATAAAGCTGGATAGGATCGACCACACATGAATATTCCCTTGGGGTAACACCGACACGTTTTTGCTTTGCCTCATAAAATCATATGTGATGTGTATGGTATCGGTACAAAGCAATAAATATGTTGGCTACATCAGAACAAAACAACATGTAATACTTCACAGAGTACATAGAATCATAGGTCACAATAAAAAAATATAATACAGACATGAAGATACATACATAAAGTGAGTGTACAAAATAGAAATACTCATGTAATATGTATACATGATAAAGCACAAGACTAGTTCCAAAGGATATACATTATGAGTCACTATCTCATGCCAAAGACATACGACATAAGCATAAGGTCTAGTACAAAATGATACATGTAAATTTATATCCAATTCCAAAACTAGTCCAACATCCACAGTCAATGAGCCCAAGTACTTGAAATGTTTCGGTCTGACCCGAGTATTACTAAATAATAAATGGGTCCAGCTATTATTAATTCGACAAAGGTGAGAATATAGGTCTGACACAAGAAAATCTCAATAGTGTAATCATACTATAATTATTAATTTTAATTCAGGAACAATGGTATATATATGTATAAATTACCATGACATAAAATAGTATCATGCTTATTATTAGCAATCATCTCAAAAATATGGTAAATCAAAATCTCACAAATAAGATTCATAAACAAGCATGAAAGTAAGTTAAAACCATAAGGCAAGCATGAAAGCGAGTCATCCATAAGACGAGCATAAAGCAATTGAACCGAACGATGAGCGTGAGGCATGCCGCACCGAAAGATGAGCATAAAGCCTGTCGAACCGAAAGGCGAGCATAAAGCACGTCGAAGCATAAGACAAGCACAAGGCATCGTCGAACTGAAAGATGAGCACAATGCATTGCTAAACCAAAATATGAGCACAAGGCATCACTGAATCAAAAGAGGAGCATGAGACATCGCCGAACCATAATCAATCATTTCTAATCAAAAGTGATCTATACTTTATATTAGCAATCGCTCCAGTATCGCCCGAATGTCCCATAACCACTCGGTGATACTTGAATATTTACTAAGGGATAGTAAATTCCACTCTAAAAAATTTTCTATCAAATGAGTCGAATAATTAATCGACAAACTGATACAAATGTTCCATACCATCTGCACTACTAAATCATTTTATTGCAGCTCTCATTTTACAGAATTAATATTTTAGTTTGAAAACTACCTCTTTTTAAAATCATTTAAATATTTTCTAATGACTATAAGATTGGTATGTTTGTAAAAATATGCTACTATATATATAGAAATCTTAAAATCTAAAATTTATAGACATATATACAGTTTACTTCACCTTTTAGAACACTATTATTATTAAAACTCTACAATAATCTTCTTTATAAAAATATTTATAAGTATATATTTTATATCCATATTTCATAACTTGGATTTGAAGTTAATAATATATACCTATATATATAGATATAAATTCTAAAAGTGATGTTTAAAGAATATATTTTAATATAACTAGTTTTAAGATAATTCCTTTTCGTAATATATTTATTTAAATAAGTATATATAATATTAAATAGATTATAAAACAAAAAATCCATAAGAATATGATGCAATCAAAATTTTAGAAATCATAGAAATTGATAAAGCAGAAGAAAGAAGCAAAAAAACAAACCCAAACATGTTGGCCTGGACCAGTATAGGCTCCAAGATTTTATGATGCAATTTAAAATCATGAAAATCGAGAAAAGCAGAAGGAATCACCAGAAAAGCAAACCCAAACACACTCTGCATGGAGCTGTACATGCTCCAGGTCCGACCATCGGTTGGTCGCTACAGGTCGACCAGCAGAACCCCAATGGTCGACTGGTTGCTAGAAAATCCTAGAGCCTACCAACTCTAAGTAAACAATTCTGATGTTGTTCTTTTAGTTTTCGACCAAATTCCAGTGACCTAAGATGCTTCTACGCAATCTCATACTGTTAACTCGGTTTTTAACGTAGCAAAAGTCAGCAAAATCTAGAACTTTAAGACGAAGATGAAGCAACACGAAAAACTTGGAAGTAGACTTAGAAGGAATAGAGAAGCAATTAGGGAAAATTTCAAAGGGATTGACACTAAGTAAATGACTCAATATCGAGTTATTTAACTTGGTGATGGGTTATTTCCTCCCCTCTTTTTGCCTCTCATTCTTCATACATCTCACATACAAGTCCATATACTCATGGTCAAGTGGTTTTCCCAAATTTGGGATGAGAAATCCCATGGATTGATGAGAAGAAAGTGACAAAAGTAGGGTAATTCAAGTGCTATTGGGAAGATTGCTAAAATCAACTCAAAGTCAATGGAAAAGAGCTTGGAACACATCAAATAGAAGGTAAAAGAGAAAAACAATAAAATAGTTCAACTTACATGAAGGAAAATGGATCGGTACTGAGGCATTTAGGTCGGTACCGAATCATTTTCTTAGATTGTATGCCTCCGTGCTCACTTGTATAACATCGAGCTATCTTCTGGACTTCCGTGCATGCAGGCTCCTAAACATGTACCTTTGTTTCTCTATAAATACAAACCTTAATGTAACCAGAAAGTGATATGATTTTTTGGTGGCATAGACCTTGCCATCTCTTCATCTCCTACCTCATTCACAATAGTCACCTAGGTAGCTATTCTTGGTAGTTCTAGGCCATAGAACCTGTCAAGCCCTTGTACCAGTGAATTCTAATCTCAAATTCTTTGTAAATAATAATCAATAAAAACTATAAAGTAGACATAGGCCATAAATTGCCGAACCGCTATAAGAATCTTATGTCGCCTTATTCTTTTTACTTTATTTTCATACCATCTGCTAAATCTAGGTCTCACAGGTCCCTACAACTTAATCTTGATTATTGATCCATTTTCGACATCAACATTTTGGCACTTTCACTGAAAAATCTTAATCTAGTCTTAGATCTAGCTCTCTACTTTGGATTGGAAGGATCTAGAAGTTAGATCTAGAAAAATTGCTTAAGGAACTTAGGGTTTGCTATTGGAAGGTTATAGCAGTTAGAAAAGGAAAGTCTATATTTGGAAGATCAACAGGAGCGGTAGCTGGTGGTGATGAAGCAAACACCCACCAAACAGAAGTTAATAATGGAAACATAATACTAGGATCCTCTGCTCAACATGAAGTTGTAACCGGAGGGGAGTTTGATAAAATGATCCATGAACATAACCAGAAGATGGTGGATAGCCAAAAATCTCCCATAGATAAGATGGATGATTTGCTCAATCTGCAACCCCGAACTACCAGGAGAACTAGAAGGGAAACTTCACCTGTTATAAAACAAGATAATTATTTTGATTCTTTCCTAAATAGGATATATAGGAAGCAAAAGCAGAAGGAGATAGTTGGTGGAGTTGTAGGACGAAGCGGGAGTACTCCCCCTCAAGATGACCACCCGGTATCGAGAGAATTTCTCTCGATACCGAGAGGAATGCTCATCCAAATGCTGCTCAGGAAGATGATGCTATGGTGGTCTCTAATGAGGATATGGACTTGCAGCTCGATGATGATGATTTGGGGTTGGATGTTGATGTTAATAAAGGTAGAGTTCTAACAACTGCAGCTCAATCAACCATACGTCCGCAAAATATCGAAGGAGTGGTACTCCCAAAGTTAGGAGCGCCTAGACAATAGTTGGAAAACTAAGACCGTCTGTAGCGTCAATAATTTGTTGTAGCCCCTAATAATCGACTTTCGGTTTATCGTACCAATAAGGAGTACATCGCTAACATTGTCAAATGATTGGTGGAGGAAATAAGGGGCAGGAAGGATGAAGACAGGGGTTCCGCGCTAAGCCAAACTCCATTTACTAAATATATTATGAGAGAAGAGTATCCCTACAAATTTACCAAGCCGACAATGCCATCCTATAACAGGACTACTGATCCTTAACAACACTTACTCAAATACGAATGGCATATGGATAGAGCTAGAGCTATAGACGTTGATCATTATAGGTGTTTCCTTATCTTCTTAGAAGGAAGTGCTTCTATGTGGTTCACTATGCTTGCGACAAAGTCCATATTAGCTTTTGGCGAATTGGCTTAGAAGTTTCTGGAGTAATTCAGGCTCCACACTACAAGGCCGATGGACGTTGTGTCATTGTCTAGCTTGTCACAAGGACTGAAGGAGTCATTGAAAGCTTTCTTGAACTGGTTTAACATCGTTGTTACAGAGGTTAGCAATCTAAAGGAGGATCTTGTATTCATTGCACTAGTCCAAGGCATTCACCCGGACATGGATTTCGGTAGGTGGATAAAAATGAAGCAACTCACTACCATGGAGGAATTCCACTAATAGGAAAATCAGTTTCTAAAGCTGGAAGAATTAAGTATGGTTGAAGGCAAGCCCGTCGATGAGTGATCGAAATAGGTGATTCAAAGTAATGTTGTGGTCAAACGAGAGGGAAATAGTTCCAAAACTGCTATAGGAAGTGCAAGGAAAACTGTAAATCAGAAGAAGAGGAATCGGAGTGCTGGTAGGTGTGATAAAGATAAGAAACGTTTAAGGAATCCAAGACTCGAAGACTATACGCCGTCGAATGCTAGTTTGGAGAACATCTATCTTGCCACTGAGGGAACTGAATGGTATAACAAACCGCCTAAGAGGGAAGCAATCGAGCAATAGAAAAAGTCATGGAAGTATTGCTGCTTCCACGAAACTCACGGTCATTACACAAATGAATGTTGGCATCTAAAGACTTAGTTGAGGAATTGATAAGAAATAATAGCTTCGGCAGTATGTGAAAAAACCACAAAACGCTAAACAACCCGCCGGACCCCAAGGGCCGGATGCTCAAAGGAAATTGCTTGGACCCAAAGGAAAAGAGCCCAAACGAACAGATGGAAGATTGATCATAAACACCATTACAGGAGGATCTCACCCAGCGTAGAAGGATTAGGGTGAGATGGAGCGGTATGCTAGTTCTTTGAAGCATGTACCACAGGAGTGTTGCTACGCTATCAAAGATGGAGCTCCAGCAAAGAAACAAAGAATGATTATAGATAACATTGTGTTCAGGAGTCGAGACACTAAAGGCATAAAGGCATCGACTTTCGACCCAATGGTGATGATGGTTTGGACAGTTGTGCATCAACTGTTGGTTGACAATGGAAGTCCAGTTAATATCCTATTTTGAAAGAAGTTTAACCGAATGAAGATTAGCACGAAGGATTTGGTCGCTAGAAAAACGAAGATTCAAGGATTTGCAGGTGAAGCTAAACAACCAATTGGAGCGATCGACCTCATGTAGAACTCGTAGAAGGAAAATGATGAGTGGTTCACATCTAGACCTTCATGATTGTCAACGAGTATCATGCTTATAATGCTTTCATGGGCCAACCGGCCCTTGCTAACTTTAGAATCGCTTTGGCTTCATGTTGTCTAACGATGAAATTTCGAACGGAGAATGCGATAGGAGTAGTAAAAAGAAATAAAGCGCTGCAAGGGAGTGTTATGTTGCTGAATTATGTGAAGCTAAACGCCATGAAAAAGGGAGGAATGTGGGGAAGACTCTCTACATTCAGGAACCACAGGCATAGTAATTACCGAACAACCCCTGGCTCGAGGACCATGGTCGCTTTGACTAGGCTATGGACCATAGGAAGAATTTAGGGGAGGTACAGGTAGCATCGGTAGAGATTATGGTGACTGTCTCTGTTGACATGGACAACCCGAGACGGGTCTTGAAGATTGGTTCTCAGCTGGGAATCCAATTGTGAAAGGAATTGATTAACTTTCTTCGAGCAAACTTGGATGTGTTCACTAGATGCATCTGATATGTGCGGGATATCATCGGAGATAGCATGTCACGCACTTAATATCGATGCCAAGTTCACACCAGTAAGACAAAAGAGACGCAACTTGGTTCTGGAGCGATCCACTTAAATAAAGAAAGAAGTGGATAAGCTGTTGGTCAACAGCTTTATCCATGATGCTACATATCCTGAGTAGGCATCATACCGAATGTTGGTCAGGAAATCAAATGGGAAGTGGAGAATTTGCATTGACTGCTCAGATTTGAACAAAGTATGAACAAAGGATAGCTTTCCGATACCCAGGATCGATCAGCTTGTTGATGGAACAGTGGCACATGAACTGCTCTCGTTTATGGATGCCTTATCAGTCATTAGTGCATGAACCAGATCAGGAGAGCACTAGCTTCATCATAGACTTGGGACTATATTGCTACCGCATAATGCTGTTCGATCTAAAAAATGCTGGAGCTACCTATCAAAGACCGGTAAATACATTGTTTGAGGACCAAATCAGATGAACAATGGAAATGCACATGGACGACATGTTGGTAAAGTCATGAGTGTCTGTAAACCATCTAAGTGGCCTCTTAGGGATGTTTGAAATCCTTTGGAAGTACAGAATGAAACTGAACCTGCTCAAATATTCATTTAGAGTTGCTTCTAGGAAATTTTTCAATTTTACTGTGGACGCAGGGGTATTAGGCCAATCCGAAGTAGATTGACGCTTTATGGAATGATAGAGCCTCAACAACTAAGAAAGGGTTACAAAGCTTAAATGGAAAGATTACAGCATTGAGCCAATTTATCTCCAGAGCGACGATAAGTGCATACCATTCTTTGATGCATTAAAAAGTGTGAGAAGAACTTTGAGTGGAATAAGAACTGCCAAGATGCTTTTAAATAATTACAACGACATGGAAATACCACCGGTTATGTTTAAACCGGTGGACGAGGAAGACTTATTCATGTACGTGGCGGTGTCTTCCCACAACTAAGCACAGCGATTGTGCATGAGGAAGCTAGGGTTCAGCAGGGTCATCAAGCACTCAAGGGTAGCAAGCTTCAATACTTACTAAAGGAGGATGAATGTCTAAAAGTAGGGGGTGTTGAACCTCTGTGATAGGAAAGATGATGCATAGTCAAGTAATTAATAAGGAAAAAGGTGACGAACTTCTAAAGATGTCGAGCTCCAAGCACTTAACAAGTATAGGAGTTATCGAGCTTGAATAAAGGAAGGAAGGTGTCGAGCCTCAGCGATCATGGAGGTTGTCAAGCATGTAAGGTGGAAGAGGTGTCCAGTCCTAACAACTTCTAAAGGTGCCAAGCATACGACAGGAAAAAGTAATGTCGAATATCAACAACAGATCAAGGTGTCGAATCAACAAACACATATAGATATCAAACTACTACAGCAAGGAGTGTCATAGAACAAGTAATGAAGGATGTCAAGTGCTAGACTCAGAATGAAGGTGTCCAGCTTCTAGAGATAATGAGCCTATGCCATATCAACAGTCAGCAAACTGCTACAATAACTGATGTCGAGTTTCATCAATATAAAGATGATGTCGAGTTTCATCAACATAAAGACAATGTCGAATTTCACCCATGCAGAGAGGATCGAATCCTAAAGAAGGCAAGGATGTCAAGCATTAGCAATTTGCATGGATAACATGCATCATGCCGAGCGGATACGTGCAGCCAACCCGATTGCCATTACTCATATAAATAGGCACCCCGCAGCTGCTTAGAAGGGGTGAATAATTCTTTCCTCTCTCTCTCTCAAAATTTAAATTTGTAAACCCTAAATTAAACTAGGGGTTTTTAGAGCCAATTGTAATTTGCGAACTTTTTGCATATAAGGCCTTGGACAATTAACTTTTCATAGCATACTTCTTTCAAATATGCGTATTTAATTAATAGAGCATACGTATGACTTGATTTTGGGTTAGACATGAACTATTGACATGCACATGATTTATCTTTGAACATTGGACTGTTGACATGCATACAACTTATTATGACTTGAACCAGGATTTAAAACTATTATACCTTAATTTGCATAAAGCCACTTGAACCAACTTTTTTGAATTAAGGCTTACCTTACATATTGCCTATTTTACTCAATGACATATGGAGGAATGACTATCACAAGTTTATGTGACTTCCCTATTTCACCCTTGATCATGTGACTTAAACTCTTAAATAATACCTTGGGTGTTGAAACAAATTTTTGGTTTAACAGTGTGCAAACCCTTTGCTGTATCAGATCAGAAATGCATGATCTGTTAAGGTCTCCATCTCCAATTCTTGGAATTTTCACCTCAATTTCAGGAGTTCCTGCCTCCAATTCATAATTGGCCTCCAAAGACCACAGTTCCACCGCCCAAATTATGTCTTCCTACCAAATACGTATCAACAATCCTAGTGCATCAAACTGAAAATGTGGATGAAAGGCATGTGGCACGATCGATAGGTGGAAACATAACGATGAGGGAAGGATAGTGGTAAGCCGCGTACACCCTTCACACAATAAATAGAAAATGGCGGGGAATTCTAAAGGGACTTTTTTTCCTTCTTTCTTGAATAAGAGAAGTTGTATGTTTCTAAATTTAATAAAACTAGTTGTATCAGAAGAAATAGAAATAAGAAAAGTACTTGACCCATGGACGTAAGATTCAAAAGAATCCGAACCACGAATTTTTTTTGTGTTTCTTTACTTTATGCTTCATTATCTGTTTATATCTATGATGGATTGTAACCCATTGTGAAAATACGGGTTGGACTTGACATTCTAATAAATAGTTGGAGTGCAATTATATAATTATATAAGCATCTAGCAACATAGTTATTACCCCAAGGCAAGTTAAATACAAGTTAATTTTGTTGATTCAAATTTCTGAATAAATGTTAATAACCACATTCTTAATCAATTGAGGTTTTGTGAGACGGAAAATCTCACCGATATTTTTTGGCGCTAGAAAGAGGGCCTGAACCTCCGTTCCCTTTTTCTAATCTGCAGCAAATCTATTGAACCTCCATTCTCAATTTTCTGTTTTCAACAAGTCTACCGACACTCCCCTAAAAATCATGAATCATACTTATCCATTCATTCCCTCCACTCGAAAATGTTTACTCATAGTCCCCAAAATCCTTATAAATCCCATCCTAGCCATAATTTAGGCCTCCACCGGCCAAGCAGACCAACGACCGAACGAGTTAAATGGGATAATGACTCAAACTACAACTATTCAGCCAACCACACTTCCACTATTCACAGCCCACCGCCATCATTCACCAATTATGATGATTGAATAGCGAATGAGCAATAACAACACTCTTAGAAATGAGAACGGTGAGGCTGGCCAATGAGTCTTTGCAAGTCACCTATTATTAACCCACCACCACTTGATAGACGAACTCAATCTGCCCTCAAGGAGGATGCTGCTACTCATCCTAGTAGAGAAATTCCATAATATCTTCGAATATGAAGTTTCCTACTAGCAAGGACAGAGAAAGCAAACAAGCAGCGAAGGACAAGTAGCTCAGATAAACCTCTATGTCCTTAAGGTAACACTTCTGCAAAGAAGGAAAAACTACGGTTCGTATAGGCCCCATGGCATCCTTAGACATCCCATATTCCTTAATCTTCAATTGAACCAGAATGCATAGGTATTCATCGATTTGGATAGTGATTCCTATGATGATACAGAGTGGGAAAATATTACTGTGGTCAAACCACAAAGGATATTCGCACATTCTGCCCAGAGACTAGGAGATTTAACTGTTGTTTCCTTAGTACCAACCATTGTCTTGGTAAGTCAACAAGTAGAAGGGATTAGGATGCACATCGATTTGAAAATTCTCAAGCAAAAGAAGAACCGAGGTCAGAAGTCGTATACATTCAAATTCTTTCAAAAGAATTAAAGGCAAAGCGACTTCTACAGCTAGAAAAATACGAAACGCAAATGTAAGGCACTATCTTTAGATCTCAAGCTCGTTTAGAGCGATCTGTTGATACGCTAAGATTTTGATCAATGACAATGTGCTTCAACAAAAAGGAAGAAATATGTGCAAAGCTAAAAGAAGAACGATGAAGACCAATGATAAACATAAGTATGATTTTTATATAGGTCTTAGTTTAGATTTATTGTTAAAAAATATCCTCAAAAGGCTTGCATAAAAACTAGAACACATTTTATAAACTTAATTTTTAATAAACATTCACTGTGCAAAATTTAGTAGTTCAGTCGACTGAACAGGGATGACCAGTCAACTGAACCTGTTACACATACACAAAAATGCACAGTTCCAGTCGACTGAAGTTCCTGCTCAGTCGACTGAATTTGTTCCTGAAAATTTTACTTCATAATTTTCAGTTGACTGAAATCTCTGTTCAGTCGACTGAATTTGTAACTGCGAATTTTTTCTGAAAGGACACCTTCTTTCTCCCAAGAGTTGCAACCATTCTCCAATGGAAATGGAAGCATCTCTTGCCTACACCTCTAGCAAACAAATGCATCTCTTCTCCACATATAAATACATGGTTTTAACATTTGCAAATTACCAATTCTAATTGCTTTAATCTTTCTATTTTCTTGAACATACTTTCAGATTTCTTAAGTTTTCAAAAGCAATCACAAACCACTTCAATTGCTTGAATCTCTGTTTTAACTATAACACCTTTTGATTCATAGCAATTCACACTTCCTAAATCTTCACAAACACTTTGTATACTCTCGAGGATAAGATTATAGGAAAGTTGTACTCAATTTGACTCATTAGTCTTATCAAGAACACAACAAGTCAGAAATACTTTTTGTATCTAGTTGAAGTCCTCTTCGGTAGTTGAGGCAAGAAATCCCGTTCGGTTGTTCGGGTAAGTTGTAAACCTATTCCTCCGGGTTAAGTGAGGGTTGTTGGTTAGTTGAATTCCTAAGAGGAGCTTAGGGACTGGACGTAGGACAAGAGGTCCGAACCATTATAAAGTCTTGGTGTCTACTTTACTTACTACTGCTTATTACAATCTACCTAGACCATTCCTCTATTCCATATTATACAATCCTACCGCATAGCCTCTTTCAATTGGTATCAGAGCAAGGCCGTCCTATAACCATAACACCGTTATTTGACATATTGATAATATGGAAAACAACACAAGCATAACATCTACCTATAACTCTACATTTGCGGAAGGACAATCTACTCAAAGACCCCCTCTATTCAATGGACTAAACTATAATTATTGGGCTACAAGGATGAGGATTTATATGCAAGCAACAAGTTTGGAAGCCTGGAATGCAACTCAAGCAGAACTCGTTGTACCCACAATGGAATATTCTACATGGACGCAAGCTTAGAAGAATGAAGTTAGTGCAAATGCCAAAGCTATGAATATGCTATTTTGTGCTTTGGATAGAAATGAATTCAATCGTGTTAGCATTTGTACTACTGCACATCAGATATGGAGTACACTTAAAACCATACATGAAGGCACAAACAAGGTTAAACAAACAAAGATCTCCATGCTAAAGAACCAGTTCCAAAACTTTAGAATGCGACAGAATGAATCCATCAATGACATGTACTCGAGGTTTCAAGACATTCATCATGCCTTAATAGGACTAGGAGAAAAATACACGGATTTTGATATTGTATCTAAAGTTCTAAATTCACTCACTGATGAATGGGAGAGAAAAGTCTTAGCAATCGAAGAAGCAAATGATCTATCTATAATGAAACTAGAAGAATTAATTGGAAATCTTATGTCGTATGAAGTAAATATGCAAGCTAAGAAAGATCAAGTACAAGAAAGAAAAAATGTAGCTTTTCATGTGGAAAAGGAAGAATCGGAGTCTGAAGATGAGGATTTAGCATTTATAGCCAAAAATTTCCAGAAATACTTAAGATATAGAAAAGAAAATAAAAACGGATTCAAAAAGAATTTCTTGAACAAACCTACATCCTTGAATATAGAATGCTTCAACTGTCACAAGAAAGGTCACATGCAAAAAGATTGTCCAGAGCAAAAGAAGGAGAATCAGAACAAAAGCAAGAAAGAAAAATTCAAAAAGAAGGCATTCTTTGTAACATGGGACGATTCAGATTCATCTTCTTCAGAAAGTGAAAATGATAGCGACAATGAACAAGCGAATGTATGCTTTATGGCTCAAGAATCTGAGGTCCCACTCAAAAAGAAGAAATGGATACTAGACAATGGTTGCTCAAAACACATGACCGACGACAAAGATATGCTTACAAACATCACATACTTTGATGGTGGCTCGGTTACCTTCAGAGACAATTCAAAAGGCTATATCATTGGCAAAGGAGATGTGAGCAATTACGGTACATCAAATTTACCTTTTATTACAAATGTTTCATTAGTTAAAAATCTAAAACATAATCTACTAAGCATAATCCAACTTTGTGAAAAAGGTTTTAAAATAACTTTTTCGAAAAATAAATGTAGTATTTTTGATCAAAACCAAAATCTTGTTTTTGAGGGAAATAGAGATAGGAATATTTATGTTTTAAATATGAAAATTAATCATAATACAAATATGTGTTTACTAGCCAAAGATAATGATCCTTGGTTGTGGCACAAAATATTTTGTCATATTAATTTCAAAACTATTAGAAAACTTTCTAAAAATGAATTAGTAAGAGGTTTACCTAAGATAAACTTTAAGATAAAAAATCTTTGTGATGATTGTAAAATAGGGAAATTAACAAAAATCATCTTTCAAATCTAAGAAAAGTATTTCAACTTTACAACCACTAGAATTACTTCATATGGATCTTTTCGGACCAACACAAGTTCAATCCATTAATCATAATCGATATGTATTTGTAATAGTTGATGATTTCTCAAGATATACATGAACCATTTTTATGAAAAATAAAAGTGATACATTTGAGCACTTTAAAACATTTGTCAAAAGAATTCAAAACACTAAAGATTTGAAAATTAAGAATATACGAAGTGATCGTGGTGGCGAATTCGAAAATGAAGCTTTTGAATCTTTCTGTAAAAAGAAAGGAATAAATCATAACTTTTCATTTCCTAGAACTCCTCAACAAAATGGAGTAGTGGAAAGAAAGAATAGAACATTACAAGAATGTGCAAGAACATTATTAAATGGAAGCCTTCTACCAAAACATTTTTGGGCAGAAGCCGTAGCTACTGCATGTTATGTATTAAATCGTATTTCTATTAGACCATTAACTAAAAATACTTCATATGAACTGTTTAACAATAGAAAGCCAAATATCTCTTATTTTAAAATATTTGGATCAAATTTTTTTATTTTAAATACAAAAGACCAACTAGGAAAATTCGATCCGAAAGCTGATGAAGGAATTTTTGTAGGATACTCAGAACGAAGTAAGGCATATCGAGTTTTTAATAAACGAACAAATATAATCGAAGAAACTTTACATGTATCTTTTGATGAAAACTTTAATAAAAACTTAAGTATAAAAGATGATGATGAATTTATAATAAATACAGACAATACAAATCTTGAAAACATAAATAGTACCGAACTTAGATCTCCACCTAGAATCTTACGAGATCACCCTGTACAAAACATAATCGGTGAAATTGATTCTCAAGTTAAAACTAGAAGTCAGCTAAACCAAATGGGACATGTTTCTTTTATTTCTACATTAGAACCTAAAAATCCTAAAGAAGCATCAACAGATGACTACTGGATTGTTGCTATGCAAGAAGAATTAAATCAATTCGAACGTAACGATGTTTAGGATTTAGTTCCTCGTCCTAATAATCAATCTGTTATAGGAACAAAATGGGTTTACAAAAATAAGGTAGACGAACAAGGAAATATAACTAGGAATAAAGCTAGACTAGTAGCACAAGGATATAATCAAGAGGAAGGTATCGACTTTGAAGAAACATTTGCTCCCGTTGCAAGACTTGAAGTAATACGTATTCTATTAGCCTTCGCTTGTTTTCACAATTTTAAACTTTATCAAATGGATGTTAAAAGTGCTTTTCTAAATGGTTTTATAAAAGAAAATGTGTACGTAGAACAACCCCCTTTATTCATACACGAAAAATATCCGGATCATGTATATAAATTAAAGAAAGCCCTATATGGTCTTAAACAAGCACCTCATGCTTGGTATGAGAGACTTAAAAGCTATTTACTAGATTCGGGATTTCAAATTGGAAAAGTAGATCAAACTCTATTCATTAAAAACACTACTAATGACATTCTAATAATTCAAATATATGTAGATGACATTATATTTGGTTCAACTAATGAAAACTTATGTAAAGAATTTTCAAATATAATGACTAAGGAGTTCGAAATGTCACACATGGGAGAATTATCTTATTTTCTCGGATTACAAATTAAACAATTAACAAATGGAATTTTCTTAAATCAAGAAAAATATTGTGCTAATCTAATTAAACATTTTGGAATGGAAAACACTTCTGGAAAGCCTACTCCTATGAGTACCACAACTCATCTCGATCGAGATGAAAATGGCAAAAGTGTAGACCAAAAATTGTTTAGAAGTATGATAGGCTCCTTACTATACTTAACCGCTAGTAGACCAGACATAATGATGAGCATTTGTTTATGTGCACGTTTTCAAGCTAATCCTAAAGAATCACATTTAAGAGCCATAAAACGAATTATGCGATATCTTAATAACACTAAGGATTTTGGTCTTTTCTATCCAAAAGATTGTCCATTCGAGTTAGTATCATTTAGTGATGCTGATTTTGGTGGATCTAGAACTGATAGAAAAAGTACAAGTGGTACGTGCCATTTTATTGGAAAATCACTTGTATCTTGGTTTAGTAAGAAACAAAATTGTGTCTCATTTTCCACGTGTGAAGCAGAGTATATATCCGCCGCTTTAGCTTGTACTCAAGTTATCTATATGCAACAAACACTTAAAGATTTTAATATAAATTTAACAAATTCTACAATATATTGTGATAATACAAGTACAATAAATTTATCTAAAAATCCGGTAAATCATTCTCGTACAAAACATATTGATATTTGTCACCATTTTCTACGTGACAATATCGAAAAAGGAATCATAAATTTAGAACATATTTCTACCGAAAATCAGATTGCTGATATATTTACTAAACCTTTATTAGAAAACTCATTTATAAAATTGCGATGAGAATTAGGAATAATTTCTTTTAAAGATGTTTTATAGCAAATATTATAAAAATATATAAACTCAGTCGACTAAATAACCTGCCCAGTTGACTAAATAACGAAAACAAAATTATTCAATATAAATAGTTCAATTCAGCTACCTAATACATAATAGATTAAAGGATGTCTCTAATCCATCCATTTCTAACCAATGCTTTTAATCCAATAAAACAATGATTGGTTCTAAAACCTTATTAATTTACCACCACATTTTTCTTAGCATTTTTATACTATAAATATACTTTTATACATATAATTATTTTCAAAAGAATTACAAAGTTTGGAAATTCTATATAAAAATGTCTTCCGACAGCTCATACTCTCATATCAACATCACCTCCTCAGTCGAAAACACTCCTACATCACCAAAACTTCCAACGCCGACACCAAAGCATGAACCAGTGTATAAATGGGAAAATTATCGCACTGGCTACACACCGGAATCAAAGAAGGCAAAACGTGGACTTTTTACCCCCCCTGATACAAAAAGAAAGATTGATGAGATTCATCACTTTCAACAACAACAAATTGATCTCCAACGAGAATTATATTTTGAACAGAAAGTAACGGCAAGACGACTAAGCTTTCTTGAGAAAATTGGTTTACGTTTTTGTAGCTCAAAGAAAAATGAGGTGAGCGAGCCCCTACCTCAATCAGTTAGTGCGTTCGATCCATATTCATCTTACCGTACACCAGTTGATCCCTTGAATCCTTGGATGTCCCCAAAGACTCCTCAGTATACTCCAAATTCATGGGAAATAAGCTATATGGAGAATGAAGGGAAAAAGATGCAAAAGGAAAATAGTTCATCTCCAAAGAAATAACTACTTTTTAAAACAATTCATGTTGTTATATATCTATACAATTGTAATTGCTTCTTTCAATAAAACTTTTGCTTTCGAAATTCACAAAGAATAATGAAAATCCAAAGTTCAGTCGACTAAACCTTACTGATCAGTCGACTGAATATTAAGCAGAAAACAAATTTTCCTTAGCTCAGTCGACTGACACACTCTGCCCAGTCGACTAAACTATCAACAGAAACTTTCAGACAATAGTTCAGTCGACTAAAAATACTATTCAGTCGACTGAATTCAGCACAAAAATTTTCCGTCCTTTAATTCAGTCGACTGAACGTCAATTCCCAGGCAACTTTTTCCCTTTTATCCACCAGTTTTCACCTTTACCATTCACTTTTTACATTGCAAAAGTACTCTCTTCCCCATTGTTTTCCAAAACCCAAGCCCCCAATTCTCAAATTACTCTCAAATCTCTCACAAATGGCACCAAAAAGATCAAGAGCCTCTTCTTCTTCATCCTCTGAGCCAATTGATGCTCAAATTGCACAATGGCTCTATGATGGAGTAGCTGTAACAAGGTGGAACAAAATGAAGAACTCTCGCATTTTCGAACACTCCGTCATTGATTTCCAAAGCCTCCAGACATACAACATTCAAGCATATACGGATCAGGCAGGTTTAACTTCTCTCTTGGATTTAAAAAGAAATGACCATGCAATAAATCATGTCATGGTCAAATTATTTTATGCAAACCTCAACCTTGGACACCAAACTCCAAGAAATCCAAATAATAGTGTTTGGAGTATGGTATGAAGGAAGAAAGTTTGGTTCTCCTTAGATCGAATTGCACACATCTTAGGATCATCTACTATAGGGAGAAAGCTTGAAGAGATAGAATACAATCCACAAATTCGAGATAACATAAGCCATCAATTTTTGGATGATAATATCAACATTAGAGATTTTAAATCCACTTCCCTACGACCTAGAGCTAGAATCCTTCACAAAGCTCTTATGAGAACAATTACTCCACGAACGGGCTCATATGAAATTGTTTACCCCATCAATTATCAAGCTCTATACGCTATTTGAGGCAACATTCAAGTCAATTGGGTCCAACTCATTCTAGATGAATTTCTCACTTTTAACAATGGCAAAATGAGAACAATATATTTTGGAGAATATATCATGCGACTTCTCCTCAATGTTGATACGCCATTAGCCGACTACGAAAACACAATGGTTCATCAAATTAATCACCGCACTATAAGCCTCATGCAACTCCCGGCTAGACCTCCTCGCATCATATCTCTTGCCGAATGGGAAGCTAGGCATCAAGAACCGCAACAACCTCCACAAGCTCCACATGAAGAACCTTTCGACCAAGATGATGAAATTCGTATCATTGAGCCAGGTTATACTTCCACCAATCAATCATTGGGGATCTTATCAAGGAATCAACAAATTCTTGATAATCGTCTCAAAAAGGTAGATCACAAGCTTGATAAAATTAAAGGATTCTTCAACAAGTTATGGAATGCCATCTCATGCTCAAGCTCCACTACTGCTTCAACATCACTTGGCAAACGTTCGGCACCAACTTTCACTTGGACATCATCCGAAGAGCATACAAGCAGCAGTACAGGCGGAACAAGTGGTGGCCAAGGAGGACGAGCTTATAGACCACCCATAGGTGGACCTGTTATTCGAGAACCTGAAGGAGATCATGAAGGCTCTTATGATTGGGACAGGGAACCTTGAACATTTTTTTGATGGTTTGATTTCCGGAACTTTTTATTAATTTCTAACAATTTTTGCAAAGGCTTGTATAAATAGCCTTCTTTTATTATGTGATACTCTATGGTTTGTATTATTCGCTCTATGGTTATATTTGCATATGGTTGCTTTGTTACTTGCAAATTATTACTTCCTTTTTTGTCGATGAAAAAGGGAGAGAAATCTATGAAACTAACTTTGTTTTGTAGGAAAGATAATGCATATATTCAGGGGGAAGAAAGATAATTACATCTCTACAAACATAGGTGTTGTCATCAATCAAAAAGAGGGAGAATGTTGATACGCTAAGATTTTTATCAATGACAATGTGCTTCAACAAAAAGGAAGAAATATGTGCAAAGCTAAAAGAAGAACGATGAAGACCAATGATAAACATAAGTATGATTTTTATATAGGACTTAGTTTAGATTTATTGTTAAAAAATATCCTCAAGAGGCTTGCACAAACACTAGAACACATTTTATAAACTTCATTTTTAATAAACATTCACTGTGCAAAATTTAGTAGTTCAGTCGACTGAACAGGGATGACCAGTCGACTGAACCTGTTACACATACACAAAAATGCACAGTTCCAGTCGACTGAAGTTCCTGCTCAGTCGACTGAATTTGTTCCTGAAAATTTTACTTCATAATTTTCAGTCGACTGAAATCCCTGTTCGGTCGACTGAATTTGTAACCGCGAATTTTTTCTGAAAGGACACCTTCTTCCTCCCAAGAGTTGCAACCATTCTCCAATGGAAATGGAAACATCTCTTGCCTGCACCTCTAGCAAACAAATGCATCTCTTCTCCACATATAAATACATGGTTTTAACATTTGCAAATTACCAATTCTAATTGCTTTAATCTTTCTATTTTCTTGAACATACTTTCATATTTCTTAAGTTTTCAAAAGCAATCACAAACCACTTCAATTGCTTGAATCTTAGTTTTAACTATAACACCTTTTGATTCATAGCAATTCACATTTCCTAAATCTTCACAAACACTTTGTATACTCTCGAGGATAAGATTATAGGAAAGTTGTACTCAATTTGACTCATTAGTCTTATCAAGAACACAACAAGTCAGAAATACTTTTTGTATCTAGTTGAAGTCCTCTTTGGTAGTTGAGGCAAGAAATCCTGTTCGGTTGTTCGGGTAAGTTGTAAACCTATTCCTCCGGGTTAAGTGAGGGTTGTTTGTTAGTTGAATTCCTAAGAGGAGCTTAGGGACTAGACGTAGGACAAGAGGTCCGAACCAGTATAAAGTCTTGGTGTCTACTTTACTTACTACTGCTTATTACAATCTACCTAGACCATTCCTCTATTCCATATTATACGATCCTACCGCATAGCCTCTTTCACGATCTTCATTGCTGTTTTAATAATGATTGTATTTATTATAAAAAATAGCAATACGATGAACTGGTTGTATGGATACTGACATCCCGAACTAGTATAAAATTTGTTTGTGTAAATTATTTTGCCATTTTTTAAAAACTCATGCTGGATGTAGGGATATTAGACAGCCCGAACCAGCTATCAAAAATACAGGTCAACGCAAATCGGCTTCTCAGCCAAACTGGACGTAGGGATATTAGATTGCCTGAACCAGTTGCCAAAACAGAGCCGCACAACACGTAGCTTGGCTTTCTCAGCCAAACTAGTCGTAGGGATATTGGATGGTCCAAAATAGTATAAAAATCCCTCTATGTTAGTACTGCTAACATAGCACACTAGACGTACGGATACTAGCCAGTAAGAACCAGTCCAAAAAATCATGCGCATGTGAAGGCTGTAAACATGCGACTTGACTTCACAATCAAATATCCATCTTTCCCTCCCTAATTGAGTAGATCATGCCCAGCATATGAACGTGAAACTATCTTTGAAAAAAGGGGCAGGTTTGGCCCCCTATATAGCAAAATACGCATGTCACAAGCTCATTTCAGCATTCATGAACTACACAAGAAATCAATCCAAAAAATGGCAAGGAAAAGAGAGATATGGAATGTATCATAGTTCACAGATTAGATGCAACCGCAGAAACTAAAGCTTGTCAGGTAAATATCATAAACTAAAAACTTACTCAAGTCCCCTTAAATCTGTTTTTACTTAAATAAAAGGTTTTTGAATGTGATTTAATACATTTATGAAAACTTCACAAGTAAAAAACAGATAAAAATAATAACAGCATATGCTACATTAACAAAATAAAAAACAACACTATGAATTTGACTCGGACTCGAAAGATGAGATAGGCTCGATTGTTCTGTAGCGAGATGATCCGTGAGAATGCAATGTCGGACATAGAGGAGAACTTCCCGACAATTAGAGAGCAAGAGGCGGATCATTCAACTTAGTAATAACAACTGGTCGATGAAGGGGAGCAGTATGATGGTAAATAGTACTATTGTAAACTATTAACAAGATTTCTTGTCAACACCCCGAAGTAATGCTAAGCGAGATGGAAAGACTTGCTTGAACAATGAGTATAAGTCCCTTAAGAAACTGCCTTCCTATTTTTCTTTATTTATTGTTGATTTTTAAGTCGGACCTTTCGACGCTGTCGAAAGGTTTAACCTTTGGATTAAACAACCTTTCGTCTTAGTCGAATTTATATGAGGTCTCCTACAAAGATTTTTCTTTCAACTAGGTTGAAATTCCCTTAGTTTGTTCTTAAAAAGTATTTATCTGGCCGAGAGGTTAAGGTGATAACCTTCCTCAAGTTCAAGCAGAGTATGATATACTTTGGTGGATATGGAGTGGGTATCGACCTTGTCGAAAGGTTAGACCACTAATTGATTGGTTTCAGAAGGTTATAGGTGTTGAACCGATTGAGCTATCGACCTTGTCGAAGGATTCAGATTGTAGAGTTAAAGACTTAGAAGGGTTGCAGTAACTATTGTAACAGAAATGTTGTCGTCCTTGTCGACAAGAACCTTCCAATGAGGTTGAACCTAAAAATAGGAATTAAACCAACAATGATTTAAGCAAAACAGTACAGTAATTAATAGTGCATCTCGTCTAATTGAATAAAATTCTCATCTTGGAGAAAAAAATATTGTAGATCTTTGCACCCATTGATATAAAGGTCTTTCCAACATGGAGTTTGTTCAATTAACCCTGATCGGACTACCATAAGCTTTTATCTATCAGTTGTACTTTCTGCTCTTAATGCTTCTGCGTTGAATTTGTTCAAATTTCCGCTAAGTAGCTCGCCTGGTTTTTGTCTGCTGGTTTCTAGCAAGCTAAAGTCCATAGTTATATCTCTGAATATAGAAAATTGAGCCACAAAGTCGCAAGTAAATTGTTCCCAAGAATAGATGGTTCTATTCGGTAACTCCTATACCATTTAATAGCCGTTCCTTGGAAAGTAATGGGTAAAAGTATACAACGAACTACCTCTGGAGCATTGTATAAGTTCATCAAATTTTCAAAGACAACAAGATGGTCATCTGAATCAGTTGTTCCATCGTATTTTAGTGAAGGAATTAGGATGTGTGGAGGAAGATTTGTTTCCATTATTTCTTTGGAAAAGGGGGCCTTTTACAAGATAACATATTCTTCGGGATTTAAAATTTTCTTTTTCTCTATGCGTATTCATCATTATTTGGTGTTGGGCGTTCTCTTGGTCAGTTTCATTTCTATCACCACCCATGTTGTTCCCTTGGATTAGGCTATTTGATCGCTCTAGGGACCCTTTTATTTGACATTCTCGGTTTAACTCTTGATCCTCTATTTCTTTTGGAAGTCTCACTTCATTCTCTATTTCCGTAATCTTTATTGAGTCTCAGGTTAGAGCTCTTTCCGAGTACTCTTTTATTACCATCTTTTGTGGCCGTTGATTCTGAACCTTGATCACACTGCTTTCCAATTTTGTTAGGGTTGAAGGTCGGAGGTATAAGCCCTCCTTCTAGCGCAAAAAATGTTAAGAAGTTTTCTTGTCAACACCCCAAAGTAATGCTAAGCGAGATGGAAAGACTTGCTTGAACAATGATTATTGGTCCTTTAAGAAATTGCCATCCTATTTTTCTTTATCTGTTGTTAATTCTTAAGTCAGACCTTTCGACGTTGTTGAAAGGTTTAACCTTTGGATTATACAACCTTTCGTCTTAGTCAAACTTATACGAGGTCTCCTACAAAATTTTTCCTTTCAACAAGGTTGAAATTCTCTTAGTTTGTCCTTAAAAAGGTTAGTATTTATTCGGCCGAGAGGGTAAGGTGATAACCTTCCTCGGGTTCAAGCAGAGTATGAAATACTTTGGTGGATATTGAGTGGGCATCGACCATATCAAAAGGTTAGACCACCAATTGATTGGTTTCGGAAGGTTATAGGTGTTGAACCGATTGAGTTGTCGACCCTGTCGAAGGGTTCCAATTATAGAGTTAAAGACTTCGAAGGGTTGCAATAACTATTGTAACCAAAGTGTTGTCGTCCTTGTCGACAAGAACCTTCCAATGAGGTTGAACCTAAAAATAGGAATTAAACCAACAAAGATTTAAGCAAAACAGTAAAGTAATTAATAGTGCATTAGACTTCCCTCTTTATCTATCATAAACTCTATTTTATTTAATCCCCAAATCAGCACTCAATTAGGGTTACAATGTATTGATTAAGAAGATATAAGAATAGAATGATAGAATTCAGCCTCCCAAAACATGACCCCTTTGGTCTTATTTATAGATGCAAGCGGCCCCCTTTCGACTTCACGCTCTCGACTGGGTCGGAAGGTTCTAATTTTTAATGCAGTTATAAACCTTTCAATTTTGTTGAAAGGTTGCCCCTCATATGCCACTGTGAACCTTTCAACTTCGTTGAAAGGTCTGCCTTTCATATGCTATTATGGACCTTTCATATGCTATTATGGACCTTTCGACATAGTTGAAAGGTTTGCTTTTCTTTATGCCTTCATGAACCTTTCGACTTTGTCGAAGGGTTTTCCTTCTTTACACTGCTGTGAACCCTTCGACCTTCTCGGAAGGTTTCTCTCATCCTGATTGCTATGAACATTTCGACGACCTTGTCGGAAGGTTGCTCTTAACTTGATTGTTGTGAACCTTTCGACCTTGTCGGAAGGTTGCTTTTCACTTGTTTGTTGTTGAAAGCTATGTGTCCCTTCACTGTTTTTAAAAGGTTGTCTTCCATTCTTTGTCAACTTATGAGTGTTGCTTTTTTCATAAAACCTTTCGACCTCGTCGAAAGGTATTCTGGGTGTGTTCCAACCGGTTCGAAAGGCTTGCTATGCTTTCGAAAAGGTCACCATGGAGTTGCTTCCACTTGCTTTGACTTCTCCATCTTCTTCGAAAGGTAAGAACTTCCTGAATGGAACCTTTCGAATCCTTTGAAAGGTTTGAAGCTATTAAATTCAGATGGCTGCATCCCTTCGACTCCTTCGAAAGGTTTGGTTTGAGTTTCTTCTCTTTTGTCTTTGTTAAAAGACCATTCGACTTAGTCGAAAGTAGATTTTTGGAGTAACATCCTGCATATGGACTCTGAAAGATAGCCTTAGACTTAGTCAAAAGCTCCTTGTCAGAAGGTATGATTAACCAGACTATCTTGATGCTTTCTGATCTTTCCAAATACTCTAGTGATCCTTCTTTCATACCTTTATTCCTGAGAATATTTTATGGATAACATTTAGCCCCTCCCTCTTGTATGAAAGAATCTTTTTTTCTTTAGGACAAAACTCCAATGGACTTCCTTCTTTGCTTCCTGCAAAGTAGATAATAACTTCTGTTAAGGTTGTAACTTTGTTATGAAATCTAACGAGCAATCTTAAATTTATGAAGTTAATGTTCAAGATGTCATTAGAGTATAATGTTTTCAGATAAGTTGCTTTATAATGATCACAAGTGAACTTCCTTAAGAATATGGAATAATATCACCTGATTTTCAGATATCGGTTCAAATAAATGAACCTTTGGACTAAGTGTTTTACATACTCTTGATATTTCTTTCTTGAGTTAAACCTTTTCAACCTGTGGAAATCAATTTCATGATACTGAGGACTTTTCCTTTCCCTTTAAGTTTCCTTTATTTTCAACCTTAAACCATCGATTAGTAATCCTTATTTAGTGAAAACATAGAAAGTAGTTTCGTATGATTCCATTTGGTGTCATGAAGATCTCGTATTGAAATCAAAAAATTAAATTCAATGGAAAATCTACAGATCATCATAAAATTCAATAGCAGAATATAGAATTTATAAATTTCGGAATTCAATAACTGTCCCATAAAGAAATCGGAGATGTGAAATAAATTGTCATCAAAATTCACAAGGAAATTTTAAAGTCCATGAACTTGGTCAATTGAAAAAAGATCATTCAAAATTAAATGAGAAAACCAAGCATAGAAAATCCATAAATCACTAGGGAAACCCACAAGAAAATTTTAGAATTCATTCGATCAGACATTCAAATAGTGATCATCAAAAACCTCAATAAGGACAATAGAAATATGAAATTTACGGATCATGATGAAAATGATTGAGGAAACACAAGATTTTTAAAATCAGGGACCTGAAAATCCAATAAAACTGTTAGGAATAGGAAAATCATAAATTATCATCAAAATCCAAAGGAAAGTACGAGTCTCAACAAATCAAAAAATAGGTAGTAAACCATCTAAATTCTGCCTTGGAGGTATAGAGAACCAAGTTCGTTAATTATTATGAAGACCAGCAAGGAAATTCGAAATTCACTGAATCAAAAATCCAATAAGAAATTATTCCAAATCCATTGAGAATGCAAAATTCACAGATCAACATAAAGATTCACAAGGAAATCTTGGAAGTCATTAAATCAGAAATTTTATAAAGGATTATCAAACACCTAATGTGGAAACTA
Organism: Allium fistulosum; assembly: GCA_030737815.1. Lineage (NCBI taxonomy): Eukaryota > Viridiplantae > Streptophyta > Magnoliopsida > Asparagales > Amaryllidaceae > Allium > Allium fistulosum. The sequence continues at coordinate 269,669,255 of CM060906.1, read as the reverse complement.
GAAACTCATAAATCATCATGAAAATCACCAAGCAATTTCCGAATTCATCAATTCAAAACCCCAATGAAAATCATCCAAAAATTCAATTGGAAACTTAGGAATATGAAATTCATCAATCATCACAAAAATTAGTAAGGAAGCTTAAATTCCGTTAAATCAAGGAATTAAAAAAATCCAAAAATAAAAAATGTGATCTGAAACCCGTCCATTCTTATTCAAAATCAGAAGGTCAAAGGAAAATCAATAAAGGGTACTAAAAAATCATGAATTAATGAAACAAGTGATCAATAGGAAATCGTCATGGAAATTCAATGGGAATTATAAAACGTAAAGTTCATGAATCATCAAAGAAATCAGAAGGGAAATTCATTAAACCAATAATTCAACAAGAAATCACCACAGTGATTTAATAAAAAAATCACGAATGTAAAATCAGCAAATCATCACAAAACTCAATGGGAATTCCATAAATTATCATAAAAACTCCACAAATGAGTTAAGAATTCAGGAACTCGGTAAACAAATAAATGATGGAAAATTATAATGAAAATTCATGCATGTAAAATTCATAAACCATTTCGAAAGTTAATGAAGGAATTAGGAAACCTTGAAACTAGGAATTCAATTTAAAGCCTTTACAGAAATTCTCCAATGAGATTAATAAGTCTTCATGAAGTCAATAAATCATCATAAATAAAATCTTCACGAAAAGGAATTGAAAGTCCATAAAGCAGGAACCTAACCAAAATCTTGTCAGGATCCAAACTGACAAATAGATTATTAGAAATTCATCCAATATTAAATTAGAAATCTATCTGCCAAACAACAATCTCCTAAACCTATGGGTTAGTAAAGTTGTTGATATATTGGAGTTGGGTCACATTTGCAAAAACCTTGTGATTAATCGGAATACTGGTTCCTCCTATACTTATAGAGTTTCTTTTGTGCAAAGGGATCACCCTATTTCTAGGAACTCAGTTGCGGCTTACTCAATACATTCTTCGAGTGTGGTCTCTATTATGTTTAGCGGTAACTTATTGCTTATTTCATTCTTTTGACTTTCGTATATATTTTGGTCTTTGATTCCATGCTGGGGATTTCCTTTATCCCTTTTCTTGTCTCATATCATCCCTAAGGATGTAGATTTCTTAGTCTTTTGATATGGCAACTATTTCTCAAGTAATAGATGCTCTAGGATTCGCTAATCGATATCTTGTTTCCTTTGAATATAATTCTAGATTCTTTTTCTATTTTCAATTATAGTATCGACACTTTTGTCCAATTGCCTCCGTATGTATCCTTCTTTAGGGTTTTAACTTTGTCCCAATTGATAGATAGATTTCTTTCTGTAACCTTTGATTCTCTTGGGCTTTAATTTTTTCCTTGAGTTGTAGACATCTTTGTCTTTCTTTATTTGTTTGGAGCCTCCTCTAGGCCTGGACATCTCAGTTCACTGTTTGATGAGCCTCTCTTTGGGCTTGGACATCTTAGTCCATAGTTTGATGAGCCTCTCTTTGGGCTTCCCTTGTCTCAACGGGATGTATACTTAGCTGACCTTCTTCCAGAAGGCCGCTGATGGGTACTACCCTGATCCATCCCTTAAGAGGTGGTTATGACGTTAGGGTTTCTATCTCTTCCTCTAGGAGATGCTACAGAATAGCGTCGTAGGCATATGTCCCTCCCTTTAAGAGGTGCCATGAAATAGCGTCAAGGGCTTATGTCCCTCCCTCTAGGAGGTGCTACGGAATTGCATCGTAGACTTAAATATTTATATATGAAAATAATTTTTGGCCAATTAAAATGGAGTCTCCTTTTAGGGAAAGAATTTTGTAATTAGACCCTTCTATTATATTGAAGACTTTCTTTCGAAAAATAGTTTGGACTCATGAATCCTTTTTATGAAAGAGTTTTTTTATCAATATAGTCTTTTGCAAGAACTTTCTTGATGTTCTCATAACGGAGACATAAATCTCAAATAGGAGACTAGGAGGTCATGATACATGAACCAACATCCTTTTAGTCTAGATTATGGTTCTCTAGTTTGAGTTCCAATAAACTTTTTGCGCTTTCAAATCTTTCTTGAAAAAGTATGAATAGGCTTTTCCTCCCTACAATTTTTGTAAACTATGAAATATTGAAATTGCACAGTTTGCAGTCCTTTTGTATGAACATATTAATGCTATATAATATCTCAAATTAGTTGCATAAATCTACTTTTGGGGTAAATAAGTATTTATTTCCCCCAGGCCACGGGGTGATTAAAAATAGTTTTCTTAAAAGGATATAATTTGTGAAATTTCCTTTTGAAATCATTTGCTAAAAAAAGATTTGGTATATATGGATTTTCTCCTAAATTGGCATCGAGTTTGGCAGTGATTCAACATTTCTTATAGGGAAGGCCATGTGTTGTGTTTACTGAAATGTTTATAATTATCTCGTGTTAGGCATCTGAGCTGTCCTCTTTAAGTATCTGGAGTCTGTTGTGGTCTCAGAGTTCGTTGAGTGCTTCGGTTTGATTTTGTTTTTACCTGTAATAGCACTCAAATTTTAATCAGTGCATGATCAATACACAACGCAAGTTCAAGTATGAATGGAAATACAAATCAAGTTAAAAAGCCATGAAAAGAAAAGGAAAGAGTTCATAGTTGAACTGATGTCGCGAGTCCTCATGATTTGATAAAGATTCGCATTTAGAGGTTGCTGAGTTGCTTTCCTCTTAGCTTGAACAAGACGTCCTTCAGGTTCCTTTGACGAATTCTTGCAAGAACCCTGCCTTGATCATGCCTTGTATTTTCTTTGACAGGACACGACATTCATCGGTTTCATGTCCATTTGCTTTATGGTATTCGCGATAACTTCCTCCTTTATTTGGCTCTAGGGCACTCCAAACTTTTTGAGGTGCAACAAAATTCTCATTTCTTTTCATCTTAGTGAATATGTAGGAGAGGGGTTTGTTCAGGACTACACAATTTATTTTAGAACTCTTTCTTCGACTTCCCTTCGGGTTTTCACTTTCCCTTGGCCTCTTGTCAAAGCGCTTAAGATCAGATTTCTCTTCCTTGAATTCTCGGTGGAATTCTTTCTTAGCATGGTGCATCTCGTCCAATTGAATAAACTTCTCATCTTGGAGAAAAAAATATTGTAGATCTTTGCACCCATTGATATAAAGGTCTTTCCAACATGGAGTTTGTTCAATTAACCCTGATCGGACTACCATAAGCTTTTATCTATCAGTTGTACTTTCTGCTCTTAATGCTTCTGCGTTGAATTTTTTCAAATATCCGCTAAGTAGCTCACCTGGTTTTTGTCTGCTGGTTTCTAGCAAGCTAAAGTCCATAGTTATATCTCTGAATATAGAAAATTGAGCCACAAAGTCGCAAGTAAATTGTTCCCAAGAATAGATGGTTCTATTCGGTAACTCCTATATAATTTAATAGCCGCTCCTTGGAAAGTAATGGGTAAAAGTATACAACGAACTACCTCTGGAGCATTGTATAAGTTCATCAAATTTTCAAAAACAACAAGATGGTCATCTGAATCAGTTGTTCCATCGTATTTTAGTGAAGGAATTAGGAGAGTGGAGGAAGATTTGTTTCCATTATTTCTTTGGAAAAGGGGGCCTTTTGCAGGATAACATATTCTTCGAGATTAAAAATTTTCTTTTTCTCTAAGCGTATTCATCATTATTTGGTGTTGGGCGTTCTCTTGGTCAGTTTCATTTCTATCACTACCCATGTCGTTCCCTTGGATTAGGCTATTTGATCGCTCTAGGGACCCTTTTATTTGACATTCTCGGTTTAACTCTTGATCCTCTATTTCTTTTGGAAGTCTCACTTCATTCTCTATTTCCGTAATCTTTATTGAGTCTCAGGTTAGAGCTCTTTCTGAGTACTCTTTTATTACCATCTTTTGTGGCCGTTGATTCTGAGCCTTGATCACACTGCTTTCCAATTTTGTTAGGGTTGAAGGTCGGAGGTATAAGCCCTCTTTCTAGTGCAAAAAATGTTAACAAGTTTTCTTGTCAACACCCCAAAGTAATGCTAAGCAAGATGGAAAGACTTGCTTGAACAATGATTATTGGTCCTTTAAGAAATTGCCATCATATTTTTCTTTATTTGTTGTTAATTCTTAAGTCAGACCTTTCGACGTTGTTGAAAGGTTTAACCTTTGGATTATACAACCTTTCGTCTTAGTCAAACTTATACGAGGTCTCCTACAAAAATTTTCCTTTCAACTAGGATGAAATTCTCTTAGTTTGTCCTTAAAAAGGTTAGTATTTATTCGGCCGTGAGGGTAAGGTGATAACCTTCCTCGGGTTCAAGTAGAGTATGACATACTTTGGTGGATATTATGTAACAACCCAGAATTTTGAACAATTTAAATTGAAAATGTTTAATTTATTTTAAATATTTGAATGATGGTTTGACTTGAATTTCAAATTATCAGAATGAATTTGGCGATTAGATTATAAAATTTAATCTATTGAAAGTTGAATAAAAATTTGAATCTTCAATTTTAAGTTGATTAAAAATATTACAAAGGATTGTAAAATTCATATTGATAATACTGAAGATAATAGAAGCTTCGGAATTGAGTTTGAAAATGATTTGTTCAGTTTTGAAATTATATCGTTTGAATCGATATTTAAAAAATAGCCTTCCGAGGCACAGTCTCAGAATTCGACGAAACTAGTTCCATTGGGTCCGTAATATTGAATTATTATCGGATTTCAAATTTTGTATTTTTCGGAGTTGTTATGTGAGCACATGGTAAGTAAACGCGTTGAAATTTAAATCGAATTCAATTTAAATTTAAAATTTAAATTTGGTCAACATCAGTACTTTGGCCTCAACTCAGATCACTGTAACTAGGTAATGCAAAACACGAGCTATTTCCCTTAATTCACGCAACCCATCCCACTCCTTTGTTTCAGCCAGAAATCACGTAACCTTCAATTTATAATAGCCGAAGCCCTTCATTCAAAGAAAAAAAAACTGTATATCATATTTTGATTTTACAGAAAGTTAATATACGGATAAAACAGGAATTTATATAAAAGTTGGATTTTTAAGATGTATATAAGCTATTTTGACATATGCAGTTTCAAAAGAAATTGGTTTGACAGAATAATTTAGCTAATTTAATTTATTTGATAAGAAATTTAGTTTCAAATTTAATTTTTGAAATTGGTTTAAAACAAAACCATTGAATAATTAAAATTACCAAATAAAAGTTGATTGTTCGATCACTTCGAATATTAATAAATTGCAAAATTGTTTATAGAAGGTTTGAAACCGTGAAGAAATGGTCAAAATGGAATGGGATTGCAAAATAAATAAAAGCAAAGGTGAGATCTTCTCACTCAAAATGAAAAGTTGGATTTTGCAGTTATTGAGTGATTGATTGTTGTTTGGTTGTGATATAGTATACATAGTAGTATATAGCAATATATATATATATTGGCATATGTATATATTGGAGTTGATTGATTTCCCGCATTATATAGCAGATGAGAACCTATTGCGCCGCATAATAGTGGATAATATTTTATAAATCCCATATACCACGATATTCCACCTCGAAGTGGAATTGGTATTGTGCTAACATCTGTGGATGCAGGGAAACAGGTTGGAGGGATCCGACTGGATTCCTCACCGTATTGATTTATTTACAGATATTGTGATATATTCTGTTATCATATGATGATATGTGATGTTTTGTTGTCGTGATTGACTATTTGGTGCTGTTGCATCATTGGGCCTATTTTGAAGTTTTAAAAATGTTAAAGTGGAGATTTCGAATTTAAAAAGGATTTTAAAGTGATTTCGGAAATGTACGTTTTATTAAATTTTGGAAATTGATTCATTTTAAATAAATAAAAGTTATAATTTTTATTGTTATAAATTATGATTTTTGAGAAAATACAGTTGAAATATGATTTTTGAAAATATGGAGTTAATGATTTTTATAACATAGTTTAAATAGAGATTTTTGACTTTATTATAAAAGCGTTATATATAAGATTTATAAAATTTGATTTTTATAAATCAAAGTGATGGGATTTTAAAGGAGTTTGAAAGACCTTTTAAAGTGATGTTAAAATGGGATTTATAAAAGGATAGAATTTATGATTTGTGAAGTCTTAAAAGAATGATTTTGTAAATAAATGAATTATAAGTGTTTAACTTATAGGATGGATTTTTGGTATAAAATTGAGTTATAAATTGAATTGGTTAATAAAAGGAATTTATAAGTTGAAGTAGTTATAAAATATAAATGGAATTTATAAACGTTGTTTTATAAATCCGAAATTTGACTTATTTTGATAAGTAAATTATTATAGCTTGTTAAAGGAAGTATATTCACGATTTTGGACAGTGGATAATCCTTTAAATAAAAATGTGTAGAAATGTTGAATTTGGATAACGAATTATATTCACAATTTTGGACAGTGAATATATTATTAAATAAACAGAGATGTTTTGGGAAAGCGATATTTTAAATAGAATTTAAACGATTTAAAGATGTTTTAAAATGTATTAACTATCAAAATCATAGATTTCAACATTCATTGTTGGAATAGACGTTTCGAGAAATAAGGAAATGGTGGACTATAACAGTTGTTGTTATAGTAAATGATTTTCGAAAGGAAATGTTTTGTATAGTATTGGGATTTATATATCTATCTATATTTCGAATCCCTATACTAGTGATTTTGGGTCGTCGTAACGATGTTTTACGCAACATTCATTTTGACTCAAATAAATGTGTTAAGAGGACGTTTTCCTTAAAAAATGAAATATATACTTAATTTTGATTTAAGTATATTGAATATTTTCAAATGTTGAAGATAAATAAGATTTGTGAATTACTTATTATTAAATAAGTATGGAAATGCTTTTCCAATATGAAATGAAACATTTTTGAGAATTTAGCTTTGTAAAGATAAATTGAAAGTGAATATTTGAAATCGATTGAAAATTGTATATCAGTAGATATTTTGAAATATAAATCCACTATGGAATTTATAACCGAAAAGGGAAATTGTTTAAAAAAAATAAAAGTTGATTTATTTTTGAAGTGTGGAAATTTTATATATCTTGTAAAGATATTTTTGGAAAATAAATAATTTGGAAAATTATTTGGAATCTGATGGTGCTGTGCAGACCTATTGATAGTTAAATAACCGACTATCAATAATTACCTTGAATGGGCATTTGTTGTGATTTGCTTGAATCTGAATGCCACACTTATTTTTGAATAAGCACTAACTATTCGGGTTAGCCGGGAAAGGACCTTTGGGTCGTATAACCCATTCCGAATATGTGATACGTCATAATGGATTGCATTTGATGACCGGTGTTGAAGACCGGATATTTTTGAAAACGGAAGGATTACCGTCGAGTTACTCTGGATCGGCTGATCTCCGATATAGAGGTTTTATCACCCTTAGTGACGGGAAGTCCGGATGTGATTAGTGAATATCTGGATTGCAAGGACTTCTTTGGAAGTGCCTTCGGTTCTGTTCGTGCCCGGAACAGACTTGTATGGATTGTATGTCTGACATTACAAATTGAGATATAAAGCTGGTATCTTTCAAATACATATCTGTTGGTGGCGGAGAATTTATTCTCTTAGCTTAACACCCTTCTTTGAGACGCACTAGCTCAGAGGTTATGTAGTTGAAGGTTATTAGCGATATATTCCCAATTTGGTAACGTGGCATGCTGAGTGTTGCTGTGTAATGATCATTGTTTGATCATTTGTGATATGATCATTTGTTTGATCATTTATCCTTGTGATCATTACTTTGATCATTTGTTGACCCAAAGCATGGCTTTGTACCAAAGCGTAGCTTTGTGGACGAGACTTCATCGGACCTCACACCCCGGAAATGGTCAAAACTGGAAAGATGCAGCAAGATTATTAAGGGGTAGCGCCCCTTTAGTGTATGTCATTCCTTCTGGATAGAGGTGGTATCATTGTATGGAGCCCAGATATTTAACCTATGTTGTTGCTACAAATTTATTACTGTGGTTGTTGGAAATCGAGGATCCTCGGATATAGATCGGTTACGATCGGGGGATGACATATTCGTGTCAGTAGTTACCCAGTTAGGGGTAACCCGGCCTTGTGTTGGCAGAGATCCGGTTAGGTTCTCGGGGCGTCTTTCCAGAGGCGTACCTATGTGGCAATGGGAAGTTCCTTGGCCTGACCATTTGTTGGAAATCCAAACTCCAATACGCACCTTGTACGGTATAAGTTGTAGAACCTGCCATTTACTTATGGTGGTCACCACTGTTTAGATGGTAGCTATAGTAGGCATAGTTCGTAATGTCTATGCTGGCTAAGATTTATATTCTACTTTCGAAATGTTTTCTACACTATGCACTAATAATAATATCCCAAAATGATTTGTTTTGCGTAGTAAGCATCTTTGACTATCATAAGGAGAAATCTCCTCCAAATTCTGCGTTTGCATTGTGTGTGTGGCGGGAGGCCTTATGGTAGTTTCATTTTCCAAAAGCATTGCGAATTGACTTTAAAATTATCTTGTTGTTTGTTTTAAAGATAAATAACTGTTTTAGTTCTCACACCAGTCCCATGACTGACCTGGAGTTTATTGTTCCCTTGCTAAACTCTGGGTGCCCACCAATTTCCACACGGGCAGTCTAGAGTTAGGTCATTCTGGATTCAGGAGATACTATGGAGCTCAAGTGGCGAGCAGGATGGCGAGACGTATCACCCGTATTTGTTTATTTATTCTGTTGTATGTTCTGTATGAGGACAAGTTTATATAACTGTCCATTGTTGTATTGAGTTGTATATTGACTCTGATTGATGTATTGTATAAAACTGATATAGTTCTTTGTTTAAAAGACTAGTGATTATCTATTATATTTTGGTTCCGCTGCGAATGTGAGATTCTGATATTGTTTCTGTTTCTGTGTTTTCTGTTGTTTCTTCTCTCTTTTTCTTCTGTCTTCTGTCTTCTTCTACCTTTTCTTTTTCTTCATAACAATTTAGTTTTGCGGCATTCGATTGCTCAGCAGTTGATACAGTGGACGTATTAATGTCGATTTTCGAGTGACGAAAAATCGCGTTCGTTACATTTGGTATCAGAGCATCCGGTTAAGCGACAACCATGGCTCTGTTTGGTGTTACTCATTAGAGATAGAGTCAGTAGTACTCTAGAATGAGTGTGAGTGTAATAATAGATATGAGCGCGTATTTGTTAGTGAATACAAATTTTTTTTGTATTGTGTTGACTTAACGGTTGATTGTTTATAGATTCTGGTCGGTGCAGGGTGGCCAACTGTAATCGATAGGGGTTTCTAAACTCTTAAACAAGATAAACTGACATAGTATTATTTTAAAATAGGGTAAATGAAATAATTTTACCCAAAACTATTTTTGTATAGAAAAGAAATGTTTTTCTATGAATTATTATAGTATATGGTTGCTTAGATGTTAGGAAGCGATAATAGTAGATTATTATCATTTAATTTTGAAATTGAATAAGAAATTGAAATCGTAACTCCAAACTTAAGAAAATGAATTCATATACAAATAGAAATTGTAAATGTAAATAAGTTGATAATTTATAAAATATTTGAAATCTGATTGGAATGAGATTCAAATTGAAAATGAATGAAATTGTGAATGAATAAATAAATTTGCAATTGCAAGTACAAGATAGTAAATTAAATGTTGAAATTCATTTCGAATTTGTAAGCAAATAGAATTGAATTGAAATTGGGTTTGATTTGTGATAAATAAAGCGAAGTATTGAAATAAAATTTATAAGAAAAACTAATTGAAAAAAAATGACCAAATGGATAAGATTTAAAATGAATTGAATCTAATATTTATAGAATTGGAAATCCAGTTTAATATAAGTGGTTATAAACCAAAATAGTGAATTGAAAATAAATTTTGGGAATGAACAAAAGAATAAAACTGGAATTGAAACTGAATGTTGAAAACAAATTTGAATAAAGTGAATTGGAATTTGAATTGGTTAAATTGAAGTCTAGTCGTGAGCTAAATTTGAAGATAAATTTGAATAGATGTAGATATGAAACTTCTGTAAGGAAGTGTATAAAATGATTTTTGAATATGTAGTTGGATATGGTTAAATTGGATATACAGGTATTATTAAGCAAGTGGGAAAATTGATTTTGATTTCGAAGATAAATTTGAATTGCTCGAAAAAGGTATGTATTTTAAATTTCAATATGAGATTTGATGATTTTCTTGCCCAACCACTTGGCTCTTTCTTTTCTTTTAGAATCGGAGGGGCCGTTGTGCCATTTTGTAGTCGTACCGAGCTAGCCGCGCAAAGGAGACGCTGGCGAAATTTTTCGAAAATTTGGGGTGTTAGAAAATTTTAAGAAATTTTGAAAATTTAAAATTTGAATTTAAATTTAAATTTGAATTTTGAAGTAAACAATGTTGTTTTGAACCTATAATTGAAGTTGGAGAGCTAGATGAATTAATAATGGATCTCTAATAAAAAGATTTAGGTTAATAAGTGATAAAACTATTTGGATTGTGAAAAATAATAAACGGGTTAAGAATCATTTTTCCTAACTTGTAATTTCAGGATGAAATTCTTTTAAGGGGTGAAGGTTGTAACGACCCAGAATTTTAAACAATTTAAATTGAAAATATTTAATTTATTTTAAATATTTGAATGATGGTTTGACTTGAATTTCAGATTATCAGAATGAATTTGGCAATTAGATTATAAAATTTAATCTATTGAAAGTTGAATAAAAATTTGAATCTTCAATTTTAAGTTTATTAAAAATATTTCAAAGGATTGTAAAATTCATATTGATAATACTGAAGATAATAGAAGCTTCGGAATTGAGTTTGAAAATGATTTGTTCAGTTTTGAAATTATATCGTTTGTATCGATATTTAAAAAATAGCCTTCCGAGGCACAGTCTCGGAATTCGACGAAACCAGTTCCATTGGGTCCGTAATATTGAATTATTATCGGATTTCAAATTTCGTATTTTTCGGAGTTGTTATGTGAGCACACGGTAAGTAAACGCGTTGAAATTTAAATCGAATTCAATTTAAATTTAAAATTTAAATTTGGTCAACATCAGTACTTTGGCCTCAACTCAGATCACTGTAACTAGGTAATGCAAAACACGACCTATTTCCCTTAATTCACGCAACCCATCCCTCTCCTTTGTTTCAGCCAGAAATCACGCAACCTTCAATTTATAATAGCCGAAGCCCTTCATTCAAAGGAAAAAAAACTATATATCATCTTTTGATTTTACAGAAAGTTAATATACGGATAAAACAGGAATTTATATAAAAGTTGGATTTTTAAGATGTATATAAGCTATTCTGACATATGCTGTTTCAAAAGAAATTGGTTTGACAGAATAATTTGGCTAATTTAATTTATCTGATAAGAAATTTAGTTTCAAATTTAATTTTTAAAATTGGTTTAAAACAAAACCATTGAATAATTAAAATTACCAAATGAAAGTTGATTGTTCGATCAATTCGAATATTAATAAATTGCAAAATTGTTTATACAAGGTTTGAAACCGTGAAGAAATGGTCAAAATGGAATGGGATTGCAAAATAAATAAAAGCAAAGGTGAGATCTTCTCACTCAAAATGAAAAGTTGGATTTTGCAGTTATTGACTGATTGATTGCTGTTTGGTTGTGATATAGTATACATAGTAGTATATAGCAATATATATATATTGGCATATGTATATATTGGAGTTGATTGATTTCCCGCATTATATAGCGGATGAGACCCTATTGCGCCGCATAATAGCGGATAATATTTTATAAATCCCATATACCGCGATATTCCACCTCGAAGTGGAATTGGTATTGTGCTAACATCTGTGGATGCAGGGAAACAGGTTGGAGGGATCCGACTGGATTCCTCACCGTATTGATTTATTTACAGATATTGTGATATATTCTGTTATCATATGATGATATGTGATGTTTTGTTATCGTGATTGACTATTTGGTGCTGTTGCATCATTGGGCCTATTTTGAAGTTTTAAAAATGTTAAAGTGAAGATTTCGAATTTAAAAAGGATTTTAAAGTGATTTCGGAAATGTATGTTTTATTAAATTTTGGAAATTGATTCATTTTAAATAAATAAAAGTTATAATTTTTATTGTTATAAATTATGATTTTTGAGAAAATACAGTTGAAATACGATTTTTGAAAATATGGAGTTAATGATTTTTATAACATAGTTTAAATAGAGATTTTTGACTTTATTATAAAAGCGTTATATATAAGATTTATAAAATTTGATTTTTATAAATCAAAGTGATGGGATTTTAAAGGAGTTTGAAAGACCTTTTAAAATGATGTTAAAATGGGTTTTATAAAAGGATAGAATTTACGATTTGTGAAGTCTTAAAAGAATGATTTTGTATATAAATGAATTATAAGTGTTTAACTTATAGGATGGATTTTTGGTATAAAATTGAGTTATAAATTGAATTGGTTAATAAAAGGAATTTATAAGTTGAAGTAGTTATAAAATATAAATGGAATTTATAAACGTTGTTTTATAAATCCGAAATTTGACTTATTTTGATAAGTAAATTATTATAGCTTGTTAAAGGAAGTATATTCACGATTTTGGACAGTGGATAATCCTTTAAATAAAAATGTGTAGAAATGTTGAATTTGGATAACGAATTATATTCACAATTTTGGACAGTGAATATATTATTAAATAAAACGGAGATGTTTTGGGAAAGTGATATTTTAAATAGAATTTAAACGATTTAAAGATGTTTTAAAATGTATTAACTATCGAAACCATAGATTTCAACATTCATTGTTGGAATAGAAGTTTCGAGAAATAAGGAAATGGTGGACTATAACAGCTGTTGTTATAGTAAATGATTTTCGAAAGGAAATGTTTTGTATAGTATTGGGATTTATATATCTATCTTAATTTCGAATCCCTATACTAGTGATTTTGGGTCGTCGTAATGATGTTTTACGCAACATTCATTTTGACTCAAATAAATGTGTTAAGAGAACGTTTTCCTTAAAGAATGAAATATATACTTAATTTTGATTTAAGTATATTGAATATTTTCAAATGTTGAAAATAAATAAGATTTGTGAATTACTTATTATTAAATAAGTATGGAAATGCTTTTCCAATATGAAATGAAACATTTTTGAGAATTTATCTTTGTAAAGATAAATTGAAAGTGAATATTTGTAATCGATTGAAAATCGTATATCAGTAGATATTTTGAAATATAAATCCACTATGGAATTTATAACCGAAAAGGGAAATTGTTTTAAAAAAAATAAACGTTGATTTATTTTTGAAGTGCGGAAATTTTATATATCTTGTAAAGATATTTTTGGAAAATAAATAATTTGGAAAATTATTTGGAATCTGATGGAGCTGTGCAGACCTATTGATAATTAAATAACCGACTATCAATAATTACCTTGAATGGGCATTTGTTGTGATTTGCTTGAATCTGAATGCCACACTTATTTTTGAATAAGTGCTCACTATTCGGGTTAGCCGGGAAAGGACCTTTGGGTCGTATAACCCATTCCGAATATGTGATACGCCGTAATGGATTGCATTTGATGACCGGTGTTGAAGACCAGATATTTTTGAAAATGGAAGGATTACCGTCGAGTTACTCTGCATCGGCTGATCTCCGATATAGAGGTTTTATCACCCTTAGTGACGGGAAGTCCGGACGTGATTAGTGAATATCTGGATTGCAAGGACTTCTTTGGAAGTGCCTTCAGTTCTGTATGAGCCCGGAACAGACTTGTATGGATTGTATGTCTGACATTACAAATTGAGATATAAAGCTGGTTTCTTTCAAATACATATCTGTTGGTGGCGGAGAATTTATTCTCTTAGCTTAACACCCTTCTTTGAGACGCACGAGCTTAGAGGTTATGTAGTTGAAGGTTATCAGTGATATATTCCCAATTTGGTAATGTGGCATGCTAAGTGTTGCTGTGTAATGATCATTGTTTGATCATTTGTGATATGATCATTTGTTTGATCATTTATCTTTGTGATCATTACTTTAATCATTTGTTGACCCAAAGCATGGCTTTGTACCAAAGCGTAGCTTTGTGGACGAGACTTCGTCGGACCTCACACCCCGAAAATTGTCAAAACAGGAAAGATGCAGCAAGGTTATTAGGGGTAGAGCCCCTTTAGTGTATGTCATTCCTTCTGGATAGAGGTGGTATCATGGTATGGAGCCTAGATATTTAACCTATGTTGTTGTTGCAAATTTATTACTTTGTGGTTGTTGGAAATCGAGGATCCTCGGATATAGATCGGTTACGATCGGGGGATGACATATTCGTGTCAGTAGTTACCCAGTTAGTGGTAACCCGGCCTTGTGTTGGCAGAGATCCGGTTAGGTTCTCGGGGCATATTTCCAGAGGCGTACCTATGTGGCAATGGGAAGTTCCTTGGCCTGATCATTTGTTGGAAATCCAAACTCCAATATGCACCTTGTACGGTATTAGTTGTAGAACCTGCCATTTACTTATGGTGGTCACCACTGTTTAAATGGTAGCTATAGTAGGCATAGTTTGGAATGTCTATGCTGGCTAAGATTTATATTCTACTTTCGAAATGTTTTCTACACTATGCACTAATAATAATATCCCAAAATGATTTGTTTTGCGTAGTAAGCATCTTTGACTATCATAAGGAGAAATCTCCTCCAAATTCTGCGTTTGCATTGTGTGTGTGGTGGTGGGAGGCCTTATGGTAGTTTCATTTTCCAAAAGAATTGCGAATTGAATTTAAAATTATCTTGTTATTTGTTTTAAAGATAAATAACTGTTTTAGTTCTCACACCAGTCCCATGACTGACCTGGAGTTTATTGTTCCCTTGCTAAACTCTGGGTGCCCACCAATTTCCACACGGGCAGTCTAGAGTTAGGTCATTCTGGATTCAGGAGATACTATGGAGCTCAAGTGGCGAGCAGGATGGCGAGACGTATCACCCGTATTTGTTTATTTATTATGTTGTATGTTCTGTATGAGGACAAGTTTATATAACTGTCCATTGTTGTATTGAGTTGTATATTGACTCTGATTGATGTATTGTATAAAACTGATATAGTTCTTTGTTTAAAAGACTAGTGATTATCTATTATATTTTGGTTCCGCTGCGAATGTGAGATTCTGATATTGTTTCTATTTCTGTGTTTTCTGTTGTTTCTTCTCTCTTTTTCTTCTGTCTTCTTCTACCTCTTCTTTTTCTTCATAACAATTCGGTTTTCCGGCATTCGATTGCTCGGCAGTTGATACAGTGGACGTATTAATGTCGATTTTCGAGCGACGAAAAATCGCGTTCAATACATATTGAGTGGGCATCGACCTTATCGAAAGGTTAGACCACTAATTGATTGGTTTCGGAAGGTTATAGGTGTTGAACCGATTGAGTTGTCGACCCTGTCGAAGGGTTCCGATTATAGAGTTAAAGACTTCGAAGGGTTGCAATAACTATTGTAACCGAAGTGTTGTCGTCCTTGTCGACAAGAACCTTCCAATGAGGTTGAACCTAAAAATAGGAATTAAACCAACAAAGATTTAAGCAAAACAATAAAGTAATTAATAGAGCATTAGACTTCTCTCTTTGTCTATCATAAACTCTATTTTATTTAATCCCCAAATCAGCACTCAATTAGGGTTACAATGTATTGATTAAGAAGATATAGGAATAGAATGATAGAATTCAGCCTCCCAAAACATGACCCCTTTGGTCTTATTTATAGTGCAGGAGGCCCTCTTTGGACTTCACGCTCTCGACTGGGTCGGAAGGTTCTAATTTTTAATGCAGCTATAAACCTTTCAATTTTGTCGAAAGGTTGCCCCTCATATGCCATTGTGAACTTTTCAACTTCGTCGAAAGGTTTGCTTTCATACGGTATTATGGACCTTTCGACATTGTCGAAAGGTTTGCTTTTCTTTATGCCTTGATGAACCTTTCAACTTTGTCGAAGGGTTTTCCTTCTTTACACTGTTGTGAACCCTTCGACCTTGTTGGAAGGTTGCTCTCCTCCTGATTGCTGTGAACCTTTCTATCTTGTCGGAAGGTTGCTCTTCACTTGATTGTTGTGAACCTTTCGACCTTGTTGGAAGGTTGCTCTTCACTTGTTTCTTGTTAAGTGTTATGCTTTCCTTCACTATTTTCAAAAGGTTGTCTTCCATTCTTTGTCGACTTATGATTTCTTTATAAAACCTTTCGACCTTGTCGAAAGGTATTCTGGATGTGTTCCAACCGGTTCGAAAGGCTTGCTATGCTTTCGAAAAGTTTACCATGGAGTTTCTCCCATTTGCTTTGACTTCTCCATCTTCTTCGAAAGGCTTGAAGCTATTAAATTCTAATGGTGCATCCCTTTGACTCCTTCGAAAGGTTTAGTTTGAGTTTCTTCTCCTTTGTCTTTGTTGAAAGACCATTTGACTTAGTTGAAGGTAGATTTTTGGAGTAACATCCTACATATGGACTCTGAAAGATAGCCTTAGACAAAGTCAAAAGCTCATTGTCGGAAGGTATGATTAACCAGACTATCTTGATGCTTTCTGATATTTCCCAATGCTCTTATGATCCTTCTTTCATACCTTTATTCCTGAGAATATTTTATGGATAACATATACCAGGTATGGGCCATAATTGGGGCTTGCCCATGTATCCTCATAATTTTTTGGGTCGTACTCGTAATCGGTGCGGTTGTATAAAAACATGTAGGTCAAGTCGGGGTAAGAAAACCTTTAAAAACATCGATTGCATGCCTCATACTGATTTTTGTAATTAACTTCTTTACTTTTATCATTAAGTTGCTCTACCAAGGAAGCCATGTCCATCCTACCTCGAGAAATGGCAATGGAGACTGAACGAGCTTCGAAGTCTAAGTTGAATATCTTATTTTCAAGGGCATTAACACACCTCATAGCCACCGTTCCAATTCTTTTAATTTCACCTAAAAGATGCTTCCTTGCCTTCTAAATATTCCTAAAGAAGGGACCAAAAAGCTATTCTACAGTAGAAATGAAGGGTGAGACACAAGTGTTCGGTGTACCCAATTCTTTCTTATAATGATAGGCTCATTAAACTTGGCTCCGTAATAATTTTTCATGTCGCTCTTCTACCTCAAAGCTACGTTCAGGTCGGCACCAAAGAGGGTCGTGGGGCAGCACCTAGTCCAGAGGAAGAGCCACTGGCAAGGTTGCAGAAGGTATGTTTTTGCGCTAATTCGTCTTACAATCTACCCATCTAATTCCTCAACCTTATGTTTCAAGGCTTTAATTTCGTACGTATATATAACTTGTATATACTTTTAGCATCCTTCGGTAAACTTTCCAGTTCTGCAACTCTGGCCAGGGGAGAACCGTACTTCCTTGTAAGAATGACAACCTTCGAATCTTGATCGAAAGAAGTGGGCTGAAAATCAAATGAGCCTACATGAAATAAAATCAAAGAAGAATACAAATAAATGAAGTAAGTACAAAAAAAACTCGCAAACTTCAGAAAGAAGTATCAATCCACATAACATGTATATAACCTCGAACATGGTGTAAGTTACGAAATCATTCTCTAAACAATACTATCCTAAAACACCTAAGGCATAGAAGCTAAAGGGGGAAGAGAACTAATAGAGAAGCTCCTTCAAAGGTCATAACAAGCTTCAACTTGATGGTAGATTGGCCCTTCTGCAAATACTTCAAAATCCGCAATATTGCATAAGAAATTTTGATCAAGAGAAGGGTAGAAAAATTCGAGAACTTCCCTCGTGCACTATAGGTGAGTCTTCCCTCTCTTACTTTTAACTTTCTCCTACTTAATTTTATCCGAGTAGGAAGCAATTCTCTATTGAGCATCACACAAGGAATACTCGAGGACATGAATCCTCAATACAGCCTTCTCCCTTGTTTGCTCTAGGGTATCGATTAGCTCAGCCTTAGTCTTCTTGATTCATCTTAAGAAAGCACCAAAAACCTATATGCATTGATTCTCCATCCTTTAGTCCGCGAACGGGAAAGCCTCCATGACTCAATTATCCTTGTTTGATCGGTCATCAAAGAAGACCTAGAACCTACAAGAAGAACTGGAACCATATCAAAGCAGGGTGCTATAACCACCTCTCGCTTTTAACAGCCTCTTTCTCTCCGATTATGCGAGCAATCTCTACAGACATATCCACGGTGGCTTTTTTATGTCATTCAATCTCATTTTGAAGAAAAATCCCATAAAGATTCTTCCCATCCTTCATTGACTACTGCATCTCATTTAACTTTAATTCAATAGCATTAAGCCAAGTATGCAACCTAGTGTTCTGTTCATACTGAAGGTAAGCGCATATTCGACTTCTTTAAGCTACTTATGGACATGCTCCAACTCCCTTTCAAGCCTGTCATTCTTAGCTTGGAGGTAGCTAACCTCTGCCTCAATGCCAGCAGAACGATCCTTCACCTTATCCCCAAATTCAGATAAGCCTATATCATCTGATCCAGGAATGATGGACACCAAATGAGGGTCAGGTATAAAGATTTCATGTGGCTTAAGCACAGTTTCGTAGGAGCCAGCCTAATTAGTAATGAAAAAAGAATGTACAATCTCAAAGACAATCAAAAGATACCAAATAAAGGTCCAATATACACTTCCCTTATTAACTACATTAATTCAACTGAACTATATAAAGTAAAATAAAATTCAACCCTTATGCAAATTCCTAAACTTAAGCCTAAACCATTCCAAGTGAGGGTTATCGGATGAAATAAAATTGTTTTCTAGGGAATATTGCCAACGATGTTGTACAAAGTCACTAAGCACTTCTTTTTCTTTAACTACTTGATCAATCCACAAAAGCAACTCTTATGTTTTGTTCTTAAGTGTTGTATATGATTCATCTAATTCTCTCTCGTGCTTACTGATGGCCATGGCACTAAGACCAAGACGACCTAAATTTTTGGTCTTGAGCATGTCTTCGCTTTCCTTTAGAAGCATAGCAAACAAAGCTTCTTCAGAAGACTAAAACAAACAAAAAACGACCCAATCATTCATTAAGAAGTGAAATGTAAAAATAACCACAGCAAACCATTCACAACAGAGTCAAGAAACAATCCCCATATAATCACACAACTATGTGTTGATGCAAAAAGTTGTAAATATTTACATGATGATTTGGAGTAACCACGACCTTCTCAGGTTCCTTGGCACCATCTAGCCATTTAACTTCCTTAGTCTTGTTAGGCCTTTTATCTTCCTCAGTCCCTTCCTCCTCCTCTTCATTCGCTTCCGAAGGAGTGGCATCTTTTGCAGCAACCTCCTTTTCCCATTGGGCCCAATACTAAGCAAGAACCTTATCAATCAAAGACTGGTTCCCCAAAAAGTCAAGATTGATCTCCTTCTTAAATTAACTTCGAGCTAAAGCATGCAGATTGTAGGTTACAACAAAAGTGCTTTCATTAAGCTCTTCCTTCTTTTTTTCAACTCCTCCTACGCTATTTTCAACTCCAGCATCGCTGCTAGCTCTCTCTCCTTCTCCTTTAACTTGCGATTTTTCAAGGCTGGGGCATATACAGTAGATTCAAAATCTTTTTTGACCTTTTTGCGAAACAGTTTGAAATCTTCCTCAACCTTGGGCTTCGTGGAAGAAAGGTTAACTTTCTCAGTGTTAGATGAAGCAAGCTCCGCTTCAAGTCTAGTTGTTCGATCAAGAGTGATGGCTTGCTCACCTTCCCTCTCACTTGCTTTTACCATCAGGGCATTATGTTATAAAAATGAAGAAAATACAATAAAACAATAAAGAGAGGGAGAAAGAAAATATTTTTTACGTAAGGACCAAGACTTTCCAGTTCGTCCATTAATTCAGAAGAAGAAAGCTCAGGAAGTGGAAGGGGAAGGAGAGAGGACGGGGAAGACGAGGCAACATGAGACAACATATGCTCTACAGTCTTCCCCACTTTCTCTACTAATTTAGATATAGCCCCCTCAAGAAAAGGCAAGTAGCGAGTATTGGGGGTATGACTATTCTGCAGTGGAAGGGCAGGTAGCACCGTCAAATTATAAAGGGAGGAAACGTGTGAGGGAGGAGGAGAGAAAGAAATAGCAGTCTTTTTAGGATCCCGATCAAAATCTGCACTAGGGTCGAGTGTTCTCTTCTACTCAAGTTTCTTCGTTGATTTGTTACGAAGCGCCTTAAAAACTATAGAATCCATTTCACCTACATGTAAAAAAAATTGTAAAGAAAATAAAGAGAAGTTTTCTATGAAAAATGAAACCATAAGAATAATAAACATAAAGCATGTTATAGACAGATTATAACCCTAGGCTCAGCCAAAGTTGGGGAGGGCTTAAAAATATCGCGAGAAAATACGTAATGTAGTGCAAAAAAGTATATTGCTTCAATTTTTCTTTGTTAAAAACATATTTATTTTCCTCTCATTTTTGTCCAATTCTAGAATATGATCCCTATGCGATTCATACAACTTGACGTCTTCCTCAAAAAACATGAATTGAGTAGGACATTGGTGAAAGGAAGAAGGAAATTATCTAAGTTAGAAACAAAGAAATACAACTCAACCTATTTCTAGGTCTTTCGGGGAATGTCCGAAAGAACCAACAATTTGGCTTAGGTGTAGAAAAAGCTGGCCCTTGAAGGATTCTTATGAACGTCAAATTAAAACCGAAGCTCCTCGCTAGTGAGATCGAGATCATTCTCAGCATAGAGGATGAAAGTGGCTATCATAATAGTATAAGAAAGAGGGGAAAGTTGAATAGGTACGAGGTCAAAGGAAGAAAGGCATGAAGGAAGGTAGTGACCACAACGTATGTGCTCAGGAGTAATGGGAGTAAACCCATCCGAGGAAGTACTAATACCTTTGTGGGGTTTAGGAACCCAAGCTTCATAACCCAAAAACCGAATTGATTCAAGATACCATCAGTTTCTTGGAACCGATAAAATTTTGATGGTGAGTAAGGGGGAAGGTGAAGAGGAAGCCATTTTGAAAACTTTAAGGTTAACTAAAAGAAAATATTTTAAACTGAAGATATCTAACATAAAACAAAACAAAACAAGTTTCTTACTTCGATCTAAAAGAAAATCTGAATGCGGATAAAGAGTTGATTTTGAAACTTTCTTTCATTTTTTTCCTTCCTTGAGTGAAAGTGTAAAAATTAACAAATAAATGACGAATGAAATAAATGCATACCTTAGTTTGAATAATATCCAGGCAATCAAAATGTTGAAGGAATTTGTGAGATGTTGATCGATTAAGTTGCTGAAATAGTACAAAAATTGATGCAGGTTTAAATAGAAAAATGAAATGTTTCATTTAGCAATGATTCGGATAATGGCCTAATGAGAGAGTAACACGTGGACAATAACATTAAATGCAAAAGTAATTTATATGACTTTTTCCCATCAACGAAAAGCAAGGATGATTAGAAAGAAGCGATGGGATGTGCAGGCTAAATGTAAATGATGACAATTCTACGCTGATATGCGATCGACGCGGACTTAGAGGGCAAGTGTTACACTCATGCTTCTCAAGCTGCGTTAAAGGGGAATTACATAAGGCATAGAGCCAGGAGAGCAGCCATTACAGTAAAAGTTAGGATGGTAAGAGAAAAGGTTGAAGCGATCCAACTAATACTGCACAAAAAAAATCAACCTACAGACGCGACACCCGTTCCAACCAAAGTAGCTGTAGTCCAAAAGCAGAAAGTTAAAACAGAATAAAAAATTGCACCCATAGGAAGGCTACAAAGATATCGGATCTGCACCCATCCCTTATCTTCAATAGTATATTATGATTCTAAAACCGAAATCCGACATAGTCACAAGAAGCAGGGAATGAAGTGATGTGCCTATAAGACACGATAAGCGAATGGTTGAGCTACCTCGCCAACATCTCCAAAGCTCATACTTTGTTAACACATCAAGACAGATTTGTATTGCGCATACTGAGGTCTACCTAAGTAGTACTTCATAGGGTCAAAAGCATACGAAAGGATTGCACATAGGGCTACTTAAGCTACGCTTCACCGTAGAGCCATACTTATAGGTAGATAGCAAATATATGAATTACCCATATCAGTAAATCATGCAAATTAGCAACAAAGGTGACTAGGATCATAGACAGCTCGGATCATAGTCGGCCCAAACCATAGCCAACTCAAGTCGCGTGCGTACATGCACTGAATTAACTCCTAGAAAACCAAAAATTATGCACCCTGCAGCCAAAGCAGCACAGGACGGTTGCATTTAAGTATCAAGAACACACAGTAGCATCATGAAAGTATCACACATCAATTAGTATAAAATTACCCCCAAGTATACTGGCAGTACACCGAAAACCAATGAGTGACTCTTAATGTCCTCTTATGGCAGCTTGCATATCCTTTAATGAATCAGATTAGAAATGCACGACCTGCGAAGGTATCTCGCTTTAATTCCAAGCATTCCTACCTTAATTCAGGAGTTACTGCCTCCAATTCAAACTTCTTGCCAAAGACCACAATTCAACTGCCCAAATTATGTCTTTCCACCAACGATATATCAACATCCCGGTGCATCAAACCAAGAATATGGACGAAAGACACATAGCATGATCGAAAGGTGGAAACATAATAGCGAAGTAAGGATAGTGGTAATCCGCGTACATCCTCAACACAATAAATAGAAGATGGTCGGGAATGTTAAAGAGACTTTTCTTTTCCTTCTTTCTTGAATAAGAGAAATTATATCTTTCTAAATTTCATAAAACAAGTTGTACTAGAAGAAATAGAAATAAGAAAATAACTTGACCCATGGTCGTAGGATTCAAAAGAATCTGAACCATGTAAAAATCCTTGTGTTTCTTTACTTTATGCATTGTTATCTATTTATATTTATGCTGGATTATAACCCATTATGAAAATAAGGGTTGAACTTGACATTTTAACAAACAATTAGAGTACAATAACATAATTTATGGATAAACGTTAAAAACTACCTTCTTAATCAATCGAGGTACTGTGAAATGAAAAATCTCACCAACATTTTTATATAAATTCCTAATGTTATATTTATCCAAATTTCCTAATATTCACTCATTGTAGTGCGTTCGCCTCCTATTTTAGCCATTGGGCTCTTCTTCAGTGAAAGGATATATATATATATATATATATATCAGCTATTATTCTTCATATTTCGTTATATGAAAATGTTCCTCCATCTTCATTATCGGGCATTTTCACCCATATATTCTCTTTACCTTATTTCAATCATGTACCATTTCCATTTATCAACCCCTTAGAAAGAATTTTTAAAAAAGAACTACCCAATTTACAAAAATAGGAAATCTCATCGAGCCAAACCTATGCTCTATTTTCCATTTATTTCAAAAGTGAAAAACTGTAATATCCCGGAAATTTGGGGCAATATCAATTTAATAATCTGTTTAAATAATTAAATTGATTGATAATTTTTGATAATAAATATTTAAATTGGTTTAATAATTTAATTGAATAAATATTTAATTAGTGAAATTTATCTTTTAAAACTAATAAAATGATTTCTATTTATAATGTATATATATATAAGTATATATATTGTAAATAGATTAACTTTGGGTTGAAATATAATAAATAAAATCTTGTTTTTAATTTCTAATATATATATTTAGTTTAGAGATTTGGATTTATTTAACATAAGCTTTTCAAAGCTATTTAAACAAATAACAAATATGGTTTTAAATAAGATTAATAATAAGGTTATTTTATTTTCTTTTTGAGATATTGCTTAATAAATAAGATTTAAGAGTATATATATATATATGTAAGTTTAAAATACAATATTAATAGTGTATTGTTTTATTTATAGATATAAATAGACTTTAATAAAATAAGATTGTTATTTTCAAATTAAATGTGTAGTTATATATGTATGTATATAAATTGACTTTAAATTGGATTTTAAATATAATTTGAATTTGAATTTAGATTTAATTTTGAATTCAAAAAGAGGTAATATTCAAATAGTTTGGATTTCAAAATATATGTAAACTTTTATTTATAATAATTAGTTTTGTTTCTTTATAATTAATATATATAGATATGTATTTAATAAGTTAAGAAAAAGGTTTTTATATTTAAAATAAATAAAAATAATAAATTAAAGGGACATGTGTTAGTTCCTAAGGCTTTAATATAACATGTGTTAAGAAATTAAGATATAAGAAAGACAAGTGTCATTTTGTTCTAATTTTTCTTTTTATTGTAAAATTAAATTCATTTATACTTATAAAAACATGTTTTCACATCTCTTCCTTTCTTTCTAATCTCCATTTCTAAACTGAAATTCAGTTTTCCACTTCTACAAGCAAACCAGAAAATAAATTCAACAAAGCCTGTAACAAAATTTCCAAAGACAATAAATCTGTAATTAAACTTTCCTCTCAACCAAAATCCTTTCAAAAACAATCTATAATCATTTCTTCAATCTGGAATCAAAGCAAAAGCCTGTTCTTCTTTTCAAAATCTGATCAAAGCCTGCATTCCTTGAATCTGGAAACAAGTAAACCTGTTTTAATGCAAGATCAAAGGAAAAATCAAACCTGGAGTCTAAAGCAACATGCATGCAGTTTTAAATTCAATAAGTTAAGCTCCATCAACTCAAGTTTTTAAATCAAAAGGGAGCATGCAAGTTTACAGTCTTCAAAGGTTAAACTGCCTCTGTTCATCTCCTTTAAATCAAGTGAGTAACCCCTTTCCTAAAAAGTTTAAGTATTTTAATCTGGTTGCATGTAAATTCTGGAATGAAAGCATGTTAGTGTGTTTGTTTGTTTATGAAATTTTTGTGTACATTTGGAAGTATTGATTTTGTGCATGTCTGTGACTATGTGTTCCCTCTGTTCTCAGTTTTAAAAACTAAGATTTTCAAAGAAAATTCATTATCTCCTTATCTGATCTTGGTTAAAACTTAGGCTTCTTTGAAAACTGTTTATTTAGTCATGAAATTGGTTTAAAATTTTATTTAAGTTAAAAGTAAATTGAAATTTCCCTGGAAACCTTAGGAATAGTTCAAGTTTAACATATATCAAAAATTTAAACATCTTAAATCATTGAAACAGGTTTATAACCTGAATGCATGTTTGAAATCATGAATTTTAAAACAAAAATCACATTTTTTATTAAACTGTTGAGTGAACTTGTCTGGGTTGAACGAAATGAGGATTTTTGGGTTTATCTGATTGTCAAATGATATTGGGGTGATGTGGTTCTGCCTGGAATTGGAGAATAGATGGAAGAATAGGGGAAAATTGTCTGAAGTGCTGACAGTGGTGGTTGGCGACAGTGGTGACTAAATTTAGGTTCCAAGCCCTAGTTACTGAGGGTCGAAGTTTTAGTAGCTTCGTGTTGTCTGTAGTGCTTCGAGTGATACGAGGCTTTGGAGTTTGGCAGAGGGGGTATTGATGGATGAATTGCCGGAGTCGCGGTGATTCTGATGATCGGAGGTGAGATTGCGACGTGGTTGACAGGGTTGTGGTGATGTTGCTCAGAATGTTTCCAGGTTTGGGATTATTGCTCGAATTCGATGGTGATGCTTGTTCGTGGTTCTGGAGGTCGCGATCGTGGATAATGGTCGAAGTCGACATGCTGGTGATGGAAGCGATGGTCGGAGGCGATTGACTCGCCTGTGCACGTACACGAGATACTTTGGAGCCTGGGTCGTTTTCTTGTTTTGGGAAGATGAAGTCTCAGTTGTACTCGGGTAAGTTGATGAGTGACTCGAAGTCGTGTTCGAGAAAATAGGGACTTGGCTCGGGTTAGTTCAGGGGAAACTCGTATGGGTTATAACAGTTTTTAGAAAATAAATGGAAGGATGAAACTCGAAGGAGTACTCGGGTATTTTGATGTTTTTATCGGGTATTTTGATATTGGGCTCGGGTAGATTTGATGATAACAGAAGTAAAAACCTAACAGTGTTATCAAAATTTAAAATAAGTTTAAATTTGTAGAGAATGATTTTAAATAAAGTTTTAAAATCAAATTTAAAGTATGGATTCAATTTAAATTTGTATCCTAGTTAAAATAAATAAGTTTATTAAATTATAATATTTAAGCAAATTTAAAATGTTTAAAGAAGGTTTGAATTTTTAATGAGTGGGTTTAAAAATCTTATAAATTTCTTTTATAAATGATAAGTGTTTTTAACATTTGGTTTTAAGAAGGTTTTGTAAATTTAATTTAAATTGGTTAAAGTTAAATTATAATTTATTTTTAATCTTTAATTTAAAATGTATTAAAAGAAGATTTTAAAGTAAAATGTTTTAAAGTCTTTGTTAATAATAATTAAAGTAGTTAAAGGTTAATACTTTAATTTAGAAAGTAATTAAGGTTTAATGATATGGGAGTCATTAAATTAATAAGGTAATTAATTAAATAAATTTGATAAGTTTAAATTAATTTATTTAAATTAATTTAAGATAATCATTTAGTGATTTGATAAGTATAATTACTTAAATGTAATTAGAGAAGGTGTAATTACTTAGGAAAGTAATTAAAGTTAATTAGTGGATGTAATTAATTAAAGATGGTTTAATAATAAAAGTAATTTGAGTTTAATTATTTTGAATAATTAATCAAGGGATAAATTAAAGATAATTAATTAAGAAGTAATTAAATTATGGAAAAGTAATTAAGGGTAGTTAATTACTAAATGAGATTAATCAAAGGTGATTAATAAATGTGACTAATTAATTATTAATTTAAATAAGATAATTAATTAAGAGTAATTAAGGATCATTAATTAATAAAATTAATGATGTAATTAAGAATTGATTAATTAAGATTAATTAATAAATAATAAGTGATTAAAGTAATTAATTAATTGAAATTAATTAAGGATTAAGATAATTAAGTATAATTAATTAATTAATGAAGTAATTAAAGATTAATTACTGAATGGTTTAAGATAATTAATTTGTGAAATTAACTAAGTATTAATTACTTAAAGTAATTAAAGGATTATTAATCAGGAATGATTAATTAAGATGGATACTTAGAGTAATGATTAATTAATTGGTTTAATTAATAATTAAGTAAGCAGGATTTATAGAATGAAGTAATTAGTTTAATTCACTTTAAATTAATTAGATGATTGCTTAAGGATGGATGAATGAGATTGAATGTATTTCATTGTTTGATATCTTTGATGAGATATGATTGATATATGATATGGATGTTTGGTTGAATTATAATGATAATGTGAATTATCTGTTTGGGATGATAATGTAGATTATCTATTGAATTATCTATCTTTGTGTATATAGATAAGAATTGAATTGTTTTAACCTTAAAACAACTTGGCCCTTAAAAGATACGTTTTGGATTTCGATGAGACCGGGATCGGGTTTCCGTATACCGGATTTCCAGGTCTGGAGACCCGAATACCACATCGATCCAAATTAACGATAGGTTGTGAATCTCAAGTGAAGATGAAGATTCAGAGTGCAAGGGTTATTGTCGTTAACTCTGAGGGTGATTCCAAAACGAGTGTAACGAGATAATGCCTTCGGTTTCGTTCGAACCCGGAACGAACTTGTATGGATTGAATGCTTTCAGCACATCGTCAGGCGGACGATGAGCATTCTAAGTGATATGTTCTGATTAAAGGTAATCGTAACCTCAAGCCTCATCAACCGGGAATGGCTAAAACAGGGGAGGTGCAGCAAGGTTTCGTGGGTAGCACCCACTGAGAGCAAGATAGATCCCTGTCTAGAGGTCCCTTTTCTTTTATTCGGCTTAGTGTGTGGTTGGTCGCGCCAACTACGGGATTGTCTTGTTCGGAATTATCCAGTAAGGGATGGTTCCGGCTTTGTGTTGCAGGGGATTGGGAGTGATCCTCGGTACGGTGATCTAGGCCACGTACTGTGACGGGCGGTACCCCAGTAGCCCTGCCATTGTATGGAATCCAAACTCCAATAAGTGTCGTACCTATTAGTTGTGCCCAACTATGTTGGAATGTGAGATGTAAGCATTTCAGCTATTTCTGTATTTTACTTGAAAACCCTAGACCCTATTATAATACAATCGAATTTCCTATCAAATGTTTTGGTTAGCGTAAGGTAAAAACTTACCCATGTTTATTTGTGGGAAGTCTTACGTGATACCTTTTCTTTCAAAAGGTTTTGAAGTTAAACAAGTTTAACCTGTTACTCACACCAGACCCATGTCTGACCCAAGTTGTTTATTCCTGTTTTATAAACTCTTGGGTACTCAAATTTTTACGAGTAGCCAAGGGATTCAGGTTTAGCTTTGACGAGTAATCTGGAGGAGCAATGGAGCAGGAGGCTTCAGCGTTGTAGATATAGATAGTAGTTTCCGCTGTGTTGATCTTGTTTAGATCTTTGTTTTGTATTGAGATGTAATAACTAGACAGATGATTATAACTGTCTAGTATATGATGTGTAATCTGTGTAACTCTGATAAGTGTTGTATATGATACTATGTAATATTTATGTGATATAATATATTTTGTTCGTTTCCGCTGTGAGTATTTGTGTTTGTTTCTTTCTTTCTTCTCTTCTTTTCTATTTTCTACCCCTTTCTTTCTTATTAGCGATACGACTTTCTATGGAGAGAAAGTCGTGGTCGTTACAGTGGTATCAGAGCCAGGTTGAGCGAATGCCTAAGCTTTTGGTTAAGTGAATATCGAACACTAGGTTGAGTGAATACCTAGGTTCGGAAGGATTGTTCATTAGAGATAGGATTTGTAGCAACCTGTTTGAGTCTGAGTATATATATATATGAGAGCGCGTATTTGTTAGTTATATAAAATGGTTTTATATTGTGTTAATTGATCGGTTGGGTGGTATATGGATTCTGGTCAATACGAGTAGCTAACGTTATTGATAGGGATCTCTAAACACTTGAACCAGGCCAACGGACACAATATTGTTTTAAAAAGGTAGATGAAATAATTTTACCCAGATATATTTTCTATATATAAAAAGTATCATTTTAAATGTATATGGTATTTGTAATAATTGGTTGAGATGATAATAATTTATCATCTAGGATTAGGAGTCTGAGTGTTGAGGTTGGAAGAGTATCTGTCGAGACTGTAGACCTAATACTGTCTCGAGTGAACTTTGTTGTGGTGTAAAGATTTCACCGATCTCTGAAGGAAACCAGTTATGGTTTAGAGTTTATCTTTGAAGTTGGATGAATAGAGTAGATCTATTAGATGAGCTGAAGAGAGTGATGGTATTTTGGTAACCTCAGGAAGTAGTAGCTGTGTGATGAGACACGGTGACTATGGACGTTTCTGAAGATGTTTCTTCTGGAACAAGTTTGAAGAAGTGAGTCTGTTTCGGTGTTGTGGCTGAGTCCAGTGGGGTGTTTCTATTTGGTTTGGGTTCGAGTTTCTCGAAGAGCTTTGGAAAAGGAAGTCTTTGGCATTTGTGGCAGCAGTGCAGCTCGGAGTATTCTGTGCATTGGCAGGAAGTTTTCTGGCTGAGCAGTTTTTCTGAAGGTAGAGTTCAGAAGCAGTAGAGTGGATCCCTTTCTTCGATAGATTGGATAGTTAAGTATGAGCTGTTCTGATTGGTTAAAGGGAGAACAGTTTCTTTGGAATTAGGCTGGGTTGATTGCAAATGTGACTTGCGATAGATTGAGTATTCTCTTGAGTTATCTGAGATTTTCTGGGATGTGTTGTCCAGTTTGTGCTTGTGTTCTTCATCAGCATTTTCATTCTACTCCAGATCAGAATGGTGCAGCGAAAGTAGTTTGGCGAGTGCATCTGTTTGTCTTTTCCAGATAGGAGAAGTTAGTTCGGTCTTCTGATGTTGTGAGTAGATTTGTGTTTTGGATTATGGGTAGATTTTGAGAGGATCATTTTGTCGGGTTATTTTTGGTCTAGTTTGTTTCTAGAAGCATCGGCGAAGGTTGAGCTGATCAGAAAGGATTTGTAGGAAGCCGAGATCGTCTGAAGATTTTGTGGATAAGAGACGAAGGAATTTGAAATTCGAAGTTGGAGACTTCGTTGTTGTGAAGTTTTTCTCTGGTTAAAGGGAGCTATAAGATTGGGTAAGTATGGGAAGTTAGCTCCGAGTTATTTTGGATCTTTCTGTAATCTAATTTGGATAAGTACTTTGATCTACAAGGTTGAATTGTCAGTTTGGATAACTAGAATTCAATGTATTTTACGTATCTCTGAGGGAGTACGTGTTTGATCTATCTCTGGTTTTGGAATCAGCAGTTCTGGAGGATTTGGTAGTTGAGTCAGACTCGTCTGTAGTCTGATATCCTGTTTAGTTCTATAGATCTAGATGAGTAGGAGCTCTATAGCTTAGTATTGTTTGTTTGGATTGTTTGTAGAGCGAGTATCCCGGTATATATACTTGGGGAAACTCGAGAAAATTCTATCCAGAATTTTGTCTGGATAATTAAAATTGTTTGATTGGATGAATTGATTGCTATGGTTGTTAGCATATGGATGATAATATATGATTGTGATTTAAATAGATTATTAAATTACCTTTGTTTTAAATTTCGGGGACGAAATTATTTTAAGGGGGGAGGAATGTAATATCCCGAAAATTTGGGGCAATATCAATTTAATAATCTGTTTAAATAATTAAATTGATTGATAATTTTTGATAATAAATATTTAAATTGGTTTAATAATTTAATTGAATAAATATTTAATTAGTGAAATTTATCTTTTAAAACTAATAAAATGATTTCTATTTATAATGTATATATATATAAGTATATATATTGTAAATAGATTAACTTTGGGTTGAAATATAATAAATAAAATCTTGTTTTTAATTTCTAATATATATATTTAGTTTAGAGATTTGGATTTATTTAACATAAGCTTTTCAAAGCTATTTAAACAAATAACA
Source organism: Allium fistulosum (assembly GCA_030737815.1). NCBI lineage: Eukaryota > Viridiplantae > Streptophyta > Magnoliopsida > Asparagales > Amaryllidaceae > Allium > Allium fistulosum. Next base: position 269,638,325 of record CM060906.1, on the reverse strand, counting down.
AATATGGTTTTAAATAAGATTAATAATAAGGTTATTTTATTTTCTTTTTGAGATATTGCTTAATAAATAAGATTTAAGAGTATATATATATAGGTAAGTTTAAAATACAATATTAATAGTGTATTGTTTTATTTATAGATATAAATAGACTTTAATAAAATAAGATTGTTATTTTCAAATTAAATGTGTAGTTATATATGTATGTATATAAATTGACTTTAAATTGGATTTTAAATATAATTTGAATTTGAATTTAGATTTAATTTTGAATTCAAAAAGAGGTAATATTCAAATAGTTTGGATTTCAAAATATATGTAAACTTTTATTTATAATAATTAGTTTTGTTTCTTTATAATTAATATATATAGATATGTATTTAATAAGTTAAGAAAAAGGTTTTTATATTTAAAATAAATAAAAATAATAAATTAAAGGGACATGTGTTAGTTCCTAAGGCTTTAATATAACATGTGTTAAGAAATTAAGATATAAGAAAGACAAGTGTCATTTTGTTCTAATTTTTCTTTTTATTGTAAAATTAAATTCATTTATACTTATAAAAACATGTTTTCACATCTCTTCCTTTCTTTCTAATCTCCATTTCTAAACTGAAATTCAGTTTTCCACTTCTACAAGCAAACCAGAAAATAAATTCAACAAAGCCTGTAACAAAATTTCCAAAGACAATAAATCTGTAATTAAACTTTCCTCTCAACCAAAATCCTTTCAAAAACAATCTATAATCATTTCTTCAATCTGGAATCAAAGCAAAAGCCTGTTCTTCTTTTCAAAATCTGATCAAAGCCTGCATTCCTTGAATCTGGAAACAAGTAAACCTGTTTTAATGCAAGATCAAAGGAAAAATCAAACCTGGAGTCTAAAGCAACATGCATGCAGTTTTAAATTCAATAAGTTAAGCTCCATCAACTCAAGTTTTTAAATCAAAAGGGAGCATGCAAGTTTACAGTCTTCAAAGGTTAAACTGCCTCTGTTCATCTCCTTTAAATCAAGTGAGTAACCCCTTTCCTAAAAAGTTTAAGTATTTTAATCTGGTTGCATGTAAATTCTGGAATGAAAGCATGTTAGTGTGTTTGTTTGTTTATGAAATTTTTGTGTACATTTGGAAGTATTGATTTTGTGCATGTCTGTGACTATGTGTTCCCTCTGTTCTCAGTTTTAAAAAATAAGATTTTCAAAGAAAATTCATTATCTCCTTATCTGATCTTGGTTAAAACTTAGGCTTCTTTGAAAACTGTTTATTTAGTCATGAAATTGGTTTAAAATTTTATTTAAGTTAAAAGTAAATTGAAATTTCCCTGGAAACCTTAGGAATAGTTCAAGTTTAACATATATCAAAAATTTAAACATCTTAAATCATTGAAACAGGTTTATAACCTGAATGCATGTTTGAAATCATGAATTTTAAAACAAAAATCACATTTTTTATTAAACTGTTGAGTGAACTTGTCTGGGTTGAACGAAATGAGGATTTTTGGGTTTATCTGATTGTCAAATGATATTGGGGTGATGTGGTTCTGCCTGGAATTGGAGAATAGATGGAAGAATAGGGGAAAATTGTCTGAAGTGCTGACAGTGGTGGTTGGCGACAGTGGTGACTAAATTTAGGTTCCAAGCCCTAGTTACTGAGGGTCGAAGTTTTAGTAGCTTCGTGTTGTCTGTAGTGCTTCGAGTGATACGAGGCTTTGGAGTTTGGCAGAGGGGGTATTGATGGATGAATTGCCGGAGTCGCGGTGATTCTGATGATCGGAGGTGAGATTGCGACGTGGTTGACAGGGTTGTGGTGATGTTGCTCAGAATGTTTCCAGGTTTGGGATTATTGCTCGAATTCGATGGTGATGCTTGTTCGTGGTTCTGGAGGTCACGATCGTGGATAATGGTCGAAGTCGACATGCTGGTGATGGAAGCGATGGTCGGAGGCGATTGACTCGCCTGTGCACGTACACGAGATACTTTGGAGCCTGGGTCGTTTTCTTGTTTTGGGAAGATGAAGTCTCAGTTGTACTCGGGTAAGTTGATGAGTGACTCGAAGTCGTGTTCGAGAAAATAGGGACTTGGCTCGGGTTAGTTCAGGGGAAACTCGTATGGGTTATAACAGTTTTTAGAAAATAAATGGAAGGATGAAACTCGAAGGAGTACTCGGGTATTTTGATGTTTTTATCGGGTATTTTGATATTGGGCTCGGGTAGATTTGATGATAACAGAAGTAAAAACCTAACAGTGTTTTCAAAATTTAAAATAAGTTTAAATTTGTAGAGAATGATTTTAAATAAAGTTTTAAAATCAAATTTAAAGTATGGATTCAATTTAAATTTGTATCCTAGTTAAAATAAATAAGTTTATTAAATTATAATATTTAAGCAAATTTAAAATGTTTAAAGAAGGTTTGAATTTTTAATGAGTGGGTTTAAAAATCTTATAAATTTCTTTTATAAATGATAAGTGTTTTTAACATTTGGTTTTAAGAAGGTTTTGTAAATTTAATTTAAATTGGTTAAAGTTAAATTATAATTTATTTTTAATCTTTAATTTAAAATGTATTAAAAGAAGATTTTAAAGTAAAATGTTTTAAAGTCTTTGTTAATAATAATTAAAGTAGTTAAAGGTTAATACTTTAATTTAGAAAGTAATTAAGGTTTAATGATATGGGAGTCATTAAATTAATAAGGTAATTAATTAAATAAATTTGATAAGTTTAAATTAATTTATTTAAATTAATTTAAGATAATCATTTAGTGATTTGATAAGTATAATTACTTAAATGTAATTAGAGAAGGTGTAATTACTTAGGAAAGTAATTAAAGTTAATTAGTGGATGTAATTAATTAAAGATGGTTTAATAATAAAAGTAATTTGAGTTTAATTATTTTGAATAATTAATCAAGGGATAAATTAAAGATAATTAATTAAGAAGTAATTAAATTATGGAAAAGTAATTAAGGGTAGTTAATTACTAAATGAGATTAATCAAAGGTGATTAATAAATATGACTAATTAATTATTAATTTAAATAAGATAAGATAATTAATTAAGAGTAATTAAGGATCATTAATTAATAAAATTAATGATGTAATTAAGAATTGATTAATTAAGATTAATTAATAAATAATAAGTGATTAAAGTAATTAATTAATTGAAATTAATTAAGGATTAAGATAATTAAGTATAATTAATTAATTAATGAAGTAATTAAAGATTAATTACTGAATGGTTTAAGATAATTAATTTGTGAAATTAACTAAGTATTAATTACTTAAAGTAATTAAAGGATTATTAATCAGGAATGATTAATTAAGATGGATACTTAGAGTAATGATTAATTAATTGGTTTAATTAATAATTAAGTAAGCAGGATTTATAGAATGAAGTAATTAGTTTAATTCACTTTAAATTAATTAGATGATTGCTTAAGGATGGATGAATGAGATTGAATGTATTTCATTGTTTGATATCTCTGATGAGATATGATTGATATATGATATGGATGTTTGGTTGAATTATAATGATAATGTGAATTATCTGTTTGGGATGATAATGTAGATTATCTATTGAATTATCTATCTTTGTGTATATAGATAAGAATTGAATTGTTTTAACCTTAAAACAACTTGGCCCTTAAAAGATACGTTTTGGATTTCGATGAGACCGGGATCGGGTTTCCGTATACCGGATTTCCAGGTCTGGAGACCCGAATACCACATCGATCCAAATTAACGATAGGTTGTGAATCTCAAGTGAAGATGAAGATTCAGAGTGCAAGGGTTATTGTCGTTAACTCTGAGGGTGATTCCAAAACGAGTGTAACGAGATAATGCCTTCGGTTTCGTTCGAACCCGGAACGAACTTGTATGGATTGAATGCTTTCAGCACATCGTCAGGCGGACGATGAGCATTCTAAGTGATATGTTCTGATTAAAGGTAATCGTAACCTCAAGCCTCATCAACCGGGAATGGCTAAAACAGGGGAGGTGCAGCAAGGTTTCGTGGGTAGCACCCACTGAGAGCAAGATAGATCCCTGTCTAGAGGTCCCTTTTCTTTTATTCGGCTTAGTGTGTGGTTGGTCGCGCCAACTACGGGATTGTCTTGTTCGGAATTATCCAGTAAGGGATGGTTCCGGCTTTGTGTTGCAGGGGATTGGGAGTGATCCTCGGTACGGTGATCTAGGCCACGTACTGTGACGGGCGGTACCCCAGTAGCCCTGCCATTGTATGGAATCCAAACTCCAATAAGTGCCGTACGTATTAGTTGTGCCCAACTATGTTGGAATGTGAGATGTAAGCATTTCAGCTATTTCTGTATTTTACTTGAAAACCCTAGACCCTATTATAATACAATCGGATTTCCTATCAAATGTTTTGGTTAGCGTAAGGTAAAAACTTACCCATGTTTATTTGTGGGAAGTCTTACGTGATACCTTTTCTTTCAAAAGGTTTTGAAGTTAAACAAGTTTAACCTGTTACTCACACCAGACCCATGTCTGACCCAAGTTGTTTATTCCTGTTTTATAAACTCTTGGGTACTCAAATTTTTACGAGTAGCCAAGGGATTCAGGTTTAGCTTTGACGAGTAATCTGGAGGAGCAATGGAGCAGGAGGCTTCAGCGTTGTAGATATAGATAGTAGTTTCTGCTGTGTTGATCTTGTTTAGATCTTTGTTTTGTATTGAGATGTAATAACTAGACAGATGATTATAACTGTCTAGTATATGATGTGTAATCTGTGTAACTCTGATAAGTGTTGTATATGATACTATGTAATATTTATGTGATATAATATATTTTGTTCGTTTCCGCTGTGAGTATTTGTGTTTGTTTCTTTCTTTCTTCTCTTCTTTTCTATTTTCTACCCCTTTCTTTCTTATTAGCGATACGACTTTCTATGGAGAGAAAGTCGTGGTCGTTACAAAAACCCCTTTACCGAAAATCTTTAAATCCCAATTTTTTTACTCAACCAATTTTAAACTCAGAAATTCAAATTTCTTTGCTTTTCAAAACAACTTCCTAATAAATCATTTGAAAACCCTTTCAAAACATTTCAAAGAATTTTCAAAAATCTTTTGTGAGATTCTTTCATATGGGGTCAGACTCAGAAAATGGTCTTCAATTTCCCTTTTTTGGACTTTTCCTTATAAAAAAATTTGGCTTATCTTCTTGTGCTGATTACTGCAAACCTTGCAGGAGCTTACTAAACTTGCTTCACATCTTTCTTCTAGATGCTTGCAACATATAGTTTCTTATGTCCCATCTGTCTGGGTGATATGTAAATCTTTAATCGGTAATCTATAGAAATCCACAATCATAAGTAGCCCAAGCCAAAAAAAGAACTCAAGTATCATCCAAATTTCCGAGTCCTTCTATATGTTGTGCTCGTGCTCTTCTTGTTTATGCGTTATGGTATGGCCTACACACTATGGGGTAATTGGGGTAGGTTTATAAATTTAACTCTATTCATAGTTCCAACTCATAGTTGCCTCATCCATTTTTTCAAAATATGGTCGCGACTACTCTATAGTCAAAATTCATAAAGTTTGGCGTAATATATATAATTATAGGTAAAAATTCAAATAGGTTCTACCAGTGTATCCTAATTCCTATGATCGACTAACCTAAGCTCTGATATCAAATATAATAACCTGCACCATAATGGGCCCGAATTTCAACTAAATCGCAACCCAAGTCCGTTAAGGTATAGATCGTTGGTTTTGGTAATCTATAATAAGCATAAGTATATCATAGAGTGATTAATATATACTCATAGCCGAATAGAAAAGTATAATAGAACATACATATTGGATAAGGCTGTTACCTTGGAATCAATATTTTCCCTTAAGTTTCTATTTTCCATGCCAACGCCGAGCATGAAAGAGAAGACTTCAACATCCACTGTTCCTACCTTGCACCAGTAGCTCATCCCTCTAAATCTATCTTATGGGTTGTAATGAAGAGGGTGTCAGAACAACGTTCTAGTGATTGGAAAATTTCATACTTTATCCATATACCTAATTTATGCCATCTGATTTCTATTTAAGTGTTATGTCTACTATTCACGGCTAATCTGTTCAATCCTATATGCGTACGATATGCCTAACCTCTTCCAAGATATAACCATATATATGCCTATATACATACATACATACATACATACATATATATATATATATATATATCTAAACATTGTACTACCCAAAAGCCCTAGCCACTTAATACTTCTTAAATAGGGAGGAAGCAGACCCAATAGTCATTTAATATCTTGACCCAAAGCGAACCCTCTGTAACGCAAATGCTAGTCAATCGATCCTAGTTATAGAGACCAATGACCCCTAAAAAGGCTTTATAATTCAATTATTGTGTTGCTAACTCATCTCAAAGATTCATCTAAGGGTTAACTAGCCCGTCTCTGACAAACAAACAACAACAAAAATTAAATAACGCTTTGAGATCTTTGCGTATCCCATATGGATTTTGTACTAGTAGGAAGCAAAATCTATCAGGGCACAATCCGAGCGTATGCTAACGGCCGTATGGGACCGTTGGTGGTCAAAGCCTATATGCTAGCCCTACTACTAAATACTAGTCCAACAACACTAACATAGCTCGCCGGCCTCCCACAGCCAAAATCTCATTTAGCCTAACCTAATGTAAGTCAAGGAAAAATACACATCCTAGTTCCTTAATACTTCTTGTTAGAAATGAAGAAAACCCAATTTCCCTATTAGGTATTGTCGTAGGTTATTTAAGCCTTTTATATATGGAGTAGGTAGACCCAATGACCATTTAATACCTCAACCTAGAAGTAATCCTCTTGACATCCCTAAAGATACTAAGTCATTTGATACTTCAAGTACAAAACGAACCCTTGATATATTTCCTCTACCTATATGCAAACGTATATCTCTTTCCTACAGGTTCTATGATTGGAGATGTCCCACATTAGTAGTAAGTATACACAACTACCGGTAGCCACTAGGTGAAGGGTAAACTTCTGTTGTGTAACTCCACCAACCTCGCATCCCAACCCACCAAACCAAACTAATCATCTTAAGCCTAAATGTTGGGCTAGGTCCACTAATTTAAATTCATGTTCGTTCTAAACTGTAATACCTAGAATCTAAATTAAAAATATAATTTAATTAATTAATTGAATGAATTTGGAGAATTTGTAAATTATTTTATTTCCAAATTAAAATGGATTTGGAGTTTAATAAATTGGGAATTTAATGAATTTTCTTTTTATGCTATTTAACTCTTATATTTAATTATATAAGAATAATTTTGGAGAAATTGAATAAATAAATTATATGAAAACAATTTCATTGGTTTTATATTAATGGTTCATTTTATTAAAAAATATGGAGAATGAATTTTTATTTCACAAGCTGTAGTTAATTTTGGTAAAATATTTCAATATTAATGAAAAGTAAGTTTTGACATATTATTTATATTATGGCAATTTTAGAAATAAATGTTAGTTAAATTAGAACTTTTTTAATTCAATTAGTATTTATAAAGTGTTAAAATGAAACACAACAAATTAGCAACACACTGGTTTTGAAAGAATTAGCAATACTTGGGTAATAGATCAACGTTCTTTAGCCATTTAGCCTAAAACAAAAGAAATAGAATTGAGAAAACGTACGTATATCATTTCTCACTTCTCATTTTTATCTCCAAACCGAAAACTCAAATATACTCTTAAGTACAAACACCGTAAATCCCTAAGTTTGCGAATCAAAGAGTGAAATCAAAGAGCTTTCAATATATTTTAGTGTGTTTTGATAAAAGTTAATCTCCTCTATCTACCTATGCATCAATTTAATGATTTATTTTAGTTTTGATTTCTGAAATTGATCATTCCCGTCCAATCTTTGTTCATGGCCTAGGTTGATATTGTCATAGGAGGGAATAGGATATTCTAAGCACTAATATTCCATTTTGGGTTTGTTTATGTGAGCTTATCTTACGATTGCTAGCCCTAGATAAATGGTTTACGTTGGTATATGATTATGGCTGATTTAAAGTGTATATGATCTCAATATGTTGATGAATTCACTGTTTTATTGAATTGTATTTGCTGTTTACTGAAAATACCATATGAAATCATGGATTTCATCTAATTATACATGTTTTTATGCATGCATGACTGTCTATTCAGTATCTTAGATCATTAGAGAAGTAACATAGAAAGAATGAGCGAAAACGGATCGATGGGTTACTGGAATCACCTGAATATCAACCGAAGCTAGCCAACCGGTGGGTCGGTTGGTCGAACCGGTGCACCTGTTGTAGCCTGAACCTGATATCTAGGCTACATTCTAATATTTCCTGATCAACCCGTTTGTAACTTATTTGCCCAGTTGATTTCCAAAAGTCGATTGCTTAATTTTAATACTGCATTTCATATCAATTTCATTGATATTTTCCAGATTCGACTTATGAATTATTAAATTCATTTTGATATTTTATGCCATAGAGATTGTTCTATGGATCTTGGAAGAATTACACACTTTTGATGCAAGTTTTTAACCTGGATTAGCAAATGACTGATTCCTAAATCCAATCGTTTTACAAGACTACTTATGTACTAATCTAATATATATGGGCACGCATATACATCCATATAAAGAATTTTAGTAATATATGTGCAATATCTATTTTCATATGTAATGGTTTTTGAAATTTTTTGGAATGATAGTTTGAAAAGCATACTTATATATATATATATATATGTTTCCATTATAAACAAATATTTTAAAAGTGGTTTTAAAAGAGAAATATTTTCATAAAATTTCACGTTATCAATCGAATGAGAAATTGATTTAGACGGTTATATAAAACGAGTGGTATGAAACGTCGCATTTGTTTTACCGATTACTCCTGGACTTGTTCGAGTGAACCATTGTTACGTGCGAATGGAGTTTACTATTGTATAGTAAATGTTATGGGTAAACCCATGTGGTATGGGACACATGGTCGTTATCTATTCAATTTCTATATAAAAGTATTTACCACTTTTTGATGAGTTTATGACTCACTTTTGATGTTTATAGGACTTGTTCCTATTTAATATTTATAGGTTTTGTGCCTATCTTGATGTTTATAGGACTTGTTCCTATTTGATGTTCATAGGTTTCATACTTATCTTATACTTATCTTGGAGTTTATAGCTGTTATACCTACTTTAATATTTATAGGTCTCGTACTATCTTGATGTTTATAGACATATACGCCTATCTTGGAGTTACATGTGTGTATACGAATTTATTTCACCAATCTTTTCAAGTTTGGCACCCCCATTATTTATGAGATTTTTGGATTTCTATTTTGAGATTTATAGATTAAACATGGTTGGATAATCACCAAATATGGAAGTTTTCCTTTTAAGAAGCTATTGTGAGTTTTTGTATTAGGTGGTTTAAAGCTATTGATGCCTATTTGATATTTGTTGATATATGCTTATAATTGAGATCTAGATTACTTTATATTTCATCCAGTTTTGCTAACACATTTATCATAATCTAGACTGATCCGTTTATTAATTATAGTACGTGGGTCAGACCAAGATATTTCAGGTGCTCCAATTTGATAGTTCTAGGTAGGATTCACTCCAGTCGTCTGTTTATCATTTATTTTACCTTCATCTTGTATATGTGTACATATTCGTACAGTGTTGTATCTTATATCTAGTTTAGACTTATTTACTTTACACGTTTGTGCCTATAGGATATTGTACTTGTACATTATGTAGTTTGTGATGATGACAATTTTATGGTCGACTTTATGTACCTATTCATTATAATCAGCTCGTACCTGTTTATATTTCGCTGTGTGTATTCTATGATCCGAGATTCTGTGATTTGTATTTATTATATATTGTTTTGGATTATTATTTTAGCCAACCTGATTTTTTTTAGCCTGGATTGCATATGTTGATTCCACTTGTGATGAAAAAATATATAGCATATTAATCGACATATCGATACTCGCTTAAAATAAAATTTAATGATGGTCGCTCTTAACCACCCCTATTCTTTGCACTAGCAGAAGATATTACTCTATATATCTTTTATTAGTGTGGTCTCGGTGTGGGGGTATCATAGATTGGTATTAGAGTTGAGTTTAGAACAAAATATGATAATACAGACACATATCTTGACCTAGATGAATCTTAGAGAACGTCCATTAGGAGTTCTTGGGGTAGATAGTAGGAAACATCCCCATTTTGAATAAGAAAATGACTTTTGGTATTCTAAAAATATTTTCCTTTGTTTCCACTCTTTGACGTTCCTATTATCGAACCACGTGATTCCTAAACAATCCTTAATCCAATCTTATCCATTCCGAAAGTGTAATTGGCTCGTGACTGAGTCACTCATTCTAGTATTGGGCCAAATCCAGCGAGCCCAGTTGATACATAGTACTTTATCCACCCAGCAAACCATGAAGATTGTTGTTCATCTTTTTATGATCAAAATTGCACAACGGGAGCATACAGATGTTTCCACTAAGCACATTATCCTATAAATTTGTAATTGACTTGATTCGTTGGTTCAATGTATGTTCGAAAAAGATTCTTAGTGTTAATTCTAATTCAATTAATAATTATCCTTTGATAATTATAATTTTATTTAAACGCCAATAATTTAATCTTGCGGTATCTTCGTAGTGAAAATCACTGCAAGAGAAATTGAATTTCTTGGGTATATAATAACAAGGATCAAATCTTGTAATTATATGAAAATTAATCAATTGGAAATGGAGGTAAGTTTTGGTATTTGATTACTAATTAACCAAAAATAATAAATGGTTTATTATTACTCTAGACCAAGAGTTAGACTAAGAATTGTTTTGATGAAATCATTGCCTAATTAGGAAGCACCATCCCATGAGATTTCTATTAGATGTTAAATAGTGATGATTATAAGCTTGTTATTATATGTATAAACTAGGGTATATGAAGATATAAATACTCTCCATTTTTAGAAGAGGTTTTTTGAAGTGTGTGTGTGTGTGTATATATGTATGTATATATGTATGTATGTATGGGTGTTAAATTGTCCATTGGATGCTTTAAGGATTCTGGTCGTGGGCGTCTGGCTAACGTCCTCGATAGGGATTCTAAACATTTAAACAAGACAATTGGACATACACTTTTATTAAAATAAGTGTTTTGAAAAATCATATTTCTAGAAATATGTTAATTCAAGAAGGAATAAAAACATTTTGGAACTAATGTGGATTAAAATAAAAAGATATTTGGATATGCATACAAAGGTATATAATTATAATTATAATTATATATATTAAGGTTTTGGAAATATAAGGGTATTTCTACAATATAGAAATAACAAAAATATCAATAAAGATAAATAATATTTGAAATCATTTTTATACGAAAGAGTATGTTATTGGATTTATAAATTATAATCTTATAAGGTAAATGTTTTGAGAGCCTTAGTTCTATAATATGGGGAAGTACTAAAAATTGACTTAGTGTTACCAATTAGTTTAAATGCTCTCGAGTAATGCTTCATCAAGTGTAGTATAACTCATTGAATAGAATGTTTAAGTGGAACTTACTAGCGCGTTAGTGAATACTCATATTTCACCGGGTATTATAAGATGCCTTGGTTAAATTCTTATAATTGCTATTAGGAAGTATTTAACACTTTAGGATTGTATTCTCTTTCAGTGTTCAGTAGACCGATAGATCCTTAAGGGAATATAGTTCACGTTTTCCAATGGTACCCGTAACAAGTGAGATTTACTAACTTCTAGCAAATACTTGAATTTCACAAGCAGTATCGATGTCCTGGTTAAATCCTAAGGATTACTGAAAGTGATAGTATTTTGCCTTTAGGGTATATTTCCTTTTGGTGTTCGATCGGGGGCTGATACATCCTTAAGAGGTATGCTTTGGATAGGCTTTGAAAGACCCTTATAATCTTGGTATAAATACATAAATGTGAATCCATAAATAGCTAAATCAACAAGAGCTATAGAGAAGCATGATTTATTTATTTAAAATCAATTGAAAACAAATTCTAAATGTTTAAGCTTAGGTTAAATGACATGTGAGTTAAGATGCCATCTCTAATTGTATTTGAAATAACAATTTATGGAAATAACCTTATGGATTTATTTATCTCTTAGATATTAACTAAAATATTAAGAGGAAATTGAATACACTCCTAAGAAGAGGTTTGTGAATTGAATCCATAGGATATATATGTATATATGGATGTATGTATGTATTGTGTGTGTGTGTATGTTGATTCAACCTTAAATTAGGTAGTGTTTAAAATTTTAAATTTTCACTAAGGAAAGGATTTATTTTAAAATAAAAATAATTAGGGATTTGAAATCTTTTTGGAAATTTCAAAAGATGAGAAATTGTAAATGGAAAATTTAATTGATAAATTCTTGAATAGGATAAGATCTGATTGGAGGATCCTATTGATTTATATACATGCTATGCAATAAAGGTGAAGTGCCTAGGTAAAAGATAATGGTTGAACTTCAAGGACATTAAGCACAAAAACTTCTTTTAGAAAATCTTCAAGTTTTCAAAACTTAACTCTATGTTTGGAAATAACTAGAGGAAATTTCTTTATTTGGGAAATAAATATGTAGCAAAGAAAAATAATTGGGATTTCTTTAGTAAAAAGTAAACTTTATTTTGAAATGAAATTTGTAATGTAAGACTATAAAGGAAACTTAATTAAATAATATGAATACTTTAGAATGGGTTATATAATTTGTGTCTTTCATATTAAAAAACCAATTAAGAGTTTACTCAATATAGAAATGAATGGGATGAAATTTTAGAAAGGATATAATTGTAATTGGGGTTTTTGTGAATTTTTAAATAAAAACCCTTTGGGAAAGAATTTCATGATGAGATAAATTTATAGAACCTTGAAATTTAAATGAGGAGAAATCCCAAAATTAACCTGCAGCTCTTGAAACGATTAATTTGGCGAGCCTTTTAGAACATTAAGAATGATAAGTATTTTGAATAGAGGAAATACTTCTAATAAATTGAGATGTGAAATTTTGGATTAAAATTTAGTTGGAAATTTACAGCTAAGAACCTCATTTTGGGATTATAACCTTTGTTTGATTGATTGAGGTTGGAATTTGTTAATCTTTTATACAAGTTATAGGAGTAATCTGTAGTGAAATCTAGGAATGAGAAAATTAAGAAATTTCTAAAAGTAAAAGATTATAAAATTTTTGAGAATTCAAGCCAATCATTTGAGTTTATCTCAAATAAATAATAAACAAAACTGTATTTCATGCGGAAAACTAAATAGAGAACTCCTAGTGGTTTGAAGGTAGATAAGATCTTGGAAATTTATATTGGAGATTGAATCTTTATTCGTGTTTCTTCCTTGTTAGATGACTAGTATTTTAGTCAATTTGGAATAATAACTTTTAGATATATGGGACCTTACCCAACCATTGAGTGTAGTGGCCCTATTTCTTATTGAGTTTCCTTACCAGTCTAGTTCTTTGGCATTCGTGGTGTCCTTCACGTGTTTTAGCCTTGGAAACTCTTTAGGAATTCTGATTCTATTCTTGAGCATAGAATCCTTGTTGCACTTGAGGTCTTACAAAATCTAACTTATGATCAAAGCCCAATTCGTTTTATTACCTCGGAAGTGGAATGCCTTCAAAATATAGTCGTTTTACTTATCTAAGTCCAATGTCTCGATTAGCCTAAGGACTATTCTTGTTGAACTAGAGAGTTCAACGAGTGAACGCATCTAGAAATCCTTTCTCGTGCTCATTAGTGAGATTCTTGTTTTGAATTATTTCATGCTTATAATTTTATCCACTTTTGATGCATCATTGAATTTTTATTGACTTTTTCTTAAGAAATTGCAGGGACACAATTTTTATAAGGGTGGAGTCTATAACAACCCCGGTCGAGATTACCTAGAATCTAAATTTAAAATATGATTTAATTAATTTTAGTTAATTAATTGAATGAATTCAGGAAATTTGTGAATTATTGTATTTCCAAATAAAAATGGATTTAGATATTAATAAATCAGGAATTTAATGAATTTTTTTATGCTATTTGACTCTTATATTTAATTATATAAGAATAATTTTGGAGAAAATGAATAAATAAGTTGTATGAAAATAATTTCATTGGTTGAAATATGATTTCTATATTAATGGTTCATTTTTGTTAAAAAGTATGGAGGATGACTTTTTATTTAATGAGTTGTAGTTAATTCTGATAAAATATTTCAATATTAATGAAAAATGAGATTTTGACATGTTATTTATATTGTTGAAATTTTAGAAATAAATGTTAGTTAAATTAGAAAATTATTTTAGTTAAATTAGTATTTATAGAATGTTAAAACGAAACACAACAAATTAGCAGTACTTTGGTTTTGAAAGAATTAGCAACACTTGGCTAATGGGTCCAAATTCTTTACCCACTTAGCCCAAAACAAAAGAAATAGAAATGAGAAAACATACATATATCGTTTCTCACTTCTCATTTTTATCTTCAAACCAGAAACACAAATATATCCTAAGTACAAAAACCCTAAACCCCTAAATTTGCAAATCAAATAGTGAAATCAAAGGGCTTTCAATCTATTTTAGTATGTTTTGATAAAAGGTAATCTCCTTTATCTATCTATTCTCCTCTATCTATCTATGCATCAATTAATGATTTATTTCAGTGTTGATTTCTGAAATTAATCATTTCTATCCAATCTTTGTTCATAGCCTAGGTTGATATCGTCATAGGAGGGAATAGGAGATCTAAGCTCTAATCTTCCATTCCAGGATTGTTTAGTTGTGTTTATCTCATGAATTCTAACCTTGGATAAATCACTGCAGTTGTTATATGGTTATGGTTGAATTTAACATGTATATGATCTCAATATGTTGATGGATTCATTGTCTACTTGAATTGAATTTGCTATTTACTGAAAACCACCATATGAAACCATGAATTTCATCCAATTATATATGTTTATATGCATGCATGACTACTTATTCAATAACTTAGATCATTCGAGAAGCACCACATAAAGAATGAGCGAAAACGGATCGACAGAAGGTCAACGGAGTCGCTTGGATGTTAGTCTGGGCAAGCCAACCAATGGGTCGGTTGGTCGATCTAATGAACCAGTTGTAGCCTGAACCTGACATTCGGGCTACGTTTCGGTATTTCTCGATCAACTCGTTTGTCCTTTGTTTGCCCAATTGATTTCTATAAGTTGATTGCTTAATTTTAGTACTGCAGTTCATATCAATTTCATTGATATTTTCCAGATTTGTGACTTACGAATTGCTGAATTCATTTTGATATTTTATACCATAGAGATTGTTCTATGGATCTTGGGAGGATTATACACTTTTAATGCACGTTTTCAACCTAGATTTACAAATGATTGATTTCTAAATCCAATCGTTTTATACAACACTATTTATGTACCAATCCAATATATATTTCCATTATAAACAAATATTTTAAATAGTGGTTTTAAAGGAGAGATATTTTCATAAAATTGTACGTTATCGATCGAATGAGAAATTGATTTAAACAATTGAATAAAATGAGTGGTATGGAGCGCTTGCTTTTGTTTTACCGATTAACTCCTGGACTTGCTTGACCGAACCATTAGTACACACGAGTGGAGTTTACTTTTATACAATAAATGTTTGGGTAAACCCGTTTAGTATGGGACACATGGTCTTTATCTATTTGATTGC
The DNA here is from genome assembly GCA_030737815.1 of Allium fistulosum. Classification (NCBI taxonomy): domain Eukaryota; kingdom Viridiplantae; phylum Streptophyta; class Magnoliopsida; order Asparagales; family Amaryllidaceae; genus Allium; species Allium fistulosum. The sequence continues at coordinate 269,622,563 of CM060906.1, read as the reverse complement.
TATATAATGTTAGTCCCGGAGGAGTTGGTTTTGATGACAACAACCTTACTTAGAATTAGATTATAAAATATATAATACTAACATTATTGTGTAGATATATATAGATATGTTTGCAGGTACTAAAGAATGAAGAACTGTACAGTATAAAGATTCAAGATCAAAGATTGAAGATATCAAGATTCAAGACTCATGAGTATCAAGAATTTCAAGAGTTCAAGTTTCCAAGATAAGTTATATATTAAAACTCATAGAAAGGCACTGACATCTTAAAATCAATTTTATTCGTGGAATGGAATCCACTTCGTGCTCGTTAAAGGGATGGAACCCTAAGTAGGATGGAACCTACGAAAAATCTAGTGGAACATCTTTTTGTATCCACTTACTTTTATTTCAAAATGATTTTCGAAATATATATAGCTTGTTTTTCAAAATGACTTTAAGTATTCCTATTTAAAAACCAAAATCATCTGTCCTAGTTTTTCAATATATTTTAGCCTCAAAAATATCCTTAGTCTTAAATATCCTTAATTTTAAATATCTTTGATTTTAAATTATCGTCCTAAGTTTTTAAACTATAATTCTGATATTAATATATTTAGCTGTTTTATATATTTATACTTAAGATTTAAATATAAAATTATAGAAAATTATTATATATATTTTAATATTGTTCTCTATAGCTATTTACGTATTATAACTATATATAAGTATATTTTAAAGTTTAAATATAAGTATAATATAATATAGAAATTATTTTCAAAGAAAAACAAATCACCAAAAATTACAAGGGCATGTCGACATGGTCACATGTACCCCTGTCGACATGGTGACAGTTAAATTGTTTTTTAAAAGAAGTGTTTATTCGCCACATCCCTTCACCAATGGACATGGCTATTGATCTACTATAAATAAAGGGTGTTTTCAACGAATTTTAATTACTTTTTCTATGATTTAACTTCTCTTCTTCTTCTCCACTTTCTTATTTACAAATTACACCATTACTCTGCCGAAATCAATATCGAATCTAACTAGATAATTTCTGGTTTTGATTCTCTCCACTATCTCTACAAGATCCAAGTGCTAATCTGAGTTATAGACTTTTTGTAATCGATTGAGCGAGAGAAGGTGTGATTGTAGCCCTGGAAATAAAGTATCTCTACCCAGAGGATTGTGATTCTGGAGGGTGTACCTCATAGCCTTGAAACCGAGGGTTGTAATTGTTGAATTGCTTTTGAAAGGAAATCCGTACTTAGTTGTGCGGGACTGGATGTAGGGTAACTCCGAACCAGTATAAAATCCGGTGTGTTCTTTCATTTACTGCTTTTACTTTATATTTGCATCTGTGTTTGATTCTGTGTTCATATCTGTGTCTGATTAGTGTATACATTGTTAGAAAATTAAGATAAACTCAAAAAGATTAACAAATTTCTTAAAACACTATTCACCCCCTCTCTAGTGTTAATTCTAGCCTTAAGATCTGTAATCCGCATTCCTTACATTTGGTATCAGAGCTTTGTTTTCAAAAGTATCATTATCTGAATTTTGAAAATTTTCAAAATGGCTACTAACACTAGTACTGCTATTACCACTAACACTAGTTCATTTGTAGAAGGTCAGTATACTGCCAGACCACCACTTTTTAATGGCAGTAACTATGCATATTGGGCATGTAGGATGAAAATATATTTACAATCTGTAGGATTAGATACTTGGAATATCACACAAACTAAATATTCTGAACCCACAACTAATTTTGCACAGTGGACCACTGAGCAAAAGACTGTTGCACAAAATAATTCTAAAGCAATGAATATTCTGTTTTGTTTACTTGAAAGAAATGAATTTAATAGAGTGTCAGTTTGTAAGTCTACATATGAAATCTGGAAAACTTTGCAAGTAACTCATGAAGGAACAAGCAAAGTTAAACAGACCAAAATTTCCATGCTCACAAATCAGTTTCAGTTATTTAAAATGAATACTAATGAGTCTATTTTAGATATGTATAGTCGATTTCAAGATATTGTGCATTCTTTAATATCTTTGGGAAAGGAATTTTCGGAAGAAGATCAAGTCAGAAAAAATTTAAATTCTCTCACTCCAGAATGGGATCAAAAGACACTTGCAATTGAAGAGGCAAATGACATCAGTACTTTAAAGATAGAATAATTGATTGGAAATCTAATGTCGTTTGAAGTTCAAATGATCGGGAGAAGAGAAAGCAAAGCATCTGAAAAGAAATCAATGGCATTCAATGCATTAATCGACGGATCAGACTCAAACAGTGATAATGATGAAGAGATAGCATTTATGACCAGGAATTTTCAGAAATTCCTGAAGTATAGAAAATTGAATGGTTCCAAGAGAAACAACTTTAAGAATTTCGGTAATCAGACTACAGTACCAAACTTTATCAAATGCTTCAATTGTGACGAACCAAGTCATATCAAAAGAGACTGTTCGCATCCAGATAAGCAAAATCCTCCTACAAACAATGATTCTGCAAAGAAACGGAAACGTGCATTCACTACTACTCTAGATGACTCTGACTCATCCTCCAGCGACGATGAACAGAAGAAAGATAATTCAAATCTGTTTTTCACAGCGATTCTCGATTTAGTCAATACCAAAGACACGGACTCTGAAAAAGGTACACGTTTATAATACATTGGCTGAAATTGCATGCTTGAATTGATTGATTGATTGGTTGTTTTTGAATTGATGTGTCGTTTGAATTTTAAAATTTTTATTATTTTATTATATTTTTTATTATTATTTTTTATTATTTTTATTTTTATTTTTAATAATATTATAATATTTTATGAGTCTTAGTAATATTCCAGATATTATATAGACATTAAAATAATAGATATATATATATAAATATTACATTATATAAAAGTATCTAGTCATCAAAATTTACGGATACCTGTCGACATGGGTCCATCTCTACCTGTCGACATGGTACAGAAAATTTTGAATTCAAATGCTTGTATTTTCCTTTACTCTTTCACACCATTCGAGACTCTGAAAGGACACTTTTTGACCAGAGAAACTGTCCATTTAATTTCTATTTATTTACTATCATTTATCTCATCTTTTCACTTAACTTTTCAAATTCAAACTCTTTTCATAACTCAAGCTCTCTCCTCTCTACATCAATGGCCTCCTCAAGTACTCCATCAACTATGAGACTCTCCAAAACCTTAAAAGAACACCTCTTTTATGATCCGGAAGCAATCAAAGCCTATATTGGCTATGCTAATTATGGAAAAGTTCATCCCGGAAAGTTTGCAATTTTCGGCAATTTCGCTTCTTATGAAATCGATTCTCTTTGTGTTAGCAACAACATTTTAAGTCTTGTTGACGATTCTCAAAATGATTTTGTATGCTACCCAAATCTTGTGAAAATGTTTTATGCAAATCTTAATCGTGGCTTTTATCAAGGAAACGATGATGAAATTTGGAGTAGTGTAAAAGGCACTCAAATTGTTTTAAATTGTGATGTTTTGGGAGCGATTCTAAATTGTAAGTGTACGGGTATGAATCTTTCAAATTTCAATTTTAATGAAAGTGATCGTGAGACTTTCCACCATATTTTTGAAAGTGACGAAAACTTTGATTTTATAAACCGCAATTTTCGTCCAAAAGCAAAAATTATGAGCCTTCTTTTGCAACACACTTTGACCCCGAGATCGGGAAGTTTTAATAATCCTACTTCAAAAGTTTGTAAAGCTCTTTTCGCTCTTTTTGGAAACTATGATATTAATTGGGCTCAAGTTATTTTGGATGAATTTCGGCCTAAAAACTTGGAAATGGGAGAAAAGATTTTATATCATGGAATTTACCTTACTAGAATTTTCAACTATTTTGGAGTGAATTTTAAAGGAGAGGAATTCATTTCTAGAAAAGTTTTTCAATCTTCCAATATCTCACTTATGAAAATTCCATACATCTTTCAACCTTATGAATCCCTTGTGGAAAAGGAAGAGCGTTTAGCTCACGAAGAAATGGAAGAAGGAGAGGAAGAAGAAGAAGAAGAAGAAAGGGATGAAATGGATATTCAAGAAGAAGAAGAGGAAGGTGAAACATCTCTTGAAAGTATTGATTACACCTCCAAACCAACCAACAAGATGATTATCCAAAACCAAAAGATAATTGTGGAAAATCAATGGACACTTAAGAGATCCGTTAGTAAAAAGTTGGATAAAATGTCTTCTAAGATGAACAAGTTCTTCTCAAAAGTCAGCAAGAAGTTTAATCTTTCATCATCCTCATCATCCTCCAATTAGATCTATCTTTTCATACCTTGTCGTAGTTGTTTAAGTTTGTTTTAAGTTTGAATGTTATTGTATTTCATGTTGTTTAATCCATGTATCATTCCAGTTTGAATTAATGTTGAAGTTCTTTCTGTTATCTTGCTTATTTCATCTCTAGAATAACTGTTAATATGATATATATAAATATATATATACACATTTATTCAAAATCAAAAACAAGTCATCAAAACAAAGATGACCCTGTCGACAACCCCCAAAGGCACCCTGTCGACATGCTTAAAATCTGAAGTGTCTTTTCATTTTAATTTTTGAATTTTAAATAACTAACTTGTATCTATTCATTTCAAATGAAATTTACACCTATAAATACCTATTCTCTTCCAGAAATCTTTACTCAAAATCATTACTTATCTATTCTATCTATATTTCTTCTCTTTTTCACAAAAATGGCCGATCCTATTCACAACTTATATGAAAATCTTGAAGAAACTCTTAAATCCTTCAAGAATATTCTCTCTATCATTCTCCGTAATCAGCGTCACTTAGAATTGAGTCAAATGCAGATGATCAAGGAGCAAGAAAGGCATTTCGAAGCAATTCGATGGATGATTTCCTCCCTGCACAAGGATGATAATGAAGCACATCCTCCCGTTTCTCTATCTGTTGATAATGAGAATTTGGATGCCATCAAACAAGACCCTATCTTTGGAGAAGAAGGATGGGTTGATGTTCCTTGTAATATTTGATTAACTTTGTTTGTTTGCTTGCTTAATTAGGATTTGGTTTGATTTGCTTGAATTCGACTTAGTATGGATTGATATTATGTGTGTAAAATATAACATACATATGATTAGTATTAATGATATATGATCTTTTAAGTTAGCATGTGTGACATCCCGGAAATTTAGCAATATTATTTTAACGAGTATTTAATCAGATAAAATGAATATAGACTTATTATCTCTAAAACAGATATTTATAAGTATTTAATGTAAATAAAATATACCTTGTCAATATATAATATAAGAGTGAAATAAAATATGAATTGGGATATTAAATAATATATTAAATAAGTAAATTATATGTTGGGTAGTTAACCTTTATAAGAAATAGAAATAAGTAGTTTTATTAGAAATAAATAATATCACAAATAAATTTTGTGTAAGTATGAAAACAAATAATAAATAGTAAGTTATATATTGATAGTTTTAACTTAAAAAAAAGAAATAAAATGAATACAGATTGGAAAGACGAATTAATAATATGATAAGTATAGGACTGGTGAAACAAGACAAAGTGGATATATATATCTTAGTAAATCAATACAAAATAATACCAAGTAATAAAACAAACAAAATATAATAAAAGAAAAAAAATAAAGTAAAAACAGAAATTCATTTATATTACAATAAGACAAGTCAAAAAGAAAAATAAAAATATCTTGGCTGCAAAGGAAAGAATGCAAATACATTCAACTAAGTATTCAAATATTTATGCAAATATCCATTAGCTTGTAAATGAAGACAACATTCTATTCACCTATGTACAAATCAAATAAAATAAGGGAAATTGTACAAGGCCATTAATGCAAGCCACCAAAACAACATTTCAACCGAGCCAAACAAGCAAAGAGAAGTAAAATCTCTGACCTAAATGGAAAAATCTTGTACTAACAAAATAATCACCCTGTATACTTGTCCTACATATATACCAATCTTCTTATTCTATTTTCGTGAATCCAAACTGAGCAAAGCAGAAGTATTTTTCAAACTTAAAATAATAACTAAACAGCTCAATTCAAGTTTACAATTCAACTCTAACAAGCAGGAAGATAAAAGGAAGATCAAACTGTAGCTTTTCAAAACAAAATTTGCTTTCTGTTCTCTGCTGCTACAAGGTGAGTAATCTCTGAAATAAGAAAGTACATTGAGCAACTTTTTTTTTGAATCTAAAGATGCTATGGTCTCTTGATGATATTGAAGCTGATTGTATAAATGGGGATATGCAGTTATATCTGTGAGTGTATATAGGTGTAAATTTGTATGCTTGTCTGTTACAAGCAGTATGCCTCTGTTTAAACATGCACAGACTAAAAACAACATAAATAACCTACACCTCTCCAAACAAACATTTATAAGTGATGATTTCAGGATGAAAATGGATAGTAATAGTGAAATATTTTTTTTTTAAATCATTGCAAATGTTAAGGTTGAATAAGTTTTAAGGTTAAAACAAACAGTAAGTAAACCTCTTATATCTGTCATTATATCTTGATGTTTGGATAATACTTGAAAGTATGATGGTGAAAATGGTTTGTATGAATGTAAAATATGATGGCAAGCCTGTATATTTTGTGTGCATAGGTAAATGTATCTCTGTTCTTACTTTACAGGTTTCGAACCTATTCAAAGTTCAAGATCTCATCCCATGATCTTTTATAGGCTTGGATGTTTAAACAAAATGTGTTCAAATTAACAAGATTTCAAATTTAAAAACGGTTTCAAGTAGAAATGTTTGGTGAATATTTCGAAAATGTGAAATAACAATAAATTCTTTTCAAACTAGAAAAATCGAATGTCTTTATTTCTTGTTTTGATTTTAGAACTTGATTCGTATGTAAAAATAATGAATTTTGATATAGATATCATAATTTTTAATATTGGGTATGAAGGGAATTCGTGAGTTGATCAGATTTGATTAATTCGTCAATTCTCGGCGAACGACGAGGAGTTGGACATCGTGATGGATGCTGGATGTGGCTGGAAGGTTGTGTTACTAGGGAAAAATGGTGGAAGAATTTTCAGATGATCAGAGTGGCCTGGTGGAGGCAAAGTAGGGTTTTAGACCCAGTTTTGATCGAGTTTGCATTCGAAGGTCGTGCGGCGTCGTCGATGCACTAAAGTCGACTGATGTAGGGGGATTAGGAAGGGGATGCTTTGGCTAGTATCCAGGCGGAGCGGCGTGGACTCTAATGACCTAACGCGGTGGCATGAGCTGTTTCTGGTGATTAGATTTGGGTTTCAGGCGATGCTATCTTGTTCAATTTCGATTTAGAAAGTCGATGAGGATTCTGGGTGGTTGCCTGAGTGGAGACGGTCGTTGACGATGTAACGGCCCACTATTTTGGACCATTCAAATCGACAATAAATCCACACATGTCGAACTCGAATACTTCAAAACAGTGGATTGTTAATTTAAATTTGGCAAAACTCAGCATATACAGTAAATAAATCAGTCACAGAATCACAAACACAGAGTAATACAATAATACGCATCGGAATAGTTAAAATAGTAGTTCATGAAGCTACTATATAAATATCAGAGTTAGAAATAAAAATACAACAGAATATCTCAAATCAGTGAAGTCTCCAGTACAAACAGATGACCTCCCTGAACAAATCAACTGGAAAGCTGAAAGCTGAATCGATGGTTGGATCTCCAAACAAAGCTCCAAACTCCAAAGGTGAGTCTCAAATGCTGTATCACTCGGTCTGACCCGAGCGTAAAGCAAAAACAAAACACTCGAGTCAGGATTAACATTCTTATATCAATAAATCCAACTCAAGTGAAATATTAATTGAAATACAAGTAACTCAAAGGATGTTTGGGATAACCATCCTCTAAGGATCCATGGAACTGTCTATAGTGTAGAAATAAACACTATAACACCGTGGTCGTTTCACTTTAATTTATACTTAAAAACCCAAATATCACTTCTTTTCAATATATCTATTTTCCAAAATAGTTTATATAGGTTAAATAATTTAAAAAGTAAAGAAATTAATTTCCCCAAATCTCGCAAATCGATTCAAATCAACTCAAATTCCAAATTCAAATTTATTCAAAGCTCAATTCATCAATTCAATTCAGTTCTCAATAGACCATTTAAAATTTCAGTATATTTCAAAGCTTTAATATTCAACATTTTCAAAGTTAAATTTAACAGTTTCATATAGATCTTAATTTAATTTCATTATTATTTAATCAGGGAATATTCACTTAATAAATTCAATATCATTTAACTAGCCTTAAATTACATTTTTACTAAATATTTCCTTAAATTTATTTAAACAAGAAATATTCATTAAATTACTTAAATCAAACCCTAGTTATAAATCATATCTTAAATCTCAATTTCAATAAGTTTCAAATCGGTTTAATTAAATAAAATTCTTTATTGAATACAATTTCAACTAGATTCAAATTATCTACCTTAACTTATACAAATCCTTAAAATCTATTTAGAAAATATAATACCTAGACATATTATATTAACTAAATCAACTTTATATTAAAACTTATTTCTATATAAAACATTTCCAATATTAAATAAAACCAGATATATATTCCCTTTCAAAACCATAGAAATCATTTTTAAAATATTTATATATAAACCAACGGTGTCGGTATGTAATTTCTACCCTATGGTCAAGTGATATGGATATTTATCATTTCAATCCGTAATTTAAATACATACAGGTAGATATCATTTCGACCCGCAATCCCAAATTCAATTCAAATGAAAATCGCCTGGGTCTATCATTTCAACCCATAACGATTCTCCTATTCTAAAGTCCGTTCGGGTATGTATCATTTCAACCCATAGTGAATTCTATACTAACAAGGAACTTGTAGAGTGATAACATATAATATACAATACAACAACAGGCATATATAATCAATAACAATATAATATAAACAACAGGATATGGTGTCATATCCCACAGGTGAACAGTTACAGATAATAGCATATATAACAATTTAAATAACTACAGCAGCATATTTCAATTGTCGTTTCAATTGAAATCAAATTTAATAAATAAAAGAACATTAATCGTGAGTGATCGCTCACCTTTCGAGGCTAGAGAGATAGACAATGAAGCTGAGTTATGAAATCCAGGCACGAATCTCAAAGCAAAGTAAGATTGAACGCGAATTGGACGAACGAGACTGAGAATCAAGAATTGATGAACTGAATCAGAATCTGTTTGATATATACGGAAAATATTTGATATTTTATAAAAACCATATTTTAATCTAAGACAAAATTAAAATAAAATATATATAGTAAAAAAATACATACTTATAAATAAATAAATAAAAAATCAATTCAGTTCAACCCTTAAAAATTCATGTATACTCACTTAATAAAACCATACCTAAAACCAACATACTAGTTACCAGATCCTATCCAGCTATATCCACAACATACCCATTACTCAAATATATATATACCGACCATATATTACAAATATACCAATGCAGACAGTACCTAATATATGCAGACAAAAGTGTATATGCGAATAACAAGCATGTATAAACAAATATGCAGACTGGACTTATAAACAACTTATGTATATGGCCAAATATATATATACAGATTTTAGAAAAAAAATTGAAAACTATTTCTCAGATTTGCCTCCTCATTATTTATTCAGTATAAATACAAGTGTTTATAAAACCAAACCAGAGAACCCACTTAAAATATATATATATATATATATATATATAGACAAAATCTGCAAAACTCATCCCATATACATGCTGCAAGCAATAAGTATATATGTAAACAAAATTTTCTTTGTATTATAAAATTATAAAAATATATGTCATTGAAACTATATATACATTAACAATAGATTGTATGTATGAAGACTATTATAACCTATACAATGAACTCCAACAGATCGTACACCATATATATATCTAAAACTTTAAATATAACCAACATATTATACAAACTATAGTCTAAACCATATATATACAGTACACATGTTAAAATTGTATAGTTAAAAATATGTATGCAACGTCATAGTGGCACCGTTATATAATATATACTAACCTATATACAGACAATTATACTTAATATCTTCCACTTGAAATCAAAAGCACAATATAAAGATCAGTCATAATATATATAAACTAACGTACAAACTTTTTTTTTCATGCGTATTACCATTATCTTATTAACTTACCCAACCTTAACTTACTATTTCATTCACAGAAAAGGAAAACAAGGTTGTCACTGTATAGATATATACATAAATAGTTGCCATAAATAATTATATACTGAGAAAATAGAATACGTATATTATATATATATAAATATTAACATATATATACGATTCGTACCCAAAGTTCATGCGACTGCTGGCAACAAAAGTTAGGCAAAGATGTAGAGCAGAGGGGCATAAGGAGGTAGGTCGGTCAGGGAAGAGGGACGCGCGGGTGCTAGCGAAGTGGAGGAGGCTTGCGGTGGGCAGATCCGGGAAGTAGGCGGAGGCGTGTTTGAGAGTGGGTCCGGAGACTACAAACGGATTGACAAAGCTAAGGGGTAGGTTGGGAGGAAGTGATGACTGGTGGCTCGGCCAAGCGGTTGCCTGTGTGTGCCGCGAGGAGGAAGGTGGGGCCAATCGGGTGTGACGAGGCAGCATGGAGGCGGGTGTTGGTGATAGGCTGGTCTACGGGGAAGAAGAGATTAGGCGAGGTTGGTGGGAAATGGCCTCGGGTTTTAAAGGTGGAGGGCCGGAGAAGAATGAAGAAAGTGGGAAGGGGAGGAGATGGTTCAGGGAGAGGAAGAAAATGTGAACAGGAGGTGGAAAGTGAAAGCAATGAGAAGTTTGCAAAAGTGGAAACTGATTTATAAAACGCAAATAAAGTATGTATGAGTTGGTTGCCTAATCAATGTATACAAACGTACACCAATAAATGAATCTGAGAAAAAATAGAGGCAAACAGTTGATAGAACGTTTTGAAATAGAATAAATGGAAAATGAAACGGACCCGAAATGAAATGGCAAGGCAAATTGAACAGTTCCAAAGTTGCAAAGAAAAATAAAGTGAAAAGTCAAATATAGATATGCGAAAAAAATGAAAATAGCAACTGTCGAATGCTATGATTTGGTGAATAATTAAAGCAAATTAGTACAGTGGTCCAGGCTGTACGTCTCAAATTTGAAAAGGCAGAGGAATTAAAAGTCACAGTTAAAGGTACCGTTACAACGAATAGTATACTGCTTCCGACGCGTAACGGATCTCAAAATACAGGAATAAATATACCGTGGAGATTAGCACGACGAGACGATCAAAACGGTATATGGATATCTGTGGTACGATCATCCGATCAAAAGTGGATAATCGGTACCGAAAATGCTGCTATTTTGCCAGAAATAAGATAAACGGAGCAATAGTAGTCCAAATTTGGAAAAACAAAAGATGAAGTCTCCCTCAGAAGATGACTTAGAAATTTATTGTATAAAAATATTCAAGTTTGGAAAACATTTAATTACCACAAATATTTAACTGATTTAAATTTGAAATAAAATTACACAATAAAATAAACTTCCATAAGATTAATTGAAAATTTAACAGTTGCTATGTTTAAATAGACGTATTCCAAAAAAATAAATTTAAATTTCAAATTTTATTGTTTAAAATTTCACAAAATCCCAATTAATTAAATAGATAAAAATCACTAAAATTTTGGGTCGTTACAGACGACTTGTGGATGGTCGCGGCACTGGTTGGAGGTAACCAGATCGATGTGCATGGTGCATGGGTGTACGTTTGTGTAGTGCTTTAGAAATAGAAGAAGAAGGAGAAGAAGGTAGCGAGCTCGAGTTTCCTCTCGAGAATATGAGGTGGTGGCTCGAGTAAAGGCTCGGGTGAATTCGTATGGGTTTAATATGATTTTTGAAAAGTTTTAAAATTTTATATATATAAAAGGTGTGGTCTCGAAGAAGAACTCGGGGAGACTGGCAATTGGCTCGGGGGTGAACTCGGGTAAGTCTCGAGTCTGAGTGATTTTGTTTAACTTAAATTTGTTATGTTAAATGCTTAAGTTATTTTAAACTTAAATTAAATGATTTAATTAAGTAAGTTAAATGTTTTAAATATGATTATGCTAAATAAGAAATTAAATAAAGATAAATGGTTTATCTTAAAGTTAATTAAGGTCTTGAATAATTAATGATTAATTAAACTAATGAGGTAGTTAAAGAGAAATTAATTAAATAATGATTAAGGATAATTAATTAATAATTAAGGGGTATAAATTAATTAGAGATTAATTAAATTATTAGGGATTAGTTCATGTAAGTAATTAGAGATTAATTACTTAAATGATAATTACTTAATGTAAGTAATTAAGGATTAAATCAGTAAAAGTTAACTAATTTAATTTGAAATCAATGGATAGTTAATTACTAAATGTAATTAATTGAAAGGAATAATTAATTAATGGAAGTAATCAGAGGATCATTAATTAATAGGAGAAATTAAGGGTTGATTAATGTGAATGGTTAAAGAATAATTAATTTATTAAAGGGTAATTTCTTAATGTAACTAAAGAGTAATTAATCAAGGATGATTAATTAAGACGGATAATTAAGGAATGATTAATTAATTGGTTGGTAATTAATTAATGTTAAGTATGCAGGATTTAAAAGTAATTGAAGTAATTAATTTAATTCATTTGTGGTTAATTACATTAATTAGAGATGGTAGGGTGATCAATCTTGCTATGAATGATTGAATGATATTTTATGCCTTAGATTAGTTGATATCTTTGGTATGTGATATGGAATGCTATGTGATATAATATGTTTGGGTTAAAACAGTGACACCCTGTATTTAAAGTTTGAATTGTATTTCATTTGAATAACTTGGGTTAAGATGACATTGGATTCGAAGAGATAGGAGTCGGGTATTAGTTAATACCCGAAACCACTTCGATTCTATACAAATTGATATGTGATGTCAATTGGCTGGAATGTAATAATATGAACCTTTGAACTAAGCTAGAATACTTAGTATTTGAGTCATAAGTGTTGAGCACAACAAGTAATGAACTCGTAGTGAAGTTCGAGTTACCCGGGTTTTCTTTTTAAATTGGATTAGTATTTCATGTTATATGGGTTTACTCACGCTGGTTTCCAGCCTGACCCGGGTGTTACTTTTTGGTAATGCTCGGGTCAGACCGAGTATTACAGATTTTCAGGTAAGGACGTTCTGGAGCTCAGGAGACGAGCTGGATGGCAGGAACGTATGGAGTGTATTCCGCTGTGATATATTGTAGTTTTTCTGGGACATGTTGATTGTATCTGTCCAGTGTTTGTGTATATGTTGTAACTCTGATGTATTAAAGTGTAATTTGACAAGTATAGATTTCCTTTGTATAACTGTTATTATTTGATATTATATTTTGATCCGCTGCGAATGTGAGATTCTGTGTTTTTTTTCTGTTTCTTCTTCTATCTTTCTCTTCTTTTTCCTAACTATCTGGAATTTTCGGGGTCGAAAATTTTGGGTCGTCGCAGTTGGTATCAGAGCGAAGGTTAAGCGAGAACCATGGCTCTGGTGGGTGTACTCATAAAGATAGGGTCAATAATACCCTAGAATGAGATGAGTGTAATATATATATATATGAGAGAACGTACTTGTTATTTTCCTATATAAAGATTTTAAATGGTTTTAAAGGTAAATGATTTTATATAAAGTTATATTTGATATATATAAAGCAATATTCCTTAACTAATAAATGTTAAGGTAACTGGTTGTTAAATTATTGGAATTAAATTAAGAAGTAATAGAAATATAACCAAACCGAAATTGAATAAAGATAAGTTTGAAATAGATTCGAATTAAAATGAAAATATTGAATTTGGGAAAGAGTTTCAGAATAAAATAATAATAAATTGGTTTCCATATATGATAATCTTGGTTGTTATCATAAATGGTTGTTGTGTTTAATAATGAAATGTTGTTAATGAGTAAGCAAGATGAAATGTTTTAAGGAAGTAAAACATTTAGGCAAGTATGACTTATAAATTGGAACTAAAGATGATATAAATTGTGAAGTTTTAAATCTGAGCCCAGAATTTGAAAATTTGTTTCAAAATGATAAAGAAATAATAAATAACATTATTTGAATGATAAGGCTTGATTCAAACAGGAATTGTTTGGAAATTTAAAGGAATTTGTTTTGAATTAAAAACCAAAAGTGGTTTAAATTTTAAGGATAACTTGGTATGTAAAGGAAATAATATGTATATATATATGAGGGATATACATGGTATCAAAAATGGGTTGAAATAAACTCTAAATGTTGAGTTTTAAATTTGGAATGTAATGTGATACCCAAGGTGATAAGTTTTTGAACTTATAAGATTATTAAGGTGAAATTTAAAGTTGAAAAGGGAATTCAATTTGGGTAAGGTTGGCTGGATTAAGTAAATTGAATTTAACTTTGGGTAAGTTAAATAAGTTAACAAACAACCTGAATTGGAAATTTCAAGATGAAATTGAGATTTGACTGGGGAAGTTAAATGGTTAATTAGGAATTAAGAAGATGAAACCACTTTGAATTTAAGGTTTAAATCTTTAAAAAGAATTGGAAATTTAAATTGTTAAGCACTGGTTTCAAAATTGAAATTGGGTAATAAATTGAATTTTTAAGGTAAAATTGTTTTGAACTCTTATTTGAACTTTGAAATAAGTTAAGTAAAGATAACTTAAAATGGAATTTTGAGAATTGGACTCAGAATTAAATTGTTTAAAGATTTGGATTATTAATTTAAAAATAAAGGTTAATTTGATTTAAGGGGTTAAATCAACTTTTGAAAATTTAACATGAATTTATATAATTCGAGATGGTTTAAAATTGAGATTTAAATTGAATTAGTTCAAACTGAATTTGATTTGAATTAATGGGAATTGTGATTTATGATGGATAAGTATAAAATTCAAATGGGAAATTTGAATTGGATTAATTTGAAATAAAATTGAATTTATTCAAATTGGGATTGAGTCAATTTAAATGAAAGTGGACATTTAAATTAAATTGATGGAAATGGAGATGGGGTATTAAACAGTTTGACTCTGGACTATTTTCAAAATAAATTGTTTTAATATAAATCTATTTTTCCAAACTATTTACCATACAACTTTTCTTTTTAAAACCTAAAACTATCTTAAGCTTGTTTTACAATTACTTTTGGAACTATTTAACAATTTTACAATTGATTTATAAACTGATTACTGTTTTTCAACTGTTTTATAAATAATTACTATTTTTCAACTATCTTACAACTACTTAACTATTTTACCATCTATTTTCAACTAATAATTATTTTTCAACTACTTATCTATTCTTCAAAATTTTCAAGCTATTTTCTAAATATAAACTGGTCGGAGTTCAAACTGTTATTGGTTGAATACCCAACTGAGATAAGAATTGAAGTGATAATCCACATGGGGATTAAGGCAAATGTGAATAAGTGAATAAAATCAAAGTGAGGGTGAATAGAAAGGAAATTGATTTAGCTAATAGTCAATGAAGGTAAATACGTAGGATGTACGTATATTATTCTATTCGCATAATGATTTGATCCAGATTCGAGCACAGAATTTCGAGATAATATTATCGATCCGAGCTGGGATTTTTCGCTCGATTTTCGACGGTGAACCTGGATATGGATTTTTGATTGGTTCTGGATATTCTCTATCATAGTTGTGACTATGCAAGGAGAATGACGGTTTCTGATCAAGAAACCAAATCTTAGTCCGCACTAGGAAGTCAGGTGGATAATACTAGTTTGGAGGTGAAATTGTGTGATCGAGTGAGCGATCAAATTGATATTGCGTACGAATGATATGTGGACATCGTACGAGTTTCAATAAAATTGATATTGAAAATTTGTGGATAAGCACTGTAAATGATTTTTAAAATTGAAAGTATATGTTATGAAATATATGATGAAGTAAAGTGGGAATTGAACATTTCTATGATTAAAATTTATTTTATGAAAGTAAGCAATATGGAGAATGACTTTACAAAAGAGTAATCAAAATTTGAATATTGATTTGGGCTAAACGAAGTTATATATCTGTGTTATATATGGAAAACTCCCCTTGTTGAATCTATTGCCAGAAGAAAATGATTTTTGAAAGTATTTGAAGTATAAAAGTGAATTTATACAAGTACAAATTGATTCAAGGATTTTTCAAAACTTTTATATATATATATATAAAGGATTTGTGAAAATGATTTTGAGGAAAGGTTTTGAGAACCTTTGGCATTTGGAAAGGCTTTTGATTTTTGAGGAAAATCAAATTTGGAATTTGGAAAGCCTAGTTTGTGAATTATCGACTTTGGGAATCGATTTTAAAAGGGGCTTTATATGAGATTCATACTTGGTGTATGATTTGGAAAATACTATATGTGTATAGTATAAAGTGTTTTGAAAGTGGCTCTGGGGAAAAAGGCGCTCCCTTGAATGAACTTCTCAGGAGTTCCACTGAGTGGTACTGCCTTGAGCCTCTAAAGGGGAGGTTCTAAATTTGATCTTGTGAGGAGTCCGGACAAACTAGTTCCTGAGGATTATTTGGTAGCGAAAGTCGATGGAGCTGTTGCCTACAGGGGCATTTGGGTTATACTGTGACGACAGTGTAATTCAATGTCGATGCGATCTACTATGTGGACCATAGCGAAAATCGTGTGGAGGATGAGTGCCAACAGTCTACACTTGATTTTGCCAGGATGGCAGCGCAACATCGGTAGATTGCAGTCTATGGTCAAGTGGAGGAGATTCATTCTTTTGGCAGCGAAATTCGGTGGCGCTGATGCCTACAGTTATATGGGTTTGTGCTGTGATAGCAACGTAAGGCCCGGGTATAACTACGATCTGTAGCGGGTTCCATGGCATAATCGAGGAGCGCGGAGACCTACAGTTATCTATGGATTTTGCCGGGACGGCAATGTAACCATCGGGTAACTGCGACCATGGATGGGTGTGATGATTTCCAGAGCATTTTTACCAAAGATATTTCCTTTATTTTCGAAACCATTTTCTATATTTTCAATAAAATTATTTTCCAAAGTATTTTCACTGGGTGTTGGAAACGAGTTTACCAAGTACTTATAGATTTTCAGTCCTATGCCTGATCAACGTATGACCGAATCTCTATGAGAACGAAGATGGACTTGTTGAAACATCGAATTATAAAAGTATTTTTTTTAAACTATTTTGGAATAATATTATATAGATATTAAAAAGTGTTTTAAAAATGCTTAAAGAATATTTATCTGATTGTAAATATTTTCATAAATTCTGGCTTCGTTCCTTTTCAAGGACGAAAAGTTTAAGGGGGAAGGAATGTGACATCCCGGAAATTTAGCAATATTATTTTAACAAGTATTTAATCAGATAAACTGAATATAGACTTATTATCTCTAAAACAGATATTTATAAGTATTTAATGTAAATAAAATATACCTTGTCAATATATAATATAAGAGTGAAATCAAATATGAATTGGGATATTAAATAATATATTAAATAAGTAAATTATATGTTGGGTAGTTAACCTTTATAAGAAATAGAAATAAGTAGTTTTATTAGAAATAAATAATATCACAAATAAATTTTGTGTAAGTATGAAAACAAATAATAAATAGTAAGTTATATATTGATAGTTTTAACTTAAAAAAAAGAAATAAAATGAATACAGATTGGAAAGACGAATTAATAATATGATAAGTATAGGACTGGTGAAACAAGACAAAGTGGATATATATATCTTAGTAAATCAATACAAAATAATACCAAGTAATAAAACAAACAAAATATAATAAAAGAAAAAAATAAAGTAAAAATAGAAATTCATTTATATTACAATAAGACAAGTCAAAAAGAAAAATAAAAATATCTTGGCTGCAAAGGAACGAAAGCAAATACATTCAACTAAGTATTCAAATATACATGCAAATATCCATTAGCTTGTAAATGAAGACAACATTCTATTCACCTATGTACAAATCAAATAAAATAAGGGAAATTGTACAAGGCCATTAATGCAAGCCACCAAAACAACATTTCAGCCGAGCCAAACAAGCAAAGAAAAGAAAAATCTCTGACCTAAATGGAAAAATCTTGTACTAACAAAATAATCACCCTGTATACTTGTCCTACATATATACCAATCTTCTTATTCTATTTTCGTGAATCCAAACTGAGCAAAGCAGAAGTATTTTTCAAACTTAAAATAATAACTAAACAGCTCAATTTAAGTTTACAATTCAACTCTAACAAGCAGGAAGATAAAAGGAAGATCAAACTGTAGCTTTTCAAAACAAAATTTGCTTTCTGGTCTCTGCTGCTACAAGGTGAGTAATCTCTGAAATAAGAAAGTACAGCGAGCAACTTTTTTTTTGAATCTAAAGATGCTATGGTCTCTTGATGATATTGAAGCTGATTGTATAAATGGGGATATGCAGTTATATCTGTGAGTGTATATAGGTGTAAATTTGTATGCTTTTCTGTTACAAGCAGTATGCCTCTGTTTAAACATGCACAGACTAAAAACAACATAAATAACCTACACCTCTCCAAACAAACATTTATAAGTGATGATTTCGGGATGAAAATGGATAGTAATAGTGAAATATATATATATATATATATATATATATATATATTTTAAATCATTGCAAATGTTAAGGTTGAATAAGTTTCAAGGTTAAAAAAAACAGTAAGTAAACCTCTTATATCTGTTATTATATCTTGATGTTTGGATAATACTTGAAAGTATGATGGTGAAAATGGTTTGTATGAATGTAAAATAGGATGGCATGCATGTATATTTTGTGTGCACAGGTAAATGTATCTCTATTCTTACTTTACAGGTTTCAAACCTGTTCAAAGTTCAAGATCTCATCCCATGATCTTTTATAGGCTTGGATGTTTAAACAAAATGTGTTCAAATTAACAAGGTTTCAAATTTAAAAACGGTTTCAAGTAGAAATGTTTGGTGAATATTTCGAAAATGTGAAATAACAGTAAAATCTTTTCAAACTAGAAAAATCGAATGTCTTTATTTTTTTGATTTTATAACTTGATTCTTATGTAAAAATAATGAATTTTGATATAGATATCATAATTTTTAATATTGGGTATGAAGGGAATTCGTGAGTTGATCAGATTTGATTAATTCGTCAATTCTCGGCGAACGACGAGGAGTTGGACATCGTGATGGATGCTAGATGTGGCTGGAAGGTTGTGTTACTAGGGAAAAATGGTGGAAGAATTTTCAGATGATCGGAGTGGCCTGGTGGAGGCAAAGTAGGGTTTTAGACCCAGTTTTGATCGAGTTTGCATTCGGAGGTCGTGCGGCGTCGTCGATGCACCGAAGTCGACCGGTGTAGGGGGATTAGGAAGGGGATGCTTTGGCTAGTATCCAGGCGGAGCGGCGTGGACTCTAATGATCTGACGCGGTGGCACGAGCTGTTTCTGGTGATTAGATTTGGGTTTCAGGCGATTCTATCTTGTTCAATTTTGATTTAGAAAGTCGATGAGGATTCTGGGTGGTTGCCTGAGTCGAGACGGTCGTTGACGACTTGTGGATGGTCGCGGCACTGGTTGGAGGTAACCAGATCGGTGTGCATGGTGCACAGGTTTACGTTTGTGTAGTGCTGTAGAAATAGAAGAAGAAGGAGAAGAAGGTAGCGAGCTCGAGTTTCCTCTCGAGAATATGAGGTGGTGGCTCGAGTAAAGGCTCGGTTGAATTCGTATTTGTTTAATATGATTTTTGAAAAGTTTTAAAATTTTATATATATAAAAGGTAGGGTCTCGAAGAAGAACTCGGGGAGACTGGCAATTGGCTCGGGGGTGAACTTGGGTAAGTCTCGAGTCTGAGTGATTTTGTTTAACTTAAATTTGTTATGTTAAATGATTAAGTTATTTTAAACTTAAATTAAATGATTTAATTAAGTAAGTTAAATGTTTTAAATATGATTATGCTAAATAAGAAATCAAATAAAGATAAATGGTTTATCTTAAAGTTAATTAAGGTCTTGAATAATTAATGATTAATTAAACTAATGAGGTAGTTAAAGAGAAATTAATTAAATAATGATTAAGGATAATTAATTAATAATTAAGGGGTATAAATTAATTAGAGATTAATTAAATTATTAGGGATTAGTTCATGTAAGTAATTAGAGATTAATTACTTAAATGATAATTACTTAATGTAAGTAATTAAGGATTAAATCGGTAAAAGTTAACTAATTTAATTTGAAATCAATGGATAGTTAATTACTAAATGTAATTAATTGAAAGGAATAATTAATTAATGGAAGTAATCAGAGGATCATTAATTAATAGGAGAAATTAAGGGTTGATTAATGTGAATGGTTAAAGAATAATTAATTTATTAAAGGGTAATTTCTTAATGTAACTAAAGAGTAATTAATCAAGGATGATTAATTAAGACGGATAATTAAGGAATGATTAATTAATTGGTTGGTAATTAATTAATGTTAAGTATGTAGGATTTAAAAGTAATTGAAGTAATTAATTTAATTCATTTGTGGTTAATTAAATTAATTAGAGATGGTAGGGTGATCAATCTTGCTATGAATGATTGAATGATATTTTATGCCTTAGATTAGTTGATATCTTTGGTATGTGATATGGAATGCTATGTGATATAATATGTTTGGGTTAAAACAGTGACACCCTGTATTTAAAGTTTGAATTGTATTTCATTTGAATAACTTGGGTTAAGATGACATTGGATTCGAAGAGACAGGAGTCGGGTATTAGTTAATACCCGAAACCACTTCGATTCTATACAAATTGATATGTGATGTCAATTGGCTGGAATGTAATAATATGAACCTTTGAACTAAGCTAGAATACTTAGTATTTGAGTCATAAGTGTTGAGCACAACAAGTAATGAACTCGTAGTGAAGTTCGAGTTACCCGGGTTTTCTTTTTAAACTGGATTAGTATTTCATGTTATATGGGTTTACTCACGCTGGTTTCCAGCCTGACCCGGGTGTTACTTTTTGGTAATGCTCGGGTCAGACCGAGTATAACAGATTTTTAGGTAAGGACGTTCTGGAGCTCAGGAGACGAGCTGGATGGCAGGAACGTATGGAGTGTATTCCGCTGTGATATATTGTAGTTTGTCTGGGACATGTTGATTGTATCTGTCCAGTGTTTGTGTATATGTTGTAACTCTGATGTATTAAAGTGTAATTTGACAAGTACAGATTTCCTTTGTATAACAGTTATTATTTGATATTATATTTTGATCCGCTGTGAATGTGAGATTATGTGTTTTGTTTCTGTTTCTTCTTCTATCTTTCTCTTATTTTTCCTAACTATCTGGAATTTTCGGGGTCGAAAATTTTGGGTCTTCACAGCATGATTATTAGTTTAATTATCTATTTTTATCTATCATTATAATCACAAGTAATGTAGTCTTAGTTTCAGGGGGAGTTATATAGAGTTATATAGAGTTATATAGAATTATATAGAGTTATATAAAGTTATATAGAGTTATATAGTATTAGGGAGTTATATGGTTTTTGTTGATGACAAAGGGGGAGAAATATAAAATAGGATAGTTAGGCATAGATTAAGGGGGAGTTATTAGAAGTATTAGGATAGAAGTGATATTTTATAAACAAAGGTTGTCATCATCAAAAAGGGGGAAATTGTTAGTCCCTGAGGAGTTGGTTTTGATGACAACAACCTTACTTAGAATTAGATTATAAAATATATAATACTAACATTATTGTGTAGATATATATATAGATATGTTTGCAGGTACTAAAGAATGAAGAACTTTACAGTATAAAGATTCAAGATCAAAGATTGAAGATATCAAGATTCAAGACTCATGAGTATCAAGAATTTCAAGAGTTCAAGTTTCCAAGATAAGTTATATAGTTAGGAATATTGTTAAAACTCATAGAAAGGCACTGACATCTTAAAATCTATTTTATTCGTGGAATGTAATCCACTTCGTGCTTGTTAAAGGGATGGAACCCTAAGTAGGATGGAACCTACGAAAAATATAGTGGAACATCTTTTTGTATCCACTTACTTTTATTTCAAAATGATTTTCAAAATATATATAACTTGTTTTTCAAAATGATTTTAAATATTCCTGTTTAAAAACCAAAATCATCTGTCCTGGTTTTTCAATATATTTTAGCCTCAAAAATATCCTTAGTCTTAAATATCCTTAATTTTAAATATCTTTGATTTTAAATTATCATCCTAAGTTTTTAAACTATAATTCTGATATTAATATATTTAGCTATTTTATATATTTATACTTAATATTTAAATATAAAAGTATAGAAAATTATTATATATATTTTAATATTGTTCTCTATAGCTATTTATGTATTATAACTATATATAAGTATATTTTAAAGTTTAAATATAAGTATAATATAATATAGAAATTATTTTCAAAGAAAAACAAATCACCAAAAATTACAAGGGCATGTCGACATGGTCACATGTACCCCTGTCGACATGGTGACAGTTAAATTGTTTTTTAAAAGAAGTGTATTCGCCACATCCCTTCACCAATGGACATGGCTATTGATCTACTATAAATAAAGGGTGTTTTCAACGAATTTTAATTACTTTTTCTCTGATTTAACTTCTCTTCTTCTTCTCCACTTTCTTATTTACAAATTACACCATTACTCTGCCGAAATCAATATCGAATCTAACTAGATAATTTCTGGTTTTGATTCTCTCCACTATCTCTACAAGATCCAAGTGCAAATCTGAGTTATAGACTTTTTGTAATCAATTGAGCGAGAGAAGGTGTGATTGTAGCCCTGGAAATCAATTGGGTGAACTTGTTGCCCCGGAAATCAAGTATCTCTACCCAGAGGATTGTGATTTTGGAGGGTGTACCTCATAGCCTTGAAACCGAGGGTTGTAATTGTT
Source organism: Allium fistulosum (assembly GCA_030737815.1). Taxonomy (NCBI): domain Eukaryota; kingdom Viridiplantae; phylum Streptophyta; class Magnoliopsida; order Asparagales; family Amaryllidaceae; genus Allium; species Allium fistulosum. Next base: position 269,599,524 of record CM060906.1, on the reverse strand, counting down.
GAATTGCTTTAGAAAGGAAATCCGTACTTAGTTGTGCGGGACTGGATGTAGGGTAACTCCGAACCAGTATAAAATCCGGTGTGTTCTTTCCTTTACTGCTTTTACTATATATTTGCATCTGTGTTTGATTCTATATTCATATCTGTGTCTGATTAGTGTATACATTGTTAACAAATTAAGATAAACTCAAAAAGATTAACAAATTTCTTAAAACACTATTAACCCCCCCCTCTAGTGTTAATTCTAGCCTTAAGATCTGTAATCTGCATTCCTTACATATAAAAGTATTTAACACTTTTGGACAAATTTATGACTCGCCTTTATGTTTATAGGACTTGTTCCTACTTGATGTTTATAGGTTTTGTACCTATTTTGATGTTTATAGACTTATACATCTATCTTAGAGTTACGTGTATGCAGGTGATTTTATTTCATCAATCTTGGAGTTTGGCGTCCCCCTTATTGATGAGATTTTTGGATTTCTATTTGTGAGATTTCTAGATTTAACATGGTTGGATTATCACCAAATCATGTTGAGGGTTTTTGCTTTTAAGAAACTATTATAAGATTTTGTATTGGGTGATTTGATGTTATTAATGCATGTTTGATATTTGTCGATATATGCTTATAATTGAGATCTAGATACTTTATCTATCATTTAGTTTTGCTAACACATTTATAGTCTAGACTGACCCATTTATTATTTTTATAATACTCAGGTCAAACCGAGATTTTTGAGGTGGTCCAGTTTAATAGTTCTGAGAGGATTACTCCAACTGTCTAGTTATCATTCATTCTACATTCACTTTGTATATATGTACATATTCGTATAGTGTATATCTTATATCGAGTTTAGACTTATTTATTGTACACATTTGTACCTATGGAATATTTCACTAGTATATTCTATAGTTCGTGATGACCACAGTTTTGTAGTCGACTTTATGTACCTATTTGTTTTGATCAGCTTGTATCTATTTATATTTTTTTGTATGTATTCTGTGATCTATGATTCTATGATTTATATTTATTATAAATTGTCGTAGATTATTATTTTAGCTGACATAGTTTTGTTTTGAGCCTAGATTGCTATGTCGATTGCACTTGTGATGAAAAAAGTATATAGCATATTAATCGATGTATCGATGCTCGCTTAAAATAAAATTTACGGATTGTCGCTCTTAACCAGTCCTATTCTATGCACTAGCAGATGATATTACTCTGTAATATCCTTTATTACTGTGGGTCTCAGGGTCGGGCATTGCATTAAGGCTATACGATATTGTACTATGAAAATTATATTGCCACCTACGTGTATCCACTACTAAAAACACTTACTTATTTGCTAGGTAACTATTCCTAATTTATATGCTTATTCCATATGTCTCTCGTTTCCTTTCTGTATCTAATAAATTTCAATTGTCCGTAATAAATGGCCATTAAGATTAAAATTGGACAATCTCTAATGACAATTATTTACTCATTTTAAAATCAACCTATTATGCTTATTCAGTTTCCTCATAAATTCCATATTAAATTCTCTAGTCAGTCCCATTTAATTCCTTTAATTATCTAGTAAATACAAATTTATTTCCTATTAAATTGTAGTTATTATCCATAAATTCTGAAATTACTATTCCTTCCTTTCTTAACCTCCTAGATCTATAATTACTACGCTATTAATAGCTAGTTGTCCTAATTGTAACTAATACGAATACTTATGCATATTCTTAATTACATTACAAATATTTATGTTCTAATCGAAAGATGCAGTCATATATATATATATATATATATATATATATATATATATATATATATATGTGTGTGTGTGTGTGTGTGTGGGCACGCGCGCGCGCACATTTCTGTGTTCCTAGCATAATAGTTCCCATACTTGGGGACTCCAGAACATAAATTTGCATGTACATTCTGTGAAGAACATAAATTCCCATATTTTAATTTATTAGACCTATCATCCTAAAAAGGAGTATTGTTATATCTTTCCATAGTTTAACCAAAAATAAGATTGACACCATCTGAAATTACAGGAATTGTCTTTTTTTTCTTTTGCTGAAATAGATTTGTAAACTACGGAGAAAAACCTCTGTACTTTATAGATCTCTTTCATATTTAGTATATTCCTTATTACTTCAAACGTGTACTTTGCACAAATTTTATGGAATTGGATAATTCGTGGAGATTACATGGAAATAGATACAACTGAACTATGCCCTTCTCCCAATAAACTAAAACATAAAAATTTATATTCCAAGTCAACCAGAGAAACCTAATTTACAAGTCAATTATAAATCTGGAATAAACTTTACAACTTTACAAATATTTTACAATAATAAATTTGGGACCGATTTCAAATTTTCAGATTAGGTTGTACATACTATTCCAATTTCCTAACTTATGGAGTGTGTAGACAGGGTTTCAACTAAATACATTCGTTTAAGCCTACAACTCAATAGATCTAATGTAACAACCCGAATTCCAGTGGGTCCGGATTTTTCGCAAAAATGCTAAAATCCAAGCCCACTAAAGCTCAAGTAAGGTATCTGGTATCCTGCAAATAGGCAAAGATAAATATATCAAAGCTTAAATAAATATCTCACAGCGGAACTGACTAAAATATAATAGTAAGAAAATACTCACCAAGGTAATAACATTTTCTAAACAAGTGTATCAAAGCTGGAAAATCTCTGCCATCTATCTAACTTGTGGGATGATATGGGGGGGTCAGAACTAAAGGTCTAGTGAATAAACAAATTATACACTTCTAAGCATAATTCCACATATACCATTCCATTTCCATTTTCTGTTATATTAGGTTTATTGGGTTTATAATACTCTCGCCTCTGTGCGTGAATCGTACCCATCTACTCCCTAGTAGATTAAAACCTAATAACTTATATATATATATATATATGTGTGTGTGTGTGTGTGTGTGTGTGTGTGTAGGTACATGCCCAAAGACCGCATCGGTCCTAGGTACTACCCATAGTACCTTCCGTATCCTCCTCGAAAAGGACTCCATCGTCTCACTACTAGAGTGTACTGTAACTACATCTGTAAAGGACAGCTTCATGAGGCCTACAATACAGATGTCCCGTCGTCTTCTAGGAAAACGTGAAACTGCATCTGCACTGGCTTATACTATGCTCGGACATCCACAATGTACCACCCAGTGCGTACCTTGAGGACTACACGTAATCTTTTTGTCTACTCCCTGAATTCCTCCAACAAGGTCTACCTTGTACGGAACTCAGTTAGGGATTTTCTATATCTGTAAAGGTCCGCTTCGTTATGCCTACAACACGGATATTCTACTTGGTCTGTCTCTTTTCTCATCGTGGCTATGGCCCCTCGTAGCCCCCCTTCTACTAATCGAAAGACCCTTCAAGAGCTAAGTGGTTGTGCCCTACTGCAAACAATCTAAACATCCAATTGGCTATGCCCCTCATCCAATGTCTCGATAGTGAAAGAATCATTGGCATGTTGGTTTGATCTCCACATGCGACTATCCTTTTGGGTCCTGCCCACTATAACCTACTCGCAAACTTGAGTATGGTGTCATACGAATATCCTACTCCATCATCAACCTTTTGACTGCCTACAAAGGTTCGCTTCATTAGGCCTACAATGCAAAAGCAGTCAAGGCATACTCTCTTGATGGAACACCTACAGACCTGCCTCCAGGGGTGCAGCTTCGGTAGGCCTACCCCAGAGAGCCATCCTAGAGTATCCTCACGTCCCGTTGAAGTCTCGTGCTTCCTTCTAGCCCAAACTAACTAAGTTTGATAAAACAAGCCTCTTCTATTTCTTTCTTTTTAATTATAACCCACGTGTTACAATTATACTTGCAATTGTCACTTTTATAATATTTTCTTTCTTTTATAACCTACATGTTATAAATGTAATTGCAAGTGTCTCTTTTCTATTCTATCTATCTTCTTTTATTATAATACTAAATTCTCTTAAGTTCTCTTATATTATATAACAGTCTTAACTTGGGACTACGTCCAGCTGTCATATGTTACTTATCATAATAACTGCTGTACTTTTTACTCTATTATCTACTCAATAAATGCAGATCTAGTCACATCTTCTATTTATTGTTTCTAGTCTTGTCAAATAATTAACTTGATTATTTCCTCTTCTTTAATTTCTTTAACGCTTCACGTTATTCTCTTTTATTCTAGGAAGTAGTTCTATTCTATTTGGTTGGTTACAAAAACTGTGTTAAAAATCCATTTCCATATTTTAATGCTATAAACAATAACTCGTAACTACAAGATATTTATTTTATTATTCCTTTAATTGTTGGGTAATGCAAAATACACTAATGTCTCTATTTTGCACTAATTCCATTTTTCTTGCTTTTATTCTTGAAATTACATTTACCGTTTTTCTTACAATATTAAACTATGGAAATGTATTCCCTTTTCTAAACTAACCAACTAATTTATCACTAACTTCCAAATCAAGTTATTAGATTTTCTCTTTTTAATCCATTTCTCCCGTTTTAACAAATTTTACTGTAAGTTTCTTACTTTTAGGCTTATGCCTTTCTCTACAACTTTTAAGCCTAATATTACTTATATTTAATTGGATTCCTTTATTTTTCCATATAAATAACATTTATATATAAGTACACTTATCTTATAAAATTTACAGTTTCAACATAACTAACTAGTAGAACTAATTACTGAAATAAATGCTGAATTAAATATTTAACGGGAATCTAACGATATTATATATCATAAACATAAAAGAGATATAATTTAATTCCACTCATCTGTCATCCTTAGATTTACTCCATGGCCTTCCTGGATCCCCTTCTAAGGCGTGTAATATTCTTATTAGAAAGATATTCTCCCTAGAAATATTTTCTATTTAGGGTTCAGCCTCAAGCAATAAACCCAATTGGAAGAAAATCTGATTGTGAGAAAATAGCTAGGCCGAGGGTTTTATTTATATTGGAGTTTGGGAAGACCATCATATTTTTGGATTGAATCTGGTGCAACTACTTCACAGGCTCACTGCGAATCATTGGATCCAAAAATGACGCTTTAGATCACATGAAAATCAAAATTTCAAGCTTCGGCACGTCCCTGGACGATTTCTCGTCTAGGGAAAAACTTGGGTCGACCTGTAGGTCGACCTGTGTGCTTTGGGGGTCGACCTAAGGGTCGACCCTTGTGCTTTGCCGGTCGACCTATGGGTCTACCCGTAGGGTTACTCTTTTTTTCGTTTATTTCTAATTTCTTTTTCTTCTCATAACTTCTTCATATTAACTCGGATTTCGACAAATTATATATGGAAATTGATCAAAAAATCGCCACGAACACAATGGTATAAGTTTCAAGGCCATATTATGACAATTCTAAAAATGCTTATTTTCACTGTTCATCGTTATTTGATTATTTAATTATCTAAAAATGCGGGGTGTTACATCTAACATAAGCATAATAGTTAAGTTAAACTCAATGATAAAAATTTCAATGTTATAAATAAATTATTTAATATCCTATTCACCTTTCAAGCTTTCCAAATATCCTAAATCTGAATTCATTCCTTTGATTTGACTCTTTCTCTTTTCCAATCCAAAGAATATGTATAACAGCACATATACATACTAGTAGAATTACATATCTAAGAAGAGATTTAGGGTTGAGGAGAATATAGATTTATAGATATATAAACTTACCATTTCTATTTGCAACGTTGATTCCTTCTTCTCTTCTTCTCTTTTATTTGCCGACCTTCTTCAATTTGATAAATATAAAATATTTTATAATTTTTGGAAATAGTATAGAAAGGAAACTAGCAGAGCTTCACTGCTTTGATCAGAAAATATGAGAACATAAATAAAGAGTTAGGCATGTATTTATAGACGCTCGAATCAACCATATCCGTTAGATTAAAACAATTATATCTAGACCGTTCGGCCAAGACTAAAACCCTCGCCACTGTATTATCAGTCGACCGTTCCCCTATAGGCGGTCGACCGCTAGTAGTCGATCAGCGTAAGGAGGGGTTTGAATGGTGGAGATCGCATTTAATGTAATTTATTTCCATTTTCATTTTTAACTATTTTCGCTCCAAATGCTAATCACTTCTTGGTTTGAACTCCGATTGCAAAACTCCAAATATGAAAGTTGCTCGAAAAATTGTCACGAACATAATAGTGCAAGTTTCATGGTCAAATTCCAACATTTGTCTAAATACCATTTTTGAAGCTTAATAATTATTTATTGATTATCGTTAATTTTTGTGGGGTATTACAGTCATTCAACCAATTTTTTTTGTAATGGTTACAACTAAATTTTGGTAAATCATGGATACTCATCCACCTATGGATAATTGGAGTTCTCGTTGGAAAAGACTAATTCTCTAAATGGTGAAGATTTGGAAATTATATCGTTTGGAAAGATGTTACTAGATGCCCATGTGTAGTTGAAGTGTTCGCTGAAAATATGACTCCGCATGGAAACAGTTTGAGTCATAGAAATAGTCTGGGTAATTTACTTGTCTGATTGATTCTGGATTTGGTCATTTGTCTCTGAACAAACATACTTTTTGTATTCTTAGGATCATGTTTTAGAGGCAACTTCTATACTTTATTTTTCACACATGATGAATTAGTGATATTGGATTTCAAAATGACAAAAGAATGGATACAAATTTCATAGATGACGAGTGCAAGGTGGTATGAAGGAAAAGTTAGGCATAAAGATAATTATCATTTGATTTATACTGCATGGACCGGTATCGGCCCATAGATTACTCAATTCTTGGTAAACTTTTAATATACTTATACTTTAGATCATGGTTTAGAGAAGAATAATGACAAGCCATCGATTGGTATCAAACCATGTTATCGATCTCTACTGATCGATGGTTCTGTGTCAAAAATACCCCAGGTATTTCCCCATTCTTTTAAATATGGAAGATATATATATATTTTGGGTGGCTTTTCAAAAAAGAGATCTCAGCTATAGAGTCTTAAATCATCCCTCTACTCTTATAAATATAAAGGGACATCTACAGAGAAAGGGATCGAATAATTCTTTGCTAAGGGGGAAGTTCTATCATCTTTTTATCCTAAATCGGGTGTTTATTTCAAGGCTTTGTTAGTAATATCTTCTAGAAATTGGTGAAAAACAAGAAAAAATTCAAATTAAACTTGATATAAGCAAATGTCGAACCTGCATAATTCCTTTTGTGATTTCTTCTTGCTTTCCTTGCATTCATCTTTATAATTTTCACAATTTTCTTATATTTGCTATATCCTAATCTAAGTATCGATGTATAGATCTCATAAGCAATGTAAATCAAAGGCTGAATCCACTATCCTACATCAATCAATGATTACATTTTGAATAGTTGGTTCTACTTAGCCTCTTTGGGAGTGTTAAAACAAATTTAATGCTAATAGCCACATAACACTCAAGAGTGATAACATGATCACCTTCCACTCCCTAATTCTATTAAGAGTTGGAAATTTCATAATCAAGCATAATTAAGATAGTAAAAGCCTATGATCATAAAGGCTTGGCCAAGCCAACACATTATACGCCGAGAATCGTCCATTAGTACGAATGTTTGCTTCCTAAGGGTAGAGCGTGGTGTGTTTCCTAGTTCAACGAACACATCCAGACCCCAGGGGCATCTTTCCTTCTCCCATAAATTCATGTAAGGGTTTTTCATACAAAGAGACATTCATTGATAATTCTATCTTGTCGAAAGTCCTTTTAAATAGTATATTCATAGAGCTTCGAATATTTATAATACCGGATGCACCTCTACTGATCCCAACATAACCAAGATCATCATCAGATCAATGTTGGGATATTGTGTCTCGGGCAAGTCCCTTTCATTGAACGTAATATCAACTTCGTTGCATTGGGGTACCTTTACTTCCTGCTCTTTTTCTATATCATAAACAAACTCCTCGCCATCATTAATGGACTTAACATATTGTGTAACGACCCACTATTTTGGACCATTAAAATTGACAATAATCCACACATGTCCGACTTGAATACTTCAAAATATCAGATTGTTAATTTAAAATTTGGCAAAACTCAGCATATACAGTAAATAAATCAATCATAGAATCACAGGCACAGAGTAATACAATAATACGCAGCGGAATAGATAAAATAGTAGTTCATGAAGCTACTATATAAACATCAGAGTTAAAATAAAATACAACAGAATATCTCAAAATACAGTGAAGTCTTCAGTACGAATAGATGACCTCTCTGAACAAATCAACTGGAAAAACTGAAAGCTGAATCGATAGTTGGATCTCCAAATGAAGCTCCAAACTCCAAGGGTGAGTCTCGAATGCTGTATCACTCAGTCTGACCCGAGCGTAAAGCAAAACACAAAACACTCGAGTCAGGATTAACATTCTTATATCAATAAATCCAACTCAAGTGAAATATCAAATGAAATACAAGTAACTTAAAGGATGTTTGGGATAACCATCCTCTAAGGATCCGTGGAACTATCTACAATGTAGAAATATACACTATAACAGCGTGGTCATTTCAATTAAATTTATACTTCAAAACCCACATATCATTTCATTTCAAATATATCTATTTTCCAAAATAGTATATATATATTAAATGATTTAAAAAGTAAAGTATTTAAAATTTCCTCAAGTCTCGCAAATCGATTCAAATCAAATTCAAATTCCAAATTCAAATTTATTCCAAGCTTAATTCATCAATTCAATTCAGTTCTAAATATACTATTTAAATTTCAATATATTTCAAAGCTTTAATATTCAACATTTTCAAAGTTAAATTTAACAGTTTCATATAGCTCTTGATTTAATTTCATTATTATTTAATCAGAGAATATTCACTTAATAGATTCAATATCATTTACTAGCCTTAAATCACATTTTACTAAATATTTTCTTAAACTTTATTTAAACAAGAAATATTCATTAAATTACTTATAAATCAAACCCAAGTTATAAATCATATCTTACATCTCAATTTCAATAAGTTTCTAATCCATTTAATTAAATAAAATTCTTTATTGAATCAATTTCAACTAAATTCAAATTATCTTCCTAACCTTAACTTATTCAAATTATTACTGAAATCTATTTTGAAACATAAATTTAAATACTTAACCATATTATATGTATTAAATCAATCTTAATTAAATAAAATATTATTATTAAATCCATATATATCATTACCATTTAAAAATAAATTAAGAATCAACATTTATTAAAACCATATATTTCTTTCCAAAACCGTAGAAATTATTTTCAAAATATTTATATATGTGGACCAATGGTGTCTGTATATATATATCTATCATATGGTTAAGTGATACGGATATTTATCATTTCAATCCGTAATTTAAATATATACGGGTAGATATCATTTCAACCCGTAATCCCAATTTCAATTCAAATGAAAATCGCTTGGGTTTATCATTTCAACCCATAACGATTTTCTCCTATTCTAAAGTCTGTTCGGGTATGTATCATTTCAACCCATAGTGAATTCTATACTAACAGGGAACTTGCAGAGTGATAACAGATAATATGAAATACAACAACATGCATATATCATAAATAACAATAAAATATAAACAACAGGATATGGTGTCATATCCCACAGGTGAACAGTTACAGATAATAGCATATATAACAATTTTAAATAACTACAGCAACATATTTCAGTTGTCGTTTCAATTGAAATCAAATTTAATAAATATAAGAATGTTAAATCGTGAGTGATTACTCACCTTTCGAGGCTAGAGAAATCTAACACAGAAATGAGCTACGCATCCAGAGCAAAGTAAGATGGGCACGAATTGAACGATCAAAGCTGATGACAAGAATGGATGGAAACGATCAGAATCAGTTTGATAGGAACAACAATTTTGTATTAAAAATCATTGTTTTTTATTAAGCACAAATATCAAGATCAACATATATTAAAAATACTATATAATTTTTTTTCAAATCAATAACTTAATTTCAATCAAAATAAAAATCCATGAAAACAAAATTCACCTATATATTGAAACCAGAATATACTTACACAAATTCGTACATATATATACAAGCAACCTTATATACTACCTATCTAACCTACTAATGTAAATAGTAACTCTCCAAAACTATTATAATATCGAGGACTTACTTATTGAATTATATACCCTTCAACAGATCAACAAAATTTTATATAAACATATGTATAACTTATTCATATAATAACGGATAGATTACAAGCAAATCTGTATATTACAGTTATAAATTACTGTAACCTTTATATATAAGTGGAAACAACTGTTTATATACTAAAATATTTCTTTATTAATAAGCCAATGTAAGTATATATAAACTGCTATAACATCTAACAGAACAACAGACTAAACTAATATAACTTTTATAAACTATAGTTAAAAAAATCAAGTGTATATATTTTTATACATACGTATTAACAATATATATATATATATGTAACAGGTAATATTTTATAAAGTACTGTATATATGTAAAAACAACAGATCAAATATACATAAACTAAGGTAAATATATATACTCATAAGTTAAAGCTCAACAGATAAAAGTTCTGGATATATATATTCTTATATAACATATTATATATTCTTACTTCACTTATAAAATCATATGCAGTAACATATTTACAATTTCCTAATATCTCCATAAGCTTACTGTATAAATATATAGTTCTCAAATACTAAGATATTATATTATCAAATATATACCTTTAGAACAGATCGAAAGCTTGAAAGTATAAAACAATGTAAACCAAGTTTGATATATATACATACATAACTTTATAAACCCTGTATATGAATCTTCTTATGATATAAACTGTGAACCAACAGTATATGCTTATATGCATTATATATATATATATATATATATTTTAAAACAATACTTAAATAAGCAAAAGAATAGATAGATCTAACCTTAGGGCAGTCTGGCCGAAGATGGTAGGGGAAAGGTCGTAGCATCGAAGGGAGGCTGACGCGAGCTGGTGGGGCCGCGAGTGCGAGCGGAGGAGGGGAGTTTATGTGGTGGTTCGCTTCAGGTTGGACACACGTTATAAGCAAAAGGAAGTGAAATTTTTGTGTTGTTATATTAATATCTATTTCAAAATGAACGTATAAAAGGGATATTTAGAAGATGAATAGGAACCGGTAGTAATAGCAATGGGTAGATATAAATTCTGAAAAAAAAACTAGTGACTATTGGGTAATAGGCGGTGAGATATGAAAGGGGATTTGACAGAACAAAATATATAAAAGAAATGTAAACGGAATAGTAACCATCACCCCTATATTCAGCTGACATGTTAAAGAAAATTTGAACCGTTACCAATTTCAAAACAATGAAGAATAGAAACGATAGGTGACGGTTTGGCTATGATTGAGCTGAATTTTCAAGGCAAATTAATATATGTTTGGGCAGCACTTTTCAATTTCAATTTTGAAATGGTAAGAAGTAGGAAAGTCACAAATTTCTGATACCGCTACAACGAATAGTTTATTATTTCCGTCGCGTACCGGATCTTAAAATACAGAAATAAATATACCGTAGAGATCAGCATGACGTGACGATCAAAATGGTATACAGATACTAGTGGTACGATCATCCGATCGAAAGTCGATAATCAGTACCGATATACGTTGTTATTCCGTACGGAAAAATCCAAACGGAGCTAAAAACATCCGAATTTCGCGAAACGAATTTCGCAGTCTGATTCAGAATGCTCTAAATAAATTTTCTCCTGTTGACATATTTAGGTTTCGGAAAACTTTTAAATTCAACTGTTATTAACAGGTTTTAAATTGAAATAAAATTTCACAGGAAAATAAACTTTAATATTATCAGATGAAAATTTACCGGTTGCTATGATTAAATAGACGTATTCCAAATAATAAATTTTTAATTTAAAATTTTATTGTTTAAAATTTCACAAATTTCCAGTGAGATATACTTTTAAAACCATTAAATTTTTACGGGTCGTTACACTCTCTCCCACTCAAAACTTTTCATCCCCGAAAAGGAAGGAGGTAGGAGAATAGAAACAACTAGAAAGAAAAATAGATTGAAAGAATTAATTTAAACTATATAAATTTTACTTGAATATTCATTTGAAAACTTCATTAGCAGTTCTATTATCTTTAATACTTTAATACTTTTCAAAACTCCTTTGAAAACAATTATTTACATTATTACTTATATTTACAAAGAAGCTATTGAAAATTTTAAATCCAAAACAAAAAAAAACTTTTTTTTATCTCAAGATACTTCCAACATTATAATAAATTAATAATCATTCTCTTTAAATATGTTGTATTTAATTAATAACTTCTAAAAATTTTAACACTAAAATTTTCTATTTATAACACTATTTTTTTATATTGAACCATATAGTATATAAATAAACAATATTTAAAAGGATATAGTCAACAAGGAAAAGAAGGAGGACTTGGAAAAACAGAATATAGGTGAATAAATAAAGCTGAGCAGATAAGGTAGATTCAAGGAATAGTATCGGGCATGAATAATTAATTTAGAACCATAAGAATTTCAATTTCAAATATTAATACAGAATTTCTTCGTTGAAAATACCTTTATAATAAAATACTTTTATAACTCGATGTTTCAACAAGTTTATCCTTGTTCCTGTAGACTCTGGTAGTGCGTTGATCAGGCGCAAAACTAGAATTCTCCAAGTACTTAGTAGACTTGTTTCAACACCCAGTGAAAATACTGGAAAAACTTTTAAAAACAGATATGGAAAGTACAATCCAAACAAAAAACAAACAAAACCTTTGTCTAACCATGGTTCGCAGATACACAATGGTTACGCCTGGTTCCCCCAGGAAACAATCCGTACCCCTAGGCAAGACTCAGCCAGGAAGTTGCGCTATTCATCCGCGCTCGTAAGACCATGGGTAACGCCATGGAATTCGAAGGACACTCGAGTATCATATCCGGAAAACCAAAAATCAGAGAGAATAATATCGATAGAATGAATCCAAGATGTGGCCACAAATCGGATATCAAGCAGAAGGCACTTTCCATATCTTTACTTCGAAAATATGTATCATATAGTACCTTTTCAAATCACTTTCAAATATCGTACTTATATAAAATCCATTATATATAAGATTAAATTTTTAAATCAAATACTTTCCAAAATCAATAGTATATCAAATCATACTTATATAGACTTCAATTATATAAGATTTCACTTTCAAATTGAGTACCTTTTCAAATCTATAGTTTCCGAATCAATTTCATACTCATACAAATCAATTTTATATAAGTTCGACAACTCCCAAATCAAGTGTTTAGTAACATAAGGTTCTCAAATTTCAATTTGTTTCAATATCAGTTCAATTTCAAAATCATATACAATTTCACCAAATTATTTCTTCTCAAATTAATTATCTTTAGTTTCAAAGTTTCCAAAATAATAGATTTAGAAAATAAATCCAAATTTCCAAATCAATAATTTAAGTCAACCAATTCATTTCCAAAATCAAATGTTTTCAAAATCATCTTATACTTACGTAAGGTCTATCTTATATAAGGATCAAATTTTTCAAAATAAATTTCGCTGTATGAAGAGCCATATGGGATTGAATATCTTTGCTTTTATGGGTTATATATCTTTGTAATTTAAATTGGAAATTTTCTTTTAGTACGCAAAGATATTCTAACATGACAGCTTTCAATTTCAACGTCAAAATATATCAATGATATTAGAATATAAGATGTACATACGTCATCATTTCGCAGAATCACATTTGGTCGCTCGCTCGATCACACAAGTTCGCTTTCGAACTAGTATTGTCCATTCGACTTCCCTAATGCGGACTTCGATATGGTTTCTCGACTAGAAGCCATCAGTCTCCTTGCATAGCCATATACTATGATAGAGAATTCTAGAATCGAGCCCAAAATCCATATCAAATATTCGCCATCAAGAATCGAATGAAAAATCCTAACACGAAATGATGTAATTCACCTCGAACTTGTGTACTCAAACTTGGATCAAATTAATTGTGCGAATAAAACAACATACGTACAACTTATATATTTATTCCAACTTGTTAGATATATAGTTTCATAAAGATGTTACTAAGTTAAAACATTTAACTAAACTTTATTCAAAATATTTTGAAGACCAAATTCTTTTCGAAACATTTCAAATCTAAATTTCATATTAGAAAAATTTAAAATTGCCTTATTCATATACTTAACAAAACAGTTTCAACTTATTTAAATCATATTACTTCATACTTAAACATTCAAAACAAATTTATATACTTTATCAAATAATTCATACTTTTCAAAAATTTTAGCAAAAGTTAACCTTGATTTGGAAGTGCTCGAACCTTCGAAATAGTTGAAGAAATCATTTTCAAATTCAAGAGTTGGAAATCAAAAAATTAGTAAATCAATTTCAAAAGATAGGTTTCAAATCCGAAACTAAAGGACTGAACACCGGCTTACTTCAAATCATTTCAAATATATATATATACATATATCTTTCGAATATCAAATCTTACTTCGGAATTTGAAATCAAAATGGTTTCACAAAATCACTCGCATAGCAAAGCTACTGAAGTGGCCTATCCCCTACTCTGAAACTCAAAAATCAATGTCGATGATGCATGCACTCATCACCGAAATTATTTTCCAGCGACATAAGTGAGTTCTGGACTTCTATTTTCTCAAACTTCTTTTGAAATTTCTTCGAAATCATTCGAAACTTATTAAAATCATTTGAAACATTTCTTATTCGGAAAATACTTTTAAATCATATTATTATTATATATTTAAAAATCTTAAAACCAATTTCAACACACCGGAGTTCAATTCTCGAATTTCAAATTTAAATCCTTCAGTTATAAATCATTTTTAGATAAATCAAATTTCTTATATAATTTTTCAAAATTACAAATTCTTCCTCAAATTCTCATTTTAAAACGGGTATATAATCTTTATTGTAAACATTTCACTTTTATATATAGAATATAATCATACTTATCAAAATAATAATTTCGGTTTAGAAAACAATTTCTAGAATACAAACAAACCCGATTTTCAAAGGATGATTCAAGGATGGATTTCAGAACAAAGATAGGGATTCAAATTAGAGGGACTCTAATCAAATAGAATTCTGATTTGAAGATAGGCTCGAACGAAGATGAGATAATTAAATTTCAAAATAGAAGATAGATATACTTATACAAGTCGCGGACGACCTTAACCGGGTCAACCATGACTTTAGGAATATGATCGATGCAGAATTCCAAGGCAAATCGTCATTCGATCGCCAGAGATAGAATTCGGCATAACAAGAGATAGTAGCATCTAAACCGAGGGATATATAAATCTCTGGTGAATCAATGCCAATTGTAAAGGAGTTCCACCCCTTTACAAATCATTCGAAGATTGGCGGGATCGCCTATTCTTATAGAGATCATTCGAAGTGGAGTTATGGGATACTCCAAAATCAAAAGAATACAAATAGGGAGAGACAAGAATGAATTTTGGAACCGCAAGGAACGTTCCAAAGTTCAAAGGAAATCGAGTCAAAAGAAAGAGATTCAAACTCAAACGAAAGTGATTCTGTAAATAAATTTACTATATATGCTAAGTTTTGCCTAGAGCCAAAGCTCTGATACCAACTGTAACGACCCACTATTTTGGACCATTAAAATCGACAATAATCCACACATGTCCGACTTGAATACTTCAAAATATCAGATTGTTAATTTAAAATTTGGCAAAACTCAGCATATACAGTAAATAAATCAATCACAGAATCACAGGCACAGAGTAATACAATAATATGCAGCGGAATAGATAAAATAGTAGTTCATGAAGCTACTATATAAACATCAGAGTTAAAATAAAATACAACAGAATATCTCAAAATACAGTGAAGTCTTCAGTACGAATAGATGAACTCTCTGAACAAATCAACTGGAAAAACTGAAAGCTGAATCGATAGTTGGATCTCCAAATGAAGCTCCAAACTCCAAGGGTGAGTCTCGAATGCTGTATCACTCAGTCTGACCCGAGCGTAAAGCAAAACACAAAACACTCGAGTCAGGATTAACATTCTTATATCAATAAATCCAACTCAAGTGAAATATCAACTGAAATACAAGTAACTTAAAGGATGTTTGGGATAACCATCCTCTAAGGATCTGTGGAACTATCTACAATGTAGAAATATACACTATAACACCGTGGTCATTTCAATTAAATTTATACTTCAAAACCCACATATCATTTCATTTCAAATATATCTATTTTCCAAAATAGTATATATATATATATATTAAATGATTTAAAAAGTAAAGTATTTAAAATTTCCTCAAGTCTCGCAAATCGATTCAAATCAACTTCAAATTCCAAATTCAAATTTATTCCAAGCTTAATTCATCAATTCAATTCAGTTCTAAATATACTATTTAAATTTCAATATATTTCAAAGCTTTAATATTCAACATTTTCAAAGTTAAATTTAACAGTTTCATATAGCTCTTGATTTAATTTCATTATTATTTAATCAGAGAATATTCACTTAATAGATTCAATATCATTTACTAGCCTTAAATCACATTTTACTAAATATTTTCTTAAACTTTATTTAAACAAGAAATATTCATTAAATTACTTATAAATCAAACCCAAGTTATAAATCATATCTTACATCTCAATTTCAATAAGTTTCTAATCAGTTTAATTAAATAAAATTCTTTATTGAATCAATTTCAACTAAATTCAAATTATCTTCCTAACCTTAACTTATTCAAATTATTACTGAAATCTATTTTGAAACATAAATTTAAATACTTAACCATATTATATGTATTAAATCAATCTTAATAAAATAAAATATTATTATTAAATCCATATATATCATTACCATTTAAAAATAAATTAAGAATCAACATTTATTAAAACCATATATTTCTTTCCAAAACCGTAGAAATTATTTTCAAAATATTTATATATGTGGACCAACGGTGTCTATATATATATCTATCATATGGTTAAGTGATACAGATATTTATCATTTCAATCCGTAATTTAAATATATACGGGTAGATATCATTTCAACCCGTAATCCCAATTTCAATTCAAATGAAAATCGCTTGGGTTTATCATTTCAACCCATAACGATTTTCTCCTATTCTAAAGTCTGTTCGGGTATGTATCATTTCAACCCATAGTGAATTCTATACTAACAGGGAACTTGCAGAGTGATAAAAGATAATATGAAATACAACAACATGCATATATCATAAATAACAATAAAATATAAACAAAAGGATATGGTGTCATATCCCATAGGTGAACAGTTACAGATAATAGCATATATAACAATTTTAAATAACTACAGCAGCATATTTCAGTTGTCGTTTCAGTTGAAATCAAATTTAATAAATATAAGAACGTTAAATCGTGAGTGATTACTCACCTTTCGAGGCTAGAGAAATCTGACACAGAAATGAGCTACGCATCCAGAGCAAAGTAAGATGGGCACGAATTGAACGATCAAAGCTGATGACAAGAATGGATGGAAACGATCAGAATCAGTTTGATAGGAACAACAATTTTATATTAAAAATCATTGTTTTTGATTAAGCACAAATATCAAGATCAACATATATTAAAAATACTATATAATTTGTTTTCAAATCAATAACTTAATTTCAATCAAAATAAAAATCCATGAAAACAAAATTCACCTATATATTGAAACCAGAATATACTTACACAAATTCGTACATATATATACATGTAACCTTATATACTACCTATCTAACCTACTAATGTAAATAGTAACTCTCCAAAACTATTATAATATCGAGGACTTACTTATTGAATTATATACCCTTCAGCAGATCAACAAAATTTTATATAAACATATGTATAACTTATTCATATAATAACGGATAGATTACAAGCAAATCTGTATATTACAATTATAATTACTGTAACCTTTATATATAAATGGAAACAACTGTTTATATACTAAATTATTTCTTTATTAATAAGCCAATGTAAGTATATATAAACTGCTATAACATCTAACAGAACAATAGACTAAACTAATATAACTTTTATAAACTATAGTTAAAAAAATCAAGTGTATATATTTTTATACATACGTATTAACAATATATATATATATATATATGTAACAGGTAATATTTTATAAAAGACTGTATATATGTAAAAACAACAGATCAAATATACATAAACTAAGGTAAATATATATACTCATAAGTTAAAGCTCAATAGATAAAAGTTCTGGATATATATTCTTAATAACATATTATATATTCTTACTTTACTTATAAAATCATATGCAGTAACATATTTACAATTTCCTAATATCTCCAAAAGCTTAATGTATAAATATATAGTTCTCAAATACTAAGATATTATATTATCAAATATATACCTTTAGAACAGATCGAAAGCTTGAAAGTATAAAACAATGTAAACCAAGTTTGATATATATACATACATAACTTTATAAACTCTGTATATGAATCTTCTTATGATATAAACTGTGAACCAACAGTATATGCTTATATGCATTATATATATATATTTTAAAACAATACTTAAATAAGCAAAAGAATAGATAGATCTAACCTTAGGGCAGTCTGGCCGAAGATGGTAGAGGAAAGGTCGTAGCATCGAAGGGATGCTGACGCGAGCTGGTGGGGCCGCGAGTGCGAGCGGAGGAGGGGAGTTTATGTGGTGGTTCGCTCGGCCTTGGGTGGTGGAGTTGCGGGTTTCAGGTGGCCGTGGAGGCACTGCCGTGGTGGGTGAGGCTGCCGATGCCGAGTTAATTGCGGAGGAGATGGGACGAGCAACGTGGAGGTGGGGATAGGGTGCTTGGCCGAGGCTGCGGGGTTGTAACCGGGAGGAGAGGAGTGTGGGCAGTGCTACGGGAAGGGGATGAGTGCGGTTACAGGAAGCCGATTAGAGAGGAAGGAAATGAGGTGGAGGAGGGTGGTGCACGAGGATCAAGGGAGTGGAAGGCGAAGGACATACGTGAGAAGCAAGGACGTAGGGAAGAGCAGCCATAAGAAAACAAGAGGGAGGTGAAAAGTTAGGCTTCAGGTTGGACACACGTTATAAGCAAAAGGAAGTGAAATTTTTGTGTTGTTATATTAATATCTATTTCAAAATGAACGTATAAAAGGGATATTTAGAAGATGAATAGGAACCGGTAGTAATAGCAATGGGTAGATATAAATTCTGAAAAAAAAACTAGTGACTATTGGGTAATAGGCGGTGAGATATGAAAGGGGATTTGACAGAACAAAATATATAAAAGAAATGTAAACGGAATAGTAACCATCACCCCTATATTCAGCTGACATGTTAAAGAAAATTTGAACCGTTACCAATTTCAAAACAATGAAGAATAGAAACGATAGGTGACGGTTTGGCTATGATTGAGCTGAATTTTCAAGGCAAATTAATATATGTTTGGGCAGCACTTTTCAATTTCAATTTTGAAATGGTAAGAAGTAGGAAAGTCAAAAATTTCCGGTACCGCTACAACGAATAGTTTATTATTTTCGTCACGTACCGGATCTTAAAATACAGAAATAAATATACCGTAGAGATCAGCATGACGTGACGATCAAAACGATATACAGATACTAGTGGTACGATCATCCGATCGAAAGTCGATAATCGGTACCGATATACGTTGTTATTCCGTACGGAAAAATCCAAACGGAGCTAGAAACATCCGAATTTCGCGAAACGAATTTCGCAGTCTGATTCAGAATGCTCTAAATAAATTTTCTCCTATTGACATATTTAGGTTTCGGAAAACTTTTAAATTCAACTGTTATTAACCAGTTTTAAATTGAAATAAAATTTCATAGGAAAATAAACTTCAATATTATCAGATGAAAATTTACCAGTTGCTATGATTAAATAGACGTATTCCAAATAATAAATTTTTAATTTAAAATTTTATTGTTTAAAATTTCACAAATTTTCAGTTAAATATACTTTTAAAACCATTAAATTTTTACGGGTCGTTACATATTGTTCCATTTTAACCCAACTCATATCTGCCACATACTAACCTCCTTTTATCGTTCCAACCATGATCCTTCCTCTCTTTGTTACAATGTTGATGCTCTTAGCCTTTACCATGTGGTTGTTGCCTCAATGGTTGGCGTATATGAATCAAAGCACCATTTGGGTCTCTGACTTACCTCTGTAGAGTCTTTTTCCTTACATATTCCTTAGTAATGTCACATAAATGATTACACTCATTCATATTATGTCCATGAGTTTTTGGAAGCAGCGGTATTTCCCTAAGTTTAAGTCTTTTTTGATCTCCTTTTGGGGTAGTGGGCTCTCGTATTCTAGTTCTCCCACATGGCCAAATATATGTTTTTGACAGTATTTTTGAGATCCGTATAAGCATCAAATCTAGGACTAGACCCCCATTTCTTACGATCAACCTTCTTAGTATCCTGACCACCTTTATTATTTGCCTTTTCCTTTCTAGTGAAATCATTACCACTTCCCTTGGTTCTGATGTTCACATCAGATAATTCTCCAATAAAGGTATCCATTAGTTTTCCTTTCTGATGTGACATCAAATAAAGTTTACATAACCACATAGTGGCTGGGTAAGATTAAAAAATGGGAAGCACTTACATAGAACCTCTTTGGTAGGACATCCCATCAACATATGTTGGTAATATCTTCCCAGATGCACAATGGGGCCTGTCAACCTTTGTAAGGCTCCACTAGGGATTCTTAGGAACTGCTATCTCTTAGCCATAGGTAAAAGGACTGCATAGTCTAGCCTTAATACCTCTCTCTGCGTGTTCTCTTTGGAAGTAATTCTTAATCATCCTGGCCACTTTATCCACTAGTTTGGGGGTTCTCTCCTTATAGGGTAGTCAGGATACCGGCCAGCATGGTAATCATGTTTTTCACTTTGCGAAGAATTTCTCCTTCACTCGCGCTCATGCCAATAAGGATATTGACCATGAGTGTGAATTTTGACCTAGAGTGCTCTCAATAATCTCTATCCCTCTCCTCAACATTCCCCTTTGTAAGGAGAATGGATTCATAATGCTTAGAATTAGGCTCACTTATAGATGCATTCAGTCTGGACATGCCAGATTTTGTACATTACTAAATATATTTCAAACAGAGTCCAAGCCTAATCCAACCACCTTTTATACTCTTGTTGCCTTATTCTTCTAATCGCATTTAGAAATTTTATTGAAGGAAGATCTGGTTCTCCTTATAGTTCCCTAGGAATGATATGTGTGTCTCTCTATCTTTAGTATTGTGACTATTATTCGTTATTGTTCAAGGCATGCCACTAGTTGGTCCATAATAGCCTGTTCTTGAGCAACGAAATGAATGTTGAACATGACCATAACTTCATCTAAATCTTATCTATTTACCATCTTAGAAAATAGTGTCATGCTTGATGACTCCTCATCACAATTAGTCTTGTAGCGGTTGGATCATTACCTGGGGTTCTAACCTAGCCTTTTTCTCTAGGAGTCATAATTTCTTGTTAGTTAATGAGTAAGTGTTGGATCTAGGCCAGCACGTAGTGGGATAAATGGGTGAATTCAAAAAAAGTTAATTTAGATCTTACTAGGCCTATAAAGTCTAAATTGATTTAGATCTAATCTAAATTAATTTTAAAAAAAATCATTATTTATATTAATAAAAGGATTTTATTTAATTACATATATACTATATAACCTGCACATGTTTATTATATACACATGCATGTGTATGTGCACGTGCAACATATACAATGTACATGATTTAACATGCCCGTATCTAAGTGTTAGGATTTAAAGTGCAGCCGACATGCTAGCTCCTTCATATACATATATGTCATGTGTGTGTATATAATTAAATGATATAAATTATATTTATATAAGACTATACATATACATATACGTAAAACAATATAAAACAGGCTTATATTAATATACACATACATATACATAAAATAACATTTCTAAATATAAATTTAAACTATTTAAATTCAAATTCAAAATTTAAAACTAGATCTATCAGAAAATATCTTTTAAGTTATATATATGTACGAATGTATGTATGTATGAAAAAAATAGATGTAAATATAATATATATATATATACATATTTAAATATATTAAAACATTTATAATATAAAATAATGTTATATAATAAAGTTTATATATAATATAATATATACATATTTAATTTTGACCATAATTATATTTCCACTAAATCAAAAATTTATTTATTATTAAATATGTATGGAATTTTTTTTAAATTTATAACTAAATCTATTCGAAGGATTAAATTTTCTTGAATGTGAAATAAATTATCAAGTAATGTTTGTAAATTTATGTATATCGACATACATATATATATTCTATAAATTATTAAAGCCAATCAATTTCATTTATATTACAAAAATTACATATATATATACAAAATATATATAATACATAATATTTTTCTAACATTTTGAGCGGTCATTTAGGGGCCTTAGCTGGTGATCCGGGCTGTTTCCCTCTCGACGATGGTCCTTCCCTTTTGGGCCGGTTGTGGGCGAGGAGGGATTCGAACCGGAGAAGTCTTTCCGCGAACTGTTTCAAAGACCCAACATGCATTTTCTTGCATTGGGCTCTTTCATCAACTGATACCGCTTTTGGGCAACCCTCTCAACAACTAAGAGATCCATTCGAGGAACAATCAAACCTATTTCTCGATTCAATAGAAGCCCAGATTAGTTAATTATTTTGATTTCTTAGATTAAACAATATATTCAAAAATCAATAACAAAATTACAATTATTTTATGTAAACTTGTTTTGATTTACAAATTCAGTTTTGTTTAAAATAGCTTTTAAATTCAATTTTTTCAAAGTCCAGACTGAAAACAAAGGATGCATAAATGTATAGAGAAATGTTTTCTAACAAAAATTTATATATATATATATATATATAATTGTGAATTAGTATCTTACCTCAACTACAGCTTAACGATAACACCTTGAATGCTGAATCTACTAAACTCCTTAGATTTAAATCCAATCTCTACTAAAAAGCACAACCACATGAAAAGATCTACTCACCTTTCTTCTAAATTCGGTTTGAATTTGTGTTTTAAGTTTGAAAATGATGGAGGAAAGGGAAATGGAGCTTGTGCCAGAGGTAGGGGAGAGATTGCAAAAGTGAAATTACAAAAGTGAGGAGCAATGAATAAGAGAGAATGAAATATGGATCCAGATTCACCCTTTTCTCTACTAATTTAGACACCAAAACTATCATCACTAGGCCCTCCTCCCCTTATGTATTGGTCGACCATTCCATGGTCTATTGTAGTGACAATTATTTAAACTAATTCTCCTCACTAAAACTATATCACTTTAGGACTTACGGAATTTGGTAATGCTCAAAATTCCAGTATCGTCCATATTCAACTTGCATAGTCCAAACATAAGTCTTCAGTTCAATAATATAAGAATAAGAACAATAATTAACCGAACTGCTCTGGACAGAGACTTTGACTTTGATTTGACTTCAGTTGACTATGATATTAACCTCATATAACCGAGGAGACGATATCTCTATTGAATAATGTTTCTTTTCCAATGCTTCGACTCGACCCAACTATAGTCGTTCAATGGACACAATGCTATGATTTAACTATAATCAAAGTAGAGTTACCACATTGAAGTTCGATAGTATTCTCAAGCTGAGAGAACTGTGTAATATTATCACACCAATATAGTGGGTCATTATATAATTATTCAATATCTATCAGTACATAACCCTTTGGTGCCCCAACAGCTATGAGTAATACACTATCTAATATTTGGAGATCATCACATACTCTAGTCTTAATGGATGTATTTATATTCAGTCTCAATACAACTTGACTATGAATATTTAAAGCGATATGTTTATTAAATTGTGATAAATTGCTCATGATTACAACACATTGTACTTACCATCACAAACATACCATTTATGGCCTTTATATTAATTATATTTAAATTAAATAATTAATTAATATAACACATTATAACAAGTATATAATAGAAAGAAAAACACCTTTTATTTGAATGAGATTTTAATACAGAGTTAATAATTGACAATAAATTACGGAATTTCTATAGGACGCACCCCTAACTATACCAATCTCACATTTGCGCTTGAGGCAATAATGGAATCTCCATCCCATCCCTTCGATCAACTTAACAAGAACTGACCGAGTTAGTCCCTTCATGAATAGATCTCCTATGTTGTCATTGGTATCTACCCTTTGTATCATAACCTCTTTCTTCTCAATGAATTCCCTAATTAGGTGGAACTTTCAAAGAATATGTCACGATTTCTTGTGTGCTCTAGGCTCGTTTGCCATCTAAATCATCATATTATTGTCACAAATCCTGACACTGACTTGTTATCGTCGAAATCAGTCTAAAAGCCAGAGTTGGTATACCTTATCATAAAGAGATCTCCACTCCTATATAGTAGGAATAAGTCATTAGTATTTCTTAAATACTTTATTTTACAACCGTCTAATGCTTTTCCCAGGATTAGACAAGTATCAGCTTATGCATCCTAATGCATATACCACATCTGAACTAGTATATAGCATTGCGTACATTATGCAACCAACCGCAAAAGCATATGGTATTCTCTTCATATAATCTTTCGCCTCATCAGTTTGATGAGCGTCCTTTGTAAAAATAACAATTCTAGATTACATTGGAACATTTCTGGACTTGGAATTCTTTACACTGACCTTTTCAGTATGTTATCTATGTATCGGGATTGGAGCAATCCCAACAGCCTCTTAGATCCATCCCTATAGATCTTTATGCCTAATTTATAGGCTTCATCTCCCAAATCCTTCATGATGAAGTTCTACAAAGCTAAGCTTTCACTAGCTGTAACGATGAAATGTCATTCCAATCAATAGAAGATCATAAACGTATAAAACTAAGAACATGATAGCACTTCATTGCTCCGTTTGGTATACGCACGCTCCTATATATTCTGATAAAAACCAAACTATTTAGTTATTTTATCAAAACACATATTCCAAAACCTTGAAGCCTATTAAGTCCATAAACGGACTTTAATAACTTGTAACCTTGCCCTTACTCCCACTGACCTCGAAACCCTCGGGCTGCGATATAAAGAAGGTCTCTTCTAAATCACTATTTATATATGTCGTCTTTACATTCATTTTTCATATTTCATAGCTATAGAATGCAGCAATAGCTAGCATTACACAATAGACTTACGTATTGCTATGGGCGAAAATGTTTCGTTATAATCAACACCTTGAATTTGACGAAATCTTTACTACTAGCCTTCCTTCATAAGTCTCCACTTGTCCATATGTATTTAGCTTTTTCTTAAAAATCCATTTGTAGCTAATGGGTTTTATCCTTTTGCGTATGTCAGCCGAAGTCCATACATTCTTTTCATACATGGAATCCATTTCATATTTCATAGCTCCAAACCGAACTGTAAAGTCTTTACTCTATAGTGCTTATTGGAATAATAAATGAGTGTCATCCTCTAAGTTTTAGTCCTCTTTCTCGCCATCTATTAGAAAATGATGATATATTTTTAATGCACAAGATTTCATACTAGACCTTCTAATAGGTTGTTCATATACAGATGAATTTGGTTCTCTCACTTGTTCGATCTCCATGTTAGACTCTCGAATCTCATCTAATTCAACAACTTCGCTGTTAATTTTTTTGATAGAAATTCCATTTTTGAAAAAACAACATGTTGAGAAAAAATAACCATTTATTCCTTATTATTGTAGAAAATATACTCATAGAGTTCTTTAGATATCTTATTAGTTTACACAATACCGATCTTAACTCAAGTTTATTGGGACTAACATTCTTAATGTAGGTTAGACAATCCCACTCCTTCAAATGTTTGTGATGAGGTATCATCTCATGCCACATCTCATTTGGTGTCTTAGGCATAGATTCGTGGGTATCAAATTCAATATATGCACTATAATTTCTAAATGCATATCCCCAATAGGACAGAGTTTACTCGGCCTTACTCATTATAGAACGAACCATATCTAATTACATTCGGTTCCTTTACCCCGAACACCGTTGTGTTGTAGAGTATACAATGGAGTAACCTGAGAGATAATCTGTAACGACCCAGAATTTCTGACATTTGAAATTTTAATATTTAATTAATTTTAAAAATGAACAAGTAGAAATTATAAGTCGAATAATTTATAATTGGATTTAATTGGATAATTAAATCGATAATTTAATATTTAAATTCCAGAAATAATTGAAATCTGGATTAAATGTGATTGAAAATGATTTATAAAGTTATATTAAATCATATTGAAGTTATAGAGATGTTATAGAACTTTTAAAATTGAATTTTAAGTTAATCTGTGAAAATTGAATATTTTAATATTTAATCGACTAGTGAAATTAGTCATTTTTCAAACAGTCTCAGAATTGGATGAAACTAGTTCCATTGGATCTGTAATAGTTTGTTATTATCGGATTTCAATTTTCGTAGCAATCGGAGTTGTCGTTTGACCGTGGCAGCTCCAAACGCATCGAAATTATTTTAATTTTAAATTGGCGAGTTAAAATAGTCATTTTTCAAACAGTCTCGGATTTCGAGGAAACTAGTTTCATCGGATCCATAATGTGATATTATTCTAAGGTTTCAAATTTCGTGTCAATCCGATGTACCGTTTGTCCGGGGCAAGCCAAAACGCATCGAAATCGGTTTGAATCGGTTTAATTTAAATTTGATCGTTTAATTCCGTAACGCACACAGATGATCGAATTAGCTTCCGAAACCTATTCCATTGTGTCCGGAACGCGGGGTAAACCCTAGAAACGCCGGTCACCGCTCGAGATTTGGAGTTCGGAAAATCCGGGATGAATAGTGTTTCGTAGAATTTTCTATATAATGACCTCATTCTTTGTTTTTGCACTCAAGCCCTTGTCTTCAACAGCAGCCGGCCCTAAATTTCAATGGCTGAAAAATTTCGAAACTTCCTCCTCTATTATCTCCAAATCTACAAACAATTAGCAAAAGTCGTCAACTACAAAGTTGTAGAGGACGATGAGAGCTTCAAATCCATACAGAGATGATCGAAAACAGAGCAACAGATCAACGGCAATTGGCGATCAAAGTGGTGCATTTCTCCTCGTTTTGCGTGCAGCAGAGATGGCCGAGTTCAACCAGGTTGTAGCCGAGTGTAGAGCTCTTCGAGAGTTTCGCAATGGAGGTGGCTGATCGTCTTCAAGTCGAGTGTGGAGGTCGCAATAATTCGTTGAAGGGGGGCGGCTATATGGGTTTGTGCGTGCGTTTTGAACGTGAATATCACGTTTGGGAAGATGAAGGGGGGGCGGCCAGATCTGAAGTGGGAGGAAATGAACGGCTGAGATGCATTAGGGTTTGGAAATTTAGATTTAATTGTAAATTAATTTATATAAAAATTGGTATAAACTTTAAACTATCATAGCTTCTTCATACGAGGTCCGTTTCAGACGAAACTTTTTGCGTTGGAATCGTATGGTCGAGCACTACGTAATGGAGCTTGTTTGGAGTCAATTGGAGTCAGTGAAAATTTCGGGTAAAATTAAACGTCTGTTTAATTTTATTCGAAATAAAATGCTGCAACCGTTTTAAAAGCAAAGGTGAGAACTTCTCACTCAATCAAATCTGTTTCGATTTATAATTTTAAATAGTTGATTTAAAATTGTTGATTATATGACTGGATGATAAATTGTTATCTGTTGTATTGAAATAGACATTATACGACGTTAGTAAGCGGAGGTTATTTATTAAAAACATATACCGCGATAATTTCACATTGAAGTGAAATTGGTATTATATATGTATATAGAAATATATATATATTGTAATATGTATATATTGGAGTTGATTTCCCGCATTGTATAGCAGATGAGACCCTATTGCGCCGCATAATAGCGGATAATATTTATTAAACCCATATACCGCGATATTCCGTACTGGAGCGGAATTGGTATTGTGCTAACATCTGTGGATGCAGGGAAACAGGTTGGAGGGATCCGACTGGATTCCTCACCATATTGATTTATTTATAGATATTGTGATATATTCTATTATCATATGATGATATGTGATGTTTTGTTGTCGTGATTGATGATTGGTGCTGTTGCATCATCGGATTCATTTTTGAAGTTTAAAAATAACGATTTTGATTTTAAATTGGGATTTTTGAATTATTATGAACGATTTATATAAAAGATGTACAAAATTGATATTTTATAAATTAAGAATACTAGAATTATAAAACGAGTTTTTATAAGTGTTAAAATGGGAAAAAATGGATTTCATAAGTGAACGAAATTTATAGACTTATAATTTGTGAAGTTATAAAATGAATAGATGTTGTAAATAAATGGATTATAATAAGTTCTTAACTTATAATATAGACTTTCGGTATATAATTGAGTTATATAAATTGAATTGGATAATAAAGGAGATTTATAAATCGAAGTTTTATAAATAGTAATGGGATTTATAAACGTTGTTTTATAAATTCGAAACCAATTGAATTTGATAAATTAAACATAGAAGTTTAATAAAGGAGATATATTCGTGATTTTGGATAGCGAATTGTCCTTTAAGTTAAATGTTGTAATAATAAGAGTTTGGTTGGGAATTTTATCCACGATTTTGGACAGTGGATAATCTTTTAATTAAAATGTGTAGAAACGTTAAATGTGTTAACGAAGTATATTTAGGATTTTGGACAGTGAATATATTATTAAATAAAATGGATATGTTTTGGAGAAGTGATATTACAAAATGAAGTAATTGTTTTAAAAGATGTTTTAAAACGTGTTAAGTATCGAAAACATAGATTTCAACATTCATTGTTGAAATAGACGTTTCGAGAAATAAGGAAATGGTGAACTATAACACTGTTGTTATAGTAAATGATTTTCGAAAGGAAATGTTTTATATAGTATTGGGATTTATATATCTATCTAAATTTCGAATCCCTATACTAGTGATTTTGGGTCGTCGTAACGATGTTTTACGCAACATTCGTTTTGACTCAAATAAATGGGTCTAAAAGAACGTTTTCCTTAAAGAATGAAATATATACTTAATTATGATTTAAGTATATTGAATATTTTCCAAGTGTTGAAAATAAATGGATTTGTGAAATACTTATTATTAAATAAGTATGGAAATGTTTTCCAATATGAAATGAAAGGTTTGAAATTTTATCTTTTAAAGATAAATTGAAAAGTGAATAATTGAAATTTGGTTTCAAATGGTTAAGTGTGGAAAATTTTATATCTTGTAAAGATATTTTTGGAAGATAAATAATTTGGAAAAATTATTTGGAATCTGGTGATGCTGTGCAGACCTATTGATAGTTAAATAACCGACTATCAATAATTACCTTGAATGGGTATTTGTTGTGATTTGTTTGAATTTGAATGCCACACTTATTTTTGAATAAGCGCTCACTATTCGGGTTAGCCGGGAAAGGACCTTTGGGTCGTATAACCCATTCCGAATATGTGATACGTCGTAATGGATTGCATTTGATGACCGGTGTTGAAGACCGGATATTTTTGAAAACGGAAGGATTACCATCAAGTTACTCTGCATCGGCTGATCTACGATATAGAGGTTTTATCACCCTTAGTGACGGGAAGTCCGGACGTGATTAGAAATTATCCGGATTGCAAGGACTTCTTTTGAAGTGCCTTCGGTTTTGTTCGATCCCAGAACAGACTTGTATGGATTGTATATCTGACATTACAAATTGAGATATAAAGCTGATTTCTTTCAAATACATATCTGTTGGTGGCGGAGAATTTATTCTCTTAGCTTAACACCCTTCTCTGAGACGTACGAGCTTAGAGGTTATGTAGTTGAAGGTTATTAGTGATATACTCCCAATTTGGTAACATGGCATGCTAAGTGTTGCTGTGTAATGATCATTGTTTGATCATTTGTGATATGATCATTTGTTTGATCATTTATCTTTGTGATCATTACTTTGATCATTTGTTGACCCAAAGCATGGCTTTGTGACAAAGCGTAGCTTTGTGGAAGAGACTTCGTCGGACCTCACACCCCGGAAATGGTCGAAATAGGAAAGATGCAACAAGGTTATTAGGGGGTAGCGCCCCTTTAGTGTATGTCATTCCTTCTGGATAGAGGTGGTATCATGGTATGGAGCCCAGATACTTAACCTATGTTGTTGCTGCAAATTTATTACTTTGTGGTTGTTGGAAATCGAGGATCCTCGGGAAGATCGGTTACGATTGGGGGATGACATATTCGTGTCAGTAGTTACCCAGTTAGGAGTAACCTGGCCTTGTGTTGGCAGAGATCTAACCGTAATGTTAGGTTATTTCTCGGGACGTCTTTCCAGAGGCGTTTCCATGTGGCAATGGGAAGTTCCTTGGCCTGACCATTTGTTGGAAATCCAAACTCCAATACGCACCTTGTACGGTTTTAGTTGTAGAACCTGCCATTTACTTATGGTGGTCACCACTGTTTAGATGGTAGCTATAGTAGGCATAAGTGCGGAATGCTTATGCTGGCTAAGATTTATATTATACTTTCAAAATGTTTTCTACACTATGCACTAATAATAATATCAAAAAGGATTTGATTTTGCGTAGTAAGCATCTTTGACTATCATAAGAAGAAATCTCCTCCAATTCTGTATTTGCATTGTGTGTGTGGCGGGAGGTCTTATGGTAGTTTCATTTTCCAAAAGCATTGCGAAATTGACTTAAAAATCTTCTTGTTGTTTGTTTTAAAGATAAACTGTTTTAAGTTCTCACACCAGTCACCATGACTGAACTGGAGTTTATTGTTTCCTTCCTAAACTCTGGGTGCCCACCAATTTCCACACGGGCAGTCTAGAGTTAGGTTATCAGGTCATTCTGGATTCGGGATGCTGTGGAGCTTAATGGCGAGCTGGATGACGAGACGTACCACTTGTATATGATATTATTTATTCCGTTGTGTATTCTGTATATGGACAAGTTCATATAATTGTCTAGTGTTGTATTGTTGTTGTAAACTCTGATGATGATGTAATGTATAAAATGATATAGTTATTTGATTTAAAGATTATTCATTTATCTATTATATGTTGTTCCGCTGCGAATGTGAGATTCTGATATCTTTTTTGTTTCTGTGTTTTTCTGTTGTTTCTTCTTTCTCTTTTTCTTCTATCTTTTCTTCCACCTCTTCTTTTAAACACTAAGAATTCGGTTTTTCCGGCATTCGTTTGCTCGGCAGTCGATACAGTGGATGTATTAATGTCGATATTCGGATGTCGAAGAATCGGGTCCTTACATAATCCCATTATTTTTTAAGTACTGTTGGAGCTCTTGTCTGACGACATATTACCTACTCTATCAGATCAAAATATTTTAATCTTATGGTTTATCTTATTTTCATATTCAATAATTTCTCACAAACATTATATTTGTTCTTCATAAGATACACATATCTTAGCCATGAGAAATCTTCCTTAAAGGTTACAAAGTAAGAAGAATTATCATTGATAACTATAGGCATCGGACCATATACATCACTATGTAAGAGGCCCAAGTGTTCATTAACTCTTTTATTTCTCCCACTAAAGGGGTACTTGATAATTTTTCCTTTGATAGATGAATCACACTTATCAAACGATTCAAAATTAAATGATGGTAGAAAACCCTCAATTTTTAATTTGTGTAATCATGTCTCACTTATATGACCTAGCCTATGATGCTAACGATGGTCTTTATTTATGTCAACATTTTAAGAATTACTCGTAGCACAGACATAATTAGTATTAATCACATACATGCCATTATCTAAAATGCCCTCACATATTTTATTATCATCTAACATATTGTTCACAACATTATGAATGCAATGAAAAATATATCTAGTCTCAGACTATTTAAACATGGAAATAATACCAACAAATAAATACTTACATATAATAGCAAGTATTTGATATTAAAACTAATCCATTTGGCAAAGATAAATGATAACCTCCAACTATCGTTGCATCTACCAAAGATCCATTAGCAGCTTGAAGCCTTATTTCTTCCCTCGCTACATGAGGTATATTCCTAAGTCCTTGTAACAAATTACAAATATGTGTTCTAAATCCAATATCTAAAGCACATGATAATTTACTGATTGCGAAATAATTTTAAGTCATAAATATACCCAAAGGAGTAGCAACACTATTTTGATTCTTCTCTTTGATAATCTTTAAGTACTCCGTACAGTTTCATTTCCAATGACCCTTCTTATGATAGTGATGACACTCAACCTTGTAAACTGGAGCAGTCTTCTTGTTCTTCTTATTAACCTTTTTGCTTTATTGGAACTTTCGAAGATGATGCATACCCTTAATCGCGAGTGTCGTCCCCCAATCCTTGGATGAAGACTCGGCTGACATCAACATACTAAGGAGCTCCATGAGGCTTACGTCTAACTAGTTTGTATTATAGTTTAATATAAAAAGCTCAAACTGAAGCATAAGAGACCTTGGGATCAGATCCACTTGCAACTCATTGTCTATCGTCATGCCCAAGAGAGAAAGTATATGAATATTGGCTTTTATCATATGAACGTAATCGTCCACTTTCATGCCCTTCATTATTTTCATATCGAAAAGTTTATTCTTAAATTTGTACCTTACAGACTGAGATTATTCCCAAACAAAGCTTTAAGGCTATCGAAAATTTGATGGACAACATGTTTTCATGTTGTCTCTGCAACGGCTTGTTTAACATGGACAAAAAATAAATTTGGGCAATTTCAAAGTCCGTGATCTATTTTTTATAAGCTATGTGTAATTCAAGTATTGCATTATTAATGGTTTTTTCCTTGGAGATCCAGTTATTGATGACCATAGACGTTCGTTTGTTAGGTCTATCTTTATTTCCCTTAACCAGTCTATGTAGTTAGGTTGGATGAGTTTTTTGTTTTCAGAAAACAACTTAGGTATATACATTTTCTGCAAATTATAACTTAGTAGCTTAGGACATTATTCATAGTAGATGCTCTTAGAATATTAGTAAACTTAAACATTACATTTCATTTTACTAATAAGCTCCAACTAGCCTTTTATGTTTCTCAAAACCCTAAGATGAAACATATAAATCTTCCTACTTCACTTGTGGGTGTTAGGACTCGTTTGTCTTAGGATTCTGACCTTGGGGAATATCAACAAATCATACTCCTACAAATGATGGATAACATAGTATTGTTTGTATTATATACAACTTCTAACTCGTTGTTCCTTGTCTTAATCTCATTTTGACCTTAAGGAATATCAAAAAATCAAAAGAGATTATTCACTCGTACCTACCATTTCACGATGGTCTAAGAATAAATGTATATACCTAGAGGATTGTTAACAAATACATATATATATATATATTATAAACAACTCCACCTTTATACCCATACCATCCAAGAGTTTTACTGAGTAATATTGTCAGATAATATGAAGAATGAGGTGATGTGGGTAAACACATGAATATTCCTTTGGGCTAACACATGTATGTATTTAAATACCAAACAAAAAACTCATCTATACGTACATTGTATCGACACAAAGCAACAAAAATGTGCCTCTAGGAAGAATAATACAGAATAAACAGTATATAACAAAGAATACATTATCAATAACGCAGCGATAAGATATAATATATAATATACAAGTTATGATATACATTACAACGTCAAATATATATATGAGTCTATACAATACAAAATAATTTACTACAACACAGATTAACTGGCTTCTCTATGCTTAAATAATACAGGCTGGTCTCATCGTCCCTATACCTGAAATGTCTTGGACTGACCCAAGTATTATATAAATAATAAACTGGTCAGGCTATATTTAAATCCAAGGTCAATAAACATATGGAACTCTAAATGTACTGAGTATAAATATAATAATGTCATCTAAGGTAGTCCCAATATCATATAATGTAGATCACCACAAAACCCAACATAAAAATGTTATCACCCATATAAAAATTCATCAAATTAGGAAATCATGAAACATCGTCAAATGGGTGAATCATCCATGTCCATGATTCATCATCTAAATCTAGAAAACACTTATAAAGAGATATCACTATTTTAATCAGGCTAACCAGTAGGTTGCCCAAATATATAACTTAATCTTAATAATAAAGTATTATCATCAAACAATGTAAAATAGACTGTCTAACTGTAAAATATAGGGCACCTACCTATCAGTCAGATATAGTAAAAGATATGAGAATCGTTGTATTTTTGATGGTTATCCAGATATAATCTCATCTCCTCATATATGAATAAATCGGAATAAATTGTGATGGGTGCATGACTGTATGATAGACAAAAAATCCCAAGAAGAGTCATATATACATCTTGTGGGTCACCTAAACTTAGGTCGCCTAACCCTTATCTATACTTAAGTAAGGGGGTATCAATAATATATAAGCCAATCTACTACTCCGTTAGAACCAGAAAGGAGACTGGTGGCCGTCTACCTACTCCATGACCTAGGGTCACCTAACCGAATATGCTTCTATAGTCTTTAGTTACCTCATCGAACATCGTGACACATATCCACTAATGGCTTATCAACGTGTAGCCTCTTAGTCACGACCCTACCTTGCCCTAATAGGTAACATACTTCTAGCCTATGCGACAAAAGGAGCTATAGGGCACCTTCCTTATGGGTCACCTAACTTAAATCTTATGATATAGGCACCTACCCTATGGGTTACCTAAGTGAAATCATGTGATGCACATTAAAACTTATATCCAATAACGATGTCATGAATCTGGGGTGCGACCCCAAGATTAGGCCGCTAGAGTGGATTCTAACCATCTGGTTCTCTCCAATCCCAATAAAAGAAGCACATCGTGATAGTGACATACAAAATAAATTAATACAAGGGAACCTACCCTGCTCACACCTATGAGCATCACCTCATGTAAGTACAATCTCATAAAACTATTTTCATCACGTGAGTGTCATCTACTTACAATCAATAATCGATAAATATCACAACAGCATCTCATACCACCGCGTGATACTTAAATGTTTATTTACTGCTTATAAACTACACTCGATCTCTAAGCATTCTATATAATGAATCCTTAGAATAACCTAAGAAATATTACTGAATGCCCTCATCCCAGACGGTACTATAACTCTATTTATTAAGATTTATCGCCACATAAAATTAAATATCATGAAATCATAAAGAATGATGCCATCACTGTATCATATCCAAATCGCAAATCAAATCAGTATCAATGGTGAATCATTCATATAATCCAGTTAAATATATATAGAAGTAGGAATCTAAAAAGTAAGACCAAATGGCTTAATTGAAATACACACATAGACACATATATAATGAACAAATCAATATTTAGTAATAAATCAGTCATAACATATAACCTTATATACAAAATACTTAGAAACAGATAATAGATAAATATTCCGGAGTTAACTAGTTTATCAACTAATACTCAATATAATATATTCTATATTTTTCTAGGTTTGAAAACTCCTTCAGTAATATTTCAATAACCTTTATAATAAAAATCACTTAAACAATGTTGTTATTTTCTAATTATATATTAAAATAGCAATATAGTATTTTTTTCCTTAAAAATAATTCCAAAACTTATAATTTATTATAGTATTGATTTTTAAATGAGTTATATAACCAATAAAAAGAAATCTTTTATATTATAATTCAGATTATATTTGTAAGTATAAAAATACCTAATAAAATAAATTTTAGTAAATTATTTGCAAAATACTTTTAATAAAATTTTGAAACCCTTAAGCAAATTTTCATAACTTTCCAAACAACTTATTAAAACAAGAAAGTAAATAAATATCCAAATATATAAACTATTGAGTAAAATTACTCCATAACCATCAATATAATTTATATCACATGACCGAGTTGAATTCCATTGAATTATGGCCATCCAAACAATGCACACACAATTTAAATAAACTACACAACTTAAAATGCAAACTGACAGCATCTCCTTTGCATTTTGATAAAACCAACATACACAAAACTTCACTATTAAACACCAAAATAACATCCAGTATCACAAAAATCAATCAAACATCCCAAATAAATATTTCAAGCAAGTAATTCAATCGATAATGGGACAAATATAGTACAAAGTGGAATATAAATATAGTTGTGAGTATAAAACTCATCGTAATGATGAGCAACATGTAGTTTATCATTACATCCGCTATCACCATCATCTACAACCTAGCTAATCTCGTAGCTTCACTGCCATGTTGCCATTAGAACTGACACCTTAACCAAAACTACCGCCACTCCAGCCTCCACCATCGTCCATAACTTCATAATGTTACACCAACAGCAAGCATCGCACGCGTCCCAATTTACCCCCATGATGTCACCACCTGCTCTCCCCACATCCATAACCATCTTATCATCATGCCTCTTCTTTTGCATGAGTGATTATGCCATGCTTTGAGTGTTAGGTTTGTGCGTGATTTCCTATTTCATATTTTTTTTCTTTTTTTAGGTCATGATTATTAAATTGAGGAGTTAGGGTTGGCTTCGAATAATAAGGTGAGCACTGGTTTGCATCTCCAGCAAGAAGGAGAGTGCTCTAGAAAATAAAAGAAGGAAGTAAAGTTAAATGGGCTTGGGCTTGATTGCTTTAGGCTTGATTTAATTTTCTTCTGTTTCACTCTTAAATTCTATTTTTAATCTTTGACGTGCATTGATGAATGTTTTCAATTTTGTTTGAATTGATTTATGTTTTAAAATATTTATAATTAATTAAAATATTTTATTCGATTTTAATACATTATCCAAAAAGGATTTATTAATTCAATTCAATTTATTGAAACAATATTTTATTAAACAGAATTTATTTAAGTGAAATTTTATTTTCAAAAATAATAGTTGTTAAAATCAAATTCAAATGTTTTATTTTTAATTAAATTTATTTATTACTATGGCATGGAAAGTAGGGTTGTTACAAACTCCCCCTTATGAAAACTATGTCCTTGCAATTTCTTATAGGG
Source organism: Allium fistulosum (assembly GCA_030737815.1). NCBI lineage: Eukaryota > Viridiplantae > Streptophyta > Magnoliopsida > Asparagales > Amaryllidaceae > Allium > Allium fistulosum. Next base: position 269,562,273 of record CM060906.1, on the reverse strand, counting down.
AGACGTCAAACAACTAATACTCTGACTTTCTTCATATCTATAATTTTATATCAAACTTAAACTATTTAATCGTCTATATGGCTCCCACATTCTAACTCATCATATCGTATATGCTACTATTTAAATAGATTCAATTAAATGACTTTCTATTTTCGCATACGACAAAAATATTGTGAAATTTTTCTCGGTGTCAGATTTTTCGAAAATATCTGGCAGTCTCCTTTGTACGTAGAGCTTTTCAAAAAATAAAAACAAAATATAACATAGTAGACATACATCCTAATCAATAGGGCATCCTGAAATATAAGAAAAAATATTATATAATATATCGATATACTGTAAAAACGTACATTTTAATTAGCATTTAAGCGAGCTATTTCACTTTTATGCAAGCAAAAACGAGCAATATTGCTAACTAGTAATCCAAAGAAGCATCTTCAGTGTCTATCTCAACTCAACTTTAAATATTAGCTTCATATAAGGAGGTGTTAACCCGCCTTTTGGCAAGGCCGTGACACCAGGAACTCGACTAGAAACCAAGGACAGTTCGCCTTGAAAACCGGTTATACATAGGTCTACTATGGATGTCGATGAATTTTGTCCAAGTCCAGATCGAGCTGCAATTAATAAGACACGTCAAGCAGAGCCGTGAAAGTCAACGTTCCGAATTTCAAGACAATCTGAGTTCATATGACCAAGTTATCGTCGAGGAAAAACGGAGTGAATGGCCCTAAGGTCGAATCCATAGGCCGAGCCTAAGATTCGAATCCATCAAGTATGTTTGCTCCGAATCGTTCGTTATTTCCTTGTTCGAATCCATCAGATTGAAGGGCTTCGAATCGATAAGCCATGCGATGGTTCGAATCCATGAGACATAACCTAGCTTCGAATCCATCGAACACTCCTTAGTTCGATTCCATCCAAACAGACTACGTTCGAATCCAACATTTCGAAACCATCAAGTTTTCCTCTACTTCGAATCCATGCAATCGATACACTTCGATTCCATCCCGTAAGTTACTTCGAATCCACCCTATTGAGGCAGCTTCGAATCAATCAACCGTGACATACCTTTGTCGACTCGAACGAACATATCTTCGAATCCACTCCCTCGAATCCATTACGTCAAAGCAGCTAGAAACATGGATTCGACCCAGTCAACTCGGAGACAAAGTCGGATCAATACGAAGAAGGCGCACCATGTCATCACGAAGGCATGTTGAAACATCGATTCGACCATATCGAGTCGATAAGAATCGATTCGAAGCGATCGACTCGAGTGAAGCGATTCGAAGGGAATCGATTCGAACGAGCTTTTCAACCGATAACATGATCTTGAATCGATCATATCTCGAGATCTACAAGTCCAAATGCTATGAAATTTTCATAGTAGCTTATTGGCAACCAAAGGATTGTTCATGCTAAATTTCACCTCAATCAGAGCAAATCTTGATCGATTTGAAGTTGAGTTCGAATCGATCCCGAAGTGGGCCCGGATTTCCTGAAAGCGGGTGTGTGGGCCCCCTCACGTACCAGAACTGGTCTCCCTGAATTTTAGGCGAAATATCAGCCTCCTACACCTATAAATAGAGCCCCTGGTCATTCAGAAAAGGGGTCGGATAATTCTAAGAGCTAAAGAGCGCCCAGACCCTGCCAGATTTACTTTAAATCACCACCGCTGCTTTAGTTTCAGACTTAGCTTAGAAAATCAGTTGTATTACACTATAAGAAATTTTAATCTTCAAGCATCAAGCAATAAAATCATCAAACTTCATAGTGGACATAGGTGAAACTCCGAACCACTCTAAATCACTGTCTTCTGTGCAATTTACTTTCTGTTATTTGGAGTTTTTTGTTAGATAATCCTCAGTTTTAATTTTCTTTCTTCACTTTTATCTCTTCAAAAACTTCCGAAGAGTGTTGTGCCCATTTTTGGTACAAACACTTTGGTGCTTTCACTGAGAGAAACCAGCTTTTTCTCCTGCTCCTTGGATCTACCATCGATACCCGATAGCACAAATCCAAGAGGAAGATCCAGATCCCTAATCCAGAATCCTTCCATTCTATTTAGATTTGCATAAAATCTAGGCAAGGAACCCACTACTTAAGATGGTTAGTACAAGAACTACCTCTACAGCTGCTGGACAAGAAGGAAGGGATGGCCAGAATCCTGCACAACAGCAGCCATCCAATCAAGACAACACTGCTCACTCCGACCCGTCTGGGCCAGTCACCAGACAAGAGTTCCATGTGTTGCTCCAGGAATTGACTCAAAGTCGGCAACAGTTGGCCGAACAGTTGTGTGCTAACATTGAATTGACCAATCAATTGAACCGCCGAAGGCGTAGGAGGACCAGGAGGGATGATGCTTCCCACTCGTCCACTGAAAGTTCTGCTTCATCTGACTATCATGGCAGATCTACGCGTCCCCGATTGGACGCAAGTCATACACAAGCTACCGGATATCAACCTGCATTGACTGTAGGACAATTGAGGGTCGGACCGTCAACTAGCTTCCAGGCCGGGCCATCGTCACAAGGAGGTGTTGTTCCCCAGCATACCACAGACAATCGCGCTGCAACCACCGCGGTAGAAACAAGGGTTGATACCCAAAATCTATCAGATCCAAATAATCAACAACGTGGGTGTACTCCTGAACCATACGTCCCAGAAGATGTGGAGCCAAGGAGGCGAGACATGGGCCGTCGACAGCGTCCGGTCCAAACTCGCACTGTGGAACCCGACCACACCTTAGCTCAGCATGCACAGAATGTGGCTATGCCCGATATTTCAACCATGATCCGTCAGATGATTCGCGAAAGCCAAGGGGTTACTAATGATGACTGGGGAATCTCCCGTAGTCATACTCCTTTCACAGATGAGATATTATACGCTGAACCTCCTCGGCGATTCAGAATGCCCACTCTCCCTATGTACGAAGGAAATTCCAATCCCAACCAACACATTTTGAAATATGAATGGTCAATGAGTGCCGCAAGGGCTGATGATGCAGTTAAGTGCCGAAGTTTCCCCATCTCTTTGGGAGGAATCGCAACAATGTGGTTTACCCGATTATCACCTAGATCTATCTCTTCATTTGATCAACTGGCTAAGAAATTTGTCGAACAGTTCTGTATGCATGTCGCCGGACCTAAAGACGTTAACACCTTATCTAGCGTTACCCAAGCTAAGGGAGAAACACTCAGACGTTATTTAGAAAGATTCCACGTGGCATGTGTAGAGATTAGCAATCCTAATGATAACTCAATCTTGATGGCGTTAACCAAAGGAATCGATCCCGATTCTGAGTTTGGAAATTGGCTAGCTGGGAAACCACCCGCATCGTTGGACCGTTTCTACTCCAAAGCCGCTCAATTCTTACGGCAAGAGGACGCGAAACAGTCTAGGAAGCAGGATGATGCGATGCCCAGAACTGAAGGAATATAAAGTAATGTAGCAGTTAAACAGTCCGGAGAGAGTTCTGGAAAAGTTCAGTTGAATATACAGTACAAACAGACTCAGTCACGAGGCAGCAATGGTCAGGATAAGAAAAGAGACCCAAACCGAGGCCCACGACGCAGGGCTCCAATGTTCGATAATTACACACCATTGAATACATCGTTTGAAAATTTATACCTACAAACTTGCAACACTGTGCAGTACAAGAAGCCCGCTCCGAAGCATTCATCGAAGAGGCAGATTCAGACAGGAAAGTTTTGTAGGTTTCACGAAAGTTACGGTCACAATACTAATGAGTATCGACATTTGCAGGACCTCATAGAAAAGTTGATCAGGGAGAGAAAGTTAGATCAGTTTGTGCGAGCGCCACAGCCTGGTGGTATGGGCCCGTCAAATCAGAACCGTGCACAAAATCAAGAAAGACAAGAGGAGCCCGCTCGAATGGGCGGGAGGCAAGTTATAAACACAATAAGTGGTGGTCCCCATCCAGCAGGCAAAAGCTGGAGAGAAATGGAGTCGTATGCTAGCTCTATCAGGCATGCGAGCTTTGAATGTTGCAGTAATTGCGAAGATGGAACTCCGGCTAAACAACAAAAGACAATGTCTTTAAATGTGAACAAAATTCACGTACCTAAAATGGCGGTTTGCCTGTTTAAAGCCATAAATGATTTTCTCTTGACTAAAGAAAGATTAATTCAGAAACACATTGTGGTGGATCAGAATTGTGTTTTCTGTAAGAGTCACATTGAAACTATAGACCATTTATTCTTTAAATGTGAGTTTTCACAAAAGATTTGGCTTTGGAGTTGTAAAAAGTTTTTTGTTAAGCCGAAGAGTTTATTTTCATTTTCCTTGAAGGAAGATTTACTGAAAATAGTTTCTTTCTCTAGCTCTCATAATTTCGATTCAGATTTGTTTCAACTCTCGCTTTCAATTTGTGTCTGGCATATTTGGAAAGAAAGGAACGAAAGGATATTTCAAAAATGTTATACGGATGGGTCGAAAATCTGCTTAAAAATTTTCCAGACTTTGAACATTAGAATGGCAAAATCTAAATACTACAAGAACATCACTGGCATGAATACAGATATTGCTAAGAAATGGGGTTTTACCTCCCAACGCTGAATTGGGGATTCTTTCATAATTTCTGTTTTCCTTTGCCACTTGACTGATCCTACGTCCTCTGGATCCAGATTTTTTGAGTACCTGTTTTATTTACAATACTTTTCCCTCTCTCTAATTTTACATTATTATTTACTTTCATCTAAAACTTCTCAGTAGATTTTAAGAATATAGATCTGCAGGTTGCTTTAAGTGGCAGGGATCTCGACCTGGATTGAAAGACATTGAACAATTTTGAAGAAAGGTTAGAAGATTTCAAGGTTTCATCTTTACTGAGGTTAAAAGATGTGGATTATTTTGGGTGATAAAAAACTTATCTTGTTTGCTATCGACTTGAGGAAGAGTTGTTGTCTGTTTGCCTTGCTTAAACATTAGATCTGTGAGATTTCAGATCTGTACAACAATCCTGTCAACAACTTTATTGTTAGTTTTTGGAAGATCTACTTTTTAGCAGAAGTTAATTGAGAAAGAAAGCTTACCTGATGGTTTCTGGAGGGATCGTAGCTCGCTGTTATAGTTGATACTTTGAAGTGAGGCTGCTATTTCGTCTCAACGAAGTTTTAAGGAGGAGTTTGTCTTCTTAGTTGGCAGCCATTTTTGTTTCCTCTAGGCTGTTTTGGAAAGTATGGAGAGATGAAGTTAGAAGTGTCGGATTGCCTTCTATCCTACGAGACGAGTGTGGAAGTATCTGGAGCCTTCCAGTCTACGGGCTGTCTTCTAGGCTTTGGGCTTCGTTTTAGTTTTTCTTTTATTGTTTGTACATGTTGTTTTTGTCTTTGAACTTGGGCCTGTTATTGCCTTTGTATTTTGGTTTGGTTGGACCTGGTTTTATACTAATAGAGAATTTGAGCCCCTTTTTCAAAAAAAAAGACAATGTCTGATGATATCATATTCAGGAGCAGAGATGCTGATAAGATCGAGGCCCCAACAATCGACCCACTAGTCATATCCGCCCAGGTTGGTCCTGCTTGGATGAAGAGGATCCTGGTTGACAGTGGGATCTCTGTAAACATTTTACTCAAACGGGCTTATGATTTAATGAAAATGGAAGCAAAGGACTTGAAACCTTGCCAATCTCGAGTTCACGGCTTCAATGGGAGTGCTACAATACCCACTGGAATAGTAGAACTGCCAGTGGAATTGGGAGTTGGAGAGCGTCGGAGAGTCCGGCTGTTGCAGTTTGTTGTTTTAGACATCGATTCACCTTATAACGCATTTTTGGGCCGACCGGCCCTTGTTGAATTCAGGGCAGCCATTGCCCCGTGGTGTTTGACTCTGAAGTTCCCCACTGACCACGGGATTGGAGTCATTCAAGGAGACCAGGCAGCAGGAAGAGCCTGTTATGTTGCTGAGCTGCGCGAGGCGCAGAAAAAGGAGAAAGGAAAGGGCGTGGAGGAATCTCTCTGCATCCGTTTTACTAACAATTGACAACTAGCGCCTGGGCCCCGGTCCGAGCATCACTACCAATTCCTTAAAGATCTTGACCCTAGAGACAACGAAGATAAAGACGAATCTAAAGAGAATCAAGCTTCCCCAACCGAACTGACTGTGGACGTCCCGGTCAGTGAGGATGACAATTCAAAAGTACTAAAAGTTGGATCTCAACTGGGAAAACAGATACAACAGGAATTGGTTGAATTTCTCCAAGCGAACCTCGATGTTTTTGCCTGGACACGCTCTGATATGTGCGGAATCTCACCAAACACCGCAAATCACTCCCTGAATATTGATCCGCGACATGCTCCGATCAAGCAAAAAAGGTGTGGTATGGATCTAGAGAGATCTGCTGCCCTTAAAGAGGATGTTGACAAATTACAATCAAATGGGTTCATTCGAGATGCTTTATACCCAGAATGGGTATCAAATCTAGTGTTGGTTCGAAAACCGAATGGGAAATGGAGAACTTGCGTCGATTACTCCGACTTAAACAAGGCTTGTCCAAAAGACAGTTTTCCACTTCCTCGAATCGATCAGCTCGTAGACTCCATGGCTGGACACGAATTATTATCTTTCATGGATGCCTACTCTGGCTGCAATCAAATACCTATGCACTTGCCTAATCAAGAACATACTAGTTTCGTGACCGATCTGGGACTCTACTGCTACAGAGTCATGCCTTTCGGTCTAAAAAATGCTGGAGCAACGTATCAACGCTTGGTCAATCGGATGTTCGCCGAGCAGATTGGGAAGACCATGGAGGTTTACGTGGATGACATGTTAGTAAAGTCCCGATTCTCCACAGACCACGTCAGAGATTTAAATTCAATGTTCTGCATTCTCCAAGAATATGGAATGAAGCTCAATCCATTAAAGTGTCACTTTGGCATCGCCTCTGGAAAGTTCCTCGGATTTATCGTTAATGCTCGAGGGATAGAAGCAAATCCCGAAAACATCTGGGCGATAAGGAACTTGCAAACTCCAAAAACCATAAAGCAAGTCCAGAGTCTCAACGGGAAGGTAGCGGCATTAAGAAGGTTCATTTCAAAGTCCACTGATAAATGCATTCCTTTCTTCGATCTGATTCGAAAGGGTAAGCGAAACTTTGAATGGACCATGGAGTGTGAAGGCGCATTCCGATCGTTGGTTCAACATCTTTCCACACCACCGATCCTGTCAAAGCTAATTGATCATGAATAGTTGTACCTTTATCTAGCAGTATCGGAGCATGCAATCAGCGCTGTTTTGGTTCGAGAAGAAGACCGAGTGCAGAAAACGGTCTACTATGTTAGTAAACGGTTAACAGGAGCTGAAAGGAATTACCCAAGGTTGGAGAAATTGGCTTATTGTCTAGTCATTGCCTCAAGAAAGCTTCGCCTTTATTTCCAAGCTCATCCTCTTGCTGTGTATACCGATCAGCCGTTACGACAGGTCCTCACGCGGCCTGAGACGTCTGGTAGGTTACTCAAGTGGAACATTGAACTAAGTCAATTTGATATCACTTATGCTCCGCGGAGAGCCATTCAAGGACAAGTCCTAGCTAATTTCATAGCCGAATTTACTGTTCCAGAGGACTTGCCCGAAACCAATGAATCCCCCGAATATATCTGGAAGCTGTATATTGATGGTGCATCAAACGACCGGTGTTCGGGCGCTGGTGTTGTACTAGAGACTCCCGAAGGCCGATCTATATGTTATGCTTTGAAATTCAATTTCCATGCAACCAATAATGAAGCTGAATATGAAGCCCTCTTAACTGGGTTAAAATTGGCCAGAGATTTGAGAATTATTGCTGTGGAAATTTATTGTGATTCACAATTAGTTGTATTTCAAGTACGGGGAGAGTATCAAGCGAGAGATCGAAGGTTGGCTGCTTACTTGGCTCTAGTTCAGGAAGTGCTAAATCAGTTTGACTATTATGCCATTTATTATATACCTCGAGAACACAACCAAAGAGCCGATTCATTGGCAAAGTTAGCCAGCACAGGTGAAGCACAGCAAATGGGGCTTGTCCTCGTCGAAACTTTATCCTCCCCAAGCATCGATCATATTGAGACAGATTTTGTGTTTGAAAATGCTCACAGTAGAGAATCGTGGATGACTCCGTATCGAAATTACATTGAGAATGGGACATTGCCTGAGCATAGAAATGAGAAAAGGCAAATTCTGTGAAAAGCTTCATGATTCGTCATTCAGGATGGAGTCATGTATAGAAGAGGTTATTCTGTTCCTCTCCTCCGGTGTATCGCGCACGATGAAATCAAGCGAGTGTTACATGACGTACACGAAGGAGAATGTGGCGATCACACCGGTTGACAAGCTCTTGCTAAGAAAATACTCTGATACGGATACTACTAGCCGATAGTGAACCGAGACGCAGCAAGCTATGCCAGAAAGTGCGGTAGATGCCAGAAACACTCTCGAATTCCAAGAGCTCCACCCACCGAGATAACTCAAATGGTCAGTCCCTGGCCATTCGCTATGTGGGGCATCGATATCATCGGTGCTCTACCTCTGGCAAAAGGTGGTGCGAAGTACGCCATCGTCGCCGTTGACTACTTTACAAAGTGGGCTGAAGCCGAAGCTCTCGCAACAATTACGACGAAGAAAGTAATAAATTTCGTAGTTCGCAACATCATCTGTCGATTTGGACTCCCGCATACCATCATCACCGATAATGGAACCCAATTTGATAGTGTAGAATTCAAGAATTTCTATCAACGGTTTCATATCCATAAAAAATTCTCGGCAGTTGCACATCCACAGGCAAACGGTCAGGTCGAAGCTGTCAATAAAGTTATAAAATCCATCCTAAAGAAGCGACTGGAAAAAGCTGGGGGCAAATGGGTCGATGAACTTCCTATGGCATTATGGGCCTATCGAACGACTCACAAGACCGCAACCAGACATACCCCATTTTCCTTATCCTATGGCTCGGAAGCCGTTATTCCGGTCGAGACGGAAGTGTTTTCCCATCGCGTGACTTATTATGATCCGAAAACAAATGCTATATTGCTTGCTGAATCTTTGGATCTACTGGATGAGAAGCGTGAAGAGGCAGATTTAAGGGCTGCTGCATATCAAAGTCGAGTCGCCCGATTATACAATGCCAAAGTTCGACCTCGAACTTTTGAACTCGGTGATCTCATTCTCAAGAGAATCTACCCAGTTCCTTCATACATGAAACCAAATTGGGAAGGACCATACGTAATTACACGAAGACTCGGAGATGGCACATTCAAACTATCGACCGTTGATGGTCTTGATTTGCCAAGGGCCTGGAACAGCGAGAGTCTCCGTCGCTACTATATATGACAGGCTTTATTTACTTCATTGCATTTTTTCCATTTTTGCAATTTACTTTTGCATTTCGAAATTAGAATTTGTAATAAGCCAACTGACTTTGCCATATTTTCTTATTTCAGCAATAAAATGCCATCTCTTCGAGCAAGAGCTGTGATTCATTAAATACAATGTACAACATCACGATGCATGGAGAGCTAAATTCCATCACACAGTGGAATTTATTCAAGTAGGGAGTGGCCATGATACAATCGTCCACTCGCTAAATGAGACCCAAGCTCGGGGGCAAGCCATCACGTCAGGCTAAAAATGGGTCGATACACGACAATCCTTTACTTGACTCCGTACTCCCAGAGTACGAGATGGAGTATAAACATTTGCTTGACTCCGTACTCCCAGAGTGCGAGACGGAGTATAAACATTTGCTTGACTCCATACTCCCAGAGTGCGAGACGGAGTATAAACATTTACTTGACTCCGTACTCCCAGAGTGCGAGACGGAGTATAAACATTTGCTTGACTCCGTACTCCCAGAGTGCGAGACAGAGTATAAACATTTACTTAACTCCGTACTCCCAGAGTGCGAGACGGAGTATAAAACATTTGCTTGACTTCGTACTCCCAGAGTGCAAGACGGAGTATAAACATTTACTTAACTTTGTACTCCCAAAGTGTGAGACGGAGTATAAACATTTACTTAACTCCGTGCTCCCAGAATGTGAGACAAAGTATAAACATACATCAATTCCATATTTATCCCCAAGACTGGGGGCAGGACCAAAAGCAGATATCGAGTTAAAGATGAAAGAGAATATACTTTCATTTCCATTATCAACAAAAAAGAATCCGATTACAAGATGGTTCAAAAATTCCTACTAGAGGGAGCCGAATCCACATCTATACACGGCTATAAAAAAACCAAGAGACAAAACGAAACACTACAGTAAACTAAAGAAGGAGTTCAATCTTTCTTCTTCCTTAGCTTCTTCTTCGGAGTAGTCCCGCTGGATCCGCTACCCGATTTCCTCCTCACTCTCTTACTTTTCTCCGGTTTTTCCTCCGATGGTGACATAATGTCAACATCTTCCTCGGAGCTTGACGCAACGGAGATTCTCTTGGAGGGTTGAACTGGGGGCATAGGGGCTGTAACTGGAAGTGGGACCGGAGCGCTCACAATGACCACAGTACCGCCCGGCGATATCATCATTAACGGGGCAGGGCCAGAAGGATTCATGACGGCAGTCACTGCTGCCATCTCAGCACTGATTTCAGCCAAAACTTCATCCTCACGAGATGCTTGGGCCGCGCTGGATGTGCCAGTAGCTGGCATAGAAGAACTAACAACTGGAGCGACCCCACTCATGGCATAAGAAGGATCGGTGAAGGGATCGTTGGGCTGACTGAGAAGTTCCTCAATCATCTGAGCGACGAAAGACAACATGCTCATTTCTCCTTCTTCACCGACCACGGTAGATGTCATAATGGCTTCGGTGACAATGGCCCCCTGCGCTTGATATGAAGCTTGAGATGCAGGAGGTGTAGAGATAACAACTTCGGTCACTGAAATGTGAAAAGACGACGATTGTTAGCTAAGTGTATTGCTTCATGATCATCACACTAAAAAATGGGAAGCGTTCGAGTACCTTCTTTAGCCTGACCAGGAGCAGAGGCAGGAGTATCAGCGGAAGACAATTGCAGCTGGTCAGGATTATAAGCGGGGACGGACTGGGGATCGACCGCACCAGTGGTTTCAGACAATGTTGGAATTACAGCTCCAACACTTGTTTCGTGATGCTCAATCCCCGAGCCCTCGCCCGTCTCTATCTGTTGAACACCAAGCCTCTCTTTCGCCATAGAAATCACCGCCTCGTGAAGAACTCTCCTCTCTTCCTCAGTAAGCAAGCGCATCTCTAGCTCAAAATCATCAAGTGTTTCATCTGAATGCGCCGCTCTCTTATCCTCCACCAACCTAGTCCAGGCATTGTACAGAATCATAGAATCATCTCCCAGCCACGATAAATTTCTGTGCTCCAGCACATTAGCGTTATATGTGACCAGGAGATCATCAAAATCGGCTTCCATCCTGGACCGCTCCACCATAATTTTTTCCTGGATTTTTGCCTCCGCAGACTTAGTCTTGGCCGCCGCTGTAGCATGTTCGGCTCTAAGGGATACAGCTTGGTCATATGCATCTTGAGCAGCGGTGTTTGCGTCGTCTCTCTCTTTCACTACTTCAGCAAATTTGGCCTTGAGCTCATTCAGCTCCTTAACGGCTGCGTCTCGCTCAGCTACGACGTTGGTGTAGCGGTGACCCATCTCTTCTACCGTGGCACAATGTGCCTGCTGCATCCTCGCCATTTTGGCCACAACATCCTCATGCTTTTTGAGTGCTTGGAGTTCCGAGTTTCGGGACGACTCCGTCTCAGATTGGAGAACTTGGATGATGCGGTCTTTCTTGACAATCTCAGCATCGCGCTCCTGAATGACTTTTGCCCGGTCAAAAGCTACCTTTGAAGCTTTCACGGCTACTTTGTACCACTCCTTGTACTGAGCATAGAAGTCGCGAATATAGCTGTGCGCAGTATTTTCGGCATCCTGAGGAATCCTCTTGAAATGAGGAGGAAAGACATATGCATCCATACAGATTTCTGGGAAATCCTTTTTCATTTGAGCAAGCTGGATGACTCCTTCGCTTGTCAACTCAGCCGGAGCCTGCTCAACGATGGCAACTGTCGGTGGTTCAACTCTAGGCCGCTGAGTCTCGGGCCTTAAAGATTGGGAAGGCTGTTGCTGCTGTGAAGACCCAGGGAGATCTACGGGAGCCCTTGGAGGCGGAGGAGAACAAGATCGCGGTCAGTACTGATAGCTCCTATCTCTGTCAGTACGATCTTGACTAGAATGGCTACGCCAATGCTCTCGATCTCTATCATAGTGATCCTGATTGATATAGCCTCGCCCGTGATCCCTATCTGATTCTCTCCTACGGGAATCATAATACGGGGAAGCTTGGCGCACATTACGGAGCCTATCCAAAGTGGATCCGCGACCTGACATCTCACCTGCAATAAGAAGGAGCTACAGATTAGAATCCTACAAAACAATGACTAATGTGCGAAAGTCATGTAGTGGTGTGGAAGTGTGTGTAAATGTGTAAACCCCCAGACCAACCGGAAGTATTGACCGCACTCAAAAAAAAGGGCTCGCTCATATTTAAAACATCTTGAAATTCCTCCAACCCGGGATTACATGGAATCAACATAAAATCCGGGATGGGAATATCGTCAAGCCCTTTAAAAGTATCTCTCGAATGAGAAGGGGCGGCCTCAGAAATCATGACTCTGGAAGTGGGAGGAGACACATCTATAGATTTCCACCCCTTAGACTTGAGTTTTTTGGAAACGACGACCTTGCTTTTCCGTCTTTCTCCCAATTCTTTGAAGTTGCCCGAAAGATCAGCCATCGGCTCCACATCTGTATGGGTCCTTTCTTCATCGCTCACTTCGGTTATTGTGATTCCGAGCGTTTTCTTCGCCATTTTCTTCTTCTTTTTCTTGTTTTTCTTCTTTGAGGCAGGCTTTGACATCCCTCAATGGCTATGCTCTGATTTATTTCAATCAAGCCGAGAGCTCTTAAGTTATTATCATTCAGCACCGAGTCGACGTGTCTCAGCTCGCTCGAAACTTCCTGGAGACTTTGGACTATGCCCTTGTAGTACCCGCCATCGGGTCTGGAGATAATGGCTGTAAGAGAGACAAGATGTCAATACCAATGCCAAAAAACTATTGATCAAGGAAAATAATCAACAGGATAGGCCACTTACGTCGAGACAACCATCGCCTAGCAAAACCAGGAGGACATCGGACATAAAACCATTCATTCTTGAAATAGCTAGGTCTGGTCCAGGCCCCAATAATAACTTGGCAATTTCTGACTGCCTCCAAAAATGTAAAGGACGAACTATTGCCCCTGCTCTTGAAATTAAATATGTATCTAATCTCGGTTGGCCTTGGCGGGCGAAAGAGATAGTCCATAAATATGACGAAAGCACTATTCAGCAACGCATGTCCGTTGGGATGAAGTTGCGAAGGAGAAATTCCTAAGTACGACAACATTTCCCTGATATATTGGTTAAAAGGAGGAAGAGTTCCAGCCGCGCAAGCATGGCGGTAGAAGGCAGTATATCCTTCGGGCGGATTATGCGGTCTGTCATCAGCACTGGGTAATAATACATCGTTCAGAGATATGTTATGTTTCAAGCATATCCGACCCAATAAGGATTTAGAGATATTAGACTGGACAGAATCAACGGGATCCTCGATAAATATAGCCTCCGGCAATTCGTCTGGAGCTAGGTCAATTACGTCAGCAGGAATATTGGGAATCTCAAGGATCGAAGGAGGAGAACTCTGAATCTCCTGCTGTTGCGAGCTTGAAGATTCCATAACTGACTAACTCATCATAAAGCAACGTTAAGTACATAAAGAGCCCGTGCATTTCCCAGTGTAGAGTGTGTGAACGTGTTGTGCAGTGCAAGTGTTGTGCGTTACTTAAGCAAATTTTGCAGACTGAAACAAGATGTACGAACGACGAAACTCCGGAAATCAAGACTGGAAATGACCGTCATCGCTGACCGTCATATCCACGCCATCCAAATGCTACCGACTGATTCAAGTATAAATCTATTATGTTTTTGGTTGAGTCCTGGTTCCATCGACGAGCTTCAAAAGGCAGTCAAATGTGCGGTCCTACAGTCAAGTTCAGTTGTGCAAGGCCGAAGCTCGTCGGAATTAAGTGTTCACGTATGCTAAAGTTCATTAAGTTCATCAAACTTCAGCTCGAAATCGGCCGTAGTTCAGATATTAAAACGAGTCAGAGATATCGCATTCTCCAGGTCAAGAGCGATCGAATCGATCACTTCGAATCGAAGCCAGACGACTCGACATGCTTCGAATCGATCAGGGTCGACTCGATGCGCTCCGTATTGATATGGACATTGGAACGATGCCTCGTACCGATTAAAGGAACACTTCGAGTCCATCAAAATAGTCTTCACATCAGTCAAGGACAATTATTCGAATCGATCAGGCCAAGCATCTTCGAATCGATCGTAGTGTTATGAATTCGAATCGATCGATTCGAACCACCTTACCTCACAAGCCTCGATTCGAAGCCACATATAATCGAGATCGATTCGGACTATTCTATCCCGGATCGATACGAAGCATACAGATGAAACAATCTCTCAGACTCTTCTTCTCCAAGGAACCTCAACACATTGTCATCCACGATCCATCGATTCAATCAATTTCGCTCGGATCTTAAGAAACCCTTCGAAACCGATCTCAGGAAGGATTTGAGGATGGTGGCAATTCCAGTTTCATCGTCCTTAACTCGATTTCCATCCATTAACTACCTGGTTTAATGTAATCGTGACTAAAAGATCAGAGCTTTCGATCGAGTCAGAGGAGTTTTTCTCTCGAGCTTTTGGGGGATCGATACGAAGGAAGAGGCTGAGTAACAGTAAAAAGTGAAAGTGAGAATGACCCCGCGTATTTATATGGATCTCAGATAGGAAACGGGACGCTTCACCTCCCGGTCAACCTGACCGATTGCCACCGGTCATTAACCAATCGATTCGAACAACCACGTTCGAACCCATCACGTTCGAATCCATCAAAGCCTCGAATCCGTCAAGGCAGCATCGATACGAAGCCCCATCGAATCGAAGCATCATCGACTCGAGGCAGTCAGCAAAAGCTAATTCAGAGTTAACGTGTCCCATCGATTCGAAATGCTAACTTCACAACCATCAACTCGTAGCGATTCGAAGACTATCGATTGGAATGATCATTTCGAATCCATCAAAAACCGTCGATGAAAGTGAGCGCATCGCTTCGACATGAAAAGATTACTGGTCTACCTTTTACATCGATTCAGGAGAGGATCGATACAAGAGGATAATCATAGACAATCATCAAAATGATGTTTTAACTCGAATCTCAAATCGATTCAGGAGAGGATCGATGCAGACTTCGATAACTAACTGAACCGGCAACGACGTGCAAACACGCAATGTTAACAAAAGTCAAGATGATGCATATATGCTCATATGTTCGACTAATACTTAATCTTTGACATCCACAGAAATCAGGCGCTCGTCTCATCGTGAATCCGACAGCATACAGATAATCACAATCATATGACGATCAATTACAGCTATACAGGATACAATTTTCAGTGAAACATGTGATGGTTATCAAACAGGAACTGCAGCTTTTCAAAGCACGTCATGTTCACACAAGACGTACTTTGGGGGGCAAATGTTATCCCGCCTTTTGGCAAGGCCGTGACACCAGGAACTCGACTAGAAACCAAGGACAGTTCGCCTTGAAAACCGGTTATACATAGGTCTACTATGGATGTCGATGAATTTTGTCCAAGTCCAGATCGAGCTGCAATTAATAAGACACGTCAAGCAGAGCCGTGAAAGTCAACGTTCCGAATTTCAAGACAATCTGAGTTCATATGACCAAGTTATCGTCGAGGAAAAACGGAGTGAATGGCCCTAAAGTCGAATCCATAGGCCGAGCCTAAGATTCGAATCCATCAAGTATGTTTGCTCCGAATCGTTCGTTATTTCCTTGTTCGAATCCATCAGATTGAAGGGCTTCGAATCGATAAGCCATGCGATGGTTCGAATCCATGAGACATAACCTAGCTTCGAATCCATCGAACACTCCTTAGTTCGATTCCATCCAAACAGACTACGTTCGAATCCAACATTTCGAAACCATCAAGTTTTCCTCTACTTCGAATCCATGCAATCGATACACTTCGATTCCATCCCGTAAGTTACTTCGAATCCACCCTATTGAGGTAGCTTCGAATCAATCAACCGTGACATACCTTTGTCGACTCGAACGAACATATCTTCGAATCCACTCCCTCGAATCCATTACGTCAAAGCAGCTAGAAACATGGATTCGACCCAGTCAACTCGGAGACAAAGTCGGATCAATACGAAGAAGGCGCACCATGTCATCATGAAGGCATGTTGAAACATCGATTCGACCATATCGAGTCGATAAGAATCGATTCGAAGCGATCGACTCGAGTGAAGCGATTCGAAGGGAATCGATTCGAACGAGCTTTTCAACCGATAACATGATCTTGAATCGATCATATCTCGAGATCTACAAGTCCAAATGCTATGAAATTTTCACAGTAGCTTATTGGCAACCAAAGGATTGTTCATGCTAAATTTCACCTCAATCAGAGCAAATCTTGATCGATTTGAAGTTGAGTTCGAATCGATCCCGAAGTGGGCCCGGATTTCCTGAAAGCGGGTGTGTGGGCCCCCTCACGTACCAGAACTGGTCTCCCCGAATTTTAGGCGAAATATCAGCCTCCTACACCTATAAATAGAGCCCCTGGTCATTCAGAAAAGGGGTCGGATAATTCTAAGAGCTAAAGAGCGCCCAGACCCTGCCAGATTTACTTTAAATCACCACCGCTGCTTTAGTTTCAGACTTAGCTTAGAAAATCAGTTGTATTACACTATAAGAAATTGTAATCTTCAAGCATCAAGCAATAAAATCATCAAACTTCATAGTGGACATAGGTGAAACTCCGAACCACTCTAAATCACTGTCTTCTGTGCAATTTACTTTCTGTTATTTGGAGTTTTTTGTTAGATAATCCTCAGTTTTAATTTTCTTTCTTCACTTTTATCTCTTCAAAAACTTCCGAAGAGTGTTGTGCCCATTTTTAGTACAAACAGGAGGTATATTAAATATGCACTTATGTGATGTAAAAGAAATGTAACTTCCATGTTTAACCACTTTTCGACAAATTTTCAAATGGCAAAACCACTAAATCAAGCTATGGTTTTTAAAAGTAAATTGTTATGTAGTGGGTTAGCTTTCCAAAACATCTTTCAAAGTTCAAAAATATGGGAAACAATCCGAGTTGTGGTGGATTTACTAAATGGAAGCAAACCTGGTTGTAACGAGCACCATATACCACTGACACTAATAATATCAAAATAATGAGCTGTAGTCGTGCTCGGTCGATATAGGTCGATCATCAGGGTTGAAAATGAAACAGATACAGCATATAACCTGTCATATATCTCATAATGCATGGATAAAATATAATATCACAGATATAAAAAGAGAGACTCTAATAACTATGTGATCAAATCATCATAACATAGATCCACAACATTATATACAAATGTAGTAGAAGCAGAGTTTATACAACAGAAATAAACCCAACAACTGCCTCATAATAAGAAAATAAGCATTCACCGCTATGGCTTATCAGTGCTACATAGTAGAATAAGCGTAGAAATCTATATAAGTATATAATACGAGATACTCCATCAAGCTCGTCCTCCGTATAGCTACTGCGTCACCTATACTTGTTATCTAGTCTACTTATTTAAGAGTACCTAAGATAATAGGAAATAAAGCATAAAATTTTGGGTCAGACAACAGTTTGGTGTGAACGGTAAATATGGTAAGGAACCGAGGTAGATGAATAATACCTGATCCGTCCCTACAACCAAAGAGTTAGGACATAACATCATAATATGTTGTTCTACAAATAACATAAAAGTACTCTACTCGAAATAAGGATATCGGCTCTCTAGGTATTCCTATCTCTAATACCTACTCCAAATGAAACCTCGAAGTGATAGTCTAGAAAGCAACTGAAGTATCCATAGCAACCATAGCATCCATCAAGAAATCCCCATTATCACTCTGTATGCTTTAAATATATGATCATTTTTATGGCCTCCTTACTACTATGGACTAGTGGAAATCCCTGTTTCCAATGTACTCTCATATCAGGTAGCCCAGAGCTAGATACTTGGCCCAAAGTGACTAGTCCAGGGTATTCAGAACAACTCCATTGATCCATGGGCATCCCCACTTATAATACCACTGCTTCAAGTACAACAGAAAACACTCCAGTATCAACGATACCTTGGCACATTCATCCGAGCCCTCCTATGCTCTATTTGGATTCATGCCTTTTCTTTTCTCAATCCATTTTCCATTATTTGGAACCCTTCATGTTCCCCATCCATGGCTCCTTCATTTATCGAGCCGTTATCTTCGGCACCTACTTATTTCATGAGTTACAAACTGAAGATACATAGCTTTTCTTATGTTGTTATATCGCCGTCCAATCCTCAAGCGAATGAGCCAACACCTCCAGCATAATCAACAAAATCTCTACTCTATTCCCCAAAAGTTCCACCTCCATTGAACCCACCAAAACAACTCGGTACCAACCCATATACTTAGCTAATTTTGGTTCAGTCTCCTTCCTTACTTCTAGTACTCCATTTTCAAATGCTTTAAACCCCAATCCATCCATCAGAACAACTCGGACCCCAATCTAAAGCTTTCAACTCTAAATTCCAAAAACAACTCGACATAATACCCAACACTTAGCCAATCTCCTACATCTTGATATGGACCACCTTCCCTAGCCAAGCTCTAGATATCCATGCCATCTATCAACCCATGTAGCCAGCCAAAATGACATGGTACCAAGTCATTCAAATAAGTATCGAGTTGAGTCCTTAGCAAATTTTGAGGCGTAAATTATTCTGCAAGCTCCTCTCATGATCCAGAGTCTCTCCTCCAAGTTTCATCCAATTCCGACCAACTTTGCTTTGATTTTCCAAATTCACCAACCTATCTTCCTAAGCATCCAAAACACTAGCAAACAACATCAAAGCATAACATACATGCATAGAATAACATGCATATACATCCATTCATAAAAGCAATACAATAGAATGTGATAAACAAACTAATTCTAATCTAAATCAACATATTAGATGCACATATGGATATGAATAAAGAGAATCGCTAAATCATTTTTGAAAATCATTTCAAAGATTCACAAATTTAGGTCATAAGTATATGATAACATGTAATTAAAGTTAGAAAAGGTTTTAAGGCCAAAAATCATGTTAAAACATGTAATTCTACCATATAAACATGCATATGATAGCGGGAAGGCATAAACCACTCACAAATTACCAAAATCAACCAATTCTCACCTAGATTCAATGTGTATAGTAATAGAAAGCAGTGCAAATCAACCAAAACGATGATCTCTTACTTCTATTTGATGATCTTCTCCCTAATTAATGATTTGGTAGGCTTAGAGAGTAATTTGTGTGATTATAGATGAAATTAAGGTTAACGGGGGTTCAGATTTGATTTGGAAAAGAGGGAAAAAATTAATTTGACTACTACAGCCCACTATTTATACTAATTTTGAATTAGACTAATAAGCCTACTTATGGGCTTAATTAATTACACACTAATACTGGCCAACAGTTGTCTAAACTTAAAACAGGCAAAACTACTTAACTGTAGGCCGTTTTCCTATTATGACCTTTTTATGGAATGGGAAACCATCATCATATTGCAATGGAACAAATTTGAGATCCTAATTCGACTCATATCAAAATGTATAGCCCGAACAAGATTTCTAGGGTCAAAATGGTCACACGGAAATTCGGGAAAAATCGTAGGTGTATAAAATATCCCTAAGAGTCATATCCTAAAATTATAGAACCATACGACCTCATATAAATAAATTAAAAATATTTTGCGATCACCCGATACGTAAAATATGGGTCGTTACATTCTCCCCCCCCCCCTGCAAAAAGGAATTTCACCCTTTAAATCCCCAAACAAGTCAAGAAATAAACAATCATAGTTACTCTGCATGCCTAACAACTATATGCAACCATCAACCATATCAAACAAGCAATCATGCAATTAATAGTGAACCTACCCTAACATGCGGAATACTAACCTACCAACTGCGATATACAATGACGAAAGTAGATACGATAAACGATGGATCTTGCCATGCAAAGAGCTATGACCACATAGTCCACGTGCTCTCCTTAGTTTCCCATGTACAATTGTTTTCACTTCCGCTCCATTGTACTTTTACAAGCTTCATCGACTTTCTCCTAAGTTGTTTCATATCGTATCTAACAATACGAACTGGCCTACGAGATCTCGCAACTTCTGGTTCTACCTCAACATCTTCAAGTTGTTTCGGTGTAATCATCACGCCCGAGTCATATAAAAATTTCCATAGATAGAAGACATGAAAGAATTTGTGCACGTTCACCATCCTCTAAGGTAAGTCAACCTTATATGCTAACTTTCCAATCCTCTCTACTATCGGAAACAGACCTATAAATCTCGATGCTAATTTCCCTTTATTACCGAATCCAGCAACATTCTTCAACAAGAGATACCTTCATAAAAACCATATCCCCAACAAAAAATTCCAAATCTCTATGTCTTTTACAGGTGTAGCTCTTGTATCGATCCTGAGCGGTCTTCATTCGTTGCTGAACGAACCTAATCTTTTCTGAAGTTTCTCCAACCATATCTAGCCCTAGTATCAGTTTCTTGCCCGCTTCCCATCAATATAAAGGAGCGTTACATGGTCAGCCATACAAAGCATTATAAGGAGCCATACCAATACTCGACTGATAACTATTGGTATATGAAAACTCCAGCAGACGTAGATGGTCATCCAATAATTCTCCAAAATCTATAATGCATGCTCGTAAGAGATCTTCCAGTATAAGATTTACTCTTTTGGTTTTCCCATCCGTTTATAGGCGATAAGTTGTATTAAGGTACAGCTCTATCCCTAACGCCTCTTGTAAGCTCTTCCAAAACCCACTGGTGAACAATGGGTCTCGATCACTTAAAATGCTCTTTAATAAATCACGAAATCATACTATCCACTTTACATACTACTCTGCCAGCTTGGATGTCGATTTACGTGACTAGATGGGTATAATTCTAGCGCTGTCAATCGATCAACCATGACACAAATGCTATTATAAAATGCTCGAGTACTTGGTTATCCATCAATAAAATCCATCGATATTTGGTCCCATTTCCACTCAGTAACTTCTAGTAGTTGCAATAATCCATTGGTTTCTTTTGCTCTTCCTTTACCAATTGGCAGTTTATAGAGTTTAAGATAAATGTCCCAGTATCTTTCTTCATACCTTCCCAATAATAGATCTGATTCATATCCCTGTATATCTTATTACCTCTAGGATGTATTGTCAACCTAGAATAGTGGCATTGTCGTAGCACTTCATCTCGCAATCCATCAATATCGGGAACAAACAGTCTTCCATCCTTACGTAGCTAACCTTCTCGGTCGAATTCGTATTGTTTCATGTCCTAAAACTATACTCCTACTATCTTCATTATGATCAATGCCGGCCTAACATCTCACTTCTAACTAGCATTGATCATTTCTATTAGAGTAGGTCTGATCGAAAAACTTGCCATCATCTATTGGTTCCAGCTCGCAATGAGGCCAGAAATCATATCCAGCAATATACTTGATCTGCTTCGATTCCAAGAACATTACTTCCAAAATAGCATGTCTTCTACTTAATGCATCGGCGATTGCATTCCTTTTTCTTGGTTTATAGGAAAAGCTAAAATCATATGAGGCTAAGATCTCTAACCATCGTTGCTGAAGAAGGTTGAGATCCTTTTAAGAGAAAAGGTACTTCAGGGATTAGTGGTCTTTAAATAGCTCAAACATTTCTTCTAGCAAATAATGCCTTCACATCTTCCAAGCAAAAATTATTTCCGCCAATTACAAATCATGAGTTGGACAATTTCTCTCGTGCAGCTTTAGATGTCGACTAGCATAGGCAACAGCTTTTCCCTTCTAAATCAATACTACACCCAATCCAGTGCTATAAGCATCTGTATATACCATCAACTCCTCATTCCCACTTGGAATGGTCAATACCGGTGCACTCATCAATCTCTCTTTCAGACTCACAAAAGCATGCTCCCACTTCGCATGCCAAACAAAATCCTGATTCTTCTTCGTCCAATTAGTCAATGATGATGCTATCTTTGAGAAGTCCTTGATAAAATGCCTATAGTATTCTGCCAATCCTAGGAAACTCCTCACATCGTAGCATTCTTAGGTTGGTTCCAATCTTGAACCGCTACCATCTTTACAGGATCCACTGCCATACCCTGTCTAGAAACGACGTAACCCAAGAACCTTACTTCTCTTCTCCAGAAGTTACACTTAGAAAACTTTGCTCTCCTTTGCTACTCAAAACCAGTGAAATACCATTGCCAAATCTATTTAAGAGAACATCTTCGCATCATGAAGCTGATCAAATTAGTCATCAACTCGTGGAGTAGATACTTGTTCTTCTTCATTACTTTATTCAGTTCACGATAATCCACACACAACCTCAAAGAACCATCTGCCTTAGTCGCAAATACTAAAGGTTCACCGCACTCAGATATACTCCTTCAAATGAATCCTCTCCTTAATAGGTCATTCACTTGTACCTATAATTTCTTCCACTTTCTGGGTGCCATATGCCTTAAAGCCATAACTATCGGTCTGGCTACCTTCACTAAGTCTATCCAAAACTTAATCTCTCTATACGGTGGCAATCCAGTCACTTCCTCAAGTACATCCAGATACTCTTTTGCGACAGGCATAGATGGAAACCCATATGATGGAACTTCAAGCGAATATAGAAAGCTAACCATCACCCATCCATTAGTAAGCAGCCAATCAATACCGTTCTCCCTTCAACATCTCTAATTGTCACTAATAGCTTCTCACAATCCACTATTGTTGCATACTTCTTAAGCCAGTCCATTTCCAAGGTAATCCCGAACCCAACAAAATTCAAGACAAAGCAATCACAAACAAAAGAGCATCCATGACTCAATAACACTAGGCCACGACAAACCATGCAAAGGTTAGTAGAGCCTCCAACTTGGTTTGTCACAATCAGGGGCCGATCTACTATCTTAGGTCTCAATCTCAATCTGTCTACTAGGTCACTGGATATAAACGAATGTGATGCTTCGGTGTCAAACAAAACACGAATGGAAACATCTTTAATAGAAAGCATACCTTGAATAACAACTCCCTTTCCTTTATCATTCGCGGAGGAAGCACTCGACGAAATTGGGACAACGTCCAAAGCATATGCTTTCACAACCTGCTTATCCTTTTTCGGTTTTGGACAATCCTTCTTCAAATGACCAGATTGTCACAATTGTAGCACTTCATCTTCTCGCTCACTTTGCAATTCTCGATCAGGTGACCCTTCTACTTGCACCCATAGCAAGTAGGTTCCCACTTAGCTTTCTTCTTGCCATTTTTCCTTGAGACTGCTTCCTCTTTCCATTCCACTTTTTCTTGTCTTCGCTGCCTTATTGCGACTTTGGCTCTTCCTTCCACAACAGTTGTTTTAGCCTTTGGTATAAATTCTCACGATGGAGAGCTTTCTTAACAAGTTTCTCGAATGGCTCATCTATGTGGTCTGCTACATTCTCTCCAAGATAGTCATCCAAACCAATGATGAACTTCTCATTCTTTCTTAATGAAGTGTCGATGAATAACATCTCATACTTCGATAAAGCATCAAATTCTACAACATACACAGAAATTGACATCTCTCCTTGCTTAAAACCAGCAAACTTCCTAAACAACACCGACTTCTGATTAAGTGGAATAAAATTCCCTTCAAACCTTGCTTTGAACTGATCCCAAGTAAACCGATCTTTTGGAGTAGCAATGGTAATGGCATTCCTAATTCATTACTTGCCCTTGAAGTTATCTACAGAACAGCTTCCACTTCATAGCATCATCCACTTCTATATCATTAAAGAAGTGCTAAAAGGTATCCAACCAATCCTACATTTCTATGGCCGAATCAGTTCCATGGAATGGTTTTCCTTCTAGAGTAGAATAGTCCTTGCTCGATTTGGAAAAATCAGCCTTAGGCGCTTGCTTAGGACCGCCTCCTCCAATAGACACACCGGGAGAAGTAACCTGAACATTCCTCATCATAGTTGCCATCATAGCATTTAACATCGCTTGAACTTCAAGTGTAGCCGCTCCTGACCCTTCTCCTTTCTCAACTCCTAAAGCAGAATTTCTCATGGGATTTCTTGTATGTCTGCTCATTCATAATCTATAACAAGAATGATTAGTCTTTCATAAAGAAAACCGTGTCTATGGTGCTCTTGTGCATTCGACTTGTACTATATAATAGATTACTATATAGCTTTGAGAACCAAAATTTATAACAAGTATGCACTCTTTCGTACACATATATACTCTCGATCCAGTTTAAGGTGATAAGTCATTCCCTATCTCTACTGAATCTCGTTATTAACTCAGGTTAATCACATAACCAAAGTTCTAATACCAAATGCGACGACCATCCAATATCGACCGGGCATAGCTACATCGCACTATTTTGTTATTGGTGCTAGTGGTATAGGGCGGTCGTCACACAGGTTTCTAAGTTATGCACAAGCCCACTTATAAACTATTTGTTTTTAGCCTAGTAAACATCCGAATTTTGCAACTCTTAAAACCAAAGTTGTAAGTTAAGTTCTAAGCTTTCTAAAATGGAAAAAACCGTCGAAATTGGACATGCCGCTCAAAAGCTATGGTAAGATGAACACGACACATATTAAAGAGAATACACATTCGGCTCAGAAATGTTAATCCCTTTTCAATACGTTTAAATACTTTTAAACATCAAAATTTTAAAGAGATGAATACAAAGTTGCTTCTTTTTAAAATATCTTTCAAATGAAAGAAGATTCATTGAAATCGGACAAAACATTTGAAGATTATGGTTGTGTTGCTACTGCACATGAAATGCAGGAATTTTGAAAGGACACAAGATTGTAAAGACGCATTTCAAGCTTTGGCAAACCACTTAGAGAGACCTCCCATCTTATCAAAGCCAGTGGATCATGAAGATTTATATATCTACTTAGCCGTGTTGGTACACGCTACAATTGCCACGTTG
The DNA here is from genome assembly GCA_030737815.1 of Allium fistulosum. Classification (NCBI taxonomy): domain Eukaryota; kingdom Viridiplantae; phylum Streptophyta; class Magnoliopsida; order Asparagales; family Amaryllidaceae; genus Allium; species Allium fistulosum. The sequence goes on along the minus strand of CM060906.1, from coordinate 269,537,048 downwards.
CTTCATGAAGAGAATCGAATTCAAAGATCGGTCTATTATGTTAGCAAGCTATTGACAGGGGCTGAGAGGAACTATCCGAAGATAAAGAAATTGGCATACTGCTTGCTGACTGCATAATGAAAGCTTCACCCTTACTTTCAGAACACCCTATTAATATTTGCACCGACCATCCATCACGATAGGTCTAGTAGTGACCTGAGATATCTAGGAGATTACTCAAGTGGAATATTGAACTTAGCCAATTCGATATCACTTATCTTTTTCGGAGGACTATCCAGGGTCAGGAATTGGCAGATTTTTTAGTATAATTTACTACGTAGGATGATTTTCCGAAGAACAGTGAAATCCCTACCATATGATGGTAGTTGTCTATAGATGGAGCATCCAATGATCGTTGTTCTGGAGTTAGGATTGTGCTTGTAACTCTCGAAGATCGGTCAATTTGCTATGCTTTAAAGCTTGATTTCCCTACTACAAACAATGAAGCTGAGTATGAGGCTCTGATTGCTAGACTTAAACTCCCCAGAGAATTGGGAACAAAATCTCTTGAATTCTATTGCGACTCACAATTGGTAGTATACAAAGTCAGGGGAGATTATCAAGCTAAAGGACAACGACTAGCTCCATACCTTACCCAACTCCAAGAGTTATTGACTGACTTTGAATATTATGAAATTATGCACATTCCTCGGGATCAAAATAGGGAGCATGATTCATTGGCAAAGATTGCTAGCACCGGGGATGCATAACAGATAGGCTTGGTTTTGGTAGAGGTATTAAGCGCTCCAAGTATAAGCCTAATGAAAATTGATCGGGCACTAGAGACAAGGCTTGAGAAGGAATCATGGATGACTCCAATTAAAAATTATTTGCTATAGGGAGTTATTCCCGAACGAAGGAATGGGAAGCGATAAATCCTTTGCAAAGCTTCACGATATATTACACAAGAAGGATTTATGTATAGAAAGGGTTTCTCCATTCCCCTTTTGTGGTTTATCGCTCATGATGAAAATAAAACGAGTCCTAAAGGAAGTTCATGAAGGGGAATGCGGCGATCATAATGGGAGGAAAACCCTGGCAAAAAAATACTCTATTAAGGGTTTTATTAGCTGACCGTTAATCGAGATGCTGCAGATTATGTAAGGTGATGCATCAAGTGCCAAATATATGCAAAAGTTCCAAGAGCTCCACCGACAGAAATTACACAAATGATCAACATGTGGCAGTTTTCTATGTGGAATACAGATATTATCGGTTCCTTACCTATCTCTAAATCCGGTGCAAAATACGCTATTATCAAAGTTGATTACCTCCCCAAATGGCTTGAAGCAAAACCTTTAGCCACGATCACAACCAAGAAAGTAATCAACTTCATTGTACGAAATATCATCTGTTATTTTGGTCTTCCACGAACTATGGTCATAGATAATGGACTCAATTTGATAGTGCTGAATTCAAAGACTTTTGTCATTGGCATCATATTGAAAAGAGATTTGGGGCAGTCGCTCACCCTCAAGCGAATGGACAGGTTGAAGCTATGAAAAAAATCATAAAATCCATTCTAAAGAAGCATTTGGAATGGGCTAGTGGCATATGGGTGGATGAACTCCAGACAGCACTATGGTCTTACAGGACCACCCACAAGTCCACGACTGGTCATAATACATTCGCCTCGTTTATGGATCTGAGGTCATTATTCATGTTGAGCTCGAAGTTCTTTCCCATCGAGCGACTAACTACGATCCTAGAACAAATAAAGATCTCATTTTGGAATCTCTAGACTTTATAGATGAGAAGTGTGAGGAAGCCGGTTTAAGGGCAGCTGCACATAGACACCGAGTAACTCGGTACCACAACACTAAAGTTTGACCTAGAACCTTTGAAGTCGGCAATCTTGTCTTAAAACAGGTTTTTCCCATCCTATCGCATATGAATCCAAATTGGGAAGGACTATATGTCATTGAGCAGAGTCTTAGAGAGGAACTTTCAAGCTAGCGACTGTTGATGGCATCACACTCCCAAGGGTGCAAAATAGCGAGCATTTACAATGCTATTTCACTTAGTTTTTCTTTTTAATTTAGTTGTGTTTAATTTCAGGATTTGCTTTAGCATTTGGTTTTTCAAGTATGTAATAAGGCAAATTATGTCATTTCTTTCTATTCACCAATAGTGCTTTGAATTTTCCATCATATTTTTGACCTTCCATTGCAGTACATGTTAGTTGCGACATACGACCGACTAAATCCCGCTGTTCGATGGGGCCGGCATAATTCGGGAGTGATTAAGATTCGACCATTCAATTGATGAGTCAACCCCATATTTGAGGGCAGTACGACTAACCAAAGGGAACTGAACTTGATAGTTTTTCGAATAACTCATGTCCCCAGAGTCTAGATATGAGAATAAAAAATAGATGAGTGTGGTTCGACCACTCACTATTCCATAAACTCTGGCCTGAAACTAACAGGAGGAGTATGAACATGCTAAGGATTGAGTTCAACCATCCACTATCTAACTCTGTTAACCTGTGATTGGGGACAAGTGTATAATTACTCAAACCGTTGAATTCGACGGCGTAACACTAAGGCTCGAGCCCGGTGTTTGATACGATTCGAGGCCACGACCTAAGAGAGGCATTGGGATGGATAAGTCGGATCGATATCTGACCCAATGTGCAACGAATCACAAATACATTAAATAGAAAATATAATAGCTCGATCATCTAAACAAGCATGTACGAGAATTCTACGCAAGAATAAAAGAATTCTTATTCACACTAAACTTGTTGTTCATAATACAAGTTTATCCAAAATGAGAAGTAAAAGTGGTTGGCATACCCGAACAAGCATGGCCGACAAAAAGAAAAGGGAGCCATCCAAGCTATTTACATATCACATCAACCCAATGATAATTTCTTGGATTTCCTTTCTTTCTTTTGTTTCTTGGGAGTGGCTCCATCCAAATTGCCACTTGATCCTCTCTTTGATCCTTTTTCTCCTTGGCTTTTCATCGAACAAACATCTCAGTCATGTGGATCGAGGCGGCATCATCTTTAGAAGTAGGAGGGATCGAGGCACTCTCAACACCGGAAGTGGGGGAACCTTATCTCGGGGAATTGTCCTGCCAAGATGGATTATCTAGAGTGGGATAGGAATCAGCTCATTGAAATCCATATCAACAGGCTCAGCTTTCGCCTTCTTTTTCAACAATTCTTCCTTCTTAACATGCTCTTTCATGCTGAGCTCATCAGTAGGGTTGGAAGAGCTCATGATTATGACATCCTCGTCAAAAGGAATTTCATTGTATGGATCGCCTCCTTCCTTGAACAATGCATCTATGAATTGATTATCAGTAACGAAGGTTTCTTCTTGAGCACCCCCAAGCAGCGACTGAAGTTGTAACTTTAATGGATTCTGTTATGGCCGCTTGTGATCCCAATTAAGGCTCTTGCGAGGGAGGAGGAATGATACCTAACAGATTTAAACCTGAGAAAAAATAGGCGAAAATATTAGACATATCAACTGATAACACCCTAACATTTTGAAAGACTGAAGATGTCAACGGAATACCTTTCTAGGTGTAGCTCCCAAGTTGAGCCAAAATAACTTCAGAACTGCGTTCAAGAATTGGAGAAAGCCAAAGCTTGCCCGGATCCACTAGGGGATGGTTGAAGAATCTGCCATGGAACCAAGAATAGCCTAGGATGCTGGGGGTAATTCAGTTGTAACATCTGGTTGTTCCGACTCGGATCCTTCACCCACTTCATGTAAAGAGGCAGGAGCAGATTCATTCTTAAGTGTAAGCTGGATATCATGTTATGTTTTGGATCCACCACCTAATTGCATTTCACTTTCAAATATGGATAGGTTGATTTCCTTAGTATTAAGGAGTCTCCTTTCCTCTGCAACAAGAAATTTCTATGCACACCAGAGCTAGAAGGGACAATCATCGTCAAGCCATGTTAGATTTCTATGCTTGAGAATGTTCACGTTGTAAAGAATAATAAGTGGGTCGATCTCATTCATTATCTCCTTCCTAACCTTATCCTTGGTGGCTTCTACTTCACGTTGAATGAGTGCATCAACATCTTTGGCTCTTTCAATGGTCGTATCTCTCTCAAGTCTAACATTCACCAATTCATCACAAGCAACTTGAGCAATTTTCTAAACATCATCTTTCTTCTTGTTTGTGTACTCGAGCTTAGCCTTGAGTTCCTCTATCTCCTTGAAGGATGTAGATCCATTACTTCGAGCTATATCTCTCTCTCTCTCTCGAGTGCTATTTCTTGATTTCGATGATGTAACACCTGGACCATATCTAGATGACTGGACTTCATCTCCTTCATGGATTTGACGGCGACACTAGCTTTTCCCTCAACCTCTACTTGGGAAGTCCTAGAAGCCTCTAACTCGTTTGTCAAAGTATCGATAATTCTTTTATTTTGAACTTCCTGGCATTTTAACTTTTCAATTTCCACGCACACTTGAAAGATACTTTCGACATCTTCTTCGCTGTCTTCATCCATTCATGGTACTGCTTGTGGATATCAGTGATACAGTTAATAGTCATTTTTGGACACGGTTTGGGACCCTTTTCAGATTAGGAGGGAAAAAGAACCTTTCAAAGCATAGGTTTGGAAATTCTTCTCGAAGTTGTGCCATGCGAGCAACTGGATTGATCATAGGATCTTTAGTAGCGATTTCGACTCTAGTGGTTTCCTTGCCGACCCTATGAGCAGCAACATGTTAGCTATGGCGATGAAAATAATTGGACCGCTAAGAATAGGAAGGAACTAAAGGCCGTGGAGTAACTGAAACGAGAGGGGGACCACGAGATGGATCGACAGGTGGGTCCCGATGATTAGTTGGCTTATCAAAACCCTTTGGAGGAGGGGACCTAGATCTTGATTGATGCTTATCTTGAGATAGCTTATCCCTATTACCCCTATCTAGATGACCATAGTCTCGACCGAGGCGATAGCTAGAATTGTAATACTCTCGACTACCACCTTGACTGTACAAGCTAGATCATGAACTAGAGGTTTGGTGGTGTATATCTTAAAGGGAATCGAACATGATCCTTTTCTTCACCATCATTCCTACAAAGGAAAACAAAAGTTAATCGACTTTAAGCATTAAAGGGCACAGGTTAAGCACAATGCAATGTTGCAGAGTGCAAGTGTGCGCGCAAGTGTCCTTGTGTTTCCCTCCGACAAACCAAATGTGGGAGCTTTGCTCATTGGAGTAATTTCCCCTTTAGAAGTTGGAATTTCAGTGCCTGTTCTATTAGGAGATTCCGACCCATCAATATTCATGTCAGTGAAGTGGCAAGCATAAGGTCATGTGGTATTGGCAAACCAGACAAAGAATCAAAGGACAGACTTGAACACTCTGACGGTTAAAAAGAGGATTCATCTTGAACAACCTTAGGGGCCATCCATGACTTGAGTTGATCAGAAAGGCCACTTTTGGGAAATTGATAAATAGATGTTTTCATTTTTCTTCTATCGAGAGCCAAAGGTTGTGAGATCTGCGAGGATCTAAACTCGAATCCAGACTAGATATGTCATCATTACGACCAGGCACATCTCCTTTGTCTCCATCGACATCAATATCGATGAATTTCTAAGCATCCATAGCTGGGGGCATAACGGGATGGATTTGATTTCCCCTTTGACCGGTTGCAGCTCGTAGTCTTACCCTGCAGTTTGAGCAACTTTTATTAGCCCTATGCTGAGGCCCTCTTCTACCAAAATAAAAGTAACAAGGCATTCATTTGTGAGAAGATATTCGATGTTCCTATCTTCAAGTGGTGCATTTTTGAAAATCGTGATCGCCTCCTCACAAAGATTACCGTTAGGCCGGGTGATGGTGCTTGTAAAAAAAATTACTCAGTTAGGAGTATAGCCCAAAAGTCGGTTTTCCACGCTAACATAAAGATGGTGGATAACACTTACGTCTTTTCAGCCATTGTCGAGCAAAATTAGGAGGATATCGAACAAAGAACCACTTGCTTTTAAAAATGCTTAATTTATTCCATGCACCAGTTAGAATCTGACACTTCTTCGTTGACTCTAGAAATGAAAACAAACGACTCCATGTCCGTCGCTTGAAAGATAATATGAACCGAATGTCATCGATGGTCGGAGGACGATGCAAAATTTCCATAAATACCATATAAATACAATTGAAAAGAGCGTAGCCATTCGGATGAAGCTGCGCTGGAGCTATCCTCAAATAATGGAGAACTCTCCAGATGTATGAGTTAAATGGCGGGATGCATCCGACCCAGCACATGAATTTGTTGCACGCCGTATATCCTTCTGGAGGTCTATAAGCCCTACCATCCTGTGATGAAACCAAATACATCTTCAAAGGGAATCCCATGCCTTAAGCAGATTTGACAAAGAGCATCTTCCTTAATTTTAGAGGATATGGAATCAGCAGATCCTCCAAAGTAACTGCATCCTCACGATTGTCGGGAGCAGGATCAACAAGTTCTGGTGAAAGAATGGGAACTGCATTAGAAAATCAAACTGTGGGCTTGGGCTTTCTAGTTGTTCTGAATGATGACTAGAAGACGGACTATCAAACTTGGTTGCAGAACTTGATTCCATGTCAGGATTATTCTACTGAGAAGATGGTCTAGCTGGCATAGCTGCAAGATGCCTAGAATGTTTAGAACCTGTTGCTATTAAACTCAGTAAAAATCAAGATTAGATAAAGTAACCTGTACCCTCCAATGCATAGTAAGTGTAGTGTGGTGCGGTGAAGTGCAATACAATACTGTAATAAGTTGTATGGAATTAAAAATGGAAAATATGACAAGACTTCGAGGTTCAACTGGAGAGACTCTCATTCCTAACTATCTTAACCATTTCTCTGTGTCAATAAGGAACGATGCAGTTTGAGTTTCACGATCGATTATCAGTAAGTAAAATTTCAATTTTTATATTCAAGTCACTGATGAACTCCAAGAAAACAGTCAAAGGCATTGGTTCATGTCAAAGTTCAAATGTCATATATTATCGAATATGTAGTTCAAGTCCTACACAAGTCATATGAGTTAACTTGAATGTGCAAGGTCGAAGCTCATCATTGGATTCAAGTCTATTTAATCAAGTTCCACTTTTAAGGTTCATGTGTAGAACAATCGATCATTTATTTAGCATCACCAATCATTCCCCATGCCTCACCACCGATCGTTCAATTCCACTCTCCTAAACCGATCATTCGAGGTTCACTCCCACTGATCATTCCTAGGCCTAGTCCCACCGATCGTTTCTCATTGACTCATTCCCACCAACCTTTCCATACTAGTCATTCCTCAAAATTCACCTAGTTCAAAATTTCAATCGATACTCTAAATTCTCCAACTTCAAAGCACCACTGACCATTCAAAGACGATCGTTAAATACCCAAACGACAACTTCACTCCATAATGATCGGTACATCATCACCATCACCCACTAAGGTGTCATCTAAGTCCAAAGCTCTCACGATCATCTAAGGACGATTGTAATGCGTCGATCTGCATCATTTCCCATACTCGATAACTCCATCTTCCCCAATTCCCACCCTCTCCAACGTGATTTAGATCGAACGACTCTACCAACTAATTTAACTAACATGAAATTCAAGGTACTTGAAGTCTTGTCCTTAAATCATAAAGCAAGTTTAGGTCATCCTACCTAAGTGTGAGATCTGAAAAAAGTAGATAGATTCGAATTCGATTTGAGGTGAGACCTAGGAGCTAGAGCGATGATGAATTGAGAAGGGGTGGGATGGATTTTGAAAATCAGATCATTCTTCGATCGGTAGAGGAAGGAGGTGGGGCAGCTATTTTTTCCTTTTCCTATTCGAAGTAAGAACGATATGGAAATGAAGGAGTGGAGATGGAGGTGGCCAAGAAGAAATATTTTTATATGAAGTAGGCCATCCCTTTATTGCCTAAAGATAGAGCTGATTGTTCCTTAAGCGCAATCGTGAAGTTTGTTTTCTACACCGATCATTCTAAAATGATCCAAAATTTGGTAAGCCCAGAAACGATCGGATAGGATTATAAAAATAGTTAAGTATGAAAGCTTTTATAGGAAGAGCATATACTGATCGTTCAACCCAGGAGATATACCGACTGTTCAATCTAGAATTCCTACCGACTGTTCTATAATATCCCCTACTTGGAGGCCTAAAACTAACTATTACGGATGCTGTAGTCATCCATAGTTATTAATCCTCGGCGACCAAATAAGATATTGTTAGATACATTGATACAACAGAAACATATGGATATGGAAAAAATTTAAAATCATTAAACAACTTTCTCATTCCATTTCAAATAATTTCAAATTCATTACATAATCCCAGATTCGAGAACCACATTCAGAGAAAATATAATTATTACAACATATGCCAAGAGCGACAAATGAAGATGCCCCCTTATATGATCAGAGTCTAAATATAGGAAATTAAACAACATTTCCTTTACAACAAAACACAGCGGAATCAAAAAAGAAAATAACCCCTACTAGCTCTAGCTTGCCTCCTGCATGTCTTCGGAAACTTATTCTTTTAAAGAGGTACCTGAAAACCTCAACTCTCAAACTACTCAAAGTTAATTGAGCCCGAGAGTTTAAGGTGAAAACATAAATTTCGAGTCTGACATAAAACCTGGTATGAGTAATAACCTACCATCTCGAACCATAGATATCTAGTGAGACCACGTCGCTTAGTGGAATGGGTTTTCCTGTCACTAGAATCTTATCAAAAACTTATATTAACCCTATATTGTGCTCTGTATCCACAATGGTTAAAAACATAGCAATTTAAAATATTATGATGATATGCAAATAAGTAAATCATCCTAGGTTTCTTATCCTTATTCATTTGACTATCTGTCATAGTTATATTTTCTAGGGTTACTATTAGCCTATTAATTTTCATGGACTAACTAATAACTTGTTTAAAGCTTATGGACTATCTGTCTGGTTTCATAGTTTTTATGGGATCATTAAGAACCTATTGGCCCCTGCCAATAAATTCATTATTCATGGGTTCTCTTTGAACCTATTGGTATCTCTAATAAATTCTCTCATATCATAGTTTTCATGGATTGGCTATGAACCTATTGACTTCTGTCAGTAACTTAATCTAGATATAGTTTTCATGGATTCACTACAAACCTGTTGACCCCTGCTAATAACTCTCTTTAAACATAGTTTTCATGGGTTCACTATGAACCTGCCTAACTAACAACTTCTTAGTTAGTCTTTGGGCGTCCTATATTTTGGTCTACCTGAGTTACTTAACTTATATTCACTACTGGGTCAACCTACTTAGTTATTTTGGTTATGGGTCCATTTTACAGTGAATATGTATATTAGAAGAAGCAAACATAATAACACCAACATCTATGCTTTAATATCCTTGAAATAATTTTCATATGAAACATGGTTAATCCCTTCAATACATTACTTATCAAGGAAAGCTTCTTCAAAAACTCCATAAATCCATTTCAAAACTCATTTATTTTTGCCATGGGTTTTCCTTTAAAATATGATTGAGTTCTTTGTTTTGAAAACTAAGGCTTTTGAAAACTAAGGCTTTTGAAACCTTAGACCTTTACTTTAGAAATCATTGGAAAATCTCCTTCTAAAACATTTGAATCTCCTTTTAAAAACACTAAGTATATGCCTTTTGAAATACTCAAATCATATGGCTTTCAAAACCTTTCGAAACTATCAAAACCTTCCTTTCATAACCATCAAAACAATCCTTTCGAAAGTATTAAAGTATACATAGAAGCATTGCTTCGAAACTATTTGAAAGTACCTCTTTCGAAAGCATTGGGTTTATCTTTAAAATATCTTTTTGGGCAAAGTGAATATAATTGAAAGTACCCCTTTCGAAACCATTAACCTTTATATAAAAGAGTTTGGGGAAAATTGATGGCTACGGAACCATCCTTTCGAAAGCTTAAATCATTTAAGTAAAACATTTGGAAGGATGGCTTCGAAAACCCTTTCAAAGCCATTGCTTTCGAAACCCTTATGTGGCTACTGGAGCCCTTAAGCTTTGGGAAGGGACTTATTACATTTATAATAAAAAGCTACCTTTCGAACTCGTTGATGACTTCAATCCATTATAAAGGCATAAAGGCGGTAGCATGGTTTCGACTGGATTCAAACTACCTTTTCGAAAGCATTAATTTAGAAACAGGATAACTCATTTGAAAGCCACACTTTAACAAAAAGGCGACAACCTCATCGAAATCTATTTTAAACCCTTTCGAAAGTATTGTTTTGAAAACAAGGCAAGTGGCATCTTCGAAAGCTATTTAAATGGGTTTAGACCCCTTCGAAAGCATGATTTCGACTCCATACCCGCCGCTATTCTTTAATCCACTACGTACCAATGCATTGGTAGCTCGTGTATTGGTTTCATCTTAGTTAAGGCAGAAGTATAGGGTAGAAAGGTACTATTAGAAGTTGCGAAACCATACTTCTGTACAAAAACTGTTTTATTGCCTTTTCTAGTAATTGCTTTTTAACTAACCTGCTTATTTTTTAAAAATTTAATTGGTTTTCATAAACTTTTCAAATTTTTTTATAAAAACTACTGCATTCATTCAGATCTAAATAAAGGTAGTTAGCAAAGAAGCCCTTCCCTTAAGCGAAAAAATTAAAACACTTAAATCCTCCAAATAAATTAATTTAATTTCCATAGTAAATTACTTAGGAAAAATTACCAAAAATCATAGAAATTCACTTTTAATATGTTATCTAACATATAAACATTTCTGACCCAAATTCCATCATTTGACAGCCAAAATAAAATTTAAACCCAAATATTCATTTCTTCCTTCAAAAATTCATAATAAATTTTCCATAGCTTGGAAAATTATAAAAGTTAAACCCATCTCCAAATAATGTTTGCATAACATATTAAATCCTAATGGCATTTGAAATCCAGTATAAACAATTTTAGCCTTAAAATCGAATAAAACATATATCAAACAAACTTATTTGAATATAACATATCATGAAATCTGAAAATATCATCATCAAAAATCATCATAGTGGATTTAAACTTAGTCTCGAAATCAAACACCCTCAAAAACAAAAGTAGAGATGGTATTGATTATTATTCACCTTGCTTAGGATAAGGAACTTAAGATTTGATCTTTGATTAATTCCCCTCACTTGACTGCTTAACTTTGACTGATTTCTCCCTTTTTCCTTCCCTAGGTTATGGCCAGCTTGCTCTTCTTTGATTAACGTTTTTTGAGTTTTGAAAATGAACATTCAAAGAAATGGAAACGAGATTTTAAGGGTAATGGGATTACTGATGCGGCTATTACCCATAATGCCCTTGTTATTATTCTTATTAATTATCTAATAAACCATTTCCATAATCTCATTATATATGTTTATTTAAGCACGGTCTCTAAATAAATTTTCAATTCTCAATCCCCTTATCACACTAATATTTACATTCTTCTATTTAATATATCTAATTAAATCTCCTGAATAATGTTATTAAAAATTAGGGGTGTTATACGTTCCACCACCAAGAATGATCTAAAATTCCTTTATATGAACTAACAATAAGTAATGATCATTATATATATATATATAAAATGACAACGATTGTACAAGGATGATCGTAAATAGATGGGCACGAAAATCCATTTGGTGATAACGATCAGCCTTGATTATTTATTTATATATAAAAAACGATCGTACAAAAGCAATCCAAACTTTTATTTAATGACAAACGATCAGTCATGGTCGTTTACACAAAACAAGAAATAACTTTGGAACTTGACAATGGCCCATGGATGTGCAATCATGATCGGGGTCAGGTATAAACACGTATACGAATCAGTATAAGTTTCAAAGTTTAATTTTTTTAAATCGGAAGAAATTGAATGTTTACCTGATGTCGACCAGAGAAAAGTTAAAACCAAATTGTTGAAGCTTAGATATTGCCAGAACCAAAACAAGATGATCATCAATAAGCCACGATCTCATATTTATACTATTGGAAATCAACCGATCGTCACAATGAATAAGGGAACTACGACCCTCAATAAGAGAACGGCTCAATGGAAAGGTAACGAGCATTCAATGAACTAAATGGAATCCTTTTCGACAATTGAAGTTTGCAAATTTTTCAAGCGCATCATGTTGGAACAAGACGTAATTTGGGAGGAAAATCTTATCCCACCTTTTGGTAAGGTCATGATAACATCAACATGGCAAGATATGGATGGTTACCGACATTGAAAATCAGTTGTATAAAATACTATGGACGATGGTCGAGCAGATCCGGACCAGGACCCAATCAAGGTGCAAACAATATAGAGTGACATGCATAGCCCCGTAAAGCTTCATTCCAAATTTCAAGTTGTTTGGAGTTCATATGCTAGAATTACGGGCAAAGCAAGGATTTATATAGATCGATTGGGAACGATCCATAAAGCATCTCAAATCAATGAAGATTGATCGATGTCTCAAAACATAATGCCAATTCACTTAAAACTTTCAAGGCATCAATATATTGAAGGGTGGAGCCCACAAGAATAATCATAGGTCAAAACTCTCAAGTTCAATAAATACCGATCATTTTATGCCGATCATTCCTAATGATCGGCGTAGTTCATCAAGCAACCCAAATACGACCAAGATTGATCGATATCTCACAATCCACAACTAAGAATATCTTCATATTTTAGGAGCAAGGTCTAGAGGCATGTAGGGTCCCCCACAAATGAACGGATGGCAATCAAAACTGGAAATAACGATCGGTATAATTTATACCGATCGTTCCAATACATCGAGTCTGAACCACCGATCGTTATGGTGGGCCCCTATGGACCTGGAGAGCTTTCTGCCGAAATCTTAGCAAAATATCTCGTTATCTCACCCTATAAGGATCTTTACGCTGTTTGTTACTCTAGACTCCATTATAATCAAGTGCTAGCTTTGTTCGACTGTTGTAATCAAATTCACAAGAGAGTAATAAAGGATAATCTTCAAAGCTGACATAGGCATACAACGCTGAACCACTATAAACCTCTATGTCTTTGATTACTTCTTATTCTATATTGCTTACTTATTCATTTACTCATTTTAATTTTTCTTTTCTTCATTTACTTCTCTATAAAAACTATTCTTGGGTGTTTGAAAACATTTTTGGTGCAAACAACTATATGCATCGCTTGTCTTCTGGACTTAAATTATTTCAAGCACTAGCTGCAAAGGTATCTTCGTTAGGCTATCCATATAAGCGGGCGGAGTGCATGAGCAACTTTGGATACGCAGTTTGTGATGCCTGATTAGTTCAAATACTACTTAGCTACTGTAAAAGATGTTCTGCCACCCATGAACATTTCCAGCAGATTGCGGTTAGCGCCAGAAGTGGTGTGGCCCTTTGGGCATCAGTATTTCTAGCTCCACCAGCTTTAGATTCTTCGAAGCAGTGTTAGAATTTCCTTAGTCTTGGAGGGAAGTCATATCTAGGTCTAGAGACTATTGATGAGACATGGTCTTGGACACATGATAAGAAGGCTTCCATTGATAAGTCTATGGATCGTTCTCGTAAATGAGATTGTTTCTCGCCATTTGAAGAAGGGAGACTTTGGCTAGGAAGGATGTAGTGTTTCTGTGGCTAATGAGCAGACCTATGATTTGGAATCTGTTCAAGTATCACTTTAAATTATCAGTTCATTACTGAGATCGAGAAGAGCATATACCTTGAGTATTCCATCCATCCCGAGCAGGATAGCTTATCAATGAAAGGGTGTTGACCGATTCAACCTTTTGTTTTTAAGAGTTTGAGATGGTCGGTGCTCCGTTGTTGTGGTTAAAGAGATTTTCTTGGGTCTTAAGCATTGGTTGGTGGTTTATTTCTTAGCCTTATCCCTGTTATGGTCCACTTTTGAATATCTCGTTGGGATGGTTCTCCTTCATGAAAATGCCTACGAGATACCATTGAGGTGATGAAAGTGGAAAGCAATCAAAACTTCAACCAAGGTGAAATGACCATGATATAAGGAATATCGAGCTTGTTCGAAAAAGGAAAGCTGGCCTAGTATGTTACTCCTTTGGCATATGCAAGGCATTTCTCAATGAAATGTCATCTAGCTAGAGAGAAGCATAAGCGCTTCAATTGTGATCAGTTTCATCACTTGATGAAGGATTGTCCTACATTTTTAAAGGGTGTGTAAGTAATGTTGACTTGTGCATTATTGCCGTTATCGGGTCCTTGCAGGCTTACAGCTTATGGAAATCGGAAGGAGCTTATACACTGAGGTATGCTCTATTTTTGGGAACTCACTTCTGTTCCTTCAGACACTTGAGTGGTATATTTTATCTATTGCTAGTTACCTAATGGACAGGCTAAACTTGACACTTTTCATAGTTGGTAAATTCTTCGGTAGAGATAAACCTTCTATGAGTCACCTTAGTTGCAAAACTAGATGGAGCGACCGAAGTGTTACTATTCAAACTTGATGCATGAGCTTTCAAGGTGAGTAAGTTCGACAGATGAAGTGTGCTTGGATTTATATCCAGGTGGGGTTCGATGGATGCCCAGTAATGAGCAAAGACCGAGCGAATGACTTATAGGCATTTGTCTAGAATTGTTCGTATTATAATTGTTTTCCTTTTTAGTAAACTCCAGGTGATGGGAGTAATCCTATATATTGAAAGGGACATTTTCTAAAGAATGGTCCACTCATATGTCAGTTCTTAACCTATAGTTTGAGCGTAGAGTTTCTAGGTGATTTGCACCGGTTAGAGAATGCTTTTTCACTTGATTTTGATAGACAACCACTTGTGTCGGATTCTTGGGATGACTGAGAGATTTTCGAAACATGACCATAGTTGTGCCAAGATATTCCAATAGTCGGATCAAGGAACCAGATCAGATTCGCACGAATGGAGTCAGGTGGTCGACCCTAATTTAACAGAGGAATCTAATGAACATATGAAGGGTTAGAACGAGCATCATGTCATTTTGGATGATCTTCAGTTATTATAAAATTTTAGTGTAGAATAATTATTGTTATGTGAGATAGTTTGGGGAAGGATTTCTCAGCTAGCTTTGTGGGGATTTGGATGATCTCCTAAGTGTCGAGATGATACTTTCCTAGGCGAGAGCGTCATGCACTTACTATATTGTCCTTATTAACATTATGTGGTCGAGGTGTTTTGAACCCGAGCAAACCCAGGAAATTGTATATCTTTATTTAGTGATGATTTAATTAGTATAATTTTCTCATTTTAGAGAATGATTTTTTTTGGAAGAAAAGGAAAATTGAGTAATAGGTTGCTGGATTTATTATAGAGTTTTGAGGCTCAATGATCCAACATATCGTATCGGTTTTCCCTTCTCATAGCATGAGGTGTAATAATATTTTGTGTATTATATTCACGAAAGAGGTTATACCACTTAGGCATTTATTCCTTTTTAAAAATTGAATGGACTCATTGGAGTTTATGGTTTGACATGCACGTTGACTCTTGATTGTTATCGGGCATGTTGGTATAAACTCTTTTAAATATTTCATTGTTTGGATGATTGTTATTGCTTGTTGATTCGCTGTTTCTATTTGGTATGGATTGATTGTTGTTTGTCGTTTGTTTGTTATTGCTTGTTGCTTTTATTGCTTGTTGTTAGCTACTGATTGATATTGCTAATGTTTGCTTGCTATTATTTGATGTTGTTTGATTTTGTTACTGGTTGATTTTGGTTATTGTTGATTACTTACTTGCATGTTTAATAATTTGGATGCTAGTTGTTGTTGCTTATTCTTGCTTACTAGGATTTAATGATTACTTTGTTGCTGGTTGCTTGTTATGAATTATTGTTCGATTGTTGTTTGTCATTGTTTGCTATTGTTTGATATTTTGGCTTATATGGTAGTTATAATTTCACAATTTAAAATAAGATTTGGAGAGAGATGGCTATCTAAAATAGACCATGATATCCATGGACATTCTAGGGGTCGATATGAGATCTATGTGAGTCAATTTCTTTTTAAGGTGACTTAGAGTCAATGGTATATTTAGATATTGACTGATTTGACGGTTACTCTCTAATTGACATATATATATATATATATATTTGTTTTAGTAGTATCAGTTACCATGCTAAGACTATACGTATTTATATTTTATGCTACTTGCATTCATTTTTGAGAAATGCAAGTTAGAGCATGTGTTGAGTCGAATGTTTGGATGCTATTCGTGATTGAGTCACCATGTTGGTATGTATGCATTAGTTGATTCGGCATGCTTAAAATCCATGGTTAATGTTGCAATTATGTTTAATCCTCTTTGTTGAGTATGTAAGTAGGTACATGGAGGCATTTGTTAGCTGTTTGGATTGGTTATTTGCTAATTTTAGCACCTAAGTGGCATATGCTTGCTAATAAAAGAGGCACGTGTTCATGCTTAATGGGTGTGTTTGCTATATAACTGTTATCCCGCCTTTTGGCAAGGCCGTGACACCAAGGACTTAACCAGAAACCGGCGACAGATCGTCTCGGAAATCGGTTACACGCAAGGATCGCTGTGGATATCGACGAAATTTGTTCAAGTCCGGATCGGGCTGCAATTGATAAGGCACGTCAAGCAAAGCCGTGGAAACCAACGATCCAAGTTTCAAGTCAATCCGAGTTCGTATGCTCGAGATATTGTCGACAAAAGATGGAGTAGAACATCCTTAGTTCGAATCCATAGGCGAAGCCTATGTTCGAATCCATCAGACAAGCATTGCCTCGTATCCATGAAAAAGAGGCTGGTTCGAATCGGTCAAAGGGGAATTGCTTCGACTCCATCAGGCGAAACTGATAGCTTCGAATCCATTGAAGTATTCACCGCCTTCGACTCCATCAAGCAAGCCCTCGTATGCCTTAAGTTCGAATCCATCCACGCATACACCGTAGTTCGAATCCATCGAAGGAAGGATCCTTCGGATCCATGCATTCGAGTCCCCAGGCCAAGACAACTTCGAATCGGTCTATAGCTACAAGTCTAGATCGATTCGAACGAGCACCAGTTTCATCGATTCGAAGGAAGAGATCCTTCGAATCCATTACCTCGAATCCAAGCCATGGATTCGACCCAGTCAAACCGGAGTACAAAACGGATCGAAGCAAGAGACATGTGCCATGTCGCAGCAAGCATCGAGTCGACCGAATCGATTCGAACTAAGATCGATTCGAAGTACCCCTGTTCTCCAGAAATGCAACATTGAATCGATCATATCTCGAGTTCTACAAGTCCAAATGCCATGAAATTTTCACAGAAGCTTAAACACATGATGAAGAATGTCCACACCAAATTTTAGCTCAATTGGATGATTTCATGATCGATTCGAACCAAGGGTTGAATCGATCCCAAAGTGGGCCCGGATCTCCAGATTTCGGCCATGTGGGCCCCCTGACGTACCAGAACTGGTCTCCCCTCATTTTAGGCGAAATATCAGCCTCCTACACCTATAAATGGAGCCCCTGGTCATTCAGAAAAGGGGTCGGAGAATTCTAAGTACTGAAGAGCGCCCAGATTCTGCCAGATCTACTCCAGAACACCGCCGCTGCTTTAGATTGACACTTAGTATTTAAATTCAGTTGTATTACCTTATAAACTACTGTAATCTTCAAGTAATCGAGCAATAAAATCATCAAACTTCATAGTGGACGTAGGCAAAACGCCGAACCACTCTAAATCACTTGTCTTTGCAATTTACTTTCTGTTATTTGGAGTTTTTGTTAGATAATCCACAGTTTTAATTTTCATTCTTCACTTTTATCTCTTCAAAAACTTCCGAAGAGTGTTGTGCCCATTTTTGGTACAAACACTTTGGTGCTTTCACTGAGAAAAAACCAGCTTTTTTCTCCTGCTCCTTAGATCTACCATCGATACCGGATTGCACAAATCCAAGAGGAAGATCCAGATCTTTAATTCACAATCCTTCCATTCTACTCATATTTGCATAAAATCTAGGAAAAGGATTCATCATTCAAAATGGTTAGCACGAGAACCACTTCTACAGCTGCTGGACAAGAAGGTAGGGATGGACAGAATCCTGCTCAACAGCAGCCATCCAACCAAGACAACACTGCCCACTCGGATCCGTCTGGGGCAGTCACTAGACAAGAATTTCAGGTGTTGCTTCAAGAGTTGACTCAGAGTCGGCAGCAGTTAGCCGAACAGTTGCGTGCCAATATCGAATTAACAAACCAACTGAACCGCCAGGGCCGTAGGAGGTCCAGAAGGGATGATGTTTCCCGCTCATCCACTGAAAGTTCTGCCTCATCTGACTATCATCATAGATCTACCCATCCCCGATTAGATGGAGATCATGCTCAAACTGCTGGATATCAACCCGCCCTGACTGTCGGGCAATTGAGGGTAGGACCGTCAACCAGCTTCCAGGCTGTGCCATCAGCGCAAGGTGGTCGTACTCCACAATATACTACGGACAATCATGTCACAGCTGCCACAGTAGAAACAAGGGTTGATACCCGACATCTTCCGGATTCGAGTAATCAACAACAGGGACGTACTTCTGAACCATACGTCCCGGAAGACGCTGAGCCAAGGAGACGAAACTTGGACCGTCGACAGCGCCCGGTCCAAACTCGCACTGTGGAACCCGACCACACCTTAGCTCAGCATGCTCAAAATGTAGCAATGCCAGACATCTCGACTATGATACGTCAGATGATCCGTGAAAGCCAAGGTCTTACCAATGACGATTGGGGGATTTCTCGAAGCCATACTCCTTTCACGGACGAGATACTATACGCTGGACCTCCTTGGCGATTCAGAATGCCAACTCTCCCTATGTACGAAGGAAGTTCTGATCCCAATCAGCACATATTGAAATACGAATGGTCAATGAGCGCCGCAAGGGCCGACGATGCAGTAAAATGCCGAAGCTTCCCCATCTCACTGGGAGGAATTGCAACAATGTGGTTTACAAGATTACCTCCAAGATCTATCTCTTCATTTGACCAATTGGCTAAGAAATTTGTTGAACAATTCCGTATGCATGTCGCTAGACCCAAAGATGTTAACACCCTATCCAACGTTACCCAAGCTCGTGGGGAAACATTAAGGCGTTACTTGGAGAGATTCCATGCGGCATGTGTGGAAATTAGTAATCCCAACGACAACTCAATTTTAATGGCATTGACAAAGGGAATTGATCCCGATTCTGAATTTGGAAATTGGTTAGCCGGAAAACCACCCGCATCGTTGGACCGTTTCTACTCCAAAGCCGCTCAATTCTTACGGCAAGAGGACGCGAAACAGTCTAGGAAGCAGGACGATGCGAAACCTGGAAATGAGGGAATACAAAGCAATGTAGCAGTTAAACAGTCCGGTGACAGTTCCGGAAAGGTTCAGTTAAACATACAGAACAAACAAACTCAGCCAAGAGGTAGCAATGGTCAAAATAAGAAGAGAGATCCGAATCCAGGCCCATGGCATAGGGCTCCGATGTTCGAAAGTTATACACCATTAAACACTTCGCTGGAAAATGTGTACCTGCAAACTTGCAACACTGAACAGTATAAGAAACCCGCTCCGAAGCGATCATCAGAGAGACAGATTCAGACAGGAAAGTTTTGTAGGTTTCATGAGAGTTATGGCCACAATACTAATGACTGTCGCCATTTGCAGGATCTCATAGAAAAGTTGATTAGGGAGAGAAAGTTAGATCAATTCGTGCGGGCGCCACAGTCTGGTGGTGCGGGCCCATCGAACCCAAACCGTGCGCAAGACCAAGAAAGACAAGAGGAACCCGCTCGTACAGGCGGGAGGCTAGTTATCAATACCATAAGTGGTGGTCCTCATCCAGCGGACAGGAGCTGGAGGGAAATGGAGTCGTATGCTAGCTCTATCAGGCATGCGAGCTTCGAATGCTGCAGTAATTGTGAGGATGGAACCCCGGCTAAGCAACAAAAAACGATGTCTGACGATATCATATTTAGAAGCAGAGATGCTGACAAAATCGAAGCTCCAACAATTGACCCACTGGTCATATCTGCCCAAGTTGGTCCTGCTTGGATGAAGAGGATCCTGGTTGACAGTGGGAGTTCTGTAAACATTCTATTCAAACGAGCTTACGATTTAATGAAGATGGAAGCCAAAGACTTGAAACCCTGCCAATCCCGAGTTCATGGCTTCAATGGGAGTGCAACAATACCTACTGGGATAGTGGAACTACCAGTGGAACTGGGGATTGGAGAACGCAGGAGAGTCCGACTGCTGCAATTCGTTGTTCTTGACATCGCTTCACCGTACAATGCATTCCTGGGTCGACCAGCACTTGCTGAATTCAGGGCAGCCATTGCCCCGTGGTGTTTGACTTTAAAATTCCCGACTGACCATGGTATAGGAATCGTTCAAGGAGATCAGGCAGCAGGAAGAGCCTGTTATGTTGCTAAGTTGCGTGAAGCACAGAAGAAGGAGAAAGGAAAGGGCGTAGAGGAATCTCTCTGCGTCCGTTTTACTGATAATTGACAACTAGCGCCCGGGCCCCGGCCCGGGCACCGCTACCAATTCCTTAGAGATCTTGACCCTAGAGATAACGAAGATAAAGATGAAGTAGAAGAGAATCAAGCGTCTCCAGCCGAACTGACTGTGGACGTCCCAGTTAGTGAGGATGACGACTCGAAAGTACTAAAAGTTGGATCTCAACTGGGAAAACAGATACAACCGGAATTGGTTGAATTTCTTCAAGCGAATCTCGATGTCTTTGCCTGGACGCACTCTGACATGTGCGGAATCTCACCGAACATTGCAATTCACTCTTTGAATATTGATCCGCGACATGTTCCGGTCAAGCAAAAGAGGCGTGGTATGGATCCAGAGAGATCTGCCGCCCTTAAAGAAGAAATTGACAAGTTGCAATCAAATGGTTTCATCCGAGATGCTCTATACCCAGAGTGGGTGTCAAATCCGGTAATGGTTCGAAAACCGAATGGGAAATGGAGAACATGTGTCGACTACTCCGACTTAAACAAAGCTTGTCCAAAAGATAGTTTTCCACTTCCCCGAATTGACCAACTCGTAGACTCAACTGCAGGCCACGAATTGTTATCCTTTATGGATGCTTATTCCGGTTATAATCAGATACCCATGCATCTACCCGATCAAGAACATACTAGTTTCGTGACCGATCTGGGACTCTACTGTTACAGAGTCATGCCTTTTGGTTTAAAGAATGCCGGAGCAACTTACCAACGCTTGGTTAATCGAATGTTCGCTGATCAGATCGGGAAGACCATGGAAGTCTATGTGGATGACATGTTAGTTAAGTCCCGATTTTCCACAGATCACGTCAGGGATTTAGATTCAATGTTCCGCATCCTACGTGAATATGGAATGAAGCTTAACCCGTTAAAGTGCCACTTTGGCGTCGCATCCGGAAAGTTTCTAGGTTTCATCGTCAACGCTCGTGGGATAGAGGCAAACCCCGAAAAGATCTGGGCAATAAGGAATTTGCAAACTCCAAAGACCATAAAGCAAGTCCAGAGTCTCAACGGGAAGGTAGCAGCGCTAAGTAGGTTCATCTCAAAATCCACTGATAAATGCATTCCTTTCTTTGATCTAATCCGGAAGGGAAAACGAAACTTTGAATGGACCATGGAATGTGAAGGCGCATTCCGATCGCTGGTTCAGCATCTCTCTACGCCACCGATCTTGTCGAAACCAATTGATCACGAACAATTATACCTTTATCTGGCGGTATCAGAGCATGCGATCAGTGCTGCTCTGGTCCGGGAAGAGGATCGAGTGCAGAAACCGGTCTATTATGTTAGTAAACGATTGACCGAAGCTGAAAGAAATTACCCCAGGTTGGAGAAACTGGCTTACTGCTTGGTCATTGCCTCGAGAAAGCTTCGTCCTTATTTCCAAGCTCATCCGCTTACTGTGTATACCGATCAGCCGTTACGACAGGTCCTCACGCGGCCTGAGACGTCTGGAAGGTTACTCAAGTGGAATATCGAACTGAGTCAGTTTGACATTACTTATGCTCCGCGGAGAGCCATTCAAGGGCAAGTCCTAGCTGACTTCATAGCTGAATTTACTGTTCCAGACGACTTACCCGAAACCAGCGAGTCTCCTGAGTATGTCTGGAAACTTTATACAGACGGTGCATCAAACGATCGGTGTTCGGGCGCTGGAGTTGTACTAGAGACCCCCGAAGGTCGATCCATATGCTATGCTTTGAAGTTTGATTTTCACGCAACCAACAATGAAGCCGAATATGAAGCCCTGTTGACTGGGTTAAAGCTTGCCAGAGATCTGAGAATTATCGCTATAGAATTTTATTATGATTCACAGTTGGTTGTGTGTCAGGTACGGGGAGAATATCAAGCAAGAGATCGAAGGTTAGCTGCTTATCTAGCCCGAGTTCAGGAAGCACTGGATCAGTTTGATTATTATGCTATTTACTACATACCACGAGATCGCAATCAAAAGGCCGATTCATTGGCAAAGTTGGCCAGCACAGGTGAAGCACAGCAAATGGGACTTGTCCCGGTCGAAACTTTGTCCTTCCCAAGCATCGATCAAATCAAAACGAATGATGTGTTGGAAACCTTTCCCAGCAGAGAATCATGGATGAATCCGTATCGAAATTATATTGAGAATGGGATATTGCCTGAACACCGAAATGAGAAAAGGCAAGTTCTACGAAAAGCTTCGCGGTTCATCATTCAGGACGGGATCATGTATAGGAAAGGTTATTCTGTTCCACTCCTCCGGTGTATCGCTCACGACGAAGTCAAACGAGTGTTACATGATGTGCACGAGGGAGAATGTGGCGATCACACCGGTGGACAAGCGCTTGCTAAGAAGATACTCCGATATGGATATTACTGGCCGACAGTGAACCGAGATGCAGCCGTTATGCCAGAAAGTGCGACAAGTGCCAGAAACACGCTCGAATTCCAAGAGCCCCGCCTACCGAGATAACTCAAATGGTCAGTCCCTGGCCGTTCGCTATGTGGGGTATCGATATCATTGGCGCTTTACCTCTGGCAAGAGGTGGTACGAAGTATGCCATCGTCGCAGTTGACTACTTCACGAAATGGGCCGAGGCCGAAGCTCTCGCAACGATTACGTCGAAGAAAGTAATAAACTTTGTGGTCCGCAATATCATTTGCCGATTTGGACTCCCGCATACCATCATCACCGATAATGGGACCCAATTCGAAAGTTCAGAGTTCAAGAATTTCTGCCAACGATTTCATATTCATAAAAAGTTCTCTGCAGTCGCACATCCACAAGCAAACGGTCAGGTCGAAGCTGTTAACAAAGTTATCAAATCCATCTTAAAGAAACGACTGGAAAAGGCTGGGGGCAAATGGGTCGATGAACTTCCTATGGCATTATGGGCTTATCGAACAACTCACAAGACCGCAACTGGACACACCCCATTTTCCTTATCCTATGGCTCGGAGGCCGTTATTCCAGTTGAGACAGAAGTATTTTCTCACCGCGTAACTTATTACGATCCAAAAACAAATGCTATATTACTCGCTGAATCTTTGGATCTGTTGGACGAGAAACGGGAAGAAGCTGATTTAAGAGCGGCCGCATACCGAAGTCGGGTCGCCCGGTTATATAACACCAAAGTTCGACCCCGAACCTTTGAACTCGGTGACCTCGTCCTCAAGAGAATCTACCCAGTTCCTTCACACATGAAACCAAATTGGGAAGGACCGTACGTGATTACACAAAGACTTGGGGATGGCACATTCAAACTATCAACCGTGGACGGTCTAGTTCTACCAAGAGCCTGGAACAGCGAGAGTCTCCGTCGCTACTACATATGACAGGCTTTATTTATTTCATTATGTTTTTTATTCAGCAATTTACTTTTGCATTTCGAAATTAGAAGTTGTAATAAGGCAACTGATTTTCCATATTTTCTTATTTCAGCAATAAAATGTCATCTCTTCGAGCCAGAGCTGTGATTCATTAAATACAATGTACAACATCACGATGCACGAAGAGCTAAGTTCCATCACACAGTGGAATTTATTCAAGTAGGGAGTGGCTGTGAAGCAATCAACCACTCGCTAAATGAAACCCGAGCTCGGGGGCAAGCCATCACATCAGGCCAAAAAATGGGTTGATACACGACAACCCTTCACTTAACTAAACTTCGTACTCCCAGAGTGCGAGGCGGAGTATAAACATTTTACTAAACTCCGTACTCCCAGAGTGCGAGGCGGAGTATAAACATTTTACTAAACTCCGTGCTCCCAGAGCGCGAGGCGGAGTATAAACTTTCATTCAACTCCGTACTCCCAGAGTGTGAGGCGGAGTATAAACATTTTCCTAAACCCCAAAGTACTCCGAGAGCGCGAGCTGGGTACCAGCTTTTTACTTAACTCCGTACTCCCAGAGTGCGAGGCGGAGTATAAACATTCCTTAACTCCGTACTCCCAGAGTGCGAGGCGGAGTATAAACATTCCTTAACTCTGTACTCCCAGAGTGCGAGGCGGAGTATAAACATTCCTTAACTCCGTACTCCCAGAGTGCGAGGCGAAGTATAAACATTCCTTAACTCCGTACTCCCAGAGTGCGAGGCGGAGTATAAACATTCCTTAACTCCGTACTCCCAGAGTGCGAGGCGGAGTATAAACATTCCCTAACTCCATACTCCCAGAGTGCGAGGCGGAGTATAAACATACGCCGACTCCACACTTATTCCCAATACTGGGGGCAGAACCATAACACGTAACAAGTTGAAGACAAAAGGGAATAAATTTTCATTTCCACTATCAACAAAAAAGAATCTGATTACAAAGTGTTTAAAGGAAATTCTGCTAGTGGGAGCCGAATCCACATCTATACACGGCAATAGAGAAATCAACAAAATGCTACCCTACACAACAAAGATTTAAAGAAAGAGTTCAATCTTTCTTCTTCCTTATCTTCTTCTTCGGGGTAGCCCCACCAGATCCACTGCCTGATTTTTTCCTCAATCGCTTACTCTTTTCAGGCTTGCCCTCCGGCAGCGATATAATGTCGATGTCTTCCTCAGAGCTGGAGGCGACGGAAATTCTTCTAGGAGGACGAGCTAGAGGCATAGGAGTAGTAGCAGGAGGAGGGACAGGAGCAGTCTCAATCACTACAGTACCGCCCGGTGAAATCACCATTAACGGGGCAGGCCCGGGCGGATTCGTACCAGCATTCCCTGCTGCCATCTCGGCATCAATCTCAGCAATGATGTCATCCTCATGAGATACTTGGGCCGCATTGGATGTGCCAATAGCTGGCATAGATGAACTAACGGCCGGAGCAGCCCCACTCACAGCATCGGACGGGTTGACAGAGGGATCGATGGGTTCATTGAGAAGCTCCTCAATCATTTGAGCGCTGAAAGAAAACATATTTGCATCTCCCTCCTCGCCAATCAAAGTAGAAGTCGTGATGGCTTCAGAAAAAACAACCCCTTGTGTTTGATGAGGAACTGATAGAGCAAGGGGCGCAGAAACAATAACTTCAGTCACTGAAATGCGACAAAACGAAGATTGTTAGCCAAGTGTGTTGCTTAAGGCTCTTCACGACTAAACTACGAGAAGCGTTCAAATACCTTCCTTGGTCTGGACCGAAACGTGGGCAGAATCCTCGGCAGAAGATAATAATGGTTGGTCAGGATTATAGGCAGGAACAGACTGGGGATCTATCGCACCAGTGGTTTCGGGCAATGTTGGAATTACAGCTCCAACACTTGTCTCGTGATGCGCGATCCCCGAGCCTTCGCCTGTCTCTAGAGATTGAACGCCAAGCTTTTCTTTCGCCATAGAGATCACCACCTCATGAAGGGTCTTCCTCTCATCCTCAGTGAGCAAACGCATCTCCAGTTCAAAGTTGTCAAGTGTTCCATCTGGACGCACTGCTCTTTTCTCATTCACCAGCCGGGTCCAGGCATTGTACAAGATCATGGAGTCATCTCCCAGCCACGCTAAATTTCTGTGTTCCAGCACATTAGCGTTATACGTGACTAAGAGATCGTCGAATTCAGCATCTAGCCTAGACCTCTCCTCCAAGATCTTTTCCTGAATTTCTGCTTCCGCAGACTTAGCCTTGACCGCCGCCGCGGCAAGTTCGGTCCTGAGAGATACTGCTTGGTCGCAAGCCTCTTGAGCAGTGGCGTTCGCATCATCCTTCTCCTTCACCATTTCAGCGAATTTGGCCTTGAGCTCATTTAGCTCTTTAACGGCTAAGTCTCGCTCAGCTGCAATGGTGGTGTTGCGGTGGCCCATCTCTTCCACCGTGGCGTAGTGTTCTTGCTGCATCCTCGCTAGTTTGGCCACGACACCTTCATGTTTCTGAAGTGTTTCAAGCTCTGACTTCCGGGACGTCTCCACTTCGGATTGAAGAACCTGAATGATGCATTTCTGCTTGACAATGTCAGCATCACGTTCAGCAATGATCTTCGCCCTGTCAAAAGCTACTCTAGAAGCCTTCACGGCTGCCTTGTACCACTCCTTATACTGAGCGTAGAAGTCGTGGATATAACTATGAGCAGTGGTCTCAGCTTCCGGAGGGATTCTTTTAAAGTTAGGAGGGAAGATATAGCCATCCATGCAAATTTCCGGGTAGTCATTTTTCATTTGGGCGAGTTTAGCAGCTCCCTCGCTTGTCAACTCAGCCGGAGCTTGTTCAATTATAGCGGCTGCTGTCGGTTCCATTCTTGGCCGCTGAGCATCAGGCCGAGAAGGTTGAGAAGGCAACTGCTGCTGATGAGATGGCCCTGGGAGGTCTACTGGAGCCCTGGGAGGGGGAGGAGAGCGAGATCGGGGTCGGTACTGGTATCCCCGGTCTCTGTCAGAGTAATCATAGCCAGAACGGCTACGCGAGTAATCTCTGTCTCTGTCATAACGTTCTTGACTTGAATAGCTTCGCCCATGATCCCTATCTGTTTCTCTCCTGCGGGAATCGTAAAATGGAGAAGATTGGCGCACATTCCGAAGCCTATCCAGAGTAGAGCCACGTCCTGACATCTCACCTGCGATAAGAAAGATTTACGGATTAGGATCCCATAAAGCAATGTTTACTATGCCAAAGTCATGAAGTGCTGTGGAAGTGTGTGTAAATGTGTAAACCCCCAAACCGACCGGAAGTGTTGACCGCACTTAAAGGAAAGGGCTCGTTCATGTTTAGGACATCTTGAAATTCCTCCAACCCAGGATTATGAGAAATCGATATATAATCTGGGATAGGAATGTCGTCAAGCCCTTTGAGAGAATCTCTCGAATGAGAAGGGGCGGCCTCAGAAATCGTAACTCCGGAAGCAGGAAGAAACACATCTACAGATTTTCCCCCCTTGGACTTAAGATTTTTGGAAACGGCGACCTTGCCTTTCCGTTTTTCTCCCGATTCCTCCAAGTTTCCCGAAAGGTCAGCCATTGGCTCTGAATCCGTATGGGTTCTTTCTTCGTCACTCGCCTCGATTATTTTGATTCCGAGTGACTTCTTCGCTTTTCTTTTCTTGGGTTTCTTCTTATCTTCCTTCTTGGAGGCGGACTTTGAAAATCCCTCAACGACTATGCTTTGATTGATGTCGATCAAACCAAGAACTCTTAAGTTGTAATCGTTCAGCACCGAATCAATATGCCTCAACTCGCTTGGGACTTCTTGAAGACTCCGGACGATACCCTTGAAACGCCCTCCATCGGGCCTGGAGATAATAGCTGTAAAGGGAATGAAATGTCAATTTTATCACCGAAGAGCTATTGGTCAAGGAAACATGTTAAGGCGCTTACGTCTAGACAACCATCGCCTAGTGAAACCCGGAGGACACCGAACGTAGAACCACTCGTTCT
This sequence comes from Allium fistulosum, assembly GCA_030737815.1. Taxonomy (NCBI): domain Eukaryota; kingdom Viridiplantae; phylum Streptophyta; class Magnoliopsida; order Asparagales; family Amaryllidaceae; genus Allium; species Allium fistulosum. The sequence goes on along the minus strand of CM060906.1, from coordinate 269,509,181 downwards.
TGAAATAGCTCAGTCGAGTCCAAGCTCCAACTACGACTTGGCAATTCCTAACTGCCTCCAAAAATGTAAAAGACGGGCTATCACCCCTACTCTTGAAGTTAAATATGTGTCTGATCTCGGAGGGCCTCGGCGGGCGAAAGAGACAGTCCATAAATATGACAAAGGCACTGTTCAGCAACGCGTGCCCATTGGGATGAAGTTGTGAAGGAGCGATTCCTAAATATGATAGCATCCCTCTGATATATTGATTGAAAGGAGGAAGAGTTCCGGCCGCACAAGCATGACGGTAGAATGATGTATATCCTTCAGGCGGATTGTGCGGTCTATCAATGGCACTGGGCAATAATACGTCACCTAGAGATATGTTATGCTTTAGGCATATTCGTCCCAATAAGGATTCAGAGATGTTAGACTGAACCGAATCAACAGGGTCCTCAATAAATATAGCCTCTGGCAATTCGTCTGGAGCCGGATCGATTACATCGGCAGGGATGTCAGGAATCTCAAGCACCGGAGGAGTCGAGCTCTGTACCTCTTGTTGTTGGGAGCTCGAAGATTCCATAATTAGCTAACTCATCAGAAAGCAACGTTAAGTTCATAAACGGCCCATGCGTGCCCTGGTGTACTGTGTATGAACGTGTCGTGCAGTGCAAGTGCTATGCGTTACTTAAGCAGATTCTACAGAATAAAGCAAGATGTTCAGACAACATATCTTGGGAATTTGAGAATGAAAATGACCGTCATCGCTGACCGTCACTTCCACAACATCCAAACGCTACGAACCAACCTCGTGTATAAATCAGTTGTATTATTGGTTGAGTCATAGTTCCATCGACGAGCTTCAAAGGAAATTCAAGTTCAAGTTTTACAGTCGTGTTCGACTATGCAAGGCCGAAGCTCGTCGGAGTCAAATGTGCTAAAGCTCGTTAAATTTGTCAAATTTCAACTTGAGATTGGTCGTAGTTCGGATGTTGGAGCAAATCAGAAGGATGTAGGTTTCGAAAATCAGAACGTTCAGACCCAGAAGTTCGAATCCATTGGATCGAATCGATACGAATCGATTCGAAGGGAACAAAGTCCAGATGTTCGAATCCATGCGGTTCGAATCGATAGAGCCTAAGGGAGGACAGATACTTCGAATCCATGAATTTAGTGCAGATTCGAATCGATCGGAGTATAAGGTCTTCGACTCAATTATAGCAGCATTGCTTCGAATCGATCGTTTCGATACAATTTTCTTTCATGATCATCGATTCGAAATCTGACACATAGAACCAATTCGAACAAATTGCTCCCAGATCGATGCGAAGCTGTGAACAAAAACGATGTCCACCATGACAAGTTTCTTTCCCCAAGTCTATCGATTCGACCCATTCCAGATCTGACGATCCTTCAAAATTTTCAGAAGATAAGATGGGGTCACTGCCGAGAATTCCAAATTTTTACGTTCTACACTCGAATCGGTTCCATATTTACCTGATTGGATTCGATTATAAACAGAAGCGTGGGAGGATGTTATCGACTCGAGCGAAGACGAGGAAGTTCCTAGTCTGAAGGATTGATTCGAAGAAGCATCTGAAACAATGGGGAAAGGTAAAAAGTGAGAAGTGAATAGGACCCCGGTATATATAGGGGAAATGTGGCGATTCGCCTCCCGGTATACCTGACCAGCTTCTACAGGTGAAAGAATCGAATCGAATCGATTCGTTGCGGCATGTTCGAATCCATTGTGACCACTAGTTCGAATCCATCACGACACAGAGTCGTTCCACCAGTTCGAATCCATCCCTTAGTTCGAATCCATCCGGTTTCGGATCCTTTACGACATCGAATCCATTCCAGCAACATCGATACGATGCAACATCGATTCGAGCACTCGCGACTTCGACTCCACCAACTCAAAAAGCTTCGAATCCACGCAGTATTGATTCAGAGGACCATCGATTCAAAGAATCAAATGTTCATCTCGTCATGACTCAAAGAACCTAGCAGCCAGTCACAATTATACGACAGTCGATTACTGCGATACAGAATGCAACTTTCAATAAAGCATGTTGTAGCTATCCAATGAAGAGACTGCAGCTTTTCAAAGCACGTCATGTTTACACAAGACGTACTTTGGGGGGCAAATGTTATCCCGCCTTTTGGCAAGGCCGTGACACCAAGGACTTAACCAGAAACCGGCGACAGATCGTCTCGGAAATCGGTTACACGCAAGGATCGCTGTGGATATCGACGAAATTTGTTCAAGTCCGGATCGGGCTACAATTGATAAGGCACGTCAAGCAAAGCCGTGGAAACCAACGATCCAAGTTTCAAGTCAATCCGAGTTCGTATGCTCGAGATATTGTCGACAAAAGATGGAGTAGAACATCCTTAGTTCGAATCCATAGGCGAAGCCTATGTTCGAATCCATCAGACAAGCATTGCCTCGTATCCATGAAAAAGAGGCTGGTTCGAATCGGTCAAAGAGGAATTGCTTCGACTCCATCAGGTGAAACCGATAGCTTCGAATCCATTGAAGTATTCACCGCCTTCGACTCCATCAAGCAAGCCCTCGTATGCCTTAAGTTCGAATCCATCCACGCATACACCGTAGTTCGAATCCATCGAAGGAAGGATCCTTCGGATCCATGCATTCGAGTCCCCAGGCCAAGACAACTTCGAATCGGTCTATAGCTACAAGTCTAGATCGATTCGAACGAGCACCAGTTTCATCGATTCGAAGGAAGAGATCCTTCGAATCCATTACCTCGAATCCAAGCCATGGATTCGACCCAGTCAAACCGGAGTACAAAACGGATCGAAGCAAGAGACACGCGCCACGTCGCAGCAAGCATCGAGTCGACCGAATCGATTCGAACTAAGATCGATTCGAAGTACCCCTGTTCTCCAGAAATGCAACATTGAATCGATCATATCTCGAGTTCTACAAGTCCAAATGCCATGAAATTTTCACAGAAGCTTAAACACATGATGAAGAATGTCCATACCAAATTTCAGCTCGATTGGATGATTTCATGATCGATTCGAACCAAGGGTCGAATCGATCCCAAAGTGGGCCCGGATCTCCAGATTTCGGCCATGTGGGCCCCCTGACGTACCAGAACTGGTCTCCCCTCATTTTAGGCAAAATATCAGCCTCCTACACCTATAAATAGAGCCCCTGGTCATTCAGAAAAGGGGTCGGAGAATTCTAAGTACTGAAGAGCGCCCAGATTCTGCCAGATCTACTCCAGAACACCGCCGCTGCTTTAGATTGACACTTAGTATTTAAATTCAGTTGTATTACCTTATAAACTACTGTAATCTTCAAGTAATCGAGCAATAAAATCATCAAACTTCATAGTGGACGTAGGCAAAACGCCGAACCACTCTAAATCGCTTGTCTTTGCAATTTACTTTCTGTTATTTGGAGTTTTTGTTAGATAATCCACAGTTTTAATTTTCATTCTTCACTTTTATCTCTTCAAAAACTTCCGAAGAGTGTTGTGCCCATTTTTGGTACAAACAATAACATACACACTCTATAAGGTATATCATACATATATATTGCATGTTTGTGTCCCAGATATGGGATGTATATTTGTTGTGATTATTGTGGTTGGGATTTTTTCAAACCTAGCCGAGCAAAGAAGGTGCTGCCGAAATTTTCCATAACCTAAGTTGAATTTGGAAGAAAAATTAACGAGAAAGCTATTAGATATAGTATAACTAGTTTAACTTCTCTTTTGAATGGCAAGTTTACACTTCGTTTTCCATTTCCTTGGAAACGTGTGTGTAAGTTAGCGTTTAGTTTAGATTTTGAGTATTTACAGATGCTCGATTAATGGGATGCATCATGTTAGTAGGCATGTGTATTTCCATATATGTCTTGTGTATACTAGTGCCAAGATGAGATGGTATATGACCACCTTGTTATGAGTTATTATATGTTACATAGGTAAATACTAGTGAATATTGTTATGGATAAGTTGGTGTTCGGTTGAGTTACATTTTACCTTGGAATTTCGAGGACGAAATTCTTTTTAAAGGAGGAAGAATGTAACAACCCACATTGTTTATGCACTAGAATATTTAAATACTTGATTTATTGAAAAATTAGATTGCTAATTTAATCAATGGGTAGAAAACTCAACTTTCACAAATGGATGAATTAGGACTTAAGACAACTTCCATTGAGTCTGGATCGTCCGAGCGGTTGAGAATGAGTATAAGTATTGATATATTTCGACCGAAGATTTTTAGCTTGTAGCCTGCGTTCGATTTTTAGATCGATCCAAAAGGCTAACTTTTGTATGAGATGAAGTTGGTCCCAAAACCTTTTCCATTGACTCCAGAATAGAGGTATTTGGTTATAAACGATAATGAGCATGCTTCATTTTGAGTTGCAGATTTTTAGATAGATATTTGCGAACGATGCGTGTGAAATTGACCATCCGATGAGCAAACACGGATGGTGTCATATTTTATACCCTCGGGACCCAAAAAATGCATGGAGTCGTGTGGTTTGAGAATCATCTCGATCCAAGCTAGCTAGAGCTCATGTGAGCTGAAAACGTGGAGAGAAAATTTGATAAATATGATATTCTTTAAATATATTTTCATAAAATAAAAATGCTTTCTCTCTCCCCTCATGAACAAAACCCACGGCCACAATCTTCTCAGCCTTATATATCCTCTGTCATGGCATTTCAAGTGGTAGTGCCTGAAGGAGAAATGACCACTTTTTCCTTTACTAGCTTCCCCCGGAAGCGATTGAAGTGTGGCGCTTCATGGTAGCATGGGCGAGCGTTTCAAGCAGCGGCGTTTGAATCTCTCGATCTCGCCGACGAGGAGGCTTCAGGTGTTCGGACCTGTGGCAGTGGGCGAGGCTAAGGGAGGACGTTAAAATGGTGGTATCCGATTATGCCCTGGTGCCCGTAATGGTGGGGTCGAGAAGAAGAAGGAGGTGGCCTGAGAATGTTTTGTGATTTAGGGTCGTGATTAGCAACATAATTAAATTTAATAGTTAATTAATCCTTGAATGTTCATTAATTCATGCCTTGTTCAGACGAGGTTAGATTGGAACGTGTTTTCTTGCATTGGACTTGTGGAGACATCACTTATGCAATGGAACAGCTTTGGTCGCTATTTGGATGATTGAAAAATATAGCTAAGGTGGGCGGAATTATAACTCTGAAATTATTTCTCAGTACAAATCCCCAAAATCATATATATAATGTTATCCAGTAGTGGTAGAAAATATATACATATATGAAATTGATTCCCCATTTAATTGGATTTGTTTGAGTATATATCTAGGATAATAGATTAATATCCCGTATATTTATATTATGTTACATTCGTGCCAAATAGAGCTAGATTGTGATGATATTAATTTATAGCAATTATAAATTAATTACTCTAATTGGGAGTTATATTATCGATAGAAATATCATTATATAATTAATTGCTAATATTTGGGGTAATTATTAATATCCCGTATATATAGATATTGGATTTTATTTGTAGTTAATAGAATTAGATGGAGTTGATATTAAATTTTTGGTGATTATAAATTAATCGGAACTCTAATTAGGAGCAATATTAGAGATAGAAATATTATTATATATTATATCACCATTAAGAGAGTAGAAATTACAAAGGAAGTACTTTATTACTTCATAGGGTTTGGTAAAGTTGTAAATCTAGAATATTTCTACAATGGGATTTATTAAATTTAGACCCTAAGAAATGATTTTTAAATGTATGTGTGTACATGCATAGAAATTATATACATGAGCTATATAACATTTTGAGGCCTTATTGATAACTAAACTTAATTTTAATAGAATAATTAAGTGAAATTAAGCTATAGTATAATTGATAGGCAAGTGTATTATTTTATAATGTAAGCTTGAGACTTCTATAAAATAATACGAAGAGTATGTGATTTGAATAAATAAATAAATAATATGATTGCTGAATTGAATTATCAAGTAAGATGAATTTGGTTGAATTAGATGTTAGGATTTATAGAAAGATCTTAATGTTGTGAACGGACTGATTAGTCTATATATACTCAATGTAAGCTCACCGAAATATTTAGTGGAATTTGATATTCAGGAAATATATTTGGATGAGCTAAATAAATTAGAGTAGAAAAATACCATAGATTGTGATCGAGAGATTCAAACGCCTAAAACGAGGTGGAACAGGTCAAGAATAAATAATTTGTTTGATGCCCAAAACGAGGTGGAACTTGTTTGATGTTTTACTTGATGCGAACGAGAAGCTATCCATGAGATGTCATGATAATATGACTAATAAGGCGAGACAAGAGTTATATGTTAACTTTGGTTGTTCGATATGTATGTTTGAGAGACGTTACGTTCTATACGGCTTCAATGGATTGACTTGAGATGCCGAGATCACGTTATACGTGATACGCTCGTTATCCATATAGTATGGATATGTAGTGATTACCTAGATAATCCAATGAACCACGAGAGAACTGCATGATTTTCATACGAGATTTTGGAGCACGTTCGGAGAGAGATGGCGACGACTATTTAAAATAGATCATATATCACCCATGCCTATAGCAGAGGTCAAGGTGAAATCTATACGACTCTGTTGCATTATGATGCGGCTTGGCTTCGATGGTGTTAACCCAAAAAATGGATCAACACCCTGGATCAAGTGTGAAAGCACCAGTGCAGATAATCAGCAGCACACATCTCAGATAAACAACAAATAAGTAGCAGAAGTAAGAAAAGAGACAGAGAATTTTTATAGTGGTTCGGCTGTTAATGAAGCCTACGTCCACTTTATATTTTTCTTATAGACCGATTGCTATTACAAGATGTGTTTTATTACAAAACTTTGATTATCTCTCAATAGATTGAATGCTCAGAGTTTGAATCCACTGGAGAATCACAGTGAATTGCTTTGGAGATTATTATGAGGTAGGTAGAGAATAAAGAATGTTTCTATCAGAGCTCTAGCAATCAGTCTGGAGGATCCCCTTTTGAGTTGCAGGTAGGATGTTATTTATAGAAATTGAAGAGCTTCTAGGCCGGGCCTATCTTCATCAACTCGCAGGTAGGTTTCAGGCGATCTAGGGAGCCTTAGCTCACAAAACGAGCCAAAATGATGGGTCAAGGGCGACCCGATGGGTCACATGCGGCCCGATGGGTGGCGGGCGGCCCGTTGGGTCGGGCGACCCGATGCCTTGGTTCGTTTTGCGGACCGATTCTTGTCACTTTTGACAGCGTTCCATATTGAGTTTGTTTGATGGTTTGAGCAGAGGCATGGGTCGCTGATGAGCTAAGCACTAAGGATTTTTTTCGAGATTTGTAATTGGAGATGTTTCCATTGTCTTTTATTATTACTGTTTTGCTTCGATGGCAATTCTCTAGCTGTTTGCGTTAAAGCTGCCGATTGAACTACTCCCGGCTTTGCTGATCCCAGTCGTCATCTTAGTCGTACAGCTCGGCCATTCTTAATTCCTTGCCTACGCCGTTTTGATGTGACAGGATTGTTCCGTATTCTGCTGGATCCTGTTGGGTTAAAAACCCGGATAACATTTGGCCCCCAAAGTACGCCTTTTGAATGAAAGGTGTGCTTTGCTTTAGAACAAGTCATGGCAATGAGTCTTCATTTGTTGAGCTTTAGTCTTGGTGGATCATTCAGCTCCTTAAGGTTCTCTTACCAGTTACAAATTGTTCCAAACCTGTTACAGCCTAAGACTCTAGAATCTACCTAAGTGTAATCTATACATCACAATCGTTCCGGTTTCATTTGGGTTTATTACATCACATGTCACTAATTACATTATGCATCCCTAATCATCCCTTGTTCATTCGGGATTTACATCACTATCAATTTTTGCTTTCCATTCAGAGTTTTTACATCATATATCAAAATCAAATCATATATCAAAATCACATCATATCATATCAAATATCAAGATCACATAATATCTCAAAGTCACATCATGTCACAACATATATCAAAATCACATCGTATCACATCATATATCAAAGTCATCCTGTGTTCATCCAGGATTTATCCGTTTTGTTCTATTTATAAGGCATTCAAATCCTTTTTTGCAAAACCAAATCTGCTTTTAGGTCCGGTCTTTCCGGGCTACTTAAGTAAGTTTAATGCGTGATCTCTCCAGATTGTTTGACGTTTAGTTTAATGTGTGATCTCTATGGATCGTAAAATGTTTTAAGTTAAGGGGTCGATCTCTCCGAATCATTTGTTTGTTAAGTTGAGGTGGATTAAGTAAGCCCATCCACTCACACTCCGGTGAGGGGACTTACTTCTTGCACTCTGGTCCCGTGCTGGGACTCTAAGGCGATCAATATCGTACAAGTCCATCCTCTCGCTCTCTGGCAAGGGGACTTGCACCTTGCACTCCGGTTCCGTAATGGGACTCTAAGGCGATAAATATCATACAAGTCCATCCTCTTGCTCTCTGACAAGGGGACTTGCACCTTGCACTCCGGTCCCGTAGTGGGACTCTAAGGCGATCAATATCAATTATCAAAATTCAAATATTTAAATCAAAAATTAAACAAGCAGGAATCAAAACAAGCAGAAATTCTAAATGTTCATCTCAAGCATCCAACTCAGAGCGTGCCTAAGGACCATTTGGAATCCCGTACACGTGTAAGCGACCTTTGATGATTGTTGTCCTAAGTTCTCTCAAGCATCCGACTCAGAGCGTGCCTAGGGACCGTTCAAGATCCCATACACGTGTAAGCGGCCTTCGATTATTATTGTTTACATACCAAAAGAAAAATTGCGGGAAAAGAAATGATAAAATAATGCATTGGAATCGAATCCGACTCCCGTTTACTCTAATCATAGAAATATTTACCTCGGCGCCTGTCCTTAGGCGTTTCTTGATGCATTTTCCACGGATGATGGTAGTCCCTACAATTCCGTCGCAGTTATGTTCCTCACATATTGCGGCAACTGGTTATTCCGGACCAGTTCTTCTATCAGACCATGAAGGTGCCGACACTCGTTCGTCTCATACCCATTTAACTCATGGAAGATGCAAAACATTTCAGATCTTTTCTCTCAATCAGTGGCTCCCTCCTAGGCGGCCTTCGGTAGAGGTTCTGCCCCCTCGTATCCAGATATATCCTCTCCAGGGTTTCAGTCAGGTCGGTGTATGAGGAGAATCTCGGCCTGTTTCTCTGTCGTTTTGGGTCTTTGATGTTGTCATCGGCTTTCCTCTTCCCTTTGCCTTTTCCAGTTCCAGCTCCATATGGTCCCCTACCTTCGACGACATTTATTTTAGCATCCACATCCTCATCCTCCACTTCGACGTCTTCCTGACGCAGGTACCTCTCAACTTCATAATAGAATTCTACAAGATCCATCGGTGGGTCCCTTTTCAATGCGGCTTTGAAATCAGTCTTATTCGCGACTCTGGATACTGCTGCATTAGGATAAACGATGGGTATGGTTTGTCCACCGCGGCTGCCACCGAATTGAATCTTGTTAAGTATCTTCTCAAGGACTCTTTGGGCCTTTGTTTCACATTTGAGAGCGTAAGTACATTCCTTGGTTGTGAGACATGAACCCTGAACTGTCTCAAGAATCTGCTCACTAAGTCGGTCCATGTGCTTATGGACTCATTTTCCAATTGTCTAAACCATATTGCAGCCAAATCTATTAAGTATATGGGGAAGCACCACCCTATTACTTCCTCAAAAGCACCCAACACCTCTATATGTTGGATGTATCACATCATATGAATCGTCGGGTCTGTCTTCCCATCGTACATTTCCAGTGTCGGAAGCTTGAAATCTGGAGGGTTTCTCGCGTTCCGGATATTATCAGTAAATGGATTTCTATTCACATCTTCCAGACCCTAATCTGGGTGCCCTCCTCGGATGAATCTCCGTACCAATTCAGCAACTATGTTCTCATCGTCTAATGAAGCTCTCTGTCCTAAAGCAATACTTTGCCCCCTGCCCCGTTGAGGGTATCCCTGGATGGACTCTTCCGACAACATACCTATGTTTTGATTTGCAACTCTAGCTTCATTCATTCCTCCATTCCTTCGAGGAAGTTCTGGTACATATCCTTCTGTCGGTCGCATCCTAGTATTCGGATCAGCACCCATGCAACCAGTCCCTAGCATTTCAATAGTCACTCCGGCATTGGCATTGATTCCCATGTTGATTCCAGCACTGCCCCCATGTGTCGGTTGCTCTGGGCGTGGGGGCAAGGCTCCACTTTGCTCCAATCCAAATCCGGCAATCCTTGCAATGTTCCCTGGAGTTTGATTCATATTTCCTGCAGATCTAGCCATCCCTTGCTGCTCCATCCTCTGGAGGAATCCGTCCATCATCTCCTGTTGTCTAGCTAAGAGTCTATCTTGCATCTCTTTCATCATCCTTTCCATCTCCTCTCTAATCACATAGCTGGGTTGATGAGAATTTGAGGACACTTCCTGACTGCCCCCAAGCTCTGGTTGACTTGCTCTAGTTTTAGATCTGGTGTTAGGCCTTTTCATTTTTCTCTGAATCTCAGATTCAAACTTCAATTTTTCAGATCTCGTTCAAGGTTCTCAGTGAAAGCAACAAAATGTTAACCCAAAAATTGGATCAACACCCTGGATCAAGTGTGAAAGCACTAGTGTTGAAAATCAGTAGCACAAATCTCAAATAAACAACAAATAAGTAGCATAAGTAAGAAAAGAGACAGAGAATTTTTACAGTGGTTCGGCTGTTAATGAATCCTACGTCCACTTTATATTTTTCTTATAGACCGATTGCTGTTACAAGATGAGTTTTATTACAAGACTTTGATTATCTCTCAATAGATTGAATCCCCAGAGTTTGAATCCATTGGAGAATCACAGTGAATTGCTTTGGAGATTATTGTAAGGTAGGCAAAGAATGAAGAATGTTTCCAGCAGAGCTCTAGCAATCAGTCTGGAGGATCCCCTTTTGTGTTGCAGGTAGGATGCTATTTATAGAGATCGGAGAGCTTCTGGGCCAAGCTTGTCTTCATCAGCTCGTAGGTAGTTTTCAGGCAACTTGGGGGGCTTTGGCTCACAAAACGAGCCAAAATGATGGTCAAGGGCGACCCGATGGGTCGCAGGCGGCCCGATGGATCGCAGGCGGCTCGATGGGTCATGCGACCCGTTGGGTCGTAGGCGACCATTTTGCAGACCAATTCTTGCCACTTTTGACAGCGTTCCATATCGGGTTTGTTTGATGGTTTGAGCAGAGGCATGGGTCGCTGATGAGAAAAGCAATTAGGATGTTTCCAGGGTTTGTAATTGGAGATGTTCCCATAGTCTTTTATAATTGATGTTTTGCTTCGATGGAAATTCTCTAGCTGTTTGCGTTTAGCTGCCGATCGAACTAAATGCTGACCTCCCAGCTTCGCTGATCCCAGTCATCATCTTAGTCTTACAGTTCGGCCATTGTTAATTCCTTGCCTTAGCTTTTTTGATTATGTTCTACGCCATTTTGATGTGACGGGATTGTTCCGTATTCTGTTTTACTATTGGGTTAAAAACCCGGATAATAGATGGTATATTTAGATACTAACTTATTTCGTTGTTCTCTAATGGGTTGCCAATGAAAGGACGATAAGTAATATATCATATAATAGACGATTACTAATATATCTTATATTTGATGGTTGGTAATATGTCGTATAGTAGACAGTTAGTAATATGTTGTATAGTTGAGACTAGTAATATGTCGTATAGTAGACGATGGATGATATATCGTATAGTAGGGGTATATACTATAATATATAATAGTGGATTTATAGTATATCGTAAAATAGATAGTTTAAAATGAATAGTGGGTGGTACGGTTCTTTTGTGGAGTTTTGTATACTAATACAAATTTCTTGACATTAGAGGTAGACCTAGATTAGGATTCCTATACCACCACTAGTCTCGAGTGAATGTAGCTTTGGACCTTACACTCAAATAATAGGATATGCCTCACATTTAGCAGTTGTGCATTCTAGTTTATAGACACAACATTATATTTATTCATAGTGGATTGAAGGATATAGAAAGAAAGGTAAGTTATAATTCCATATCGTTTAGGATGAGTTTACTTTACTTGTTTATCGGCAATCCAGATTTCCACTGAGCCACGTTTATGGAAAAGGCCGACTATAATTTAACCGTCCCTATTTATTTGTATATAGTTTTAATATAAAGTATTCTGAAATAGTTCCCTTCACACCAGACTTTATGTCTGACCTGCATTTTGTCTTTGTCTGCTTACATTATGACAACTCTTAGATACTTGATTGAGTAATTGAGAGTCAGGTGCTTTTGGGACGTGCTTACTGGATGTAGTTGGAGGATTTTGTAGGTGTGACATCAAGATTTTGAGATATATATATACTTGATACATTTGTAATACATGACAAATTTACTTATTATATATGAGATTGTTGTATCAAATATTCATTCATAACTCCATTCTATTGGGAGTTGATGTATTTTGATTTTATGTATTGATATTCATTTATCAGTCACTTCCGCTAGTGTGGTCTCTTATATATTGTCATCTTATTTTATTCATGTATATTCAGTATATTATATGTTGCCATTTCGTAGTGAGATCGGAATGAAGTCTTGGTTTAGTGTTTTGTTTTAACTTTATCCCCAACGGACTATCTTTTGTGGTATTCAAGAGTCTGACGTTATCATTCAACATTGATTCATTGTATTACGAAGGGCAGGTTGTTACACCTCTAATTTGACTGAAATCAACTTCTCCTTTGCTGTCGAAACTTGTCCTAGCCTCCAAATTCCATAAATAAGTTTGATATTAGCATCTCCCTATAGCTCTTCTTACACTGATATACTTAGCCCCGAAAATTATTGAATTTGGTGGGGAATTGCTTTGGTAATTCTAGATCTAAGTGCAGGTTAAAGGTTTGGTTTGTTTGGAAGAAGGAAAAGAATGATGGATAACTGTACAAACTCTTCTTATGTTAGGAAATTAGATTATACCCAAACTGATGTTAATGGCCTTAGTACCCTAACTCTACCCAAACCACCCTAAACATAATTCAATTATTGTTCCTAACTCCTTAGTCTAATCAAAGTGTTCTTATAACGAAACTTAACCATAAAACCCAAATTTTGCAATGGTACAAGTTTCATTATTTAATTCAATCATTTGTAAAATACCCATTTTTACCACTTTTTAAGTAAAATTACTAACTTATCCTTTGTTAAGCCAAAAGTTGGCCATAGCTTGTATGCTTATTCAACAAAGTTAATGATACTTAAACAAGAGTTTGATCCCTTGGGAAAGTGTTGTTTACCCAAAAAAATGGATCAACACCCAAAATCAAGATAAAAGCACCAGTTTAGATAAAAGTAACAGAAAAGGAAGAAAGTAGGCAAGAACACGTAGAATTTTTTATAGTGGTTCGATGTAATCTCCAGCCTACATCCACTTTAATCTCTTAATAGTTGTTCTCTCTTTGGATTACAACTAGTTTTTTTGGATCTAACCATAACCTAGTGGATCTCAGATTTACAAATGGAATTTCTAGGCTCTTTGAGTCACTAGTACTAAGAATTTGCTGATCTAAGTCCTAGAATAGCAAATAATTATTTCCTAGGCGACTCTAATGGTGGAGAGGTGAAGACGTAGAAGAGTCTCCTCAGTTAGAGAATCCCAATCCCTTTCTGGTTGCAGCTAGGTTAGTATTTATAGAGGAATTAGGCATCATAGAGTCAAAGGCCTAATAGCAATGAAGTCCAGGAGATGGCACGGAGTCGCCCTAGAAATCCTAAGCCAACCTGAGTTATTATGATAACTCGGTGCCGAGTTATCAATGATAACTCGGAGTTGAGTTATTATACTTGGTGCAATTTGCACCACTCCACTTGCATGTTTTTTCCTTCTTCCAATTGAGTTGTTTGATCCTCTTTTCCATCGTCTTCGAGTTAAGTCTTGCGGTCTTTCTAGCCAATCCTTAGGTAGGTCATCAAATCCTTGCACCATCACTTGGCCCCGAATAAACGGAGTAGTATGAGTCATGTATGGAGTTGTGAAGGTGTGAAGGTGTGAAGGTGGAGATTGATGAGTCAGACCTGACTTATCAAGATAACTCAGACCCAAGTTTAGGTGGATGCTCCAATCCACTTAAAAAAATTTCCAAACTTTTTCTTTGTCTTTCCCAAGTGCACATGTCAACTTTCAATTCATTCCAATTATGTTTCAATCTTCTAAATCTAGTTAAAGACACTTTGATGGTAACTCGGTACTAACATATGGTGATAACTTGGTACCGACTTAAGGACTTAGCATATTCTTGGTTGGACTTTTCCCGAGCCATTTCCTTAGTTTATTTGAGTGTTTCTTCTAGATTTTGAATTGTTTCATCCTCGTTTGAATCTCCTAAGCCTAACTGAAATCTGCTTTATTAAAAAGAGGGACACTTTCCTTCCAAAATATGTCTTTCGAATGCAAGGTATGCTTTTCTTAAGAACAAGTTATAGATATCAGTCTTCGATAGTTGAGCTCTCTAGCTCCTTCAATCTTGATGAATCATCCAGTTCCTATAGATTCACTTATCAATCATGGGTCATTTTGAACCTGTTACAGCCTAAGACTCTAGACTCTGCTTAAGTGTAGTCTATACACCATCATCATTCTGATTTCATTCGGAGTTATTACATCATATATCAAAATCATCTCGTGTCCATCCAAGATTTATCTTTTTTTCTCTAATTGCATTGCGTTCAAATCCTTTTATCAAATCTATATCTGTTCTAAGGTTCAATCTCTCAGGATCGTCTTATATTCTTTTTAATGCGCAATCTCTCCAGATCGTTTAATGTTCAGTTTAATGTGTGATCTCTTCAGATCATTTAATTTTTAAGTTAAGGGGATGATCTTTGTGAATAGTTTATTGCCCAATCTAGGGTTTTGATCTCTCCAGATTCTTACTAAGTCAGCTTGCTCTCCAACAAAGGAACTCAACGACAAAGCAAGCCTATATGGTCACTCTTTTGTGAGGGAGCTTACTTTTCGTACAAGCCTATCCACCCGCTCTCTGGCATGGGAGCTTACACCTTACACTTCAGTCTCGCCTCTCCGGTTGGGACTTAAAGCAGTCAATTCAATCATCACATTCAATATGGATTTTTCCAAATTCAAATATTCAAATCAAATAAAAGCAAATAAGCAAAATTCCTAAGTGTACATCCAGATATCTGACTCAGAGAGTAGCTAGGGACCAATCTAGGTTTTGTGTATGTCTGAGGGTTATTATTATTCTGAATAGTCATCCCAAGCATCCGACTCAGAGCATGCCTAGGGACCGTTTAGGATTTCATACACTTGTAAGTAGTCTGAGGTTATTAATGTCTTTATTGCTTAATACAGAAAAAAAATGCAAGAAAAACTAAACGGAAAAGCAAAGCGTGGGAATCAAATTCAACTCCCGTTCATTTCAATCATGGGATTTCAAGTCTCGAACCAGATCCCTAGTTGTTTCTTTATGCATTTATGGCAAATGGTGGCTGCTCTTGCCGCACCATTGTAGTTCGGTTTCTCACGTACTATTGCAGCGGTTGCTTCGAACTATTTCTTCTATCTGATCACGAAAGGTTGGCATTCATTCGTTTCGTGTCCATCCAACTCATGGAAGATGCAAAACTTCCCAGACATTTTTTCCTGATTTGCGGGTTCTTTTCTTGCAGGCTTCCGATAGGGGACTTGCCCCTAGTGTCAAGATATATCCTCTTTGGGTTTCGGTCAAATCAGTGTAGGAAGAGAATTTCGGCTCCCCTTTGTCATTTTGATTTTCCAAAGTCATTATCAACTCTTCTTTTCCCTTTGTCTTTCCAAATTCCTATTCCAGACAGTTCCCTGTCATCCACAGCATTAATTTCAACATCCTTGACTTTATCCTCAGCTTTAGTGTCTTCCTGACACAAATATCTCTTAACTTCATAGTAGAATTCCATAAGATCTATGGGTGTATCCCTTTCCAGTGCACCTTTGAAGTCGGTCTTCCTCATGACTCTAGATACTACTTCCACTAGGCTTAATGTTAGAATTGGCTTGTCCACTACAGCAGCTACTACATTGAATTTTTTCAAATAGCTTCTCAACATCTCTCCGGGCCTTTGTTTCACGCTTTACCACATCAGTACATTCTTTGGTCGCGAAACGTGAACTTTGAACTATCTCAAGAATCTTCTTACTAGGTCGGTCCATATGCTTATGGACCCATTCTCCAGATGTTTGAACCACATCACGGCCAAGTCCATTAAGTATAATGGGAAACACTGCCCCATTACCTCCTTAGAAGTACCCAGTACCTCCATATGCCGGATGTATCTTATCAGATGAATTGTTGGGTCTGTCTTTCTACATTTCCAACGTCGGAAGCTTGATATCGGGAGGATTCCTTGCACTTTGGATATTAGAAGTGAATGGATTTCTGTTCACATCCTCCATACCCTAGTCTGAGGGTCCTCCTCAAATTATTCTTCTTACCAATTTAGCAATTCAGTTTTCATCGTCCAATGAAGGTCTTCGTCCAAAAGTGATATTCCACCCCCTGCTCGTGTAGGGGAATTCCAAAACATACTCTAGCACTTATTCCACTGGTTGCACATTAGCGTTCTATCCTACTCCTTTAGTTTTATTCTATCCTCCTTTCCTACGGGGTAGCTCTAGTATATATTCCTCCGGTTGTTGTGCATTTGCGTTCTGATTTACATTTCTAACTCTAGCATCATTTATTGCCGGCATTCCAGCATGTCCCAAGCTCACACCAGGATTGCCTCCAAGTATTGTTCTCTCGGTACCGAGTTATTCTATTGGTGGGGGCATCTCTAATTTGTTCTGTCCAACTCTAGATGTTCCTACAATATCTCCTTGTCCTTGGTTCTGAATTCCAGCAACTCAAGCTATTCCTTGTTGTCCCATCCTTTGGAAAAATCCTTCAAGCATTTCCCGTTGTCTAGTCATCACTCCATCCTGCATCTCCTTCATCATTCTCTTCATTTCTTCTCTAGTCACGAAGATGGATTGATGATAATTTAAGGACACCTCCTGGCAGCCTCCAGGCATTGGTTGACTTGCTCTAGTTTTAAATCTAGTATTAGGCTTCTTCATCTTCTCCAAATCTCATATTCAAGCTTTAAGTTTCAGATCTAGCTTTATTCTTAGTGAAAGCACCAGAATGGTAACCCAAAAAAGGGATCAACATCCAGAATCAAGATGAAAGCACTGGTTTAGATAAAAGTAAAAGAAAAGGAAAAAGGAGAAAATAGACAAGAACACATAGAAGTTTTTATAGTGGTTTGGCATAATCTCCGACCTAGCCCACTTTAATCTCTTAATAGTTATTCTCTCTCTAGATTACAACTAGTATTTTTAGATCTGACTACAACCTAGTAGATCTCGGATTTATAATGGAATTTCTAGGTTGTTTATGAGTTACAAGTACTAAGAATTTGCTGATCTAAGCAGTAGAAAGACAAATGGTTGTTTTCTAAGCGACTCTGATGGAGGAGAGGTTAGAGGTGAAGGAGCAGAAGAGTCTCTGCAGTTAAAGAATCTGATCCCTTTCCAGTTGATGCTAGGTTGGTATTTATGGAGGAATTGGATATCATAGAGTAGAGGCCCAATAGCAATGAAGTCCAGAAGATAGCTCACTGTCGCCCCAGAAATGTCAAGCCAACCCGAGTTATCGTGATAACAGGGTGTCGAGTTATTAATGATAACTCGATGCTGAGTTATAATACTTGGTGCATTTTGCACCACTCCACTTGCATGCTTTTTGTTTCTTCCAGTTAAGTTATTTGATTCTCTTTTCCATCATCTTCAAGTTAAGTCTAGCGATTTTTTTGGTATCCACTTTCCTTGCTTCGCTCTAGCCAATCCTTTGGATAGATCTTCAAATCCTTGCACAATCGCTTAACCATGAATCAACGGAGTAGTATGAGTCATATGTTGAGTTGTAAAGGTGCAAGGGTGGAAATTGATGAGTCAAACCCGACTTATCAAGATAACTCGGACCTGAGTTTAAGTGGATACTCCAATCCACTTAAAACCTTTTCCAAGCTCTTTCTTTGCCTTTCCCAAGTGCACATGTCAAGTTTCAAGTCATTCTTATTTCGTTTCAATCTTCTAAGTCCAGTTAAAGTCGCTTTGGTGATAACTCGGTACCAACCTATGGGGACAGCTGATACCAAGTTATGGACTTAGCATATTTTTGGCTGGAATTTTCCCGAGCTATTTCCTTAGTTTATTTGAGTGCACCTTCCAGATTTCAAGTAATTTTTCCTCTTTTGAATCACATGAGCCCAATTGAAATCTACTTTGCTAGTGGGTAGACAAGTATGCTAATCGTTGTGTTTAAGAATAGTCAAATATGAAAATAGGAAATTTACAAGTATTAAATCACAAAGTTCTAATTTCAATATGATCAAAACTACAATAGTCAAATATGCAAATAGGAAATTGTACCAACATATGCTTGAGAAAAATGAAAACAAAGAAGTAGCATAATTCAGAATTTTTCTCTTTTTAGTACGTATTGCATGTCTGCTTTTAGAGAATTTGGGTCTTAAGAACTTTGACATGTGGCATTCAAAGGAAATGGATGGCTGAGATTTTGCTATCATGGAACAATATTGCTTTGAAATGTGGCATAACTTCTTTCCAATTTTTGGAGATGATGTGGCCTAACTGGACAAATCAAGATTTTCCACATGGCTGATCAGAGCATTCTCTTTTAGTGTTTTTTTTAAACATCCGATAGCATTTTTCTCAACTAGTGTTATCTTGTCAATAACAACTTGCGATGGATTCATTCCTTCAATTTGTGATAGCTTGATTTTATCAACCTATTATGGCTTATCAGCTTGTAATAGCTTATTCACATAATCTTGTGATTGCTTATTTTATCAACCTATTGTGGCTTTAATTTTCTCAATCATACGATGGCTTGTTTGCTCGACTTGTGATAGCATCTTCTCTTTAACTTTCGAAGCTCTATTATTCGACATACTATCACTTAATAACATTAACTTGCAATAGACTTCTTCTCTTCAACTTTAGATAGCTCTATTCTTCAACTTATGGTAGCTCTATTATGCAATAGTTTAATAACATCAACTTGCGACAACTTTTTTCCCTTCAACTGTCGATAGCTCTAATATTTAACTTGTGATAACTTCTTCTCTTAAACTAGTGATAGCTCTATCTTTCAACATAAAATAGCTTGATAACATAGACTTGCGATAGCTTTCTTCTCTTCAACTTGCAACCACTCTGTTTTTAAGTTTGCGACAACCACATCTTTTATTGGCGATAACTTTATTCATCAACTTGCGATGACTTCACTCTTCAACATGTAATAGTCACATTCCTTAATATGCGATGGCTTTGCATCAATAACATTTGATAACTTCACACTTCATTCATTTCTGGGTATTTTTGGTGCAACATCATCCCCCCCACATCTCGCATAAAGAAGTTTTCTTATACTTTAGCTTAAGTAAACTTCTGTTTCAACTTTGCCTCTTTTCTTTCCGAATCATCATTCCTTGTTACCATATTTTTTATCATTGGTAACTTGTACATTAAATATTTAGGGGTTTTGATCAACCCTTGATGGAATAGACTTGATGATTCTTTAATTCTTTTAAATGGTTGATAATTCACACTGTTAGGAATGTTTCCACCTACTACCGGACCAAACTTCCTTCCTATGCATAGCCGGACCAACTTCCTTCCCATGCATAGCTGGACCAAACTTCCTTCCTATGCATAGCCGAACCAACTTCCTTCCCATGCATAGCCGGACCAAACTTCCTTCCTATGCATAGCCGGACCAACTTCCTTCCCATGCATAGCCGGACCAAACTTCCTTCCTATGCATAGCCGGACCAACTTCCTTCCCATGCATAGCCGGACCAAACTTCCTTCCTATGCATAGTCGGACCAACTTCCTTCCCATGCATAGCCGGACCAAACTTCCTTCCCCTACCACCGAACCAGCCTACTCCACCTACCACCGAACCAGCCTACTCCACCTACCACCGAACCAGCCTACTCCACCTACCACCGAACCAACCTACTCCACCTACCACTGAACCAACTCGCTTCCCAACGTACTACCAGACCAGGGAGTACCGAACCAACACTGCCAAGCCAGATCGCATCAGCCCAGGCCCACCAACAGCTGTGTACATCCAAGACCCCTGCCCCCAGCCTCACTCTATAAATAGAGAGGCAGGGGTACAACAATGAGGGACAAGTTTGAGAGCTCAAGCACGGATAGAACTTCCAAACAACTTTCATATACTTGTATCAAAGCTTTGTACTTGTAATCTGAACAAGAAAGGAGAAATAATATATAAAGTGGACGTAGGCACATTCTGGCCGAACCACTATAAATCTGCGTGTCTATTATAGTTTAGTCCCTGCTTTTTACATATTTGCATAAATCACCCAGATCACTAAAAACAACGCAAAATCAACTAAATCATACGACTTGGAGGTGTTTGCCCATTTTTTGTGCAAACATTTTTGGTGCTTTCACTGAGAACTGAACTCAAGAAGCTCGAAGCTTCAGCTTCTCCCACTTGACCTTCTTCCTAACAGCGTCGTTCATTGCTTGGAAAACATGCCTCCCAAGCAGAACAAAGATGTTAACAAAGGAAAAAACATCGCAACCAGCTGTCTTCCAGATCCAGTAAGTCGTCCCCTTCCAGCAGCAGTACCAAATGAAGGTCAGGCAAATACGACAACCCCTGCCACAGAACAGCCTGCAGCAATTACTAGGGCAGATCTAGACAGGGTTGTGGCTGAAGTGACTAGCCGCTTCACATCCCAGCAAGAAGCCTTGGTGGGCCATCTCATGTCACGCTTAAGGGATGCTGAAGGGTTCAACCGCAACACTAAGTCATGGGGTGAGTCCCAGTCTGAAGGATCTCAGAGACAGCAAAGATCTTTCTTCTTCGAAGGGGCTAACGACAGAAGCGGCCATGGTAGGAGCCGAGACCGAGCACAGCCCGAAGTTAGGCCTGAGGAAACGCTTGGAACCGAGCCCAACGGGGAAGGTACCGGGCGGAGGTCAACTGTAGCTGAGCCGGTCGTACTGCCTAACCACGGAAACACCAATAAACGGGGCCGAGCTAGAGTCCAGCCCGAAGTTGGACCCGAGGAAGTGCTTAGATCAGAACCCAGCAAGGGAAGATCAAGGCAAGGGCCAACTGTAGCTGACCCTAACATGCTTCCAGAAGGCCAGAGGCAGCCATTGGAAAATATTAGGAATGATAGACGATACCATCCCTACAGGACATCTGGACGGAATCAATCCCACAGAACAGAACCGAACTCATTCCTATCTGCTCCAAATTCTGTTGAAAGGATGGCACGCTTGTTCAGAGAGTGCGTCCAACGGGATCAAAGAGATCGAGGGATAGGTGCTAGGGTAACCAGCCCTTTCGCCCGCAATATCGAAATTGCTATCACCCCCCGAGAATGGAAGATGCCAACAATGGAACCTTACAAAGGAACCTCTGACCCCGTTGTACACTTACAGAGATACACACAGCATATGCTCATGAGCGGGGCAACAGAAGGAGTATTGTGCAAATGCTTTCCACTATTCTTAGCAGATCTAGCTACCTCCTGGTTCTACCATCTACCCCAAGGATCCATCTGGTCATGGGAGATGTTGAAAGAAAAGTTTATCAGCCAGTTTCACATTCATGTGGAACAACCCAAGGACGCTTATTCCTTATCCAGTATCAAACAGAAACCTGGAGAGAAGCTGCAACAATATTTAACCTGATTCAATGCCGCAGCGGCCGTAGTCTAAGATGCCGATGAGAAGCTTGTCTTAATGGCCCTATGTAGTGGTGTGCATTCGGAAACTAAATTTGCTAGAAGATTGACAAAAGAAAAACCAGCTACTTTACCCGATTTCTTCCATGAAGCCGGGAAATATATAAAGCTTGAAGACGTTGCCACTGAGGGGCAGTCAGGGCAGCAAAATAAGGCAGCTCACGGCAATACGCCCGCTGCAGCGAAGGATGTTCGAAGAAATGATTCTAAAGACAATGCTGGGGGCAAGAAGGGAGAAAAGCGCCTATATCGGTCAGGACCGAGATTCGACACTTACACTCCTTTGAATGAAACCATCGAAAACATCTTCCTTGCCACCCAAGACGAAGTTAGATACAAACGCCCACCATACAAGAAGGAATCAGATAACGCACAGAAATTTGGAAAGTTCTGTCGCTTCCACGAATCTCGCGGGCATGATACCAATGAATGCCATCATCTCCGGGACTTGATTGAAGAACACATCAGAAGGAAGAGACTGGAACACTATGTAAAAGGTCAGAACAGGACTCCAGCTCTTGCCAATGAGAACCCAAGGCTACCCTCACCAGAGATAGGCAGAGGAAATCGCAACACTAGCGGCTCCAGTCAAGAGAAGATAGTGGTCCATACCATCTCGGGAGGACCGCACATCGCCGACAGAAGCTGGGCATAGATGGAAAGATATGGAAAGTCGCTTAGAAACAATGAAGACTGTGTTAATTCTGTTATAGGAGAACGCCACCCAAAGCGGAAAGAGAGTGATGACATCACATTCAGTAGGCGTGACCTAGAGGGAAGGCAGTACCCTCACATGGATCCCATGGTTATCTCTGCCCGGCTCGGTCCAGCCGAAGTTTTCCGAATTCTAGTAGACACTGGAAGCTCAGTAAATATCTTATTCAAGCATGCATTCGACAAAATGAAACTATCAATAAAGGACGTTTCTCCCTGCAATAAACCACTACACGGTTTCATTGGAGATGCGAAGATGCCCCTCGGGAATCTGGACCTCTTTGTTGAAATTGGAAGTCATCCCCGCTCCGTTGTACGGAAACAAACATTTGTGCTGATAGAAAACCACTCGGCCTACAACGCCTTCTTAGGAAGGCCAGCCTTGTCTGACTTCCAAATCGTCCTGGCCCCATGGTGCCTAAAGATGAAATTTCCAACGGACAATGGAGTAGGGGAAGTAGAGGGAGACCAGGACGTTGCTCGAGACTGCTATGTAACTGAACTTCGCAACAACAACAGGAAGGATAAAGGGAAGAGTGTAGAGGTTGCCCTCTGCACAAAAAGTTTGGAAGCATAACAACTAAAGAAAGCCCCTCCTCTTCGATATACCAGCGACCCTTTCAATGAATTAGACCCCAGGGACAAAGAGGAGGAGGCCACCGCCGAGCCTGTAGAGGCTATGGAATTTGTATCTATAGAAAACATGACTCGAGTAGACTATTGAAAATCGGGTCCCAACTAAAAGTAGGGTTGAAGGAACAACTCATTGACTTTCTCCGCCACAACTTGGACGTATTTGCATGGTCACATGCTGACATGACCGGAATCTCCCCTGACATAGCATGCCACGTACTAAACATTGATCCTACCAAGGCACCCGTAAAACAAAGAAAGAGAAGTATGGGGGCAGAACGATCAGCAGCCCTCGATGAAGAAGTAAAGAATCTACTTGCCAATGACTTCATACGAGAAGCCATCTACCCAGAGTCAATCGCCAACCCGGTACTGGTAAAGAAGGCTAATGGGAAGTGGCGAACATGCATTGACTTCTCCAACTTAAATGACGCCTGCCCGAAGGATTTCTTCCCACTTCCCCGAATCGATCAACTTGTAGACAGCACAGCCGGGCACGAACTCTTATCTTTTATGGACGCATACTCAGGACACAACCAAATTCCCATGCCTGCTCCCGATCAGGACCACACTAGTTTCATCACTGACCGGGGTTTGTACTGCTACAAGGTAATGCCTTTCGGACTTAAAAATGCAGGAGCCACCTACCAGCGCCTCGTCAACAAGATGTTTGCAGGGCTAATAGGACAAACTATGGAAGTGTATGTGGATGACATGCTGGTAAAGTCAAGGAAAGCTGATGATCATGTAAGCCACCTGGGCGAGATGTTTCAAGTACTTCGCCAGTATGGAATGAAACTTAATCCTCTAAAATGCTCCTTTGGAGTATCATCAGGAAAGTTCTTGGGATTCATCGTCCATGCCAGAGGGATTGAAGCAAACCCTAAACAAGTCCGAGCTCTAAAAGATATCAAAATACCTTCCACTCGAAAGGAAATGCAAAGCCTGAATGGGAAAGTGGCCGCCCTAAGCCGATTCATCTCCAAAGCAACGGACAAGTGCGTCCCCTTCTTCGAAGCTCTAAAGAAAGACAAAGTAAAGTTCGAATGGACTGACGAATGCTTAACCGCTTTCCTTAACTTAATCGAACACCTCCAGAAACCGCTGGTACTCTCGACTCCAAACGAAGGCGAAGAGTTATACCTATACCTTGCTGTATCATCTCATGCTCTAAGCGCTGCTTTGGTAAGAGAAGACAACCGCACGCAGTGGCCAGTATACTTTGTAAGTAAGAGGTTTACAAGGGCAGAAGTCAGATATCCTAAACTTGAGAAGCTAGCATACTGTCTACTAATCGCATCACGAAAACTGCGACACTATTTTCAATCCCATTCCATCAGAGTTCTGACCGATCAACCGCTGAGGCAGGTACTCCATCGTCCCGACACTTCTGGGTGACTACTTAAATGGTGCATTGAACTAAGTCAATATGATATTACCTACCATCCTTGCACCGCCATCAAGGGGCAAGCCATGGCCGATTTCATTGCCGAATTCACTACCAGCGAAAGTGAGGAGCAATCAGAAATAGCAGAAGACATCAAGTGGAACCTCTTTGTGGATGGTGCATCAAACGAACAAGGCTCGGGGGCAGGTGTGGTAATAATTACTCCCAGGGGAAATAAGCTGCACCATGCTATAAGGTTGGAATTCGCTGCCACCAACAACGATGCAGAGTATGAAGCAGTGATAGCTGGATTAGAACTTGCCTTAGAAATCAGAGCCAATTCTTTGTGTCTTCATAGCGATTCTCAACTTATTGTTAATCAAATACTAGGAGAATTCCAGGCTCGAGAAGAACGACTCATAGCATATCTAAAGAAGACCAAGTTACTTCTCAGTTGATTGGACCACTACTTAGTCAAACACATCCCTCGGGAAGAGAACCAAGAGGCCGACGAATTGGCAAAGAAAGCCAGCATGAGAGACGGTGCTATTTCCGGAGCAGTAACCATCTCAAAGCAACTGACCCCAAGTTTTGAGCAAGTGAATCTGATAGCTGCAACCGAAGAAGCAACTTGGATGACTCCCATCCGAGACTACTTACAAAGTGGCACCCTACCCGACGGGCGTAGCAAAGTCAAGAAAATCTTAAGGAAAGCTTCCCGCTACACAATACAAGAGGACACCCTCTATCGGCGCGGCTTCTCTAACCCCTTGTTAAGGTGTGTCGCTGGAAGGGAAGCCAAGGAAATCTTATTCAACATTCATCAAGGAAGCTGCGGAGATCACACCGGAGGGCAGACTTTGGCAAAAAAGATACTCCGATATGGATATTTCTGGCCCACCTTAAGCAAGGACGCCTTAGATTTCGTCAGAAAATGTGACAGATGCCAGAAGTTTGCTAAGATTCCACGGCTACCAACCACTGAGATTACTCAAATGACCAGCCCTTAGCCCTTTGCAGTATGGGGAATTGACTTAATCAGCGAACTGCCAATGGGCCGAGGTGGGGCCAAATATGCTATAGTGGCAGTCGACTATTTCACCAAACGGATGGAAGCAGAACCCCTAAATAAAGTATTATCAGCGAAAGTTATTAACTTCTTGATCAAAAATGTTCTATGCAGGTACGGAGTCCCATTCAAAATTATATCGGACAATGGACTTCAGTTTGACAGCGAGGAGTTCACCAACTGGTGCCAAGAGCACGGAATTCACAAGAGCTTCTCATCCGTAGCCTATCCCCAGGCAAACGGACAAGTCGAAGCCTCAACAAAATTCTGAAAACTCTAATAAAAAAGAAGATCGAAAAGTCAAAGGGCGCTTGGGTGGATGAACTCCCTACGGCACTGTGGGCCTATCGCACATCTTTCAGAACATCAACAGGGCATACCCCTTTCTCTTTGGCATACGGATCGGAGGCTATGCTCCCAGTTGAAACCATCGTGCCTTCCCACCGTAGGATCCACTATAACCCAGAAGAGAACGAAGAACTCCTTCACATGTCTTTGGATCTAATTGAGGAGAGAAGAAATGATGCAGCCCTCAAAGCAGCAGCCCACAAGCAAAAAGTGGCAGCACACTACAACTCCAAGGTCAATCATCGTACCTTACAAGAAGAAGATCTTGTCCTCAAGCGAATCTTCCCTCGCCCAGGAGCACTAGATCCAATCTGGGATGGACCATATGTAATTCATAAAGATCTCCACAATGGAGGTTATATTTTTTCAACAGTGGACGGAGAGGTGTTCCAGAGGGCATGGAACATCCAACACCTCCGTCGATACTTTTCTTAACTTGTACTGCCCATATGAAGTGAATTAACAAAGAGAATCAGTGGACGTAGGCATTTTCGTGCCGAACCACTTTAAAAACCTTGTCTCTTTTTTAACTTGTTCCTTTATATCTTGGCTGCTTGTTAACTTTATCCTTTTCTGTTGAGAAAAATCTTGTGCATATAGCCTTTCCATTCAAGGCGCTCCACAGCGCGACTTCTCTTGGACAAGACCTAACAGGTACTATACGAATCTATGCCCTCGCCAATAAGACACTTTTGCTCCGGCATCCTTCTGCTGCGGGTTAACTCATTGCTCGCGACGGCCCTCAAAGCCAACTGTAATGAGCCGATTATAAGCCACCAAGAAGGCCGACTATAGCCAAGGCAGCTCATTACGGCGTTCGGCTCGCCGGCAACTGTGAACCTACTTTAAGCCCCAACATAAGGTGTGGCCAGCCAGGGGTAGGTCACGGTTGACGATCGGCACCCACGCTAGCCGGCCACAGTAAATCGAATAATACCCACGATTACGGGCCATAATGGCCCGGGTAGTTACTGTGCGTGATCTCGGCTCCGATGTGTCTTAAGTACGGCTGTGGTAAAAAAGATTAACTCTCCGCGGAGGCGTAAGATGGGTGACAAATGTCTCCAAGACCCACAGCTAGGGAAAGTGACTACAAAGCCCGTTTGCCACGAACTTAAGCACATCAAAGGCTTTCCGTGATTGTAAGTTTTACTTTTTCTCATATTTTAATTTTATTTAAAAAACTTTTCTCCTATCCTCTGTAACAATCCCTAAAGTACAGAACACAGAATAGGAGACATTCGCTAATAGAAGCGGATACTCACAGCAGGACACTGACCGCATTCCACACTCAGTCGCGTGAGACATTCAAAGCTGCCATCTACAAGTAAAATATGAAGGACGGCATTTTCTTCTTTCATGTATAAACATGTGGCTATAATTTATTCACACGTCACACTAACATTGCAAGGCATGAAATTATGTTTTAAGCAAGAACTTGACATCTAACACAATTGAATTACAAGCATATGCATAGCTATATTCCTCATACAACATGACAAAATAACAAAAACGTTCCAAAACGACAGAGTCAGCTTAAGTTAAAAAATTACACGTCAAGAAATATATTGTTTATTACAAGTAGCATAATTACAACCTAAAAGTTACGTTACTATTTTGAGACTAACATATACAACAATGTCAAGTCCACAAAAAGATATCCAGGTCAAATCAAGGAGCCGGCTGCGTCGGAGTTTCATCCTTGTCCTGTTGCCCACCTGCCCGGTCAAAGAAAGAATTCATTAGTGATAAGCAACCAAGTTAACGGAAAGACTAGAAAGGAAGACTTACCCGCACCTGCCTCCTGACCATCCTGGTCATCATCCTCTACTTGCACACCTGCCTCCTCAGCAGCAAGCAGTCGCATACCCTCCTTCACCGCCACCTTCTCCTCCTTGGTAAACTGGGCAGTGACCACATCCATTCTAAAGACCGCACCACCCTTTTTATCCGCATCAGCCCTAGCCTCCTCCAGGGCCCAGAGATAAATCCTGGCCATAACTCGGGGGTAATCATCCATCCAAGATAAATTACCCTACTTCCAAGTGCGGAAATACATATCCTGGAGCATCTCATCCATCATCCCCTCATTTTCCTCAAGCTCCCTCATTCAGGCCTCAGAAGCACGCAGCTTAGCGACGACAGCATCCCTCTCCGATCGGTATCGTGAGCGGTCAGCCTGAAGGTATATCCTCATCGCCTCCATCTCCTCCTTCAACCTGGACTAAGCGAGCTCCGTGGCCTCAAGTCTCCCCGATAATTCCTGCGTCCGCTCGAGGTCCGCTTGTCGAACCTCATCCACCGTCGTGATGGCCATGTCAATTCGCTCCTTGCAGGCGGCCTCCATTTTTCGCAACTCTGCCCTACTGGCCTCTTCCATAGCCTTCTTCAGTTGCATGGATGCGGCCTCGTGCTGAGAAATTTGGATGGCTTGATCGGCAAGCTGCTTAGCCTGGTCGGAGACCATTAACCATAGCCGAATGTTGGCACTCCCAATTTCCTCCCCGGCCTTGACTAGTCGGGCATGATGCCCCATCAATTTCCTGGTCTCCTCAGCAACTCGGTCAATATTTGCCTTAGCTTCATCCCCCAGAGTTACAACCCGGGTAGTAAGCAAATCAAGGTCCAGGGACTTAGCTTCGTCAAGCACCCGTACCATAGGATTGCGAGGGAGAAGATGCTCACCAGTAACCTCATCGAAGGAGATGTCATGAGAGGCCGGGTCCAGATCTGGATGGCCCGCAAACGGGTTACGAACCAAGCCAGGGTGATCTATCGGGGTGAAGGTTGGATTCTCAGACGGATGTGGGGAAGGCATAAACTCAGTATCATCCTCCGTAATATCGTGAATAGGATGGAGTGGGGTCGGAGGACCGGGAAGAGATTCAAACGTAGATCGACTCCTCTTCCTCTTTTGTATATCTTCTTCAATAACTCCAAGAAGAGGACGAGAGCCGACTACGTCTCCAGGACGGTTAGTAGGAGGCTTCAGCTTGGCGGAAGCTTTGAGGAGTTTGTATTGTTCAAGCCCGTGCCGAAGATCTGAGGTCTTGGCCGTTTTGCCCGCTCCTGGAATGAAAACCAAGTGTCACCAGCATGTATTGAGCCATCATTCAAGAATTAAAAAGAATAAAGAGAAATTCACCTTGAATCGCAGAAGTTGCCTCAGTAGAAGCGCTCCCGGAAGATAAATCGGTGCCGGTCCCGACCTTACCAGCTTTCTTGGACTTCTCCATTTCCTCCAACTCTTCGAAGGCTTGGCGGAGAGCGTCATCTGTCCACTCTTGAATCACACCCGCCTGCCCGGGAGGCAAAGCCCTGGTGCAATCACCGCTCTGTCCTTCGCCACCATCATCACCGTGACGATCACCGTCACCTTCTCTACCACTTCCGCTCTCCGCCTCACCTCCTTCGTCCTCACCTTTTTCCTCCTCCTGAGCATCTGGATGTGTGCTGGGAGAAGGTCCATCGGACTTCTTGAGTTTCTTCCCCCCGGCAACTGGATGCATCAAGAAGGGTCTCCTTTTGCTGCTTTTTGGCGTGGCCCCTCCTGTAACTTTGGCAGCTCTCTCCTCCGCCGTGTCTCTCTGCTTAACCATGGACTGATGTGGAAGGATCAGGTTATGCCCCAGAAGTGTAGCATTCCTAATCAAGTAAGAAGCCGACCTGTCCCTTCCCGTAATGGCTTCTATTTCCACAGCCATCTGAACCAGGCGATCATTCTCCACGACCGCAAAGCCACCTGTCGCTAGCAAGAAATAAAAACACATAAGAAGAGGTATTGCAGTTATAACGGAAATTATAAATAAAGCTTCACACTTACAGCCGGAGGTGAAGCGACGGATGGAAACAGAGTCATCCCTGATAAAAAACCATTCTTTCTTAAACATACTGAACTTCGAATATAAGTCCAGGAAAGGCTTGAAAGATACGGCTGATTCCAAGCTGATGTATGGAGACCCCTTCTTATAGCCTCTCAAATTGTACAAGTATCGGATCTCCCGGTTGGAGGGAGGACGCCCGTATCTCCTTTGGAAAATGACAAACAGGCTCACCAGGATGGCGTAGGAGTTAGGCTGAAGCTGAAATGGAGCTACCTTCAAGTAGGTGATAAAGCTGATTATCCAAGCATTGATCGGGGGAATGGCCCCACACATGCAATGGTACCGACTATAGGCGAAATACCCTTCGGGGGGATTATATGGCATCACTCCCTCCCCCGGCAACAGCATGCGCGCTCTGTTAATCCCAAAGGAGCGGGAGATAACATCAAGCTGCTCGCCTTTGAGAGAGCTTGGGAAACAGTCAGGAGGTGAGTTCAGAAGCTCCTGAAGGCCATACCCATCTACTAGTGACCTCGGGGTGGGCCCATGACGTCCCGGCTCTAACGGAGCTGGGGGCACTACGGAAGGATCTTCTCTGTCTTGGGATTTCTTCTTTTCTGATCGGGTTTCAACTTTATGAGACATTATCTGCAACACAAAAGAATACATCGTTAAAACGAAGGATATAGAGATATAAACAAGCAAGTGTATGCAGTTTGGAATTTCACTCATAATTCAAGTCATAAAAGTGCATTCGGTAGTTCAAGGCCGAAAGGTCATTCGGTATTCGAACTCCCCTATCTCGTTCGGCATTTCCAACAAGGGACTCATTCGGCGCTCGGATTCATTCGGTAGTCCAAGGCCGAAAGGTCATTCGGTATTCAAACTCCCCTGTCTCATTCGGTATTTCCTACAAAGGTCTATTCGGCATTCGGTAGTACAAACCATAAGGGTCATTCGGTAATCACCTGATTCGGTATGATTCGGCAATATGGTTGATTCGGCAGAAAGATCTGATTCGGCTATCTCACTTGGTAGGGAATAACGAAAGCCTTAAGCCCATACTTATAGGCAAGCACAAAATAGCCGGACCAGATAATTCGGCATTTGGAACCGGATGAGGGCGTCCAGATAAACAAAGCGCGCCATACGCAAGCATATGCCCCACTTTGGGGGGCAAATGTTGGGAATGTTTCCACCTACTACCGGACCAAACTTCCTTCCTATGCATAGCCGGACCAACTTCCTTCCCATGCATAGCCGGACCAAACTTCCTTCCTATGCATAGCCGGACCAACTTCCTTCCCATGCATAGCCGGACCAACTTCCTTCCCATGCATAGCCGGACCAACTTCCTTCCCATGCATAGCCGGACCAACTTCCTTCCCACGCATAGCCGGACCAAACTTCCTTCCCCTACCACCGAACCAGCCTACTCCACCTACCACCGAACCAGCCTACTCCACCTACCACCGAACCAACTCGCTTCCCAACGTACTACCGGACCAGGGAGTACCGAACCAACACTGCCAGGCCAGATCGCATCAGCCCAGGCCCACCAGCAGCTGTGTACATCCAAGACCCCTGCCCCCAGCCTCACTCTATAAATAGAGGGGCAGGGGTACAACAATGAGGGACAAGTTTGAGAGCTCAAGAACGGATAGAACTTCCAAACAACTTTCATATACTTGTATCAAAGCTTTGTACTTGTAATCTGAACAAGAAAGGAGAAATAATATATAAAGTGGACGTAGGCACATTCTGGCTGAACCACTATAAATCTGCGTGTCTTTTACAGTTTAGTCCCTGCTTTTTACATATTTGCATAAATCACCCAGATCACTAAAAACAACGCAAAATCAACTAAATCATACGACTTGGAGGTGTTTGCCCATTTTTTGTGCAAACACACACTCTTTCTATTTTTCCGCTTTTCGTTGGCCCATTTGAATTCCTTTAGATGTTCAGTCTTAGCTAGACTTATCTATTGAGTTAAGAGCTTAGTTGGCTATCCCTCCTTGGATAGTTATTTTCGAAGGCTTTATTTCACAATCACTCCTTAGATGGGTTCTTTAGTCCAACGTAGAAGTAGGACCAAAGGCTTACTTGACCATCTCCCTTGAATGATTTTTTGTTCGAGCCTAAGGATGGGACCAAAGTATTAATTTGACTATCACTCTATGGATGGATGCTTTAACTGGGCGTAACAGTAGGACCAAAGTCTTTATTAATCATCTTCCTTAGATGGTTTCTTTGATTTGGATTGGAGGCAGGATCAAAGGCTTAATTTGACCATCACACATTAGATGGGTGCTTTAATTGGGCATAGAAGTAGGACCAAAGGCTTTATTGACCATCTCCCTTAGATGGTTGCTTTGACAAGGCCTAAATGTAGTATCATAGGCTTAATATGACCATCATTCATTTAATGGGTGCTTTGGCCAGGCATAGAAGCTGGACCAAAGGATTTATTGACCATCTCTCTTGGATGGTTGCTTTGAATTGGGTCAGAGATAGGATCAAAGACTTAATTTGACCTCTTTCCGGATATGAGGTGTGCTTCTGCTCAGAGAATTTTACTAAGCTCGTCAAGTTAAGAATTACGTTGAACAAAATGCATCTCAATCCACGAGCTATTTAATAAAAATTTGTAAAATTATTTGGAAGGCTATTTCGAAGATTTTAGAAAGTCTTTATTTAAAGTATATCCCTTTTTGGGAATTTAACTTTTGAAAATGTTATAGAAGCCTTTGAATGCATTTGCATAGAAATGAGTTTTGGTAACTTGCTTTATCTATTTAACATGATAAAATATGGTCTTAAATGCTCGACATTCCATGTTCTTTCTATGACATTCCCATCGAGTCTACTTAATTGATAAGGTCCATCCCGATTCCACCCTAATGGGCCATTTGTTGGATCTTTGGTATTGTCCATTGCCTTTCTAAGTACAAGATTCCTTTTGGAATCTCCTTTCTTTCACTTTTGAATTATGGCTTTTGGGAGTTCTCAATTGATACTCTATTGTTTGTAATGTGGCTTGGTTCCTTAGCTCATTGATCAAATCTAAAGATTCTTTCTTCAATAATTAGTTCGGTGTATAAGCGTATGCAATTCTTTGGTGCGATGGAACTTCAACCTCTACTGGAAACATTGCTTTAAATACATATATCAAGGAATATAGGGTGTGGCTTATGGCTGTATTTGCAGAAGTTAGACATGAACATAGGACAAGAGAAAGTTTTCCACCCAATTTCCTTTCGCTTTCCCTATCAATTGCTTTAAAATGTTCTTGCTAATCTTATTTGGTGCCTCCACCGCCTTATCCGCTTTTGGATGTGCTACTGGTGAGAAACTCTTTACTATCATGTTTCTTTAACAAAATAAAGTGGACTCATCACTTTTGAACTGAGTTCCATTATCAAAAATGATCTTATTTAGGAGCCAAATCGAGTAAATATGCTTTTGATAAGGAACTTTTAGACTTTCACAAAAGTATTATTTGGAATTGGTTCAACTTCTACCCACTTAGTAAAATAGTCAATAGCCATTATTGCAAATTTCGAGTTTCCTTTTAAGACAAGAAGAGGTGCTATCGAATTGGTTCCCCATATGTAAAAGAGCAAAGGACTAGTGATTGAGGTTAATTCACTCGGAGGTAGTTGTGAGATTCTAGGAATTTTTGACATTTTTTGTGTCTTTTCACATAAGCTAAGTCGTCTTAATTCATATTAGGCCAATGATAGCGTTGCCTTATAACTTTCTTTGCTAACTTTACTCCACTAGAATGACCTTTACAAAATCCCTCGTGAGATTCTTTTAATATCTTCATTCCTTTTCCTGTGGTTATACATCTCAAATAGGGAATTGAACATACCTTTCTGCATAATATTTCATCAATCATAATGTAGGAAAGTGCTTGATATCTTAATTTCCTTGCCATATTCTTACGTTTTGGCAATGTTCATTTTTCTAAATATTCGGCTATAGGTGTCATCCATTTATCTGTATATTAACTTTTGCTCTCATGTATTCTGGTTTCTCCATGCACTGCTTCATGACCATTATCTTCTTGAGAGCTTTCTTTATTGCTTGCAATTGTTGGGTTTGCGATCAGGTCAAAATCAAAGCTTCATGGTTCAATACTTCTTTTTTAAATTTTATACTTGATTTTCTTGAATTCGACAGGGACAAATTTTACCTCTGGTGCTCCTCACAAGCTTTACAGTTTTGCTACTCAATCTGTTGGGCATTCTTTTCTCTTGGAATCTAATGGATAGGAAAGTCTTTAAACCGTGCAGACATCTTATAAATTATTTTAACGTATTGGGTTGGTCAGGCATCCATAGTTTGATAAGACTTGTTTAGTTGATTTACCATTATTTGTGAATCATTAAACACTTTGATTCTCAGAATTTCTAGCTGTTATGCTAAAGTAAATATTGACTCGTATTCAACTATATTATTAGTTGCAGAAAATCCCAATTTCATTGATAATGCAACATATGCCCATTGGGCGTGATTATTATATATCCAGCTATAGTTTCCTGCTCATTTGCAGTGCCATCCGCAAATAATTGCCACTTTGGTTCAAGTTTCCTTCCTATTTTCGACTGTTCTTCGATAAACCATGTGCAATAAGTTTCAAAATCAACCAAGGCTTGTCCTTTAATCGATATTCGAGGAAAATATTCAATATCATATTAACTTAATTCCATCCTCCTCTTTATCAACCTTCCAGATGTTTTAGGTTTACTGGAAAATTACTTAAGCAGATAGTTAGTTAATACCTTGATTGGATGTTCTTGGAAATAAGATCTTAGTTTCTACGCTGATAATATCAAACAATACGCTATCTTTTGATAACTAGATACCTAATTTCCACATCCTTTAGCCTTTTTCTTTTGTAGTACACCGACAATAGAGTTCCATTCTCTTCCCTTATTAGAACTAAGCTGATCGCATGTTCCAATACTGCTAAATATAGAAACAGATCTTCTCCTTCTATAGAGATAGAAAGTTTTAGCGACTTTTCCAAATGATCTCTTAACTCTTGAAAAGCCGTTTCACGCTCTTTCATCCATTCAAAGGTGTTATGTTTCTTGATTAAATCAAATAATGGAATGCATTCTTCAGTTTCTTTTGATATAAATCGATAAAAAGTAGGCATTACTTATTTTAGGCTCCGCTATGCCCCAAATCGTCTTTATTTGATTAGGATTAACCTTTGTTCCTTGCGCACTCATAATGTATCCCAAAACTTACTAGATTGTATTTCGAAAGAGCATTTTTGTGGATTTAACTTCATTTTGTATTTCCGTAGTTCCCCAAACATTCCATTCAGTTCATTGATTTGATTAACTTCTTCTTCAGACTTTACTAACATGTGACTAATGTATACTTCCATGGTCGTTTACATGTGGTTCTTGCATTTTTTAGTCCAAATGGAATTATCTTATAACAATATGTTCCCCAATTGATCATAAATCTCCTATGCTCTTCATCTAGCTTGAGAATAGGAATTTGATGATATCTCGAGTATGCATCCATGAATGATCATAGTTTATATCCACTTATGGCACCTACTAGTTGATAAATCCAGGGAATGAGATAACTATCTTTTAGGCATGTTGTGTTTAGATCCATATAGTCAACACATGTCCTCCACTTTCCATTATACTTCTTGACTAATATTGGATTTTCCAACCATTTTGGAAAGAATACCTCTTGAATGTACCAGTTCTCCAACAGCTTCTTTACTTCTTTTGCAACGCAATGGTTCAGAATTTATCAAATTGCCACCTCCATTGCCTTATGGGATAGAATATCAAACCTATGTTGAGTTGCATGTAACATTACCAAAAATTCTATTCCTGCTATATAAGAATGGATCCAAGCGAAAACATCCTTACTTGACTGAAGAAATTATAGGCTTTTCTCTTGTATCCTTGTCCAACCCTTTCCCTATTTTCACTATATTGGTGAAGTCTTGTATATCTAAGTTTACTTCCTCCAAGTCTACTCCAAATTAGTACATTTTCTTCATTATCTCTAGAATCAATTTTTGACTCTATATATTCTAGGATATCTTTAGAATTAAAATCTCGATTTACTTGATTTAGTTTAATATGCTTCCTCTTCGTACCGGATGGTTTGAATTTTCTATCCAGCTTTTGTCACTTTTCTACCAGTATCTTGTATTTATATGCCTTGGATATCAGTTCATGATGACTGATATGTAAGGGCTTATAGATTTTAGTTTCATTTGGTTTATTTAACACATTCATAATAAGAATCGCCTTCTTTATTGCATTGCTCAAGAGTTTCAAAATACATTTCTTTGGGGCTTAACTATTCCCTTAGCATAGTTCTTCATCTGGCTTTGGAAAGGAATTTAACAAGCAAGATTTTTGAAGAAATGAAGGCATCTATTTCATCCAAAGAAGGCCTTCTGAAAAGGCATTATAATAAGAAGGCCGATCCACATTGCAAAAAAAGTTTCAATGGTCCTAACATAGAGCCGGATTCCCATTTGAACATACAACCCGATCTGTCCAAATGGCGTAGAGCCTTTATTATTGAACCCAAAGATGGGCTCCAAGATAGGTTCGAGATTCTTTATAAGGATAGTCGTCTGATCAAAGGCATTCTAAAAAACCACATTTACTATGCTTCTAGTGTTCACAAGGATTTTAGATACTAAGGACAGTCCATTCTGAGCTATAATCACTAGCGGATCATTATAAGGACGCCTTACCCCTCTTAGCTCTTTTTGGGGATTATTAGACCTGGAATCTGGACAACACTTTTATATACCTTTGCTGGGGGTTCTTCTCCTACTGAATAGATTCCTTCTTTAGCTTCTCATATGTACATATTCCTAGCTCCTTTCCTCAAGCCTTATAATATGCGTTCCTCCATGATTGATTGGTAGTGTCAAATTCGGTAGGGGGTCACTTTCCAAGAAGTATGCCTTATTAATTGGGAGCTCTTCATCATTATTAGATTTTAGTAATTCAATCACTTTTGGCAAATTCTTTAGTTACTCCCCTTCTTATCATTCCTTGAATGATTCCCACCAATACACACAGTTATTGGTTTTATGGCCATTCACTTTGTGAAAAGCACAGTAATCTCCCCTCTGTCAGGTTTCGCGTTCACCTTTGATTTGAATGAAATAGGATATTCTATCTCGTCCTTTGTTATAACATAAATGTATGAGATAGGCTGGCTTAAGTCAACATTTTGCTCTTGATGTTTCCACCCACTTTCCTCTTTTATTAGGATTTAAAAAAACTACTCCTTCCCTTTGCTGAGACCTTTTATTATCGACCTGGAAATGATTTTTTGTAAATCCTTGCACTCGTGGATATATAGCTCTTTCCAAAACAAGGTATTTTCTATTTACCTAGATTTTACGGCCATCAATTTCTCTTATCACTCACCCTTTCAAATTTGTTTGCTTCGGTATTGAGTCTTTTGAAGTATTCAATTATTGAGTCTTTTGAAGTATTCAGTTAATAATTTCCCTAGTCTTTGCTTTATATTTGCTAAGGCACTAGCATCTATGGTTGGCTCTTTAGGAGTACAAAACTATGTCGAAAATTCATAGGAAAACTACCCCCACAAATAAATGATCTTCTCTCGATAACGGTAGTAAAATTTTGCAGTTATGAAAAATAATGTAGTGGGGAGCAATCTACATCTCACTGCTCTCGAAGCATCGTAGATGTCCACCGGACTTTCAAAGGCCAGAAAATGGTAATCTGGATTAGTAAATCCATTATACTTGGTGGAAGGAATTTCGATATAAGAAGGAAATGGAGCGACCATGACTTCTTCAGTGAATGTAGCTCCTTTAAAGTAGTTATTAACTTTAGGATCCATTGTTCTTTTTCCCATTTACATCCACATACCTTTTATTACCTTGTTTGCCAAATCTCTGAAGTATGTTTCATCATCCCCATAACCTTTATGTTCTAGTCCATACACTTTTTAGAATTTGAACTAGCTGAATGCATAAGTGGAGGTCTTAGCTCTTTATTTACCTTTTGAGTCACTCAATTGTTGGCATCTGCTCCTTTTCCCAAGTTCAAGTTTTGTTTTACTTGAACCTTAAAGGCTCATCCTTCTTTTAGGGGCCGTACTTTTCTCAATGTTATTACTTTTTAAGACTGATGCATGATTTAGCTTCCTCACATCATCACCTTTTGTTCTTCAAGATGTTTTTGATGATTTTTGAGAAATTAGAATCTCAATTAGCTCATAAACTATTTGGAGTTATTTCTGCATGGACTTTATGTTTATTTCCTCATTTATAGTACTATTGGCACTAACGCTTGTCATGTTTCAACGTTTTCAATATTGAATTAAGGAGTTATATTTTCCTCAAGGCTAGTATGGCTTAGAGCTTCTTGTAATTGCACATTGACTTTCTTTGTTGTCCTTTCCATTCTTTACGAGAGAGGGGTTAAATAAGTAATTTCACCCTAAGTTTAACTCTTGATAAAAGCACCGCAAATGCTAGGCTAAAATTTATTCCGGACTTATATGCGTATTCAATAAAGTTAGTGATACATGGGCAAGAGATTGGTCCATTGGGCAAGTATGCTAATCATCATGTCCAAGAATGGTCAAATATGCAAATAGGAAATTGTTCAAGTATTAAGTCCCAATTTCAATTTGACATAAATGGTCATCAGAGTCTAGTTATTTGTTTATGCTTGTGAAAAATCAAAATGAAGAAGTAGTATAATTTGGAATTCACCCTTCTTAGTAGGGGTTGCATGTCTATTCATAGAGAATTTGTATCCTTATAACTTTGACATGTGGCGTTCATAGGAAATGGATGGTTGAGATTTTGTTGCCATGGCACACTGTTGATTTGACATGTGACACAACTTCTTTCCAATATCTTGGTGATGACATAGCCTAACTGGGCTAATTAGGGTTTGCCACATGGTTGATTAGAGCATTGTATTTTAGCGGGTTTTTTTCAACATCCGACAACATTTTTCTCAACCTGCAATATCTTGTCTATACCAACTTGTGATAGCTTCATTCCTTCAACTTGTGATAGCTTTCTTTTATCAATCTATTATGGCTTATCAATTTGTGATAGCTTATTCACACAATCTCACGATAGCTTGTTTTTATCAACTTGTAGTGGCTTTAATTTTCTCGATCTTGTGATGGCTTATTCACTCGACTTGCAGTAGCGTCTTTTCTTCAACTTGCGATAGGTCTATTCTTCAACAAGTTATAACATAATAATATCAACTTGTGATAACTTTCTTCTCTTCAACTTGTGATAAATCTATTATTCAACTTGCGATAGCATCTTCTCTTCCACTTTTTTTAGCTATATTATGCAAACATCAACTTTCGATAACTTTCTTCTCTTCAACTTGCGATAGTCATATTCTTCAGCTTGTAATAGCATCTTCTCTTTAACTTGCGATATCTCTATTCTTTAACATGCAATAGCTTAATAACATAAAATTGCGATGGATTTTATCTCCTCAAATTTTGATAGCATTGTTCTTAAACTTGTGATAATCTCATCTTTTAGTGTGTGATAACTTCATTCATCAACTTGCGATGACTACATTCTTCAACATGCACTAGTCCAGTTCCTCAATATACAATATCTTTGCATTGTCAACTTTTGATAGCTTCACATTCTATTCATTCTTGGATATTTTGGATTGTACACCCCTCATCAAATATTTATTAAGTTATTCAAATTTACGGGGTGTTGCATTCTCTCCTTCTTAAAACATTTTTCCCTCAAATTTTGAAAGATAGACAACGTCTGTCTCTCATTTCAATCCATTTCATTCAAATATACACACAAATACATATATAAAATCCATCTACAGTCCAATCAAGCACACATATTAGTCAAATCAACGTATATATATATATATATATATATATGAACATGAGTGATGAATATGAGATGATGTCAAAGTGCAAAAATGCAATTATTGACCTCCTACATGTATGCAAAGATTATGACATATCGGCATGCATATAGGCAACCTAGTATAAAACATATAATTTCTATATGGATGCAAGTAATACATCACACCAAAGAATCGATATAATATAAAAAAATTAGGTAAGGTTTGACTAGACTAAAAATATTAAATAGTCCTAAAAACAATTCTTTCAATCAAAAAAGTTACATACAGCTCAACAATCATTCAAAGAAACCTATCTAACCAAAGAAACCTAAACTAATTAATAGAAAATGTACCGGTAAACGGTTTAGGATGAAAAGCAGGAGTCTTCTTCTTGGGTTCCCAAGTGCTCTTTACTAGATCATTTAACCATTGTAATCAAACTAAATTCACCTCTTTATTTCAAAGTCACTTCACACTATGTTCTATAACATGAATAGATCCATCGGGCACTGTAGACTTCGACTCCACTTCCACATCCTCTAGCTGGCCGTGCCTAATAAAAGAAGCTGAATCATGAATACATTTTAAGACGTGTGATAAATGGAATACATTATGAACTCTTGAAAACTTTTCAAGAAGGTATACTCTATATGCTAGTTTCCCTACTCTCACTAATATTTGAAAAGGCCATAAAAAAATTCGATGCCAACATTCCTAAATTACAAAAATGCATAACATGCTTCAACAGTGAGACTTTTCCAATTACCCTATCACCTACTACGAACTGCAGTTTTGTATACCTCTTATCATCATGTGACTTCTATCTATCATGTGATGTTTCATCCTTTTCCATATCAACTCCAATTTCTTAAAAGTGTCTTAACAATGTCTAGTCCAAATACGATTCTATCAATTACCTCCCACTAACGAGGAAGCAGACTTTCATGTCCGTTCACACAAAGCCTTGAACGGTGCTATGTTTATGCTCACGTAATAGCTATTATTGTAAGAAAACTCAACTAATGGCAGTTGATCTTCATAAAACCAACCAAAATATAAAATACTTGCCCTTAATACGTCTTCTAACACCCTATTAACTCTCTTAGTTTGTCAATTTGTCTATGGATGATAAGCAGTGCAATGCAGAGATTCAACATAGGATCTAGCATATCCTAAAGGTCCTCCAACACTCACTCGCAAAAATTTGGTATATATGACTAATTATGCTCATTGGCATTCCATGTAACTAAAGCAAATCAATCGCATACAAAGTAGCTAACAATGCTTCTATCATCGTACTCAGTACTATAATGAAATGAGTGCATTTAGTCAAACGATCAACTGTGACTTAAATGCTCTTGTTTTCTCTTCGCTTCATTGGTAAACTATCCACAAAATCCATATATATATATATGCTCTAATTTCCACTTTATAACATCTAGTGGAAGTAATAGTCCACTCGGCTTTCTCTATTCGGTCTTGACTCGTTGACAAGTCAAGCATCTAGCAACATACACACTACCTTGTCTTTTCATCCATAACCAGTAGAAAAACCCTCTTCAAATCCCTGTACATTTTTTCATCACTAGATTGAATAGCCATCCTAGAATGGTGAGACTCAACAAAACCTCATCAATTAAGTCCTTAGCTTCTAGCACACATAGTCTTCCATTATGCCATAAAAAACTTCTTGAATCGATATAATACATGTCAAAGTGAGGAGGCTTCACCTTTCTCTAACTTTTATAGAATACCTACTAATGTCTTATCGCCTCTTAAACCCAGACTATATGATCCATAAGTGTAGATCTAACCTTTAGGGCTGTTAAAACCAGTTATTAACCCGATGATGGTTTGAAATCAAAACCATTAATAAACTCTAACTACCTCCACTGCACTGACAAAAAACTCAGTGTTGCATGTTTCCTATTTAAAGCATCTATCACTACACTCCCTTTACCTGGATTTTATGCAATACCAAAATCGTATGAAGCTAAAAAATCCATCTTTCCATGATACCATAAATTCAAACAATTTTTGATAAAATTGATATTTGAGAGTTTGTGATCTTTATTCAACTCAAACCTCTCTATTAATAGATAATGTCTCCAAGACTTAAGCATAAATACAATAGTTATCAACTGATGATCATGAGTCGAATAAGTCTTATCGTGGTTCTTCATCTTTCAACTACCATATGCCACAACTTTGCCCTCCTAGATCAATACATCTCCGAGTTGTACCACTTGCGTCATTATAAATGGTAAAAGGCTTATACCATCTGGAATAAAAGGCTTATACCATCTGGTATCGTTAATATTATTGTGCAATAGTTAGCAATTCTTTCAACTAACAAATGCATGCTTGCCATTTTCATTCTACAAGAAAACCATTTGTTTCTTGGTATGCTGAGTCAATGGTGTAGACACATTAGCAAAGTCCTTGATGAACTTCCTGTAATAGTCAGCTAAATCAATAAAGCTTCTAACCTTTATAGCATTCTTTGGTGCAAGCCAATCATATACCACTGCCACATTGCTCGAATCAACTAGATAAACCATGCTACAAAATAGCATGACCAAGTAAGCAATTCTCTTCCAAAAATGACATTTGGAGAATTTCACTTTTAACCGGTCCTCTCGATACCTCAAGCGCTACTTATAAATACTGCTTATGTTCCTCCTTACTTCTCCAATAAACAAGAATATCATTTACGAAAACTAACACGAACCTATTCAATGGTTCCCTAAATACTTGACTTATCAGATCGATGAAATAAGATGGAGTGTTGGTCAGTTTGAATGGCATAACCAACCCTAGAATAATCTATTTGGTGTATAAAAAGAAGTCTTGGCAATTTTTTCACTTATCACTCTTAACTAATGAAAACCAATGGCCAAGAGAAGCCAAGAAAATATCTTTGCTTCCAATAGTTGACCAAAAAAATCATCTATGCAAGGAAGTGGGTAACTATTCTTCTTTGTTATCTTATTCAACTCTTGATAATCGATATAGACCCATAAAGAACCATCCATCCTGTTGGAGAAAATTGCTAATGCTCCCCACTCCAAGATGCTTCTACGAATAAAACCCTTTTATAAAAAGTTAGAAATCTGATTATCTAGCTCCCTTAGCTCCTTTGGAACCATATGTCTAAGTGTCATAACAACATATCTAGAGTCTTTCTCGAGATCAATCCTGAATTAAAATTCTCTTCGAGGAGGTAAGCTAAAGACATTGCAAAAACAGCTAGGAATTCTTGAACAATAGGGACAGAAGATAACTCGTCCTATGATAGAATAAATGAATATAAGTAATTCAACATCATAGAGCTATCAGGATCAAAATACATATTTAGATCATGTGCTTCATTGCTCCTCATCTGAACTATACTCTATACAATCCAACACTGCCCCATAATACAACATCTAATCCATTCCCAAAATCAATCCATACCCCAACAGACTAAGTACATATGCATCACATAAGAATTCCATACCATGTATAAATAATTTCAACCTATGACATAACATAAATAAGTGTGTCGGTTTTCCAATATGATTCAACACAACTATAGAATCATGCACTGTGTGGGTCTCCAACAGCTAACTATCAATGAAACTACTAGATATAATGCTCCAGTATTAAATATAGAAGAATAGGAAAATAAAAAATAAGTAGTATACCTTTCATCATGACCTTCTTTCCATTGTCTACATCCATCAGTCGTTTGCTAGCACCTGGGTCAATATCGAGTGCATTTTCTTACACAACCAGTTCGCTCTTACCTAAGGCTAGGTATTGCCACTTCATGTTTCCAAAATGATTACAATTTTATCATTTAACCTTTCCTATATTAAGCATGCAGTTCTTAACTATACGACCCTTCTTGTGGCATTTCCTGTATATAATATTTTTCTTTTTGAATTTACTTTGCTCCACTTTACCTCCTCCTTCTGTACACTTGCCTTGCCAATTTCCATTATCACTTTCCTTCTTTGGCTCTTCCTTCATACCCTCTTTCGAAACTGTATTTAGCAATGCCATCTCTACTAAGCTTTCAAATGTGGTGCTCATCGGGATGTAGGTAATTGCTAAATCTTGAAGTGGTTATCTCAATCCCTTAGTGAATTTCATAGCCTTCTTTATTGGATTGTTCACTATATCCAATCAAAACTTAACAAGCTCATCAAACAGATTCACATATTCCTTTGTTGCCATGTTTCCCTGTTGAAAATGGATGAAATTCTCCAATTAAACTCCTTTTTCGGCCATTAACACAAACTTCATCTCAAATGCCTTTTGAAATCTTCCAAAGTCATTTCCTCTCCAATTACTTCAGTAATAACATTATCCCACTGCCATAAAGCAAGCTGCCTTCCAGCATCGTCCAACCCATTATCCCAAATATTTGTTCATATGTGCGTTATCATGCTTTCATATCTACAAAGGACTCAATCCCATTACAAGGTTTTCCATCCATACTATAAACTCTAAAAAATTTGAATAATTCAATATGTATTTAATAAAAGGTAAAATAGTAATTTTTCTAAAAAGAGTAAAATTGGAACTTTTACAAATGAATGAATCGAGCAACAAAACTTATACCATTGCGTAGTTCATATTTTTTTGTTCAAGTATTATATAAGAACATCTAAATCGGATAAAGGGATTTATGGTAATGATTAAATTAGTATTGGGCTTGGGATTGGACTAAGCGAAGCCCT
The DNA here is from genome assembly GCA_030737815.1 of Allium fistulosum. Taxonomy (NCBI): domain Eukaryota; kingdom Viridiplantae; phylum Streptophyta; class Magnoliopsida; order Asparagales; family Amaryllidaceae; genus Allium; species Allium fistulosum. Next base: position 269,464,684 of record CM060906.1, on the reverse strand, counting down.
AAGGCCAATTAACACCCACTGAGATACTAATCGATTTCCTGATTCATAAAGAAAAGTACATATAGTTACTAATTATCTGTTCATCTTCTCATGCAACATAATTAAACATTAAAACCTAAACCTAGATTTGTCAACCTAAAACCAGATCTCCACCAAATTCAAAGAATTTAGAGTCTAAGAAGATCAAAACAATAACAACAATAATGACATACCAAAATCAAAGCGATTCATGGAGTTCAGAAGCTAAGGTAAGATTTGGAGAGCAAAAGAGGAGGATTTTGTAGTCGAATTTGGATTTTCTTTGATAATATGCAAGTGGGAATTCATTTACAATGATATATAACCCATACATGCTTAAAATTCATTATTTATAGCCTATACTAGAATAATGGAAAATTTTGTATGAATTATGAGTTAGTATATGTTCACCTTACGAAGTTGTCATTTAAAATGGGATTAGAATATGGATGGTTGGCTATTAGTGGTGAATTATAGATTTGAGTTATGAAATAGGGAAGAAGATGAATAGAAAAAGTTACTTAAGTGAACAATGAAACAACTTTATAGAAATGAGTATGAAAGGAACATAAACTCGAAATAGCTATAGATCATGTTATTATAATAGTGAAATTGTAGATATGTATAGGTAAACATTACAATAACGATAAAAAAAGGTGTAGAAAAGGAAAAATCATAACTATAGTAAGATCAAGACAATAATGATAGAAAGGATGAATTGGGAAGGGTGAAGCATAACAAATTTTATAAAATAGCCACGTAAACAAACATTATGCTTAGATAATGTACATAAATACACAGAGATAACCTAGTTGAAGATTAATGAACTACATATTGGAAAACCTTCTAAAAACAATAAAAATCTGAAATTAACAATGTTTTAGATGTCTAAATTAAAGAATCAATATCTTAAATTTTACAAAGGAAATCAGATGCCTGAAAATTAGTTCAGACGTCTAAAATTTGGTAATAGAAAACTAAAAATTTGAGACAAACTTTTGATGAGTTGAAGAAAAATTTGTTCAGATATTCGAACATCTGAATATTATAGCAAGACATACGAATCGTGTTCAAATGTTTTAAGATGCTAGTCAGACATTTAAATGTCTATATTGAGAACAAGTTGAACCTGGACCCTATGAGGCCTTTATAAATGGTTTAAGGCACTTTAGATGGACTGAGAGACAATGTTAGGATGTTGTAGGATGCATGTATGCATATGTAGAGTAATACTCATAGATGGTGAGTTCGATGAGCACATGTGTCAATACAAGTTAGTTTACGATAAAGATATGTTTGATACCGAATCAAGTTGGTTACTATATATGGCCGTATCACATACAGTGCATAGGATGGAAGCGATAGAGTCGTCTATCAAATTCCATATAGTGACTACACCTGAATCTTAGATTTAGTAGGTCGGTTGTAGTAATGGCAAGGTATGGCATATGACCAGTTGTTCATATAAAGCACATTGTAGACCAAAATATGGAAATTAGGGTTCATTAAATAATTGTAAAGCATATCAGTATGGAGATGTTACCCACCTTTGTCATCACCTCAATGGCCGATAGAGGGACGTTTATCGACCCTTATCGTTAAATGCTTTATGGAGGTTTTAGTTACGTTATATTTTTATGAGAATGATTACCATTCAAAATCGGTTAAGGTAGGTAACACTGAAATTTTAAGTGTAGCATTAGTCTATAACGATGTTTTATTAACATGTTGTATCGTATGCTTAGAGATATTTTTTAACTCACCAAGCATATGTTTGACCCTATTTGTATTTCCATTTTATATTTATCTATGATAGGTCGATGGGGTTTTAGGGAATGCTTAGTGTGTGAAGGTGATGACTGAGATTCAATGGAGCTATCTTGTTTTTTTCTTTACCAATCAATTTATTATTTCAGTATCGTGTATTTATGTTGAACTACGTGTTTGGAAAGTTTTATATTAGGTAAATGTAATAACACTTATAGTTATTGTCTTGGTTTTACTCTTATGTTTCTGTTATATGTATTATTATATATATTTCTTCTTTGTGAGTTCTGAAATCTATAGTTAAAGTAGATAGCTTTATATATTGTTTATATCATGTTTCACCCTAATGATCCACTATTTATGGTCTTTGGGATTTAAGCATCAATCCGGATGTAGAATCAGAAGGTCGTGAACGATAGGATATTAGGTTTGGTATCAGACCTTAGGTTACCCAATTTCTGTAGGTTTGGAGCGTATTGAGAGAGTGTACTTGTGTGTGTGTGTGTGAGTGTGTCTATGTCTATGTATCAATTTTCAAAACATATACAAGCCAGTAAAGTATATAAACATACATCACTTATTCTATTTACAGTTATATCTGCACTATCTTAGGAAGTTGTTAATGATCCCATTTATAATAATTAAGATGGATAACAATAGTAGAGTTGGTACATGAGTTGTTAAGTATCTATAGGCTAGAGCATAGATCAATACCAACCGAATGTGATTGTACAACATACACAAGAAGAGTTCTAGTGAATCCACCTTCCATGGAATTTCCCAAACTATGTAGAGATCATCAATGTATGGGTGGAAAACCATATGTGGGGATTGAATCTTTTGTGGATACAAAGGCATGACTACACATATATGAGCGAATCTTTGGAACGATTGGATTGAACGATGCTAATAGGAGACAACTTGTTTCTTTGTACTTGTAAGGAGAAGCTTTGAACTATTGGATATAGTAGTAGCAACAATAAATAAGGAGGAGATAACCTATGATTAATTCAAAAAGCATATTGAGGCTAATTTCTCGTCAGTGGCCGAGGAAGGTATTTAGCTTGAGAAGTTTATTCACTTATAACAAGGGGACACGTCAGTAAAGGAGTTTGTGAACCAATTCAATGAGCTTGCTAAATTTGTATCGATCTAGTAAACACTTTAATGAAGAAAGCTTTAAAGTTTGATAAGGTGCTAAAACAACCGCTTCATGATTTAACCCTTAGCCACATTCCTATAGGCTCTACAATTGAAAATTTGGTAGAGATGGTAAGGTTGAACACAATTTCTAAGGAAGTTTCTAAGAAGGAACTGAAAAGGAAGGTGATAGCTAGAGTCGTCAAGGAAAGCGCATAAGGGGGGGCGTAAAGAGGAACATAGAAAGTTCAAAAAGCAAAATGTGGCATGTGGGAAATTCTACAAGAAGGATCATATAGCTAAGAATTTTAGGCTGAAGCAGGAATGATACAATGCTACAACTGTAACCAGTTCGGACATATGAAGTAACAATGCATAGCTATGGGCAGGAGTGGATAGGTTGTCTAAGCTTATGCACTTGAGGTGGTTCTTAGTGCTAGTAGACCGCTAATAGAAGAAGATAAGGGAAAGAAGGTCATTATGGAAGGTATATTACTTCTTTTTTAGTTTCTCATTTGTACTTTATTTGATACTGTAGCATCTTATGCCCTTATTTCTAGTAGCTTGGTTAATAGTTTGTAGTTAGAAACCAACATTGTGTAGGATTCTATAGTAATGTCAAATTATGTGTGTGGTATGGGGTTGGGGGTAGACATATTTGTTTATGGTTTGTCACGTGTTGAAATTAATTATATATGGTATGGAATTTCTATGTGATGCATATATACTTTTTTGGGTATGGACTACTATTGGAAATGGACTAGATGTCGCATTATGGGAACAGTGTTAGGTTGTGATAATAGGATGTTCCGATGAAGAGCAATGAAGTGCATGATTTAGATGTATATTGTGAGCCTGATAGCTCTATATCATTATTCGTTATTTATATGATATTTATGTTTTTGGCATATTATTCCCTTATCTATATCATTATCCGTTATTTATATGATTTTCTTATACAAGATATGCTTCCCTTGTTCATCGGTTGTTGGACATATAATATTTATATGTTTTTCATATGACTTTTCTATCCATGGTATTATACCCTACTCATTGAAAATTTGACACTATTGGATTAGCAACTGATACTTTTTGGTATTTGATACTTATTTTTAGTACTAAGCACCTTATTTTACATTCGATGTCTATATTTTTATTGGAGATTGATATCGATATGTTTGGGATGTAATGTGGATTGGATTATTATGTTAGTTGAATAATAATTGTTATGATTTTTGGAACATGATTAGTTCCATATTGTTGCACACCATAAATTATTTAGTATTTATTATTGAATGGATATTGGGCCTCTATTAGGTAATTATTATTTATTTATCGAATTGGATGTAATAAATAGTAATTATATATTGTAAATAATTTCAAATTAAATTTACGATAAACTACTTATATTATGAAATATGGAAGAATTAAATAGGCAATGACATTATTTAAAATTAATTGGATTTATATTATTATTTAAAGATAAATAAACATTTTAAAACTATTATCGAAAAAATTTCCACAGTCTCAGAAAGGACTCAAATGGATAAATTGGACTGCAGAACGATTAAGGAATGATTCGAAGACATGGAGAACATAAGGAATAGTAAAATGAAGAAACATTGAGTGTTATCCAACATTTGAACCAATTAACTTCTAAGTGAATCTGGATGTTGAGACGAAGACGAAATGGATCAAATACTTAGCGACAAGCTTAGAATGATGATATGAAGCCATATAGGAAATTTGAAGTCAAAAAGGAAAAATCTATTTTGATCGGTACCGATCACAGGTATGATCAGTGCCAATCACAATTGTGATCGGTACTGATATGATTCTTGAACTATGGTTAATAATTGTGCATGATGAAGAAGATTCATACGTAGGGGATGTTTTCATAGTAAGTAAATTTGATCAGTACTGATCACAATTGTGATAGGTACTAAAATGATTTAGGTATTCCAAATTGACTTGTTCTTCCTCCCTATTCTCTCGAATATGAATTCTTACTTAATATTTCACGATCTGATGACTCGGTGGATGATTCATCTATAAATAGAAAGAAACTTGGGACTTTTGGAATTTTTTCTCTTCTTCTCTTAGAAACTCTAGCAAGCCCGAGATCTACTAGACTGTGGTTGGATTTTGATTATAATCGTCGTATTCCAGAGAGAAAACATCAATGAAAACTATTAAAGTAGATGAAGGCTAGAGTATTTGACAGATCACTATAAAAATTATATGTTTGTTCTTGTTTCTATCATTTTTGTACTTGCTAGATTTAGATCTAATTGGTTTTGGGGTGTTGTGTTAATTTTTGGCACAACATTTTTTGTATTTTCACTAAGAAAGACTTAGATCTGAGATTTGGGTAAGATGAATATGCCTAGTATAAGAAATATTGTTGGAGGAAGTCAATAAAGATATTGGGGCAGCCAAGTGGTGTCTTCAAGTGCAAACCCACCTTCTATCTACAATAATAGATAGTAGATGGAAGGGATGATGACGAAGATGCAGACAAGGTTGATGGTTCGACAAGAATAGATACTTAATGGATTTTTCTAAAGAATGGAGCAGTAGAAGACGGTCATCGCGGTTGGAATCCAGAATTAGAGGCTGTAAAACGGATTAAATGCACATGAAAATAGAGCGAAGCAAAATGGAGCCAACCCCCTAGCATCAAAACAACTCGGTACCAACCAAAATCGGGTCAGAGCTGACCATAATGTTTGGGTGCATGGTCATTTTAGGCCTTGGACAAGCTGGGAAACTAGGAACAGGCAATGCTGGAGGGAGGAATACAGACGAAAATGTAAATGTACAACAAGAAAGAATAGGACCTGAAGTTCTCCATAGGTACCGGGGGCAAGGTGAAGAACTGGATCAGGGATGCACTGAGACCTAAAGATTTCAATTAACGTCAATGATAGGGTTGCTGATATGGTAAGACAAGTGCTTAGAGAGGGAGCATCTGATCGAAGTTTGGAGGATGTAAATAGAAACTCATTTACACTAAACATCTCATATGCAAGGAGTCTACCAGATTTCAAGCTTCCAACGACGGAAATGTATAACGGAAGGACAGATCCAAAAGCCCACTTGATGAAGTATATTCAATAAATGAGAGTGTTGGGTGCTAAAGAGGAAGTATTGGGATAGTGTCTCCCGTTGTACTTAACATATTTGGCAGCAATGTGATTCCAAAATTTGAAGAATAGGTCGATCATCATGTGGACAGAATCAGTGGATAAGTTCATGAACTAATTTAGAGTTCATATATCATGATGGAAGAATGTGATGATGCTTTCGAACGTAAAATAAAGGGCCGGTGAGATGCTATGGAGTTACATAACAAGATTCAAGGAAACAACCAATGTAGTGCATAAACCAAACCAGTCATTAGTTCTAATTGCAGTGGTTTCCTGAGTCGCGAGTAAGACTAATTTAAAATAGCTTTGGAAAGGGATCCACTCATGGATCATGCAAATTTCTACTACCAAGCATAAAGATATTTGTGTTAAGCAGATGCAAAAATTGAAAATGCAAAAGTTAACGATATGAAGGATGGAGGACCATCTAAGACAGGACATGGAAAGAATAAGGGAAAGAAAAAAGCTTACGAAGGCTTCAAAGGATCGAAGCGACAAAAGAGAGAACTAAAATTTTCGTCTTACATATAATTGATAGAGACCCAGGAGAGGATCTATCTTGATACTAGGGAGAAGATTCCCTAAGAGAAACCCGTTAAGTGAGAAGCTACAAATTGGAAGAGAAGGTATAGAATATACTACTTATTCCATGAGCTGGATGAGCACGAAACCAATGAGTGCAGGCATCTGCATGACTTGATAGAGATGCAGGTTTGGAGTAAGCAACTTCAACTTTATGTAAGGAATCAACTGCAATGCTATAGCAGGAGTGACCACCATCTGTGGCAGATGTACCTGATCATTGTCAAAGATCTAAGTCGGGTATCGTAACCCTATGATCAGGATAGATCAAAATAAGGTTAGATTTTTGCACTTTTATTTTGTTTTGAATAAACTATAAAGGATTACTATCGGGCTATTTACACGTGTATAAGATCACGATCAATCCCAAGGAACGCTCTGGATTAAGCTTCGAGAGCAATCCACCACTCGATTAGACTTATTTATTTTTGCTGGATGCATTTGAATTAAATAACTGGTTGATAGATATTTGGACATGAAAATAATTCGAACATGGTAATTGATATTGGAATTGTTGATGGATGCTATCGAAATATAGTTATCCCTCAAACCTTATTTATAAACTAATAGGACTTGGTTCCCCAACCAAAGAGATAGGGCGATGAACCATGAAGTTCAAGTTCCCTTATCGAAGAGCGAGTACATGGACTTTTATAGGATAGCAAGTTCCCACACCGAAGAGTGAGTAGATGGATGCGCTCGAATAGTAAGTCCCCTTACCGGAGAGTGAGTGAATGGATGTGCTTGGATATTGGGTCCTCTAAACAAAGAGTAGCAAGATTAGGCTCAATCTAGATTAATGATAATGCATCTGAAGAGATCTAATCTTAGTTTTAGAATTTGAACACCATATGATTTGATAATGGTTACTGAATGATTAATAAGCGTCATTGCCTTGATTCTATTGGACTTACTTATAATAGAATGCTAGGTGATACTGTATGATTTATAAGTAATGCTCTAATCATGGGCAATGCACCACTACGATTAATGATGCATAATAGCATGATATTTGATTAACCTAAGATAGTTAATTCTCCGAAGAACACAAGATGATTTTAGTTCATGACATATAATGGTAAGATAATCTCGAGGGAATGCAGGATGATTATGATTTATGACTAACATTTAAGTAAGGATTGAGTCCTTAGTTATGATGGTCTAGAACAAATTTTAATTTGCAGATGAATTCGAGGGACTCAAATGATTCACCGTGATTGGTCCAGTAAATAGCCAAAGAGCGCAAATGATGAAAATTTTCCAGCAAAGCACACCTTATATTCACATAGCATATCTTCTGGGGCAAATGTTATTGAAATTTTTCCACGATCTCAGAATGGCCTCAAATGGATAAACTGGACTATAGAACAATTAAGAAATGGATCCAGAGAATTGGAGACTATCAGGAATAGTGAAAGAAGGAATGCCAATTATTATCCAGCGTTTGAACCAAATAGTTTCTGAGAGAATCTGGATGCCGAGACGAAGATGAAATGAATCGAGAACTTAGCGACAAGCTTATAATGATGATATGAAGCCACATAGAAATTTGAAGTCAAAAAGAAAACATCAATATTGATCAGTACCGATCACAATTGTGATCGGTATAGATATGATTCTTGAAGTGTCGTCGTACTTGTAGAAGTTGAGAAGATGCATATGATGGGGGATGTTTTGGCACTAAGTGTATTTGGTCGTTGTGATCGGTACCGATATGATTTGAGTGTTCCAGATTGACTAATTATTCCTCAATATTCTCTCAAATTTGGCTTCTTACTTGGATCCATGATCTAATATCTATAGTGGATGATTCATATATATAAATAGCGGGGAACTTCATATAGAAAGGGACTTTAGAATCTTTTTCTCTTCTTCTCTTAGGAACTCAAGCAAATTTGAGATCTACTAGATTATGTTTGGATTTTGATTATAATCATTGTATTACAGAGAGAAAACTTCAATAAAAAGTATTAAAGTGGATGTTGATCGGAGTATTTTCCAAATCACTATAAAAATTGTATGTTTGTTCTTGTTTTAATCATTTTGTACTTACTAGATTCAAATCTAATTGGTTTTAGGTATAGTTTCAATTTTCAGCACAAGAAATACGATTACTGGTAACTAATTATTTTAAGGTACATAACAATATTATAATCGAAATATATTGTTATTGGTATCAAACCAACACCAAGCAACAATTAATATTTATAAACTTGAGTATCTTTCAAATGAATAATTATAGTCAACTATTATAACGAGATTATTTGTGAGTTATGGGATAAATTTGTAAATAATAATAACATAATGGTTTTTATGATTAGTTTGAGATGTACTATGATTAATTTAAGATAATAGTAACGGTATGGTGTTAAGAGATTTTGAAGTGGAACTATTGTTTTTTATTAAGTAATATTAATATAATCTTGAGATTTGAAGCGAACTGCTATTCTTTTGAGTAAAGAGATAAGATTGGGTTTCTGAAATAATTTATTCTTTGACACATAATAATAGTACGTTTTTAAGTGGAACAATGTGAACTAGTATTATTATCATGAATTATATAATAATAAATTAATTCTATGGTAATTGAAGTATTATTAAAAGAAACTTTGTGAGTTGTTGTCGTTTTTGGGAGAATAACAATGTTCTAGATTTAAGACTTGAAGAAGATTGTTATAAATAATAATAAAAAGGGATTTAAGATAGTGGAAGTGAGCTGTAATTATTTTAGAAATTAAAGGATAATAAAATAATTATTGTGAACTATTAATTATAAGATTAGTTGTAGTTAATATTTACGTTTACTATTGTTGTTAATTACTATATATTGATATTTCATGTCGATGGGTTGTAATGTTATTTTATATTGAATGTTCGTTGATATTTTTTTGGTGCTTAGCAAATTAATACGATTGTTTTGTTATTATTACCATTATTACGTATTTGATTAGATTGTTTATAGATATTTTCGTTTATATCCTTATTTAGTTTTTGTATGGGATTTAAGCATATAAAATTCATTTAGCTAATTTAGGAGTTGTACACTTATGTTACTAGTAGTTGAATTTCTAATAAAAAGTTATTATTATGCATGTATCATGGAGTAGTAGCTGTGTAAATAATTTAGTGTGTACCAACCTGTTTTTTTTTCTTTCCCCTGGATATTTAATGATTAAATTAGACTTCAATTAATTTAAATCGAACGTCAAAAGCTTACTTTTGAAAAATAACGAATCTAGACACGAGACCTCTTCCATTGAATTTGGAATATTCGTTTAAGTGAGTTTTGAGTATAAACTTATTCAAATTTATTTGCAGCTATATGTATTGTATGGATATATATGAACAGTCGGGTATGGTGGATTCGTAGTTGATAGTTCATGTTTCTAGGAGTAGAAAGACAATAAGAGCTACACATTCGAAGAGTATCTGGAGTCGGAGGATTTGATGGTTAGTATGACTTCGAAATACGTGAAAATAGCACCTTAGAATTGTCACGAATTGTGTCATATTATATACTACCGTAAAGAGAAAAATGAGACAATGCACTACATCGAATAATCATCGCAACACGACACTCCTACAAGTTGTATGAGCTCAAAAAATGTTTGATGGTTATTAAATTAGTTAATTAATTTTATAAGTTGTTTAAACCCTAATAAATTCCTAACACTAAGGCAATTAGTTGGTGCCACCTCACCAATGACCCCTAATGTGAACCAATAGAAAAGATAATCACCTATTGATCCAACATTAATAAAAGTATAGATTCATCATAGCCTCAAAGCCCACGATCCACGTTATGGTTGTGAAATTTAGAAGACCACCCTACACCAACCCATAACCTTAGAAGTTACACCGACCTGTAGCCTTGGAGTTACACCAACCCGTAGGGCTTGGAAGCCGACCCATAGATTTAGAAATTACATCGACTCATACTTTGAAAACCCATAACTTGATTATATGAAATCTAAATGGCTTGATACTTGGTGTGCGACCTTTTGAGGCCTTCCTTGTTGTCTCAGATCGATCGTGTCCAATTTACAGTATATTTTATAGGTCATCACTGACCCATAACTTCTATTTATCTAATTCGCTATTCGAATGACGTTTTCAAACATGCAAACATTGTGTAGTATCAGCCAAACATCGAAATATACCATTTTAAAGAGATCTAAATCTAAGGTGAAGGTTAGGATTCAAAAGAACAAGTTAAGGACCCCTAAAAACAAATTTTCCCAAATCAAATACAAAACATCTAAATTTCACATGTATGGTTTATTATGGTCTAAAAACATTTTTTGAATTTTTAAGACATTGTTTAGGGTGAAAAATGGCCTAATTAGTAAGTGAGAGATTTAATCACTGACTTAATCCAAATCCAAGCCCAAATCTACCTATGAACAGTAAAAGGCACGAATGCCTATGTTATCCCGCCTTTTGGCAAGGCCGTGATATCGTAGATTTTGTTAAGAACGGTTGGTTACCAGCCTCGAGAATCGGCTATATACAGTATTATGGAGAATGGTCGAACAGATTTGGATCAGGTCCTAATCAAGGTGTAATTAATATGAAGTGACAAGGAAGGCCTTATGAGGCTACCTTTCAAATTTCAAGCCAATTGGAGTTCATAAGCTCAAGTTATGGACAAACGAAGAATTTATGTGGATCAATCCAGAACAATCCATGAAACAGCGTAAATCGATGAAGCTTGATCAATATCTCAAAATTTACAAAGCCAATGCACTTGAAACTTTCAGAGCATTAATATATTGAAGAGTGGAGCCCACAAAAATGATTGCATGACAAAATTCCAAATCTTGGAAACAGAGGTTGATCTTTGTCAGAACGATCGTACGAATCACCAAAACGATCCACATTCAATAAAGTTTGGATGATATTTCACAAATGATACGTCGGAATTTCAAACAATTTAGAGAGCAAGTAATTTACATCATGAAGAGCCTACATTATCGATCGCACAACAGAACTCAAGAAAACATAAAAAGATCCTATCGTTATTGGACGATCGGCATAAGATCGGCGTTCTACAAAATTGGGCGATATCTCAAAAACTACATATCAGAATGACACCATATTTTGGAGCAAGGCCTAGAGGCCTATGGGTTCACCCATTAATGATCGCACATTGATTGGAGCCAAAAATAACAATTGGCCCCGATCATTATTTTTGTAGAATTTAGACCACCGATCATTCAAGTGGGCCCCTACGGATCTAGAGATTCTTCTGGCGAATTTTGAGCTCGATCCATGCACATCTTCCCCTCTAAATACAACTACCATTCTCCATAAAGAGTATCCCCTCTTTTTGCTGCCGAGGCTCTGCCATTTATTCTTCACTCTTGTACTAATGGATTCGAGACGATCCAAATATTCTTGTAATTATAATCAAGTGCAAGATCAATAAAAATATGAAGTGGACGTAGGCCAAGATTGCCGAACCACTATAAAAATCTATGTGTTTATTTATTTCTTAGATTTGTTTTAATTACATTCATCATTTAATCTGTACGAGACTCTATTTCTTGTTGATGCACATTTTTGGCGTCAACATTTTAGTGCTTTCACTGAGAAATGAATTCTCAGCTTGATTTGATCTCATCTTCTACTTGTGGATTTTCATATTCGCGAGATAGGTCTAGCTTTCGACCGACAAGTTTCCTATTCTGCTCAGATATGAAGAGAATCTCCAAGGAACTATTAGCCACAACCAGAGGAGCCAAGTTTACTTCCCTTGCGGAAGAAGGAAATCATGATATTAGTGATCTATTAGTCATGTGTTTGATCAATATGCATACATTTTCAAGTTCTAAAGCATCTATGACTGATCGGTCACGGCCGTGCTCCACACAAACGATCGTTCAATCATTCCTACCATAAAACCTTCTGACCGATCCATTTCAAAGAAGAAGAAACAAGAAAAGTTGAAGGTCATAATTGGATTGGGTGTGATCCATAATTTCAAGGATTTACACCGATCATTTCCATACCAATAGTTGATGTACGATCGTTCCTACTAGATCATTTCCACATGATCGCTTCTACACTAATCATTTCTATACGATCATTCCTACGAGATTGTTTCCACATGATCACTTTCACACCAATCGTTTTTATACGAACGTTCCCACCAGATCATTCTTTACAGATCCATACGTTGTATCGACTTGTTCGATCGTTTTTCTATACGATCATTCCTTATCTGATCGTTCTATATGATAATTTCTCCATGATCATTCCATTCAATAACGTGATTTGTATGATTTCTCCTCATACGTTCTTTTCATACAATCATTACTCCATGATCATTCCACCTACCAATGTGATCAAAATCGGTCGTTTTTTTATGATCCGTTCATACGATCGTTTCTCCATCGATCGTTCCCACACGATCGTTTTCACCCGATCATTTGCAGTAGATTGTTCCACCGATCGTTTTCCTAACCGATCTTGTCAACCTGAGCGTTTTCAACTAACCATTTTTTTCCAGCCGATTGATTTTATCCGATCATTTTCAACCGATCGTTTTTCCAAAAAAAATACATTTTCGGATACTCAACTTAAAGATGGTGAATTCTATCTACTTTTCTTATATCCTGTGACTGACCAGGGCATAAAGGATCAAGCGATGGCTGCTGAATTGCAGCCAAGGAATGGACAAGGAGCTGCTACTCAAACTATACTCCCAAAGGTTGAAGAACCAAGTGATATAACACGAACCAAGGTGATGTGACTCAAAGCAAACCCAGAAAATTATGGCCCAAGGTCAAACTTGGGTAAAACCAAGATTTTCTCCAAGCAAACACCAATATGACTCCAAGCACCATTCTTCACCGACCCAGCACTTCGAATTCAACAATTCCAAGCAAACCAGTTGCTGACTCCAAGCAAATAGCATATTTTCTTGGATCAGACTCCAAGTAAATTACCATCAATCCGTCAATACCGGTCCATCTTGCTTTGCTCATATCTCGGGGTACGGACTACGAATGACTTGAAACTTGGTGTGCAACGTTAAGAGGCCTTCCTTACTGTCTTATATGGATCGCGCCTCTTCTAGATGAAAGTTTGGGGATCATCACTGATCTGTGACCCCATCCTAGTTGATTCGCCATTCGATTAGCATTCTCTACTATTCAAATGTTCAACAATCATGCGTACATCATTCACAAGCATTACAAGCATGTGTAACTTGAAATGGATCGGACTAACAATGACTGGAGCATCTCCCCAGTCAAAACCTATTCATTGAAGCCATACGGCGTGTAGAATATCTGAGGAGATTCAATGTACCAATCATACTGGCATACTCAGTGAAAACCGACCCTTGACTACATCTCATAAAATTCAAGTGGCATATGATTCCGCTAGAGCGATAGATGCAATCGAATGCGGACACTTTCCTATATTCCTCAAAGGTGTAGCGATCATGCGGTTTATGCGATTATCACCCGAATACATCTCTTCATTCAATCAATTGGCTAAGAAGTTTGTCGAGCAATTCAGAATGCATGTGACGCCCCAAGGATGCGATGTCATTATCCAACTTGTTCCAAGGGCCAGGTGAGCCACTTAAGGACTTCTTCCAGAGATTCAACACCTTTGTCAATGAAGTAAGCAGTCCTAGTTAGCACATCATACTAATAGCATTGATAAAGGGAATCGACCTCGAGATATATTTTGGCAACTGGTTAGCAAGAGAGCCTCCTACGACCTTGGATTGTTTTCGTTACAAAGTGAACCAGAACCTAAGCAAGGTGGAAAAAGTAGACTAGGAGAAAAAACGACGCAGGTCCGTTGGATGAAGGAATTCAAAGAGAGGGCAACATTGAGGCCTTAGATGAGGACTCAGATTCTAGGAGATGACTTGGAATCCCAAAATTTGACTCATATAATCCTTTGAACAATTCAATCAAAAACTTCAAGTTGGAGACTCACGAATCGAATCAGTACTGGAAATCAGCCTTGAGAGAGTCCATGGAAACCCAGAAGAAATCCGAGAAATGTTGTATTTTTCAGGATACGCATGGTCATAATACTGGCAACCGCAGACACCTCCGAGATGTGAGTGGAAACCTAATGCAGAAAGATGACCAAGTACTTAGAGTTGGGCACCAACCAATCTCCACGGACCATGATCGGACCATTGGAGTTTCATCAAGATGAGTGTGATTCAACTGCTCATCAGCTACCATATGCCCCTGACTCAGGGGAAGACTCAAAATGGATAGTGGGTGTGACTTGACCATCCACTTCTTGCTCTTTGCCTCAATTCTAACAGAGTATCTATGCCTTACACAGAGACCGAAAAGGTCAAAATCCAGTACAAAGTGGACATAACTAACCATCCACTCATTAACTTCTACGCTTGACTTAAAGTTTACCAAAGTACTTATGCCTCTCCCAAAGCTTGACAGGAACGGGGCACGGCTAAGGTGGATGTGATTTGACCATCTACACATTAACTCCTACCCTTGACATAGGAGGCAGTCTAGGAGCTCGATTAAAAGTAGACGCAGCCAATTGTCTACTCATCAATCACCACCCTTGGCATGAGGACACGACTGTAACTTGAGGTGGATGTGACTTGACCATCTACCCAATAACTCTCTACCTCGACTTGCTAGGAAGAGTACGAAGCAAATTGGACAAGACTTGACCTTCCAACCTAAGCATGGATGTGATCCGACCATTCTTCTCCTACTCCTTTCCTTGACTTAACAAGAAGAGCTATAATCACCAAGCGGATATGAATCGATCGTTTCACTTGCCAAGTTCTAACCTCGATGCTGGGGGTAGAATTCCATTCCATGAATGAACATGATTCGACCATTCATTCGATAACTCTTACCACGACTTCACAAATGGAGTATAAATCAAAAACGGGTGCGACTGACCATCCATCTTACAACTCTATTTCCCAGAGCGTAGACTGGAGTATGAACACAAAAAGATTGATGCGATCCGAATGTCCATCGATCAACTCTAATTCCTAGCGTATGGACTGGAGTATAAACATAAAAGGATGAACACGGTCTGATAGTCGATCAATCAACTCTAGTTCCTAGAGTACGGACTAGAGTACAAACACAAAAAGATGGACGCAGTTCGACAATCCACCGGCAAACTCTAGCCTTCAGAGCATGGTCAAGCACAAATCGTGGATGTGGTTTGACCGTCCACACTCCAACTCTTCCCCCTTAGTTAGGGGCAAAGACACAACTCAAAGTGGACCCGATCTGACGATCCGCTCCCCTAATCGGGTGCAGAGTTTGCCAAAACACTCATCTCACTCCCAAAGTTCAGTAGAAGCAAGATCTAAATGAAAGTGGATGCATTACGATCGTGCATGCATCGACTCCTGCCCTGGATGCAAGGGGCAGTTTGAGATCCCAAGTTTAAATCAGATACGACTGAACTATCCGCAAATTAGCACCTTTCCACGATTCGACGTGAAGAACTCCAAGTAAATGTGAACGTGATACAACCGACCACTCTTTGACTGCTGCCCCTAACTCGAGGGCAGAAGAAATGACTAGGGAAAATGTGGTTTGACCATTTTCTGGAATAAATTTAGGTCCCTAGAGTGTGGACTAGTGTGTAAATACAAATTGGGTATGATTTGACCACCTACCAACAAACTCTTATCCCCAAAGTGTGGATATGAGTTTACAAAAATAAATAAGTGTGGTTAGACCACTCACTGTTCCATAAACTCTGACCTAAACTCGACAAGGGCATAAACATGCTACATATAAGATTTGATCATCCATGAACTAATTCCACTGACCCGAAACTGAGGGCAGGAGTATAAACCGCTAAAAGATGAATACGACAGCTTATTATAGCTCTGGCATGGAGTTCTTTATGACTTAAGGCAACGACTGAATGGAGGCCTTAATACCAAACCAATCGGAATGACGTTTGAAATTATGGGAGACCGATTATGTCATGCCACTGGATCGATAGTCAATATTGATCCACACCAACCAAAAATAGAGGTCCTCACCTAGAGTATGGCAACATTTACACCAAAAGGGGATGTAATTGATCATCCGGTACACAACGCATGCCCGAATTCCGATGAAGCATCGAGGTCTTCCCCCGGGAAGGGAAAACTAGAGTACAATCCAAAATAGGCGTGACTCGGCCTTCCATCAACTAATCTAATTCTGTGATTCAACGAGAAAGAGTATAACGCTAAAGTGGACATTACTTGCCTTCCTACTTATCGACATATGCCCAAGACTTGGGGGCATGAGCGAGAAACAAGGTAAATGTGAACCAACCATTCATCAGTCAACTAAAAGTCTTTGGAGCTTAGGTGGGAGTATAAACATGAATAAAAGGAGACTCGGTTGTCCATGTAGTACATTTATCAACCCGAGACTGGAGGTAGAGGTGTGATCATCCAAAATCTAACTGCGGTAGCTCAATACTGTGACTCATGCCTGGAGTTTAGAACGACTTGAGGCTACGACCAAAAGGATGCCTAGAGATAGAATCTTCGAATCGATGTCCAAGCTTATTGGCAACTAACGATCACTCCAACCCAAACGAGGAGTAAAGGATCATGAATATAGTGAATGAAAAGTTGAGTTACTCGAGTACGAAGGCGGATTCAAACTCAAAGCAAGAGCTAGCTATGCAGCTGCGCGCAACACGAGGTTGAACACTACTTGACATTTGATTCGACATGCTTTTTTAAGCCTGATCTTCAACCATCGCAAATAATCACTAAAAGCATCTAGAACCTGTCACTATCAGACTCAACAACTCATTATAAGACTCTGGGATTCAACTTGAGTGACCGTCATTATTGGTCGTCCCAACTAGATTTCACACTGATTGTTCATTCAGGGCACATGTTACAATCAGTACAAGTAGAAATATGCTAATCTATTCAAATCTGATGTAGTAAACATCCGATTCAAAGCCTTATGCTAGTTCAAGTATGAAAGTCATATACGACATATCCCACTACCCGATTCGAGTTCACATGGTCCAATATGTTCATGTCAAATCAAAAACTGCTTAGTTGTGCTAAAAAGGGATCAGAACCGATCCTATTGCTTAGGCAAATCCATTTAAGCATTTTTCATCTCACGATAGAAGGCCAATACCAAGCAACAATAGCACAACCGGTTCTATAAAGATATAGACCACAAAGATGAAGAAGAGGAGCCCAATGAAACCAAAGTTGTATCCGTTGGGCTAACGATCGACATTATGGTCAGCCACAACTACCCATCATGGGTCTTGAAGATTGGATCATGGCTCAGCGCAGATGATGAAAGAATTAGCTGGCTTTCTACGAGTGAATTTTGATGTGTTCGCTTTGACCCATTCTTACATGTGTGTGATCTCGTCGACTATCACGAGCCATGCATTGAATATCGACCCGATGCATGTCCTGGTGAAACAAAAGCGATGCGACATGGATTCGAAGAGATCTGTTGCACTTAAAGAGGAGGTGGATAAACTAAAAAACAATGAGTTTATCCATGATGCCCTCTACCCGAAATGGGTATCCAATCCAGTTCCTATGAGAAAAGTTAATGGAAAATGGTGAACATACGTCGACTACTCTGACCTGAACAAGGCATGCCCAAAAGACAGCTTTCCACTTTCGAGGATCGATAGCTCATAGACTCAACCGTGGATATGAGCTACTTTGATTTATGGATTTTTACTTCAGACAAAACCAGATCTCGATGCATGTCCCCGACCAGGAGCACACCAGCCTCATTACTGATCTAGGCTATATTATTATGATGTGATGTTGTTTGAATTAAATAATCCTGAAGTTACTTACCAAAGACTAGTCAACTGGATGTTCAAAGATTAGATTGGGTGAGAGAAGTACTAATATAATATATATATATGTGGATGATATGCTTGTGAAGTCAACGCAATCAAATGACCACATCGACGACTTGACGGATATGATCAGTGTTCTCCAAAATCATGGAATAAAACTCAATCCTTGAAATGCTCATTCGGGGTTGCATTAGGGAAATTTCTGAGTTTCATTGTTAACTCTCGTGGAATCGAGGCAAATCCCGAGAAGATTCAAGCATTTGAAACATCCAAAGGCCAAAAACAATTAAGCAGGCATAGAGCCTCAATGGGAAGATCACCGCCCTAAGTTGATTCATCTCTAGGGCCACCGACAAGTGAATTCTCTTCTTCAACCTAATCAGGAGAGGGGGAGAAAATTTGAATGGATGTAGGATTGCATAGATGTGTATCAAGCTATACAGATCACTTAGAGAGACCTCCCATTCAATCCAAGCCACTGGATCATGAAGACTTATACATCTATATGGTGGTGTCGGTACATGCCATATGTGTCGCACTGTTACGCGAAGAAACTCGGATCCAAAGGCTAGTACATTATGTTAGCAAGCGATTGACAGATGTTGAGAGAAACTACCTAAAGCTAGAAAAGCCTGCATACTACCTGTTATTTGCATCACAAAGGATCAACCCTATTTTCAGACTCTTCCCATCAATGTCTACATTGACCAGCCGTTATGACAGGTCCTATAACAACTTGAGACGTCTGGAAGGTAACTCAAGTGGAACATTGAGCTGAGCCAATTTGAAATTACCTATTTTCCTCGGAGAGCCATCTAGGGACAGACATTGGCGGACTTCATTTCTGAATTCACTTCACCATATGGCTCTCCGGAGAGTAGTGGAGAACTGTCAAATTAATGGAAAATGTACATGGATGAAGCATCCAATGATCGATGTTCTTGTGCCAGAATTATTTTAGTGACTACTGAGGAACAATCGATCTGATATGCCCTAAAATTAACTTCCCTATAATAGATAAAGAAGCCGAGTATGAAGCTTTGATCGCCGGGCTCAAACTTGCCAGAAAATTAGGAGTGAAAATTTTATAAATCTTTTATGATTTACGGTTAGTAGTGTGCCGAGCCAGGGAAGATTATCAGGCTAGGGGGTAGCAATTTATTCCTTATCTCAGCCGGGTCCAAAAGCAACTAATAGACTTCGAGTATTACACCATTACACACACCTCTAGAGAGAAAAATGAGAAAATCGACTCACTAGCCGAGCTAGCCAGTTCTAGGGATACATAGCAAATGGGCTTGGTCTCGGTTGAAGTACTAAATGCTCCGAGCATCGACCAGATGGAGATTAATTAGGTTCTGGAGATGGAACCAGAAAGGGAGTCTTGATGATTCATGTCAAAGGTTATCTACAATGAGGTATACTTCCCGGATGGAGGAATGATAAACGACAGACCCTCCGTAAAGCTTCACGCTACATCATCCAAGAAGGAGTCATGTATAAAGAAGGTGTCTCCATTCCCCTGCTTCGGTGTATCACCCATGAAAAAATAAAACGAGTCTCGAGAGAAGTCCATGAAGCATAATGCAATGATCATAACTAGGGGCAAGCCCTGACAAAGAAAATACTCCTTTAAGGGTATTACTCGCCAACTGTCAATCGAGATGAACCTGATTACGTTAGACAATGCGATTAGTGCTAGATGTTTGCAAAAAATTCTGAGAGCTCTGCCGATGGAAGCTACACGAATGGTCAGTACATGTCCATTTTCCACTTGAGGCATTGATATTATCGGTTCCTTGCTAATCTCTAAAGATGGAGCGAAGTTTGCCATCGTAGCAGTGGATTACTTCACCAAATAGGGTGAAGTTGAACCTTTAGCCACAATCACGATGAAGAAAGTAATCAACTTCATTGTTTGGACCATCATCTGTCATTTTGACCTTCCATGAACCATTGTAACTGATAATGGAACCCAATTTGACAACGCTGAATTCAAAGATTTCTCCTATCGGCATTATATTGAAAATAGATTTGCGGCAGTTTCTCACCCTCAGGAAAACAGACAAGTTGAAGCTGTGGACAAAATCATAAAGTCCATTCTGAAGAAATTTTTGGAAAAGGCTAGAGGCAAGTGGATGGATAAACTCCCAACAGCATTATGGGCTTACAGAACCACCCACAAGTCCGCGACTAGCCATACTCCATTCGCCCTTGCTAATGGCTCTAAGGCCATCATCCATGTAGAACTTGAAATCCATTCCCATCGAGTGACTAATTACAACCCCTATTTCATTATAAAAAAATATAAACAAGGAATTGCAATCCAATTGCAATTAAGCTATATGGAATTGGTGACGATTCGTGAGCGCACATTCGGGAGCCAATGATAAGAGCGTTTACTCAAACGTGCACATGTATATTATAAAATTTTGATTTCTTAATATCGATGGAAATTGAATTTTTACCTCAAGTTATTAGAAAAAAGACTGGATCAGATAGCCGAAGCTTACTATCCTCATTGAATCGAACATAGACAGCAATTGATAGAATACAATCCTAAATTTATACTATTGAAAATCGACCGAGCATCATGACGATCAAAGAGGGATACATCACTTTAGGAAGATAAATCAACAGAAGGGTGATGACCATTCAATAAATTGGATGGAATCCTTTACAACGATTGAAGCCTGCAATTTTTCAAAGCACGTCATTTTCGAAAAAGACATACTTTAGGGGGCAAATGTTATCCCTCCTTTTGTTCGAGGTCGTGATACCGTAGATTTTGTTAAGAATGGTTGGTTATTAGCCTTGAGAATCAGCTATATACAGTATTATGGACAATGGTCGAACATATTTAGACCGGGTCTCAATTAAGGTATAATCAATATGAAACGACAAGGAAGGCCCTGTGAGGAAAACTTTCAAATTTCAAGCCAATCGAAGTTCATACGCTCGAGTTATGGACAAATGAAGAATTTATATAGATCGATTTAGAACGAACCATGAAACAACGTAAATCGACGAAGATCGACCAATATCTAAATATTTACAAAGCCAATACACTTGAAACTTTCAGAGTATAAATATATTGAAGAGTAGAGCCTACAAAAATGATCGCATGACAAAACTCCCAAATCTTGGAAATAGAGGCGATCCTTATTGGAACGATCGTATGAATCGCCAAAACGATCCATATTCAATGAAGGTTGAATGATGTATCATAAATGATATGTCAGAACTGCATAAAATTTGGAGAGCAAGTAATTTACATTATGAAGAGCATACATTATCGATCGTACAATAAAACTCAAGAATAACATATAAAGACACCGATTGTTATTAGACGATCATCATAACGATCGGTTTTCTACAAAGAATGGGTGATATCTCAAAAACTGTAACTTAGAATGATACCATATTTTGGGAGCAAGGACTAGAAGCCTATGGGACCACCCATGAACGATCGTACATTGATTGGAGCCAAATATAATGATCGGCAATCGTTATTTTTGTAGAATTTAGACCACCGATGGTTCTGGTGGGCCCTATGGATCTTGAGATTCTTCTGGCGAATTTTTAGCCCAATCCATGCACATCTTCTCTTATAAATACAACTACCATTCTCCATTGAAAGGATCCCTTTTTTCTGCTAATGTGGCTCTGCCATTGTATTCTTCACTCTTATACTAATGGATCCTAGCTGATCCAAACATTCTTGCAATCATAATCAAGTGCAAGATCGACAAAATATAAAGTGGATGTAGGCCAAGATTGCCGAACCAGTATAAAAATCGGTGTGTTTATTTATTTCTCTGCTCTATTTTAATTTCAGTCATCATTTAATCTTTACAAGATTCTATTGGGTGTTGAGGCCCATTTTTGGCATCAACATCCTATAATAGCAAAACTCTAATCTCAAGTCTAGATCTCATTAATCACCTCTTAATGTTGAAATTTGGCTAATTAAAGTAGGTTTAAATGTAGCTTTTTGGTAAGAGGGAGTTTAATGGAGGTTCTCACTATTTTTGGAAATAGGGAAATGATGGGGATGAGGTCCCACCAGTCTTCATATGCTCAAATCCCAAAATGGGTCATGGGCCATGTTACTAATGACCCTAATTACCCAGTTCAGCTGCTCAAAATCATAATAAACTTCAAACAATCCTAACTTGAAAATGGTAAGTCCATTTTCTTAATATGGCCACTCTACGGAAAAAGAAACCATCATTCAGATCCAATTGAAGTGGTTTTCAGACCCTAACTTGGCTCCTATCAAAATTTATAGTCCATCAAAAATTTACAGGGTCAAAATGGTCACGTAGAAGTTCTTCAAAAAACATAGGTGTGGGAAATGTACTTAAAAGTCATTTCCAAAAATATTAGGACTACACGACCTTATATGAAAATAATATCAATATTTTACGATCTTCCAATATGTAGAATAAGAGTCGTTACATTCCCCCTCCCTCCCACCCAACCCCCAAAGGAATCCTCCCCCTCCCCTAAATTCTATATTAAGTCAATATGGTCATCCCGCATGCCTAAAAACCATGGGCAACCATCACACATCAACCATGCATACATAGCAACAAGTAAAAAAAAGGAGAAAATATCTAAGCCTACACTAGCATGCAGGAGACTATGCCATGGTACATTTCATGATATCATTAGCAAAAGTAAAAGCGATAAATATGAAATCTCATTAAGTAAAGAGCTCTAGGTATGTTGTCCTCATGCTCTCCTCGGTCTCCCAAGTGCAATCGCCTTCACTATCACTCCATCGAACCTTTACCAACTTCACCATCTTCCTCCTACGCTACTTCATATCATGTCCAATGATACAGATAGGCCTACAAGGTCTCGAAGCTTCTTGTTCAATCTCAATATCATCTAGCTAATCCAGTGCGATAGTAACGCCTAAGTCGTGCATAAATTTATGCAAAATAAAAGAGGTGGAGGACATTGTGCACTCCCTCCATTCTTTAAGGTAAGTAAACTTTGTAAGGTTCCCAATCCTCTCTAATACCAAAAAAGGACTAATAAATATCGATGCCAACTTTTCTCTACTACGGGATCGAATGACATTCTTCAATGGAGAGATCTTGCAAATACCATGTCGGCAATAGAGAACTCTAAATCTCGACGTTTCTTATCAACGTAGCTTTTTTATCTGTCTTGGGCAGCTTTCATTTGTCGTCAAAAGAAGCTCGATCTTCTTCGATGTTTCTCTAATCATATTTGGCCCTAATATCAGTTTCTCGCCCGCTTCCCACCAAGAAGGAGCGTTGGCACGGTCGGCCATACAATGCCTCGAATGGTGCTATGCCGGTGCTAGATTGATAACTGTTGTTGTATGCGAATTCAACAAGATATATTTGATCATCCCTCGAGCCCCTAAAGTCTAATGTGCAAGCATGCAAGAGATCCTCTAAGATATGATTTACTCTCTAAATTTAGCCATAGTTTGAGGGTGATAAGCTGTGTTGAGGTGTAGCTCTATCCCTAATGCCTCATGTAAGCTCTTCCAAAACCCACTAGTGAATAAGGAGTCAAGGTCACTCACAATGCTCTTTGGCACACTGTGGAATCATATTATCTATTTCACATATAGTTCGCCTAGTTTGGCTGCCTTGACGGGTATAAATCTGGCGTTCTTGGTCAATCGATTGACTATGACCCAAATGATGTCGTACCTTGCTCAAGTCCTCATCAATCCATCATTGAAATCCATCGATACCTATTCCCATTTCCACTCGGGAACTTCTAGTGGTTGCATTAGACCATTAGGCTTCTTCTACTCCAGCTTAACCAATTGGCAGTCCATGCATTTTGAGATGAATGTCCCAACAACTTTCTTCATCCCTTCATAATAGTAGGTCTGCTTCATATCATGGTACATCTTATTGCTGTCGGGATGAATAGTCAATCTCAAATGATGGCACTCTCTAAGCACCTCATCCCTCAACGCATCGACATCAGGAATAAACAATCTCCTGTCTTTATGGGCCATCCATCTCGATCGAGTCCATACTGTCTCATATCCTCAGACTATACCCGTGTTTCAATCTTGGAAATGTTCTTGGCTAATTTGGCATCGCACCTCTGATTAGTGCCAATCCGCTCAAAAGAGTAGGTTTGATAGTCAAGCTTGCCAACATCTCTTGCTTTAGCTCGCATCTCAGTTGGAAACCATAACCAACAATGTACTCTAATTGCGTCCACTCTAGGAGCATAGCTCCCAAGCTAGCATGTCTCCTACTCAAGGCATCAACAACTGCATTACCTTTACTTGGTGTATGTGCAATATCAAAATCATAGGAGGCTAGGAACTTTAACCATCGCATCTGGTGAAGGTTAAGATCTTTCTGCAAAAAGAGGCACTTCAATGATTTATGGTCGGTGAACAGCTTGAACCGCTCCCCTAAAAGATAGTTCCTCCGAATCTTCAGCGCAAACGTAGTCGCGTCTAACTCTAAATCATGGGTCGGGCATTTCTTCTTATGTGGTTTTAGCCGTCGACTAGCATATGCGACAACCTTTCCCCTCTACATCAATACCGCACCAATGTGATACCACATGCATCAGTGTATATTGTTATCTCCTTTTTTCCACTCAGAATAGTGAATATTGGTGCACTCGTCAATTTTCCGTTCAGACTCACAAATGCCTGTTCACATCTCGCATCCCAGGTCAAAGTATGATTCTTTTTCGTCAAGTGAGTCAACGTGCTGCTACTATAGAGAAGTCCTAGATGAATCTTTCATAATATCCATCTAACCCCAAGAAACTCCTCACATCCGTAGCATTTTTTGGTCTAATCCAATCTTAGACTACTGTAACTTTTACAGGATCAATGGCAATGCCCTGCTCAGAAACAACGTGATCCAAAAATCTCACTTCCTTCTTCCAGAAGCGACATTTAGAAAACTTTGCTTTACGGCTGGTGCTTTCTCAACACCTCAAGTACAATCCTCAAATATGTCTTGTGATCTTCCTCTGTCCGTGAATAGACAAGAATATCATCGATGAACATAAGCATGAATTTATTTAGCTAATCCCTGAAGACACGGTTCATGAGATCAACAAAGTATCTTGGTGCATTGGTTAGCCCAAATGGAATAACCAGCCACTCATAGAACTCAGATGGTGTACGAAATGCTATATTCAACACACTCTCCTTTGCCACTCTTAATTGGTGAAATCCCATCGCAAGATCCAACTAAGAAAATACTCTGGCACCATTAAGCTGATCGAAAAAGTCATCAATACGTGGGAGTGGAAACTTATTCTTCCTTGTCACTTTATTCAGCTAAAGGTAATCGACACATAATCATAGTGAGCCGTTCGCCTTCATGGCGAGTACTACTGGCACTCCCCTCTTAGAAATACTCCTACGAATGAACCATTTTCGCAAAAGGTCATTCACTTGCACCTCAAGTTCTCTCTACTCTCTAGGTGCCATCCTCCTTAATGGCATCACTATTAGTCTAGTATCTTTAGCTAAATCAATACAGCACTCGATCTCTCTATGTTGATGAAGTTCGGCCACCTCCTCGAATATTTCCAAATACTCCCAAGCAATAAGTATTGTCGATAACTCATCGTAAGGGATATCGAGCAAATATATAAAGCTAACCATAAACTCATCATCCGACAGGCAGTCCAACACTACCTTCCCCCAATCATCCATCCATATCGTCACCGACGACCTTTCACAATCCACCACTAATCTATATCTATGAAGCCAGTCCATCCCTAGAATGGTACCAAACCCAGTGAAACCCAAAACATAACAATCACAACCAAAAGAGCATCCATGACTCGATAAGACCAAACCATGACAAACCATACACAAACTAGTGGAGCCTCTAATACATTTCGTCACAATCAAAAGTCGTTCAATAATTTTGAGTATCAATCCCACACTATTTACTAAGTCACTGGATATGAAAGAATAAGAAGCCCAGTATCAAATAAAAATCATATAGGAACAATATAAATGGAAAGCATACCCTGAATAATGATGCCTTTCTCCTTCTCTTTTGTCGATAGAGCATTCAACGAAGTTGGAATGACATTGATAGCATATGCTTTCACCAATTGCTTCTGCTTAGGCAATTCTGGCAACCCTTCTTGATGTGCCCAAGCTTATCACAATTGAAGCACTTTCTTCGTGCAGCTTTGCAGTCTCTAATATAGTGACCTTTCTCTCTGCAGTTGTAGCAAGTCAGCACTGCCTTGACCTTCTTCTTTTGGCCATCTTTGTCCTTAAACTACTTCTGTAACGACCCGTATTTTTAACACTTTAAAAATACGAATTAAAATAAAAAATTTGGATAAAAATCCGAAGGAAATAAAATT
This sequence comes from Allium fistulosum, assembly GCA_030737815.1. Taxonomy (NCBI): domain Eukaryota; kingdom Viridiplantae; phylum Streptophyta; class Magnoliopsida; order Asparagales; family Amaryllidaceae; genus Allium; species Allium fistulosum. Next base: position 269,437,820 of record CM060906.1, on the reverse strand, counting down.
TTGTGTTGTTAAATGTGAATTACAAGTTAAAATACAAAACTGAATTCTGAAATAACTTATTTGTAAATTAAGTATGGATGTTAACTTGTATTGAATGTAAATAATAAATTGAATTTGATTGTAAACCAAATTGGTTATGATTGTAAAGAAAGAATAAATAAAATGGTAGATTTAATAGTGGAAGTTTATGTTATTGAAACTAATATAAATAAATGTAACTTAATATTACAGTTGATTGAAATCATATAATAACTGAAACTGTAATTTGATAAGGATGTTAACTTGTAATTGAACGTAAGTAAAGATTTAAATTTGAGTGTAACAAGTAATTGAAACGAATTGAATTTGATTGTAAACAACGAAATAAATAAAATGTTACATTTAATATTGAAGTTATAATATTGAAATCAACGTAAATGAATGTAATTTAATATTACCGTGAATTTAAATAAGATGATAGCTGAAGAAAATGAAAGTAAATGAATTATAAACTATTGATAATAATGTATAAGTAAATGGTTGAGTCAATAATGAAAGTGTAAATCAAAATAAAAGAATTCAATTGGAATTAAATAACTTGAATTTGAATTACAATATAATTGAACGCTGAATCTAATGTAATCTTTTATACTGGATTTATAATGGAAAATTGCATTGTAAAAGATTGTTAATTACTGTGAAATTAAAAATGAAATTTGTGAACAATTGAAATTTGATTTAAAATTAATAATTTAAAATTGGGAATTATATATTGAAATTAAACAGTAGAAATAGCCATTTTTACAACTGTCTCGGATTTCGATGAAACCAGTTTCATCGGATCCGTAAAAGCGAATTATTGTAAGGTTTCAATTTTTGTAGCAATCGGACTTGTCGTTTGGCCGTGCGAGCTTGAAACGCGTAGAAATTTAATTTCGTATTTAATTAAAATAATCGACTTCAAAAGCTATCTTCCACATACGATTGAATTAGGCCTTGGGACTGGTTCCATTGCGTTCGGAATATGGGTAAAACCTTATAAACGCCTGGCGGCATGTCTCGATTGGAGTTCGGACGATTTTGGACCTACCTTTATAAATACGCACGCAAAACCGAGACAGTTTTATCATTATTTCATTTCAGAAACCCTAATTTCAAACCATGGCCGCCACCTATTCCATGGCCAGAAATTGCCGATCTTCTTTCCTTAATATCTCTCAATCCGTTCAACGAAATCGAAAAATTCCAAAAGCAAAAGTCTAGATCTCGACGAGCTCTTCAAATCCATATGGTTGATTTCCAGTAATACGTCACGGATTTGCCAGGATTTGGCTTTGAATGTCGTGCATATTTTCACGTTTTTCGTGCAAACGGCGGCGATTGGTGATGCGCAACTTCTGGCGTTGGTGGCTCTCCTGGAGGCGCTCGCGTGGGGACGTCCTGATCAAGGTCCGGTCGTGTATATTGGTGTGTGTATGGAAGAAAGGGGCGTGCGTGAGTGGGTTACTGTGCGTGTTGAACGGGAGGAACAAGGTATACGTTTGTTTATTTTATTTTATTAATTAATTATTTTATATTTAAATTCAAATGTTCTAACTCGAATAACTTTTGCATACGAGCTCGGATCGATGCTCGGTTTTCTCCGTTGCGTTCGTATCGAAATTCCGGACATTATGGAGCTGGTTTGGCTGCATTCCGAGACTATTCAAATTTGGGCCTTTATTTGGATTTTAAATCATCGATAAATCAAAGCTGAGTGTTTATACGCTCACAATTGACTAAAATAATATTTTGTTAGTTAAATTTATATTCTGAAGTGATATGAAATTTATTGGTTGTTGTTTGGTAGGTTTAATTATCATCTGTATTGATATATGAATTAATTGATATAATTTAAATTGACCGTTAAATAAATTTAAAATTTAAATTGGCAGTATATTACTCGATATTGATAATTATTAAATTGTTGTGAATGTTATTGGCTTTATGGTTGATTGGCTGTGATGGATGCTATTGGTCGATATTGGTTGTTTATTTATTTTGATATATCATGCTATCATCATGTATATTGTTTATTGCATATAAAACTGTAAACTGAATCATTTTGAATAAATTAAGGAATAGGTTGAAATGATATACCTATGACATCTATTTGGATTGAAATAATATATATCCATCCTTGAAATTAAAATTGAAATAATTATCCACTTAGCCATAGGTTAGAAAATTATATACGGACACCGGGTTGGTTAAATTAAATGATTTTAAAAGTTGTCTTGAAATTATTTAAATGAATTGATTTTAAGAATAAAATCCAATTTATGGAAATTGAATTATTTTGAATTGAAGCTCGAGATGTTGGAATTTAAACTTGGTAAATGAAATTGTTTAATTATTCGAAGTTTAGATTTTTAAGAAAAAAATTGAAATACGGCGTAAATTTTCGAAAGTTGATTTGTTTTAAAAGATTGGACTTTTAATCGAACTCTGAATATTTCTAAGAAAATTTATATGAAATGATATTTCAAGTTTGAGTTTGGAATTGAAAATTTATTTGAAATTGAGATTTAATTAATTTGGAATTGAATTGAAATTTAAATAAATTTTTGAATTGAACTAAATTGAAACTATTGAATTAAATTTGAAGATAAATTGATTTGAAATTATATTTATTTAAGAATTTTTCTTAAACAAGGTTGATTTGAAATTATTAAATTTGAAAATTGAAAGATGTGTTTTATAACTTGAATTTGATTAAAAGTGACTTAAATGAATATTTCAAACTTATATAAATTTAAATGGGATATTTTGTTTATTTAAATTTTTAAATTGAAGTCGTATTTAGATGTATTGAAATGATTAAAGAAATATATCAGAAACAAAATGTAATGAAATTAAATTGAGATATAAATGGAATTATCAAATTTAGTTTTGAAATGTGAATATTTAAAGCTTTGAGATATATGGAAATTGGAATGGCTTATTTTGTGGTTCAAATATGTATTTGAAATTGATAATTTGAAATGGTTTATTTATAAGCTAAATCGAGTTGAAATTGATGATTTGAGATTTGATTAAATTTTAAATTTTGGAATTCGAGTTTATGTGAATCGTTTTGTGGAATTTGAGGCGAAAATGATTTTTGAAATGAAATTGTATATTTTGAGTAGATATGATGATTTTGAAATGGATTTGATTTTTTTGAAGCGAATATGATATTTTTGATAATCAATTATGAATTGATTTTGAAAATGTAAAAGAGCCACCGGTGTAATAATACGTAGTTATTAAAGAGACCGGGATCAGATATGGACATACTCTCTGTCGATACCGAAAACCACTTTAATAACTAATATACGTGGAGTGTTGATCCAGAATGAAGTGGATGGTTTAATGAACGCGTTGACTGAAGAAAGAGAACGATATTGGATGACCCCTGACATGACTAAAACAGGAGCCGCGCCGGGCCATTGAGGTTCGCCACCTCTAGCGGACACACTTCTTCGTTACCATATATATTACTGTTGTGATTCGATTTGGGTGCACCTCTCGATTATGGGAGTGTTGTTTCGCGGTGTTGGGGTAGTAGCTGCTATGCCCAACATCAGTCCGGATCACGCAACTACTAGTATCCTAGTTGGTATCGCCTCATGTACCTTGTCATATTGATTATCCTATTCACGACCACTACGTTTTGGTTTGTACCTTTAGTATATGGATTGCCCTCTGGTGACTTCCGGTTTTGGGGAAACTACGGTCTTGTATATGTTCTTGGGAATAAAAATGTGTTAAGGGTGGAATGGGCCATGGCTTAACGCTAGTTTGATATTTTACTTTATGATAGACATTATTGTATATAACGTATTCTATTGTATAATAGATAGTTTAACGGATCCTTAGGAGATGGAAATCCCGAACATCTCTTAGGTTAATGCACGCACGTTAAATACTGGATAGGAGGTGTCTAAAACCCGTAGACATCTCCGACGCCGTCACACTCATATTTACTTATTCGATTTAACTTACCTGAGATATTTTAGTCCTGACTCGAGTGTTTTGTCTTTTCATTACGCTCGGGTCAGTCTGAGCATTTCAGATAAGGTTGAAGATCTATTCTGGAGGACGAAGACGGAGTTTGGTATTACATCATTTGTATTCTACTACTGTATTATCCGTTGCATTGTTGTATTATCTCTGATATGTTTGTAACTCTGATTTATGATGTATAATAATAATCAAATTTATTTATTTAACAGCTTCATGAACTGTTATTTTATTATTATATCTTGTTCCTTCCGCTGCGAGATTCTGTGTTTATTTCCGTTCTTTCCTTTCTTTTCTTATTTAACCCCAATAACTATCTGTATTTTGGATTGTTTTGTCGACTTGAACGGTCAAAAATGTGGGTCGGTACAGTTGGTATCAGAGCTTTGGTTTAGATTACCTTGGCTCTAGTGGGGAATAACTCGTTTAAATAGGGTTAAACCTTTGAATGAGTTTGAGTGTATATGAGAGAGCGTATTTGTAATTTTGATATAAAAATGATTTTATATTGTGTTAATTTGTTCCGTTGAGTATTTATGAATTCTGGTTGGTACTTGGAACGCCAAGGCATCGATAGGAATTTCTAAACACTCGAATAGGACAGATTGACATAATATTGTTTTAGATTATATTTTATATATAAAAGAATTATCTTGAAAATTTATAAATTTTGATTGTATTGGTTGTTAGGAGATGATAATATTAGATTACCATCGTTTATTGTTGATTAGTCAATATTTCTAACTATTGACTATTGGATGATTTTAAGAAATGAAACTTGTAAATATGATTGACAATGAATATAAATGGTAAATAAAATAAAATAAAAATGAATTTAAATTAAGATGGAGAATTTAAATTCCGGTGTTTGAAAATTTATTAACAAAAATTTGAGATGTATAATATAAGTATTATATGATAGTATATTCGATTAGAAATTGTTTTCAAAGGATTTTCAAATGAAATAAGTGTTATACTCCCGTCTTGACACTAGAGAATGATTTCGGTGATGAGTGCACGCATCATCGACGTTTATTTTCGAGAGTCCAAGTGGGGGGGGATCACTTAATAGTTTTTCTAAACCCTGTTTTGATTAAAAATTGTAATTTTCTAAAGTATGAAATGAAAATAAGTATATATATATATTTCAATGGTGATTATAATTCTTCTAAAAAATATGATTTGAGATATAAAGATATTAGTATATATATATATATATATTTAGAAAAAAAATGGTTTAAATCGAATCCGGAGTTGAAATTCTTAAGTTCTCTAATAAGGAATGATTTTAATTATTAAACTAAAGTAAATCTTGAATTGTCAGAAACTTATGAATTGAAAAGGTGAAATTGAATTTAAGTGAATTTTTTTTATTAAAATTGTAGTAGTAACCCTTAGTTTGGAAAATAATAAATTGGAAATTTATTTAATAGGTATAACACTCAAATTGAATGAAAAGAAGTTGTATATTGTTTAACTACATTCTATTTGCATAGCTATAACTTACCAAATACTTAAAAAGTTTAAAATGCTAATAAGGATAAGTAAATGAATAATATACAAGTGTGATTGCGAATAATAAAATGTGAAGATCTATTGATAGTTGTAAATATAAAGGAAATTTAAGTTGTAAAATGAATTAAATTTAAAATTAATTAAATATAAAATTAGTAAATGGAAACTAATTAAATTTGAATAAAACTAAATGTCAATAAACTTGGAAGTGTATGAAATTAAAATTTTGACTTAAAAAATGTATCATTGATTTAGTGTAGATTTTGGATGGATGTTAATGTTTGATATGCATTGGTTGTTAGATGGACGGTAATTGATTAAATAGAATTCATTAGTGTAAATGGAATTGAATAAACGAAATAAAAATTTTAAATAATTAAATTCAAATTTGAAGCAAAGTGAAATTAAATATAATTGAATTCAAATTAAATTGAAGCAAATTGACTTGAATTTAAATTATGAATGAAACAAACTTGAATAAATCGGAAACAAATCGAATGTAAACTTATTTCATGGATAAATAAGAAAATAAACAACTTTGTGTTTATGATTGTTTCTTTAGAAAATTTGAAGTTTGATGGTTTGTACTTTGAAATAATAAAAGCAAATTTTGGAAAAATCCAAAATTGTCCAATATATGATGAAACGAAAACAACCATAACTATTAAATGGCCAGACGAAATTCGACGATCTTAGACTTTTCGGAAAGCTTAGAAACTGTAGCACGACTTTTGTTTAGAGTGTCTTGAGCAATTCCTTCATTTACTTAGTTAAAAATTTGAATCTTCTCGCTGGCCTGTGTAAAAAGGAAGCAAAATCAGTAGCATATATCCTTAGTATTTTCACCATAACTTTTTACTGGTTTATCGGATTTTGACGATCTTGCTATTTCTGGAAATCTAAGAAATTAAGTTAAAACTTTTGCTTTAAGTGTTTTGTGTTTTGCTATCATTTAGATGGTCGAAAAGGGGAGTGAACGTCGCTGACCTGCGCAATTCATTGCCAAGGCTGAGGCGTATCCATTTAGTAAAACGGCCTTAACTTTTGAATGGATGGTCCGAATTTGATGATTTTGGACATTCCGGAATGCCTGAAACGAATGCAACAACTTTTGTTTAGATTCTATTTTAAAATTTTATTGTTTAGGTGACCAAAAACTAGGATTTGTTCGCTGTCCTGAATTTAAGTTTTGAAGTTAAATACGTTATATATATGTTGTATATGCTAAGCATATCGACCTATTTTCATATGCATGATTCTCACTTGGTTGTTGAGTATTTTAGTAGGTAGCAAAGGGTTGCGCTTCGCTTGTGGAGCTCGCTTTTGCGCTAAATGCAAAATGTAAGTTAAAATGCTAATAAACGCTTAATAAAAGGTATGTTCTCGGATTACGGTTTATGTTGTGGTATATTATTGTGTTCCCCATGTTTTGGGATGCCTCATTCTTGTAATGAGATGTATATCATGCAATTATTACCAATGTGAATTTTTTCGGTCCTAACCGCGCAAAGGAGGTGCTGCCGAAATTTTTCAAAAATCCGGGAGTTAGAAAATTTTGAGATTTTAAAAATCCTATAACTAATTTTGCAAATAAGTTGAATATTTTGAATGAATTATATCTAAATGATGGTTTCCCCTTCTCCGTCCCTTTTCGAGGACGAAAAATTTTAAGTGGGAGAGAATGTAACGACCCGTATTTTTAACACTTTAAAAATACGAATTAAAATAAAAATTTTGGATAAAAATCCGAAGGAAATAAAATTTTGTGTTGTTAAATGTGAATTACAAGTTAAAATACAAAACTGAATTCTGAAATAACTTATTTGTAAATTAAGTATGGATGTTAACTTGTATTGAATGTAAATAATAAATTGAATTTGATTGTAAACCAAATTGGTTATGATTGTAAACAAAGAATAAATAAAATGGAAGATTTAATAGTGGAAGTTTATGTTATTGAAACTAATATAAATAAATGTAACTTAATATTACAGTTGATTGAAATCAGATAATAACTGAAACTGTAATTTGATAAGGATGTTAACTTGTAATTGAACGTAAGTAAAGATTTAAATTTGAGTGTAACAAGTAATTGAAACGAATTGAATTTGATTGTAAACAACGAAATAAATAAAATGTTACATTTAATATTGAAGTTATAATATTGAAATCAACGTAAATGAATATAATTTAATATTACTGTGAATTTAAATAAGATGATAGCTGAAGAAAATGAAAGTAAATGAATTATAAACTATTGATAATAATGTATAAGTAAATGGTTGAGTCAATAATGAAAGTGTAAATCGAAATAAAAGAATTCAATTGGAATTAAATAACTTGAATTTGGATTACAATATAATTGAACGTTGAATCTAATGTAATCTTTTATACTGGATTTATAATGGAAAACTACATTGTAAAAGATTGTTAATTACTGTGAAATTAAAAATGAAATTTGTGAACAATTGAAATTTGATTTAAAAGTTAATAATTTAAAATTGGGAATTTTATATTGAAATTAAACAGTAGAAATAGCCATTTTTACAACTGTCTCGGATTTCGACGAAACCAGTTTCATCGGATCCGTAACAGTGAATTATTGTAAGGTTTCAATTTTTGTAGCAATCAGACTTGTCGTTTGGCCGTGCGAGCTTGAAACGCGTAGAAATTTAATTTCGTATTTAATTAAAATAATCGACTTCAAAAGCTATCTTCCACATACGATTGAATTAGGCCTTGGGACTGGTTCCATTGCGTTCGGAATATGGGTAAAACCTTATAAACGCCTAACAGCACGTCTCGATTGAAGTTCGGACGATTTTGGACCTACCTTTATAAATACGCACGCAAAACCGAGACAGTTTTATCATTATTTCATTTCAGAAACCCTAATTTCAAACCATTGCCGCCACCTATTCCATGGCCAGAAATTGCCGATCTTCTTTCCTTAATATCTCTCAATCCGTTCAACGAAATCGAAAAATTCCAAAAGCAAAAGTGTAGATCTCGACGAGCTCTTCAAATCCATACGGTTGATTTCTGGTAATACGTCATGGATTCGCCAGGATCTGGCTTTGAATGTCGTGCGTATTTTCACGTTTTTCGTGCAAATGGCGGCGACTGGTGATGCGCAACTTCTGGCGTTGGTGGCTCTCCTGGAGGCGCTCGCGTGGGGACGTCCTGATCGAGGTCCGGTCGTGTATATTGGCGTGCGTATGGAAGAAAGGGGCGTGCGTGAGTGGGTGAACGGGAGGAAGAAGGTGTACGTTTGTTTATTTTATTTTATTAATTAATTATTTTATATTAAAATTTAAATGTTCTAACTCGAATAACTTTTGCATACGAGATCGGATCGACGCACGGTTTTCTCCATTGCGTTCGTATCAAAATTCCGGACGTTATGGAGCTGGTTTGGCTGCATTCCGAGACTGTTCAAATTTGAGCCTTTATTTGGATTTTAAATCATCGATAAATCAAAGGTGAGTGTTTATATGCTCACAATTGACTAAAATAATTTTTTGTTAGTTAAATTTATATTCTGAAGTGATATGAAATTTATTGGCTGTTGTTTGGTAGGTTTAATTATCATCTGTATTGATATATGAACTAATTGATAGAATTTAAATTGACCGTTAAATAAATTTAAAATTTAAATTGGCAGTATAGTACTCGATATTGATAATTATTAAATTGTTGTGAATGTTATTGGCTTTATGGTTGATTGGTTGTGATGGATGCTATTGGTCGATATTGGTTGTTTATTTATTTTGATATATCATGATATCATCATGTATATTGTTTATTGCATATAAAACTGTAAACTGAATCATTTCGAATAAATTAAGGAATAGGTTGAAATGATATACCTATGACATCTATTTGGATTGAAATGATATATATCCATCCTTGAAATTAAAATTGAAATAATTATCCACTTGGCCATAGGTTAGAAAATTATATACGGACACCGGGTTGGTTAAATTAAATGATTTTAAAAGTTGTCTTGAAATTATTTAAATGAATTGATTTTAAGAATAAAATCCAATTTATGGAAATTGAATTATTTTGAATTGAAGCTCAAGATGTTGGAATTTAAACTTGGTAAATGAAATTGTTTAATTATTCGAAGTTTAGATTTTTAAGAAAAAAAAATTGAAATACGGCGTAAATTTTCGAAAGTTGATTTGTTTTAAAAGATTGGACTTTTAATCGAACTCTGAATATTTCTAAGAAAATTTATATGAAACGATATTTCAAGTTTGAGTTTGGAATTGAAAATTTATTTGAAATTGAGATTTAATTAATTTGGAATTGAATTGAAATTTAAATAAATTTGTGAATTGAACTAAATTGAAACTATTGAATTAAATTTGAAGATAAATTGATTTGAAATTATATTTACTTAAGATTTTTTCTTAAATAAGGTTGATTTGAAATTATTAAATTTGAAAATTGAAAGATGTGTTTTATAACTTGAATTTGATTAAAAGTGACTTAAATGAATATTTCAAACTTATATAAATTTAAATGGGATATTTTGTTTATTTAAATTTTTAAATTGAAGTCGTATTTAGATGTATTGAAATGATTAAAGAAATATATCAGAAACAATATGTAATGAAATTAAATTGAGATATAAATGGAATTATCAAATTTAGTTTTGAAATGTGAATATTTAAAGCTTTGAGATATATGGAAATTGGAATGGCTTATTTTGTGGTTCAAATATGTATTTGAAATTGATAATTTGAAATGGTTTATTTATAAGCTGAATCGAGTTGAAATTGATGATTTGAGATTTGATTAAATTTTAAATTTTGGAATTCGAGTTTATGTGAATCGTTTTGTGGAATTTGAGGCGAAAATGATTTTTGAAATGAAATTGTATATTTTGAGTAGATATGATGATTTTGAAATGGATTTGATTTTTTTGAGGCGAATATGATATTTTTGATAATCAATTATGAATTGATTTTGAAAATGTAAAAGAGCCACCGGTGTAATAATACGTAGTTATTAAAGAGACCGGGATCGGATATGGACATACTCTCTGTCGATACTGAAAACCACTTTAATAACTAATATACGCGGAGTGTTGATCCAGAATGAAGTGGATGGTTTGATGAACGCGTTGACTGAAGAAAGAGAACGATATTGGATGACCCCTGACATGACTAAAACAGGAGCCGCGCCGGGCCATTGAGGTTCGCCACCTCTAGCGGACACACTTCTTCGTTACCATATCTATTACTGTTGTGATTCGATTTGGGTGCACCCCTCGATTATGGGAGTGTTGTTTCGTGGTGTTGGGGGTAGTAGCTGCTATGCCCAACATTAGTCCGGATCACGCAACTACTAGTATCCTAGTTGGTATCGCCTCATGTACCTTGTCATACTGATTATCCTATTCGCGACCACTACGTTTTGGTTTGTACCTTTAGTATATGGATTGCCCTCTGGTGACTTCTGGTTTTGGGGAAACTACGGTCTTGTATATGCTCTTGGGAATAAAAATGTGTTAAGGGTGGAATGGGCCATGACTTAACGCTAGTTTGATATTTTACTTTATGATAGACATTATTGTATATAGCGTATTCTATTGTATAATAGATAGTTTAACGGATCCTTAGGTACGATGCAGTGTTTTTGTGGTTAATAAGTAGATCTATGATTCTGAATTTATTTAAGCATCTCTTTACGTTCTCAGTTCATTTCTAAGGTTGAGAAGAACGTGCCGCTTGAGTATTCCATCCATCCAAAGCAGGACAACTTATCAGTAAAGGAGTGTTTACTGATTTAACCTTTTAATTTTGGGGTTTGAGGTAGTCGGTACTTCGCTGTTTTGGGCAAAGAGATTCTCCTTGGTTCTTAAGCAATCGTTTGGGATTCATTGTTTAGTCTCATCCCCATTAGGGTCCACTTTTGAATATCTTGTTGGGATGGTTCTCCTTTATCAAAATGCCCATGAGATACCGTTGAGGTAATGAAAGTGTAAAGTAAATGAAACTCCAACCAAAGCACACAGACTATGTTACAAGGAAGATCAAGCTTGTTCGAAAAGGAAACACTGACCTTGTATATCACTCTTGTGGCATATAGGAGGCATTTCGGTATGAAATGTCGCCCAGCTAAAGAGAAGCGTAAATGCTTCAATTCTGATTAGCTTGATCACTTGAAGAAGGACTATCCTACATCTACGAAGGGTGTGTAACTGATGATGACTTGCATCTCTCAAGCATTGTCGGGTCCTAGTGGGCTTACAGCTTAGGAAAATCAGAAGGAGCTTATGTTGTGAGATATGCTCTATTTTTGGAAACTCACTTCCGTTCCTTCTGATATTTGAGCGGTATATTTAATCCACTGCTAGTTATTCGGTATAATGGCTAAACTTGACACCTTTCATAGTAGATAAATTCTTCGGTAGAGATAAACCTTGTATGAGTCACCTTAGTTGCAAAATTAAGGTGAAGCAACCGAAGTGTTACCATTCGAACTTGATACGTGAGCTTTCAAATTGAGTGGATTTGATCGATGAGGTGTAACTTGGATTTATATCCAAGTAAAGGTTCGGTGGATGCCCAGTAATGAGCAGAGACAGAGCGGATGACTTATAGTTGTCTGTCTAAAGTCGTTTGTGTCATAATTATTTTCCTTTGTGTCAGTAAACCTCGGATGGGAATAATCCCATGTACAGAAAGGGACATTTTCTAAAGACTTTCCCATTCACATGCTAGTTCTTAACCTATAGTTTGAGCGCATATTTTCTAGGTGATTTGCACCAGTTATGATAAGGGTTTTCACTTGATTCTGATAGATGAGCACTTGAGTCAGATTCTTAGGATGACTGGGAGTTTTTGAAACATGTCCTTAGTCATGCCAGGAGATTTCAGTAGTCAATGAGGGAACCAAATTGGAGTTCGCACGGATGGAGTTAGTTAGTCGACCCTATTAACAATGAAATCTTTCGAAGGATCAGAACGGGTATCGTGTCATTTGGAATGATCTGTAGAAATTAAAAAAAATTAGTATAGTATAATTTGCATGGGAGAGTTCAATGAAGGATTTTTCGATTAGTTTATGTGGCGATTCAGATATTTCCTAAGTGACGAGATGATACTCGCCTAGATGAGCGTCGTAGTTCAATGAAATAAAATGTACTGATATGATAGAATAATACATGGAGAGTAAATATGATAAAAGCAGTCTTTAAAAATAAGAACGACTCTCCAATTATGAAGAATGGTCCAATCACCCGTTGCCATGTCCAACTATGGTGGAAAAAAGATGGAAAAAAATGGATCAGACAAAAAGTATGGTGAATGAGTACAATTTTAATATGTGATGATCACCCGTTGCCACGTCACGTCACGTCAGATCTGTGCATACAAGAACTCCCGTTAGTACCAAACTCCTTTCTACTCTAAAACCTCTTATCGTGCTACATCAGACCTAACTGTCCATATAGAATCCTCCATTAGCACCGAGCTCACTCAACTGGCGTTTCCATCAGTGTCGTGGGTCCACCGCAGAACTCTCCTCGGGAGTCTATGAAATACATTGTCCTAGGCGACTCCTAACTCTCAATTTGTGAAATACATCGCCCTTGTCGACTCTCGATTCTCAATTGGATGTTTAACTGTTACCCAATATTACGCTGACCTATGGTTCTTTGATAGGGAACTAACTTCCCTACTATCTCTAGCACATGTACTTAGTCCCAAATAGTCTCAAACAAACAATTTCCATTTATATAATTTTTAACTAAAATTATATAATTTTTATTTTCAACTTAGGCCTTAGGTCGAGGTTCGTAATCTACAGTTTTCATTATGAACAGTCGACTTCTATTCCTCGACGGTCAATAGCTGGGGGTCCAGTGTCAACCGTTCGCGATCATAATTTAGGGTTTTTGAGATTTTTAATTGTCAATTTTTGTTCGTTCTTTAATCGATGTTATTAACAGATATAGACCCTAATTATTGGATGACCAGTTTATACTTCACTTAGCAATTCAATTTAGGTTTGTTAATTTTGGGTTTGCAAGTTTAACTATAAAAGAGATTATACATCAATTTTAAGTTCAACAGTTTACCGTGCTTCAATTCTAGTCAAGTTTGCATATTCCAATTTAAGGTTTTATATAGTTCAATTTAGATTTCTAGCACCCAAAATCAATTAAAATAGTTTGGATCTAACTGTAATAATCATCGTATTAAAATTGTTCTCACTCACCTCAAGCCTAAGCTCTTCCTATTGCTCTTGCTTGAAAATCGTCCCTCTATTCGTTATCCTTACTTGCTCCGCATTGATTCCAACACTTGTTTTCCTCTATGTTGTTTTTATTTTATTTTTAAGAAATTTTTAGAGTGACGAAAGAGAGAAAATTTCACCCGACTCATGGTCGATCACTTATTCTATTTCTAATCCTTCTATTTCTTATTCTATTTCTAGTTCTTCTTACGTCTGTAACTTATCCGTACTAACTCCGATTTTGAAGTGTTATTTTTGAAAATCTTTCAGAAAATCTCTATGAAAACAATTGTGCAAGTTTCGTAGCCAAATCCGGACGTCGGTAGAAAATTTCTTTTTAGTCCTTGTTTTAATTAGATTTACCTTTCCTGTTAAATTTTCGTTTAAATTATTGTTAAATTTTATGCAAATTTTTGCGATGTTACGATCCACTAAATCTTCACCTTCCATCATCTATTAGACAAAAAGAGAATTTTTTTAAGGTTTAAGGTTTGGAATTTCTGAGAAGGACGTAAGATCTGTTAAGAAGAGATGAGAGGTACGGCTGTGTGGGCTGAGTGAAAGAATAAAATATGGTGCCTAGAAGTACATAGAAAATATTGGTGTCTAATAAAATTATAACACTGGCCGGAAGAAAAAAAATCGGGTGTCAATAGTAGCACACTAATATAAAAGCAAATAAACCTATTATCATATCGTATAGCAAATTCCATCAAATGCATCTCAAAAGCACCACCAAAAAATGGTTAAGAATTATATAAAAGTAAAAAAAATCAAATTTGTATCAAATAGAAGAATCCATCAAGTGTGCCTCAAAAGCAGCAATAAAGTTGGTTATGAATTATATAAATACAACGAAGCTTAAAATCATATTAACTAGCAAAATCATCAAGTATGTCTCAGAAGCACCATCAAAAACTGATTATGAAATATATAAAGGTAAAGCACAAACTCAAATCAAATATGTAATTTCTACTATGTATTTTTCTAAACCGCAGTAGATCCTTTAGCTAGATACCTTCACACTTCAAAAATTCTAGTTTGGAACAAATTTTCATAATCTAAGAATAGCTCTTTCTAGTTTCTTATGTGGAATATTGTTAGTATGGAACAACCTAACAAATTAGTTTCCTCTACATACATTTGAACTTGCAAAAATCAGTGTATACAATTTTATATCTTCGGCTACATTCAATATTGTTTTAACATATTTTGTAATTTTATACATATAAATAAAAATCTACACGATACATGTAAAAATAACAATCAAATAAAACCAATCATGCATTAACATAATACTCAATTCAACTCACGACGTTCTTTTATCTTCATGCATAAACTAATAAAGTATGCACTTATTCAATGTGACATGTCCAACATTGAGTCTTATAACCGAGTTTATACAAAAGGAAAATACAGAATTCATTATGTTTACACATATATTCAACACAAATATTTCAAGCACTTATAATTAAAACTCCAGTCTCATACATATATTTAAAATAAATATTTTTCTCATAGTTATAATCCCTGTATTGGTAACCAAATACATATATTTCCAGCAAGAAATTTTCCATAGGATTCTATATGAACCAAAATATATATTTTCCAAATATTTAGAAGTCATAAGAAGATGATTATTTAAAAGTGTAAATATTTTGTTTTGAAACACTTTATGCTATATTTAAACAAAATTGATCCCTTTTGATCTATAAATATTCATCATAAATATACATCATTTATTTTTAGTATCCATCATTTTATTTTATTTCAAAGATAAACTCATCCTATAATTTGCTACTATACAATTTTTGTGTATATTGTACCATCACTATATTATAATACATAACTTTTTTCTCACTTTCCATAAATTCATTGGTGTCAACAAAGTGATTGTTTCAAATCCTTTTGGAATATATTTCATTTTAAATTGTATTATCGGGTACATATGCATAACAAACATGGATGAGTTTAATATTGCATAGTGATCTTATTCTGGAATACCCCGATGTCTTTAGAATGATGACATCCTTCCTCCTTTTGGATGAAAATTTTCATAACCAAGATATGAATTAAATATTCATAATTTTTCCATTTTCATAATTAACTTAATATAAAATCTTGGTATATTTAACATAATTTTTTCACTATAAAATTTTATACACAAATATCCTCTTAACTCTAGCACTAAGATCCATAATAATCATTTTCCAAATAGCCATGTGATGACATTGATATTATAAAACTGCATAATCTTTATATTTAAAATCATTAGATTTGTGTTTTTTTCCATAATAAATCCAACTCCATAAATTAATAAACCAAAAATCTCTCTTTAGTTAGTTTCTTTTTTTTTCTTTTTATAATATCAATCAAATTCACATTTCATTCAAACATTAAATAAAGCATTAAATGCTCTTAATTTGCTTCCATAAAGTCATAAATCAATTATATAACAATTTAAATATCATTTAAACACCATGCTTTTAATGCTTATAAAATTCTTAATAAAAACAATTAGAGCAAATCCATATTTTTGTCATTTTCTTATATGTAATTTATTCATTTGCGTGTTTGCAAGTAAAACCCAACATATATGTTAACTCCATATAATGAAAGATGGTTATCTTTTTATTTGCAACTCTTATACATATTGAAAATAATTCATATATATTCAATTGCAAGTCTATCCATTTGCGCGTTTGCAAGTAATAAATGCTCAAGCAAATGAAGTAAATTGTTAAATTAACAATGTTATATTTCCAAGCATTTGTGATCTACAAAAATTGTTTTAACTCCTTCTAGAAATGAAAAGACAAAATTTATATTTTATATCAAGAGTTTCATACTATTAATTATAAAGGTTTCACACTACTAATTTTTTCATTAAATACTTACATTTTCTTCAAACTAAGGACAAACTTTCAAATTAGGCCACAAAAGATAACGTATTTCAACTTCGGGCTTCATTTAAAACTTATTATGTAACGACCCGTATTTTACGGATCGAAACATCGTAAAACAGTTGACATTTGATCGCACTGTTGCTAAGTCGTCTAGAGTCTAAGTCTTAGGTCGTAGGAAGGTTTGGAGCGACCTAGGCATTGGGATAAGTCGTGGGGAAATTAGGTCGTATGGGGTGGCTTAGGTCGAGTGACCGACTTAGGAGAGATTGGGACGACTTAAGGATTTGGCGACTCAAGAATAGGCAGGCTTAGGGTAATGACCGAATTATAGATAGAAGACTTAAGTCGGTGACGACCTAAAGGGTAGGTCGGCGACGACCTAAGAGAATGGACGGGTTAAATGTTAGGTCGGCTGGATGAGTTAACGACTTAAGGAGTGTTGGAGTTAGGATGTGAGCGACCTAAGTCTAGCAGTTAAGTCGTAACTCAGTTGAGTCATGGCCGAGTTAAGGGAATAGGGTGATGAGTCGTTAGGTCGCGTGTGTGTTAAGTCGGCCAGAGATAGGTCGTAAGTCGTATACAGTTAGGTCGCACCTGTTGTTGAGTCGTTATGTCGTATACCCAGTTAAGTCGTAGGTCGGCAACGACCTAAGGAACTGGTGAGTAGCGACCTAAGAGTTAGGTCGTGGGTTCTGTGTTGCGTTAGGTCGTACCCTAGCTAAATGTTAGGTCGTGTGAGTTGTTAGCTCGTAAGCGACCTAAGGAGGATAGCTAAGTGTTAGGTCGCGTCTTGGTTAAGTCGTAGACAGGTGAGTTAGCTAGGTCGTAGGTCGTGGCTCTATAGGTCGCGTACGACCTAATTCCGAGTGACGACTTAAGTGGGTTTTCAGCCTATAAATACTCGTCCATTTCTTCATTTTTGGGATCCGGATTTCGAAGCGACGAAGTGCTGCCATTTTGAGAGCTCGACTTCTACACTTCTTCACTTCTTTTCTCCACTCTAATCTAGTGATTCCTTCCATCCATATCGAAGATCAAATCGAAGATTGAAGAGCTTAGATTGAAGATATTCATTCATCGAAGAGAGATTTCATCGTTTGAAGCGGATTCGTGTTAGATCGAGTTGGATCCTTCGCTGTCCAGATCTGAAGCGTGTTGATTTGGGGTTGTTTAGGTGATTTGGTGAGTGGTGATTATCTCTCACACGGATCCAAAGGAGTATATCGGATCGTTGGCTTGGTTTGATGTTAAAGTAGTGATTTTCATGCATTTTTGTAAACTTAAGTATAGATCCATGTAGATCCATTGTTCATGATGATTTGACAACCATTTTACTAAGTGTTAACCTATGCAAGCTCATTTATCAAGATTATGGAGATATTGTTCATGTTTTCATGCTTGTTAGACTTTGGACTCTTTAATTACGAAATTGCCATTTTTGTTATAATTGTCTATTTAGATCATATTTGAATGCTTGTTTACTTGGATTAATGTTTGATTTGATTGATTGCTATGAATTAGATGATTGATGATTTGATTTAGACAAGTTGGTCGAAGATGATTCAAAAGCTAAGGGAAAGGCTCTTGAATTGGAAAAGCTGCTCGTGGCATATGTAGCGGATGATGAAGCTCATATGGATAGATTTGATGATGATGTTGAGATGAAGCTTTGCTATGATGATAATGAGGCGAAGCATGATATGAGATATGAGATAGTCTTGGTCTAATCCAGATGGGATCATTCCAAGCATGTTGATAACTCGGTGAAATGTTTGAGTTAGAGGATAATGGTTTGCTCGAGAGGCGCTTGAGCTAGTATGGAAATAGTCGTCGAGGAGGATGACTAGAAGGCTGAGATCTCATTGTTGTTGAAGGTTCTAGCATGCTCAAAGCAAGAGTACGTTGGGCAGATTCGATAGTCCTTGAAGGCTAATGATTGATAGTCAAGTACTTTGGGCAGATTCGATAGTCCTAGGCACGGGTCACGTTGACGTGCAGAGTTATGTCTAGAGCCGGGGTTTCCATTAGCCCTTGACGGACGGCTGAAAGAATGTGCCGGTCATTCAATTAACGATGATATCGAAGCAATGATAACATTGATAGCCAGAGTCATGGATGTTTGGTTGTATCGTCATTCGATCTCAAGAGCAGTATTTTCTAGGTGCTTATCTGATCTTGGTTTAGGCCTTGGGGGTTTGTGCTTGGAAAACATCGCCCTTGACTCGAGTGATAATTGCTTTACTTTAAATTGTATGCTCTGCTATGTTTGCTTCTGCTTAGTGTGTGTCTGGGGGCTATCACTGTAGAAAGAGGTTGGAGTGGGAGGGTTGTATTCCTATTCCTTTTCCTTTATGCTCTTTTGGTATGTTGTTAGTTAATTTACTGCTCACTAAGACTGTTGTCTGACTCAAGGCTTTATGTTTTAACTCTTATTGCCTTGGGCTGTTCGTCCATTTTGGGACGGGCAGACTAGGTAGCAGGTGACAGGTGCTGTTCTTGCTTTCTACGGTGTTGATATCGAAGACGAGCTGGAGGGTTGCATATTATCTTCTTATTATATGTACTGGATGTTCTGCTGTTTGTATATTCTCTGAGTGTTATGTAGTAAGGATGATGTATTGACTATTCGGATGTCTGTATTCAACTATTATGAAGTTTTATATGATGACATTTTGTTCTGTAAAGCTTCGCTATACATATGTTCTAGTGTATTTTATCCATGCGCTGTGAGTAATACGATAGATTCTGATGTTTTAATTTACCCTGACAATCGTCCATGGTCGCCTGGCACACTTTACAGCGCATTTTCTCCAGGATCAGTGCAGGGGTCATGGGCGGTCGTCACATTTGGTATCAGAGCTTTGGTTAATCGATTTTACCCAACGCTCGCTGACGTAACTACGTATGAGAGACGTAATTGTATCTTGATGGCTGATTACTATATATAATATAGTAGCTTAGTAGAGTTTGAGTCCTTTATGCAGTTGTTTCTCTATGTGTGCTAATCATTCCTTTTTATAGATATTAAGGATGAGTCGAAGAGGGAGACCAGCTGCTAGGGAAGGCCGTGCTACTGAAGGGGCTGCTGATTATGCTGCTATGTTCGAAGCTATGATGACTTCGATCATGAGAAGGATGCCAGCTCCGGGGCCATCGGTGGATGTTGGAGTTCAAGTTCAAACTCCAAGACCGATGGATTTTGCTAAGTTGTGTAAGGACTATACTGCTCTTGGAGGGAAGGTTTTCTTGGGAACAGAATCAACTATTGAGGTCCAAAGGTGGATAGATGCTTGTAGGAGAATCTTTGGTGACTTGGGAATTGAGGATGCAACTAAGAGGAAGTTAGCATCAAGGCAGCTTCAAGGAAGAGCCTCTGATTGGTGGAACTCTATTACCATCAATACTCCGGAGGAACAGATTACTTGGGAGCAATTCCAAGCCAGATTTGAAGCTAAGTTCATTTCTACTGCTCAGAAGTCTGTTCTGTTCAAGAAGTTTGTGGAGCTCAAGCAGAGAGGAAGACCAGTTCTTGAGTATGTTTCTGAGTTTGAAGCTTTGTCCAAGTATGCCCGGTCGTATATTGAATCTGCATATCAGAAGAATGAGAAGTTTGTGACAGGCTTGGATAGTTATCTTGGGAGGCAGTTGGTGGATCGTTTGGACGATTCATTTGAGAAGCTTGTGGAGAAAGCTCTCAGGCATGAGAGTCTGTTTTCTAAGGAAGGATCTGTTGTTGCTGTGACCAGGGGAGAGTCTAAACCACAGCAGAGTGGAAACAAGAAGAGGAAGCAGCAGCAGCAGAAGGGTAAGGATGGCCAGAAGAAGCCGAAGGGCGAGGTGACTTGCTACAATTTTCAGCAGAAGGGCCATTTCTCGAAGGATTGTAAGAATCCGAAGGTACCGATGAAGTGTCACAACTGTGACAAGCCGGGGCATATCAGAAAGAATTGTCCAGAACCGCGGAAGGACAAGCAGATTGTGCAGGCTTATGCTTTGGGAGCTGTCCCATCGTCTTCGAAAGCTCCTACCGCTGAAGAGAAAGGAAAGAGTGTAGTGGTTCAAGGTACTCTTTTCCTATGTGGTGTTCCAGTTAGAGTTCTGTTTGATACTGGGGCGTCGCATTCGTTTGTTTGTAGTGAACTTGTAGGCCGGTTGGGTTTAGAACCGGATATTGTTGATAGGCCATTGGTTGTGACTAATCCAGTTGAGGGTTCGTCTTGTTTGTGTATGCTATGCCGTGGTCTGATTGTATCGAGTCATGGTTGCTCTTTTGTTTGTGATTGTTTTGTTCTGAACTTTGCGGGGTTCGGAATTATTTTGGGTATGGACTGGCTTAGGAAGTATGCGACAAAGGTTGATTGTGAGAGGTTGGAGGTGACAGTCGAGAATGTGGAGGGGCGAAAGATTGTGATACGATGTAAGCATGAAGAAGGCGTCTTCATGAGCTTCATGTATTCGCTGGTTGTTCCACGGGATGGACTGTCATCTGTGCCAATCGCTAATGGATTTGAGGATGTCTTTGACGAGGTCAAAGGGTTACCGCCGCATAGAGAGATCGAGTTTCGTATAGATCTAGTTGAAGGAGCCAGACCTGTTGTGATGCCTCTTAGGCGGATGGCACCTAGGGAACAGCAAGAGTTGAAGGTGCAAGTTGATGACCCTTTGCAGAAAGGATTCATTCGGCGTAGTGTGTCCGAATGGGGTGCACCAGTTGTGTTCGCAACCAAAGCAGATGGATCGTTGAGGTTGTGTGTGGATTATCGTGAGCTGAATAAAGTGACTAAGAAGAACAAGTATCCATTGCCGAGAATAGATGACTTGTTTAATCAGCTTCACGAAGCTAAGGTGTTTTCTCAGATGGATTTGGCAATGGGATTTCACCAGTTGAGAGTGGCTAAGGATAGTGTGTCGAAGACTGCTTTTAGGACACCATCTGGTTTCTTTGAGTGGCTGGTAATGCCGTTTGGATTGACTAACGCGCCAGCATATTTTGTGGATCTTATGAATAGAGTGTTTAGAGATCAGTTGAACAAGTTCGTGCTTGTGTTCGTGGATGATATTCTGATTTACTCCAGAACTGAGGAAGAGCACAAGACGCACTTGCGTATTGTTTTGGAAATCTTGCGGAAACATCAGCTGAAGGCTAAGTTTTCGAAGTGTCACTTCTGGAAGAGTGAAGTGAGGTTCTTAGGCCATGTTATCTCTGGAAATGGAATAGCGGTTGATCCCGCTAAGGTGGCAGCAATCCAGGATTGGGTTAGACCTAAGAATGCATCTGATGTGAGAAGCTTTCTTAGATTAGCAGGATATTATCGACGGTTTATCAAAGACTTCTCCAAGGTGGCTGCACCGTTAACAGGATTGACAAAGAAGAACCTAGTATTCAGATGGGATGATAAGTGTGAGCAAGCTTTCAGAATCCTGAAAGAAGGATTGACAAGTGCTCCTGTTTTGACTATTCCAAGTGGGAATGATGAGATGGTGGTCTACACCGATGCATGTGGTACTGGACTTGGAGCAGTGCTAATGCAGAGGGATAAAGTTGTTGCGTATGTTAGTCGACAACTGAAGCCGCATGAAAGGAATTACCCGACTCATGATTTGGAGTTAGCGGCGATTGTTTTTGCTCTGAAGATGTGGAGACATTATCTATTGGGAGTTCGATTCGAGTTGTTTACAGATCATAAGTCGTTGAAGTATCTTTTCTCCCAAAAGGATTTGAATCTTCGGCAGCAACGATGGCTAGAGTTTTTAGCATCATATGACTTTGGTATAGCCTATACTCCGGGAAAGGGTAACGCAGTGGCAGATGCGTTAAGTCGAAGACATGCAGGATTGGGAGCCATGTTTTCAGAATGGAAGAATCTCGAGTATTTAGCTGGATTTGACTTCAGGCCCAGATGCGAATTGGAACCTGAGATGTTGGCAAACTTATCGATAAGACCGACTCTTGTGGAAAGGATTGGCGAGAGCCAAAAGCGAGACGATAAGCTTGTCAAGATTATCCGTGATTTGGAATCTGGATTGGATCCAGAAAAGGATAAAGGATTCGAGGTCGATCGAGAGGGTTGGCTTCGAAAGCAAGGACGACTAGTTGTTCCCGATATAGATGAATTGAGGAGTGAAGTTCTGAAGGAAAGTCATCACTCGAAGCTGACAATTCATCCAGGTGGAAATAAGATTTATCGGGATATGAAGAGAACCTATTACTGGGAAGGTATGAAGAAGGATGTTGGAAATTTTATTTCCAAGTGCATGAACTGCCAGTTGGTAAAAGCCGAACAGAAGAAGCCAAGTGGATTGCTTCAGCCATTAGAAGTTCCTACATGGAAGTGAGAGCAAGTATCGATGGATTTTATTGATGGACTACCTAGAACAAGAACGGGAAATGAAGGGATTTGGGTCATCGTAGATCGTCTGACTAAGAGTGCAAGATTCATTCCTGTTCGATCGACTAGGACTGCATCAAAGTTGGCTGAGTTGTATGTTAAGTGGATAGTTCGATTCCATGGTATTCCGAAGAGTATAGTGAGCGATCGAGACCCATTGTTCACTAGTGGATTTTGGAAGAGCTTCCAGGAAGTTTTGGGAACCGAGTTGTGTTTGAGTACCGCTTATCACCCTCAAATAGATGGTCAGACCGAGAGAGTCAACCGAATTTTGGAAGATCTCCTTAGAGCTTGTGTTTTGGATTTCGGAGAATCATGGGAAGATCACCTTCATTTGGTGGAATTTTCATATAACAACAGTTACCAGTCAAGCATTGGTATGGCACTGTATGAGGCATTGTATGGAAGACCGTGTAACTCCCCGACATGTTGGTTAAAGACCGGAGAAAAGCTGATGCTTGGGTCAGAGATGATTCGACAGACTTCGGATTTCATTGAGATCATTCGACAACGAATGAAGGCAGCCCAAGACCGACAGAAAAGTTATGCCGATAGGCGTCGAAAGGATTTGGAATTCGACGTAGGTGATATGGTTTTTGTGAAGATTTCTCCATTGAAGAATGTTATTCGATTCGGGAAGAAAGGGAAATTGACTCCGAGATTTGTTGGACCATTCCCGATCATCGAGCGAATTGGAAAGCTCGCCTATAGATTGGAGTTACCGGAGAAGATGTCGGGTGTGCACAATGTTTTTCACGTATCGTATCTACGGAAGTATGTGCACGACTCGAATACAGTGGTTTCTGCTGATAGCTGTGAAGATTTTGAAGTTGATCCAGTCAATAGGAGACCTCGTAAGCCGCTTCGTGTTGTGGAAACCGACACGAAACAGCTTAGGAGGAAGGTAGTTAAGTTGCTCAAGATACAATGGAGTGAGGATGATAACGATTGTACGTGGGAGGTGGAAGAGAGGATGAAGGCAGCTCATCCTGAACTCTTCAAGGTATGGCCCTAAGGTGTCGTGTCATCTCACGATATTGTAACTTGTTCTAGTTTTAGAATTCTGCATGCTAAGCTAGAATTGGATGCATGGTTTGTTGATTGCTATGGATGGTAGGCGTGCAGAATAGTCTTTGATTGCCTTGTTTGTTTGGAATTTCGGGGGCGAAATTCCTAAGGGGGAGAGAATGTAACGACCCGTATTTTACGGATCGAAACATCGTAAAACAGTTGACATTTGGTCGCACTGTTGCTAAGTCGTCTAGAGTCTAAGTCTTAGGTCGTAGGAAGGTTTGGAGCGACCTAGGCATTGGGATAAGTCGTGGGGAAATTAGGTCGTATGGGGTGGCTTAGGTCGAGTGACCGACATAGGAGAGATTGGGACGACTTAAGGATTTGGCGACTCAAGAATAGGCAGGCTTAAGGTAATGACCGACTTATAGATAGAAGACTTAAGTCGGTGATGACCTAAAGGGTAGGTCGGCGACGACCTAAGAGAATGGACGGGTTAAATGTTAGGTCGGCTGGACGAGTTAACGACTTAAGGAGTGTTGGAGTTAGGATGTGAGCGACCTAAGTCTAGCAGTTAAGTCGTAACTCAGTTGAGTCGTGGCCGAGTTAAGGGAATAGGGTGATGAGTCGTTAGGTCGCGTGTGTGTTAAGTCGGCCAGAGATAGGTCGTAAGTCGTATACAGTTAGGTCGCACCTGTTGTTGAGTCGTTATGTCGTATACCCAGTTAAGTCGTAGGTCGGCAACGACCTAAGGAACTGGTGAGTAGCGACCTAAGAGTTAGGTCGTGGGTTCTGTGTTGCGTTAGGTCGTACCCTAGCTAAATGTTAGGTCGCGTGAGTTGTTAGCTCGTAAGCGACCTAAGGAGGATAGCTAAGTGTTAGGTCGCGTCTTGGTTAAGTCGTAGACAGGTGAGTTAGCTAGGTCGTAGGTCGTGGCTCTATAGGTCGCGTACGACCTAATTCCGAGTGACGACTTAAGTGGGTTTTCAACCTATAAATACTCGTCCATTTCTTCATTTTTGGGATCCGGATTTCGAAGCGACGAAGTGCTGCCATTTTGAGAGCTCGACTTACACTTCTTCACTTCTTTTCTCCACTCTAATCTAGTGATTCCTTCCATCCATATCGAAGATCAAATCGAAGATTGAAGAGCTTAGATTGAAGATCTTCATCCATCGAAGAGAGATTTCATCGTTTGAAGCGGATTCGTGTTAGATCGAGTTGGATCCTTCGCTGTCCAGATCTGAAGCGTGTTGATTTGGAGTTGTTTAGGTGATTTAGTGAGTGGTGATTATCTCTCACACGGATCCAAAGGAGTATATCGGATCGTTGGCTTGGTTTGATGTTAAAGTAGTGATTTTCATGCATTTTTGTAAACTTAAGTATAGATCCATGTAGATCCATTGTTCATGATGTTTTGACAACCATTTTACTAAGTGTTAACCTATGCAAGCTCATTTATCAAGATTATGGAGATATTGTTCATGTTTTCATGCTTGTTAGACTTTGGACTCTTTAATTACGAAATTGTCATTTTTGTTATAATTGTCTATTTAGATCATATTTGAATGCTTGTTTACTTGGATTAATGTTTGATTTGATTGATTGCTATGAATTAGATGATTGATGGTTTGATTTAGACAAGTTGGTCGAAGATGATTCAAAAGCTAAGGGAAAGGCTCTTGAATTGGAAAAGCTGCTCGTGGCATATGTAGCGGATGATGAAGCTTACATGGATAGATTTGATGATGATGTTGAGATGAAGCTTTGCTATGATGATAATGAGGCGAAGCATGATATGAGATATGAGATAGTCTTGGTCTAATCCAGACGGGATCATTCCAAGCATGTTGATAACTCGGTGAAATGTTCGAGTTAGAGGATAATGGTTTGCTCGAGAGGCGCTTGAGCTAGTATGGAAATAGTCGTCGAGGAGGATGACTAGAAGGCTGAGATCTCATTGTTGTTGAAGGTTCTAGCATGCTCAAAGCAAGAGTACGTTGGGCAGATTCGATAGTCCCTGAAGGCTAATGATTGATAGTCAAGTACTCTGGGCAGATTCGATAGTCCTAGGCACGGGTCACGATGACGTGCAGAGTTATGTCTAGAACCGGGGTTTCCATTAGCCCTTGACGGACGGCTGAAAGAATGTGCCAGTCATTCAATTAACGATGATATCGAAGCAATGATAACAGTGATAGCCAGAGTCATGGATGTTTGGTTGTATCGTCATTCGGTCTCAAGAGCAGTATTTTCTGGGTGCTTATCTGATCTTGGTTTAGACCTTGGGGGTTTGTGCTTGGAAAACATCGCCCTTGACTCGAGTGATAATTGCTTTACTTTAAATTGTATGCTCTGCTATGTTTGCTTCTGCTTAGTGTGTGTCTGGGGGCTATCACTATAGAAAGAGGTTGGAGTGGGAGGGTTGTATTCCTATTCCTTTTCCTTTATGCTCTTTTGGTATGTTGTTAGTTAATTTACTGCTCACTAAGACTGTTGTCTGACTCAAGGCTTTATGTTTTAACTCTTATTGCCTTGGGCTGTTCGTCCATTTTGGGACGGGCATACTTGGTAGCAGGTGACAGGTGCTGTTCTTGCTTTCCACGGTGTTGATATCGAAGACGAGCTGGAGGGTTGCATATTATCTTCTTATTATATGTACTGGATGTTCCGTTGTTTGTATATTCTCTGAGTGTTATGTAGTGAGGCTTGATGTATTGACTATTCGGATGTCTGTATTCAACTATTATGAAGTTTTATATGATGACATTTTGTTCTGTAAAGCTTCGCTATATATATGTTCTATTGTATTTTATCCATGCGCTGTGAGTAATATGATAGATTCTGATGTTTTAATTTACCCTGACAATCGTCCATGGTCGCCTGACACACTTTACAGCGCATTTTCTCCAAGTTCAGTGCAGGGGTCATGGACGGTCGTCACATATTACAAAAATAGACCAAGGTTTGCGCAAATATGGATTGCGCAAGTGTTATGTAAACAAAAAACCATTTGTGCTTGAACATATTTGCAATGAGCAAGTATTATTTTTGATGAAAAAAATTTATGATTGTGCATTTTTGGAATGCGCAAGCATAAAATGCTGCATGAAGTAAAACAAGGCGTATGCAATAAGTTTTGAACGAGACCTAAAATTAAAATATGTTATTTTCTCGGACCTAATTTGAAAATTTGTCCTCAAATTAATAGTCTACGTTGAAACGTACATTTTTATAAATGGAAAGTCTTACATTTTTTTCAAATTAACCTGTGTCATGTTTAATAATAAAATATACTAAGTTGAATTTTATTCTACACCATATTTGATTCATTATTACGTCTCATATATAGAATGCAGTAATTTAAATCAAAGATACACAATCATATCATCAAAATTTGCATATAAAGGTATTTTAATATATATCCTTTATTCACATACATCTATTAGAAAACTTCACCGCAACCTTAATATTTGCTTTTATAATAAACTTATGTATGTTTGAAAATATATTTCTGCACCGTAGCATATCAAAATTTATTTTGCTATAATTAACATAAATCATTAAACAAAGCAACTTCTAAAAACACGATAGGTTCTCAAAGTAAATGTATGTATGTGTGTGCGTGCGCGAATTTTTATTTTAGCATGGTTTTGTATTATTATTAACTATAACTTTCATGTACAGTGTGAATCAAAAAAAGTTAATTCATTTGGGATACGATTTTATGATCAATTCTTTAACAATATAACTTTTCAAGTATCCCCATTAATCAAAACTTAATATTGTATTTACTGTTGTATGATTGTTCTTTCAGATGGTAATTGTTGGAATTCCTAAAATACTAATGTGAATGATAATATATATAAGTCTCACATCGCCAAAATTGCAAAGCTATTCTAGTATATTAATAGCTTTGCAATGAAGGAGTTGGGGTCTTGGGGCATCCAAATGTTTGCTTCGTTGTGAGGAGGGAGATCATGCATCACCACCACACAATAACAATTGCTTCATCTTTACTATTCAAAAGATAGACATAGCAATATCGCGTATAATCGTCAATAAACGTGATAAAGTACTTTTTCCCACCTCTTGTAGGTAACGATTTAAAATCACACAAGTTTGTATGAACCAAACCTAGTGGTTCGGTGCTTCTATCAACAAATTGAAATGGTTTTTTAACCATTTTTGCTTCTACACATGTCTCACATTTATTGTTTTTATCTACTTGGAATTTCGAAATTAATCCCAAGTTTGATAATGTTTTCATTTTTCGGAAGTTTATGTGTCCCAATCTATCATGCCATAGTAAAATTTCATGCTCAAGCAAGTAAGAAACTTCAATTTTATTAATAGCACAATCAGAATACATAGTTTTATTGCCGATAACGGCTACATTTGCCTTAAATAGGCCATCACATAAATATCCCTTTCCAATATACATTCCAGCTTTGGACAGAACCATCTTGTCTAACTCGAACGCCATTTTGAATCCTTTTAATAGTACTGAACCAGAGATCAGATTCTTGCGTATGTCTGGAACGTGGAGCACGTCATCCAACTTGACAGTTTTTCCAAAAGTAAACTTAAGGACTACTGTGCCAGTGCCTTCGATCATGGAAACAACAGAACTACCCATGTAGAGTTTTTCTTTCTGATCGAATTTCTGATATGTAGAAAACATGGATTTATCAGAGCAGACATGACGAGTAGCTCCTGTGTCCACCCACCATTGTTTAGGATTCTGAACCAAATTGCATTCAGATATAACTGTTGAAAAATTGGACTCGTCTACTTCTATGTTGTCAAATATATTTGCCTCTGAGTTGCGTTCCTTCTTGTGTCTGCAATCTCTAGCGGCGTGTCCCATTTTACCACAAACCCAACATTCGCCATTAAACTTCTTGGTTTTATTATCTGTGGATTTGTTTTCAGGAGCTTTCCTCTTCTTTGAGAAGTTCTTTTTGTTGAAGTGGCATTTATTCTTGTTCTTCGACCCTTCTGTTACCAATGCATCATCGCTTTGTTTGGTAATTCCACGGTTATCTGCCTCAATCTTTAATCGTACAATGAGGTCCTGCAAAGAAATCTCTTTCTTTTTATGCTTTAGATAGTTGCGGTAGTCTCTCCATGACGGTGGCAGTTTTCCCGTGATGGCTTCAACCAAAAACGATTCTCCAACCTTATGACCTTCCGCTTCGAGTTCATGACTTCCAGAGTAGTGGAAATCTGATTGATAAACTTGTGAGACGAGTTTATAATTGATTATTCTCTGTTTTGGTATACTAGACGGATAACAGTAATGTCCACCCTTCCATGATTTTTATCTAATAAAGAAACCTTGGCTATCATAAAATGGGTATGAAGAATCCTCAAATTTTGCACTTAGGCTTCCACTTGTAATTGTACATGCAGTAGCCATTTATCCATTTTTTAAGTTGATTAACTTGAAAACAATAGTTTTTTTAATCACAATGATTAGTGATAACCATAAGGGAAGAGAGAGGGTGCAATTCCTCTGTACTCAATTTATCTATCCCCTTTCCAAATTTACATCAGCCATCAATTTTTCATGATTTGGTTATTATAATAGCACGGCGAGACTCAGTTAGTATTTAGATCACATGATGTGTGGTTAGGATTTAACTAGATATACGAGGACAGTGGAACTGGGGACATAGGAATTGAGGTGAAGGAGACATAAGAAGTGGCAAACTTGTATATCATGAGCATTAGCATTAAAAGAAACTTAACAGTAACTTTGCTGGTTTTAGTTGTGTAGAAATAAACAACAAAGGTAAAAAAACATCACTAACTCTAGCACAAATAGGCAAATTTATTTTTATCAACCAATTAAAGCCAACTAAATAACCTGGAATATTATTAATTAAATGACATCAATACACCAATATCCTGTGCATGTTCTGTAAGAATCGTTTCATCATTTTTAATCTATAATAAGACATAGCATTCAAACATTTCAAAAACAAAGCTTGTTTAAAAACTTACTTCATCTTGTGAAAAAGGATCCCAATCCCATAGAACAAGCATAACCAGATTCATCATGTAACACAGTATAATTGTAACTGCTCACATTTCTGAAGTAACATCCATCCGTGCTCTCGTATTTATACACTTGTTGATTGTTTCCAACTCCACTCTTCACCAAATTCCCTTTGATGCGCATTTTACCTTGACCATGTTGAGAATTTTTCAGTATACTGTAAGAAAAACCAAACTTCTCTCCAAAGAGTTTCTTTTCATTGAATCCCAATGATATGTTGCTCAGAAAAGTGTAACTATCATTGACTTGATCACTTGTTGCTGTGTTCATGTACAGAGGGAAGTTCAAATACACTTGCTCAGCATACAAAACCGAAGAAGGATGTTTTGCATAGCTCCCATAGTTACAATTTATCGTTTGGTTAACTATTTGAATGCTACCGTTCCCTCTAAACTCCATAAAATTATTGTAGTCGAAACTCTGAAAAAAGTTTGTAGTTATCTTCCCATGAGAAGACTTCACCCAGCCAGTAGATGAAATTTCTCGAATAGCAGAAGTGTCGAAAATACCATCAAGGCCTTGGTACTTAGAAACCAAACTAGGCACCAACTCCGAAACTCTATGCCTTATTAACTCGCCATAAGTTTCAGAACTCTTACCATCCAACCAAAGATGCAAATTTGCATCTACATACCAAATATCCAAACCATTTGTAACACCAAACCCAAACCTATGCATTTTACCATCCAATATCTTGCCTAAAAAGGGCGTAATTTCGATATCGTAAGTGGGCAGATCATACGAACCAATACCTGTTATCGGTCTCCAAAGCAAAGGGTTCACCCCACCTGTATAAACAACAGTGAAAGGCCAAACAGAACCTACTACAATGTCATCTAAACTAACCACCACCTCTCTAAAAGCTCCATTACCCGCCAACCCTGTAATGTTATTCTTCTCAATGTACTCGTTGGGTGGATTCCCATACCAAAACTCATCATTCTGATGAAAAGACACGTATACTTCGAGAACCGCCCTGTAAGCATTTCTTGGAATTGCAACCTCTTTATACTGTACATCAGTCGCATTCTGTATTTCAAACCAGTTCCCACCCAGTACATGAGAGTTTCTTGAAATGGGTACTATTAGGTGTGCTGGAAGATTATACCCATTTGTAGGTTTGTTAACTTTAAGGTCGTCGAACCAAAAGTGCATGGAAATATTAACATTATAAACACCAGTATATGTAGTATCGACAATATTACCCAAGTATACCTCAAGCGTCTGGTCCTTCAACAGCAAAGAGGAATACTTGGTTATATCCTTTTCGACGTTCCAGATGATTCCAGTAGCCCTTGGCTCAGCAGTGCAGCTTCTCAAAAGCTCGACTTTGGAGAGCCAGATGCCGAAAATTCTGTCGAATTGCCTACCACGACAAGTGGCGGACCAGCGAAGGACGGCGAGAGAAGGGACACGGCTGCGAAGGCAGGAAGGTGGAGAGTAGGCGGCGGCGACTGGCGGCGAAGAGTAAGTGTTGGAGAAATTGTGACTGAGTATCAACGTGGAACATGGTTTGGATTTGGGCGTGATTATGGGTTTCGTGACTTGAAAATATTCAGTAGGGTTTTGAGATTGGCTGGGTTGCGAGATTAGGGATTCTGATGTAGTGAGTTTGGAGAGTGGGATTGAGATTGAGATTTGGAATGAGTGAAACACAAAGAGAAGGAAAAGGACGAAAGTTAATATTGACATTTTTTTTAGTAGTAGTATAATTTTATCATGGATGTTTATGTTTATGGTTTTCCGTGGAAGAATGATTGGCTTTGTTCAATCCGCCCTTCGTTATTTGCTTACATAAGACTTCTAAGTTCTAACTCGCATCGATATTATTAAAGCAATCTTTAAATAGTAGAATAAACAAAGGGTTACAATTGGCTACCATTATTTGCTAAGGGACAAATTTTAAAGAAGGAAATTATAAAATAAAATATTAACTTCGGACCCATTTATTATTTTAAATATAAAACGAGTTTCTATATGTAATTTTTTGTAAATTAGATACCTACTCCTTTAATGTCACACGCAATTAAAAACATTATCTAATAACTATTCATTTAATTTCAATCTTCAAAACGAAATATCAATAACATCCATCATTGATACCTAAAAATAAAATTTAAAAATCATAATTTTACATTACAGTTTTAACCGCATTTATATAATGCAAGTATTTTGCATCACCACATTGCGCAACTGCATTTACTAACTACATTTATTTTGGATGACTATAAATTTTATATAGTTGTTTTAATTGCATTATGAAAATGCGGTATTTTTTAACTTTACTGAAAAGAATTTGTTTTTGAATTATATAATTATGGTTACATTTGAATATTATAACTTCATTTGTTCGATGCAGTAATAATTTTGGTTGTATTTGATAATTTGTTTAAACTTAGTGCAGTTATAATTTACATGCATTAGGAAAATACAGTTATAATTCAGCAGCGTCTTTTGAATTAATTTAACTGCATTAAAAAAATTCAACTTTACTTAAGTTGTGCAGTAATAATTTTGACTACGTTTGATGATTTTATTCAGTTTTAATGCAGTTATAATTTAACTGCGTTAAGTAAATGCAATTATAATTTAACATTATTTTTTTAATTCTGCATGTTTATTTGGATTTTTTAACTGCATTTATATGTTGTCGCAATAATTTTGATTGTATTTAATGATTTATTCAAACTTAATTCATTTGTAATTTAACTGCATTAAGCAAATGCAATAATTGTTTACTTGTAATTTTTGAGTTATGCAATTGTGGTTAAATTTGAAATTTTTAACTGCATTTATGTGATGTAGTAATAATTTTCTATCATTGATAATTTTATTCAATCTTATTGCAGTTATAATTTTGGTTCCGACTTGTTTTCATTCTTTCATCTATGGATGTTGTTCTTATGAGGTAAAACTCATTCTGCGTTTAGTGGCATGGTCTCACAAAATTATTTTATGTTCATCATATTTGTAACACCCCGTAAAATGAACCATAATTAAATAGATTGAATTAAATTAAATATGATAATACAAAATATGGAAAATTTTATAAAAGTCAGATGTGGCGAGACTCTTATCTATTTCCATGTATAATATGCTGAAAACAGTGCTCAAGCTAAGAAGTTACAAGCATTTGAATTTTTCAAATTTAAATTAATTTAGATTGAATTCATATTCAAATGATAAATTAAATTTAGGGTTTAAATTTTAAAAATTAGCTTGAGGGCAAGGTAAATGTTTAACGTTAAAATGTTAATTAGGGAATAAAATAAATTGTGCAATGGAACAAAATAAACGTTCCCCAAAATAGAGGAGTGGTTGACCTATATAGGTCAACCGGTCGCACATAGGCGATTAACCGCTTGGCACTGAAAGTTGTCAGTGCCAGCTAGGGTTTGAAGCTATGTTATATTGAGTTGTACGTTCCAGATTTATATGTTTCTTAGCTACTTCTATCATATAGTTCTTGTGCGTTTCAACCCCTATAAATTGAACCCTATCCTCTCTACTTTTTATTCATATTATTTTGGAGAATTCAACGAAACTCTGCCATTGTTATCTTTTTAAAATTACATTCAGAAACTCCGTAGAGATTTCGCGTAAGAATTCAACTCATTCTCTAATTATTTCTTCTACCTTCAGCCTATTCTTATTTTGTTCTTTCTCTTACCATTTTGAATCTAATAAAAATATATACATCTTCCCTATTGTGTATATATCAAAGAGAGATTTTGGAGGAGATTGAAAGGCATGCAAATCCAAGAAAAGCGAAGCTAAGGCTGTTATGTGAGTGAAAACCTTAGTATTTTCTATTTTAGTGATTGTTTACTATATCTCTATGGATTTGAATATGCCTTAGGAATTTTGAGATTGTAAAAATACGATAGATAAAATCCTCCAAAATTCTTTTTATTATGAAATGTCAATTCTATGTTGAGATTCTTAATTATTTACATTAATTTGATGGAATTTGTTTTGTTTATGCAACTTTTGATAATTTCATAGTTTATTCCAATTCTCCTTCTTCTTTAGTTCAATTTGTGATTCTTCAATGAAATAAAAGGTTTAGGTTACGGATTTTATTCATAGGTTACACCACTTGTTCCACGCAAATTTCCTTCTTATCTATTTCTTTGTAAAAGAGGAGTTGAATAGAATATAGAGTTTAGATTGCAATTTCTATTATTTAGGATATTCCACTGAATTAGTGTAATAAATTAAGTTTCTATTTTATTTACAAGTTTGTTGTTGCAGTTTCGGTCATGAATATTTATTTCCAGTTTTGGATGTTAGAATCTCTTATTTGGTATGTTGAAATCTTGGAAATTTGAATAAAACGGACTTATAATACTATTTGGTTAGGGAATTGACATTTAATGCTAGTTCACGACGTAAAATCCATGCGTTTTGAATTTATTAGCACGAATATTTGTCTATATCTATTAGTGTAATTAACGTATAATTATTGCGTATATGGCATAGTTAACTAGGTACTTATTTTCATTTATTTCCCCCATCAGGGATGTAATTGACTCTTAGGAAAAAATAAGAGGAAACTCTTATTTAGCCTAATTATTATTCTAAGGCATAATAAGAAAGAATCCTTATAGCGCCTTATTTAAGAAACGGTGAGACGAGTATTATTATATATATAAAGTGTATTTAATTTATAGCTAATACGGATGCGAGGTCAATAGAGTTACATGACAGAAATATGCCCTTCATTTTTAGGCTATTAGCAGTTGTGTACACTTCATATTGATGTGACATATCCTTACACTGTTTTAAATCTCGGCTATCTCGACCGATATCTCGGCCGAGATCTCGGTTGAAGGCCTAGGCAAAACGAAACATGAGATATCGGTTGATATCTCATTTCAATTATATCGGCCGAAATTTACATATATCGGTCGATATTTGGAGCGAAACGATATTCCGAGATATCCCCAATATATTGTTTTTTTAAAAAAACAGGCCTCTCTCAGTCTATCATAAAAAAATGAACAAAGTCCTTTTCTTTCTGATTCAACTTCTCAAAAGATCACGTTCCTCGTCAAAATATCGAACTCCCTTTTCTCCAGAAAAAAAAAATCGAACTCCCTCTTTTAAAAAAAATCGAACTCCCTCTTCTAACATCCGATAGCTCGTGGTTGCTTCCAATTTTCGACTACTCGATCTCGCTTTTGATAGTCTGCAGTTTCGTCTTCGACCAATCTCTCTACTCTCTACATGTATGTAAATTAAGGTTGTTTCTATTTTAATGAAATTCAATTTTTCAGAAAATTGAATATATAGTATAATTTAAAGTAGATTTGCAAGTATATTTAGTTTGTTATTCTTACTGCATAACCTTCTACAAGTAGATTTGCATTGCCTGAAACCCTTTGATTCCTGATATCTCTTATATGCATTTGCTTTTATTTGCATCAGTTCCTGATACTGTTATTTTGTTATTCTTACTACATATATGTAATTGTATAGAACCTGCTTTTTTTTAGTTAATTTGTCGCCTTTCATCTACTTATATGTAATTGCTAAAACTGATGATGTTTTGTAACTTTTGTTGAACAATCATATAGTTGAAGTATAATTGCATTATTTTTTTCAGTTAGAATAGTGGAGATTAGTTGCAGTAATTCAGTAAATATTAAATAAACCGATACCATGCATCTTTTGCTATAAATTATATGATGTGTTATACTCCAATATGGTCCCGAGATGAACTTTAGGTCCGAGATGTAAATCCGATATTGTCGCCCGAGATGCACTCGTCTCGTCCGAGATCTCCCCCGATACGATACCGAGTCAGTAAAATCGCCGAGACGAAACGTGCCCGATATCCGAGATTTAAAACCTCGTATCCTTATGATATTTATTTATAGTGACGTGAGGTTAGTCCTAAATTCTAAAATCTGCCCACCTAATTTGGTTAGTAGTTCCTACGAATAGTCGAACTTGAAGGAACTCGGCCTACCCGCAGCGGAAGAAATGGGTGAATTTCAAAAAAATTAGTCATTTTGGAATTTTAATGGGCCTATGAAGTCTAAATATACTTAGAACCTTTCTAAGTTTCTTTTAAATAAAATCAATATTTTATTTAATTTTATAAATAAAATTTACTTTAATTTAATGTGTATGTAAATTATAGTATACCAAATATATTCTTATGTATGTATTTGTGTGTAATAGTAACTTATTAAATTTATTTAGAGAAGGAAACTTTTCATTTTTTATCTCTTAAATTATTCAATTACTGATGGGGTATATATTTATTTAAAGAAGGAAACTTTTCATTTCCTTCCTCTTAAATTATTCAATTAACGAGGGATCGTAAATTGGTTGTTTAGAGAAGGAAACTTTTCATTTCCTTCTCTTAATTAAATTAAATAATTGATTAAACAAATAACATTAATGACTAATCTAAATATGACATGAATTGTAAATATATTCATGTAAATATTGTGCAAGTGTAACACATAGAAAGTGTGCATAGTTAGTGGTAATTGATATGTATACATAAAAAAAGAACAATTTGAATGGTTATCACATAGAAATTGAAATGGAAATAAATAAGTGATGACAATGGTGACTGATATAGTCTTCCTTTTAGTAAATTTAATTAATGCAACATATTAATGATAATTAATAGGTATCATAATGTAAGAATATAGAATGTAAACAATGAATTGTGTGTATACATTATTATCTTAAATAAAAATGAAATGATTCATACTATGATAATATATGTAAAGAAAAATAAATTTTATATGAACACATACAAGTAGATCCAAATATGTATATATGGAATTCAATCAAATCTTCCTAATAATATAAACTAGATAGTTATTACTGTTAATTTCAAAACATTGATTTGTTGTTAAAATTCCTTTTATTCATGTGTATATATCTAATGCAATAAAAAGTGCAAGTAATACATGCTTATATACATACATACATTAAAATTCAAAACTAAAATTACAATTCGTTATGAAAGATTAGAATGTAGACTATAATTGAAACATTGTATTGATTCCATATAAATTTCATTTTTAACCTTAAATATAATTCAAGCAACCAACCTGAAGATGTAAATTTCCATATTTAAGAAAATGGAATTTAAATTAAATGTTAAAACATAGAACTAAAATAAAGCATTGTATTTTAACATATATAGATTTAGCTTCAATTTAATAAAGTAAAGAAAAGTAGCTAATCAATTTGAACATGTAAAGATTCAGATCTGAAGAATTACACTTTAATTAGAATTTTTAAAAACATAGTTCTACACTTAAATATTGTTTTAAAACATAAACAAATTTAATTTTGATCTATCAAATGAAAACTCAATCATATCATTCAAAAATAATTCAAGCTTTCATAAACAATTTTTTGTTTTAATTAAGCAAGACAATAATACATTATACAAATTATGAAAGTCAAATTAAATTTCCATCAAACATTGCAAAATCACTATCTATGTATAGAAAATGACATACCTTGCTATCCAATCCTTAAAACGCACGTTGTTGATGTTGCCTTCGATTTTCACCTTGAACGAAGAATGTTTCTAGATCCAATTGAATCATCCTAGGATGTTGTCTAAAAATCACACCTTGAATGATGATGTCTCTCCTCGGATCTTCAAGATCCTCATCCTATCCTTGCACAGATGGATGAACCACTTATGATTTATTTCAATTGATGTTTTATATGGAGTTGAAAGATTTTTGGAATTTTTTTTATTTTCTGCTAAGAAAAGTTAGGAGGAGAGAAAGAAATAGACCGAATGAGAAAAATGAATTGTACTTACAGAATGAATTAGAGAATAATATGTTTTATTTGAAAGAATGAAACCTTTCCTATTCTTTAATTAAAATTTTCATAATTAATTCTCTTGATTGTTTCTCTCTCTCTCCAATTCCTTTACACATGATATGTCATCAAATGACATAAAATTTCAACAAATCATGTCATCAAATGACATAAAATTTCCATAAATTATATCATCAAATGACATAAAATTTTCATAAATCATTTCATGCAATTATCTTTAAATTACATTGATATCGTATATCAATGTGCGCAAATATAACTTTTATAAATGCATTAAAATAATTACAAAAACTTCCAAACATCAAATAAATAATAATTAATATTTCTCAAATATCAATTAATCCAATCGATTTACAATATTTTATAAATTAATTAAATCATGTGGTTTTCAGAGAATTCATCATTACGGTTGTGCGACTCATATATGTAAATTTAGTCAGTGATTAATATCGAAGTATTTGAATATTAACATTCACACGTCACATAGCAGATGATGTGATATTTTGGCCGAATTTATCGCTTACACATCTTTTGGTAAAATCCAAGTTTACATATTATAAGCGGTACCTTATAGTGATAATTATTTATACCAATTCTCTTCGTCAAAACTATATCACTTTGGATTTATGGAATTTGGTAATGGTCAAAATTCCAATATCATCCACATTCAACTTTATAGTCCGAACGCAAAATCCTAGGTTCAATAATAACAATTATTATTAATCGAAATGCCCTGGCTAGTGACTGACATTGAGTTGACTTCAGTTGACCATGATACTAACCTCATATAACCGAGGAGACGAATCCTCTCTTGAATAGTATTTAACTTCCAATACATCCACTCGACCCAACTATAGTCACTTGATGGGACGCAATGCCGTGATTTGATTATAATCAAAGCGGAGCTTTCATATTGAAGATCCACAGTATTCTCAAGTCGAGAGAACTGTGCAAATCAGTCACATCGATATTTTTTGTTTGACCTTAGTTATATTAACCAATAGAAAACTATCGAGTGAGTCGTTCCATAGTTATCCAATAACTATCAGTACAAGACCCCTACGTTCCCCTCAATAGTCAACATTTGGAGCGCATTGCATACTCTAGTCCCAACGGATACATCAATATCCAGTCTCGATGCATCTTGACTAGGAACATTTAAAATGGTATATTTGTTTTATTGTGATAAATTACTCACGATTACAACACTTTGTAACTACTATCACAAAATACGCAATTTATGGATTTTCTATTAAATATACTTTTAATTAAATTAATTAATATAATCATTTTATATCAAGTATATAATAGAAAGAAACACCTTTATTATGAACAAGATTGTTCAATGAGTTAAATATATGCAACAAATTACAAATTTCCCCTAGGGCATACCCCTAACTCTATCAATCTCCCACTTGCACTTGAGGTCAGTCCAACTTCTTCAATCGATTTCTCAAAACCAATTGGGTCAGTCCCTTTGTGAACGGTATGCTATTATGTTTCAATTATCTACTCTGTCAATCAACTCTCTCTGACGGTGATAAACTGCTTTATCACGTGGAACAATTCGGAGTATGCCTCTCGACCTCTAATGAGCTCCAAGTTCTATTACGACCCATTTCACGATATTGTTATCATATAAAAATGTCAACATTTGGATTCGGCCCAGTTATAAATTTATTCACGTATAATTTTATACACATTGTTTTTATTGTGGCAATATTCAAGGCGATGTACATAGCCCTTTTTCATTGAATAAGCCACGGTCTTTTATTTGGAATATTTCCAACTTAAGGATTCCTTTGAATTTATTATTAACATACTACACTCGATATGTCTTATGAAGTTTGAGTTCGAACACTCCTTCATAA
Organism: Allium fistulosum; assembly: GCA_030737815.1. Lineage (NCBI taxonomy): Eukaryota > Viridiplantae > Streptophyta > Magnoliopsida > Asparagales > Amaryllidaceae > Allium > Allium fistulosum. Next base: position 269,397,955 of record CM060906.1, on the reverse strand, counting down.
GGAGTTTCTGTTTCTATAAACAATTCTCTAGTATTTCATAAATACACGAGAATACTTCAAACAACCATTTAGTGGTAATAATTTGGATTTAATATTTGCTTCATGTATCAAATACATAAGCAAATCATGATATCATAGACAACACAACATGTATGATAATTCCTTTTGCCAATTCAAAGGAATCAATCTTACATGTTCCATATTAAACATTTTAATAAGGTGTCCTTGCATATCCGTTGGGACATTTCCGAATCTTTTATACTTACTATAAAAGTCATCATTTATTAATCCAATGTTGAGTATTAAAACAACTATGGCTGATCTTAACAGAAGTACGTCGTTAAAATCAACAACTTGTTGTTTACTTATAATTTAGAAATAACAATGTACATCTTAACGTTCTTTCCTATGAACACACGCTTCCTCTGCATTTTGACTAAAAATCAAACTATTTGATATTTCTATCAAAATACTTATTCAATCTTGATGCTTATAAAATGATACTTTCATATCGTTCCTTGGATCATATCCAAGGATGCACAAACTCAATATCGTTCCCACTGACTTTGAGACATTTTTGGTTAATATGTGTAAATAGCTTACTCCAAATCATTATTAAGAATTTTCTGTTTCATACATATGTACCAAAACACTAGGATTTATCAAGCGATAATTTTGTGAGTAAATCCAAATTGACTTGAACATGTTGAATATTGAATTTATTAGGTTAATTTCAATAATTGAAATTTGCGATATTATTCTTATCAACATTGCTCATTTAATTCCAACTGCATTAGTCTTACTCATAAAGACACAGTCAAGATCGATGGATTATATCCCTTCAGTTACAGCTATCAAAATCTATATTTTGATAGCCAATTTGGAATTCTTTCGGATTTGCGCACCATACCATATAGAGTCAACACTCTCAATAGTTTAATTAAACAGTCTAGGATTATATATTTTCGACATTAACAAGAAACTCATAGTTTCTCTTCGATGTGCGAGAATACTTATTAGACATTCTAATGCTATGTGTTCGTTTAAGTTAGTTAATTTCATTTCATCTCATATAATCAGTTCTATCGATGGATCGTATCCAATTCCATTTTACTACCAATAACTCCTTAAAGAAATTTCTTCACAATGAAGTTGGTATATCTGGAAACAACAATTGTTTCTCAACGCAATAGAATAGGTATTCATAAACATTCTATGAATTTCTTTATTTATAAAACTGATTTGGTTTTAGTTTATAAAAATTATGTTCGAAACATAAATATGTCATCCAATGACAGTCTTTTCAAAATTCTTTTGGGGAGATTCATACAAGGTCCCTCATGAACAATTATTACATGCAATCTTTCGACTCGCATAACCTGCCAATTCCTTAGCCTAGGATATGTTAGAGTTTCTTATAAACGCTTATCTTGTAAAATTTTATAAACTGTTATTCAGATGAAATAATATTAACCTTGTGTACTACCCTTAAGTACATTACCTTATAGAAAGAAACTAACTCAACTTGACTCATAATTAATCATACATTGTCCAACAAATTTTGATTATTCCATATCGATGCATCATTATGTATCACATGGAGGAGTAATTTTGAGATTGAATCATTATTTATTTTAGGTACGTTCGGGACATTTTCTAATATACTCACTCATTCGATCAAATCAAATCTATTCCATTTCATGTTATTTTATTTACTTCTGTTTTATATTCTATAAGTTTACCATAGACATACTACATGTGTATCAAATACACATATCCATGTCAATGATAACTTATCGGTGAATATGACAAAGTACATGGAACCATTTTGGTATTTGTAGAATTACAATTGCATACATCTATATGTATCAATCTGAAGAGTTCATCAACTCTTATGATACTCCCACTAAATGGGTGCATAACCCTTTATTGTTTGAGATATAATTAACAAGTACCATATGATTCAAAATCATATAATAAAATTATTTCTCACAACTACGGCTTAGTCTATAATTCCAAAACAACCGTAAATAATATTAGATACTTTTGTATTTTCAAATGCATCACTTTTGTTAAAAAAATTACCACGTTATAGTTTTATTTCACAAAGAATATTCATAATATTCATATTGAAATATAGCTATGTCTATTTTTTATTTCAGTCGATACCGAAAAATAATCATTATTTCATAAATAATGTATGGTAAGTTTTATGAAAACAATTTTCGTACAATGATGCAATTAGTAAGTGCTATATGGAATGCTCTCGCTATTTCCACCATTACAATAATGTTGTACTAAATTCAGAGGTCCATCATTAACTTAATACAATTTTTTTATTTCATATAGTGCAACTATTTACAGTGGAGAGTTCATTGATCAATTATCTTGAGCTCAAAGAAATAAATCTCGTAGAAAATAATTTTCTATATGAAAATACATATAAAAATAGAAATCATCTTATTCCAATATTAAGTATCAATTATTGTTATAATTCTCGTTTCCAATGTTTCTCTATGAAGTAGAAGTGACTAGTCATTCTCTTCATCCCAACTGTACATTAAATTACATATATTCTGATACATTCGTTTTCCTTTCAAATGGTCAAACTATTCAAAAGAAAACCTTACTACAATATCATAATAAACTATTTCAAAAAGCGCATTCGATTATCCCGAACATTAAAGGACATCAAATATGTTGCACTTTACGTAAACCGATCAAAATGACATTTCAGCGATCGTGTTCTTAGATCTATCTTGTAGTTTTTGGTCTTGTGTTACATTAACACAATATGATCCCTTTTGTAATCAATCGGATTGAATACTCGATCTTGCACTAAGGTTTATTTAGTTTTTCGGATGAACTAATTTCATCAAAATATTGTACATTACAAATTTTAACCGTTCACCATATGACATCTATTTGCAATTGTATATGGATCAAATATCCATAGTCTTGTATTGATTTTAGAGTTCAAAACTCATAGAATGCAATATATGGTCTTGACCAAATAAATGCGTAAGTGACCAAACCACGAATTTATTCAGTAGTTGTAAAATAAGGCACTTGCATGGGTGTTGAAACGTTAACATTCAATAGAAATTTAATAGTGGGTATTATATTTCCATTTGTCAACTTTTAATTCAATTCATTTGTATATGTTAATTGATAAACATTTTATCAATCATATTAAGTGCACAAATTTATCATTGTAGATAATTATAACATTATTTAGCATATGTTTCTCCCGACCCTAAGATGAAACATAGAAGTCTTTCGACTTCACTAGTGGGTGTTAGGACTCGTCTGTCTTGATATTCTGACCTTGAGTTTGCTCAATAAATCATAGCCCCACAAACGATAGATAACTCCTAATCCGTTGTATCACATACAACTCCTAGGCCATTTTTCCTTGTCTTAATCTCATTTCGACCTTGAGTTTGCTCAACAAATCGAATAAGATTATTAACTCGTACCTACCATATTGTGATGGCCTAAGTATAGTATATGTACCTTGAGTTTGCTTAACAAATACATATAGTTATCTTACCTCATCTGTTCAATATACTAATAATACTACACATAACATCCCCAGCTTGAGTTTGCTCAACAACTAAGGAGTATGCAAGTAATTTATTAATATATATATATGTATGTATATGTATGTATATATATGGTAGAAGACAACATTGTATTGAAGATTCATAATTTTCAATATATTATATTGAGTGATATCGACTTATGGAATAATATATTTCTTATGAAAAACCCTCATGATTTAAGTGTTAGACACATCAGAAATCACAATATACGTACATTTACGTATGTATTTATTCCTTAAGTCTATTTGGGTTTTTTTAATGTTCCACTTTTAGTTTATACATTCATATCATATAAATTTTGTTGTTAAATAACTTTTATATTTCGTATTACTTATGTGATAGTCTTATGTATAATATTTCATTAATTAAATCTTATCTAATTGATTTTAATTAATTAACTCTTTAATTAATTTTATATTAGTATTCCAATACAACTTTTATATTGGACATATCTACTATAACCTATATAGTGTATACTATAACCTTTATATCGTAACACATATATCTTATATATGTGTATTTTATTTAATTAATTAACCTTTAACTAATTTATTAATTAAACAATATTAACTAAATTATATTAGTTTCGAAAATTTATCTTACATACAAGGATGCTTATATTATCTTAAACAATTTAAAATAAAATAACATATATTAACATATATAATACATGCATATAAGTATTAATTAATTAACTCATTTAATTAATTTATATTATTAATCTTATTAATAATTTTAAAATTTGAAATTAATATTTACATAGTTTCAAGCATTTTGAACTTTTTCATTTCATTTTCAAACATTTTGAAAATTTATGTTACATTAATAAACATGTTTTTATCTTAAATTTAAATTAAATTTAAAATCATGTCTTAATTTTCAAAACTATTTTGAAAATTAGCCCAAGGCCCAATTCAAATTGGGCCTTTTCTTTTAGGGGCAACCTTTGGGCTCACATCACCTTTCAGGCCAAGCAGGTAACTAGGTAGGACATGGTACTTGATTACCCAATTCCAATCTTAGACATCACCTTTCAAGACACCGTACTAAGTGCACAAGCTTCATTAGTTAGCCATAACTAATTACTAATTTAGACCGCATAGGCTATTGGGCTCTGATACTATTAAAGGAATTGGGCCTGCTCGTAGGTTGCAGCGGAAGAAATTGGTGGATTTCAAATTTTTTAGCCATTATAGATCTTTAATGGGCCTATGAAGTCTAAATATACTTATAACTTCTCTAAGTTTCTTTTAAATAAAATCAATATTTTATTTAATTTTCTGTGTATGTAAATTAGAATATATCAAATATATGTACTTATTTGTGTGTAACAGTAACTTATTAAATTTATTTAGAGAAGGAAACTTTTCATTTCCTATCTCTTAAATCATTTAATTACCGATAGGGCATATATTTATTTAGATAAGTAAACTTTTCATTTCCTTCCTCTTAAATTATTCAATTAATGAGGGATCATAAATATAGTTATTTAGCTAAGGAAACTTTTCATTTTCTTCACTCAATTAAATCAAATAATTGACTAAGGAAATAACATTAATGACTACTCTAAATATGACATGAATTGTAAATATATTCATGTAAATATTTTGCAAGTGTAACATACAAGAAGTGTGCATAGTCAGTGGTAATTGATATGTATACAGAAATAAGAACAATTTGAATAGTTATTACACAGAAATTGAAATGGAAATAAATGAGGGATGACAATGGTGATTGATAGTCTTCCTTTAGTAAACTTAATTAATGTAACATATTAACGACAATCAATAAGTACCATAATGTAAGTTAAAATTAGATAGTTATTACAGTCAAATATGAAATTCAATCAAATATTTCTAATTATATAAATTAGATGGTTATTACGGTAAATTTCAAAACTCTGATTTGTTGTTAAAATTCCTTTTATTCATGTGTATATATCTAATGCAATAAAAAGTGCAAGTAATACATGCATATATACATACATACATTAAAATTCAAAATAAAAATTACAGTTTATTATGAAAGATTAGAATGTAGTTCTACAATTGAAACATTGTATTGATTCCATATAAATTTCATTTTTAACCTCAAATATAATTCAAGCAATCAACCTGAAGATGTAAATTTTTAGATTTAAGGAAATACAATTTAAATTAAATGTTAAAACATAGAACTAAAATAAAACATTGTATTTTAACATATATAGATTTAGCCTCAATTTAATAAAGTAAAGAAAAGCAGCTAATCAATTTGAACATGTAAAGATTAGATCTAAAAGACTACACTTTAATTAGAATTTTTAAAAACATAGATCTACACTTAAATATTATTTTAAAACAAAAAAAAATTTTGATCTATCAAATGAAAACTCAATCATGTCATTCAAAAATAATTCAAGCTTTCATAAACAATTTTTTGTTTTAATAAGCAAGACAATAATACATCATACAAATTATGAAAGTCAAATTAAATTTTCATCAAACATTGCAAAATCACTATCTATATTTAGAAAATGACATACCTTGCTACCCAATCCTTAAAACGCACGTTGTTGATGTTGCCTTTGATTTTCACCTTGAACGAAGAATGTTTCTAGATCCGATTGAATCACCCTAGGACGTTGCCTAGAAATCACACCTTGAATGATGATGTCTCTCCCCAGATCTTCAAGATCCCCATCATATTCTAGCAAGAGATGGATGAGCCACGTTTGATTCATTTCATTTGATGTTTTATATGGAGTTGAAAGATTTTTGGGAATTTTTTTTATTTTCTGCTATGAAAAGTTAGGAGGAGAGAAAGAAATAGACCGAATGAGAAAAATAAATTATACTTATAGAATGAATTAGAGAATAATATGTTTTATTCGAAAGAATGAAACCTTTCCCATTCTTTAATTAAAATGTCCCTAATTAATTCACTTGACTGTTTCTCTCTCCAATCCTTTCTTTACACGCGATATTTCATCAAATGACATAAAATTTCCATAAATTATTTCATGCAATTATCTTTAAATTACATTAATATCGTATATCAACGCGCATAAATATAACTTTTATAAATGCGTTAAAATAATTACAAAAACTTCCAAACATCAAGTAAATAATAATTAATATTTCTCAAATACCAATTAGTCTAATCAATTTACAACATTTTATAAATTAATTAAATCATGTGGTTTTTAGATAATTCATTATTACGGTTGTGCGACTCATAGGTGTAAATTCAGTTGGCAATTAATATCGAACTATTCGTATATTAACGTTCACACGTCACATAACAGTTAGTGTGACATTTCGGCTGAATTTATTGCTTACACATCTTTTGGTAAAATCCAAATTTATTTATTATAAGCGGTACCTAATAGTGAAAATTATTTACACTGGTTCTCTTCATAAAAACTATATCACTATGGATTTATGGAATTTGGTAATGGTCAAAATTCCATTATCATTCACATTCAACTTTATAGTCAAAACACAAAGTCCTATGTTCAATAATAACAATATTATTAACTAAAATGCTCTGGCTAGAGACTTTGACTTTGAACTGACTTCGGTTGACCATGGTACCAACCTCATATAACTAAGGAGACGAATCCTCTCTTGAATAATATTTAACTTCCAATACTTCCACTCGACCCAACTATAGTCACTTGATAGGAAGTCATGCCATGATTTGCCTATAATCAAAGCGGAGCTTTCATATTAAAGATCCACAGTATTCTCAAGTCGAGAAAACTATGTAAATCAGTCACATCGATATTTTCTGTTTGACCTTAGTTATATTAACAAACAGAAAAATATCAAGTGAGTCGTTTCATAGTTATTCAATAACTATCAATACATAACCCTAGGTGCCCCGAGCAGTCATGAGTAATACACTGCCCAAAATTTGGAGCGCATTACATACTCTAGTCTCAATGGATACATCGATATGTAGTCTCGATGCATCTTGACTAGGAACATTTAAAATGGTATATTTGTTTTATTGTGATAAATTACTCGCGGTTACAACACTTTGTAACTACTATCACAAAATACGCCATTTATGGATTTTCTATTAAATACACTTTTAATTAAATTGATTAATTAATTAATATAACCACATTATATCAAGTATATAATAGAAAGAAACACCTTTATTATGAACAAGATTGTTCAACGAGTTAAATATATGTAGTAAATTACATAATTGCCCCTAGGGCATACCCCTAACTCTATCAAAACTAATGAGAGACGTCATTATGAGTATGGGCCATAGTACGAGGTGCCTGCTTTAAAGTTTTGAGGTATTAAGTGGTTGTTTGAGAGCCGGCCTCTTTTCCCTAAATGAAATATTAAATGGCCTATGGGACACCTTATGTGGTATCTCTACAAGGGTCTGCTTCTAGATAAAGTATTAAGTGACTGATTGAGTTTTCCTTTCAAATAAAGAAGTATTAAGTGACTTAAGATTCCATATGATGTTAGCTAGATAGTACCATTAAGGAGCACACCTTGGAAATATGTATTAAATGATGGGGTCTGTCTTAACTAAGGTATTAAATGACCAGAGTCTGTTTATTTTCCAATAAAAGGTATTAAGTAACTTGGGTATTATCTCTTGCATTGCTAGCTATTTATGACATGGGATTTAGGGTTATGGATTTTAGAAACCTGCTTCTGGAATGGAAGGTATTAAGTGGTTGGTTGAGGACCCGACTCATTTCCTTATAAGAAGTATTAAATGGTTTTAATGGTTTTATGTTCGTAGACATATTCTTATTTTGAAAGATACTACCCAACTACTGAAAAGGTAAGACTTGAGGTTTTTTATTCACCAAACACTTGTTGTTCAGACTCCCTCCTCATTACAATACATGTTAAGGACGGAGTAATAGTGGCGACTATGCTTAGAGATGGTGAAGCTTGGCTTGTGGCAATATTTATCGGTATTACTTGCTTTTATGTGCGCACATGTATTTAGACAATTGTTGTAACAGATTTATGACATAATTTGAAGGTATTTTATATGATGAAATTTTATGGTTTTGAAACTGTTGGAACTCGACTAGCCCGCAGCGGAAGTTATGGGTGAATTTCAAATTTTTACCGTATTGGATCCTTATTGGGCCTATGAAGTCTAATTGAATTAGAACATTTCTAAATTTCATTTAAAATAAAACCATTTATTTTATTTAAATTTAAATATATTAAGATATGAAATTAATTTATTTGATTTAGTTTATAGATAAATGTATCATATACATATATGTGTGAGTGCATGTGTAACAAAATAATCCATGAAAGGTATAATATGTACATATGTAGATGTTGAGATTTACATCGCAACAGACATATTAGCTCATTTTGTATGTCATATATGTTGTCCAAATATGTGCATGTACATGTGTTACAACACACACACACATGTGTGTGTGTATAAATATATTATATTTAATATATGAACGTAAAACATTTATATATAAATAAATATATATATAGAAAGAAAGAGAACAATTATTAAAAATGATTTATAATTCAAAATTAACCTAGTTTTGCAAACATAATAATTTTAGTATTTTAATTTGTATATATTATGAATAAAATAATATTTTCATCCATAAATAATTAACATAAAACAATCTACTGATTAAAATTCAAATTTTACAATTTTCGAAAATCTAGGATCATAAAATAGAGCTTATAAAATATCTGGAGATTTTTCAAAGTTGAAATATATTTTTTTTTAAACAAATACATTGATTTCGGCAATAATTATTTAATATAAAATAATATATTATTAAAAATTCAAACTTTAAAATTTTAGAAATTCTAGAATCATGAATGAAAGTTTACAAAAAAATTTAAAGAATTTTTCACCTAAATTATTATTTTTAATAAATCATAAACAGTTTTTTCAAAATAATATTAATTATTAAAAATAATAAAATTTATCGAAAAATTCCTTTAATTTTCTATATGTTTCTAAAATGATATAATATTTTTAAAAATATAAAATTGAATTTTCTAATGTAATAATTATTTTATATACAATAAACAATTCAAAATTTCAATAAATGTTAATTTAAAAATATGTATATATGTATGATAATTAATTTTTGAATTTTTAAATTCATATTATTTATAAATAAGTGTACTAAAATTTTCAAATCATATATATATCTTACAGGAAAATATGCACAAGGACAAACTTAGAAAACAATTTAGGCTGAAGGACACCAAATTTGTTTTCTAGGCTGAAGGACAATGCTAGTTATAACTAGCATTTTGTATAGTATAAAACTGAATATAATGCTAGATATAACAAGCATTTTGTATAGTGTAAAATTTGAATATGATGCTAATTATAACTAGCATTTGGTCTTCAGTCTACTAATGAAACTTGGTGTCCTTCAACCTAATTTTTTTTCTCCAAAGTTTATCCTTTTCCCTAATTCCCTTTATATTTTATATATGCATATATTCTATTATGATAGAGAAATATACACTAAAATATATATATGAATTTATTAATAAATATATCTATAACAACTATTAATGACAAAAATTGATTTTGTACAGTAAACAATATTTGTCTATACATAAATCAAATAGTATAGGAAACAAATTATGCACATAACCAAACTGATTTGTGACAACTACATCTACTTACAAAATCTCATCTAACTAAATATATAGTAGCAATATATTTAAAACGATATGAAATTGCTCATTATAGGATCATAGAATATAATTTAATTATTGTGATATGAATTAAAATTACCAATTTGATGATGCCTTTGAATCCACATTGAAGTAATGACTTCCCTTCCTTTTATTGTTCTTGATTCGTCAGATTGCAAGTCCGGAATCACCGACCTCTAATCATCGAATATTATTATTCTAATTTGAAATATATTTGAGAATTTTGGAGTGGATTGAGAGCTATGTTTTAATCAGTAATGTAGAAGGTAATGGCGGCCAAAAGAGGTTAGTTATTATCTTTAGATATATATATATATATAGATATATATATATATATATAGGGTTGTATTAGAGAGAAATGAGAAAAACCTTTTTACCCATTCTCACTTGATCTCAACCCATTATCTCCAAGCCAATTCCCTATGTTTTAGCCACCCCTAGACCTTCCCAAAACCGAAATTTTGCAGCCCTAATGATGGACCTTAAACCCATCTAAGCCCAAGCCAAAATACTATGCAATTAAATCTAATTTAATCGCTTGTCGATATTGTATATCGATCGATATATTTATAACTATTATAAATATATATAACATTTTTTATTTCTCAAAACATATTCAAATTTCATAATTAATATTTCATAAATATTAATTAATTTATAACAATTATAAACTAATTTAATCGTTCGGTCTTAAGGGAATTCATCATTTCAGCTGTGTAACTCTTGGGTGTAAGTTTGATCAGCGATTAACATCGAACTATTCTAATGTTAACGTTCACACGTCACTTAGCAGGTGGTATAACATTATGGCCAAATTTATCGCTTACTCATTTTTGGTAAAATCCAATTTTAGTTTAATAAGCGTTACCCGGTTGTGACATTTGTTTACACCAATTCTCTTCATCAAAACTATATCACTTTGGACTTATGGAATTTGGTAATGGTCAAAATTCCAACCTCATCCACATTCAACTTTATAGTCCAAATCAAAGTCCTTGGTTCAGTAATAACAATTAATATTAACCGAAATGCTCTGGCCAGATACTTTGACTTGAGTTGACTGTGATACTAACCGCATATAACTGAGGAGACGAATCCTCTCTTCAATAGTGCTTCACTTCCACTCGACCCAACTATAGTCACTCGATGGACGCCATGCCATGATTTGGTTATAATCAAAGTGGAGCTTTCATATTGAAGATCCACAGTATTCTCAAGTCGAGAGAACTGTGCAATCGATATTTTTTGTTTGACCTTAGTTATATTAACCAACAGAAAACTATCGAGTGAGTCGTTCCATAGTTATCCAATAACTATTAGTACATAACCCCTAGGTGCCCCCAGCAGTCATGAGTAATACACTGCCCAACGTTTGGAGAGCGTTACATACTTTAGTCTCAACGGATACATCGATATCCAGTCTTGATGCATCTTAACTAGGAACATTCAACATGGTATATTTGTTTCGTTGTGATAAATTACTCACGGTTACAACACTTTGTAACTACTATCACAAAATATACCATTTATGGATTTTTCTATTAAATATACTTTTAATTAAGTTAGTTAATTAATATAATCACATTATATCAAGTATATAATAGGAAGAAAATACCTTTTATTTCGAACAAGATTGGTCAACGAGTTAGATATATGTAATAAATTACATAATTGCCCCTTGTGCATACCCCTAACTCTATCAATCTCCCACTTGCACTTCGGGTCAATTATGGAATCTAATTCCAACTTCTCCAATCAGTTTTCTCAAAACCAATTAGGTCAGTCCCTTAGTGAGTGGGTATGCTATTATGTTTTAATTATCTACTTTGCTGATTAACTCTCTTTGACACTAATAAACTGCCTTTATCATGTGGAACGATTCGAAGTATGTCTTTCGACTTCTAGTGAGCTTTAAGTTCTATCATAATCAATTTCATGACATTGTTATCTTATAACAATATTATGGGATTCTCGACATTTGGAACCACCTTTAGCTCAATTATAAATTTGTAAATTTATATCTATATACATTGGTTTATTATAGTGCTATTCAAGTTAATGTTCTCAACATTTCATTGAATCGGCCACAATCAATTTTATTTTGAAACATTTTCAAATTAAAGATTTTAACTTTAATTTTATCATTGGCATGTTATACTCAATATCACTTATAAAAGTTTGTGTCCAAACGTTCCATCATAGCGAGTTCGTTGTTTCTATAAACAATTCTCTAGTATTTCATAAATACGCGAGAACACATCAAATAACCATTTAGTGATATCAATTTGGATTTTATATTTGCTCCATGTATCAAATACATAAACAAAACACAATATCATACACAACATAACTTGTATGATAATTCCTAATACTAATGCATAAGGAATCCAACTTACATGTTCTCTTTTTCATAGGGCGCTCTTGTATATCGTTTTGGGACCATCCCTATATTTTTTATACTCACCATAAAAGACATCATTTACAATCCAAAATTGAGTATTAAAACAACTAAAGTTGATTTTAATACAAGCAAATTGTTAAAACCAACAATGTGTTGTTTACCTATAGTTTAGAAATATCAATGTACCTTTTAACGTTTTTTCTTATGAACACACGCTTCCTCTGCACTTTGATTGAAAATCAAACTATTTATATAATTCTATCAAAATACTTATTCAATCTTGATGCTTATAAAATGATACATTCGTATTATTTCTTGGATCATATCCAAATACTCACAAACCCAATATCACTCCTACTGACTTTAAGGCATTTTTGGTTAATATGTGTAAACGGATTACTCTAAATCATTATTTAGAATTTTCTGTTTCAAAACAAAAGTACCAAACACTAAGTCTTATCGAGGGATAATTTTGTGAGTAAATTTTGAATTAACTTGAGCATGTTGAATACCGAATCTGTTATGCTAATTTCAACAATTAAAATTTGCGATATTATTCTTATCAACATTGTTCATTTAATTCCAACCACATTAGCCTTTCTATAAAGACATAATCTCGGCCGATGGATCACATCTCTTTGGTTACGACCACCAAAATCATATTTTGATAGCGTACTTGGAATTCTTTCAGATCTGTGCATCATACCGTATAGAGTCAACAATCTTAATGGTTTAATTGAACAACCGAGGGTAATGTATATTTTCGACATTAATAAGAAACTCATAGTTTCTCTTCGATGTACGAGAATACTTATTAGACATTCTAATACTATGTGTTCATTTAGGTTAGTTAATTTCACTTCATCTCATATAATCAGTTCTATCTATGGATCAGATCCAATTCCATCTAACTACCGAATATTTCTCAAAGAAATTCCTTCACAATGAAGTTGATATATCTTGAAACAACAATCGTTTCTTAGTGCAAAAAGAATAAGGATTCATAAACGCTTTATGAACCTTTTAAAAACTGATTTTAGTTTACAGAAATTATGTTCAAAACATAAATATGTCATTTGATGATAGACCTTTCCAAAAACTTTTTGGAGATTCATACAAGATCCCTCATAAACAATTATTACGTGCAATCTTTCGACTCACACAACCTGCCAACTCCTTGGCCTAGGATATCTTGGGATTTCCTACAGACCCTTATCTTGTATGATTTTGTAAACTGTTGTTTAGATGAAATAATATCAACCTTGTGTACTTACCTTAAGTACATGACCGTATAGAAAGAAACTAACTCAACTTCACTCACAATTAATCGTAAATTATCCAACAATGTCCGATTACTCCTTATCGATGCATCATTATGTATCACACGGAGGAGTGACTTTTGAGATTGAATCTACATTCATTTTTAGGTACATTTGGAACTCTTTCCAATATACTCACTTATTCGACCAAATCAAATCATTTTATACTATTGCATGTTACTTTATTTACTTTTCTTTTATATTCTATGATTTTATCATAAACTTACTACATTGTGTATCTAATACACATGTTCATGTTGGTAATAAATCATCGATGAATATAACAAAGTATACGAAACCCTTTTGGTATTAATAGACTAGTGATTGCATACATCAATATGTATTAATTCAAAGAGTTCATCAACTCTTATGATCCTCCAACTGAATGGGTGCATAGACATTAATTGTTTGAGATATAATTAACCTGTATCATATGATTCATAATCATATAGTAAAATTATTTCTCAAAACTATGGCTTAGTCTATAATTTCAAAAAAACTATAAATAATATTAGACACATATGTATTTTTGTTGCATCACTTTTACTATGAAAACAAATTCCATAATATAGTTCTATTTCATAATGAATATCCATAATACTCATATTGAAAAATAGTTATATCTATTTTTCAGTCAATACAAATAATAAACATTATTTCACAAATAATGTTCAGTACATTTTACGAAAACAATTTTCGTAATTTGATGCAATCATTAGGTGCTATATGGCATGCTCCCACTATTTCCTCCATTACTATAATAGCGTACTAAATTTAGAGGTCCACCATTCACTTAATATTGTTAATATTGTTTACTTATTTCATATGCTGTAACTAGTTTACAGTGGAGAGTTCTTTGATCAAATATCTTGAACTCAAAGAAATAAATGTTGTAGAAAAAAAATTTCTATATGAAAATACATTTCAGAATAAAAATCATATTTCATATTCCAATATAAAGTATCAATTATTATTACAATTCTTGTTTCCCATGTTTCTCTATGAAGCAGAAGTGACTATTCATTCTCTTCATTCCAACTTTACCTTAAATTACATCTATTCTTATCACTCGTTTTTCTTTCAAACGGTCAAACTATTCAAAAGAAAACATTACTACAATATCATAAAAAACTTTTTACAAAAGCGCGTTCGATTATTCTTAACATTTAAGACATCAAATATGTTGCATTTTATGTGAACCGATCAAGATGACATTTCAACGATCGAGTTCTTAGATGTATCTCGTAGTTTATGGTCTTGTGTTACATTAACACAATATGATCCTTTTGAAATCATTCAAGTTGAATACATGATCTTAAAATACTATTTATTGGCTTACTTCGAATGAACTGAATTCATCGAAATATTGTACCCCATAAACTATGACTGTTCACCATATAACATTTATATGTGAAAGTAAATGGATCAAATATCCATGGTCTTGAATTGCATTTAGAGTTTAAAAACTCATAAAATGCAATACACGGTCTAAACCAAATAAACATATAAGTGACCAACTTACGAATGTATTAAGTAGTTGAAATTAGGCACTTGCATGGGTATAGAAACATTATATAACATGCAATTAGAATTATTAGTAAGTATATATTATATTTCTATTTGTCAACTTTCAGTTCAGTTTGTTTATATATGTTAATTGACAAACGTTTTATCAATCATATTAAATGCACAAATTTATCATTGTATATAATTATAACATTATATAGCATATACTCTTACAATATTAGAAAGGTTGAATTTTACCATTTCATTTTTCTAATAAGGCTCCCACTAATCTTTTATGTTTCTCCAAACCCTAAGATGAAACATATAAGTCTTACAACTTCACTAGTGGGTGTTATGACTCGTTTATTTTGGTATTCTGACCTTGAGTTTGCTCAACAAATCATAGCCCCACAAACGATGGATAACTCCTTATCGATTGTATCATATACAACTCCTAATGTATTTTTCCTTGTTCTAATCTCATTTCGACCTTGAGTTTGTTCAACAAATCGAAAGAGATTATTCACTCATACCTACCATATCATGATGGCTTAAGTATAGCATACGTACCTTGAGTTTGCTCAACAAACACATATAGTTATCTTACCTCATCTGTTCAATATATTAATAATACTACGCATAACATCTCTAGCTTGAGTTTGCTCAACAACTAAGGAGTATGTAAGTAATTTATTAATATATATGGTAGAGGACAACATTATATTAAAGATTCATAATCTTCAATTTATATTGAATAATATATTTCTTATGAAATACCCCAGCGATTCAAGTGTCAAACACATCAAAAATCATGGTATATGTACATTTACATATGTATTTAGTTCTGAAGTCTATTTGGGTTTCTTTAATGTTCCAAATTTAATTTATACACATATCATATAAGTTTTATTGTTATATAACTTTTATATTCCATATTACTTATATGATAGTCTTACATATAATAGTTCATTAATTAAATCTTATCTAATTAATTTTAATCAATTAACTCTTTAATTAATTATAAATTAGTATTTCAATATAACTTTTATGTTGGACATATCTACTATAACATTTATAGTGTATATTATAACATTTATAGTGTAACACACATACATCATATATATATATATGTGTATTTTATTTAATTAATTAACCTTTAATTAATTTATTCAATTAAATAATTTTATTAAAATTTATTAATTTCAAAATTTATCTTGTATACATACATGTATACTTATGTTGTCTTAAACATTTTAAAATAACATAACATATATCAATATATATAATACATGCATATATGCATTAATTAATTTATTTTATTAATCTTATTAATAAATTTAATATTATTATATAAATATTTTCAAACATTTTGAAAATATCATTATCCTTTCAAACATTTTGAAAACTTATGTAGTACTATAATTTTTATAATAAACATTTTTTATTTTAAATTTAACTATTAAATTTAAAATCTTTAACATTAATTTTCAAAACGATTTTGAAAATTAGCCCAAGGCCCAAATTAAGTTGGGCCTTTTCTATTAGGAGCAACCTTTGGGCTCACTTCACCTTTCGGACCAGGTCGTTAACCAGGTAGGACATGCTACTTGATTACCTAATTCCAATCCTAGATATTACCTTTCTAGACACCGTACTAAGTGGGCAAGCTTAATTAGTTAGCCCTAATATGACTAATTTAGACCGCATAGGCTATTGGGCTCTGATACCATTGTTGGAACTGGATCAGCCCGTAGCGGAAGTTATGGATGAATTTCAAAAAATTTACCCTACTAGATCTTTATTGGGCCTATGAAGCCTAACTGAATTAGAACATTTCTAAATTTCATTTAAATAAAATCATTTATTTTATTTTAAATTCAAATATATTAAGATATGAAATTAATTTTATTTGATTTAGTTTATACATAAATGTATCATATACATATATGTGTGAGTGCATGTGTAACATAATAATCCGTGAAAGGTATAATATGCCCATATGTAGATGTTGGGATTTACATCGTAATAGGCATATTAGCTCATTTTGTATGTCATGTATGTTGTCCAAATATGTGAATGTATATGTGTTACAATACACACACACACATGTATGTATAAATATATTATATTTAATATATGCACATAAAACAATTATATATAGAAAGAAAGAGAACAATTAACTAAAATTATTTATAATTCAAAATTAACTTAGTTTTGCAAACATAATAATTTTAGTATTTTAATTTGTATATATTATGAATAAAATAATGTTTTCATCCATAAATAATTAACATAAAATAATCTATTGATGAAAATTCAAATTTTACAATTTTTGAAAATCTAGGATCATAAATTAGGGCTTAGAAAAAATCTGGAGATTTTTCAAAGTTGAAATATTATTTTTTAAAAACAAATACTTTGATTTCGGCAATAATTATTTAATATAAAATAATATATTATTAAAAATTCAAATTTTAAATTTCCAAAAATTCTAGGATCATGAATGAAAGTTTATGAAAACCTTTAAAGAATTTTTCAATTAAATTATTATTTTTAATCATAAACAGTTATTTCGAAATAATATTAATTATTAAAAATAATAAACTTTATTGAAAAATTCCTAAATTTTTTCTATATGTTTTTGAAATGATATAATATTTTTAAAAATAATAAAATTGAATTTTTTAATGTAATAATTATTTTATATATAATAAAAAATTCAAAAATTCAATAATGTTAATTTAAAAATATGTATATTTGTATGATAATTAATTTTGGAATTTTTAAATTTATATTATATCTTTAATAATAGTTGTAATACCTTTGGTGTCACACTTTTTTGGTGTAAACGTGAACTACCAAAAATGTCCTCTACATATATTATCAAATCTTAATATCACCTAAAAATAGGATCTAATAAATAAACTTCATTTACCAATTCAAAATACTCTTTTATAAATATGACTAAATTTCACTATCACTTAAAAATAGGATCAAATAAATAAACTTTCATTACCAATTCAAAACCCACATTTACAAGTATTACCAAATCTTAATATCACTTAAAAAATAGATCTCATAGATAAACTTTTTTTACAAATTGGATCTTTATTATTTTTTGGCATAGCCGACGGGGTTGGATGGTCCCCTACCACTTTATTAATGCACTGAAGAGAAAACATACAAAAAAAAGAAACTAGACAGGCCACACACACAAACGAGCAACAAAGCAAAATACAGAGACAACAAAGTGCACCAATACAAAGAAAGAGAGTGAAAAGAAAGGGAAAAAACACAAACAGCAAAACATAAAATGCAGGAACGGGAATGGCCACCGATCAAAGAGCGACTAGTATCCCCGGGTCAATAGCATACTTTGCAGTGCTCATACCCTCTTTTATATCGAAGGAAAGATGACAAAAAATTAGTTCTTCATTCCGCACACTCTCCGGCTGGAATATACGCCGGTTTATTTCTTTCCAGAGAAAAGATAGGAATTTCTTTAAAACAAAGAAGAGAATCCTATTCCTACTATCTTTCATGTCAGTAACTTTGAGGAGAGCACTCCAAATATCACCACTCCAAAGCTGTTCATCCGAGTAACCTATCCTTTTCAATAACTTTGTCCACATCCCTAAGACGAAACCGCACTCGAAGAATATATGATCTCTAGTTTCAGGTTCAGTGCTACAGAAAGTGCAGTGGATCGGCACGTCCATCCCTCGGGAAAACAGCTTAACACGAGTGTGTAGAGCATTATTGATTACTTTCCAAAACATGAGGTTTTCTCTAGCATTGTTATCCCTGTACTATACTTTTTTATGCCATTTACAATCATCCAGGCTGTCAAGGCCATTCATGTACATGTACATAGGCTTGCTTTTGAAAATGCTACCTATGCCTTTCCAGTGAATGATGTGGTTGCGGATTAGGGGGACCTCGGAGGCTAAGATCTGGTTCCATATGCGACAAACATCCTGATTCGATGAGTTAGGGAGCGTAAACTGACCGTTGCTAAACACGTCCATGACTTTGGAATGTGGGTGAATGCCAGATTGGATGATGTCGTTATACGTAAGCTTCGTACGAAGGATGCAACCATGGGCTAGCCACGGGTCATTCCAGAATTGGACACTGCTTGTTATGCCGTATTGGACATAGGGGAGGAAGCAATTTCACAGCTTTAAGATTGAGCTCCAAGTCCAGCTTATGTTTTGAGGGGGTTGCATACTCCAGAAATCCCTCCTTTTAATAACATTGTTTTTCGACCAGAGGACCCAGAGACTGTTTCTATTGTTTATGAAGTTATCAAAGTGTTTAATTAGCGCTACCTTATTCCAAACTGCGATATTATAGATACCAAGACCACCTTTGCGCAGGGGTTTCTCAATAAGCTTGTATGATATCGGGGTAGTGAACCGCCCGTGAATGGAGCCTTTCCATATGAATCTCGTAGCAGCAGTTCTGATCATGTTGATAAGTTTCAGAGGTAGAATGAAGGTCTTAGCCCAATAGACTTGCATTGCGAAAATCACCGATTTGACTAAGGTTGCACGGCCCGCCTGACTCAAGGTTCTAGAAGTCCAACACTCCAGTTTAGACATGATTTTAGCAAAAAGAGGGGAACATTGGCTGGAAGTAATCCGAGAAGTAGCAAGGGGGATACCGAGATAAGTTGCGGTATTAAAATTGGGCTGCAATCCCGTGGAGTTGAGTATGGTAAGAGTTTGCTCGACATTAAGGCCAGCTAGCATAATCTCAGATTTGACCAGGTTAATTTTCAAACCAGTTTGTCTGTAGAAAGCATCCAAGGCATGCATAATGGATTGAATGGAAATAGGATCGGGTTTGCAAAAGACAACGAGATCATCGGCGAACAAGAGGGAGGTAATGCATGGGTTTCTACATCTTGGGTGATGGTGGAGCAAACCAGAGGTAACTAAGTTATCAAGCATACGGGTGAGGAGTTCCATAACTGTAATGAAAAGATATGCGGACATCGGGTTGCCTTGGCGAACGCCCTGCTTACCTTTGAAATATCCTTTCGTTGAACCATTAATAACGATGGAGTAGTTAACTGTAGATATGCAAATGTAAATCCATGCAATAAAGTGGGGCGGAAAGTTCATGTAACCAATAATTCTGACCAGCGAATCCCACTGCAATGAATCAAAAGCTTTTCTGATATCAAACTTCATCATCGCTCTAGGAGACTTGTTTTTGCACCCGTACCCTCTGAGAAGTTCATGAGAGAGTAAAACATTGTCTAATATGCTTCGGCCCGGGAGAAACGCAGATTGGTTAGGAGATATAATGTTAGGGAGAACCGCCTTCAGGCGGAGGCTATAATCTTCGAAATACACTTATATATCGCATTGCAACATGAGATTGGCCTGAAGTCGACAACATTCTCAGCGGTGGCAGATTTAGTAATGAGGGCAATATTAGTGTTGTTGTATGTGTCCATGATCCTTGAGTTCATGAAGAAGGATTTAATTGCACAGCACACATCAGGACCAACAATGCTCCAGCAAGAAGTGTAGAAAAAGGAGTTGAGGCCATCCGGACCACTACATGAGAATGTGTTAAGAGAAAACATGGCGTCTTTAATTTCAACTTCAGAAACTGTATTGCAAAGAAAGGCATGGTCATGTTGATTAAGCTTTGGAAGAATCCGGGGATCTATATCATCAATACATGGGCTGAAGTTTTCATTGTTACCAAGGAGCTGAGCGAAAAAATCAATGAACGCTTTGTCGATGGAAGGTCTGTCTGTTTGCTCTTTACCATTCAAGTCCACGATTCTATGGATGTTGTCACGGTTGTGTTTCGCTTTAAGATTTGCATGGAAATATGCAGTGTTTAGATCGCCTTCATCATTCCAACGAGTGCGCGTCTTTTGCTTGATCATGGACAGCTCCTTCTGAAGTTCCAGCTGATACTGCTTTGCTATGGAAGTTTCAAGAGAAGCCAAGCTTTCGTTGTTGGCATTCCGTTGCATTTCTGATTGAATCTCCAGAAGTTTATGTTTCCAGATGTTCGATTGCTTGCTGCCATTCCCAAATCTGGATTTGGCCCACGCTCTCAACGCCTCTTTCGTAGCCCTGAGCTTTTTCTGTAAAACGAACATAGGGTTACCAAAGTTAGGAGAGGACCAAACTTTACGCACTATATCAAAAAAGTCATGTTCTTTAGTCCATGAGTTAAAAAATTTAAAATGAGGTCTTCCTCTCATGACAGCACCACCCATGTGGATGATTTGGGGCGAGTGATCAGACAGGATAGGGTTGGGGATGTGGTTAAATAAGGTAGGCCAGGCGATCAAGGCTTCATGATTAGAGAATGTATAGTCGATTTTACAATAAGTTCTAACACCTTGTCTTCTCTTGTTGTTCCAAGTGTATCTAGCACCAGATACTTTAGTTTCAATCAAATCAACATCTTAGATTGCGTCATTGAGAGGTTTAATATCAGCAAGGGAGAGGGGAGAGCCGCCTATTCTACCCATAAGGCTAAGGGAGCAGTTAAAGTCACCACACACCACCCAGGGGTGGGTGTCCTGTCTTAAACTAGGGAGGGTGGCAAGGAAGGGGGCCCGAGAGTTAGTAGCTTTCTCAGCGTAAACGAAGGTGAGGTAGCAAGAGGTATTACTGGGGATGAACTTGCTATGGCAGTGGATGAATTGAGAAGAGGAGACGATGGGGGTTAGGAGGTGGATAGACGGATCAAAGATGATTAAGATACGACCATAAGGACCATGATCGAGGTTGTGAACTATCTTCCAGGTTGGCATAATTAGATGGGCTGCTCTGCGAGATAGAGAAGAGTTCAATTTGGTTTCAAGAATTGCTAGGATACTCAAGTCATGTTGAGTAATCAGTTCTTTGCAAAGATGGAGTTTAGAGTCATCATAAGCTCCACGGACGTTCCAAACGCCTATATTGTGTGTCATTGAGTAAACTCGAGAGATTCAATTAGTGCTTTCTTCATTTTCCTTGTCAAGGCACCTGAGGTTTTGGTATAGTCGAGGATGGATGCAGAAAGGGGGGAATTCGTGATGACTGAGTTGGCTGAGCTTGGAGGAGGGCCAAGTATAGAGGAGGAGGTATCAGGCGGTGGGATGTAGGCTTTGGGAGGGATGATATGACTGTAGGGATTATTTTGTTCAGGCACAGCGTGCACAGCTTGCATTAACACAGCGTTGGTTGATGGCCTACCGGTAAGGGAGGGGATTAGATGGGGGACAACATTCGCATTGATTTGGGGGACTTCAAACACTTTGTGTTGAGGCACTGATGTGGAAGAAGTATCGGTTGATTGCGGGAGGACAAGCAGAGCTGTGTTAACAGAGTTAGGATTTATTGTGTGCACGTGCACACGCTCTTGCGTGAGTGCTTTGGCATCAAAAGCTAAGGGAGGTGACATGGCTGATTCGTTGAGTTGATGAACTGAGTTGGAGATTGAAGTGACTTTGAAATGTGAGTTGCATGGGGAAGTTTGCATGGTTGTTTGTTTTTCACGTGTATTGATAGGGGAGACAAGACGAATATGACTATGTGGCTGAGAGAATGTAACAGGAGGGATAGAGATGGGAGAAGGGTCGGGGATGGCGTTAATGACACAATTGGATGGGTTGGTAGCATCAGTGAGGCTTGAAATGTAAAGCGAGTTTGTGATTGGTCCATACTCAACAGATTCATGTTGATGCACTGCTGTGGAATCGTGCACTTCATGATTTGTAACATTACCCAGTTTATTTAATGAATTTGCTTCTGCTTTTTGTGGAGAAAACAAACTTTCTGTTGCACTTTCCTTAAGGGGTTCAACTTGCATTATTTCCTCAGTTTCCACAGTGCCATGCTCATTCAAAATGTCAAATTTATTATGAGTTATGATCATGAGCTCCTCTGCACGTGCGCTTTCTTGTAACGTTTAAGTTAAGATTTTAGCATTTTGTTCTAAACTGTTGTCTCTTCTTTCTATACCAGTTGCGGTGACTTCTTTCTTTTGATTTTCCTTATTGGTTTCCAAGAAAACTTCTTCATCAACAACTTCATATGTTTTAGAGGCTCCGACCATGTTAATAGCCTTCGATGGACTTCTACCAGTAACCACTACGGGATTAGCAGAGAAAGTGGGAGAAACATGCATTTTTCTACCATTAAATCTACCTACTTTATGCCACCTTAAAGGAGCCTTTTCCTTATACACTTCTTTATTCTTAACTGGGGCTTTAACTTCAACTTTGTCGTGCTTGTTATGATTCAGTTGTTTGTCGTGCTTGTTATGATTCAGTTGAATTGTGTGAGGGTCAGGAGGCACTTGCATTTCACAGTTTTCATTAGAGTGACCAAAAGAAACACATTTTGTGCAGATTAAAGGTTTCCACATGTACGTTACTTTGATATTTTGGGTTCCTTCATCAACAAGCTTTACTAGAAACTCATCAACTAAATCATTGTCTAGACGAATTTCAATTAAACATTTAGCAAATTGGAGTCTCTCCAGGCTTTCAGTCATCGTGTCCATACACAACAGTTTTCCTAACCTACTCGAAAGCCAGTTGATACCAACATGAGTCCAGGCAAACAGGCGGATGTTGTGGAACAGTACCCAAACTGGAACAGAGTGTACAGAGCCACATACATTGCTTATTTTGGAATCATAAGGCTTGACAATAAAAAGTTTGTTCTTCATAATAATTGGATCCCCATTTAAGATACTTAGCTTGTCCTCTTCACAAGATAGGAGGAAAAGAAAGATGACACCATCAGATTTGATCTTCACGGATCCTTTTAGTTTCCATACCTGCTTGAGTTTTTGCACCACTGTAGTAAAGGACAACGGCAGGTCTAAAAAGAAGCCCACAAGATACTTACTCCAGATTTGGGATCCTGCTTCAACTATGCTAGCCGGAAGGTCTAAGGCACCGTCAGAGTAAGTAGGCTTCATCTCAACCGGCGTGTACTTCCCAGCATTCCTGGGTTTCTGCTTGAACAAAGAAGTCCAGACTGATTGGGATGGGGTGGATGTGGAGAGAGCTGCTGTGGGGTTGGAGGCCAAGAACAAGGTAGAAGAGAACGAGTGGTTTGAGGCAGGGTCAGGAGGCCTAGGTGGGGAGGGTGGGAGTTGGGATGGAGATGGGCTGATAGGAGCATGGCTCGAGGTAGGATTGAGGTACGAAGAAGGAATGGTGGTGATGTGACAGGGGAGAGAGGCTGCCATGAAAGGAATTTTCTTTATTAATTAACAAAAAATTACACATGATTCAAATAACAAAAAATTAGATGTTGAAGAATTAAATAAAAATTCAAACTAATTACACATGATTTCATCGCAAAAATATGAATAAATATTTGAATAATTCATTCATCTTAAATTTGTTAACATGTATAATTTATGGAAAAATAATTCACGTGCGAAGCGCGTGCCGTAACGCTCGTATAAATAAGTGTACTAAATTTTTTACATCACATATATATATTATATATGCATATATATATCTTATATATGCATATATATATATATAAATCTTATATATGCATATATATATATCTTATATATGCATATATATATATGCTATCATGAGAGAGAAATATACACTAAAATGTATATATGAATTTATTAATAAATATATATAAAACAGTTATTAATGACAAAAATTGATTTTTTACAGTAAACAACATTTTTCTATACATAAATCAAATAGTATAACAAAAAATTATGCACATAACCAAACTGATTTGTGACAACTACATCTACTTACAAAATCTCACCTAACTAAACATATGGTAGCAATATATTTAAACAGATATGAAATTTCTCATTATAGTATAATGATCCTGAACTCGGCCTTCGAAAATCGGCACCCGTACTTCACTTGTGCTCAAAATGCCGCAGATTCAAACACCGAACCTGGTTCACCGGAGCTTATAACACCATTAAGTATAACAATACAGCGGAAGAAAAAAAACAATGATATCATATACAATTCCAATGAATACAATATCCAGAATGATATACAATAATGATATCTATATGATACAAGAATATCAGAGACAAATAATAATGATACAGCGGAAACAACATAAGTGATGACTCCAAATAATCTGCAAAAGAGAAGGAGACCAACAACTCCAACATCAAGCTCGAACCACAAAGATAAGCAATGTCGGTCGTCCGTGAACTCCAAGAGATGAACTAGCTCCAGATAATCTACTAAACCTGACTATCTGAAAAACCCAACTCTAGACTGCCCGTGTGGAAAATTGTGGGCATCCAGAGTTTAGGAAGGGAACAATAAACTCAGGGTCAGTCATGGGACTGGTGTGAGTAACAATAAAACAGTTTATCTTTAAACAAACAACAAAGGAATTTTAAACATTGAAATCCACAATGCTTTTTGGAAAATGAAACTACCATAAGACCTCCCACCACACACACAATGCAATCGCAGACTTGGAGGAGATTTCTTCTTATGATAGTCAAACATGCTTACTATGCAAAATCCTTTTGATATTATTAATAGTGCATAGTGGAAAACATTTCAAAAATATAATATTAATCTTAGCCAGCATAGGTACCATTATATTATGCCTACTATAGCTGCCGCCTGAGGAGACAGGTTATATAAATTGCAATCGTAAAGGGCTCGTATTGTTTCTTTGGATTTTCCAACAAATGGTCAGGCTAAGGAACTTCCTATCCCACATGGAAACGCCTCTGGAGGGAGTCCCGAGAACCTACCCGGATCTCTGCCAACACAAGGTCGGTTACCCCCTTCCCGGGTAGTAAACCTAAGATATGCCACCCCCGGTCGTTTGCGACCTTTATCCGAGGAGCTTTGATCACACAGCAACAATCACACAGTAAATGAGATTGGAGCAACCACACAGGTAAATATCTGGGCTCCATACCATGATACCACCTTTTTCACGAAGGAATGGACATACCCTAGGGGAGCTACCCCTGAAACCTTGCCGCATCTTTCCTGTTTCGACCATTACCGGTTTGTGAGGCTCGATGAGGTCTCGTCCACAAAGCTACGCTTTACACGAAAGCCATGCTTTGATCAACAAATGATCAGCAACACATAGCAACACTTAGCATGACACACTACCAAATTGGGAGTGTATCACTGATAACCTTCAACTACATAACCTCTGAGCTCGTACATCTCAAAGAAGGGTGTTAAGCTAAGAGAATAAATTCTCCGCCACCAAACAGAAATGTATTTGAAAGAAATCAGCTTTATATCTCAAAGTGTAGTGTCAGACATACATCCATACAAGTCTGTTCCGGGTTCGAACAGAACCGAAGGCACTTCCAAAGAAGCCCTTGCAATCCGGGTATTCACAATCCCGATCGGACTTCCCATCACTTAGGAAATCTCTATACCGGAGCAACTCAGTGCAAAGTAAATCGATATGTTATCCTATCGTTCTTGCAAACACCCGGTCTTCAACACCGGTCTTCAAATGCTATCCATTCATGTCGTATCACTATTCGGAATGGGTTATATGACACAAAGTCCTCTCCCGGCTAAACCGAATAATGAGCGCAATATTTTAAAAACATATGGATATTGGGATTTCAGTTAAGTCACAACTTATTACCCAAAACTTCACTTTCAAATGGTTTAAACACATTACTATTTTAATCTTTTACACAAAAAGATTCATTTCACAAAGTTCACCCAGTTTCACAAAGATCTATTCATAGATTTTCCAAATCAATTCCCACTTCAATTTGGATTAACTCGTCCAGTCTTTAAATCAAAGATTTAATTGATAGCTTTCAAAACAATTCCATTTCGACCTTTTATACAAAAGGTACACCTTTCAAATTTCAAAACAAAGTTCAACAAGCTTAAACAAAGGTTTATTCATAATTCGAAAAACAATTTTCAATTCAAACTTGAAATTCTTTTGACATAATTTGGAAATCCATTCCTTATATGAAAGCTTCTATTATTTGAAAACAAATAGTTTTCATTTTGGAAAATCTGATTCATTTATACGAGTTAAAGTTCTTGGGTTAAATTCAAATTCTCAAAACCATACTTTTAAAATGGTTTAAATTCATATAAACACATTTATAACAACTTTAACCATAATTTCCAATCATGGAATTCAATTCCAAATTTTGAATTCAAATTCAAATTAAATTATTTAAATTGGAAACTTTACCAAGTTATTCAAAATAACTTTATTCTCAAAATTCTTTTTCCAAAGCTTTAACATTTAACCCAAATCCATTTCTAAAATCAATTGAAATTAAAATTTCAATTTCAAAAACATTAAATTTAAATCATCTGTGACTTAACCGATTTCCATGTGAAATCCATATTTGTGTGTGTAAAAGTGTGGTCCAGGGGTTTCACACACAATAGTGCAACATCATTCAAACATCACAGATCAAAATACATAAATCTAGTTGACAAGCGGTATAAACTATAACGCTCATCGTTCATTCACAGATTCACAGATAATGTACAGATGTCTCACAAATAAATGATTAAATTACACACAGCTCAATCCATAGAACAAAACATCACAGATCAGATAGGACAATTAATTCAAGGCATCTCATTCAATATAATCATTCATAAGTAAGGTCAAGCATTCAATAATCATTTATAAGCAGGATTAATTAATTGTTTAATCCTAATTAATTCAATTAATTCCCAATTAAATTAATTACTTATGAATTAGTTATCCAATCCTGATTAATTGATGACAAATCATTAGATATAAATAATTTAATTAATTATTTTAATTAATTCAATTAAATTAATCTCCATTTATTTGATTATCCTTAATTAATCATAATAATTAATTTTCCCTAATTACTTAATTAACTCTAACCATTAATCAATTTCTTTTAACTAAATAATTATATTTAATCATTTCCATTAGTTAATTAACCTTTAACTTAAATTAATTAATCCCAAATTAATTAACTTAATTAATTTATCACATTATACTTTGTATTAAATATTGATAAATCACTTGATTAATCAACTTTAATCATTAATTAATATTTAATTAATAATTCTTCATTAATGATTTAACCCTTTAATTACTTACTTCGTTAATCCAAATCGTTAATAAATCATCATTAAATCTTTATTAATTTAAAACCAATCTCATTTTTATTAATGATTTTATTGACACTTATAAATATGTTGGGACATTTATATTCAATTCACTTTATAATTCATTTTAAATTCAAATTTCCTCTTTTCAATGCTTCAACATTTTTAAGTATTAAAACAATTTAATTTTAAAACTTTATTTGTTTCCAAACTAAATCCAAATCAAACTTGAACTTACATTTACTCTTAGATTTGAAATTCATTTTAACCTTGATTTAAAACTTAAATTTCAGTTTGAATTTCAGAAGACAAAAACAGGTTTGTAAACCTGGAACAAAGCTACCCGGGCCTTACCATTCCCTGCATCGAGTCCTACCCGGAAATACTCGAGTAAAGCATCGAGTCACACACGAGTGTTCACACAACTACCTAGATTTTTCCAAACTTCCAGACAAATGTACGGTGCACGTGCACTGTGGCTCTGGCCATCTTTGGCCACCGTCTACACTTGCTTCACATCGCCGATCATCATCAGAAATGATCACGACCCCAAGAAATCATCACATTGGCTCGAATCAAAAATTGAGTAGCTAAATCAAAACCTGGAACTCAGACAGAAACCCAAATCCAAAACCTATCAACACTTCGTCCACGCGGCTCCAATCACCTGTATTCGTGCAACTCCGGCCACGACCTCGATAACATCCCCTCTATCGTTTCCCAGAGCCATGTCGCACTCGGTCGACTATCGAGAACTACAAATCAAATTTCTCAGGCTTAGTAAAACTAGGTTTAAGAACTTCCAACGTTCGCCGCTGCCACCTCGATCATCTACACCCCCATCCACCACTTTTCCTGCAACCATTGTAGACTCCTCCACCTCCACACGAAACCCCGAGCTCCACGAACTAACAGATCGTCGAAAATCGCCAAGTCGATGAATTTCGAACAAACTCGAACTGCTCTTTGATCCTAACTCTAAAAATTATGATTTAAGCTTTAAAATTCATGTTTTAGTATATGAATCTAAATTACACACCTGAATTCATGAATTAACAAGTTTGAAATTTGACTAAATTAAAGTTTTTCTCTGTTCTTTTAATTTCCAGAAACATTAACAAGTTATTTTAACTTGTATACATTTTTAAAACTTAATATATACTGTAAAAAACAATTTTTATTTTGATCCCAAGTTCAAAAAGTCACTAGATCAAGAGAAACTAAATTTTTTTTTGAAGCAAACTTATGTTCAGAGTTTTTAAAACAGAGAACATCCATATGAACAAAAGCCTGCACACAATTCCTCTACCATTCACTTATACACAGAGAGTTTAAATATATATATATATATATATATATCAACATACTTATCAGAGCTTTAGCAACAGATCCATATTTAAAAAGAAGTTACTCACATGGGTTTCAGAATGGATGAGCAGAGTTGCTGAAGACACAAGCTTGAATTTTCTAGCTGAAACCACTTTGGCCTCTGGTTTGTATAAATTGTTTTGTTGCTTATGATTGAATTTTGTTTAAGTTTTAGATGATGTTATTTACTTCAGGTTTACACATTTCAGATGGACGAACTGAGATATATGAATTGAGTTTACTGGGTGATAAATTTGTACATGGTAATGTATATTTTTTTTCTTTCCAGTTCAAATATGGGCAGAGATTTTTCTTTGTATGTTGTACCATATATCAGAGATTTCCTTGCGTTGGTGGGCTGATATGATAATTTTGTGGTGTACTAGAGATAATGGCATTAATTGCCTTTGTACAATTATACTTATCCATTGTTTGATTTTTGTACATAGATATTTATAGTAGTATCTTCTTTGATAAGCTAATACATGTATACATTTACTTGTTTCATACTTGAGTGTATTTTATTTCCTTTTACAAGTGTACATACTTATATTGTTCATATTGAATGCATTTTATTTTGTTTCCTTTTTGTTTTCTTTTTAACTTGTCTTTATAATATCACTTTATAAATAAATTTCTATTTTAATATGTTGTTTAAATTTAGCTGATTTGTTTACTTTATATATTTTTAATTTATCTTATATTTATTCCTATTTCTAGTTTAAATATTTATTATTATTATTTTACTTTAATATTTATTGTCTTATATTTATTTTATAAATTCAAATCATTATTAACCATCAATTCTAATTTTAAATCATTTATTTATTTCCTTGTATCCAAAGTCTATATTTTTATATTTATTTCTAACCCATTTATTTAAGATTTAAATTCAAACTCAATGTATATATATATATATTCAAATTTACTCATATATGCCCATATACATATATATACAATATTTAAATTTTAAATGATTTAACATAGAATTTATTTTTACTCGGGGAAACTCGCATCAATTTATCGATTAATTTCACAATTTTTACTCAAAAATTCAAGTAATTATCATTTTAAATTTATATAAAATCCGGGGTCGTTACAACCTTTCCCCCTTAAAAGAATTTCATCCTCGAAATTTGCCAGGGAGACACAAAGATAGATGAAGAATGTTTCTTCAAATCAAACTGAATAACTATTCTACATTTGGCTTACCAAATCAAAATATCAATAATAGATACGAGAACAAATCTTTTTAATTTTTTTACAAGATACTCGGGTTATCCAGATCTACGAAATATACAGGGGCATTGGTTAGTCCGAAGGGATAACTGACCATTCGTGGAATATATTAGACCCAAATTGTATTCATATATCTGTCTATTTTTGGGTACAATTTCAAAACTTTTAGTTTAGAAACTAAAGTATACCTATCAACCATAGCAACCAAAGCAATCAATACATCCAAACAAACAATTCTGACCTATTTGGAGTTTATGTCCCATACAAATATATCAAATCTTCTTCCTGGAACTACCAGGAACTATCAATGAATTGAAAAAAAGATGACGAACAAAAAAGATTGATAGAGAAAAGATTGTTTCCTTGTTGTTACAGGGTATTGACCATTTATAGTCGTATTTCCCTATCCCCTATCTCATTCACTTCTTGCACTCATACTTACTATCAGTGGATAGTAAGAGCATTTACTGAGGCGTTAGAACGGATATCTTAGGGATTACAAATTCTAGGGTATACTTCACCCTATCTCTAATGAGCTACTTAATGTGTTATACTCCTGAGCTAAAGTTTAACCCTCAGCTCTAATACCAATTATAATGATCCTGAACTCGGCCTTAAAAAATCGGCACCCGTACTTCACTTGTACTCAAAATGCCGCAGATTCAAACACCGAATCTGGTTCACCGAAGCTTATAACACCATTAAGTATAACAACACAGCGGAAGAAAAAAAACACAATGATATCATATACAATTCCAATGAATACAATATCCAGAATGATATACAACAATGATATCTATATGATACAAGAATATCGGAGACAAATAATAATAATACAGCGGAAACAACAGAAGTGATGACTCCAAATAATCTGCAAAAGAGAAGGAGACCAACAACTCCAACATCAAGCTCGAACCACAAAGATAAGCAATGTCGGTCGTCCGTGAACTCCAAGAGATGAACTAGCTCCAAATAATCTACTAAACCTGACTATCTGAAAAACCCAACTCTAGACTGCCCGTGTGGAAAATTGTGGGCACCTAGAGTTTAGGAAGGGAACAATAAACTCCGGGTCAGTCATGGGACGGGTGTGAGTAACAAAAAAACAGTTTATCTTTAAACAAACAACAAAGGAATTTTAAACATTGAAATCCGCAATGTTTTTTGGAAAATGAAACTACCATAAGACCTCCCACCACACACACAATGCAATCACAGACTTGGAGGAGATTTCTTCTTATGATAGTCAAACATGCTTACTATGCAAAATCCTTTTGATATTATTAATAGTGCATAGTGGAAAACATTTCAAAAATATAATATTAATCTTAGCCAGCATAGGTACCATTATATTATGCCTGCTATAGCTGCCGCCTGAGGAGACAGGTTACACAAATTGCAATCGTAAAGGGCTCGTACTGTTTCTTTGGATTTTCCAACAAATGGTCAGGCTAAGGAACTTCCTATGCCACATGGAAACGCCTCTGGAGGGACGTCCCGAGAACCTACCCGGATCTCTGCCAACACAAGGCCGGTTACCCCCTTCCCAGGTAGTAAACCTGAGATATGCCACCCCCGGTCGTTTGCGACCTTTATCCGAGACGCCTCGATCACACAACAACAATCACACAGTAAATGAGATTGGAGCAACCACACAGGTAAATATCTAGGCTCCATACCATGATACCACCTTTTTCTAGAAGGAATGGACATAACCTAGGGGAGCTACCCCTGAAACCTTGCCGCATCTTTCATGTTTCGACCATTACCGGTTTGTGAGGCTCGATGAGGTCTCGTCCACAAAGCTACGCTTTACACGAAAGCCATGCTTTGATCAACAAATGATCAACAACACACAGCAACACTTAGCAAGCCACACTACCAAATTGGGAGTATATCACTGATAACCTTCAACTACATAACCTCTGAGCTCGTACGTCTCAGAGAAGGGTGTTAAGCTAAAAGAATAAATTCTCCGCCACCAAACGAAAATGTATTTGAAAGAAATCAGCTTTATATCTCAAACTGTAGTGTCAGACATACATCCATACAAGTCTATTCCGGGTTCAAACAGAACCGAAGGCACTTCCAAAGAAGCCATTGCAATCCGGGTATTCACAATCCCGATCGGACTTCCCATCACTTTGGAAATCTCTATACCGAGGCAACTCAGTGCAGAGACAATCGATAGGTTATCCTATCGTTCTTGCAAACACCCGGTCTTCAACACCGGTCTTCAAATGCTATCCATTCACGTCATATCACTATTCAGAATGGGTTATATGACACAAAGTCCTCTCCCAGCTAAACCGAATAATGAGCGCAATATTTTAAAAACATATGGATATTGGGATTTCAGTTAAGTCACAACTTATTACCCAAAACTTCACTTTCAAATGGTTTAAACACATTACCATTTTAATCTTTTACACAAAAAGATTCATTTCACAAAGTTCACCCAGTTTCACAAAGATCTATTCATAGATTTTCCAAATCAATTCCCACTTCAGTTTGGATTAACTCATCCAGTCTTTAAATCAAAGATTTAATTGATAGCTTTCAAAACAATTCCATTTCGACCTTTTATACAAAAGGTACACCTTTCAAATTTCAAAACAAAGTTCAACAAACTTCCATAAAGGTTTATTCATAATTCGGAAAACCATTTTCAATTCAAACTTGAAATTCTTTTGACACAATTTGGAAATCCATTCCTTATATGAAAGCTTCTATTATTTGAAAACAAATAGTTTTCATTTCGGAAAATCTGATTCATTTATACGAGTTAAAGTTCTTGGTTTAATTCAAATTCTGAAAACCATACTTTTAAAATGGTTTAAATTCATATAAACACATTTATAACAACTTTAACCATAATTTCCAATCATGGAATTCAATTCCAAATTTTGAATTCAAATTCAAATTAAATTATTTAAATTGGAAACTTTACCAAGTTATTCAAAATAACTTTATTCTCAAAACTCCTTTTCAAAAGCTTTAACATTTAACCCAAATCCATTTCCAAAATCAATTGAAATTAAAATTTCAATTTCAAAAACATTAAATTTAAATCATCTGTGACTTAACCAATTTCCACGTGAAATCCATATTTGTGTGTGTAAAAGTGTGGTCCAGGGGTTTCACACACAATAGTGCAACATCATTCAAACATCACAGATCAAAATACATAAATCTAGTTGACAAGCGGTATAAACTATAACGCTCATCGTTCATTCACAGATTCACAGATAATGTACAGATGTATCACAAATAAATGATTAAATTATACACAGCTCAATCTACAGAACAAAACATCACAGATCAGATAGGACAATCAATTCAAGGCATCTCATTCAATATAATCATTCATAAGTAAGGTCAAGCATTCAATAATCATTTATAAGCAGGATTAATTAATTGTTTAACCCTAATTAATTCAATTAATTCCCAATTAAATTAATTACTTATGAATTAGTTATCCAATCCTGATTAATTGATGACAAATCATTTGATATAAATAATTTAATTAGTTATTTTAATTAATTCAATTAAATTAATCTCCATTTATTTGATTATCCTTAATTAATCATAATAATTAATTTTCCCTAATTACTTAATTAACTCTAACCATTAATCAATTTCTTTTAACTAAATAATTGTCTTTAATCATTTCCATTAGTTAATTAACCTTTAACTTAAATTAATTAATCCTAAATTAATTACCTTAATTAATTTATCACATTATACTTTGTATTAAATATTGATAAATCACTTGATTAATCAACTTTAATCATTAATTAATATTTAATTAATAATTCTTCATTAATGATTTAACCCTTTAATTACTTACTTCGTTAATCCAAATCGTTAATAAATCATCATTAAATCTTTATTAATTTAAAACCAATCTCATTTTTATTAATGATTTTATTGACACTTATAAATATGTTGGGACATTTATATTCAATTCACTTTCTAATTCATTTTAAATTCAAATTTCCTCTTTTCAATGCTTCAACATTTTTAAGTATTAAAACAATTTAATTTTAAAACTTTATTTGTTTCCAAACTAAATCCAAATCAAACTTGAACTTACATTTACACTTAGATTTGAAATTCATTTTAACCTTGATTTAAAACTTAAATTTCAGTTTGAATTTCAGAAGACAAAAACAGGTTTGTAAACCTGGAACAAAGCTACCCGGGCCTCACCAATCCCTGCTTCGAGTCCTACCCGGAAATACTCGAGTAAAGCTTCGAGTCACACACGAGTGTTCACACAGCTACCTAAATTTTTCCAAACTTCCAGACAAATGCACGATGCACGTGCACTGTGGCTCTGGCCATCTCTGGCCACCGTCTACACTTGCTTCACATCGCCGATCATCATCAGAAATAAACACGACCCCCAGAAATCATCACATTGGCTTGAATCAAAAATCAAGTAGCTAAATCAAAACCTGGAACTCAGACAGAACCCCAAATCCAAAACCTGTCAACGCTTCGTCCACGCGGCTCCGATCACCTGAATTCATGCAACTCCGGCTACGACCTCGACAACATCCCCTCTATCGATTCCCAGAGCCATGTCGCACTCGGTCGACTATCGAGAACGTACGAATCAAATTTCTCAGGCTTAGTAAAACTAGGTTTAAGAACTTCCAATGTTCGCCGCTGCCACCTCGACCATCTACACCCCCATCCACCACTTTTCCTGCAACCACTGTAGACTCCTCCACCTCCACACGAAACCCCGAGCTCCACGAACTAACAGATC
Source organism: Allium fistulosum (assembly GCA_030737815.1). Taxonomy (NCBI): domain Eukaryota; kingdom Viridiplantae; phylum Streptophyta; class Magnoliopsida; order Asparagales; family Amaryllidaceae; genus Allium; species Allium fistulosum. Next base: position 269,361,952 of record CM060906.1, on the reverse strand, counting down.
ACCGGAAATCGCCAAGTCGATGAATTTCGAATAGACTCGAACTGCTCTTTGATCCTAACTCTAAAAATTAAGATTTAAGCTTTAAAATTCATGTTTTAGTATACGAATCTAAATTACACACCTGAATTCATGAATTAATAAGTTTGAAATTTGACTAAATTAAAGTTTTTCTCCGTTCTTTTAATTTCCAGAAACATTAACAAGTTATTTTAATTTGTATACATTTTTAAAACTTGATATATACTGTAACAAACAATTTTTATTTTGATCCCAAGTTCAAAAAGTCACTAGATCAAGAGAAACTAATTTTTTTTTGAAGCAAACTTATGTTCAGAGTTTTTAAAACAGAGAACATCCATATGAACAAAAGCCTGAACACAATTCCTCTACCATTCACTTATACATAGAGAGTTTATATATGTATATATATATATATCAACATACTTATCAGAGCTTTAACTCGCAACAGATCCATATTTAAAAAGAAGTTACTCACATGGGTTTCTGAATGGATGAGCAGAGTTGCTGAAGACACAAGCTTGAATTTTCTAGCTGAAACCACTTTGATCTCTGGTTTGTATAAATTGTTTTGTTGTTTATGATTGAATTTTGTTTAAGTTTTAGATGATGTTATTTACTTCAGGTTTACACATTTCAGATGGACGAACTGAGATATATGAATTGAGTTTACTGGGTGATAAATTTGTACAGGGTAATGTATATTTTTTTTCTTTCCAGTTCAAATATGGGCAGAGATTTTTCTTTGTATGTTGTACCATATATCAGAGATTTCCTTGCGTTGGTGGGCTGATATGATAATTTTGTGGTGTACTAGAGATAATGGCATTAATTGCCTTTGTACAATTATACTTATCCATTGTTTGATTTTTGTACATAGATATTTATAGTAGTATCTTCTTTGATAAGCTAATACATGTATACATTTACTTGTTTCATACTTGAGTGTATTTTATTTCCTTTTACAAGTGTACATACTTATATTTATTTGTTCATATTGAATGCATTTTATTTTATTTTCTTTTTGTTTTCTTTTTAACTTGTCTTTATAATATCACTTTATAAATAAATTTCTATTTTAATATGTTGTTTAAATTTAGCTGATTTGTTTACTTTATATATTTTTAATTTATCTTATATTTATTCCTATTTCTAGTTTAAATATTTATTATTATTATTTTACTTTAATATTTATTGTCTTATATTTATTTTATAAATTCAAATCATTATTAACCTCAATTCTAAGTTTAAATCATTTATTTATTTCCTTATGTCCAAAGCCTATATTTTTATATTTATTTCTAACCCATTTATTTAAGATTTAAATTCAAACTCAATGTGTGTGTATATATATATATATATAAATTCAAATTTACTCATATATGCCCATATACATATATATACAATATTTAAATTTTAAATGATTTAACATAGAATTTATTTTTACTCGGGGAAACTCGCATCAATTTATCGATTAATTTCACAATTTTTACTCAAAAATTCAATTAATTATCATTTTATATTTATATAAAATCCGGGGTCGTTACAATAGGATCATAGAATATAATTTAATTACTGTGATATGAATTAAAATTACCAATTTAATGATGCCTTTGAATCCACGTTGAAGCAATGACTTCCCTTCCTTTTATTGTTCTTGATTCGTCAGATTGCAAGTCCGGAATCACCGACCTCTAACTATTGAATAATATTATTTTAATTTGAAATATATTTGATCATTTTGGAGTGGATTGAGAGCTATATTTTAACCAGCAATGTAGAAGGTAATGGCGGCCAAAAGAGGTTAGTTATTATCTTTATATATATATAGGGTTGTATTAGAGAGAAACGAGGAAAACCTTTTTACCCATTCTCACTTGATCTCAACCCATTATCTCCAAGCCAATTCCCTATGATTTAGCCACCCCTAGACCTTCCCAAAACCGAAATTTTTCAGCCCTAATGATGGGCCTTAAACCCATCTAAGCCCAAGCCAAAATACTATGCAATTAAATCCCATAGCTCAAGTAGCTATAACACAACATCTAACAAGCAAGTCAGAGGTCATGAGTTCGAGTTCCGCTTTGGTCAGAAATAAAACAATATAATCGCTTGTCGTTATTGTATATCGATCGATATATTTATAACTGTTATAAATATATATAACATTATTTATTTCTCAAATCATATTCAAAATTTATAATTAATGTTTCATAAATATTAATTAATTTATAACAATTATAAACTAATTAAATCGTTCGGTCTTAAGGGAATTCATCACTCGACTGTGTAACTCTTGGGTGTAAATTTGGTCAGCGATTAACATCGAACTATTTTAATGTTAACGTTCACACATCACTTAGCAAGTGGTGTGACATTATGGCCAAATTTATCGCTTACTCATTTTCGGTAAAATCCAATTTTTGTTTAATAAGCGTTACCCAGTTGTGACATTTGTTTACACCAATTCTCTTCGTCAAAACTATATCACTTTGGACTTATGGAATTTGGTAATGGTCAAAATTCCAACCTCATCCACATTCAACTTTATAGTCCAAATACAAAGTCCTTGGTTCAACAATAACAATTATTATTAACCGAAATGCTCTGGCCAAAGACTTTGACTTTGAGTTGACTTGAGTTGACTGTGATACTAACCGCATATAACTGAGAAGACGAATGCTCTCTTGAATAGTGCTTCACATCCAATACTTCCACTTGACTCAACTATAGTCACTTAATGGACGCCATGCCATGATTTGGCTATAATCAAAGTGGAGTTTTCATATTGAAGATCCACAGTATTCTCAAGTCGAGAGAACTATGTAAATTAGTCACATCGATATTTTCTGTTTGACCTTAGTTATATTAACCAATAGAAAACTATCGAGTGAGTCGTTCCAAGTTATCCAATAACTATTAGTACGTAACCTTTAGGTGCCCCTAGCAGTCATGAGTAATATACTGCCCACATTTGGAGAGCGTTACGTACTCCAATCTCAACGTATACATCGATATCCAGTCTCGATGCATCTTGAGTTGGAACATTTAAAATGGTATATTTGTTTCATTGTGATAAATTACTCGTGGTTACAACACTTTGTTTCTACTATCACAAAATATACGATTTATGGATTTTCTATTAAATATACTTTTAATTAAGTTAATTAATTAATATAATCACATTGTATCAAGTATATAATTAGAAGAAAATACCTTTTATTTCGAGCAAGATTGGTCAACGAGTTAGATATATGTAACAAATTACATAATTGCCCCAAGGGCATACCCCTAACTCTATCATGATTAACATTCTTATATTTTGTAAATTTAATTCACATGAAATGACAATTGAAATATGTTGTTAAAATTGAATTTGTTATTAATTAAATCGTTTAAATATGATATGATATTGCTGTGAGTATTGTGTAGATAGTTTATATTTTAGTTCATGTATTTTTATGTACATATTATTTCGGTTAGACTTGTTGCTTTCCTTTGTTTTTCTTTATTTTGTTTGGGCCTTAGTTTCTCGGCCTAGTTGCCTTGTATAAAAGGAGATAGTGGGCCGAATAATAAGTGAGCTTTTCCCTCTTTCATATTTTCGTGTATTCATTTGAATTAACATGGTATCAGAGCCACGAAAATTCAAGCTTCAAATCTAACGAGGGATTTAGCTCGAATCAATAAGGATGGGAGAAAGAAGTGCAGAAAGTAATGCCAGAATTGGGGAGAATAAGATCGCGATGGATGCAACGCAATTGATGCCCAAAATTACAGATAATAAGTTGAATAATTTGAATTTCTTAAATTGGAGTAAGACGATCCGATTATATCTTCGTAGTATAGATAAAGATAGCCATTTAACTGAAGATCCACCTATGGCAGATTCAAAGGATGAGAAAGACTTGATGTGGTTCAGATATGATGCTCGATTATTTCTACAAATCAGAAATTCAATTGATAGTGAGGTAATTGGTCTGGTCAATCATTGCGAGTTTGTTAAGGAGATGATGGAATATTTAGAATTCTTATATTCTGGAAAGGGAAATCTAACAAGGATGTATGATGTGTGCAAATCATTCTATTGAGCAGAGAAACAAAAACAAACTCTTATGAGTTATTTTATGAACTTCAAGAAGACATATGAGGAATTCAACATGCTTCTTCCAATCAATTCAGATGTTAAGGTTCAGCAGCAACAACGAGAACAAATGGAAAGTATGAGTTTCTTGGCTGGTTCAACATTAGAATTTGAATCTACTAAGTCTCAGATCTTATCTGGTTCAGATATCCCTTCGTTACAAGAAGTGTTCAGCAGAATTCTTCGTTCTGATATAGCTCATGCACAAGTATCAAGTACTAGAGTAGAGAGTGCTTTGATTAGTAGCAACAGAGGTTATGTGCAGGGAAACTAGAATTAGAAAAATCAATTTGAAACCAAATCACAGTGGAATAATTCACCAAGGCCAAATTACAATTCACCAAGGCTAAATGTTCCAGAGTTTAGATCTTCAAATCAGGGAAAATTCTATACATATTGTAAGAAGCCAGGGCATATGAAATTTGAGTGTAGGAAACTTCAATACAAGAATTCACAGTTGAATAAGGATATGAAATCTGTTCTCATGTCAGCAGAAGATTATGACCAGTATATGAAATTTCAAGAATCATTGAAGAAGGAATCAACAAATCAGGGATTAACATCATCAGTTTCAACTATTGCCAATTCTACAAGTCAATCAAAATGGATCATAGACCCTGGAGCAACTGACCATATGACAGGTAATAATAATTTGATTTCAGATATACAATATAAGCAGTCAACTCATGCTGTTACATTAGCTGATGGATCACAAGCATTTGTTCAAGGAACTGGGAAAATGAGGGTGAATTCAAATTTACCATTAAGTTCAGTTTTATATTTGCCAGACTTATCATTTAATTTGATATCTGTGAGTCAGATTACTAAGAATCTGAAATGTAGCATATCATTTTTTCCTGATCACTATGAGTTTTAGGATCTAACGACGAGGCATATTATTGGTAGAGGTGAAGAATGTGGAGGTTTATATGTGCTTAATACTGTACCATCCAAATCTATAAGCTGCTCAAGTATAACTTCTTCTGCATTTCAAATACATTGTTAGCTAGGCCATCCCTCATTGTCTCTGTTCAAGAAACTATGTCCACAATTAGCTCTTTATCTACATTGCATTGTGAGTCTTGTAAATATGCAAAGCATCATAGTGCTAGTTTATATCCTAGAGTTAATAAAAGATCTAGTTCAATTTTTGAAGTTGTACACTCTGATATTTGGGGTCCGTCAGCAGTTATGTCTAAGCAAGGGTATAGATATTTTGTTACATTTATTGATGATTACTCACGTGTAACTTGGTTGTTTTTAATGAAGAATGGATCAGAGTTGTTTTCTATATTTTGTACTTTCTGTGCTGAAATACAGAATCAATTTAATACATCAATCAAAATCTTGAGGAGTGACAATGCAAAGGAATATACAAGCAATCAGTTTAATTCATACATGGCACAACATGGCATCATTCACGAAACCTCATGTGTAGATATAGTTGCACAAAATGGGGTAGCTGAGAGGAAAAATAGACACTTGTTGGAAACTGCTAGAGCTCTTCTTTTTCAAATGAATGTTCCAAAAAGCTTCTGGGCAGAGGCAGTAAGTACTTCATGTTTTTTGATTAATAGAATGCCCTCAACTATCTTGGATTATGAAATACCTTATCAAGTTCTATGTCCAAATAAGCCAATTTATCCAGTGAAACCGAGGGTCTTTGGATGTACTTGTTTTGTTAGAGATGTCAATCCACAATTAACAAAATTAGATCCAAAGTCATTGAAATGTATATTTGTTGGTTATTCGAGACTTCAAAAAGGATATAAGTGTTTTTGTCCCACTCTTCACAAGTATATTGTATCGATTGATGTTAACTTTGTTGAAAATGAACCTTTCTATTCATCATTAGTAATTTCCCCAATTCAATAGACCCATGATGAACAGTTAATAGAAGAAGATGATGAATTTCTGGTATATCCTAATGTATTCACATAGAATAGTGATCACAATGGAAATGAGGAGTTGAATACTAACACTCCATCTTTACCTGTTTCTGATCCAGAAGATACTCATGTACCAGTATCAAGTCTTGATTTACCTATTGCATTGCGTAAAGGAAAAAGGAAATGTACTTACCCTATTTCATCTTTTGTAACATACAATAACATATCCCCAAAATCTTATGCCTACATTTCTACACTGGATTCCATTTCCATTCCAAAGACAGTTGAAGAAGCCTTATCAAAGAAAGGATGGTGTGATGCTATGCTAGAGGAAATAAGTGCATTGGATCAGAATGATACATGGAATTTAGTTCAGTTACCAGAGAATAAAAAGGCAATAGGCTGCAAATGGGTATTTTCAGTAAAAATGAACTCAGATGGGTCTCTTGAAAGACTGAAAGCATGTTTGGTTGCAAAAGAGTATGCTCAAACATATGGAATTGACTATTCTGAAACGTTCTCACCAGTAGCTAAGAAGACTTCAGTAAGAGTGTCCATATCCTTGGCAGCACAACATAACTGGAGATTACACCAACTGGATATCAAAAATGCATTTCTTCATGGGGATCTAGCTGAGGAGGTGTATATGGAGCAACCACCTGGGTTTGTTGCTCATGGGGAGCATGGAAAGGTATGCAAATTGAAGAAGAGTTTATATGGTCTGAAGCAAAGCCCGAGAGCATGGTTTGGTAAATTCAGTCAGGCAATTGACAAATTTGGTTTGTCACAGAGCAAAGCTGATCTTTCAGTCTTCTATAGGAATGTGAAAGGTACACTAATTTTGTTAATAGTATATGTAGATGATATTATTATCATTGTTAATGATGAAAAAGGAATTTCTGCTCTCAAAGCATTTATTCATTCACAGTTTCATACAAAAGAATTAGGGGAGTTGAAATATTTTTTAGGCATTGAAGTTCTTAGGAGTAATGATAGAATATGCTTGTCATAGAGGAAATATGTTCTTGATCTGTTGAAAGAAACAGGAAAATTGGGTGCTAAGCCTTGTAATACACCCATGTTAGTTAATACATCTTTTACAAAAGAAGGAGAATTATTTGAGGATCCTGAGAAATACAGAAGACTAGTGGGTAAGTGTTTGTACCAAAAATGGGCCCAACACTCTTCGGAAGTTTTTGAAGAGATAAAAGTGAAGAATGAAAATTAAAAATGTGGGTTATCTAACAAAAACTCCAAGTAACAGAAAGTAAATTGCAAAGACAAGCGATTTAGAGTGGTTCGACGTTGTGCCTACGTCCACTATAAAGTTTGATGATTTTATTACTCGATACTTGAAAATTACAATTCTTGATAACGTAGTACAACTGAAATTATATGCTAAATCTCAATCTAAAGCAACGGTGGTGTTCTGGAGTAAATCTGGCAGAATCTGGGCGCTCTTTAGTACTTAGAATTGTCTGACCCCTTTTCTGAATGACCAGGGGCTCTATTTATAGGTGTAGGAGGCTGATATTTCGCCTAAATTGAGGGGAGACCAGTTCTGGCACGTGAGGGGGCCCGCATGGCTGAAATCTGGAGATCCAGGCCCACTTTGGGATCGATTCGACCCTTGGTTCGAATCGATCAAGAAATCATCCAATCGAGCTGAAATTTGGTGTGAACATCCTTCATTATGGATTGAGCTTCTGTGAAAATTTCATGTCATTTGGACTTGTGGATCTTGAGTTATGATCGATTCAAGGTCAAGCACTTGGCTGAAATGTACCTTCGAATCGATCACTTCTAACTTGGGTCCTTCGAATCGATCACTTCTAACTTGGGTCCTTCGAATCAATCACTCCGACTCCAGGTGTTGGATTCGAATAGAAGGCATGCTCGATGGATTCGAAGCTGAGCTACACCTCCTGGATTCGAAGCAAGGCTACGCCTCCTGGATTCGAAGCTCTTTCTCTTTATGGATTCGAGGTGTAGAAATTCGTTGGATTCGAACAGGGGCGAACTTGATAGGTACGAAGTCGATGGAGTCGACTTTGATGGATTCGAATGGATTTTACTTTAATGGATTCGAACGACATTCCCACCTCATCGATTCGAACATAGGGTCCACCTGTGGATTCGAACATAAGGATGTCTACTTCATTTTCTGTTGGTGATATCTTGAGTGTACGAAGTTGGATTGACCCGAAATTTGGAACATCGGTTCTCAGGACTCTACTTGACATGCCTTATCAATTGTAGCCCGATCCGGACTCGGACAAATTTCATCGATATTCATAGCGATCCTTGCGCGTAGCTGGTCTTCGAGACGATCTGTCACCGGTTTCTAGTTAAGTCCTTGGTGTCACGGCCTTGCCAAAAGGCGGGATAACATTTGCCCCCCAAAGTACATCTTGTGTAAACATGACGTGCTTTGAAAAGTTGCAGTCTCTCATTGGACAGCTATGACATGCTTTACCGAGAGTCGGATTCTGCATCGCTGTAATTGACCGTTGTATGACCGTGATCGACTGTTAGCTGTTTGGGTCATGACGAGATGAACATTTGATTCCTGTAAATGGAAAAGACCAAACATTAGTCAGAGATGTGTGTATACGCGTATTATCTTGACTTTGGTTAACGTTGCGTGATCGCAAGTCGTTGCTAGTTCGGTTTGCTATTGAATTCTGCATCGGTCCTCTCCTGGACCGGTTTGAGATTCGAGTTAAAATATTGCTTTTATGATTGTCTACGATCATCCTCTTGTATCGATCCTCTCCTGAATCGGTATAAAGAGTAGACAAGCAATTTTTCAAATCGAAACGGTTCGTCCATTTTCATCGGTGGTCTTTGATGGATTCGAAGTCATGAATGTTCGAATCGATGGCTTGAATTGCTGGTATCCGATGGGTTTGAAATGGTCGTTCAAACCGATGACCTTCAAACTACTGCGAGTCGATGGATATGAGGTTGGTACTCCGAATCGATGGGTACATGGCGGCTTCAATTCTGTCTTAGCTAACTCCTTCGTATTGATGGAGGTTCGAATCGGTGCAGCTTCATGTCGATGCAGCCTCGTGGCAACGTCGCTTTGATGGATTCGAAGAGTTGATGGACTCGAACGTGGACGTTCGAATCGATCTGTAGTTGACCGGTAAGGATCGGTCAGTGTTAACCGGGAGGTGAATCGTCCCATTTCCCATCTGGGATCCATATAAATACGCGAGGCTCGGCTCATTTTTTCTTTTTACTTTTTACTGTTGCTGCAGCTTCTTCTTCGTATCGATCCTTCAGACTTTGAGAGATAAGCTTCCACGAATCGAACAAATCCTTTACACTTTCACTCGTAACTACACTTACCCAGGTAATTATTGGATCGAGTCAAGTTTGAGAACGATGGAACGGGGAATTGCCGTGAGATCTGAGTCCAATAGGTCGAGTCGATGGGTGAAGCGCGACGAATTGTTGCGACCTTCCTCGGAGAAGGAGAGATCCTGAAGGATTTTCGTCTTCTCTTCGCCTCGTATTGACCCTCTTTGGAGTAGTTCGAATCGATCTTGGTATGGGGCTTTCGAACCGAAATTTGCGAATCGAAGTGGCTCGTATTGAATCGATTCGATGTGATGATTCCCTGATCGATTTGAAGGCATTGAGATCGATCGATACGAAGTCTGCTCCTTCGATCGATTCGAAGTGATCCTTCACCTGACGTTACGGGTACTGCTCCAAGGACTTACATTGATACGAAGTTCATCGAGTCGACGTTATGTCGATTCGAAGTGCATCGATTCGAGTTGTATCGATCTGAGGCGATCGATTCGAATGTCTTCAATTTTAGAGAATGCAACTCTTCTGACTCGCTCAATGGATTCGAACGTGACCAATTTTCAATCGAAACTTGACGAACTTAATGACATTTAGCATACTTCACTCCGACGAGTTTCGACCTTGCCTAATTGGACTTGACTGTAGGACTATACTATACTATACTTGACTCCCTTTTGAAGCTCGTCGATGGAACCATAACTTAACCAATAATACGACTGATTTATACTTGAAGTGATCAGTAGCGTTTGGATGGCGTGGAAGTGACGGTCAGCGATAACGGTCATTTTCATTCTCAAATTCCCAAGTTTTGTTGTATGGACATCTTACTTTAATCTGTAGAATCTGCTTAAGTAACGTACAATACTTGTACTGCACGACACGTTCACACACTCCACACTGGGGAATGCACGGGCTGTTTATGAACTTAACGTTGCTTTCTGATGAGCTAGTTAATTATGGAATCTTCGGGCTCCGAACAACAAGAGGTACAGAGCTTGACTCCTCTAGTGCTTGAGATTCCCGATATTCCTGCCGACGTAATCGATCCAGCTCCAGATGAATTGCCAGAGGCTATATTTATCGAGGACCCCGTTGACTCTGTCCAATCTAACATTTCTGAATCCTTATTGGGCCGAATTTGCTTGAAACATAACATATCTCTAGATGATGTATTATTACCCAGTGCCGCTGATAGACCGCACAATCCGCCTGAAGGTTATACAGCTTTCTATCGCCATGCTTGCGCAGCCGGAACTCTCCCTCCTTTCAATCAATATATCAGAGGGATGCTATCATATTTAGGAATCGCTCCTTCACAACTTCATCCCAACGGGCACGCGTTGCTGAACAGTGCCTTTGTCATATTTATGGACTGTCTCTTTCGCCCGCCAAGGCCAATCGAGATTAGACATATATTTAACTTCAAGAGTAGGGGTGATAGCCCGTCTTTTACATTTCTGGAGGCAGTTAGGAATTGCCAAGTTGTTGTCGGAGCCTGGACCCGACTGAGTTATTTCAAGAATGAATGTATCTATGTTCGTGCCCTCCGGGTTTTGCTAGGCGATGGTTGTCTAGACGTAAGCGCCTTAACCTGTTCTCTTGACCAATAGCTTTTTGGCGTTAGTATTGACATCTTATTTCTTTCACAGCCATTATCTCCAGACCCGATGGTGGGTACTTCAGGGGTATAGTCCGAAGTCTTCAAGAAGTTCCGAGTGAGCTAAGACATATCGACTCGGTGATGAATGACTATAACTTAAGAACTCTTGGTCTGATCGAAACCAATCAAAGTATAGTTATCGAAGGGTTGGCAAAGCCTGCCTCCAAGAAGGAAAGCAAAAAGAAAACCAAGAAGAAAATGGCGAAGAAACCGCTCGGAATCAACATAATCGAAGCGAGTGACGAAGAAAGAACCCATACAGATTCGGAGCTGATGGCTGATCTCTCGGGAAACTTTGAAGAGTCGGGAGAAAAACGGAAAGGCAAGGCCGCCGTTTCCAAAAAACTTAAGTCCAAGGGGTGGAAATCTGTAGATGTGTCTCCTCCCACTTTCGGAGTCATGATTTATGAGGCCGCCCCTTCTCATTCGAGAGATTCTTTCAAAGGGCTTGACGATATTCCTATCCCAGATTATATATCGATTTCTCATAATCCTGGGTTGGAGGAATTTCAAGATGTCCTAAATATGAACGAGCCCTTTCCTTTAAGTGCGGTCAACACTTCCGGTTGGTTTGGAGGTTTACACATTTACACACACTTCCACAGCACTTCATGACTTTTGCATAGTAAACATTGCTTTGTCGGATCCTAATCCGTAATTCTTTTTTATCGCAGGTGAAAGTCAGGCAGAGGATCTACTCTGGATAGGCTCCGTAATGTGCGCCAATCTTCCCCATATTATGATTACCGTCGAAGAGAATCGGATAGGGATCACGGGCATGGTTATACTAGCCAGGAGCGTCATGATAGGGATAGAGACTATTGGCGTGGCCGCTCTGGCCATGATCGCACTGACAGAGATCGGGGGCACCAGCACCGATCCCGATCTCGTTCTCCTCCGCCTCCTAGGGCCCCCGTAGATCTCCCTGGGCCTTCTCAGCAGCCGCAACAGCCTTCTCAATCTTCACGGCCCGATACTCAATGGTTAAGAGCGGAACCAACAACAGCTGCTATGGTAGAACAGGTTCCGGCTGAATTGACAAGTGAAGGAGCCATCAAACTTGCGCAAATGAAAAAAGATTTTCCTGAAATTTGTATGGATGCCTATGTCTTCCCTCCTAATCTTAAAAGAATTCCTCCGAATGCTGAGAACATTGCTCATAATTATATCCGTGACTTCTATGCTCAGTATAAGGAGTGGTACAAAGCGGCAGCGAAAGCATCGAAGGTAGCTTTTGACCGGGCGAGGATCATTGAGGAATGTGATGCTGACATTGTTAAACAGAAACGCGTTATTCAGGTTCTTCAATCCGAAATGGAGACGCTCCGGAAGTCAGAGCTTGAAGCACTTCAGAAACATGAGGATGCCGTGGCCAAACTGGCGAGGATGCAACAGGAACACTGCGCCACGGTAGAAGAGATGGGTCACCGCAACACCACTATTGCAGCTGAGCGAGACTTAGCCATTAAGGAGTTGAACGAGCTCAAGGCCAAATTCGCCGAAATGGTGAAGGAGAAGGACGATGCAAACACCACTGCCCAAGAGGCTTGCGACCAAGCTGTATCTCTTAGAGCCGAACTTGCGGCGGTGGCGGCTAAGTCTAAGTCTACGGACGCGGAAACTCAAGAAAAGATTTTGGAGGAGTGGTCCAGGATGGACGCTGAGTTTGATGATCTCTTAGTCACGTACAACGCCAATGTGCTGGAGCACAGAAATTTAGCGTGGCTGGGAGATGACGCCATGATTCTTTACAACACCTGGACCAGGCTGGTGGAGGAGAAGAGAGCAGCACATCCAGATGAAACACTTGATGACTTTGAGCTCGAGATGCGCTTGCTCACTGAAGATGAAAGGAGAACTCTCCACGAAGCGGTGATTTCCTTGGCAAAAGAGAGACTTGGTGTTCAACCTTTGGAGACAGGCGAAGGCTCGGGGATCGCGCATCACGAGGCAAGTGTTGAAGCTGTTGTTCCAACATTGCCCAAAACCACTGGTGCGGCAGATCCTCCGTCCGTTCCTGCATATAACCCTGACCAACCGCTATTATCTTCCGCCGATGATTCTGCCCATGTTCCGGTCCAGACCAAGGAAGGTATTTGAACGCTTCTCGCATTTTAGTTGTGAAGAACCTTAAGCAACACACTTGGCTAACAATCTTCGCTTTGTCGCATTTCAGTGACTGAAGTCGTTGTTTCTGCGCCTCTTGCACTATCAGTTCCATATCAAACGCAAGGGGCTGTTTTTACTGAAGCCATCACGACTTCTACCTTGGTTGGCGAAGAGGGAGATGCAAACATGTTTTCTTTTAGCGCTCAAATGATTGAGGAGCTTCTTAATGAACCCATCAATCCCTCCGTCAACCCGTCCGATGCTATGAGTGGGGCTGCTCTGGCCGTTAGTTCATCTATGCCAGCTACTGTCGCATCTGATGCGGCCCAAGCATCCCGTGAGGACGAAGTTTTTGCTGAGATCGACGCCGAGATGGCAGCAGGGACTGCTGGTATGAATTCGTCAGGGCCTGCTCCATTAATGGTGATCTCACCGGGCGGTACTGTAGTTATCGAAGCTGCTCCTGCCCCACTCCCTGTTACTGCTCCCATGCCTTCAACTCGTCCTCTGAGAAGAATTTCCGTCGCCTCAAGCTCTGAGGAAGACGTTGATATTATGTCACTGCCGGAGGACAAGCCTGAAAAGAGTAAGCGGTTGAGGGGAAAATCAGGCAGCGGGTCTGGCGGAGCTACCCCGAAGAAGAAAATAAGGAAGAAGAAAGATTGAACTCTTTCTTTAATTTTCCGCTGCATGGGGTAGTATTTTGTTGACTTTTCTGTAGTCGTGTATAGATGTGGATTCGGCTCCCACTAGTAGAAACTTTTTTGAACCACTTTGTAATCAGATTCTTTCTGTTGATAGTGGAAATGAAAATTTATTCCCTTTTGTCTTCAACTTGTTATGTGTTATGGTTCTGCCCCCAGTATTGGGGATAAGTGTGAAGTTGACGTATGTTTATACTCCGCCTCGCGCTCTGGGAGTACGGAGTTAAGTAAATGTTTATACTCCACCTCGCACTCTGGGAGTACGGAGTTGAGTAATGTTTATACTCCAGCTCGCGCTCTCGGAGTCTGGAGTTTGTTGATATTTATACCCAGCTCGCGCTCTCGGAGTACTCTGGGTTTTTGTGAATGTTTATACTTCGTCTCGCGCTCTGGGAGTACGGAGTTGAATGAATGTTTATACTCCGCCTCGCACTCTGGGAGTACGAAGTTAAGGAATGTTTATACTCTGCCTCGCACTCTGGGAGTACGGAGTTAAATGAATGTTTATACTCCGCCTCGCACTCTGGGAGTACGGAGTTAAGGAATGTTTATACTCCGCCTCGCACTCTGGGAGTACGGAGTTAAATAAAAGTTTGTACCCAGCTCGCGCTCTCGGAGTACTCTGGGATTTTGTAAATGTTTATACTCCACCTTGCACTCTGGGAGTACGGAGTTAAGGAATGTTTATACTCCGCCTCGCACTCTGGGAGTGCGGAGTAAAATGAAGGGTTGTCGTGTATCAACCCGTTTTTGGCCTGATGTGATGGCTTGCCCCCGAGCTCGGGTTTCATTTAGTGAGTGGTTGATTGCTTCATAGCCACTCCCTACTTGAATAAATTCCACTGTGTGATGGAATTTAGCTCTTCATGCATCGTGATGTTGTACATTGTATTTAATGAATCACAGCTCTGGCTCGAAGAGATGGCATTTTATTGCTGAAATAAGAAAATATGGCAAAGTCAGTTGCCTTATTACAAATTCTAATTTCGAAATGCGAAAGTAAATTGCTGAATGAAAAACATAATGAAATAGATAAAGACTGTCATATGTAGTAGCGACGGAGACTTTCGCTGTTCCAAGCCCTTGGTAAAACTAGACCGTCCACGGTTGATAGTTTGAATGTGCCATCCCCAAGTCTTTGTGTAATCGCGTACGGTCCTTCCCAATTTGGTTTCATGTGTGAAGGGACCGGATAGATTCTCTTGAGGACAAGATCACCGAGTTCAAAGGTTCGGGGTCGAACTTTGGTATTATACAACCGGGCGACTCGACTTCGGTATGCGGCCGCTCTCAAATCAGCTTCTTCCCGTTTCTCGTCTTATAGATCCAAAGATTCAGATAGTAATATAGCATTTGTTTTTGGATCGTAATAAGTTACGTGGTGAGAAGATACTTCTGTCTCGACTGGAATAACGGCCTCCGAGCCATAAGATAAGGAAAATGGGGTGTGTCCGGTTGCGGTCTTGTGAGTTGTTCGGTAAGCCCATAATGCCATAGGGAGTTCATCGACCCATTTGCCCCCAGCCTTTTCCAGTCGTTTCTTTAAGATGGATTTTATAACTTTGTTAACAGCTTCGACCTGACCGTTTGCTTGTGGATGCGCGACCGCTGAGAACTTTTTATGAATATGAAACCGTTGATAGAAATTCTTGAATTCTGAACTCTCAAATTGGGTTCCATTATCGGTGATGATGGTATGCGGGAGTCCAAATCGACAGATGATGTTGCGAACCACAAAGTTTATCACTTTCTTCGTTGTGATCGTTGCTAGAGCTTCGGCCTCGGCCCATTTCGTGAAGTAGTCAACAGCGATGATGGCGTACTTCGCTCCTCCTTTCGCCAGAGGTAAAGCACCGATGATATCAATACCCCACATAGCGAACGGCCAGGGACTGACCATTTGAGTTATCTCGGTAGGTGGGGCTCTTGGAATTCGAGCGTGTTTCTGGCACTTGTCGCACTTTCTGGCATAGTTGGCTGCATCTTGGTTCACTGACGGCCAGTAATATCCATATCGGAGTATCTTCTTAGCAAGTGCTTGTCCACCGGTGTGATCGCCACATTCTCCTTCGTGCACGTCTTTTAACACTCGTTTGACTTCGTCATGAGCGATACACCGGAGGAGTGGAACAGAATAACCTTTTCTATACATGATCCCGTCCTGAATGACGAACCGCGAAGCTTTCCGTAGAATTTGCCTTTTCTCATTTCGGTGCTCAGGCAACATCCCACTCTCAATGTAATTTCGATATGGGGTCATCCATGATTCTCTGCAGGGAGAGGTTTCAAACACATCGCTCGTTTTTATTTGATCAATGCTTGGGGAGGACAAAGTTTCGACGGGGACGAGTCCCATTTGCTGTGCCTCACCTGTGCTGGCTAACTTTGCCAATGAATCGGCCTTTTGATTGTGATCTCGTGGTATATAGTAAATGGCATAATAATCAAACTGATCTAGTGCTTCCTAAACTCGGGCTAGGTAAGCAGCTAATCTTCGGTCTCTTGCTTGATATTCTCCCCGTACCTGGCACACAGCCAACTGTGAATCACAATAAATTTCTATAGCGATAATTCTCAGATCTCTGGCAAGTCTTAACCCAGTCAATAGAGCTTCGTATTCGGCTTCATTGTTGGTTGCGTGAAAATCAAACTTCAAAGCATAGTATATGGATCGTCCTTCGGGGGTTTCTAGTACAACACCAGCACCCGAACACCGATCGTTTGATGCACCATCTGTATAAAGTTTCCAGACATATTCAGGAGATTCGCTGGTTTCGGGTAAGTCATCCGGAACAGTAAATTCAGCTATGAAGTCAGCTAGGACTTGCCCTTGAATGGCTTTCCGCGGAGCATAAGTAATGTCAAATTGACTCAGTTCGATATTCCACTTGAGTAACCTTCCAGATGTCTCAGGCCGCGTGAGGACCTGTCGTAACGGCTGATCGGTATACACAGTAAGCGGATGAGCTTGGAAATAAAGACGAAGCTTTCTTGAGGCAATGACTAGGCAATAAGCCAGTTTCTCCAACCTTGGGTAATTTCTTTCAGCTCCGGTCAATCGTTTACTAACATAATAGACCGGTCTCTGCACTCGATCTTCTTCTCGGACCAGAGCGGCACTGATTGCATGCTCCGATACTGCCAGATAAAGGTATAACTGTTCGTGATCAACCGGTTTTGACAGGATCGGTGGTGTAGAGAGATGTTGAACCAGCGATCGGAATGCGCCTTCACACTCCATGGTCCATTCAAAGTTTCGTTTTCCCTTCCGGATCAAATCAAAGAAAGGAATGCATTTATCAGTGGATTTTGAAATGAACCTGCTTAACGCTGCTACCTTCCCGTTGAGACTCTGGACTTGCTTTATGGTCCTCGGAGTTTGCAAATTCCTTATTGCCCAGATTTTTTCGGGATTTGCTTCTATCCCACGAGCGTTGACGATGAAACCGAGGAACTTTCCGGACGCAACGCCGAAGTGGCACTTCAACGGGTTAAGCTTCATTCCATATTCTCGTAGGATGCGGAACATTGAATCTAAATCCCTGACGTGATCTGTGAAAAATCGGGACTTTACTAACATGTCATCCACATAAACTTCCATGGTCTTCCCGATCTGGTCAGCGAACATTCGATTAACCAAGCGTTGGTAAGTTGCTCCGGCATTCTTTAAACCAAAAGGCATGACTCTGTAACAGTAGAGTCCCAGATCGGTCACGAAACTGGTATGTTCTTGATTGGGTAGATGCATAGGTATTTGATTATAACCGGAATAAGCATCCATAAAGGATAACAATTCATGGCCTGCGGTTGAGTCTACGAGTTGGTCAATTCGAGGAAGTGGAAAACTATCTTTTGGACAAGCTTTGTTTAAGTCGGAGTAGTCGACACAAGTTCTCCATTTCCCATTCGGTTTTCGAACCATTACCGGATTTGACACCCACTCTGGGTATAGAGCATCTCGGATGAAACCATTTGATTGCAACTTGTCAGTCTCTTCTTTAAGGGCGGCAGATCTCTCTGGATCCATACCACGCCTTTTTTGCTTGACCGGAACATGTCGCGGATCAATATTCAAGGAGTGACTCGCAATGCTTGGTGAGATTCCGCACATATCAGAGTGCGTCCAGGCGAAAACATCGAGATTCGCTTGGAGAAATTCAACCAATTCTTGTTGTATCTGTTTTCCCAGTTGAGATCCAACTTTTAGTACTTTTGAGTCGTCATCTTCACTGACTGGGACGTCCACAGTCAGTTCGGCAGGAGAAGCCTGATTCTCTTTAACTTCATCTTTATCTTCGTTATCTCTAGGGTCAAGATCTTTAAGGAATTGGTAGTGGTGCCCAGGCCGGGGCCCAGGCGCTAGTTGTCAATTATCGGTAAAACGAACACAGAGAGATTCCTCTACGCTCTTTCCTTTCTCCTTCTTCTGCGCTTCACGCAATTCAGCAACGTAACAGGCTCTTCCTACTGCCTGATCCCCTTGAATGACTCCAATCCCATGGTCAGTTGGGAACTTCAAAGTCAAACACCACGGGGCAATGGCTGCCCTGAATTCAGCAAGGGCTGGTCGGCCCAAGAATGCATTATACGGTGAAGCGATGTCTAGAACAACGAATTGCAGCAGTCGGGTTCTCCTGCGTTCTCCAATCCCCAATTCTACTGGTAGTTCCACTATCCCAGTGGGTATCGTAGCACTCCCATTGAAGCCGTGAACTCGGGATTGGCAGGGTTTCAAGTCCTTTGCTTCCATCTTCATTAAATCATAAGCTCGTTTGAATAAAATGTTTACAGAACTCCCACTGTCGACCAGGATCCTCTTCATCCAAGCAGGACCGACCTGGGCGGATATGACCAGTGGGTCGATTATTGGGGCTTCGATTTTGTCAACGTCTCTGCTTCTAAATATGATGTCATCAGACATTGTCTTTTGTTGTTTAGCCGGGGTTCCATCCTCACAATTACTGCAGCATTCGAAGCTCGCATGCCTGATAGAGCTAGCATACGACTCCATTTCCCTCCAGCTTCTATCCGCTGGATGAGGACCACCACTTATGGTATTGATAACTAGCCTCCCGCCTGTACGAGCGGGTTCCTCTTGTCTTTCTTGGTCTTGCGCACGGTTTGGGTTTGATGGGCCCGCACCACCAGACTGCGGTGCTCGCATGAATTGATCTAACTTTCTCTCCCTGATCAACTTTTCTATGAGATCTTGCAAATGACGACAGTCATTAGTATTGTGGCCATAACTTTCATGAAATCTACAAAACTTCCCTGTCTGAATCTGCCTCTCTGATGACCGCTTCGGAGCGGGTTTTTTATACTGTTCAGTGTTGCAAGTTTGTAGGTACACATTTTCCAGCGATGTATTTAATGGTGTATAATTTTCGAACATCGGAGCCCTACGCCGTGGGCCTGGATTTGGATCTCTTTTCTTATTCTGACCATCGTTACCTCTTTGCTGAGTTTGCTTGTTCTGTATGTTCAACTGAACTTTTCCGGAATTGCCACCAGACTGCTTAACCGCTACATTGCTTTGTATTCCTTCACTTCCGGGCTTCGCATCATCCTGCTTCCTAGACTGTTTCGCGTCCTCTTGCCGTAAGAATTGAGCGGCTTTGGAGTAGAAACGGTTCAACGATGCGGGTGGTTTTCCAGCTAACCAGTTTCCAAACTCAGAATCGGGATCGATTCCCTTAGTCAGTGCCATTAAAATTGAGTTATCGTTGGGATTACTAATCTCCACACATGCCGCATGGAATCTCTCCAAGTAACGCCTTAACGTTTCCCCACGAGCCTGGGTAACATTGGACAGGGTGTTAACATCTTTGGGTCTAGCGACATGCATGCGAAATTGTTCAACAAATTTCTTAGCCAATTGATCAAACGAAGAGATAGATCTTGGAGGTAATCTTGTAAACCACATTGTTGCAATTCCTCCCAGGGAGATGGGGAAACTTCGATATTTCACCGCATCGTCGTTCCTTGCGGCGCTCATTGACCATTCATATTTCAAAATGTGTTGATTGGGATCAGAATTTCCTTCGTACATAGGGAGAGTTGGCATTCTGAATCGCCGAGGAGGTTCAACGTATAGTATCTCGTCCGTGAAAGGAGTATGACTTCGAGAAATCCCCCAATCGTCGTTGGTAAGACCTTGGCTTTCGCGGATCATCTAACGTATCATAGTCGAAATGTCGAGCATTGCTACATTTTGAGCCTGCTGAGCTAAGGTGTGGTCGGGTTCCATAGCGCGAGTTCGGACCGGGCGCTGTCGACGGTCCAAATTTCGCCTCCTTGGCTCAGCGTCTTCTAGGACGTATGGTTCAGGAGTACGTCCACGTTGCTGATTATTTGGCTCTGAAAGATTTTGGGTATCAACCCTTGTTTCTATTGTGGCAGCTGCGGCATGATTGCCCGCGGTATGCTGTGTAGTAGGGCCTCCTTGTGTTGAGGGCCCGGCCTGAAAGCTGGTCGACGGTCCTGCCCTCAACTGTCCAACAGTCAAGGCGGGTTGATATCCGGCCGTTTGTGCATGACTCCCGTCTAATCGAGGACGGGTAGATCTGTGATAGTAGTCCGATGAGGCGGAACTTTCAGTAGATGATCGGGAGATATCATCCCGTCTGGACCTTCTGCGGCCTTGGCGGTTCAGTTGGTTTGTTAATTCAATATTAGCACGCAACTGTTCGGCCAATTGTTGCCGACTTTGAGTCAGCTCTTGAAGCAACATATGGAGCTCCTGTCTGGTGACTGGTCCAGACGGTTCTGAATGAGCGACGTTGTCTTGATTGGATGGCTGCTGTTGAGCAGGATTCTGTCCATCCCTTCCTTCTTGTCCAGCAGCTGTAGAAGTGGTTCTTGTGCTAACCATTTTGAATGACGAATCCTTTTCCTAGACTTTATGCAAATCTGAATAGAATGGAAGGATTATGAATTAGAGATCCGGATCTTCCTCTTGGATTTGTGCAATCCGGTATCGATGGTAGATCCAAGGAGCAGGAGAAAAAAGCCGGTTTTTTCTCAGTGAAAGCACCAAAGTGTTTGTACCAAAAATGGGCCCAACACTCTTCGGAAGTTTTTGAAGAGATAAAAGTGAAGAATGAAAATTAAAAATGTGGGTTATCTAACAAAAACTCCAAGTAACAGAAAGTAAATTGCAAAGACAAGCGATTTAGAGTGGTTCGGCGTTGTGCCTACGTCCACTATGAAGTTTGATGATTTTATTACTCGATACTTGAAAATTACAATTCTTGATAACGTAGTACAACTGAAATTATATGCTAAGTCTCAATCTAAAGCAGCGGTGGTGTTCTGAAGTAAATCTGGCAGAATCTGGGCGCTCTTTAGTACTTAGAATTGTCTGACCCCTTTTCTGAATGACCAGGGCTCTATTTATAGGTGTAGGAGGCTGATATTTCGCCTAAATTGAGGGGAGACCAGTTCTGGCACGTGAGGGGGCCTGCATGGCTGAAATCTGGAGATCCGGGCCCACTTTGGGATCGATTCGACCCTTGGTTTGAATCGATCAAGAAATCATCCAATCGAGCTGAAATTTGGTGTGAACATCCTTCATTATGTGTTTGAGCTTCTGTGAAAATTTCATGTCATTTGGACTTGTGGATCTTGAGTTATGATCGATTCAAGGTCAAGCACTTGGCTGAAATGTCGATCACTTCTAACTTGGGTCCTTCGAATCGATCACTTCTAACTTGGGTCCTTCGAATCGATCACTTCTAACTTGGGTCCTTCGAATCAATCACTCCGACTCCAGGTGTTGGATTCGAATAGAAGGCATGCTCGATGGATTCGAAGCTGAGCTACACCTCCTGGATTCGAAGCAAGGCTACGCCTCCTGGATTCGAAGCTCTTTCTCTTTATGGATTCGAGGTGTAGAAATTCGTTGGATTCGAACAGGGGGGAACTCGATAGGTACGAAGTCGATGGAGTCGACTTTGATGTATTCGAATGGATTTTACTTTAATGGATTCGAACGACATTCCCACCTCATCGATTCGAACATAGGGTCCACCTGTGGATTCGAACATAAGGATGTCTACTTCATTTTCTGTTGGTGATATCTTGAGTGTACGAAGTTGGATTGACCCGAAATTTGGAACATCGGTTCTCAGGACTCTACTTGACGTGCCTTATCAATTGTAGCCCGATCCGGACTCGGACAAATTTCATCGATATTCATAGCGATCCTTGCGCGTAGCTGGTCTTCGAGATGATCTGTCACCGGTTTCTAGTTAAGTCCTTGGTGTCACGGCCTTGCCAAAAGGCGGGATAACAGTAAGCTAAATTATTTTGTTGCCACAAGACCTGATATTGCTTATTCAGTCAGCATGGTTAGTCAATTTATGGGTTCACCTACTGTTGATCACTGGAATGCATTAAAGAAAATATTATGCTACTTGAAGGGTACTGTTGAACAATGTATAGTATACACAAACCAAGGACATAGCAGAATTGAGGCATTTGCAGATGCTGATTGGGCTGGTTCAAAATTAGATAGAAGATCTATTTTAGGTTTTTGTGTGTTGATTGGTGGCAATCTGGTATCATGGAAAAGCAAGAAACAAGGTGTGGTATCTCGATCAAGTGCTGAGTCAGAGTATAGAGCAATGGCCAACACAGTTTGTGAATTAATGTGGATTAAGCATTTTATGAATGAAATAGGATTGTAGTGTGGTATGCCTATGAGACTGTGGTGTGATAATCAGGTAGCTCTTCATATAGCATCTAATCCGGTCTTCCATGAAAGAACAAAACACATTGAAGTGGATTGCCATTTCATTAAAGAGAAAATACAATAGGGACTTGTTTGTACCAGTTATGTGAAGTCAGAGGAGCAGGTGGCTGATCTTTTCACCAAACCTTTGCATGGAAATAGGATCAATTTCTTATGCAGCAAGTTGGGCATGAGTAATTTGTATGCTCCAACTTGAGGGGGAGTGTTGTGA
This sequence comes from Allium fistulosum, assembly GCA_030737815.1. Taxonomy (NCBI): domain Eukaryota; kingdom Viridiplantae; phylum Streptophyta; class Magnoliopsida; order Asparagales; family Amaryllidaceae; genus Allium; species Allium fistulosum. Next base: position 269,339,141 of record CM060906.1, on the reverse strand, counting down.
GTATTGTGTAGATAGTTTATATTTTAGTTCATGTATTTTTATGTACATATTATTTCGGTTAGACTTGTTGCTTTCCTTTGTTTATCTTTATTTTGTTTGGGCCTTAGTTTCTCGGCCCGGTTGCCTTGTATAAAAGGAGATAGTGGGCTGAATAATAAGTGAGCTTTTCCCTCTTTCATATTTTCGTTTATTCATTTGAATTAACAGATATTAATTGCATTTGTTCACCTATTATAATTGACATTATTGACACCAATAACCTGTTAGTATGTGTATATCATATTTAATTTGACAATTTTAGTCCTATGTGCCATCGATATGTATGTTATTTTATATTATTATTATATTGTTCCCACTCTGCAAGTTCCCTGTTAGTTTAGAAACTCCCTATGGGTTGAAATGATACATATCCGAACGATATTATAGATTAGGGAAAAATCGTTGTGGGTTGAAATAATAAGCCCAAGCGATTTGTGGGAAAAATCGTTATCCAATAACTATTAGTACGTAACCCCTAGGTGCCCCCAACAGTCATGAGTAATACACTACGTAACATTTGGAGAGCATTACGTACTTCAGTCTCAAGGATACATCGATATCCAGTCTCGATGCATCTTGACTAGGAACATTTAAAATGGTATATTTGTTTCGTTGTGATAAATTACTCACGTTTACAATACTTTGTAACTACTATCACAAAATATACAATTTATGGATTTTTCTATTAAATATAATTTTAATTAAGTTAATTAATTAATATAATCACATTATATCAAGTATATAATAGGAAGAAAATACCTTTTAATTCGAACAAGATTGGTCAACGAGTTAGATATATGTAACAAATTACATAATTGCTCCTAGGTCATAACCCTAACTATATCAGAAACAAATGGGTGTACTTTGCTATTATATTTTATTCCATCCGCTATGAGCAAAAGATTAGTTATGGCTATATATTGTTATTTCTTTTTCCAACTAACCGCATTCCTTAGAATGAATCTAAGTTTCGATGGGCATTTTTTGGGTCGAAATTTAGGCCTGTTCCGGGGTAGGTTGTTACATTTAGTATCAGAGCCTAGGTTACCCGATCAATGGGGAAAACCACACGTATGAGAGATGTACCTGTTATTTTGAAAAGGTTTTTAAAAAAAAAGAATTTTTAAAATTCTTATTATATATATACACACCGTATTTTCTTGATCATATGCACATACACTATGCAACCATTTTTTCCTTTCAGCATATAATACTATCTTAGGAAATCATCACTAAAGATTCAACCTACAAATAGTTCATATGATTGATAATCAATCTTCTTTTGGAAGACCTCCTATTCATGGAAGCCTGAATGGTTTAGACAATATCTTAGGACTGTTGAGTAGATTCCTATTCCTCCAATTTCATTGGTGGCACCTGCTACTCCGCCTGCGATGTAGTACCTCGTCATGTTGATTTTCCTAAGCTGTGTAAGGACTTTATCAATATGCGAGGGAAGATACTCTGAAACTGAAGGATATTTGGAAGTTAAAGCATGAGTTAGTTATTGCGAGAAAATATTTAGAGACCTTAGTTGGGATGATCAATTAAGAAGAAGAATAGCGGCTTGACACCTCAAGGGAGAAGCTTTGGATTGGTGGAACTTTATGACTGATAAGCACCCTGGAAGAATATTCTCTTGGGACGAATTCAAAGACAGATTTGAGATGAGATTTATGTCTAGGGCAGAAGTGAGTCTACAATTAGAAAAGTTTATTCCGCTGAGGCAAAGAGATTCTACTCTTAAGAAGTACATAACTAAGTTTACTGAGTAGAGATGTCCCAAGTTGGTGAAGGAAGGATCAAGCGAATAGACATATGCTATTGAAGTTGTCCCTATTGCTCGAAGGCCACCGAAAGACTAAGGGAAAGTAGCTCTAGAAGGTGTAACTCTTATTTATGGGGTTACTTTTCATACCCTATTTGATTCAGGGGCATCACGTTCCTTTATAGCTAGGAATGTAGTAAATTTCTTAAACCTTCAAACCTAGATGGTTAATAGCCCAATCGAGGTTTCTAATCCTATAGGGGGTTTGACACATCTCTCTTATTTGCAAAGACCCAGTGTTAGATATATATGACGTTGATTTCATATGTAATGCGTACATTCTAAATTTTGAGGGGTATGGATTGGTTATCATATTATGGAGCCATTCTTGATTGTGATAAGAGGTACGTACGATTAAGGAGCTATGGAGATCGTGACTTAGAAGTTCTTTGTACACCCAAAGATTTAGTTGAGTTAAGCCATCTATACTCACTAATTCTATCTGTTATTGGAGAGCCATCATCCGTACCCATAGTTTGTGAATTTCTTCATGTCTTCGAGGAGGTCTCGGGTCTCCCACCCTATAGGGAGATCGAGTTCCAAATTGATTTGGAGAAGGACGTAAGGCCTGTCGCCCTACCCTTAAGGCATATGGCCACCAAAGAAAGAAGGGAATTCGATAAGAAAATCTCGGAGCTATTAAAGAAAGGATTCATCCGTAGGAGTACTTTTGAATATGGAGCCTCTGTTGTTTTCGCAACTAAGGAAAATGGTTCTTTGAGGCTTTGCATCGATTATAGGGAATTGAATAAGTTGACAAGGAAGAATAGGTACCCTTTACCTAGGATTGCTGACTTGTTCGACCAACTTGCAGGAGCTAGCGTCTTTTCTCAATTAGACCTGGCAATGGGATTCCACTTAAGGATAGCAAAGAAGAGCAAGTCGAAGACCGCATTTCACGCTCCAAATGGGCTCTATGAGTGGGAAGTAATGCATTTTGGATTGATGAATGCCCAACATACTTTGTAAATGTGATGAGTAAAGTATTTAGGGAGCAACTCAATAAATTCGTTATGGTGTTTGTCAATGATATCTTGGTTTTCTCCAAAGTCAAGAAGGAGCATGAAGAGCACCTTAGGGAGGTATTAGAGACTTTGAGGAGGCACCAACACAAGGCCAACTTTTCTAAATGCCACTTTTGGAAGAGTGAAGTTAGATTTCTTGGACATATTGTTTCAGAATAAGGATTGGTTGTAGACCTCGCTAAAGTGGAAGCTATTCAAGGATGGAAGACTCCTAAGAATGCATCGGAGGTTAGAAGTATTCTAGGGTTGGCGGGCTACTATAGAAAGTTCATCAAGAAATTTGCAAGAATAGCGTTTGCACCAAAAATGGTCACAAACCCCAGAAGTAGTGAAAGCACCAGTGTATAAACACAGATTTCTAATATTCCAACACAAATCTCAGATCCAGATAAAGTAGAGAATGAAAATGAAGAAACAGTAAAATTTAAAATAGAAGAAAGCAAGAAAGAACACAAGGTTTATAGTGGTTCAGCAATCTAGCCTACATCCACTTTGAATCAATCATTTCTATTCCTTTTTTATACTGAAATTACAGTTACAAGCCTTTTAAAGTTGATAACAAAAATGGCAGAGCTTCGCCTAAGAGAGAAGAAGAAGAAGATCCCTTTTTTGTTGCCATAGCGCTGCTATTTATAGGTGCAGATATGAGAATATCCGCCCCAAAACCTGGAATACCTCTTCCCTTGCGCAAGTGGGCCCTCCAGATCGATTCAGAGCGATTCTGGATCGATGCGTGTTCAATTCGTATCGATCTAAAATTGGTCCAATCGAGTTGAGATCGAACAGGGAGGTCCTCGAGTGTATCAGGAAGCTCCTCTCTAAATTTCATCGCATTTGGAGTTGTAGATGTTGAGTTATGATCGATCCAAGTTGTAGTTTGTATGGGGGCTGAAGCGTTCGCATCCATCAATTCGTCTCCATCTCTTCATATCGATCGGCCATCGTTCTCTTCGCATCCATCTTGTGTCATTCATATCTACCCTTCGCATCAATCCAATATCTGGTCTTCATGTTACCTTGCTCATATTGATTCTTGAGCCCCCCGAAAGCACATGCCATCATATCCATAAAACCCGCCTTCTTCGTATCGCTCCCAAGTGCCTTCTTCGTATCGATCCATAAGCGCCTTCTTCGTATTGATCCACAAGCGATCGATATGAAATATCCAATTGAAGTCTTGAAACCGCTGCTTTCCTTTTCGTATCGATCTAGCAATGATTGATACGAAGTGCACCTATGCATCCATCCAACTGGATACCACTTGCATCGATACGAAGTTATCGATTCAAAACCATCGATACGAAGTACGATACCACTTGCATCGATACGAAGTTATCGATTCGAAACCATCGATATGAAGTACGATACCGTTCCTACCCTGATCGATGTGAAACCATCAATTCGAAGCATGTTGCCACGTCCAATTTGATCGATACGAAAGTACCGATACGAATTGACTTTCTATGAATCGTGATCCATCCATAACTCGAGCATACGAACTCCGATTGACCTGAAAATTGAAACGTAACCTCTACTAGCCTTGTATGTCATTCCCAATCGATCTTGTTTTGATTGGAATCCGACCAAATTTTGATGACATTGATCTGTGGTGACCCTACTCTCAAACACATAGATTTTTTTTTTAAAACATACCAAAGGAATTCACCACTAAACCCCATTTCTACTATATTTGAATATTTACATAATTTCCAAATAATTTTTCCAAAAGACCATAGATTACCAATATAATTATATTAGTTTATAATATTACACCCCTTATACATATATGAAGATATATATAAGTTCTCTCATGCAAGCAGAAGCAATTAGCTAGATGTTAGAACATCCTTAAAGTTATCATCAAATTTGTACTTGTAGATCTTGATTCAGGAGTAGTTTTTAAGATGTTTAATTCCATTCTATTTAAATTCAGAGCATGAACATGTATGGGAAATGATGTGTAGTAATAACATCATATGACTGCATGTACAAAATGCAGCTAGTATGTTGAATGCATATGTAATATGCAGCTAACAATTAAACAGCTAAGTATACATCATGATGTGGGTTTGTGAACTGCATATTCAATATGCAGTGAGTGCTTCATATTACAAGTTTTAAATCTGTTATCTGGGTTTATATTACAACTACATGTCAAGCTCAGTTCCCCCCTTGTGTTCACCATGAGATCATTTCAGATTATACACATAATGATGAGACAAACATATGGGAGAACATGATATATGACATGGTCATTTCTGTTTTCATTTGCCATATTTTTTTTTGATAAAACATAATGCCAAAACATATGCAATCTTCTATTTACCACTTGTAAACCCATCTCAACTAGTTAACTTAATTTTTCTGGCAATTCAAACATCTATTATATGTGCATTTGAACAAAATTATAGTTTCTGGGAGTTTGCAAAAATCTCTTTAAACAGCCTTCAAAAAGAACCAATATATCCAGATTTTTACCTTCAGATTTTTTATAAAATCAAATGCATATGTATTTAAAGTAATTGAATGAAAATCAGGATTTGCCATTGCAGGTCATTAAAACAAATTGGAGGAAGAACATGATCAAATATTATGCTAAATGACATATTCATCCCTTTTTTCCATGTTTAGATAATCAAACTATCAAATAACCATAACAATAACTTCAATAATCATTCATCCCAGATTTAATTAAGTACATATCTCAATCCAAATACTTAGAAAACTCCCTACAATTAACTTCAACTACAACATGAAATCTGACCAATAAATTCATTACAAAACAACTACAAATTTAAAACTGGTTTCTTTTATTTATACTAACAGCTAATGCCTTCTTCATCCATCAAGCCAACTTCAATTTCCTGCAAGCAATTCGCTGAGCTGCCCCAATTTTAATGAGACACCCAGATGATTGCAAGGGCAACCAAACGGGTCAGTTTTCACTGGTATGAGCATTTATCAAATTTATACACATATTCATAATTTTTGGAGAACTTGTAATGTCTTCCTAATTTAGCAGATTTCATACTTAGCATATTATTGGTTAATACCCAATGATACAAAGACACATTCATTCATTCAAACAATACCCAGCAAACAATCAAAATAAATATATATAATTCTGGATTCATTTTTCTCAATTTCTGAATAAGTAAACTCAGATTTTATACTCCCAATTTCACCCAGCAATTAATCAAAGCACAATATTTAAACTTGATTGATTTAACTCCATATTTGGATATTTATAATCCAGATTTTTAAACCCCATTCCCCATTTATTTTATGGTCTTTAACTCCTTGTCAAATGAACACCATGTATGCATTGTGAAGGAAACTCCCCGGTTATTTAATTTATTCCAACACACAAAGGCCTCAGGGTGCAATTGCACCATGCATATACTTACTCCTACCTGAAGCAAGCAGATCATTGACTAACTCCCAAATGACCAATTTAATTTTTCTTTAATAAATCCCCCTCTAGTTTCTGCTTATTTTATTAAGCTTCTATTTATGAATTCAATCATAAAAAAATTCCCAATTCATTCATGTTTCAGAAAGGCTTATCTACTTTTATACTTTCTGGTTCAACCCCATGTTCTCCACTTATTTTCCTTATTACAGAAAATACCCCATCATACCTATGGTTTTTCCTAAAAATAATTTAAGCGTCATGATCCTACTATCTTTCTTCTATATTATTGTGAATATATGAATAAGGGTTTTATTAAGGAAATCCCTCGAAAACCCATAAATTCTCCTCTGACTTATGATATGAATATTTAGTTTCATGCTCCATTATCTAAGAAATAAACATGAGCTAGATCACTGTCTTGCTGCATATTTCCTAAATAATTTAGATCCATACTTCATAATAATAAAGTAGAACAAAAATGCTCAAACCATTTTAACTTTGAAAACCCACATACAGATTAAAACCCCAAACAAGAATGCACAAACAAACATCCATCTCACCCATAACAAATCATTTCAGAGATTTTAAATGATTTATAACATTTTAGGCTGCCTACAAGAGGACTTAATGCCATTGCATACAAAGGGATAAATACTCACATAGTGTTCTCCTTTTACTGCCTTAATCCCCTGAACAGCAAATCCTCCAAAGTTTCAAGCTAATGTTTCTCCTATTTTATTTTATTTTATTTTGTTTTGATCCCGAGAGAATGGTGGATATGGTTATGTGCAGGTATTATAAAACCATTCTAGGGTTTAAGAAAAATGGGTAATTCCCTTGATGCCCTTAGATATTCATGCACAAATCATTTCCCTGTGTGTTCCTTAATTGGGAATGCACACTTCTGGTTACCTCAATTAGTTATTTCGGGAATCAAGCATTTTAAACACTTTATGCCATTTTCATGACTCTATTTTACTCATGCCATATGCATGTGACCCCTTGTTTATTTTTATTTCTTCTAAGTTTAAAGAAACTGCAAATCCCCTTGTGTTTTCTACCTAACTACCATCTCCATTCAATCATGCATACTACCATACATAATCATGTGATGTAAAAATCATTCACACTATGTTATTTGCTTGAAATAAATATAAGATATAAAATTCATATTTGATCCTATATTTCTTTTTTTATTATGCCTTTAGTTAAAACAGCAACTCCTCATACACCTTTATGTGATTAAAAAAATCACATATATCATGCTAATTATTTCTAGCATAAATATATAAGACATTTAAACCTTATATTAAACTTCATTTTATTCTGTCTTTAAATAAAACAGAAAACACCCCATATATTAAATATATGTATTTATATAATTCTTTGGACATGGAACTATATTTGTTTTGAGTCCCAATTTTTAATCGCCTTAACTCCTTGCATTTTATCAAACAGAAACTCCTATGCACATTTTATTTGTTAACAAGCTTTTTCTATTTTAATGCATTATATATTTTATAATTTCAGAAATTCTTAAAATAAATGTAACTTTCATTTTTTTTCTTTTAGGGTCATTACATACCCTCCCCCTTAAAGGAATTATGTCCCCACAATTACTTCTAATTCTCCAAAGTTTCACTAATCCATAGTCTGTTTTAACTCCATAACCCCATACTCTCATTTTATGAAAGCAAGCAATATATAAAAATTATTCAGAAAGCTATCATAAAGCTACTTAAACATACCTCTCCATCAGAAAACAAATTGGGGTATTTAGCCCTCATTTTGTCTTCAACCTCCCATGTACAATCATTGGTGTCCAAGCTCCATTGAATTTTCACCAGTTTGATCACCTTGTTTCTCAGCCTCTTTTCCTCCTTAGCAACAATCCCCACTGGCTCATTTGCATAGACCAAGTTCTTATGAATTTGAATTTGAGTAGGTGACTCTAAAATTGCTCCTTCATCATGTACCCACTTTCTCAATTGAGAAACATGAAATACTGGATGTACACCACTCAATTCTTTTGGTAACTTAAGCTTATAGGCCATGGCACCAATTCTCTATACGACTTCATATGGTCCTACAAATCTTGGTGAGAGCTTACCAGATTTCCCAAACCTGAACACCTTCTTCATAGGTGATACCTTCTGAAAAACATACACTCCTACTTCAAACTCCATTGGCTTCCTCTTTCTATCTGCATAAGACTTTTGCCTTGATTGTGCTGCCTTCATCCTATGCCTAACTAACTCAATCATGTTGGAAGTTTCTTTAACATGATCTGGCCCCAATATTACACCCTCTCCCACATCCAACCAACAGGCAGGAGACATGCAGGGTCTCCCATACAAGGCTTCAAAGGTAGCCATTCCTATTGTTGACTGATAGCTATTGTTGTAAGTGAATTCTGCCAAGTGGATATGATCCTCCCAATTACCCCCAAAATCAAGCACACATGCTCTAAGTAAATCTTCTAATATTTTATTCACTATCTCTGTCTGCCCATCACTTTGAGGATGGTAGGCAGTGCTTAAACAAAGTTGAGTTCCCATTGCTTCTTGGAAGCTCTCCCAAAATCTTGAGGTGAACAAAGTGTCTCTATCACTTACAATGGTCTTTGGTATGCCATGCAATCTCACTACTTCCTTAATAAATAATTGTGCAAGCCTATGTGCATTTCTGTCTGACCTGACAGGGATAAAGTGAGCAGACTTGGTGAGTCTATCAACAATTACCCATATACTATCATTACCTTTCTTAGTTCTAGGCAAACCATCCACAAAATCCATGGAAATACTTTCCCATTTCCACTGAGGTACCTCCAAAGGTTGAAACATGCCAGAGGGCTTTTGATAGTCTGCCTTGATTTGCTGACAGGTTAAACACTTTGCCACATATTTTGCCACTGCTTGTTTCATTCCTGGCCACCAGTAGCTCCTTTTCAAATCATGATACATTTTAGTGCCACCAGGGTGTATGGTGTACTTGGTTTTGTGATGCTCATTCATGATTTCTTCCTTTAATTCTGCAAAGTCTGGTACACAAAGCTTTTCATTTTTCCTCAAATATCCCTTGGGATCTATTTTAAAATTCTCTGACTCAATGTTATTTAATAACATTTCTTTCTTCTCCTTTAAATTTTGATCTTGATCTTGCATGCCACCAATTTTCTCCACCAGGTTAGATTTCACCGTGATTAATCCCAGTGTACCATACTCCACTATATCACCATGCTCTTTAAAATTCACTCCATCCTTGCTATATATATCTGCCTCCCCAAGCACTGCAAGGTCTTTAAATTCATCAATCATCAAACTTGCTAATCTAATATGATTTCTACTCAAAGCATCTGCCACTCTATTAGCTTTTCCAGGGGTGTACAAAATATCTAGATCATATGCAGCTAGAAACTCCAACCACCTTGCTTGCCTCATATTTAAATCTTTTTGAGAAAATAAATACTTCAATGCTTGATGATCTGTGAATAATTCAAATTTTGCCCCAAGCAAATAATGCCTCCAAAGTTTTAATGCAAACGCTATTGTAGCTAATTCTAAATCATGAGTTGCATATTTGGCCTTATTGGGTTTAAGCTGTCTTGATGCATATGCCACCACCTTGCCATGTTGCATGAGCACTGCACCTAACCCAGACCCACTAGCATCAGTGTATACAACCATTCCTTCATTTACCTCTGGGATTTGCAAGACAGGAGCCTCCACCAATGCTTGCTTCAATTTTTCAAAGGCTTGATCACACTGCTCAGTCCACACATATGGTTGGTTCTTCTTTGTTAGCTTGGTCATTGGTGTGGCTATTCTTGAAAAATCCTTGATTAACCTCCTATAGTACCCTGCCAAACCTAAGAATGATCTCACCTCAGTCACTGTTTTGGGTCTACTCCATGATTGAACTGCAATGACCTTGCTTGGATCCACACTCACCCCTTGCTGTGACACTATGTGTCCTAAGAATTTCACTTCATGTTGCCAAAAGATACACTTTGAATACTTGGCTTTTAATTCATGTTCTCTAATCCTGGATAATACTAAATGTAGATGCATAGCATGATCATTTTTTGACTTTGAATAAATTAATATGTCATCTATAAATACCAAAACAAATTTATCCAAAAAGTCTCTAAAAATTCTATTCATCAAATCTACAAAATAGGAGGGAGCATTGGTTAAACCAAATGGCATTACTAGAAATTCATAAAGGCCATATCTTGTGTTAAAGGCTGTGTACTCAATGCTTTCCTCTGCAACCTTCATTTGGTGAAATCCAGAGCCAAAGTCTAGCCTTGAAAATATTTTAGCTTCATGCAATTGATCAAATAGATCATCTATTCTAGGCAGTGGATACTTATTCTTAATGGTCACCTTATTTAAATCCCTATAATCCACACACATCCTCATTGTTCCATCATGCTTCTTAACAAAGAGCACTGGGGAACCCCGACTAGAACTGATTGATCTTATGAACCCCTTCTCTTCTAACTCTTCTAGTTGGTGTTTTAATTCCACTAAATCTTTTGGACCCATTCTATAAGGCTTCTTAATGATTGGGCTAGTTCCTGGCATTAATTTTATTTTGAATTCAACTGGCCTGTTTTGAGGAATTCCCCTCACTTCTCCAAACACATCTATATATTCATTGGCTATTGGAATTTCCTCTATTTTTAATTCCTTTTGAACTTCATTAATACTCCAGATTTTATTAAAACATGTATTCTTTGCTATTTCACTTAGAATTGTAATTCTTTTGCCTTCATTTGTCTCCAAAGAAATAGTAAGATTTTCTAAATTTAAAATTGCTTTGTTTTTCATTAACCAATCCACCCCCAAAATAACCCCAATACCAGGATAATTTAAATTATATAGATCTGAATTAAATTCATAACCCCCTATAATTAATTTCAGACCCATACACTTCATCCCTAACATACAATAACTCCCTATGGGGCTGTGTACAGTTAAGGGTTGATCAATAGAAACACAAGCAAGTGCTAACTTCTTTGTAATTTCTAGAGATATTAGTGAATGTGAGGCACCAATGTCATATATTACTGATATTGGTTGGGTATGAATTAAAATTATACCTTCAAGTTGCCCGACATTTCCAGTGTTGTTTGCTGCCAAAGCTCCTATCCTTGCTGTTCTTCTATTAGTCTCTGGGCAATCCTTCTTTAGATGACCCATCCTTCCACAATTATAGCAGCCTCCTCTAGGTATTTTAGGGTCAAGGCATTGGTTACTATAATGTCCATCTTTTCCACAATTAAAACAATGAGTGAGTTTCTTGATTTCAGGTGTTACTGCTCCTTCCCCCTTCTTAACTCCTTTGTTTGCCTTTTTCTTGTCATAATGTTGCACCTTGTTCTGACCTCCCTTCTTCTTGTTGAACTTCATGTTCCTGAATTTCTCTCTGGTGGCATCATGTTGCTCAAATGAGAGAGTTAGATCAATTACTTGATCAAAGGTTTTATCCTTGTATGGCAACATTGCCCTTGACAGACTAGGGTTCAAGCCTTGAATGTACCTTGCATTCTTTGCTTCTTCATTCCCTATTAACACCATTCCATACTTAGACAATCCTTCAAATTTCTGAGTGTACTCATTCACACTCATGCCTCCTTGCCTTAATCTAATAAAGTCTTCTAGCAGTGTGGCCTTGGCAGATGCTGGGACAAACCTAGCCTCAAGCATGACTTTGAATTCATCCCAAGTGATGTTATTCTCTGGCCTTCCTGCTATCACAACCTCCCACCAATCCAGTGCAACCCCCTTCAACCTCCTTGAAGCTATCTGTATCTTCCTTTGGTCATTGACTTGCATATCTGCAAAGACCCTCTCCATAGTTCTTATCCAAGTTTGAACACCCATAGCTCCTTCAGTGCCTTCAAAATCCTTTCCTCCCAAATTGGTGCATGTCTTAAGCAGTTTGGAGAGCTCCTCATGAGGGTTGTCATGCCTTGGTGTTATTCAATCTCTCAAAGCTCTCACAAAATCCTCCATGTTTATCACAGGTGGCTCATGTGATGGTCCTGCACCTGTGTGATGTCTTGTTCCTACCATATTGCTATAAATATGATTTTTATGTTAGTTTGTTTACCCCCATCATTCTCGGTGTCTTTACTTTGTTTATTTTATTTCTGTGCACACTGTGCATGTATCACATGCACACATTTTTTTAATTTAGACATAAAACAAAAGCATCCAACACCAACAATTCAAACAATGCATTCAAACATCCATATGCATACAATAATATTTACTATGTTATTTAAAACATAGCTATGATACCAACTGTGGTGACCCTACTCTCAAACACATAGAATTTTTTTTAAAAAAACATACCAAAGGAATTCACCACTAAACCCCATTTCTACTATATTTGAATATTTACATAATTTCCAAATAATTTTTCCCCAAGACCCTGGATTACCAATATAATTATATCAGTTTATAATATTACACCCCTTATACATATATGAAGATATATATAAGTTCTCTCATGCAAGCAGAAGCAATTAGCCAGATGTTAGAACATCCTTAAAGTTATCATCAAATTTATACTTGTAGATCTTGATTCAGCAGTAGTTTTTAAGATGTTTAATTCCATTCTATTTAAATTCAGAGCATGAACATGTATGGGAAATGATGTGTAGTAATAACAGCATATGACTGCATGTACAAAATGCAGCTAGTATGTTGGATGCATATGTAATATGCAGCTAACAATTAAACAGCTAAGTATACATCATGATGTGGGTTTATGAACTGCATATTCAATATGCAGTGAGTGCTTCATATTACAAGTTTTAAATCTGTTATCTGGGTTTATATTACAACTACATGTCAAGCTCAGTCCCCCCCCCCCTTGTGTTCACCATGAGATCATTTCAATTATACACATAATGATGAGACAAACATATGGGAGAACATGATATATGACATGGTCATTTCTGTTTTCATTTGCCAGATTTTTTTTTGATAAAACATAATGCCAAAACATATGCAATATTCTATTTACCACTTGTAAACCCATCTCAACTAGTTAACTTAATTTTTCTGGCAATTCAAACATCTATCATATGTGCATTTGAACAAAATTATAGTTTCTTGGAGTTTGCAAAAATCTCTTTAAACAGCCTTCAAAAAGAACCAATATATCCAGATTTTTACCTTCAGATTTTTTATAAAATCAAATGCATATGTATTTAAAGTAATTGAATGAAAATCAGGATTTGCCATTGCAGGTCATTAAAACAAATTGGAGGAAGAACATGATCAAATATTATGCTAAATGACATATTCATCCCTTTTTCCCATATTCAGATAATCAAACTATCAAATAACCATAACAATAACTTCAATAATCATTCATCCCAGATTTAATTAAGTACATATCTCAATCCAAATACTTAGAAAACTCCCTACAATTAACTTCAACTACAACATGAAATCTGACCAATAAATTCATTACAAAACAACTTCAAATTTAAAACTGGTTTCTTTTATTTATACTAACAGCTAATGCCTTCTTCATCCATCAAGCCAACTTCAATTTCCTGCAAGAAATTCACTGAGCTGCCCCAATTTTAATGAGACACCCAGATGATTGCAAGGGAAACCAAACGGGTCAATTTTCACTGGTATGAGCATTTATCAAATTTATACACATATTCATAATTTTTGGTGAACTTGCAATGTCTTCCTAATTTAGCAGATTTCATACTTAGCATATTATTGGTTAATACCAAATGATACAAAGACACATTCATTCATTCAAACAATACCCAGCAAACAATCAAAATAAATATATATAATTCTTGATTCATTTTTCTCCAATTCTGAATAAGTAAATTCAGATTTTATACTCCTAATTTCACCCAGCAATTAATCAAAGCACAATATTTAAACTTGATTGATTTAACTCCATATCTGGATATTTATAATCCAGATTTTTAAACCCCATTCCCCATTTATTTTATGGTCTTTAACTCCCTGTCAAATGAACACCATGTATGCATTGTGAAGGAAACTCCCAGGTTATTTAATTTATTCCAACACACAAAGGCCTCAGGGTGCAATTGCACCATGCATATACTTACTCCCACCTGAAGCAAGCAGATCATTGACTAACTCCCAAATGACCAATTTAATTTTTCTTTAATAAACCCCCCTCTAGTTTCTGCTTATTTTATTAAGCTTCTATTTATGAATTCAATCATAAAAAAACTCCCAATTCATTCATGTTTCAGAAAGGCTTATCTACTTTTATACTTCCTGGTTCAACCCCATGTTCTCCACTTATTTTCCTTATTACAGAAAATACCCCAACATACCTATGGTTTTTCCTAAAAATAATTTAAGCATCATGATCCTACTATCTTTCTTCTATATTATTGTGAATATATGAATAAGGGTTTTATTAAGGAAATCCCTCGAAAACCCATAAATTCTCCTCTGACTTATGATATGAATATTTAGTTTCATGCTCCATTATCTAAGAAATAAACATGAGCTAGATCACTGTCTTTCTGCATATTTCCTAAATAATTTAGATCCATACTTCATAATAATAAAGTAGAACAAAAATGCTCAAACCATTTTAACTTTGAAAACCCACATACAGATTAAAACCCCAAACAAGAATGCACAAACAAACATCCATCTCACCCATAACAAATCATTTCAGAGATTTTAAATGATTTATAACATTTTAGGCTGCCTACAAGAGGACTTAATGCCATTGCATACAAAGGGATAAATACTCACATAGTGTTCTCCTTTTACTGCCTTAATCCCCTGAACAGCAAATCCTCCAAAGTTTCAAGCTAATGTTTCTCCTATTTAATTTTATTTTGTTTTGAACCCGAGAGAATGGTGGATATGGTTATGTGCAGGTATTATAAAACCATTCTAGGGGTTAAGAAAAATGGGTAATTCCCTTGATGCCCTTAGATATTCATGCACAAATCATTTCCCTGTGTGGTCCTTAATTGGGAATGCACACTTCTGGTTACCTCAATTAGTTATTTCGGGAATCAAGCATTTTAAACACTTCATTCCATTTTCATGACTCTATTTTACTCATGCCATATGCATGTGACCCCTTGTTTATTTTTATTTCTTCTAAGTTTAAAGAAACTGCAAACCCCCTTGTGTTTTCTACCTAACTACCATCTCCATTCAATCATGCATACTATCATACATAATCATGTGATGTAAAAATCATTCACACTATGTTATTTGCTTGAAATAAATATAAGATATAAAATTCATATTTGATCCTATATTTCTTTTTTTATTATGCCTTTAGTTAAAACAGCAACTCCTCATACACCTTTATGTGATAAAAAAATCACATATATCATGCTAATTATTTCTAGCATAAATATATAAGACATTTAAACCTTATATTAAACTTCATTTTATTCTGTCTTTAAATAAAACAGAAAACACCTCATATATTAAATATATGTATTTATATAATTCTTTGGACATGGAACTATATTTGTTTTGAGTCCCAATTTTTAATCACCTTAACTCCTTGCATTTTATCAAACAGAAACTCCTATGCACATTTTATTTGTTAACAAGCTTTTTCTGTTTTAATGCATTATATATTTTATAATTTCAGAAATTCTTAAAATAAATGTAACTTTCATTTTTTTTTCTTTTAGGGTCATTACATGATCATAGCCTTGTTTCCAATCGATCTCCAACCCTGATATCCATCCTTTCCAGCCAATTTGTTGATATTCCGGCCTTCAACAAAAGGTGGGATAAGATTTGCCCCCCAAAACATGCCTTCGTGATAAGAAGGCGTGTTTTGAATAGCTCTGAATCCAACATCTGAAGTCCATATTCCATCCGTAGCCATACCATCCAATCTATAATCCGATCCATTACCAAGTTATCCTATCCGAGTGCCAAAGCCGTATCCTTATCCAAATCTGTAACTACTCTAAGTCTATGTCCGATTCCAAATCCAGTAATCAAATCCTTAGCCAATTTCATATCCATCTGAACCTGACAACCGAGTTCTAATCCATCCGTATCCAATAACCAATAATCTAATCCAGGACCTCTCTGAGTCGATATCCAAATCCTTAGCTGTTCATAGCCGATATCCGAATTCATAACCTCTCTTGGTTCCTGCCAAGCGTAGTCCACACTCGACGACCCGTATTGAATAATGCCTTCGGGTTTTTGGTTCAGTGTCCCTAAATGCTGAGTAATGCCATGGCTTAAGTCCTAAGCCGAATCCTGGTCTCTCTAGACCCTTGCCGAGCATAGTCCATACTCGACGACCTGAAATAGTAACCGATAATATAGGGCCTAAGTCCTAGGCTGAATCCTGGTCTCTCCGGACCCTTGCCGAGTATAGTCCATACTCGACGACCTGAATAAGTCGATTCGCCATGCTCGGACGAAGCGACTTACCCCTTGCCAGGCATAATCCATACCCGACGACCATTTACTAAAAGCCAAATAAAAAATCCAATCGAAATCCAATCTCAAATCCAGATCAAATCGGAAAACCAGAAATCCATGCCAGAAAACAAGCATCCAAACTAAAGTCCAAACAAAAAAAAACAAAACCAAGAGTTCAAACCAAACTCCAAAACCAAACCAGAAAAAAGAAAATGTCCAAACCAAAAAAGAAAAAACAAATTTCACAAACTAGAGCGTCGTGGTTTATCATCATCTCAGAGCATGCCTAGGGGCTATCTCCGTCCCCGTACATGAGTAAGTGACTTGGCCGTTTGCCCAGAGTTTGCTACTTATTCCATATCATCCCTGTCAGTCAATAACTAATCGACCATCATTCCTGGGCCTCGCGCCATCGTCGTTTGAGGTAGACGGTGGCTACTCCTGTTCCACCATCGCATTCCAAGTCCCGACGTATTATCGCAACTGGCTACTCCTTACATGCTCCTCGATTATATCCTTTAGATGCCTGCAGCTGTTGGTATCATGTCCGTCCAGATTATGAAAGAGACAGTGCCTTCCTGATGCCTTTTCACGTTCCGATGGTTCTCTCCTTGCTAGCCTTCGGTAGGGAAGACGATCCCGAGTTTCCATGAATATCCGCTCTAATGTTTCATTCAACCTTGTGTAAGTGGAGTATTTTGGCTCTCCCCAACGTTTCCTTGCCCTGCCAAAGTTGTCATCCGACTTCCGTTTCCCTTTATTCTTATCCTTTCCCAAGCTTCCGCCGGATGGCTCTCCATCCTCGGCCGCATTCACTTCCTTTAACTTCATATCCGGACATGCATCCTCCTGTCGAAGGAATCTCTCAGCCTCGTGAAAGAATTCACCGAGATCCATTGGTGGGTCCCGTATCAATGACACATTGAAATCTGAGCTATCCCCGACTCCTGACACTGCTGCCATTAAAACCATTGATGGGTACGGCCGATTCACCGAAGCAACCGCTGCATTGAATCGAGTTAAGAAAGTTTTGAGCGATTCTCATATCCTTTGCTTCACCGATGTTAGCATCATTACGTTCTTTGGCCTTTTGATATGAACCTGAAACTGCTTTAAAAACTTATCCACCAATTCCATCCATGTCCTGATAGATCCCTCTTCCAACTGCTTGAACCACATAGCAGCTATATCCGTCAAGTACAGGGGGAAACATCGGTCCATAACCTCCTCCGATGTTCCCAGCACTTCCATGTGTCTCGTGTACCTCATCAAGTGATCGGTAGGATGCCATCGTATGCCTCCAGCGTAGGTAGCTTGAACTCTGGTGGGTTCCGAGCCATTCTGATGTCACGGGTAAACTGACTCTTGTTTACCCCTTCCAGATCTCTGTTTTCTAAGCCTCTGCACATAGTTCGCTTGATAATCTCAGCCAATCTAGTGTTGTCCATCAAGGGTTGCCCTCTGAGTCCTTGAGGGAATTCTGGTACATACTCTTCATCACGTACTCTTGCACTTCTACCAGCATCCTGCTGTGTGGTGTCACATGGAATTTCTCCATGAATCGGTCCACCGTTGCCAGGTGGTATGCCCCCAAGCCTGGATCCATCCAGATTAATAGTTGTATGCTGATTAGGGGCTGGGCCTGGTTGAACGGCTCCATCCGATTGCCTGTTAGGTCCTTCTGCTCCAGCTCCGTGGATCTGAACTCCTGAAGCTCCAGCTATTCCCACCTGTCCAAACTGTCTGAGAAGGTTCTGCATCATTTCCTCCTGTCTTTTTAGAAGCTCTTCATGCATAGCTCCCATCACCATCTCCATCTCGTCTCTGAAGATGAAGGCCAAAGTCTGATTAGCTCCTGGAGATGCTTCCTGGCTTCCTTCATGCTGACTTCTCTCCGCTCTTTGTTTCCTTGTTGATTGCTTTGTCATGGTTCCTTCTAGATCTAATCCTTTAGCTTTTCAAATCTGCTCCAAATCCGGTATAGCGGGCGCTAGTCGTTCTCAGTGAAAGCACCAAAGTGTTTGCGCCAAAAATGGTCACAAACCCCAGAAGTAGTGAAAGCACCAGTGTATAAACACAGATTTCCAATATTCCAACACAGATCTCAGATCCAGATAAAATAGAGAATGAAAATGAAGAAACAGTAAAATTAAAAATAGAAGAAAGCAAGAAAGAACACAAGGTTTATAGTGGTTCAGCAATCCGGCCTACATCCACTTTGAATCAATCTTTTCTATTCCTTTTTTATACTGAAATTACAGTTACAAGCCTTTTAAAGTTGATAACAAAAATGGCAGAGCTTCGCCTAGGAGAGAAGAAGAAAAAGATCCCTTTTTTGTTGCCATAGCACTGCTATTTATAGGTGTAGATCTGAGAATATCCGCCCCAAAACCTGGAATACCTCTTCCCTTGCGCAAGTGGGCCCTCCAGATCGATTCAGAGCGATTCTGGATCGATGCGTGTTCAATTCGTATCGATCTAAAAGTAGTCCAATCGAGCTGAGATCGATCACGGAGGTCCTCGAGTGCATCAGGAAGCTCCTCTCCAAATTTCATCGCATTTGGAGCTGTAGATGTTGAGTTATGATCGATCCAAGTTGTAGTTTGTATGGGGGCTGAAGCGTTCGCATCCATCAATTCGTTTCCATCTCTTCGTATCGATCGGCCATCGTTCTCTTCGCATCCATCTTGTGTCATTCATATCTACCCTTCGCATCGATCCAATATTTGGTCTTCATGTTACATTGCTCGTATCGATTCTTGAGCCCCCCGAAAGCACATGCCATCATATCCATAAAACCTGCCTTCTTCGTATCGCTCCCAAGCGCCTTCTTCGTATCGATCCATAAGCGCCTTCTTCGTATCGATCCACAAGCGATCGATACGAAATGTCCAATCGAAGTCCTGAAACCGCTGCTTTCCTTTTCATATCGATCTAGCAATGATTGATACGAAGTGCACCTACGCATCCATCCAACTGGATACCACTTGCATCGATACGAAGTTATCGATTCGAAACCATTGATACGAAGTATGATACCACTTGCATCGATACGAAGTTATCGATTCGAAACCATTGATACGAAGTATGATACCACTTGCATCGATACGAAGTTATCGATTCGAAACCATCGATACGAAGTATGATACCACTTGCATCGATACGAAGTTATCGATTCGAAACCATCGATATGAAGTACGATACCGTTCCCACCCTGATCGATGTGAAACCATCAATTCGAAGCATGTTGCCATGTCCAATTTGATCGATACGAAAGTATCGATACGAATTGACTTTCTATGAACCATGATTCATCCATAACTTGAGGATACGAACTCCGATTGACCTAAAAATTGAAACGTAACCTCTACTAGCCTTGTATGTCATTCCCAATCGATCCCGTCTTGATTGGAACCCAACCAAATTTTGATGACATCGATCATAGCCTTGTTTCCAATCGATCTCCAACCCACATATCACCCACAGAATGACAAACAAACAAAGAGGGTGAATAGGATTTTGAAGGACTTGTTGAAAGCTTGTGTCTTGGACTTCGAAGGACATTGGGAGCAGCATCCACCTTTGGTTGAGTTTGCATATAATAATAGCTATCAAGCAACGAATTGTATGGCCCATTTTGAAGCACTTTATAGAAGGCCATGCAAATTGCCTAGTTGTTGGTGGGAAACCGCCGACAAAGTATTACTCGGACCTGATTTGATACATGATACCTGGAAAAAGTAAAGTTGGTCAAGCAAAGGATCGATGGCAGTACAAGATCGTCAGAAATATTATGTGGATAAAAGATGGGAAGTGCTTGAGTTTGAGGTTGGAGATACGGTGTTTGTTAAAGTCTCTCCTCTAATGAAGGTTGTTAGATTTGACAAGTCTGAAAAATTGGCGCCTAGGTTTTTCGGGCCATTGAGAATTTTGGAAAGGATAGGAAAATTAGCATACTGTATGGAACTTCCTGACAAGTTGGCAGCAGTCCACAGTGTTTTTCTCGTTACTCACCTTGGGAAATACCTTTATGACACAGCTATCAGTATAGAGCCGAATTGATATGAGATTTTGAGATGGAGCTGACAGTGTCTCATGCCACCGCACGCATTGTGGAGCATAGAACTAGAAGACTCTGCGACAAAATAATTAGACTGGTCCGAGTACAATGGGAGGACAATTCGACGAAAAGCACATGGGAGACTGAGGAGAAGATGAAGAACACTCACCCAGAGCTTTTCAGTGGTAATTTTTCTCTTCAAATTTAAGCATTTTGGTTACATCGTGGTTGCTAGATTGGACAGTAGGAGATTGTTGTTACACTTTTTGACAATCACTTTGAACTCATGCATAAATTTTATACATGTTTAGGGTGTTTTCATACATACTTGCATGACATGATTACACACTCACGCTAGATTGAGCTCATTTTCGATGTCTACGGTACATAATCACATTGCACTATTGGTTGAGCAGATGGTTGTATCGATAACTTGGTTGTATAACATGAATATTATTGTGCTTTATGCTGTTGGCTCCTTGAAAGATTTCAGGACAAAATCCTTTTTAAGGAGGAAAGAATGTAACACCTTATATAATGAACCATAATTAAATAGATTAAATTAAATTAAACATGATAAGACAGAATATGGAAATTTTATAAAGTCAGAATTTGACTATAAAATTTATTCCGTTGCTTTTATGGCGAGATACCGATTTGTCGCCATGTATCATATGCTGAAAATGGAGCTCAAGCAAAGAAGTTATGAGCATTTGAAGTTTTTATATTGAAATTAATTTAGTTTGAATTCAAATTCAAATGAGAAATTAAATTTAGGGTTTAAATTTCAAAAATTAGCTTAGGGGAAAAGTAAATGTTTAATTAATGTTAAAAAGTAAATAAATGAATAAAATAAATTATACAACGAAGCAAAATAAATGTTCCCCAAAATTGAGGACCGATCGACTTATATAGGTCAACCGACCGACCGTAGCGGTCGAACGGTAGCACAAAGGCGGTCGACCGCTTGGCAACAAAAGTTTCTAGTGGCGGCTAAGGTCTGAACCTATGTTTTATTGAGTTGTACACTCCAGATTTATCCGTTTCTTACCTACTTCCATCCTATGGTTTCAGTGTGTTTCAACCCTTATAAATAGAATTCGACCCTCTTCACTTTTTATTCATATTATTTTGGCGAATGTAACAAAATTCTACCATTGCTATCCTTCAAAATTAGGTTTAGAAACTCCATAGAGAATTCAGATAAGAATCCAATTCATTCCCCAATTATTTCTTCTACCTCTAACCTATTCTTATTATCTTCTTTCGCCAACCGTTCTGAATCTAATAGAAATATATACATTTTCCCTATTGTGTATATATCAAAAGAGAGAGATTCTGAAGGAGATTAAAAGGCATGAAAATCCAACGAAAGCAAAGCTAAGACTGTTATGTGAGTGGAAAGTTTAGTATTTCTTTTTTAGTAATTGTTTAGTGTATCTTTATGGATTTGAATATGCCTTAGAGATTTGGGGATTGCCTAAATACGATAGATAAAATCCCCCAAATGCCTTTTTATTTCAAAATGTCAATTCGATGTTGAGATTCTTAATTATTCACATCAATTTGATGGAATTTGTTTTGTTTATGCAACTTTAAATAATTTCATAGTTTATTCCACTTACCCTTCTTTAGTTCAATTTGTGATTCTGCAATGAAATAAGGGGTTTAAATTATAGATTTTATTCGTAGTTTAAATCACTTATTCCACACAAATTTCCTTCTTATCTATTTCTTTATAAAAGGTGAGTTGAATAGAATATGGAATTTAGATTGCAATTTCTATTGTTTAGGATATTCCATTGAATTGGTGTAATAAATTGAGTTTCTATGTTATTTACAAGTATGTTATTGCAGTTTTGGTTATAAATATTTTATTCTCTGTTTTGAATATTAGAATCCCTTATTTTGGTATGTTAAAATACTGGGAATTTAAGAAAAATGACTTGTAATAGTACCTGGTTAGGGAATTGACATTTAACGTTAATTTAGGGTATAAAATCCATGCGTTTAGAATTTATTAGGTGTGAATATTTATCTATCTCTATTAATGTAATTAACGTATAATTATTGTGTACATGACATAGTTAATTAGGTATTTATTTTTATTTATTTCCCTTATTAGGGATGTAATTGATTATTAGACAAAAATAAAATGAAACTCTTATTTAGCTTATTTATTATTCTAAGATGCAACAGGGAAGATTCCTTATAAGGTCTTATTTATGAAACAGTGAGATGGGTATTATTATATATATGGAGTGTATTTAATTTATGACTAAGTCAAAAGGATGGAGATCAATAGAATTACATGATGGAAATCTTCCCTTCACTTTGAGGCTAACAGCAGTCATGTATAGTTCCTATTGATGTGAGATATCCTTATGATAAATATTTATAATGACGCGAGGTTAGTCCAGAATTCTAAAATCTGCCTAGCTAATCTGGCTACCAGTTTCTATAAATAATAAGACTAATATGAGACGTCATTACGAGTATGGACCATAATACGAGGGGCCTGCTTCGGAATCTTGAGGTATTAAGTGGTTGCTCGAGAGTCTGCCTCTTTTCCCTAAATGAAGTATTAAATAACCTAAGGGACACGTTAGGTGGTATCTCTACAGGGGTCAGCTTCTAGATAATGTATTAAGTAATTGATTGAGGGTCGACCTTTCCAAATAAAGAAGTATTAAGTAACTTAAGATTCCATATGATGCCAGCTAGATAGTACCATTGAAAAACACGTCTTGAAAATAGGTATTAAATGATGGGGTCTGCTTTAATTAAGGTATTAAATGATCGAAATCTGTCTATTTTTCAATGAAATGTATTAAATGGCTTGAGTACTATCTCTTGCATTGCTAGCTATGTATGACGTAAGATTTGGGGTTATGGGATTTTAAAAACCAGCTTCTATAATGGAAAGTATTAAGTGGTTGGTTGAGTACCCACCTCCTTTCCTTATAATAGTATTAAATGGTTTTAATGAGTTTATGTTCGTAGACATATTCTTATTTTGAAATATACTATCCAAGTACAAAAAAGGTAAGACTTTGGGTTTTTTATTCACCAAACACTTGTTGTTATGACTCTCTCTTCATTATAACACAAATTAAGGACGGAGTAATGGTGGCGATGATGCTTAGAGATGGAGGAGCTTGGCTTGTGGCAGTATTTATTTTATGTACACCAATGTATTTAGACAATTGTTGTAACAGATTTATGATACAATGTGATGGTATTTTATATTATGACATTTCGTAGTTTTGAAATAAATGGGTACACTTTGCTATTATATTCTATTATGTATTGTCATGTCTTTTCCCAGCCAACAACCTTCCTTAAAATGGACCTAAATTTCGATGGGCTTTTTCTTATTCGAAATTTAGGCCAGCTCTAGGGTGGGTTGTTATTTTATTATAATGTTCGGATCAGACCGAGTATTTTTTTCAGGTTGTTGTTGGTAGGACATGGACCTTATGGAGTAAAGCTGGATGTCCACCTACTGTGGTATTTTATTTTCCACTGTATTATTATGTTTACCTATCAGTAGTTGTAAGGTCAGAAAATAATAACCGCCCAGCTGATGAGGTTTGTTTTTAACTTTGATGTACCTTGTATCTTAGAATAACAGTTTATACTGTTTTTGTTGTTATATGTTGTCATTTTCGCTATGAAATTCAATTTCCCTTATTATTTCGTTTTATTTTATCCGAACAACCTGCATTTCTGACGATTGGATGTTTGGCATTTGAATACTGTAGATGTACGAGTATCGACTTTCGATGGTCGAAAAAGCGAATCGTTACATAAGTGGCATTAGGGAATGTATTAGTGGGTTTATTTAGTAGCACCCTTTAACAATCATAATGTATTATGCTACTTGATTTAGTACATAATATGAAAATAAGCAATGGAAAGTTGTTGGTTGAGCTTTGACACTCGTTGATTTTTTCCCTCGATGAATACTCAAACATGTTGCCAATGCTTCATCGGTTGGCCAATTTTCAGAATCTTTTATCCTTTATTTTTTCTTATCATGAATTTTCATTTTTTACTCACTAGATTTATAAAACTAAATCATGTGTAAAAAATAGACTTGAATTTAGAAGTAAAATTAGAAAATTCAATTGATATGATTTTGACGTAAGAGAAAAGAAGGTATTGTAACAACATACTAATCCTAGTACCCAAAATAAATGTCTTTTTTATAATCTCTTTCTTTACTCTTATATAATGAACTAAAATTTTAAGAACATAACAGTTTATGCAAACCTAAGAGCTTTTTATTGTACTGAGAATCGAACCAACGATCTATTGTGTGACAACTAAAAATGTCCTATGGAAGTTTACTCTCTTAACTAACTACACTAAGCATTCCTTTTAGTACCTAAAATAAATGTCAAAGCCATTCATTAACATTTGCACATAAATCTTAAACACTAAAACCAGTGGATTGTCGAGTGAATAATTTTAATTTAACATTTTAAAATTTTAATTAACCTCATAGCGGAATAACAACAATATAGTATTTTATAACATGCAATGCAACAAATATTACTATCTCAAGGTTCTTTATTTCACACACATAATAAATATATATATACACACACACACACACACATATATATATATATGTGTGTGCGCGCGCGTGTTGATGCACTTGATGTCTCATTAAAACCACACAACCATGATTATAAAAATTATCAAATAGGCAACTTGTATTATGAACTATAAATAACTTCGTTTCATCCAAGTCTTCCCGACAAACAAGACATTAAATATAGATGTATGTACCAAAAAAGCATATAAGGGTAACGGTGAAACAACTAAGGGGACTTTATCCACTACCACACACCCATGCCTATTCGCTACCGACCAAGACTTGTTCGGCAGTACTATAAAGATAAATTATATAAACGCCTACATCATGAAGGAATCAAACCCACATAGTTGCTTTTTTCAATCTACCATTGTCATACCAGACCTTGCTAGTCAGAGTGATGATGAGTCAAGCTAAACATACTAAGCCCAAACCTCCACACTCCACCTACATATGAATATGTTAGCACATAATTTATATGTCACTAACCATAAATATATTAGCTAAATATAAAAAACCACATAACATCATGATAAATAAGTAATACTATCATTGCAACAAAAGTTAAGTATCATAAACTTCTTTTGCATATCTAACATTAACTCTAAATATCAACCTCAATTATGAAGCAAATCCAAATGCTCGGTTCATACATACATGTGTACTTGTAACATCTTACTTTTATACCCAGACTACCAAAAAATATCACTGTGTAGTACTATCAGATAATACGAAGAATGAAGCGATGTTGGGTTGTCATACGTGAATATTTCATTGGGCTAGTAGTGGTATGTATTTCAAAAAAAAAAAAAAAAACTACCCACAAATATATACTAGGTATAGAACAAAGCAATAAACAAATGCATCAACCAAATATTGTCTCATTCTCCATATTATTTGATGGTGTTACCTAGTAATACTCTTTGGAAGTATGTGTATAGGAGTAGAGTGTTATAGTTGGTATCAGAGCAGATCCAAAATAATACATTATATAAGAGACACAAGTCCCGACCTTAGATGAGACCTAGAGTCCCCGTCCCTTGGGTTTGTTGGGTAGTTATAATGTAGTAATGGATAATAAGTGTATACAAGGGGTAATCATTAAGAGAACGTATTGGTTTTTATTTTATACATATCTTTATTTCTACCCATTCTAAATGTTAAACCTTTGTATGAGATACATAGTAGCTGATAAAAGCAGCGAAGGTAGAAGTACTTGTCCATCATATAGTGTCGACACTATAAAGAATATTAAACCTTGGTGTGGATTTGAATGGAGTAACAAATTTCATATGGGATCAGAGTGTGTAGTAGAAGCTGATGTATTACTTTCCATTGAGCGACTTGGTTATTTGGTTGTTTCAACAGTGAAGTTTCTGCAAGGCATAATGAGAAATTTCTTTTAGTATGAAAGATAACAATATTTTTATACAAAATTAAATGGGATTGAGATAAAATTAAATTGAAAACTTGGTTGTTGTAAGCACTAATGGTTAATTAGCGATATTTGCATTGTTATAAGTAATTTATTATTTGATTGCATTCACATAGATTTTTATAAATGTTTTAATACAAGCATGCATATGTCTTAATTAGAAATTTCTTTGGTTACGTTATATTATAAATATTTTAAATGACTTATTAGAAGAGGGCATATGGAGGAGTGACAGATTCAGATTTCTAAGGCAAATTTCAAACGACGATCATGCAAAAGAATACCAGGTTTGGACATGCACCAAAGACGGTAAACACAATTTCAAAGCTTATGGAACTCAATTAGAAAATCTTATAACAATGTACTATGGGCTAAGTTCGTTTGACATCGGATCAACATCCCTAAAATGGCAATTTGTGTTTACAAGGCAATTACCAATTTACTTCCCACAAAGCATAGACTTATACAAATGGATTTTATGGTGGATCCCATTTATGTGCTTTGTAATGCTACAAAAGAAGATGTAAATCATATTTTTTTTCTCGATTGCAATTGCTATGATGGAGAATCAAACTAAAATGGCCCGCCTTGCACACCGAAGCATTTAACATACTTATAGAGATTGAAAATTCAACTATTAAATTCAACAGTGGCATCAAAAGTGATAATAGCTAAAGTCGTATTTTCAACCTGTGCATGGGCCATTTAGAAAGAAGGCAATCACAAAATTTTCAACAATCTCAGCAACATAGAGACAGAGCACGTACAGATGATGATTTATATGCAGAATGGCTATGAATCGTGTACCTGAATTGTGCTGAGCTCTGGTATGGTTTCCATATTTTAATTACGACTTGTATTTTCATTACATAAAAAATATTACATGATCCAAAACATCAAATACTAGTTATCAAACTAATAACCCCCTCCAGAACTGTCTGTTGTTAACTTGAAATAAAGTTCATTTGAAAATCAATAAGTATCATGTTTAAGAGATCAGGTAGATAGAGTTTAATCTGTAGATTCAAAGCCACTTATCTTCACACTCCAACGCAATATGAAGCTGCGTGCATAGCTATATGACAGATTAGTTCAAATCTAACGGAGATCTGTCCAGATCTGGAAATACCTATAAAGATTTTAGTGTTTTAGAAGTTTTTCTTCCTTACCAGAGTTACAATGTGCTAAATATCTCAGATCCCTGATTGATGAAGTGGAAGAGAAGTAGGAGTGGAAAAAAAGCTAAAGTCGGAGGGAAGATAATTCTTTTTTCCTGAACCGCCATTTTCGTTTTAGCTAGAACTAACTGGAAGATTGAATGAAGCAAACTAGCGGAGAAATGATGGCATATGGCATCTAGAAATTTCCTTATGTAATGATTTTGGGCCGGGTCCTTTGCTTGTATTATTTTTATGGATGTGTTTGGGATTTAATACCCATGCTCTGCATGTATCTTAAAATATTCTGTACATTCTCCTCTTCCTTTGTCAATAAAGATATTGGAACCGCTTCCAAAAAATAAGAGCCCGTTTGGTTCTGTTTTATGTTTTGTGTTTTCGTTTTCAACATTTATAACAAAATATGATCAATATAACGGAAGAAAATTTTAAAATTTTAGACCACTACAATGTCGATAGAAGGACAATGAAGGGTATGAGGGGACTATGGATGAGACGAATTGTTTTCTATTTTTTATTTTCAAACCATGAGAAACAAAATAAATTTGTTTTCCATTTTATATGCTAGCGTCATTTTGAAAAAAAAATCATAAATACATGCATCGAGTGCAATTTTTTAACGAAAGCACAAAATTAAATATGGCAAGCAGACGGGGCCTAAATATTTTAAAATAAGCAAGTAGTTATTTTTATAAAAGTGGGCGTATTAATGAATATACATATGTAAATATTAAAAGTAAATTTTGAAGTGAACTTCATGTTTATTTGTCCATTGAGTGCTTTAAGAATTCTGGTCGATTCGGCTGATCAACGTTAAGATAGGGATTCCTAAATACTATGACAAGACATTTAGGCATAATGCTTTGAAAAGTAATGCAACATTTTGAAAAGAGTAAAATATTCCGAGTAATATCAAAACCATGTTTTGGAAATAATACTTTCAGGAAATTTTATTTTGATATTTTGAAAAGGAGAACGTTTTGAAAAATATTTTGAAATAAGCACAATGCTTAATGTAGAATTACTATTCTGGAAAGTGTACAGATAATGATTTGGAAAGAAGAATAGTCTTTTGGTTGAAGTTTAATATTATTTTGT
Source organism: Allium fistulosum (assembly GCA_030737815.1). Taxonomy (NCBI): domain Eukaryota; kingdom Viridiplantae; phylum Streptophyta; class Magnoliopsida; order Asparagales; family Amaryllidaceae; genus Allium; species Allium fistulosum. The sequence continues at coordinate 269,310,009 of CM060906.1, read as the reverse complement.
AGGAAATGGATAATTTGAGGAAAAGTATAAGTAATATTTTGAGAAAAGTGGTTTTGAAGAAAAACACTATTTTAAGGTTGGATTTAAGCAAAATCCTGGGAAGGGTATCATATGATGCTTTGGGAAAATGATATAAAGAATTTTGAGTAAGAAAGTATGTACTGAAGTATTATTTTGAAATGATGTTTTAATAACTATTTTGATGATAAAAAAATAATTATATAATTACGATAAAATGAGAATATAATGTGTGTGTGTGTTATGTATTTGTTTCGCTGAAGTAATGAATTATTTTGAAAATGGTGAAGTTATTTTCATAAGTTTGGATATTTTAAATGACAGTTGCACCTATCGAGCCTAAGTGGACAACTGAGATTGATGGCGAGGTAGTGATGATTACATGGTTAACATTGCAGCCAATTGGCGAAGTATCTCGCTATAATTCTGTGGCAAAGCAACGTCGTTATACTTTTAAATATTTGTATGACATGTTGTATGATGTTGTTGTGACTTGCTTATATATGGTGTTTTGTTCGACTATGATGCGACTTAGTAGATATTATAAAAATGTGTGAATTGTTGTGGGCATATTTGAAATGAAATGCATTGTGATATAAAATGTACGTATATAAGTTTTCAATTTAAAATTAGTCCAAAATGAGAATATATTTTATGTATATTAGGAGTAAAGTAATGGTTTTGAGAATTATTTTGGTAAAGTGTAATTTGATATTAAATAAAGAAATAAATATTTTGAATAATATGTAAGGGTATTTTGTGAATTCGAAATTGCAGGGTTAGAAAGTATTATTTAAAGAAAAATTATGTATTATAATATCCATAAGTGTTAATAAAGGTTTCTCATTAAAAGTGATAAATTGACGTGGCTTATGTCAAAAGATTTCAGAAGAATGTATTTTTTTTTTTGAAATGATACCTAATATACAGCATGTCTCTGGGACAACATATCGCATGTCAATAAACGTTCGAATCATGCTACGCAAGTTTCGAACTTGTGACTTCTCGCACCAAAGTCGAATCACTTTACCACTTGGACAATGGTGTTTGTCAGAAGAATCTATATTGGTTATTGGCTTGCATTGATAATAATTTCTTAAAGAGATGTATAAATTTGATTTATGAAAAATTAATTTTTTGAATTAAAGGATCATATAGAAGTTGTTATGTAAATTTACTTGGAATGAGGTGAGTATTTTGAAAAAATTTTGGAAAGGTATTTATCTAAGATGAAGTGTTTTAAAGTGAAAAAAGCCTTTTGAAATTGTTTTTGAAAGAGAGTTAGATTTAACGAGAAGATTTTGAGATGAAGGATGAGGGTCAGGAAAACCATTTTGTCATATATACAGCTTTTTATTAAAGGTTGGGTTTTTATAGATCTTGATTTCCAAGAAGTAGAATTGAAATTATACAACTTTGGTATGAGATGATTGTACTTAGTTTTAAGATTCTCAAAGTAAGAAATGAATTTGAATGGAATCAACATTTTCAGATAGACTTTTAGTGATATTTTATCAAATTGAAAGATAACTATAAAGTGCAAATTTTCTGTTAGCTACTTTTTAAGATTGTGAAGTTCCAAGTATAAAGATTTTGATTTATGCAGAACTGTATCTTTGTTGAAAAGTTTCATGGTTGAAGCAAAGACTTAGGTAGTGTTTGCTTTACCCTTTTTAGTTTTGGATTTTCGTCCACACAAAACTGCGCATGATGCATGTATATTATGGAAAACGACCATTTAGAAAGCAAAGTTAACATACAGAATAGAAAACAAATTTTTTAATTTTTTATATTTCGAGAAATAAAAGAAGCATGAGAAATAAACCATTCTTCTATCGTTCCTCCATCTCCTCCGTGGTCCCTTCCATCTTCCTTCCATCCTATCCGTCGTCCCTCCACTCCTCTCATACTTTATAATTAATGTTGAAAACTCAAAATACAAAACTCATTTTAAACCAAACGCCACATTATATTCCAAGTGTTTTATAAAGTTTGAGATTTTTTCTATAAAATAATGTAATTTAATGTAAGGAATAGTTTATATAACATATGAAAGTTTTTAGAATTTGAATATTTTGAGATTTTTGATTATATTTGGAGCTCTGTATGTTTTGTATATATATTGAAAAGTTTTTAGAAAAAGGAAGGTTTACAGCTTATTTTACACTTACGTTTTTGAAAAGTAATAATTAATTTGATGTTTTAACACCTTGAATTCTATTAAAGGATTATGTATTTATAAAGGTGTTTGTTTTTAAAGGGATGTTATGGAACTATATATTATATGTTTGCATAATGTGTTTTTAGCATTAGAGAGTTTTGAAATGCACTTCATATCATAGAGATTACTCTGAAGTTTTCCTTAAATTCCGACATGTGGAATATATTTTGTTGGTTGTGTGAGTGTAGAATCTTCCAAATGAGTTTGTTCAAACTCATAGCCCATGATTATAAACGATAGGCCAGGATGATAATCCACTGTTTGTGGGAAGCCACTAAAGGGTCTAATAGTTTGTATGTTATGATTTGACTTATTTTGTTGATTATATGTTGTGTTTTGTATTTAATTGTAGATAAGTGTACACCACTATTCCAGTGGTTAGGCACTCTGAATTTGGACCATGAGGTTATAGGGGAGGATGATAATCAACACCCTGATGTTGAGAAGCAATTAATTAACGTTTAAAAATAGAATTCATATGATTAAATTGGTTTTAATAATGAAATATGAATACTATGAGATTTAAATGTGAATATAGGGTAGTTGAGATGATTTGGAAGTATAGAAATACAATTAGGATTTAAATGGTGAAGTATTTGTGAAGCTAAGAATTTTGATTGTAAAGTGTTTTATTGTTAAGATTTAGCAAAAAGATAATTTGAGTTGGTAATATTTTTTCATATTAAAGGAAATTATTTCTTAGAGTAATTAAAATGAATTATTTTGGTATTAAATATTCTATAGCTATAAATTATTAATAAATAGTAAGCTTGATTATTTTGAAGTAATATTGATGTTTAAGCTTGAAATGGCTTCTAAAATAAATCAAAAGAGGTTTAACAGATTTATAAAGTTAAATAATAATAAATAAAGGATTTATGTAATTTATTAAAGCGAGAATCATTTTTTATTTAATTATCTATGTTAATGAGTAATTCGTACTAAAATGGGCCTAATATTGTGATTTGAGCATATTGGAGAGCTTTGGGCATGGAGAGCATAGGTTGAACTTGGAGATATTTTAATAAGGAGAAGATATTTTAGTGAGGAATTGATATTATATTCATAGGGTTCATATACCTTATATAATTAATTAATTTGTTTAATAATCCTCGGTACATAATAAAATTTAAAAAGCACTCTTTTTCTGTACTCTCATGGTTGACCTTCCATCGGTCCTTTTTTCGTCCTCTTCCTCAATTCCTGCTGCCATCACCACTCCTCTTCTACCATTTCCATCTTGTCCTCACCGTCCTGCTCCTGACCCCCATCCCCCTCCGCTGCCAACTGTTCCTTCCTCCAGTATCCCATCTTCTTCTTCTTCTTTGCCTTCCTCTCCCTTGCTACCTCCTCTGCTACCTCCTCCTTCTCAACAGGCATGAACTTCCCTTTTCAAACGCAAGCCGAGTAATGCGGGTAAGTACATTCCTGTTGAGATGTCCCCTGTTTTCAAGAATGAGGTTATGCTTCCCCCCTCTAATGTAATTGATCCTGGAACTCGAGTATGGAGCAAATACCTTGTTGGATTTTTCCTTGATAAACCACTGTCGTATTCAACTGTTATTAACTACCTGAAAACCTATTGGAAACTAAAAGGATCGATTCATGTGCGATCTAATGGTTTCTTGTTTTTATTTCTACTATCCTGTGATGAAGACCGCAACAGGATCCTTCAAGGTGATCCAATTGTAATGCGAAACAAGCTCTTTATAGTTAAGCAGTGGGACCCTTATGTAGGAAATGCTTGTGAATCTATCTCTTCTATGCCAGTTTGGGTGAAATTTTCCAATATTCCAATGTTTTATTGGTCTCACATTGGAATAAACTGGCTAGCTAGCAGATTGGGTAAGCTTGTTTGCATGGATGAATCAACAGAGAAGTTAGAAAGGCTATCCTTTGCTAAGTGTTTGGTAGAGATTAAACCAGATCAGGAGCTAATTGACTCATTTCATGTCCAGTTGCTTGATGGAGGAACCCAAGTAATTCGTATTGAGTACCATTGGAAGCCTGATATATGCTCGAGATGTTGTGTTTTTGGTCACACTATGTCTGACTGTGATAAGTTAATCTCTGCTGTGGTGAATGAGAGCAAAGAAAAGTATAGTGAAGATGTAGGCAATGGTGTCAAAGAGGCTGACATTTCAAAAAAAGAATCTGTTAATACCTTCAGGCCTAGGAAACAAAAGTGGCAAATCGTAAACAAAGCTATAAGAAAAAGGAACCTTCCTTCTTTAACGAAAAACAATATTGTGGTCACACATGGAATAAATAACACAGAAAGGAATAAGGATAAACAAAGGGAAGAGTTAGAGGAAGGGGAAATTGTTACTGAGTTGGATGTTCAGGCAGTTAATTGTGGTCACGAGATTGTTGTAACGGGTAACTCTAGAGTTTTGGAAGTAAATGAATTACAAACTATTGCTGAATTGGGAGAGATAAATGCTAAGGTGGATACATGCGATATGAATAGAGATGAAAATGATTTGACTGTTGTAACTAGTACAAGTGAAGTAAATGACCATTCTTCTTTCAAGGAGATGTGTGGAAAAACAAAACATGATAATGAATGTAATATTACCTCCCCTGTTGCATTCATAAACAGTGAAACCAAACCTCCTTATATTCCCACTTGCACCCGTATCTTTGCTGATGATCTTTCTCCCCATGATTCTATCATCCCTTTGTCTTCGTCTCCAACTCGTATTAGCAATTCAACTTCTGCTATATCCAATCCTTCACCAACCAAATCTAATTCTGTCCATGTTTCCAATGTGCACGTGCACACTGTGCACATGCAGAGAAATAATTTAAGTTCCACTGAACCAAATACTTCTCCAAACATCAATAACTCAGCATGCATGGAAACTGATCGTCCTTACCAACATATTGAACCTCCCATGGCCTGGAAACCTCCACCCCCCTCTCTTTCCCCTCCAACTGAATCTACTCCCAGTACTTCAATTCTCTTGGTTCAAAAGGAAGGCCAGTCCAAGTCTAGTAATGTAAAATCCATCAAATCTTCTAAGATCCTCCCTGAAATCGATCTCAACCCTTGTGTTGGCTCCACATCTTCTCCTACCTTCCCTGGAACTAATGTCCAAAACACTCCTTTAACTAGGGGTACCAGAAAGAAACTTCTCCTTAACCAAGTAGTTGATCAATGTTGAACAATATTGGTGTGTGGAATATTAGAGGTGCTCACTCTGAAATCAAACTAGATCAATGTAAGAAATTAATCTCTACTCATGCTCTGGGTATACTTGCCATTTTAGAAACCAAGCTTAATGCTACTCTTACTTCCAATGCTGCTAACTTCATTAACTCGAGTTGGAAGTCGATCAATATTCTCTCTGAGGCACCTTATGGCAGAATTCTTGTTATCAATAATCCCTCCGATTTTTCTTCTTCTCCTATAATCTCAACATCTCAACTCATTCACATGCGATTTATCCATATTCCTTCCTCCACTTCTTTTTATCTTACTGTTATTTATGGCCTTAATTCTGCCTTAGCTAGACAATCTTTCCATAACCTCCTCCCATCGCTTAGGCAAGAATCTCATCCATGGATAGTTATGGGTGATTTCAACTGTTCCCACCTTTTGTCTCATAGGATTGGCGGCAACCCCCTGTCTATTCGTGAGATAACTCCTCTTAACTGTTCTATTACTCAATCAAACCTGATCGAAATCAACTCTGTTGTATCCCTGTTCACATGGAATAATTCTAGAAGATCTTCCCCTCGTACCTTCTCCAAAATTGATTTTTCCTTTTCTAATCAATATGCTATAACCAAATGGCCTTATATGTATAACCCCCTTCCAATGCCAGGCCTTTCTGATCACTCTCCCCAGATTCTATCTTTTGGTGCTTCCATGAGGACAAGAAAAACAAATTTTAAATTTTTTAATGCATGGGTGCAGCACCCTGAATTTTTTGATATTGTTAATAAAGCTTGGTCCTCCTCTGCATTTGGTAACCCTATGTTCATTTTGCAGTGTAAACTTAGAGCGGTCAAAACTGATTTGAAAGTTTGGTCTGTGAATAAATTTGGTAAAGGCAATCTGCTGTCTGCTACTATCTCTCACAAACTTAATCAAGTTCAGGAGGCTATGATGTCTGATACTTCAAACATTGACTTAGCGGCTCGGGAAGCTTCATTATCTAATCAACTTTTTGATGCCATGAGACATGAAGGGCAAATGATTAAACAGAAGACTAGGATGGAGTGGTTCAAGGATGGTGATCGTAATACTTCTTTCTACCATTCTGCGCTTAAAGCTAAACAGTCCAGAGAAACAATTAATGCTCTGAAGGATGATAATGGTGAGTTTGTTACTGATCCCACTCGTATTGTTAACATGTTTATTGATTATTTCAGCAACTTACTTGGTAATAGCAATAATTTCACTCCTTCGCTTGAGCTTCTTGACGCTGTTAGCCTTCCCAGAATATCTTCTGAAGACAATGCTTTTCTTTCTTTCGCTATTACTGACAATGAGATAAAAGATGCTCTTTTCTCTCTCAATTCTAACTCAACTGGAGGTCCTGATGGTTTTAATGCCACATTCTTTACCTCATGCTGGGATATAGTTGGTGCAACTTTCCTGAAGGCTGTCCATAACTTCTTTAACAAATGCAAGATAGTTGGATCTGTCAATGCAACGAACATTGCTCTCATTCCTAAAATTAAAAACCCCAGTCACGTCTCTGACTTCAGGCCTATCTCTTGCTGCAACACCATTTATAAGTGTATTTCTAAAATAATTGCTAATAGACTCAAGTTAGTCTTGCCTAAGATCATTTCTTCCAACCAGGCTGCCTTTCTTAGTGGCAGGAGTATCCTTGATAATGTTCTGATGTCTCACGAACTTCTAAAAGGATATAACACCTCTCATGTTTCTCCCAGAGCCATGTTTAAGCTAGACATTTCCAAAGCTTTTGACTCGTTGCAGTGGGACTCAGTCTTTAGAATCATGGGGTTAATGAACTTTCCAAAACATTTTGTTGCATGGATTGAAGCCTGCATTTCTACTGCTAGGTTCTCAATAATGGTCAATAAATGTAATGAGGGATATTTTCGAAGCAATCAGGGAATTAGACAGGGTGATCCTATGTCTACCTATTTATTCATTCTAGTTATGGAGGTTTTAACTCAAATTCTGGTTCAACTTGTGCATGATGGTAGGTATTCCGTGCACCCGAAATGTAAGAATCCTCTCATCACATCTTTAATGTTTGCCGATGATTTGGTTATTTTTTTCAAGCCAAATTTGATGACTGTGTCATCTATTATGGATGATCTTGACAAGTTTTATAAAATCACTGGCTTAACTATTCATATATCCAAATCTGATCTTATGATAGCTGGTGTGAGCAGTGATGAGATATCCCAAATATCTAGTCTAACTTCTATATTGCAAAGATCTGATACTTCCATGTATCTTGGTATTCCAATGGCTACTTCTCGTATCACTTATGCTCAATGTATTCCCCTATACGAGAGGATCACGGCTAGATTATATTTTTGGGCTAATAGGTTGCTCAGTCAAGCTGGGAGGCTTACTCTTATCAATTCGATTATTTTCTCCATGTTAGTGTACTGGGCCAGATCGTTTATCCTTCCCACCAAGCTGATTAATATGATAAAGAGTGCGATGTCTAAATTCTTCTGGCATGGCAATATGAACTCTAACAAACTAATACCTTGTGCTTTCGCCAAACTTGAAATCCCGAAATCCAGAGGTGGCTTAGGTATCAAAAATATGCTGCTGTGGAATCGTGATGCCATGGTTTGTCATATTGACAATCTTCTGAATCATAAGGACAATATATGGGTGAAATGGTCGCATAGGTATATGATTGGAAATAAGAATTTTTGGACCATGCTTGTTCCTCAATCTTATAGCTGGACGTGGAGGTGTATTCTCAAACTTCGATCTGTTATACTGCCTTATGCTAGAAGTAGAATTAGTTTTAATAGTCGTGTGTCTTTCTGGGATGATGGGTGAAGTATGGTACTATTCTGAGTCAAATTCTCTCTTACAATCAGCGGGTCCAAACTGGGATTAGAAATTATGCTCTGGCTATTGAGTATATTTCTAATGAAAGTGTGGTACTTCCATACACTAGTAACCAGAGTGTTCGTCAGCTATGGAATTTCCTCCGTGGTTGTCATGTCCCATTATCTCCATATGATGGCATCTCATGGACTTTCTGTCATGGCAGGTATAATATTGGAGGCATGTACAAGCTGTTGGTGAATCAAAATAACTGTGTGATTCTCAGCTGGTACAAACATATATGGCTTAATCATAGCAGTGAGAGGCATAACCTCTTTCTATGGAAGATCTTCAGTGATAGTTTGAAAACCAAGTTTAAGTTGAGTCAGAAAGGAATCGATATTGATACTGTGTGCAGTTTTTGTTTTGCTGCTGCTGAAGATACACTACACTTATACTTCAACTGCCCTTACGTTAATAAATTATGGTCTGTTATTAATGCTATAACCACTGGTAGGTCGGTCGCCATGATCAGTGAAATTGAATGGGATCTCATCTACAAAGCAACGCGATGGAAGAATGATTCTTCCTACTTTCTTCTCTTTACCCTTAAAATTTTCATCTCTATGATCTGAGATGAGAGGAATGCGATTATTTTTACGGGGAAAAGGAAAACGTTCGCTCAAATGAAAGGGAGTATCTTGGAGGGAATAAGATTCGGTATATCAGCATCTGGACATGCTTTTGATAATGCATTTTTGAATGCTCTTCGCTGACCTTGCTTGGTTGGTATTGGTGTCTTCTGTCTTCTTTTTTTTATGTTTCTGTTTTTGATATACATGTCTTCTATGTTTTCGTGTTCCTATGTGTCCTGCTTGCCTACTTGTTTTAGGCTGCGTTGTTCCCCTGACTTTGTAATTCTTTCTTGGTATATCAATAATATGGTAGGGGCCCATTTTTAACCCCACTGGCTTTGCCAAAAAAAATAATCCTCGGTATGTTTTGAGGCCGTATGACTTATAGAAGAATCGTATCACAAAGACTGGTCGACATAGCACTTTGTATCATTTTTATTTTCATAATGGTATATAATATGACACCTTTCATGACAAAGTCCTAGGGCACTATTTTCATTTGTTTCAATGCCTTTTGGACATCGGATCATCAAATATAGAAATTCTTCGATGGCGTAGCTCGTACTATTCTTCTCTTCCTAGAAACTTGAATTGTCAACCAGGATTTCACTAGACCAGAATGTAGATGTGTATCATATAATACATATAGCTACAAATAAATTTCAAAAATTATGTAACATCAAACCTATCGATGTTTATACTTAAAACTCCCCTGAATGAATATTTTGGACTCAACAGAAGAGATCTCGAGTCCTCAATTCGGTCATGCTCAAAATACAGCTTTGGATGTTTGATCTAAATTAATTAATGTTTAAATTAATTACTAAATCTCCAAGCAGTTAAAAATATATGAGTTGTTATGTTATCCCCTACTTGAAAATTTCATCCTCGAAATCCCATAGCATTAAGCAATATAACCTTACCAGCCTAGCACTCACAAACCTAACTCAATAATAACATCTACCTACTCTAGCTTTCAAGCAACTAATATAGAGACAAACAACTAGTCCTATGCTACTTTTCCATGCATATACATAAACAGTCAAGAAATCATCAGTAGTACGTGGAAGGAAAGTCATATACTACCATGTTGAACTATAAATGCTTTAATCCTTAACAAATCAACCTTTTATCATGGAAATTTTGGCAGCATCTTCGTTGCACAATGTACTTTCCCATAATCCTCAATTTGTAGTATATGGCATATCAAAAAATATTTATCATATCCAATAACATATATCCAACACACACCATAACATATAGCATATTTATTAAGCGTATCTCTTTATGCAAATTATTAGCAAGCAACTTATTGTTTAGATGCGATTTAAAGCAAGCTAACTTCCATGTAGCCACATCATTGCTTCATATACCTAGATTTTACTCACAATGTAGTATTATGAATATGTCTCATACATTATTTACAAACATACATGTTCACACCAGCATTCAGTTAGAATTCCAACATACAACCTATGTCAATTAGCCTACCACATATGAACATGTTTACTCTAAGTTAGTTTTACTATTTAGTTCCACAAAGGCACACTTCTAGACATGTATAACATGTACATGCATCTATACAATTCAACGAATCCATTTCTATACAACTAGAAAGCATCCTCAGTAGAAGCATACATAGCCATACACATATACATATACGTGTCCACACATACATACATGCAATATCGCATGCTTTTAACAATATACCTCTTAATTTATCAACTAAAGCCTTTCAGTATGTATGAAAATAAATATTTTCCTCCATATTTATTCATAAACACTTTAAACTTCATATATGCATCAAAAGTGTATTCTTCTTCATTTATACTTACAAAATAGTCCAATGTGTGTGTGTGTGTATTTCATAATTTCTTGGTCCATGCTTTAAATCAAATAACATGATTCCTTTCTTATACATTTAAATAACCCTTATTTTTTGATTATACTATCATGAGAACTTACTAGCAAAAATAAAGCCTATTTCAGTGCTTCTTTACAAATGCAATTTTTTCACAAATAAATTATCTTTTTTAAATGAACCGATTTACAAGATCTAAAAAATATCCCACTTAATATATACATACTTAAAACCCATTTTCATCACCAATCATTTCAATCCCAGACTAACACATTCAATATAGTTTCTTTATTCGCTAAATTTCAAAATGACTTTCGGTTATTTTTTGAATTACTAAGTGGTCATAGTATCTTTACTATGCCGTCTACATGATTTATCATAAACCATTTTAAGTTACTAATTAATTTAATGATTACTAACTTTTCTAATACATGTTTTTCAAGATTCAATCAAACAAGCCACTTATGTTAGTGTGTTTTCCATTGTCAACTTATTCATCAATATACATCTCAAATAAAATTCAAACAAACAATAATTAACTACAACCTATGAGCAAACAAAAAGAAGCAAGCCACATCTAAGCAAACAACTAAAGAACAACCAAGCAACAAGGAACACCAAAAACCATAAATCAAACAATTACCAAGCCATAACAATAAAACAAAATTCAACAATCGACCATAACACAAAACAATAACCAACAATCAGGCCATAATCACAAAACACTTTGCTCTAACACTTATGAGTCCATTCAACCTCACAACAACACCTAAGTCGTGTAACTCCTCCTAAGTGAGATACATGGAAGACAAAGCCTGCTTATATTCAAAAAGGTAAGTTGACTTGATATTCAAGATTACCGATTCTTACAACTATTAGATAAATCCAACAATCTATTTGTCAACTCTCTCATTCTTCTGAATCAACCCTTTCTCCCAAAATGGAAGTTTAATAAATCACTAACTTAGTAACTTACTTACAACAAATGCCAGAGACTTGATTAAGTTTGAACTTACCATGACTACATAATAATAACAAGGAGAATTAACTAAGTGTACCACAATGCTTTTTTAATCATGCATTAAGCCGCCGCTTAAAAGAATATCCAAGTCAATACAAAACAAGTCAAGAAGTCCTCTTTTGAACTACCCCTAAGCTTAACTAGTTGTAATTGCCAACAAATCCTATTTAGCTAGAACCAGCTTTGGTTGCTCTTGTCAACATGTAACATCGTAAGGGTAGACTACTAACACTTATGCATCGGTCCCTAGGAACCATCGTAAGGGTAGACTACTAACTTTAAGGTCAACTCAAGCTATAGCTAAGAAATGAAAATGACATCTAAACGAATGACCAACTTAGTTTGACACACGCTCATGAGTTTTTGTCAAAAATAACAATCGTGACTCCAGGGAATGAACTACATGACCTAACACCTCTCTAAATGCTACCATGCTCATTTGGTTATCACTAGGTTACTTCACTTTAGCCCCTTAGCTAAAACACACATCATCTCCCTTTCAAATATGCTAGCATTTTTGGTTTGAGTTCCTATTAAGGTGGAGAATCCAATGAAACTATTTTCAAACCTTAATCGCTAAACAAATCCCAAACCTAATGTAGCATGCCTACACTAAGTGTGATTATGGCTTTGATTTCCCCAAGCAAAGGGTAAAAATCCAAAGCCAGGGGAAGCAAGGAATACAGATCACCTCGACTATCGTTGACGGAGATCCTTCTATGAGAAGAGAAACTCCTAACGATCCCATAAGCAATGTGTATCTCGAATCCTTCCCTAAAGGGGTAATGCCTCCTCATCCTCAAATTTGGATACACTAGCGAAAATTCCATATCCTGAACTGGCCATCTTCCTTTATGTTCCTTGAGTCCTTTGCTCGCTTAAGTAACAAGTCTTCTCCCCTTATGCTTGTATAGCCCCAAGTTTAATACACATGAATCCACACGTACTAGTAAGTATCCACTGCTAATTACTCAAAGTCTCTAACAACATCATTACTGGCACCTTGTGGCCTACCATCCACATCCTATGTAACAGTGCCGCTAACATAGCATAATTCAGCAGCAACCGCAACTCTCATCAAACTGATGTTAGTATTAATTAACTCCTTCCTACAGCAAACCCTACAAAGATTGGTTGATCCCTTATGGGATTTGACACTACTATAGGTCCCTCTTTTATAAAGTCTCACCGATTTTACCCTTGCTAAAAGTCATTTCAACCCCCGCTTCCTATCTATATACTGTGTAAACCTTAGTCCCTAAGAATTTGGTCACACGTTCTCAAGCAAGCCTAAGTACAACCAAAAGAATGCATCTTATAGCAAGCTAGTTATCAAGACTCGAGAATGTTCTTACTTGAATTTATAAAGCTATATCTTGGTGTGGGGAGTAAAACACTTAATCCACTAACTAGTGTTTCTCATTGCCACATTTCGATTCATATACCTCAAAATCTATATTGCTACATGTCATGAAAGACCTTCTTGGGATAGTGTGGATGCATGCATATACTATAGAATAAAAGCATAATAAAATACTAATATGCTCTCTTAAATGTTCCATCCATCGTAGAGCATCTAACTCTTAAGTGACCTCACCCTCTATGTGTACTATGCTTCCTAAAGTGTTCACGTGGCACCGGTTGAGGAACCATGACTATCATGGCTCTATCGATTTACTCAAGTTCTCTCAGGACATACTATACTCTAACCCGACCCAATTATTACATAATTAGGTAACTTAAGCTCTACTACTAAGTGTAATGTATCACCATTTATGATACCCTAAATCAATGCTAAATAATCACATATGGTTTCGAACATTGTAAGTGATATACCGTCGGAGTAAATTTAAACAAAACTATCTCACTTGATATATCAATATAATATCATAATGAAATAATAATATACATTATAACAACATATGTATATGCATATTAAATAAGAGAGACATTCCATATATGGCATCGAAATAAAACTGACATAACATAAAATCATAATACACCGCCTCAATAAAAAATATATACTGAATGATACATACAATACAATACATGGAATCATATATAAATAATGTCTAAAGTGCATAGAACAGTATACATATAACCACAGATCATAATCCTGAAGTTCACCTTCCCTTGGCTTTCAAATATCTAGTTATCTTGTTAACATGCCCTAAATACTTGACTCTAGGCCTACTCCTGAGAGTAACCAAAAGTTGTTCAAAAGGAAAAATAGAGAAAATGAGGGATATTAAAAGTATCATGATGAGGCTATCTCTAAGTATAACATATACATGTAACATATATACTTCTAATAAACGCGAGCATGGATCTATGTTGTAATACTAATCATACCTCATCCTTCCCTATCCATACACCAGCAAGTCGGGATAATACATTATAATGTTTCTGTTAATAAAACAGTACATGTTATAACAAGTTATGCTTTTGATAACATGATAAATGAGTGTACATGTAATACTTCCCTTACATGATCAATGGTGTCACAGATCTCCAAATCCGGATCAAACCTGAAATGTAAAGCAAATAAAACCATATGACAATGCTATATAACCATGCATCTTCATACCCAAAACCCCCCATAAGAATCATATACTAGTAATATCATAAGTTAACCCTATTTGGATATCTGGAACCAATATCTATATGACAAATTATCATTAGCCAACAATGAGAATACGTTAGAGTTAACGCAACCATTGACTCCGAGTCATCATTGACTCCTATAGGTCCCATCTCAACACCTAATGTTGTGGATAGTATATGACCTACTCTAAAATGGTATCACAATCTCTCTCCATCCATGCTACGGGATCTCGTTAGGTCATGCTATCTTCATGATGCAACAGATTCACTTACTAGCATCACATCTCTCGGTTGTCTATAACCGACATACAGAAGCTATATGTAACTACCCATATATGCTTATACACTTTTCCATACGTATACATGTCACCAAAGTGTCATCGTTTTTGAGTGGATCATTGAACCTTTCTTGAAGTACCTCACATAACATATGCCCCAAAATTTGGCATACCAAAACTGTATATAATATATATATATGGCATAAATAGAAAACCTATAAATGCATGTGCATATATTCATGATATATCATGTAATAATTGATAATTCCAAGCTAGGCATACTGAAATTACACATAAATTGCTTAAATCGTGCACCTATAAATGTATATAATATATTCTAAGAACCAATTGGTAGCCCCCACTCAGGCATACCAAAACTATATATAAGTATGTTATATCACATATCAATATATATATATATATATATATAATATTTCTCATGCACATTCAGGTAAAAATCAGACATACCAAAAAAATGTACAAAAGTTTAAACCACATAATGAATATATATAAATTATTTCGTGCACCTTCTGGTAGCCCTAAGTCGGGTGTACTGATAATATATATAAACGGTTAAACCGCGTATCGATAACATACATAAATTGCATAAACTGTATACAAAAGCATTCAGATCTATAAATCAATTTATGCTGAATATACACAGAATTATATTATTGTAAAAAGTGTAATAATAAAAGTCAAGATGGCCTAACTAGAATAATAAAAGGCACAGATCAATATAGTCCATTACAAGATACACATGAATCAGTCCTCAAATACAAATGCGGGTACATAATGAAAAATGAAACAAATAAAATAAAATTACTTATCGTCATTGCCATCGTTGTCATAAAATGGAAGCTCACTATCATTGTCAGGCCCATCAGTTCCAGCATGCCTAAACTCAAAAGCACAACCCAAATTGACTGGCGAATCTACACATGGAACATGTCTAGGTTAATGCTGGTTTCTGGCCTTGTCCTCGATAGTTAAATCCTATAGACCTCATGTCCAACCTACACTCTCTGCTCCTACTCCTTTATACTATGTATATGCTCTTTGTAAGTTACATCTCTAAGATCAGCCTGCATCTAAAATAGATCCTTGTATGAAAATGAGGCTGGATCGGGATAATCACTAATTGAAGGATGTGGTATGTCAATGTATCGATCCTGGCCAAATGAAGTAGGTATAACAACAGTCCATCCAAATACTCCCTATGGAATCTCAATTGGTGGAGCAACATACCTTTGAGTAGGCTGAGATAAGTCCTGCATAATCGACGGTGCAATGCCTGGACGAATGACAGATTACCCAACTAAATCAATAGTGCCCTCACGAGTAAAATCTGCAAATGGTGTTCGAGTGTAGAATCTATGCCAAAATTCAAGATGATCCAAGTTAGGAATAATAAAAAATTCGATACCCACCAACTATTTGTCGGTGCAATCTATATAGAGACTAAACAATAAACCCTAAGAAATGGTGTATGAGGATAAGGACCATCAAATACAATGTCAACTCTATAAATCAGGTGCCAAAAACTCTCACCATGATACCACACAACTAGTAGTAAGAGGAGAGATACCAATGGAAACCGTTTACCTAACAAGAATCCTATGCGAGAAGTACGAGAACATGTCAAATATGGATATCCATCATACGACTCCCAAATGACAGCAGAACTTGTACGTCATAACTTTATTTGGTTACGTGCAACCTCAAAAACATGACTAGCCTCACCATCATGCACTCTTTGTCTGTTATATAGTGATCATGCACAAACCTTAGGAAGAATAATGGTAGTTGATGGTCTTTAGTGGGATGTGCTAGGTTGTGGCTATACTCGTACCACCAAAACTATAAAACCTCCCAAAAGTGACATATTGATGTCCCATGAGAAATAACTACACATTGAATGTCGAATGATCTATACAAGTATGCCATAATAGTCAATCCTAGATCATGCAAAACAGGTGAAGAAAATAAAAGTCCACACTACTTAGGGAAAGTGTCGTGGATGGATTTAGGAAGAAAAGGTTTCTTATCTTATACAGCACAAATAGCCTAGCCATTTTCAAATCATGGCTTAGGTTTTATTCTCGAACCAGTTTCCTAATAATGTCCCTAATGAAACTAACTCTAATCTTAGTAACCCCTAATAAGCATGCCAACATAAGAATACTAGGTAAAACACACACCAAATTATCATGTCTTTGGAACTGCTCATTGTAAGGTAGAGGAAGATATAGCCTAACAGAAATTCTGGTAAGCATAACAAAATCTAAAGGATTAATATCCATATCCCCAAAAGAGAAGTGAAATGTATGGGTAGTCTTCCACCATAAAGAAGCCAACGCACACACAATTATGCATCAAAATTTAAGGATAACTAAATTCCAAGAATCGTGACTATGAAGTGTTAAGCAAAATGCATAGTGGATTTACGTGTACTTATTTTTCAAAAAATAACATATTGAAAAGTCTTGAAATCCAATGTCACTCAAAAATCCAGTAATATGTCGATCAACATCAACTTATAGGATCTCCTGATATAGCTAAAATACCAATGCAAGAGACCCACAAGTTTTTACTTTCCTAGCTTATTTAGAAAATAATTTTCATTAAATTTCTCAAATTGAATTAAAAACCATACAATATCTAAACTACAATTTCAATTACCTACCTAATTCCATGCCTATAACGGTAAATTAATAATTTATATTTACGATCAACTTTATTAATTATGATGTTAAATGAAAAAAAAATTAATTATTGAATTTAATCTATAACGACGTATTTAAATATTAAATTTAACTTACTATGATGTGATACGGGTAGAAATGTGTACTTGTTGATTGGGCAAAACACAAAATCCTTCAAATCTTTATCGAATCCTAAGTTTTGATTGGTATTTGGATCCAAGGTAGCACCTTCCGAAACAACACCCACACACTTCCTCGAGTACCGTTGTTCCATTTCTCCTATGCCTTCTAGAAGAACTGGAGCTAGCACCTTCGCCACCATCTCCTCCGCCACCACCAACATCTCAAGAAGATCTACCACTACCCCCAAAAAGCATGCAATATACCTCTCATTGAGTTAAATTGTGTGAAAAATGGATAATTAAGTGAGAAATAAAATGAAAATGTGGAGATATTGAAAATAGGAATGGAGTTCTCAGGTAGAAAAAAGAATAGTGAAGAAAGATGTCATCCAAGGAAATTGGCCGAATAATTATAATAGTTATCTGGCATTATTAATGCTGGATAATAGTATGGTTAGATTTTTGTAACGATCCGTATTCTACATATTGGAGGATCATAAAATATTTATATTATTTTTAATTAGGTCGTATAATCCTAATATTTTGGGAAATGACTCTTAAGGACATTTCCCACACCTATGATTTTTGACGAATTTCTTATGACCATTTTGACCCTATAAATTTTGTATGGACTATAAATTTTGATAAAAGCCATGTTAGGGTTTGAAACTACTTCCATTGGATTCGGATGATGGTTTCCGTTTCCATAGAGTGGTAATATTAAGAAAACAGACTTACCGTTTTTAAGTTAGGGCTGTTTGAAGTTTCCTATGATTTTGAGCAGCTTTGGGGTCATTAGTAACATTGTCCATGAGCCATTTCGGGATTTGAGCATATGAGGCTGGTGGGACCTCATCCCCATCATTTCACTATTCTCAAAAATAGTTAACCTCCATTAAAACCCCCACTTACCAAAAAGCTACCTTTAAACCCACTTTAATTAGCTAAATTTCAACACTAAGAGGAGATTAGCGAGATCTACACTTGAGATCAGAGATTTGTGTTATAGGAGCATTGGAATCCGTGCCTTTTACTGTTTATAGGAGGATTTGGGCTTGGATTTGGATTTGCACTAAGATGAATGATTAGATCTCTCACTTACTAATTAGGCCATTTTTCACCCTATACGCTGCTTTAGAAATCTTTAAAATGTTTTTAGATCATAAAAAACCATATATGTTAATTTTAGATGATCTGGATTTGATTTATAAAAATGTGTATTTAGGGGTCCTTAACTTGTTCTTATGAAACCTACCTTCACATTTAAATCTCTTTAAGATGGTATATTTGGATGTTTGATGTTACTATTGCTTATCTATGATGAATGTATGTTTACTCAATGTTTGCATGTTTGAAAACACCGTTCGAATGGCGAATTACATAAATGGAGTTATGGGTCGGTGATGGCCCATAAAATATACCCTAAATTGGATGCAATCGTTCTGAGGCAACAAGGAAGGCCTCAAAAGGTCGCACACCAGGTTTCAAGCCAATTGGACTTCATATGATCGAGTTATGGGTCTTCGAAGTATAGGTTGGTGTAACTTTCAAGGCTATGAGTCGGTGTAACTTCCAAGTACTATGGGTCGGTGTAACTCCAAGGCTATGGGTCATGTAACTTCCAAGTCTATGGGTCAGTGTAGGGCGGTTGTCTTATTTGGTATCAAAACTTAGGTTGCATTGTTTAACCTAAGGGATATCGTGATCTAGTAGAGATAGGGTAGGAGTTCTTACCTTAGACTGGATCGAAAGTGTGTGTATATACGAGAGCGTATACTTGTTATATGTTTTGGTTTTCAAAACTATATAGTAGTGCATATATAATATATAAGACGCACCGCAAACACGAGTACTGCTTAAGCAGAATTACTTGTAGAGAGACTGATTGTCTTATTAAAGATTAAACGATGAGTTGCCAAACAAGGAACACTATTTGGAACTCCATCTCTGGTGGAGTTGAGGAAAGAGTTGGCTTGGGAGCTACTAACCTTGATCTGTAGACCATGTTTAATACTATGATGAGGAACATGCTGCAAAATGCTCAAGTGGCTGCTTCGAATGCTGTTGTTAATGTTGGTGCTCCAATGTAGGTATCCAGAGCCGATTTTGCTAAGTTGAGCAATGACTTTACTAGTCTTGGTGGCAAACTGTTCCAAGGGACGAAGTCAGCGACGGAAGTACAAGATTGACTTGATACCCTCGAAAGGAATTTTTAGGACTTAGATATGGATGATGCTATAAAATGGCAATTAGCTTCCTAATAGCTTCAAGTGTGAGCCATAAACTGGTGGAATGCAGCGAGGGCTGCCACTCCTGAGGATCAGTTCACTTGGGACCAGTTTAAAGCCAGATTCAAGGAGAAATTTATTCTTGCAGCTCAGTGGTCTGTTTTGTTTCGTAAATTCACGGATTTGAAGCAAGGGGATATGATTGTCTCCGAGTATGTTGTTGAGTTTGACTCTCTGTCAAAATAGGGGATGTCTTTCATCGACACTCCATTAAAGAAGAATGAGAAATTTTTCATTGGCTTAGACGACTACTTGGGAGAGTGACTTGTGGGCCATATTGACAAGACCTTTGAGACTACAGTCGAGAAGGCCCCGAGGCATGAAAGTATGTATCCGAAATAGAAAACTATCATTCCTAAAGAAGAGCCAAAGCCACAATCGGGCGGGGGAGGCAAGTAGAAATGGAACAGCAAGAGGAAGTTGTAACGACCCACATTTTTGACCGTTCAAGTCGACAAAACAATCCAAAATACAGATAGTTATTGGGGTTAAATAAGAAAAGAAAGAACAGAAATAAACACAGAATCTCGCAGCGGAAGGGACAAGATATAATAATAAAATAACAGTTCATGAAGCTGTTAAATAAATAAATTTGATTATTATTATACATCATAAATCAGAGTTACATACATATCAGAGATAATACAACAATGCAACAGATAATACAGTAGTAGAATACAAATGATGTAATACCAAACTCTGTCTTCGTCCTCCAGAATAGATCTTCAACCTTATCTGAAATGCTCAGGCTGACCCGAGCATAATGAAAAGACAAAACACTCGAGTTAGGACTAAAATATCTCAGGTAAGTTAAATCGAATAAGTAAATATGAGTGTGACGGCGTCGGAGATGTTTACGGGTTTTAGACACCTCCTATCCAGTATTTAACGTGCGTGCATTAACCTAAGAGATGTTCGGGATTTCCATCTCCATGCTGATAAATACTTTTCCATAAGAGGATATTCCCTAACTTACATCAATGGAAGCCTTCTCATGCATGTGTCCAAGACTGCGCCACAACAACGGTCTCAGGACTCAAATATGACTCTCCTCCAAGGCTAAGGAAATTCCATCACTGCTTCGAGGAGTCTAAAGCTAGTAGAGCTAAAAATACCGATGCCCAAAGGGCCATACCACTTCTGGCGCTAACTACAATCAGTTGAAAGTGTTCACATGTGACGGAACAGCTTTTACGGTGGCTAAATAGCCTCTGAATAAATCAGCCATCTCAGACTACCCATCCGTAGTTGCTTCTGAATTTTTTCAGCTCATACGGATAGCCTGACAAAAATACCTCAACAACCAGCGGTAGAAAAAAAGTTAAGTTTAGAAGACAAGCGTGTATACAGTATTATATATTAGAAAAATACAAAACGTTGTCTCAACGTATCTCCTTTTACTAGATTGATTAACTCAAACTGGTCTACTTGGTCTGGTGTTGAGCCTAAGATCTGATACCAATTGTAACAACCCACCCTTCGTAATACCCAAAAATCGGCGCTTTGCATCATCGAATGACTTTCGAACACCATAAAAGACAGATCGTAAGGGTAAAATTAGGACCATAAGTCATTGATTAAGATCTCACAAAGGAATGATAACATATAATATACTGAATATACATAAACATAACAAGATAACAATATCAAGAGACCACATTAGCGGAAGCAACTAATAAATAGATATCAATATAGAGAATCAGAATACATCTACATCTAATAGATTAGAGTTCCGAATGAATGTCCGATACAACAATCTCATATACAAATAATAGGTCTGTCATGTACAAACAAAATAACAAGTATATATATATATATATCTCAAACCATCGATTCCTCACCTCTAACATGCTCCAACTATGCACTCTGCTAGCATATCTCCAAAAGCACTAACTCCTGAACTATTTAGTTGAGTACTCGAGAGTTGTCATGACATAAGCAAACAAAGACAGAACATGAGTCAGGAATAAATTCTGGTGTGAGGGGAACTATCTCAAAATACTAAATATTAAAACTATACACAAATAAACATGAAGAACTAAATCATAGCCTGCCCTCTCCACAAACGTGGCTCTGTGGTAATCTGGACTGCTTATAAACAAGTATAGTAAGACCGTCTCAAAATTTGGGGATCATACCATAACCCACTCTTCTCCTGTAACAACAAGTTAGCATAATATCTTCCATTAGTCTGCATTAGCCCAAAACTGCTAATAATATAGTACTAATACACCATGATAAAATCATGATCCTAAAACAAAGATCACTACTGCTAAGATCGATAATATATGCCCTAACGTATGTGGTCACTACTGCTAAGAGAGAATAGATACACCACAACACGTATGGTCACTACTACTAAGACTGAATAGGTATGCCACAACACGTATGATCACTGCTACCGAGACCAAGTAGGTACGGCATAATGCATAGGGTTACTACCGCTAAGACCAATCGTTCGTAAGATTGCGAAAGTAGGACCCAAAAATGTCTAAGCGATCACAATAAGGTAAAGATATTTATGGTCTCAAAAGACCGTGTTGAGTGTGTCATGGCCATCAACAACACTCTAGGTACACCACAACAAGGTCGATACTTGGGCAGGTCACATAAGTCCATACCATGAGTAGGTCACATAAGTCCATATCCTTGGTGTGTCACAACAAGTCAACACTAGAAAAATTGTATATTACTCTAAGATCGAAATCTTAGAGTACGAACTCACTCCGTATATAACATATGGAATCGCCATGCACAGCTCTAGTCGCCATGACCTAAAGACCCACCGGAAAACTCTAACAGATTCCCATACTAACCCAAATTGCATTCCAAATGGAAAGTATGACCTCAATATCATAATACTCCCTGGGTATGCCCTACTTGTCTACCTCAAAATCTACGATTTTTGGAATACGTGTCGGGGTGGGTCTCATATGGGCCTCGAGATCAAAATACTCCAAAATCTACCAAAACTTCATAAGTTATAGCCCATGAAATCTGGTAAGCAACAGTCTAAACTACGCCTCAATCCGAGTTCATATACGAAAGATATCACATTCTGAAATTTCGATTGATCGATCGACAAAATTCGAACAACAGGTATTCAAACATCTAAACTGTAATTCAAACATCTAAATTTAATTTAAGATTTCTAAGTTTAGTTTTAGATCTCTAAAGCCATGTGAAAATAATTCTTGTCTATTTTCCTCTAGGACTTATCCAGACATCTGGATACTAATTTAGACATTTGGATGCCTGCCATGGGTAGGAGCAACCTTCAAACATCCATAACTTCTAATCTGTAGCTCCAACTGACTCGATAAGTTTCTTCCATTGCGACCCTAGAGAACTCCACTTCAACCTAATGACTTCAAATCATGAATTTACATAATTTTAATTTTCTTCTTGCCTTGTGCGTAGCCCATACGTGTATCGATATACTCATTCGTGCAAGCCTATGCACATACGTTCACTCAAATACACATTAACTTCACAATTCACATTTCGGACTTCATCGGAGCAATTGCTCAACCCAGTGTATTGTCACACAATTTAGCGTACATGGTAGTCGATATAGCTATATGAAATGCCTGCAACGAACTTGTAATCAATTACATATCTATATAATCAAACAATCACATATCTATATAAACAAACAATCACATAGCAATTCTAACCATAATATTACATCGGTTTTATTTGTCACCTAGCTCCAATGAACGTATATGTATACTCGCTCGTGCACATATACGTACACGTAAATTCAGATAAGTAATTCAATTATTACTTAAATCAAAACTTACTTTTACTTAATAAATCTTTTCAATAAAAGTGAAACATTTCCTTGTATCATTTTACAAAATCTTATACTATTTTACAAACTATCATACTTGCTCATAAATCACTTTATAAAATACAATACTAGCTTGTAAATCGATTTAGCCCATTAAAATACTTATTTCTCCTCATTGAAAATCAAGTATTCATCATTTTGCTATTTTATAAAATCTCATATCTATTTTATAAAATATATTCTTCATTCATAAAATCTTCAAACCTTTTATAAATACTAATTAATCTTTATTAGTCTCTAATCACTTTAATAATATGCACAAAGTTCATGAACCATTTAAATTTGTTTATTAATATTCTTCAAATCAATTCAAATGGATTAATTAATATTTCTAATGATGTGCACATCATTACACTACTTAATTAATCCTAAATAAAACAATAACATCACACAAATCATCCAATAGCCCAAATCAAATCTGGGGCTTACTAGTTATTTTCAAAACATAGTACTAGTGTCTTAAACAATTAATTAGGTAAGGAAAACATGTTTATAACAGGAATACAAGTCTAAACCCTAGCATAGAAATCTCCAAATCATTCCATAATCTTCATAATTATAAACGAACAAATTAATGAAGTAAATACACAAATTTAGAAGGAGAATCATCCCACTCACCTTTTATTTTTCAAATCATGCTCCAACTCAACAAAAACCCAAATTTGCTCTCTTCAGTTTTCAAAATCAACACTAAAAGCTCTGATTTACGCTAATCCCTTGATGGGTTTTGTAGAAAATGAGGAGAGAAGATTTATGTAGTTTTTATTTGATTTTAAAATTTTAATTTAATAGGTTTAGGGTTTGGTGATCAGGAAGTGACCAAGGAGGTAATTAGAGAATATGATTGAGGAGAGGAAGAAGAGTGAACGTGCAAATGAAAGTGAGAATGAAAATAATGAAGGGTTAGCTTCATAGAGGCTAGGTAAATGGACTTTTATATTCACTTTACTCGCATTGAAAATATAGGCACATTTATATTCACTTTACTTGCATTGAATAAGTGAACTACGGATGTATCGAGTCCTAATTCGCTCGTTTGTAAAAATCGAGTATAAGTGGTGTCCCATCGTTTAGCGATCAAAAATTTAAATTAATCATTTAAATATTCGATCATTTAATTTATGGGATGTTACAACGATAGTTGACATCCCTGCCCTATTGCTCTAGATTTTCTGTGCTATGCAAAGATTTTTCTAACCTTGGGGGTAAACCATACATGAGGGAGCCTTACGTGGATTCGAGGTCATGAATATGCGCCTTCGAGGGGATATTTGGTTTGGTGGGTTTAACTAATGTTGAGAGGAGGAAGTTAGCTACCTGGCAGTCACAGGGAGATGCGTTGAGCCGATGGGAGGTTGTTGGTTCTGAGACTGATGGAGATGATATTTCTTGGGATGAGTTCCATAGAAGATTTTGGAAGGAGTTCCTTTCTATGGGAGAGGATGGAATTCAGCTAGAGAAGTTTATCCATCTTAAGTAGGGGGACATAATAGTCAAGGAATATATAAATCATTTTAATGAGCTAGCTAGATTTGGTATGGAGTTGATAACACACCACATAAGAAGGCTTTTAAATTCGCTAAGGGAATGAACCTACCTCTCTAAGATTTAGATGTGTGTCGCATTCCAATGGGTTTTACCTATAAGGGGTTAGTGGAGACAGATTTACTCACTACTATATCCTCGAAGGAAGTGGAAGAGGAGGCTCAAAAGTTTGGAGAGAAAGTGCAGAAGAAGAGTAAAAAGAAGAGAGGATTTGGGTCGAAGGGAAAGATTCAGAAGAAGAACTTATGATGCAATAAGTGTGGCAAACTAGGGCACTTTGTTAAGGAATGCAGGGTAGGTCTCTCGCAGATGAAGTGTTATTACTGCGATAAGTTTGTGCATGTGAAGCAAGCTTGCATAGCACCATTGAGAGCTCCTATTCGGGCTTCTACTTAGGTGGTTCAAGCTTATGCACTAGACATAGTCCCTAGCTCGAGTGCATAGCCAGTGGTGGACAAGGGTAAGAAAGTTGTGCTCGAATGTGTGGTTACTCCTTTTGGTTTATCTATAAGCACTTTATTTGACACTGAGGCTTCATATTCTTTCATTTCTAATAGACTTGCTGATAACTTATAGTTATGTACCAGGATAACTACGAACCATATAGTTGTATCAAACCCCATAGGAGGATCGACCTATTTGTTTATGGTATGTAGGGGTTTGAAGTTGCTTATTTTAGGGGTCGAGTTTGATTGTGATGCGTTTGTATTGAGAGTATCTAGGTTTGGATTGATATTAGGCATGGATTGGATGAATATGTAGGAGGCTATTTCAAACTGTGATAGGAAGGTGGTTAGATTGAGCATGTGTAATGGACATAGCTTAAAGGTGTATTATGACCCTCGAGGATTGGTTCCGCTGAGCTACTTATATTCATTGGACCTATCTGATGAGCTTAGTACAATGCATGTAGTTATGGATTTCCCAAATATTTTTCCCGAGGTTGCAGATCTTATGCCTTAAAGAGAGATCGAGTTTGGGATCTATCTTATTAAGAATGCTAGATCAGTTACTTCACAACTAAGGCGTATGGCCTCAAAAGAAAGACGTGAATTAAACAAGTAGGTTAATAAGTTGTTGGAGAAGGGTTTTATCAAAAGGAGCATTTTGAGTGGGGAGTACCAGTCGTCTTTGCCACCAAAATGGATGATTCTCTTAAACTCTACGTCGGTTATAGGGAGCTAAATAAACTTATAAAGAAGAATCATTACCTTTTTCCCGCATAGACAATCTCTTTGATCAGTTAATTGGAGCTAGAGTATTCTCTCTATTGGGTTTGGCTACCCGGTGTGTTTACCTAAAAAATGGATCAACACCCTGGATTGAGTGTTAAAGCACCAGCCCTATTTATCAAGGAAAATAAAACAGAGATAAGGAATGATAACTTGCAAATAAAGTAAAATGACAAGAGATTTTTATAGTGGTTCGGTTGTTAATGAAGCCTACGTACTTTATAATTTTGTTATTGACTGACTGCAATTACAAGTTGAATCTGATTACAATTTGATTAGATTTTGTAAGTTAGATCAAGTCACCGGTGTTAATGTTCACTGGAGAATCATAACGAACCCTTTAGATGGCGGTTGTGTGGGAGAAGAAGAGTGAAGAATTGTTTATGTAGAGCTTCAGCAGCCAGTCTAGAAAATCCTTTTGTTGAAGATAGGATTGTATTTATAGTGGATGGAGAGCACTTGGGCCAAAGCTGCTTTGCCAGAGACTTACATTTGAAGGTACGAAGGCGCTCAAGAAATTACAGAGCGAGCCGACTCAATATGATCGATCGCTAGCGATCCATGGAGTTAAAGTATTTTTGGCTCATATCAGTTGGATCATGTTTCTTGCCTTGTGTAGATGCCGTCCATGTAATTTCATGACTAGATACTTTGCTTTGATGATGATTCGTGTTTTGATTGCATTGAACTGCTGCTGGAATCAAATGAATGCTCACTTCTCGATCTAGCTAGCTTGGAATATCATCAAACTTAACAAACATTCCTAAAAAACTTATTAGATCATAGTCTAAAAGGATAGGAGGATCCACGAGCTATTGATCGCTAGCGATTCATAGGTACTGGATCATTAGCGATCCATCAACTTGACCTTTTTTGACATCTTTCTTCTCGGGTCCTTCTCTTTAGTTTCCTCTGGTCTTCTCGGTTGATCCTTGAGATGTTTTGACTTGCCATGGATGTTTTAGTTCCTGTTGAATTTTGTTGGGTTAAAAACCCGATTAACATTTTCCCTCCCAGAGTATGCTTTCGTTGGAAACAAGGCGTGCTCTGAAAGTTACCGCCTTTGAGTTCCCATTTTCTAAGGTTCAAATGATCGTGTTGAGGACATCAAGCGAATTTGGCTTTGGTTATTCAACTATATGTTGAATTCTAATGGGAATCGTCATAGCTCATAGAAATAAATCAATTTCAATGCCACAAATTTCAAGATGCTTGCAAAAGATACATAGATCACGTTTGATGAGTTTGGAAAATTTTGGTTGCAAGTACATGGATCGCTAGCGATCCATGGTCCATGGATCGCTAATGATCCAAAGACTTAGCGATTTTTTTGTGCAGTGCCTTATTTAATCCATTCGAGCCGATCTGCTTTTATTTATATTTTCATCTGCGACTCTACCCTTCTGCCTCGCGACACGACCTAGGGAATTTAAACCTGAAATCTTACTTTACCATCACCACCGCTGATCTTCGCCGCCGTAATTTCTCACCGTCGACCATACTCAACTTGGATCGCCGCCGACCTTCCAACCTTGGATCGTCATCGATCTTACTTTAGGTCCCCACCATCTTTAGTTCATCCATATTCTCCATTTGATTCTTGATTACAGGTGGGTATGACGGATTTTGGCGTTTGTTTAGCAATTCGACGATGAGGTCGTATTGGTGGTGATCGTTATGGAGAATTTGAGTTGATTACAATTTTGTGGAAGAAGATAGAAAATCGAGTCTTGAGTTCTTCATGGAACGAAATTCGAGCTTTGCCTCGGTACTTAACATGTTTTACTATCTTCATTCACATAATCAGAATAAATATGCACTGAGTTACATTGTTAATCCGACACGACGTCTTGCGGATCGATTTTTGTTTTTCCAAGAGGTGATAATAGCTTAGGGTAGCGTCTCGTATGTAGCTTATGCTGTTATCACCTTCTAGAGAGCTAAAACCGACTTATGCTGAGAATTCTCTACTTGATTCAGACCCATTGATATATAGTTTCTCACTTCGAATTGGTCCCGTTATTGCACACTTGGTGTACTTGAAATGGGAAGAGTTTTCTACGTCTCTTCGGGCAGTGGATCCGTTATCGGTCATTGATCGATAACGAGTAAATGTAGGAGAAATAACTTTAATAAATGATACGAGAAGTTCTTTTCTTTTTTCACTGTGAGTGAACTATCTACATAGAATAGAGCATATGTAATGTTCAGGACACCGAGCCCATCCCACATAGATAACAAACTACACTTGCCCCAGTCAACACTTGGAACCCGATACGTCGACATAAATCGATACTTTTTCGAAGTTCAAGTGTCTTAGGGGGACTTCTAGTTAAAGATAGAATTACCTGACCGCATTAGATGCAAGTTCTGTTGTATAGAATGAAGCACCCATTATCCCATCGTAAGTCCGACACTTTTAGAAGTTGAGCCATCATCAGTTGTGCCTTAACAAACAGTTTCAGTAGCGCCTACCTCTTCAGTACCGCGAGCCGAATATGGTTAGCTAGTTTCGGTTGGTCCGGTTGTAGACCGAAGTCCTCCAAATTTGAGAGTTCTACTCAATCGCCGAAGAGAGCTTCTTCTGTAATCTCTGTTAAAGTTCTACATAACATTTACTTATAACACGGCATTTCGGACGATGACGTACGCCTTCCATTACAGAATGAGTTTGCACATATGCCGCCTTCGGGTTAAACTACTTGCCACTGGTATATGTGCTTAAATAGAGCAGTTCCCCCCTTTAATCACTTCTTGGTAGAAACTCTTCTGAACTCGGGGATTGCTCCATTTCAAATTCATCCAAATGGGTATGTGATCCTAACTTTCCTTTATGTCTTGTTTATGCCGACGTTCAATCTTGTCCTGAGTTTCGATGAGTTAAGACATTTGCCCTCATTCAAGAAGAGAGACGAATGTCCATCTCTTATCGTCATCGAGGCCTAAAGAAACCACAGGGTCGTGCTGCAGCTTCAAAACAGCCTGTCTTAATTCAAGACCCAGGATTTCTTTGTTAGGTGTCCTGAAGGATTTAATCGTCTTTGGACGATGGGGGTTTAGTTCTCTTCTTCACTTTTTGAAATTTAATACATCACTATGGGATTTTTGATAGATTGAATACTTCTTGTAACTATTCCGAGGCTAAACAAAGATCCATCACTCGATCCAATTTTCCACACCCTGAAGGCCGTAGACACCAAGGAGAGATCGATCAAGTTTGTGCTAATGGAAGAGAACTTGCTTCGGTATGGGCCGTTGCATCTCGAGGGGTTTACCATGGCCTTTGAAGTTTCGTCTCCCTCTCGTTCTAGAATTCGAACATGTTCTACTTCCTCATCATGCGACTTCGAAGAGGGTGACCTCCTAGAAGGAGAAAGTCCGTCTGACGGGTCGATCGATGAAATTCATGAATGAGGGGATGTTATGAATGAAGATAGCTACCTGGCCAGAATGCCTCCGATTTTGGAAGAGGGGGAAGAAGAATTCAAGCAATGTGAGGGCAAGGCTGTGGTGATAATAAAATAGGAGGAGGGTGAAGTTAAGAGCAGTAGCAGTTATGATTCCTCCTCTAGTGATGATGAATTCGGTGTAAGTTCCGATGATAGAAAATTTGAATCTTGCGATGAAACTCTGTGAATGAGTCATGTTCTCCAGGATTCGCCTCCCCAAGAGATTCGTGATAAAGATGCTCCCCCAATAGCCGAATGACTTTAGGATTCCCCGATTAAGAAAATCGGTAATGACTTTGGGGATTTGAGCAACGTCTACATAGATATAGATGAACTCATGGGAGAGGATTTCGAATTTGAGGGATCGTCTCCTCATTTTGGTCATATTGTGTCTAGAGTCAGCCCAATTTCTACCGCGGTGGCTTCCCGATCACGTTTGTAACGTCCTTTTAGGCCGCCTATGACATGTTACATATTTCACAAGGGTCATGTTCACTTACACACGCATTATTTAGGTCCATTTTTTTGTTTCTAAAGCTCTGTCCTTATTCTTTATATTAGGTACTATGGGAGGCTATGGACTTTACAAGGATCTTGAACAATTCACTGATTCGCAATGTTAGTCAAGACGATCTTCAAGCCGCCGCCAGCCCCGTGAAATCGAGTAAGAATGGAGAAGGCAAAAAGACTTGGAAGTCGAAGCATGCCGTTGGGATGACAGAGAATGGGGTAGGGTTTACAAGAGTGGCTATGAGAAGAGAAAAACTCAAGACGACCGAAAAGAGACTCCCATGAAGCCGAAGGTAGATCGCAGTTCTCATCCTTTTGAGCATCAAGCTTTTGATCCGGCCCTATTCTATGTCGGACTTGAAGTTCTAGCTTCCACTTTTCAAGTTTCATCTTCATCTCGAGCTCCATCGACTCACGTGATGCCCGCTTATTATCCTTCACATCCTCGCAGGAGGCCAGCTTATATTCTTTCGTCCGGTCCCCTTAGATTCGAAGATGCGCTTCCTAGATGGTTTCTAAAGGGAGTTAAATTTGACCGTGACCTGCGCCCAATCTGTAAAGATTCCTACAAGCCTCGTCTCCAAGCGATTCAAAGTGATTTGGATCAAGCTAAGGGATGGGAAAAATTATGCAAGCAGCTAGCAGACACGAACCGTAATAATTATCAAGAGAACCTTTTTTTTGAATCAAAAAAGATGATTATGAGAGGGTGTTAGGAACGCGATGCTAGAATCAAGCGATTAACACAAGAGAGGGATGTTGCACTTTAAGAGAGTAAGAACAGTGCTAGCTTGCTGAACGAACTAAAAGAGGCCTATACAAAAATAGAGATCGAGTTCCAAGACAAAATCAAGAAGTCCCATGCAGATGAAGTTAAGCTGAAAGAGGCGCTTGAAGCCCATGACGTAATAACTGAAGCTCAGAGAATTGTGGAAACCCATGACAAGTCTATTTCTAATCAAGCTCAAATGGTTGCTTCGCTCCAGGAAAGAGTCGCGCAGCTTAATGTCGAGAAGGCCCGAGTTGAAGTAGAAAAGACCGTTGTAACAACGGATTACTTGGAGTTGCAGGATACTTTTGAGAGGAAGGTGGAGAAGATGGATGACACCATCTTGAATTTCTATGTTAACTCCTTGCTGCATCAGGAGAGCCTCGGCTATCTGGGACCCAAATTTCCACATACTCTTGTCGTGGTTTGGGAAGAAGTTCTAGCCCATTTTAAGGAGAATGGTGATATATATATAACAAGAGTTGGAGGATGCCTATCTCAATGAAGAATCGAAGAAAGCTCTGATAGAGGGTTGAGAGATCATTCAAATTGAGAGGCAACAGGAGGCTGCCGATGCTGCGAGGACTGCAACTGCCAAAACATTGCCAGAGCCTTTCATTTCCATGTTTGACGAAACATCAAAGTAGCCTTGTGATCAGTTAGCAAGTTTGACCGGTGCTGCCTTGTTGTCTGCCCTTCTAGCGGCTGTCTCGGAAGCCTCGGGTGGTCCCAAAACTTCTCCAAAGATCGTGCAGCCATCGAAATAAGGAGAAGGGGGTAGTATGAGGTTGAAATTCTCGGCTATTCCGCTGATGCAGGTAACCATCTTGTTTTCCCCAAGTTTGAGAATTTTCAGCTCACGCCGCAAGAGCAAGACGAACTTAATGCATTAATTTTTGATTTTATAGGTCCGTCTTCTTTACTCACTGACCTGCTGATTTCTTCGATCCCTAGGCTTGCTTCTATTTCAACCACCTTGATGCTTATTTCCGTGGATGCTTCGGTTGCTGCACCTGTGTTTGCCTCACAACCACGGCCGAAATCCGAGAAGATTGCTGCATTGCATAGTCTAAACGACCCTTTCGTATCTTTGAAGGTCGATTTCACAACAGCTGAAGCTCGAGAGAAGGAAGACCAAACTGACTAGCTACATAAATCAGAACAACAGATAGTGGCCGTTAAGAAGGAAGAGATTGAGGATATAAAATCTTCGAGGAGCTCCCGCAAGTCCCATAAGCACAAGACCAAGGGGGAGTCTTCCGAGAAGGTCGAAGAGCAGGGAGGAGATGCTGGCACAGAGGGGATGCAGGCACAGAGTAGATAGTTGATATTTCAAGCAGAGACACTACTCCTAACAGGAATTTTGAGAATAAGAAGAAACTTCCAACTAAAGGTGGGAAGGGGAGCGTTGGAAAGAAGCCTAACGGGATCGGATAATAGTGGAGCCAGATTTGGGGACATTCTGTCATATTAGATAGATGTTTTGTTCAAGTGAAGAGTTTGCACTTATTGCTTTGATTTTTGTAGCATCTGTATGTCCTTTTTGTTGGCCGATATTGTGTGGGTACGACCCCTACAATTTGACTTTGTATGGAAAATACTATTAGTAATACAATGTTGACATTTTGATTGTAACTCCATTTATCTACTTATCTATGTTCCATGCACTTATGCCAATTCTATTTACTATTATTTTATTTTATCTAGTTCTCTAATTACCACTAAAATTTTTTGTTTGGAGTAACAGAACTGTAAAGTAAATGTTCTTTTTTTGTTCTTGGGTACCGGTGTGCGCCCTCTAGTTCACGAGGCTGTTTACTTCAAACACTTGACAAATGACCGGTTGATCCAAGTGATTTTATGAATGTCTGTAACCAGGCCTATTTTGCAGTTCCTATCTTTAAGAGATTGTGATTTGAAAACCTCGATTGTAGAGATATTATCGGTCAACAATCGGAATTTTCTACCGATTCGTAGTCTTTTGACATTGCTGGATTCATACGGATTACTCCTGATAGTGGGAGTGGATTGATTCTTGTGAGTCCTACAATAGACGAGTTTCCCGGCATTGCCGGGACAATACCGGTATTTAAGAGTGTGTGCGGCCTATGAGATGCATGGCTTTTAAGAGTGTGCGCGGCTTATGAGATGAAACGTCGACCTAGAATGGTTTTGAATTTCTCGACGTTACCAATCTTCGGGCGACATGAGGAGTTCATATTTCAAGAGCATGATTTCATGGCTCAAAAAATAATGCACGGCTTATAAGGTGCATGGCTTAGATACTCATGATTGCTTGGATGTGATTCCATAATCCAAGATGCCGTGCGCGACTTACAAAATGAGCAACTTTTATTTAGGCCTTCCAGGCATCGCCGGAGCAACACCGGTTCTAAGAAGGAGGGGATCGGGTTCCGCTGATCCAACGGTATGATTCGATTTGCTTCCATCGTCCCGGTGGGTAAGTAGAGCATACTTGAGTGTGGTTCCCCTATCTTAAGCAGCAATTGAATGATTTTAAGATAATATGACCCCGTCGACTCGGCAGGTTACTTTTGTGAACAAGTTTTATTGGTTCAGAAAGCAAAGCAATTTTATTAATGAAAGTTGGGCAAGTTTTCCCTATATACAATGCCTCTGGCGCTTATGATAAATCCCAAGAACTTTTCCGAGGCTACCCCAAAATAACACTTAAATGGATTGAGCTTCATTCCATATTTGCGGAGTATTTCGAACATTTCAGCGAGGTTGTCCAAGTGATTTGTAGCTATGCGTGATTTAACCAACATATCAACTACATAAGCTTCCATTGTCTTCCCAATCTGACGTTTAAACATGACGTTCACTAGTCGCTGGTAAGTTGCCCCAGCATTCTTTAAGCCAAATAGCATTACTTTATAGTAATATAGTCTCAGATCGGTAATGAAACTGGTATTTTCTTGATCTGGTTCGTGCATTATGATCTGGTTGTACCCCGAGTATGCATCCATAAATGATAGCAGTTCCGGTCCAGTCATTGCCATCCACGAGCTGATCGATTCTAGGTAGAGGAAATTTGTCTTTCGAGTAAGCTTTGTTCAGATTCGAGTAGTTGATATAGGTTTGCCATTTCCCATTGGACTTCTTGACCAAAACCGGGTTAGATACCCATTCAGGGTAAGTTGTATTGCAAATAAAGCTATTCGCCATCAGCTTGTCCACTTCTTCTCTTAGCGCTTTGGACCATTCGAACCCTAGACTGTGCCTTTTTTGCTTCATAGGCGTATACTTGGGATCAATGTTAAGTGTGTGACAGGCTATCTCTGGTGACACACCGCACATATTGGAATGCGTCCAAACGAAAACATCTAGATTGGCATGAAGAAATTTGGTGAGTTCCAATTGCATCCTATGCCAAGGTGCGATCCCAATTTGAGGACCGTGTTGGGTCATCCATGTCGACTGGGACAGACATTGTCGATTCTACCGGTGCTGCTCGTGCCTTCCTCGAACTCTTCTTTCTAAGGTCTAAAGCCTTATCGAATCGGCTATGGTCCCGAAGCCAGGGGCGGCTTTGTAATTGCTATTCGGCGGGTTGACGAATGTGGAGAGTTCTCCCCACATTCTTCCCCTTTTCTTTTAGACTCGTGTAGTTCCATGATATAACATTCCCTAGCGGCAGTTTGGTCTCCCTTGATCCCCCAGACCCCATTTTCCATCGAAAATTTCATAGTTAGACACCATTGAGCTAAAACAATCCTAAAATCTACCAAGGCAGGTCGCCCTAGGAAGGCATTATAGGCGGAAATTTCATCTACAATCCAAAAGTTTGGATGAGGGTGATTCTTCGATCGCCTTCTCCGAGTTCCACGGGTAAGTCAATCGTCGCGACAGGTTGTTTGGGTTCATCAGTGAATCCCAGAATCTTTGTTTATTAGGTGGATACGTCTTTCACACCGATCTTCACCTTATCAAAATGAATTTGAAAAGAATGTTCATAGAACTGCCAATGTCTATCAATACTCGCCAGACCATGGCGGGTCTGATTCCTACAGTCACGACCATGGGGTCGAGAGTTAAGGCTTTACCCCTTCAGTGTCCCAGTTTTGGAATACTATGTTGTCATTCAGGGTTCTCTGCTGCTTAGCACAGGTTCCATCTTCTATTGCAAAGCACACATCTTTTAGAGCACGCTTTAATGAGGTCCCATACCGCTCCATTTCTCCCCAACTCTTCTGCATGGGATGTGACTCTCTAGATATCATTCCAATGATGAGTCTCTGGTCAGTCTATCTGGGTCCCTCTATGCTGGTTCCAGCTTGGTTCTTTTGGTCTCGAGGAGCCTGGAGCGCTACGGGTTGGTCAGGATTTAATGATTTTCTCACATATTGCTGAAGCTGCTTTTCCCAAATCAACTCCTCAATCAAGTTCTTCAGCCGACGACACTCATTCATGTTGTGGCCATGTGACTCATGGAAGCAACAATACTTTTCGAAACGCTTTGCTATTCAGTTGCTTCCTTTTTAGGTGGCTTCTTATCCTATTTTATCCCCTGTGTTGCGAGATAGATGTTCTTGGGAGTACGAGGGGGTGTATTCTTTAAGCCGCAAATCTTTGAGTCTCTTGCTACTTCCATTTCACTTGTTAGAATTCTGGTTCTTCCTTTTTTGGTTCCTACTTTTTCTTGCGTTCCGTTCAGCGGTTCTCGAGGTATTTATATCTTGGTTCATCGCCATACCACTCTGCCCAATATTGCTTAGTTGTAAGTTAGTAGATTTCCTTTCTAATTCTTGTGCCTCTTCCAATCTCAAGTGCTGGCTCACCTTTCGATTGAAGTCCTTCCTGGTGATGCGTTCTTTCATTTTGATCCTCCCAAATTTAATCTTGAGGTTAACTGAGCGGACTAAGGCCATGAAAACTATATCCTCGTTCGGATTACTTACTTCAGTTACCGCAATGTTGAACCTATTCATGAAAGACTTCGAATATTCGTTCCATCCCTAGAATAGGCCGGACAAGGATATCACGTTTTTTGGCTATGCCGTGTGAAGTCTAAATTGATCTAGAAATCTTGTTTCTAGTTGATTGAAGGTGGAGATGGATCTTGGCGGAAGCCTGGTGAACCACAGGGAAGAAATTCCCTTTACAAAACTGAGAAACATCTACATCGAACGACATCTGAAGTGTTCGCTCTGTCCACGTACCAACTGTACTTATATAAGTGGGGTTCACATCCCTCGTCCCCTCATAAGATGGTTAACACAGTGAAATTTTTAGGGTATCGCTCATTCAGAATGTCATTAGTGAAAGGAGTCGGACTTGGACTGGCTCCCCATTCATTATCCCTTCTATCCATACTTTCATTCATTAGTCACTTGACCATGTCCGCGATATATGCCTTGGATGTTTGGGATATATGCCTCATATGTTTGGTAATCTGATTTATTTTTGCAAACGATCTTAGTGAGTGGGCTGAAGACTAGGCTCTCTTGTCTTCAAGAGAGCCACTCCATCAGGGTTTCGTTGGCTTGCGGTTGTTATGATGAGGATAGTTTGGATCTCCCTGGCGTCATTGAATGCATTGGTATTTCCTTCCAACTTGCCGTCGTTAAGTCATTCACCATCTTCTCAGTTGGAGAGATCCATGACTATATCCTCCCGTGATGTTTTCGCTCCCAGATTCAAGTTTGTAGCTGGTTGCCTCACAGTTGGCGAAGTGTTTGTATTTCCTTCCATATTGATTTCTTCAATTCCACCTATCACTCCGTTCTGCAACTACTTCCCATTTCTTCTGTTTAAGCCAGAGATGGAAGAATTTTCTTGTTCCATGGCAGCTGCGGGCTCTCTCATGGTTCTTGGAACAACATGTGACTGTAAGGTCAATAGAGCATTCAATTGTTCATGAGAGCCCTTTAGCTATTTTCCATCCTATGATTAATTTCATCAACCATTTTATTTAATTCGTTTCTAGTGACAACTTCACACTGAATAGAGGATCCTAGAACTTGATCTAGCTCCTAACTGTAAATTGTTGGGATTGTTGACTTCAACTTGCTAAGAGTTTGTTTCTTCTTCAGCAATGGTAGCTCATATGGGTCTTTCGAAAGTTGTTATTTTTCTTCTCAGTGCCATATTTCTCCACGGCAAATCTTCTAAGTAGAGATTGAGAATCTAACTTCTGAACCTATTTGATCCAAAATAGATAGCTAGATCTAAGCCTGAGTTGGGTTTTCAGTGAAAGCACCAAAACGTTGACCCAAAAAATGGATCAACACCCTGGATTGAGTGTGAAAGCACCAGCCCTTTTTATCAAGGCAAATAAAATAGAGACAAGGAGTATTAACTTGCAAATAAAGTAAAAAGACAGGTGATTTTTATAGTGCTTTGGCTGTTAACGAAGCCTACGTCCACTTTATAACTTTTATTATTGACTGACTGCAATTACAAGTTGAATCTGATTACGATTTGATTAGATCTTATATGATAGACTTAAATTCTATTAATTACAATCTAACTTTGAAACAGGAAAAGTAGATAGTACTCTATTTATTAAAATAAATAATGACGATATTCAACTTATATAGATATATGTAGATGACATTATTTTTGAATCAATAAATGAACAATTAATAAAGGATTTTCTAATATAATGACTAAGGAATTTGAAATGAGTCATATGGGCGAACTAACTTTCTTTTAGGATTACAAATAAAACAATTAATTAACGGTGCTTTTATAAGCTGAGAAAAATATGCTAAGGATCTAGTTAAGAAATTTGATATGTCAAATATTAGTGGTAAGCCAACTCCCAAAGAAATATTATGAGAAATAAAGTAAGAAAGAAAACAAATCAAAAACTATATAGAGGTATGATTGGTTTCTTACTTATATAATTGCTAGTAGACCGATATAATGCATAGTGTTACTCTCTATGCAAGATACCAATCTCAACCTAAAAAACTCACCTAAAATCCATAAAAAGAATATTAAGATATGTAAACAGCACACTAGATTATGGACTCTTTTATCCAGAAGAAGATTCCTTCGATATAATTTCGTATAGTGATGCTGACTTTTATGGATGTAAATAACACCAAAAATGTACAGGTGGAACTTGTCACTTTCTAGGACACTCTCTTGCTTTTAGATTTAGCAAAAAGCAAAAAACTGTGTCTCTATCTACAACTGATGCAGAATATATCTCTGTTGCATTAGCCTGTTTATAGGTTATCTATATGCAACAAACTTTAAAAGATTTTGGTTTAAATTCCTCTAAATCACCAATATACTGTTATAACACTAGTGCAATAATTATATCTAAACATTCAACATATAATGCTAGGACCAAACATATAGATATAAGATATCATTTTCTGAGAGGTAACGTAAATAAAGGAGTCATTTCATTCAAATTTGTAAATACCAAAAATCAAATAGCCAATATATTAACAAAACCGTTAATCAAATGTCTTTTATTAAACTTAGAAAAGAGATAGGTATACGTTCTTTCTTTCAATATAAATATAACATATAAATTATAAATTTAAAAGAAAATAAAATGTTAAAATTAACCTACATATGATGACATACTATCTGCCTATGTGTCGACACGTACTGTAGATTTTTGAAACCGTTTTCCCTCTTAAATTCAAAATTAAAAAATATAACTATATAACAACCAAATTTCGAATTCTTTCACATTTCCTTGTCTTATTCTTTTTATAAATTCCGAATAAAATATCAATAATGAATTTCTTAAAGACTAAGCGACCAAGAGAGGAGACCGCCCCCTTAAACTTCGAAACATCCACCATATGCCCTTTCCAAACCACCACTATGGCCAAAATCATCAAAGTAGAAGATAATCTGAAGCATGTCCTCAACATGCTTTCAGAAATAGAGGTCGTCCAAATATGCCTCTTAAAGGATCAAGAAAAGCAGGATGCATTCTTCGGAATCTATAGAATCATCTATTGGACAATGCAACCAATCCAATAGTAATCGAAGAACTCCTAATCTTGTCATTCACAACCCCATGAATGATGAAGAGGAAGAAAAGGAGGAAGATGTCGCCGAAGATAACGATGAATTATAATGTGTAGGAAAAATTTACTTTGATCATGATGTAAACCTTATGGAACAAAAAGGAAACTTTTGTCTCCACCATCCCTTTTGCCCCATTCATAAGTCTTTCATAATCGAAATGATATGTTAATTCATATGTTTAAGTTTGACTTATCTAGGTTCGTATTGATAGTATTATTAGGTTTTGATTTGGTTTGGTTTGTTCAAATATGTATACTTGGATTCATAATTAGATTTGTATAGTTTGATTTTAATAAATAAAGATTGTCTTAACTTGTTTAAAGTCTCCATATTAATATCATATCATGTTTATTATGCTTCGACTATTTTAGTCCTTAATTATTGATTTTAACTCTCTGTTTAAATATTTCATTTAGGGGATTTTTTTTATTATTTACCCATTTTTATTGATGACAAATGGGAGAAAAATATAAAAGATACATGCATATATCCAAGGAGAGTTATGTAACTTAGTAGGAGTGATATCATATTTATATACAGGAATATCTAATGGTTGTCATCATCAAAAAGAGGGGTGTTGTTAATACCTTAGTTATTGATTTTGATGACAACAGCCTATATAATCATATAAAATATAGAAACTAATTGTTATTTCAATTATAGAAACTAATGTTATGTCAATTATAAATTGAAAAAGTTTGTGCAGACTTCATATGGAAGGGTGGTCTTCATAAGATCAGGTTTGAAAAATTATGTAGACCCAAAGATGAAGGAGGTGTGAGTCTTAGAAGACTTAAAGACATGAGATTGGTTTACACACTGAAACAAGCTCAGAGAATAATCAATGATAAGGGTCTATGGGGTAGATGGATGAGACAAAGGTATATAAAAGGCAACCTTTGGCAAATGTCTATAGATAACAATGCATCAGCTAGCTAGAAAGCAATTTTGAGGTCAAGAAGCATCTTAGCTTCATGTTGTACTTGCGAAATAGCTACAGGAAGGGATACTGACCTATGGAAAGACCCCTTGATTCAAGGTGAATCCCTTATTGATATTTTGGGTCTTAATACATTCTCTGACTTTGGATGCCCAGATAAAAGTGTGCAAGATGTGATAAATAACAACGCTTGGAACTGCTCATCCCTTCCAGTTAATCAAGTTAAAAAATGGCAAATTCTATTCATGCCAATATTCGGTGGTAGAGAGAATGATATACGGGTGTGGAAACCTACTGGAAATGAATTTTCTACAAAGTCTACATGGAGTGAGATAAGACAAAAAGACAGTAAGGTTTTATGGAGAAAAATAATATGGGATCACGTCAATAATCTGAAGATGGCTTTCACTGCATACAAAGCTAGCTGAGAAGACTGCCTACAAGAGAGAGGTTGTCAAAATGGAGAGAGATAAATGAAACTGACTGTGTTTTATGCAATCAAGCTACCGAATCACATGAACACTTGTTCTTTGAGCGTAATTACTCTAATTTGGTAGGAACTCATGCAAAAATATGATCAATTCGCACACTCAGTCAAATTACTTAGAGGAAGAGGTCAACTACCTGATTCAGCGAGGACACAACAAAGATCTGGAAACCAAATTGAGCAAAATCGCCATCACTGTAGCTGTTTGGAGCATTTGGAAAGAGAGGAATCGTCGCGTGTTTCAAAACAAACAAAGAAAACCATCAGAGGTCAGTAGGCTTGCGTATGGAGACATGCAGCTAGTACAAAGGAGAATAAAAAATTATTCACTTACCAGTTGGGACAAGACGCAATTCGAACTGCAGGAGTGGATCTGTGCTCTCCATCGGCAGGAAACCCAAGTACGAGCTACTCATTTCAGCCATCATGAACTCGTGAGCTCGAATAATGAATAAAGAGAGATGTCGCGTTATTTCTGGAAAGTGTGAGTTTATTCTGTTGTCAGTGAAAAGTAGGTTTTGTAAGTTTGTTGTAATGGGCCAAGTTTGGGCTAACGTTCTGGGCTGAAATGCCTAATAAAATTCTTACCCATTTCCAAAAATAATAATATCACGAAATCATATTGAGCGATATTTTTGTGAGTAAAATCCAAGTTAACTAAGTAGGTTGGTTTGATGAATTTGTTACGTTAATTTCAACAATTAAAGTTTACGATGTTATTTTATCAACATAGCTTACCATATTTCAATCACATTGGTCTTCTTCTCAAATATACTTTTGCACCTGATGGATCATATCCATTCAGGTATAATTATCAAAATCATATTTTGATAATGTACCCGAAATCCATTTTTGATTTTTCATCATGCTTTATGGAAGAGTTAATGCTCTTAATTTCTTATTTTATAATTGAGGAAAATTTCCTCTCGACATCAATGAGAAAACCATAGTTTCTCTTTAATGTGTGAGAGTTCTTAATAGATATTCTAAATAGTATCATTTCCAAATCTATTTTTCTACCAAAATTTCTAAAAGAAATTCCTTCATCATGAAGTTGGTGTTTCTTGAAACAATATTATTTCTTGGTGCAATGGAATAGGTATTCATAAACATTCTATGATTTTCCTGTATATATATATATATATATATGTAAAAGAGATTTGGCTTTTAACTTTATGAAACTTATTTTCATAACATACATTGGTCAATCAATATTGAATCGGTCCTAAACTCATTTAGGGTAGTCCATACAAGATCTCTTACAAAATGTATTATGTACGATCTCTCAACCCACAAAACTTGTCAACTTCTTGGCCTAGGATAGAGGTTGTTTCATCAAATCTTATCTTGTATGATTTTTTAGACTTTGTTTTAGCTGAAATTAATTTAACCATGTGTACTTACTCTTAAGTACATGTCCATATAGAAAGATGTCAACTCAATTTCAGTCACCATTAATCGTACTTTGTCCAATAAAGTCTTATTACTCCTTATTGATAAGTTGTTATGTACTATAAGGAGGAGTGACTTTTGACATTTAATCTTATTCATTTTTAGATACATTTGGAACTCCTTTCCAATATACTAACATATTCGATCAAATCGAATGATTTTATTTTCTTTTGCATGTCATGTTATTTACTTTCGTTTCATATTTTATGAACTTATTATTGACATATTGCATGTGTATCAAATACATAAGTTCATGTCTATGATAATTCATCAATAAATTTTAACGAGTATGTGGAACCGATTTGGTATCATTAGACCTCTGATTGTCTACATCTGTATCAATTGTAGGAGTTTATTAACTCTTTTATCACTTCCACTGAATGGGTGCTTCACCCTTAATTTTTGAAGATATAATTCACTTGTATCATATGATTCGTAATCACATGATTTAAAGAATTATTCCTCCAAGGTATAGCTTAGTTCATAACACCAAAAATAATTGTTAAAATTTTGAATACTTCAATGTTATGTAGCTAATATAATAAACATTGTTATTCTAATAGATTCATAATGAATATTCAATAAAAATAAATCAATATTTCATTTTCAATCAATATTGAAAAACAGTTATTATTTCATAAACAATATTTGGTATATCTACGAAAATAATTTTTTTGTATCTTGAAGCATCAACTGATAAGTGTTATATGTCATGCTCTCACTATTTCTGTAACGATCTGCAATTTTGGACTTCCGAAAATCGACATTAAAACACCCACTGTATCAACTACCGA
This sequence comes from Allium fistulosum, assembly GCA_030737815.1. NCBI lineage: Eukaryota > Viridiplantae > Streptophyta > Magnoliopsida > Asparagales > Amaryllidaceae > Allium > Allium fistulosum. The sequence continues at coordinate 269,267,199 of CM060906.1, read as the reverse complement.
GCAATGAAATGTCGGAAAACCGAATTTTTATGGTTAAAAAGAAGAGGTAAAAGAAGATAGAAGAAAAAGAAAGAAGAAACAACAGAAACAGTATCAGAATCTCACATATCGCAGCGGAACAACATATAATAGATAAATGAATAATCTTTAAATCAAAGATCCATATCAGTTTATACATTACATCATCATCAGAGTTTACAACAACAATATACAACACAACTGGACAGTTATATAAACTTGTCCTCATACAGAATACACAGCGGAATAAATAATATCATATACAAGTGATATGTCTCGCCATCCACTTGAGCTCCATAGCATCCTGAATCCAGAATGACCTGATAACTTGACTCTAGACTGCCCGTGTGGAAATTGGTGGGCACCCAGAGTTTAGGAAGGAAACAATAAACTCCAGGTCAGTCATGGTGACTGGTGTGAGAACATAAAACAGTTATTTATCTTTGAAACAACAACAAAGAAAGTGGAAAATATCCGCAATGCTTTTGGAAAATGAAACTACCATAAGACCTCCCGCCACACACACAATGCAAACACAGAATTGGAGGAGATTTCTTCTTATGATAGTCAAATATGCTTACTACGCAAAACAAATCATTGGATATTATTACTGGTGCATAGTGAAGAAAACATTTCGAAAGTATAATATTAATCTTAGCCAGCATAGGTACCATTATACTATGCCTACTATAGCTGCCACATTAAATGGCAGGTTCTACAACTAATACCGTACATGGTTCGTATTGAAAGATGGTTTTCCAACAAATGGTCAGGCTAAGGAACTTCCTATGCCACGTAGGAACGCCTCTGGCGGGATGCCCCGAGAGACAACCTGCTCTCTGCCAACACAAGGCCGGTTACCCCCTTCTCGGGTAGTAAACCTGAGATATGCCACCCCCGGTCCTTTGGGACCTTTATCCGAGCGCTCGTCACCAACACATCACACAGTAGTAAATATAGTGTGTCCACATGAGTAAGTATCTGGGCTCCATACCATGATACTACCCTTTTCCAGAAGGAATGGTCATACCCTAGGGAAGCTACCCCTAAAACCTTGCCGCATCTTTCCTGTTTCGACCATTTCCGATCTGTGAGGCTCGATGAGGTCTCGTCTACAAAGCTACGCTTTTTCACAAAGCCACGCTTTGATCAACAAATGATTAATAAATAATCATCACACAGCAACACTCAACATGCCACCTTACCAAATTGGGAATATATCACTGATAAATTTCAACTACATAACCTCTGAGCTCGTACGTCTCAGAGAAGGGTGTTAAGCAAAGAGAATAAATTCTCCGCCACCAAACAGAAATGTATTTGAAAGAAATCAGCTTTATATCTCAAAATGTAATGTCAGACATGTAACCATACAAGTCTGTTCCAGGTTCGAACAGAACCGAAGGCACTTCCGAAGAAGCCCTTGCAATCCGGGTATTCACAATCCCGATCGAACTTCCCATCACAAAGGAAATCTCTATATCATAGCTAGCGGTGCAGAGAAAATCGATAGGTCATCCTATTGTTTTCACAAATACCCGGTCTTCACCACCGGTCTTCAATACGATCCATATCGTCGTATCACTAATTCAGAATGGGTTATATGACACAAAGGTCTTTTCCTGGCTAACCCGAATAGTGAGCACAATATTTAAAACATATGGATATAGGGATTTCAATTAAGTCACAACTTATTACCCAAATCCTTTCCTTTAAATGGTTTAAACAAATTACCATTTTAAATCTTTAAACAAAAAGATTTACTTCACAAAGTTTACCCAGTTTCACAAAGATTCATTCACAGATTTCCAAATCAATTTCCATTTCAATTGGATTTACCATTTAAATCTTTAAATTAAGATTTAATTTATAGCTTTCAAAACTATTCACAATTCAAGTCTTTTATAATATAAAAGATACACCATTTAAAATCTTCTTGGATTTCAAAATAAAGTTTAATCATCTTCACAAAGGTTAATTCACAGTTTTTCCAAACTATTTACAATTTCATTTCAACTTGAAATGTTTCAATACAAATCGGAAATCTTTTCACTTCATGAAAGCTATTATTATTTGAATACAGATAGTTTTCGTTTTGGGAAAAACTGGTTACAATTACACAGTTTAAAACCATCCAAGTATAAAACTTGAATTTAAATTTAAATTTCCAAAACCATATTTTAAATGGTTAAAACCCATATAAACACCTTTTATACTTAAAAAATCTTTTAAACCAAAATTCCCAAATCATTGAATTTAATTTCAAAATATTGAATTCAAACTTAAATCAAATGATTTAAATTCCAATTTTATTAAGTTATTTAAAACAACTTTTATTTTTGAAACTCATTTTCAAAAACTTCCAATTCCAATTCCAAAACTATTTTGGATTCAAAAATTCAATCTTTAGAATTGTCACAAATCTGTGACTTAATCGATTTCCACGTGAAATCCACATTTGTGTGTGTATTGTGTAGTCCACGGTTTAACACAATAGTGCAACAACATCCAACCATTATAGATCAAATATAACAACATATTTGATAAGCGGTATAAACTATAACGCTTATCTTTCATTCACAGATCACAGATATATAATATCACAGATAAACAATTCACATATCACAACACAAATCAGGATATATCACAAACCATCACATATCAGAGATGTCAAACAATTCAACATCCAATATAATCCAAACATCCATAAGTAGGATTAATTTAATTATCTGATTAATTTAAATCAAATAAATTTCTATAAATCAATTTTACTAGTTATAGTAAATTAATAATCAATTAATTTCAAATTGATTTCAAAATACCAAATAAATTTCCAAATATTTCCAAAAGATTTATTTTTAATCACCAAAAATCAATTACCACATAGATTTCTAAATCTATTTCCTTTTTTAAAATAAATTCCTTTTTAAGAAGATAAATTCCTTTATTTTCCCAACTATTCAAAAATCCAAAATTTAAATAAATTCCCAACTTATAAATAATATTTTCGAAATCCATTTATTAAGCCCATTTTTCCAAATTTGAAATTTAATTCAATATAATTCTAAAATAAAACTTTTATCTTTTTGAAAACTCCTTTTAAATTTATCCAATTCTCAAAATAAATTTTTTCGATAAATTTTCAACTTAAATTTCAAAAATCCAATTTTATTTATTTCTGGTATCCAACGATACCGAAAATATATTCGGCTAAATTATAGCCTTCAACAATTCCAATTCACAAATATAATCACACGGCGATTATAAATAATCAACACACAACATTGAAATAAATTCAAATGTTTGAGGAATCCAGTTGGATCCCTCCAACCTGTTTCCCTGCATCCACAGATGTTAGCACAATACCAATTCCACTTCAATGTGGAATATCGCGGTATATGGGATTTATAAAATACTATCCGCTATTATGCAGCGCAATAGGGTCTCATCCGCTATATAATGCGGGAAATCAACTCCAAATACATATATAATACCAATTCCACTTCACGGTGGAATATTCGCGGTATATGTTTTTAATAAATAACCTCCGCTTAATATACGGCGTATAGGGTCTATTTCATACAACAGATAACAATTATCATCCAATTCACACAATCAAGCAATTTTAAATCTAACTATTTAAAATTTAAATCGAAACAATTCCGATTGAGTGAGAAGTTCTCATCTTGAGTTGTCGAGTGATTAAATTTTAAATTAAATCGAACCGATCGATTTAATCAAAAAATTTCGCTTGCCCCAAACACGCCCAGATCTACGCTGCAGCGTATATCTCGTCGCTGCGATTCCAACACTTCCTGTTTCGTCGAATTTCGACACGTATGCAAAAGTTATACAGTTTTAAAGTTTGACGAATTAATATATATATATACACATTCTCTTTTAAATTTTTAAACCTTGCTATCATCACGGCCGTCCATTCCCTAACCCTAGATCAGAGCCGCGCTCTATTTCTCCTTCTCCCCAGGCAATTGCGTTCGAACGGAAGAAACCCATTGCCCCCTTCATCAAGGAATTATAGTGATCACCCCATGCATCTACGCGACGATCAAATGATGCCACTACGAACCCCACTCCGACACTACCCACGGTCGAAGACCGCGTGCACTCGGTCGTCGTCTCTCATTGAAAAACGCGTTTGAACGGTGCCACTTCGAGGCCAAATTGCCGATGATTCAAAGCCCCAAAAACGATCATGACCGTTGGTTACGTAGCTCTCGATGAGCTCTACAAAGTTGCAGTTGGTAGTTTCTGGAAATAGTGTGTGGATTGGAAGAACGAGAAGGAAGAAAACGAATCATCTTCGACCATTAAATGTATAGCCGGCGGCTAGGGTTAGAGCTAACCAGGGTTTTGTTTGCAAAGGGAAAAATAGAGGTCCTTTTATATAAATTTTGCCAAAACACTATTCATCTGATTTTTCCGAACTCCAAATCTCGCGCGGTGACAGGCATTTCTAGGGTTTTACCCGCGTTCCGGATACAATGGAATAGGTATCGAGAGCCAATTCGATCATATGTGAGAGTTACGGAAATAAACGATCAAATTAAAATTAAATCGATTTAAAACGATTTCGATGCGTTTTGGCTTGCCCCGGACAAACGACAACTCCGATTGCTACGAAAATTGAAACCTTACAATAATTCAACATTACGGATCCGATGAAACTAGTTTCGTCAAAATCCGAGACTGTTTGAAAAATGACTATTTTCAATCGTCAATTAAATATTAAAATATTCAATTTTCACAATTTAACTTTTAATTCAATTTTAAAAGTTCACAAACATCATTCTAACTCCAATATGATTTATTAAAACTTTACAAATCATTTCTATACACATTTAACCCAATTTCCAATTATTTACGCAATTTCAAATATTAAATTATCGATTTAATTATCCAATTAAATCCTATATTCGAATTTTAATTCATTCAACTTACAAATCTTACTTGTTAATATTTAAAATCAATTAAATATCTGAATTTAAATTATCAGAAATTCTGGGTCGTTACAATCTTTCCCCCTTAAAAGAATTTCGTCCTCGAAATTGCAAAGTAAGAAAAATGCCCAAATCCATTAACTTTTCAACAATTCGTTCAAATTAGATTTCAAAATCACTTAAGTGTACAACTTCCCCAACATCCAATAGTTAAACTCTTTCAAAACTTTACTAAGTTTTTCAAATCTATACTTAGTTATACTTTTCAAAACCAACCAATATCGTTTAACTTTTAACTCAAAATCCAAAATTTAGTTTTCACAAATTTTCCAAAATTTCCCGAAAATTTTCTAACGCCTTAAATTTTCAGAAAAATTCGCCATAGCCTCCTTTGCGCGGTTCAATCGTAGTAGGATCACAATAGACATAAATATATATACATCGACCCACACGGTCGGAAAAGCAGAAAAACAGTTCATATTTCCTATTTTTATTGCGTAGGCGTACCTTTTTAGCATTTTTAAGCAAAGCAGTTATTTATTAACTTATTAGCGCAACCCAACCAATCAAACGGCAGCCACGGCACCTGTACTTACTCAGTTTAAACACATAAGTGACATATATATAAAGTTATTAACAATTTACTCTTTTAAACAACTACAACATATGCATATTAAAAGAAATGCATACTAAACAAGGTTTATAAGCAACTTATAAAATTTCGACATCACTCGTAATTGTTTACAACCAATTTATATACAACGACATTCAATTATTCATTTCAATTAGTTTACATTCACTAATTTAAATACAAGTTGGTTCACTTTCAATTCAAATTCCATCACATAGCTTTCAATTCAATTTCATTAATAATTAATGAATTATACTATATACAATCAACCAACAATCATATAACAACCAATGTATATTCAATACAACCAAATTTATTTACTTTGTTTACCTTCAATTTGGTTTAACACTTTTAATTCCAATTGGTTCAATATTAAGTTGACTTCCATTCGATTCATTCAAATTCCAATTACATTAGCTTTTAATGAATTAACACTTACATTCATTATTCCATATCAATTTACTTACATTCGATTGATTAACATTAGTTCAATTCAATTGCTAATTCATTTAACAAATAAGGTTGAATTTTATTTATATAACTCAAGTTCACATCCATTTAATAAATTCACTTTATTAATTTACTTCGATATCAAAATCTACTTCATTCAACATCACTTAAGTTATATATACCAATTAAACATCATTTGTTTAACTTAACTTAAATTTCCACTTATAAATCCAATTCAGATTCCAATTCTAAAATAAATTCTATTTAACTTTTACCAAAGTCAAATTCATATCACGTTTTGCTTAACAAAATTGTCTAACCCTTTTTATCATTTGGTTTCACTTACATCTTCTCATTTTATAAGTTACACAACTTATTTATTTAATTTCCCAAATCATATTATAAGTATAAAACTCATTTCACTTATATTTATCAATTTCAACTTGGATTTTAATTTAAATTTTGTTTATCACAACAAAACTTCAATTTTTCAATTTATTATGGTAGCAAATCGATCACATAGAAACTCGAAAATGATACTGATGATGCTGCAGTCATCAACCTTATTATTTCCCAGCAACAGTAGTGAATCAGTGCTTTAAATTCTTTTAAAATTTCCTTTATTTATAAATCACATTTATAAATCATTTTCTCATATTTTTCACTATTTTACTTTACTTATACAAGATTATTTCACAATTGTAAATCATTTGAATTATAATTCCATACTTATACAATTATTGCTTTTATATAATTTATTCAAACAACTTTCATTAACATATATATATTCTTACATTTTCAACAACCAAACAATTAATTTTATACAAACTTTAATAATTTCTGAAAAATTATTTCCTTTATATGTAAAATAATACGAAGGTAAAATTATTCCATTTATCCAATTTAAAATGATACTATGTCGACTTACCTCATTTAAGTGTTTAGAAACCCCTATCGATAATATGGCGTCCCACATACCGACCAGAATTCACAAACAACTCAACGGATAAGCAAACACAATATAAAACATTTTCATATTCACTAACAAATACGCACTCGTATCTATTATTACACTCACACTCATTCTAGAGTACTACTGACTCTATCTCTAATGAGTAACACCCAACAGAGCCAAAGTTATCGCTTAACCATATGCTCTGATACCACATGTAACGATCTGCAATTTTCAACTTTCGAAAATTGACATTAATACATCCACTGTATCAACTGCCGAGCAATCGAATGCCGGAAAACCGAATTGTTATGGTTAAAAAGAAGAGGTAGAAGAAGACAGAACAAAAAGAAAGAAGAAACAACAGAAACAATATCAGAATCTCACATAACGCAGCGGAACAACATATAATAGATAAATGAATAATCTTTAAATCAAAGATCCATATCAGTTTATACATTACATCATCATCAGAGCTTACAACAACAATATACAACACAACTGGACAGTTATATAAACTTGTCCTCATACAGAATACACAGCGGAATAAATAATATCATATACAAGTGATACGTCTCGCCATCCACTTGAGCTCCATAGCATCCTGAATCCAGAATGACCTGATAACTTGACTCTAGACTGCCCGTGTGGAAATTGGTGGGCAGCCAGAGTTTAGGAAGGAAACAATAAACTCCAGGTCAGTCATGGTGACTGGTGTGAGAACATAAAACAGTTATTTATCTTTGAAACAACAACAAAGAAAGTGGAAAATATCCGCAATGCTTTTGGAAAATGAAACTACCATAAGACCTCCCGCCACACACACAATGCAAACACAGAATTGGAGGAGATTTCTTCTTATGATAGTCAAATATGCTTACTACGCAAAACAAATCATTGGATATTATTACTGGTGCATAGTGAAGAAAACATTTCGAAAGTATAATATTAATCTTAGCCAGCATAGGTACCATTATACTATGCCTACTATAGCTGCCACATTAAATGGCAGGTTCTACAACTAATACCGTACATGGTTCGTATTGAAAGATGGTTTTCCAACAAATGGTCAGGCTAAGGAACTTCCTATGCCACGTAGGAACGCCTCTGGCGGGATGCCCCGAGAGACAACCTGCTCTCTGCCAACACAAGGCCGGTTACCCCCTTCTCGGGTAGTAAACCTGAGATATGCCACCCCCGGTCCTTTGGGACCTTTATCCGAGCGCTCGTCACCAACACATCACACAGTAGTAAATATAGTGTGTCCACATGAGTAAGTATCTGGGCTCCATACCATGATACTACCCTTTTCCAGAAGGAATGGTCATACCCTAGGGAAGCTACCCCTAAAACCTTGCCGCATCTTTCCTGTTTCGACCATTTCCGATCTGTGAGGCTCGATGAGGTCTCGTCTACAAAGCTACGCTTTTTCACAAAGCCACGCTTTGATCAACAAATGATTAATAAATAATCATCACACAGCAACACTCAACATGCCACCTTACCAAATTGGGAATATATCACTGATAAATTTCAACTACATAACCTCTGAGCTCGTACGTCTCAGAGAAGGGTGTTAAGCAAAGAGAATAAATTCTCCGCCACCAAACAGAAATGTATTTGAAAGAAATCAGCTTTATATCTCAAAATGTAATGTCAGACATGTAACCATACAAGTCTGTTCCAGGTTCGAACAGAACCGAAGGCACTTCCGAAGAAGCCCTTGCAATCCGGGTATTCACAATCCCGATCGAACTTCCCATCACAAAGGAAATCTCTATATCATAGCTAGCGGTGCAGAGAAAATCGATAGGTCATCCTATTGTTTTCACAAATACCCGGTCTTCACCACCGGTCTTCAATACGATCCATATCGTCGTATCACTAATTCAGAATGGGTTATATGACACAAAGGTCTTTTCCTGGCTAACCCGAATAGTGAGCACAATATTTAAAACATATGGATATAGGGATTTCAATTAAGTCACAACTTATTACCCAAATCCTTTCCTTTAAATGGTTTAAACAAATTACCATTTTAAATCTTTAAACAAAAAGATTTACTTCACAAAGTTTACCCAGTTTCACAAAGATTCATTCACAGATTTCAAAATCAATTTCCATTTCAATTGGATTTACAATTTAAATCTTTAAATTAAGATTTAATTTATAGCTTTCAAAACTATTCACAATTCAAGTCTTTTATAATATAAAAGATACACCATTTAAAATCTTCTTTGATTTCAAAATAAAGTTTAATCATCTTCACAATGGTTAATTCACAGTTTTTCCAAACTATTTACAATTTCATTTCAACTTGAAATGTTTCGATACAAATCGGAAATATTTTCACTTTATGAAAGCTATTATTATTTGAAAACAAATAGTTTTCGTTTTGGGAAAAACTGGTTACAATTACACAGTTTAAAACCATCCAAGTATAAAACTTGAATTTAAATTTAAATTTCCAAAACCATATTTTAAATGGTTAAAACCCATATAAACACCTTTTATACTTAAAAAATCTTTTAAACCAAAATTCCCAAATCATTGAATTCAATTTCAAAATATTGAATTCAAACTTAAATCAAATGATTTAAATTCCAATTTTATTAAGTTATTTAAAACAACTTTTATTTTTGAAACTCATTTTCAAAAACTTCCAATTCCAATTCCAAAACTATTTTGGATTCAAAAATTCAATCTTTAGAATTGTCAAAAATCTGTGACTTAACCGATTTCCACGTGAAATCCACATTTGTGTGTGTATTATGTAGTCCACGGTTTAACACAATAGTGCAACAACATCCAACCATTACAGATCAAATATAACAACATATTTGATAAGCGGTATAAACTATAACACTTATCTTTCATTCACAGATCACAGATATATAATATCACAGACAAACAATTCACAGATCACAACACAAATCAGGATATATCACAAAGCATCACCTGTCAGAGATGTCAAACAATTAAACATCCAATATAATCCAAACATCCATAAGTAGGATTTATTTAATTATCTGATTAATTTAAATCAAATAAATTTCTATAAATCAATTTTACTAGTTATAGTAAATTAATAATCAATTAATTTCAAATTGATTTCAAAATACCAAATAAATTTCCAAATATTTCCAAAAGATTTATTTTCAATCACCAAAAATCAATTACTAAATGGATTTATAAATCTATTTCCTTTTTAAAATAAATTCCTTTTTAAGAAGATAAATTCCTTTATTTTCCCAACTATTCAAAAATCCAAATTTTAAATAAATTCCCAACTTATAAATAATATTTTCGAAATCCATTTATTAAGCCCTTTTTTCCAAATTTGAAATTTAATTCAATATAATTCAAAAATAAAACTTTTATCTTTTTGAAAACTCCTTTTAAATTTATCCAATTCTCAAAATAATTTTTTTCAATAAATTTTCAGCTTAAATTTCAAAAATCCAATTTTATTTATTTCTGGTATCCAACGATACCGAAAATATATTCGGCTAAATTATAGCCTTCAACAATTCCATTTCACAAATATAACCATACAGCGATTATAAATAATCAACACACAACATTGAAATAAATTCAAATGTTTGAGGAATCCAGTTGGATCCCTCCAACATGTTTCCCTACATCCACAGATGTTAGCACAATACCAATACCAATTCCACTTCAATGTGGAATATCGCGATATATGGGATTTATAAAATACTACCTGCTATTATGCGGCGCAATAGGGTCTCATCCGCTATATAATGTGGGAAATCAACTCCAAATACATATATAATACCAATTCCACTTCACGGTGGAATATTCGCGGTATATGTTTTTAATAAATAACCTCCGCTTAATATACGGCGTATAGGGTCTATTTCACACAACAGATAACAATTATCATCCAATTCACACAATCAAGCAATTTTAAATCTAACTATTTAAAATTTAAATCGAAACAATTCTGATTGAGTGAGAAGTTCTCACCTTGAGTTATCGAGTGATTAAATTTTAAATTAAATCGAACCGTTCGATTTAATCAAAAAATTTTGCTTGCCCCAAACATGCCCAGATCAACACTGCAGCGTATATCTCGTCACTGCGATTCCAACGCTTCCTGTAACGACCCGTAAATTTCAACTGTTTTAATAATGTAATTAGTTGAAATTTTGCGAAATTTTAAACGATAAAATTTTGAAATAAAAATTTCATATTTGGAATGCGTTTAATTAAACATAGCAACTGGTAAATTTTCATCCGAAAATATGAAAGTTTATTTCGTGCGTAACTTTACTTCAATTTAATCAGTTAAAAAGCGATGGAAATAAAATGTTTTCAGAACCTAAATATTTTTACATAGAAAAATTCTAAACCATCTTCTGAGCAAACGTCATTTTTCGTTTTTCCAAATTCGGACTTCTTTGGCTCCGTCGATCTTATTTTTCTACGTTTTTCTTGCATTTTCCGCCAGTAGAAAATTTGAATTTTATAAATTCAATCGTACCACTGATATCTGTATACAGTTGTGATCGTCTCGTCGTGCTGATCTCTGCGGTATATTTATTTATGTGTTTTGAAGTCCGGTTCGCAGCAGAATCAACAGAAATGGTTATTGAATCGATACCGGTTTTGTGTCTTTTTGGTTTCGCGTGGCTATTCAAATTCCATCTCGTAAATTCCAATAGTGTTTAGCGTTTATTTTTTCTTGAATTCTGATACTTGCTTTTACTATTCCATCCGTTCAAAGTACACTCTGCAAAGAAATATATGAAAGGCTACCTAGCTTTGCACGTTCTTCTTCCATTTCTTTTGAAAACCATACTCTACTTGCCTGTAGTTTTAATCTTTCCAGAGAGACCACGCCATGCGTGTCTTCCCTGACCTCGACAACTTTCCCATACCTCCACCGCACAATCAGGTCCCACCTCACTTCCCTTCCACTAACCACCTCGTCAACCACCGCCGTACCCACTTCACTGCGACCCTCGCCCTTCCACTAGCTCGGTCGCTCATCTTCCTTCACCCTTCATTCCCAAACCCGACTACTCTGGCCTTGCACACGCCACCGCCCCAATCCCCTCTTCACGCCTGCTCTTTCCCCTCATCGCCACACTGAATCCATCTCCTCCGCCTGTTTGGCTGGCACCGCCAAACGTTGTCGCCTTGTCCCCCGACATCGGTTAGCCGAGCCTCCCCTTCCACTCTCACCCTCCCTCAGCCCTCCTCGTCTCGCTACCGACCTCCTCCCTTCACGTGGGAAGCCACCTCCTCCGCCTGGCACGCAACCTAAGGCCTCCCTGCCCACCCACTCTTGCCGTATACTTTATATGAGGTAAGTATATATGCTTTTGTTTATAAACGTGTTTATATTTTGGTTTATATACATTATATTTTAAAGTATGTATGTTTCAACGTGTACACATTATGTGATTAGTTATATTATATTGGTATGCATAGGTATTATCTACACTTATATGGGTTCTTCTGAGATATTTTGTTGCTCTTGAAATTAGTATATAGGTAGATTTATATGGTACAAAAGCTTATCAACTTAGTATGTTATAATAAAATTTTAAACTGTTGTTTCGTATGCTTTGAGTATACATATAATCGGTTTGTGTGAGTTACTGTATTCATGTTTATAGTTTTACAGTATTAAAGTTTTATATATATTTAGGTGTATATATATATGTTTAAAAATATATTTCCTGTATGTGTTATCAGCCATATCTTCGATTATATTTCTATATCATAATTTGGTTCAGTTTTAACTTGCTGTTATACATATGTTTATGTTTATAAGATTGTGGTTATATATATTAGTATACATATATTTAGATCTCAAAGTATTTTACGTATGAAAGTCATGGATATTAGTTTTATATATATTTTCCGAAACTTAGGCATAATGTTTATATATGCCTTGATGAAACATTTATTTCAAGTGTATAGTAGTTTATACGTGGACATTTAGTTTATATATATATTACTTTATAATAAAGTTGGATTTATGTACATTTTATTTTAAGAAACGGAAGTATTTTGCAATTAGATGTATTTATCTCAAAACATAGTGTATAAATATGTTTGAATTTTTATGTGTGTTTTAATTTTAACATTTGGATTTTTAAATACATACACATATATTTAATTTAATATCTGTTGGATTTTAGCATATGATTTATATATATTTATATATAAGTTCATTTATACCAGTTACAATTATCGATCCAGTCTTGATTTGACTCCGTCAGCTTTGTCCGTCAAAATTCGTGCAAATCTTAACTTGCTTGGATCCATAACTCAGCCCTTTCTCGTCCATCTCAAACCTCGAAAGGTGAGCAATCACTCACGATTAATGTTCTTTTATTTATTAAATCTGATTTCAATTGAAACGACAATTGAAATATGCAACTGTTAGTTATTTACACTATTATATATGTTATTACCTGAATCAGTTCACCTGTGACATCTGACACCATTATCTGTTAATTATTGATGTGATGATAATACAGTTTGGCTGATAATTGATTGATTATTGATGTTTATATTGGATGTTAAATTGTTAGTGATAAATGATAAATAGTATGCAAAATTGAAATGGATAAAGGATAGTTAACAATTTTAAAACTGATTTATATGTTAAATTTGATTAGCGAATATGACCCCTTTTATTTGTTAAATTAATTAACATGTAAAATAGTGATAATTACACTTTGAACCATTGAACGTATATTGGATTAAATTGTTGTAGTGTAAAAATTGAAATTGAATGACAAGTGAAAACCGTAATGTAATAATCTTTAATCTACATGAAATAATAGTGTAGATTCTAGAAATAATTATATTAAGTCGTACAAATAACAATGCGAATTAATACGATTATTTCGGGATTATTTAAATTGATTATTGGATTGTTATTGTTTGTTGTTATTGCTTGTTTATTTACTTTGACACCTTCCCAGTTATCACACTGCAAGTTCCCTTTGATATGCTTTGATTTTGAATTGAATTGGAATCGGGTTGAAATGATAAATACCCAAATTGAACTTGACCTAGGATAGGAAATTAAATAAAACCCGATTGGTCAATAATTTGATTTAAAATAAAACGAAGATTTTATTTGAATAAATAATATGGTTTTGAAATGAAGTTGAAATTTGAATTTTAATGAAATTTAAATGTGAATATTTAATAATCTGAAACAAAATATGAACAATGTAATTGATGAAAGAATGTTGTTTAATTTGAGAAATGATTGAATTAAGTTTGAAATGATTTAATAATTAAGTTTTGAAATTATAATTAAGTTGAAATTATTAAACTTTGAAATATTTAATAATTAAGTTTTGAATTATTTAATAATTAAATAAGATTGAATTATTTAATGATTAAATGGAATTGAATTCTTTAATAAGTAAAATTGAACTTTTGAATAAGTGAATTTTTCTTCGTAAAAAATTGAAATTGGGTTTCTTTATTTATTAAGTTTTTGGAAAATTATTTAAGTAAGTTAATAAGTGAAATTGAACTGCTTGAATATGTGAAATTCAGTTTCTTTATTAATTGAGTTTTGAAATTTGTAACCGAGTAAAGAAATAAGTGAAATTGAATTTCTTTAACAAGAAATAAAAATGTGATTTATTGAAATTAACGTAAGGCTTGTAATTTAAAGATTTGGTTTGATGAATTTAATTTAATCAAATTTGTAAGTTTTGATATAATGAAGTTGAATTTAAATAATGGATTTAATGAGTTGGAAATTTAATAGAAATTGTTTTGAATGGCAAATTTACTTAATGAATATTGAATGAAATCGATAAATAAATTTAAAACTGAATTGAATGTTAAATTAAGTTAATCTAAATGATTTCGGAATGAAACTGATATACGAACTTGAATCAATATTTGAATTGTTTTAAATAAAATTTGAAATTGAATTATAAGATTTTGAAATGGTAATTTGGAAGTTTTGAAACGGAAATTATGGAAATTGATTTAGAAAGATAAATGGAATATTGGTTTGTAAACTCTGATTGAAATTGAAATTGATTTGGTTTTGAAATAAATAAACGACCAATCGGTGAAATAATTTCGAAGGTTATTAAAGAGACCGGAATCGGTTATGGATATACTCTCTATCTAAACCGAAAACCACTTTAATAACTATACGCGGAGTGTGATCCAGAATGAAGTGGTTGGAATGATGTACGTGATGACTGAAAAAAGAGAACGATAATGGATAGCCTTGACACTTGTGTCAAATTGGAAATGACTAAAACAGGAGCCGTGCTGGGCCAAATGGAGGTCAGCTACCTTAAACGAACACACTTCTTCGAATTACTCATTACTTGTTGTCGATTGGTGCACCCTTGATTTTGGGAGTGTTGTTTTGCGGTGTTGTAGTCGCTACGGCGATGCGTTCTCACCAGTCCGGATCAGGCGAACGGTAGTTTCACTACCTTGGGTATTGCCTCATGTGCCTTGTCATACTTGTATCCCTATACGCGACCACTACAATTTGTTTTGTACCTTTAGTATATGGATTGCCCTCTGGTGACTTTCGGTTTTGGGGAAACTACGGTCTTGTATATGCTCTTGGGAATAAAAATGTGTTAAGGGTGGAATAGGCCATGACTTAACACTATTTTGATATCTTATATTACTGATAGACATTATCTACTTATCGTACATTACTACCTAGTAGATAGTTTAACGGATCCTGAAAGGATGGTTATTCCAAACATCCTTTGAGTTACTTGTATTTCAATTGCTATTTCACTTGAGTTGGATTTATTAATATAAGAATGTTAATCCTGACTCGAGTGTTTTGTGTTTTGCTTTACGCTCGGTCAGACTGAGTGTACCAGTATTCGAGACGCACCTTTGAAGTTGGAGCTTTGCTTGAAGATCCAGCCATCCATTCTGCTTTCAGTATTCGATGATTCCAGTGATGTATTCTGATTTGTATCTGATGTATCGTGTTACTCTTCCGTTGTATCTGGTTTAACTCTGATGTAACTCATATATTTATATAGTAGCTTCATGAACTACTATCTCTTTTATTTCCGCTGCATTTATTACTCTGTGTCTGTGATCTGTGATTATTTATTTACTGTATATGTTCAGTTTTGCCAAATTTAAATTAACAACGCGGTATTTTGAGCAATTCAATTCCGGCATGAGTGTCTACCTATACACTTATAATGGATGCGAATGGTCCAAAATATCGGGTCGTTACAGTTGGTATCAGAGCTTTGGTAGCTCTAGGCAAAACTCAACACATAGGGTAAATGTATTTACAGAATCACTTTCATTCGGGTTTGAATTTCTTTCTTTTTGACTCGATTCCCTCGAACTTTGGAACGTTCCCTGTGGTTCCAAAATTCATTCGTGTCCCTCACTATTCGTTTTTTATTTCTGGAGAATCCCATAACTCCACTTCGAATGACCCTTATAATGAATCGGCGGTCTCGCCAAACTTCGAATGATTTGTAAAGGGGTGGAACTCCGTTACAATAGGCATTGCTTTACCGGAGATTTCTGTATCCTCGGTTTACGATGTTATCTATCTCCTGCTATACCTGAATTCTATTTCTTGAGATCGAATGTCAATTTACCCCGGAATTCTACACCGATCTTATTTTGAAGTCACGGTCGACCCGGTTAAGGTTGCCCGCGATTTATATAAACTTATCCATCGCCTTATTTTGTTATTTAATTATCTCATCTTTGTTCAAACCTATCTTCGAATCGAAATTCTCTTTGATTTGAGTCTATCAAAAATTTGAATCCCTATCCTTGCTTTGAAATCCATTATTGTATCGTTAAGTGAGGAAGTGTATTGTAAATTAATTTTAAAATGTTTTTATATTGTGTTGTTTGAGTTGTTGATGTTGATTTGGGTTTTCGATCGATTCGTTTGATCAACGCTATCGATAGGATTTCCAAAACACTTGAGCAGAGCAAACTGACACAATATCGTTTTCAATTTGATAAATAAAATAGAAGTTTTGTATGATTATCTTATATATAAATATAAGTTTTCTGAAATTAAATTGTTAATGAATTTGCTGTCTGAAAATAATAATATTTGATTTTCATTTATTGTTTTGTAAACCATTGACTATTGCAAAATATAAATAAATGAATTTATAAACTTGGTTATAAATTGATTGGAATTTGAAATGAATCTAATTCAGAAATTTGAGAATTTATTAGTTTCCGGTGATTTCGAACTTTGGTTTTTAAAATTTTAAAGTATATAGTATTGAAAGTATTTTCGAATAGAAATCGTTTCAAAGAATTTTTAAAATGTTGAAATCAGTGCTCTTCTCTTTGTCGCTGGAAAATAATTTCGGTGATGGCGGCCGCATCATCGACATTCATTTTCGAGTTTCGAAGTGGAGATACTATTCTGTAGCCTTGCTACGGTTTTGTTTTGAAAATATTTTGATTTGAATTTCTTCAGTATAATTTGATTTATATATATAGGTATCTTATTTTAAAATTTAATTTGATTTGATATAAATATATTATATATATCTCTAAATTGTTTAAGGTTAATCGGAAATATAATTCTTAAATTTTGTTAAAGGATGATTTTAATTATAAATAAAACCAAAATTTGAAATAAATATTTAAACTTGAATAATTGAATTGGGGAAAATTTTATTTGTATATTGTTCAACTGCATTCTAATACAACTTACCTAAATCATTCAGAGTTGAATATGTAATTGGATAATATATATAATATAAATTGAATTTATAAATAAAATTTGAGTGGTTATAACAAATGTTATACACTTGAATTTTAATTATGCTAATAGAGATAAATAGAACAATAAGATAATTGAAAATAAATTTTGTTTTGAAGGTTAATTAATAAATTGAAATTAGATCAACTTATGGAAATACCTTGAATTTAAAATCAGTTAATGAATATAAATTAATTTAAATTGAAATTTATATGGTTTAAATTAATTTATATGGTTTAAATATATGTAATAAGATATATTAAGTGAAATAAACTTAATAAGAATTTGGAATAAAGAAGAATTTAAATTGCTGAAATAAATATGATTATAATAAAAGACTATTCAAATTTATGGTTTTAGAAATTGTAAATTTAAGATAATTGGATAATAAGAAAATGAATTTAGAAATAGTTGAGTTTGATTTTAGTGAAATCAAATGGATTAAAACAATTGTTGAATATCAATTAATTTAAATTTGAATTTATATGGTTTAAATTAATTGTTATTTTGTATTTCAAATCTGTTTTTCTTTCTGGTTGTTTCTATTCTCCTACCTCGTTCCTTTTCGGGGATGAAAAGTTTTGAGTGGGGGAGAGTGTAACGACCCGTAAATTTCAACTGTTTTAATAATGTAATTAGTTGAAATTTTGCGAAATTTTAAACGATAAAATTTGAAATAAAAATTTCATATTTGGAATGCGTTTAATTAAACATAGCAACTGGTAAATTTTCATCCGAAAATATGAAAGTTTATTTCGTGCGTAACTTTACTTCAATTTAATCAGTTAAAAAGCGATGGAAATAAAATGTTTTCAGAACCTAAATATTTTTACATAGAAAAATTCTAAACCATCTTCTGAGCAAACGTCATTTTTCGTTTTTCCAAATTCGGACTTCTTTGGCTCCATCGATCTTATTTTTCTACGTTTTTCTTGCATTTTCCACCAGTAGAAAATTCGAATTTTACAAATTCAATCGTACAACTGATATCTGTATACAGTTGTGATCGTCTCGTCGTGCTGATCTCTGCGGTATATTTATTTCTGTGTTTTGAAGTCCGGTTCACAGCAGAATCAACAGAAATGGTTATTGAATCGATACCGGTTTCGTGTCTTTTTGGTTTCGCGTGGCTATTCAAATTCCATCTCGTAAATTCCAATAGTGTTTAGCGTTTATTTTTTCTTGAATTCTGATACTTGCTTTTACTATTCCATCCGTTCAAAGTACACTCTACAAAGAAATATATGAAAGGCTACCTAGCTTTGCACGTTCTTCTTCCATTTCTTTTGAAAACCATACTCAACTTGCCTGTAGTTTTAATCTTTCCAGAGAGACCACGCCATGCGTGTCTTCCCTGACCTCGACAACTTTCCCATACCTCCGCCGCACAATCAGGCCCCACCTCACTTCCCTTCCACTAACCACCTCGTCAACCACCGCCGTACCCACTTAACTGCGACCCTCGCCCTTCCACTAGCTCAGTCTCATCTTCCTTCACCCTTCATTCCCAAACCCGACTACTCTGGCCTTGCACACGCCACCGCCTCAATCCCCTCTTCACGCCTGCTCTTTCCCCTCATCGCCACACTGAATCCATCTCCTCCGCCTGTTTGGCTGGCACCGCCAAACGTTGCCGCCTTGTCCCCCGACATCGGTTAGCCGAGCCTCCCCTTCCACTCTCACCCTCCCTCAGCCCTCCTCGTCTCGCCACCGACCTCCTCCCTTCACGTGGGAAGCCACCTCCTCTTTCTGGCACGCAACCTAAGGCCTCCCTGCCTACCCACTCTTGCCGTATACTTTATATAAGGTAAGTATATATGCTTTTGTTTATAAACGTGTTTATATTTTGGTTTATATACATTATATTTTAAAGTATGTATGTTTCAACGTGTACACATTATGTGATTAGTTATATTATATTGGTATTCATAGGTATTATCTACACTTATATGGGTTCTTCTGAGATATTTTTTTGCTCTTGAAATTAGTATATAGGTAGATTTATATGGTACAAAAGCTTATCAACTTAGTATGTTATAATAAAATTTTAAACTGTTGTTTCGTATGCTTTGAGTATACATATAATCGGTTTGTGTGAGTTACTGTATTCATGTTTATAGTTTTACAGTATTAAAGTTTTATATATATTTGGGTGTATATATATATGTTTAAAAATATATTTCCTGTATGTGTTATCAGCCATATCTTCGATTATATTTTTATATCATAATTTGGTTCGGTTTTAACTTGCTGTTATACATATGTTTATGTTTATAAGATTGTGGTTATATATATTAGTATACATATATTTAGATCTCAAAGTATTTTACGTATGAAAGTCATGGATATTAGTTTTATATATATTTTCCGAAACTTACGCATAGTGTTTATATATGCCTTGATGAAACATTTATTTCAAGTGTATAGTAGTTTATACGTGGACATTTAATTTATATATATATATATATTACTTTATAATAAAGTTGGATTTATGTACATTTTATTTTAAGAAACGGAAGTATTTTGCAATTAGATGTATTTATCTCAAAACATAGTGTATAAATATGTTTGAATTTTTATGTGTGTTTTAATTTTAACATTTGGATTTTTAAATACATACACATATATTTAATTTAATATCTGTTGGATTTTAGCATATGATTTATATATATTTATATATAAGTTCATTTATACCAGTTACAATTATCGATCCAGTCTTGATTTGACTCCGTCAGCTTTGTCCGTCAAAATTCGTGCAAATCTTAACTTGCTTGGATCCGTAACTCAGCCCTTTCTCGTCCATCTCAAACCTCGAAAGGTGAGCAATCACTCACGATTAATGTTCTTTTATTTATTAAATCTGATTTCAATTGAAACGACAATTGAAATATGCAACTGTTAGTTATTTACACTATTATATCTGTTATTACCTGAATCAGTTCACCTGTGACATCTGACACCATTATCTGTTAATTATTGATGTGATGATAATACAGTTTGGCTGATAATTGATTGATTATTGATGTTTATATTGGATGTTAAATTGTTAGTGATAAATGATAAATAGTATGCAAAATTGAAATGGATAAAGGATAGTTAACAATTTTAAAACTGATTTATATGTTAAATTTGATTAGCGAATATGACCCCTTTTATTTGTTAAATTAATTAACATGTAAAATAGTGATAATTACACTTTGAACCATTGAACGTATATTGGATTAAATTGTTGTAGTGTAAAAATTGAAATTGAATGACAAGTGAAAACCGTAATGTAATAATCTTTAATCTACATGAAATAATAGTGTAGATTCTAGAAATAATTATATTAAGTCGTACAAATAACAATGCGAATTAATACGATTATTTCGGGATTATTTAAATTGATTATTGGATTGTTATTGTTTGTTGTTATTGCTTGTTTATTTACTTTGACACCTTCCCAGTTATCACACTGCAAGTTCCCTTTGATATGCTTTGATTTTGAATTGAATTGGAATTGGGTTGAAATGATAAATACCCAAATTGAACTTGACCTAGGATAGGAAATTAAATAAAACCCGATTGGTCAATAATTTGATTTAAAATAAAACGAAGATTTTATTTGAATAAATAATATGGTTTTGAAATGAAGTTGAAATTTGAATTTTAATGAAATTTAAATGTGAATATTTAATAATCTGAAACAAAATATGAACAATGTAATTGATGAAAGAATGTTGTTTAATTTGAGAAATGATTGAATTAAGTTTGAAATGATTTAATAATTAAGTTTTGAAATTATAATTAAGTTGAAATTATTAAACTTTGAAATATTTAATAATTAAGTTTTGAATTATTTAATAATTAAATAAGATTGAATTATTTAATGATTAAATGGAATTGAATTCTTTAATAAGTAAAACTGAACTTTTGAATAAGTAAATTTTTCTTCGTAAAAAATTGAAATTGGGTTTCTTTATTTATTAAGTTTTTGGAAAATTATTTAAGTAAGTTAATAAGTGAAATTGAACTGCTTGAATATGTGAAATTCAGTTTCTTTATTAATTGAGTTTTGAAATTTGTAACCGAGTAAAGAAATAAGTGAAATTGAATTTCTTTAACAAGAAATAAAAATGTGATTTATTGAAATTAACGTAAGGCTTGTAATTTAAAGATTTGGTTTGATGAATTTAATTTAATCAAATTTGTAAGTTTTGATATAATGAAGTTGAATTTAAATAATGGATTTAATGAGTTGGAAATTTAATAGAAATTGTTTTGAATGGCAAATTTACTTAATGAATATTGAATGAAATCGATAAATAAATTTAAAACTGAATTGAATGTTAAATTAAGTTAATCTAAATGATTTTGGAATGAAACTGATATACGAACTTGAATCAATATTTGAATTTTTTTAAATAAAATTTGAAATTGAATTATAAGATTTTGAAATGGTAATTTGGAAGTTTTGAAACTGAAATTATGGAAATTGATTTAGAAAGATAAATGAAATGTTGGTTTGTAAACTCTGATTGAAATTGAAATTGATTTGGTTTTGAAATAAATAAACGACCAATCGGTGAAATAATTTCGAAGGTTATTAAAGAGACCGGAATCGGTTATGGATATACTCTCTATCTAAACCGAAAACCACTTTAATAACTATACGCGGAGTGTGATCCAGAATGAAGTGGTTGGAATGATGTACGTGATGACTGAAGAAAGAGAACGATAATGGATAGCCTTGACACTTGTGTCAAATTGGAAATGACTAAAACAGGAGCCGTGCCGGGTCAAATGGAGGTCAGCTACCTCAAGCGAACACACTTCTTCGAATTACTCATTACTTGTTGTCGATTGGTGCACCCTTGATTTTGGGAGTGTTGTTTCGCGGTGTTGCGGTCGCTGCGGCGATGCGTTCTCACCAGTCTAGATCAGGCGAACGATAGTTTCACTACCTTGGGTATTGCCTCATGTGCCTTGTCATACTTGTATCCCTATACGCGACCACTACGATTTGTTTTGTACCTTTCGTATATGGATTGCCCTCTGGTGACTTCCGGTTTTTGGGAAACTACGGTCTTGTATATGCTCTTGGGAATAAAAATGTGTTAAGGGTGGAATGGGCCATGACTTAACACTATTTTGATATCTTATATTACTGATAGACATTATCTACTTATCGTACATTACTACCTAGTAGATAGTTTAACGGATGCTGAAAGGATGGTTATTCCAAACATCCTTTGAGTTACTTGTATTTCAATTGCTATTTCACTTGAGTTGGATTTATTAATATAAGAATGTTAATCCTGACTCGAGTGTTTTTTGTTTTGCTTTACGCTCGGGTCAGACTGAGTGTACCAGTATTCGAGACGCACCTTTGAAGTTGGAGCTTTGCTTGAAGATCCAGCCATCCATTCTGCTTTCAGTATTCGATGATTCCAGTGATGTATTCTGATTTTTATCTGATGTATCGTGTTACTCTTCCGTTGTATCTGGTTTAACTCTGATGTAACTCATATATTTATATAGTAGCTTCATGAACTACTATCTCTTTTATTTCCGCTGCATTTATTACTCTGTGTCTGTGATCTGTGATTATTTATTTACTGTATATGTTCAGTTTTGCCAAATTTAAATTAACAACGCGGTATTTTGAGCAATTCAATTCCGGCATGAGTGTCTACCTATACACTTATAATGGATGCGAATGGTCCAAAATATCGGGTCGTTACACTTCCTGTTTCGTCGAATTTCGACAACGTATGCAAAAATTATACAGTTTTAAAGTTTGACGAATTAATATATATATATATTTACACATTTTCTTTTAAATTTTTAAACCTTTCTATAATCACGGCCGTCCATTCCCTAACCCTAGATCAGAGCCGCGCGCTATTTCTCCTTCTCCCCAAGCAATCGCGTTCGAACGGAAGAAACCCATTGCCGCCTTCATCAAGGAATTATCGTGATCACCCCGTGCATCTACGCGACGATCATATGATGCCACTACGAAGCCCCACTCCGACACTACCCACGGCCGAAGACCGCGTGCACTCGATCGTCGTCTCTCATTGAAAAACGCGTTTGAACGGTGCCACTTCAAGGCCAAATTGCCGATGATTCAAAGCCCCAAAAACGATCATGACCGTTGGTTACGTAGCTCTCGATGAGCTCTACAAAGTTGCAGTTGGTAGTTTCTGGAAATAGTTTGTGGATTGGAAGAACGAGAAGGAAGAAAACGAATCATCTTCAGCCACTAAATGTATAGCCGACGGCTAGGGTTAGAGCTAACCAGGGTTTTGTTTGCAAAGGTAAAAATAGAGGTCCTTCTATAGAAATTTTGCCAAAACACTATTCATCTGATTTTTCCGAACTCCAAATCTCGCGTGGTGACAGGCATTTCTAGGGTTTTACCCGCGTTCCGGACACAATGGAATAGGTATCGAGAGCCCATTCGTTCATATGTGAGAGTTACGGAAATAAACGATCAAATTAAAATTAAATCGATTTAAAACGATTTTGATGCGTTTTGGCTTGCCCCGGACAAACGACAACTCCGATTGCTACGAAAATTGAAACCTTACAATAATTTAACATTACGGATCCGATGAAACTAGTTTCGTCGAAATCCGAGACTATTTGAAAAATGACTATTTTCAGTCGTCAATTAAATATTAAAATATTTAATTTTCACAATTTAACTTTTTATTCAATTTTAAAAGTTCACAAACATCATTCTAACTCCAATATGATTTAATATAACTTTACAAATCATTTCTATACACATTTAACCCAATTTCCAATTATTTACGCAATTTCAAATATTAAATTATCGATTTAATTATCCAATTAAATCCTATATTCGAATTTTAATTCATTCGACTTACAAATCTTACTTGTTAATATTTACAATCAATTAAATATCTGAATTTCAAATGTCAGAAATTCCGGGTCGTTACAATTTCAACCATTACTATAATAGCGTATAAAACTTGAAGCTCATTCAACCACTTATTATGTAATTTTATTTCATTCACTGTAACTAGTTAGCAATGATGAGTTTTAGATCACATCTTAAACTTAAAGAAATAACTTTTGTGGAAAAAAAATTTCAATATTAAAATACATTTAGAATGAAAATCACATTTCTTACTACATATCAAGTATAATCTAGAATTTTATACAATACTCGCTCCCGATGTCATTTTATGAAGTAGAAGTTACCATTTACTCTCTTCATCCTAACCGTGCCTAAGTTACATCCGCTCTCGTAGATTCGTTGTCTTTCCAAAATGATCGAACCATTCAATGGAGATACTTATTGAAATCAATCGTATTGAATGCATGATTTTGCATTTTGTTTTATTTGCTTATTTCCAGTTAACTAATTTAATCGAAGTTTTGTATAGTATGAACCACGACCTTCATCGTGTAACATTGTTATGTGATTGAATATGGATCAAACATCTATATTCTTGTATTATTATTAGAGTTCGACACTCATAGAAGACAATACACTATTTTGTACAAATAAACAATTAAGCGATCGAGGCATGAATGTATTAATAGTTGTATAAATTGGATCTTACATAGGTCTTGATGTGACAACATGTTAAAAGATTTACTAATAAATATCTTTTATATTTTCATGTCAGATATAATTTAGTTCAATTGTATAATTACTAATAAACATTTTATCAATTATATTAGTTACACAAATTTATCAAAATGGATTATTTTAACTATACAACAAATGTTCTTACAATATTCGAAAGGTTAAATGTTTCCATTTCATTTTCCTAATAAAGCTCCGACCAAATTTTTATGTTTCTCAAAATCCTAAGAAATAGAAATCTTTTGATTTCTCTAAAGGGTGTTAGGACTTCCTTGCCTTGGGATTTCGACATTAAGGAAGATTAACAAATCATAGGCCAACAAGTTGTATAACACTTTATCGATTGTATCATTTACAGCTTTTAACCCTTAGTTTTTTTCCTAGTCTCATCTCGACCTTGTAGAAGATCAACAAATAGAGAGAGATTATTGACTTGCACCCACCATATTGCGACGGATTAACTAAAATGCACGTACCTTGACGAAGATCAATAAGTATGTGTATATATCTTAGCTCCTTTAGTCAATATATTAATAGTACTAAACATAGCATCCCTGGCCTAAGAAGGGACAACAATTAAAGAGTATGTAAGTAACATTTTAATATATAAATGGCAGAGACGACTTATATATATTAAGAATTCATAATTTTTAATATGTATTTGAGTGATATCAATATAGGGAAAAACGTGTTCCTTATGAAATACCATTGTGGTTCAAGTGTTGGGTACATCTGAAATCACGGTATATATACAATACGCATACACAAGTTCCTGAAATTTGAATTAGATCTCTTTCTAGTTCCACTTAAATTTATACAAATATGGTTATATAAGTATTAACGTATTTATTCTTTTATAATTTAATATACTTATATAATATATACATATATTTTATTAATCAGATCTTATTTAGTTAATTTTTACTTTTATTAATTAAATCATATTTGACTAATTTAACTTATTTTACACAAAAATATTATCCATCTTAAACTATTTAAGATGGTCAATCTACTATAACATTTATATCTTATTTATCTTTACTTGATGTATACATTTTAATTAATTCAATTTTAATAAATTCTATTTAATTAAACCAATTAATTAAATATTTTAATTTGTTTGGAATTTAAGTTTAATCTATCATAAAATGAACAAATAACTGGAACAATTATAATTATACACATATATCAAGTTATATATGTTTTAATTAATTAACTTTTAATTAATTTTGACCAATCATACTAATTAAATTTCAAAATTAATTATTTAATTTCTCAAAACAATTTTAAAAAAAATTGAACGCATTTTATAACCTTTATAAAAATTTCCTTTTATATTTTAAACTTAACTTTTAAATTTAATATATTAATTTAAATTTTCAAATAAAACTTGAAAATTAGCCCAAGGCCTAAAATCAATTCGAACATTTAAATTGGCGATAGCTATTGGGCTTCATCTTTTAGGCTAGACCATTTGTCAGGCAAGGCAAAATACTTATTATCCAAATCCAATTTTAGACACTACCGTTCTAGACATCCTGTTGAATGGGTAGGCTTTAATCATTTAGCAATGATATTGTTAATTTAGACCGCATAAACCATTGAGCTCTGATACCATTGAAGAAACTGTATTGGTCGAAAGTTTGTGAAATAGGTGGATTTCATAAAAAATTCCTATTTTGGATCAATTGGGCCCATAAATTCTAATGGGTTATTGTAACGACCCACCTTTTTGGACAGTTTAAATCGACAATAAACCACACATGTCTAAATCAAACCATTTAAAAGGGAGGGTTGTCAATGGGGTAAATAAGAAAATAAGAGAAGAAGAAAAAAACACAGAATTTCACAGCGGAATGACAAAATATAATAATCAAATAAACAGTTCATGAAGCTATTTTACAAATAATATTTGATTACACTTTTACAATACAATCAAAGTTATACATATAGCATGTAACGACCCGTATTTTCACGGATCGAAAAGTTCGTCAAATCTGGAGTTTTAGCGTTTTGGGGCCATTTCAGATTTTAGGCAAATTTTGCCTAAGTCCTAAGTCGTTCACGACTTAGCATAAGTCGTGAGTCGTATACGACTTAGGAGATAGGAGTTCTGGACGAGTTAGTGATGAGTCTGGGCGAGTTAAGGACTCTAAGGGGTGAGTCGGCAACGACCTAAGGAGATAAGTCGTAGCTGGGCTAGGTTAGTAGGTTGAAGTTAACTCGGCAAGTGTTAAGTCGTAGGTTGTAAGTCGTTGCCGGGTTAAGGGATAGACAACCTAAGTGATAAGTCGTGACCGACTTAAGAGGTTTAGGCGACCTAAGGAAGAGTAGTAGGCGACCTAAGTATTTTGGGATAGAGTTAGGTCGGCAACGACCTAAGAAAATGTTGTGAGCGACCTAAGTGTTTGGGTGAGTTAAGTGTTAGGTCGGCAGTTCGAGTTAGCGACCTATGGGATTGACCGACCTAAGTGTTAGCGTAGTTAGGTCGTTAGATCTGTGTGTGTTAGGTCGCGAGTTTGCTAAGTCGTAGGTCGCGTGAGTTGTTAGGTTGCGTGGATCTAACTGTTAGGTCGTATGTTGTTTTAGGTCGACATATGTTAGGTCGCGTAGAAGCCTAAGTTGTTAGGTCGCAACCCCACTAAGTCGTAGGTCGAAGGAAAGCGCATTGCTTTAGGTCGTCTAGTGTTAGGTCGCTGAGGAGTTAAGTCGTGCATCTGTTAGGTCGGAGAGGCTTAGGTCGGAAGCGACTTAGGGAGATAGCCAGATTTCGACTTAAGGAATTTCAGCTATAAATAGGAGGGGTTGTTCTCACTTTTTGGGATCCGGATTTTGAAGCGACGAAGTGCTGCCATTTTGAGAGCTCGACTTCTACACTTCTTCACTTCTTTTCTCCACTCTAATCTAGTACTTCCATCCATCCAAATCGAAGATCAAGATTGAAGATTCAAGAGCTTAGATTGAAGATCTTCATCTTTTCAAGAGAGATTTCATCGTTTGAAGCGGATTCGTGATAGATCAAGCTTGATCCTTCGCTGTCCAGATCTGAAGCGTGTTGATTTGAGGTTGTTTAGGTAATTTGGTGAGTGGTGATTATCTCTCACACGGATCCAAAGGAGTATATCGGATTGTTGGCTCGATTTGGTGTTAAAATAGAGATTTCTATGCATTTTCTTCATCTTATGTGTAGATCCATATAGATCCATTGTTCATGATGATGTTACATCCATTTTATCATATGTTAACCTATGCAAGTTCATTCATCAAGTTTGTAGAGATATAATCCATGTTTTCATGCTTATTGGACTTTCAACTCTTTAATTACGAAAATGCCGTTATTGTTATAATTGTCTACTTAGATCATTTTTGAATGCTTGATTGCTTGGATTGATGTTTGATTTGATTGATTGTTATGAACTAGATGATTGATGATTAGATTTAGATCGAAGGTGATTCAAAAGCTAAGGGAAAGGCTCTTGAATTGGAAAAGCTGCTCGTGGCATATGTAGCGGGATGATGAAGCTCTTATGCATAGATTTGATGATGTGATGTTGAGATGAGGCTTTGCGAGGATGTAATGAAGCGAGGCAATCATGTGATGAAGACTTGGTCTAATCCAGACGGGATCATTCCAAGCATGTTGATAACTCGATGATATGATTCGAGTTGAGGATAATGAATGGATATGAGAATAGTCGTCGAGGAGGATGACTAGGAGGTTTGGATAGCATCGTTGTTGAAGGTTCTAGCATGCTCTAAGCAAGAGTACGTTTGGGCAGATTCGATAGTCCCAACGGCTAACTGTTGATGGTCGAGTACTCTGGGCAGATTCGATAGTCCTAGGCACGGGCTGCGACGACGTGCAGGAGTTATGTCTAGAACCGGGGTTTCCATTAGCCCTTAACGGACGGCTGAAAGAATGTGCCGGTCATTCAATTAACGGTGATATCGAAGCAATGATAACAGTGATAGCCAGAGTCATGGATGTTTGGTTGTATCGTCATTCGGACTCAAGAGCGGTATTTTCTGGGTGCTTATCTGATTTAGGCCTTGGTACTTGGAAAACATCGCCCTTGACTCGAGTGATAGTAGCTTTACTTTAAATTGTATGCTCTGCTATGTTTGCTTCTGCTTAGTGTGTGTCTGGGGGCTATCACTGTAGAATGAGGTTGGAGTGTAAGGGTTGTATTCCTATTCCTTTTCCTTTATGCTCTTTTGGTATGTTGTTAGTTAATTTACTGCTCACTAAGACTGTTGTCTGACTCAAGGCTTTATGTTTTAATTCTTATTGCCTTGGGCTGTTCGTCCATTTTGGGACGGGCAGACTAGGTAGCAGGTGACAGGTGCTGTTCTCTTCTCACGATGCTGATATCGAAGACGAGCTGGAGGGTTGCATATTATCTTCTTATTATATGTACTAGATATTCCGCTGTTTTGTATTCTCTGAGAGATATGTAGTGAGGCTGGATGTATTGACTATGTGGATGCTTGTATTCAACTATTATGGAGTTTTATATGATGTCATTTTGTTCTGTAAAGCTTCACTATACATATGTTCTATTGTATTTGTCCATGCGCTGTGAGTAATACGATAGATTCTGTTGTTTTAAATCTTACCTTGACAATCGTCCATGGACGCCTGGCACACTTTACAGCGCTCTATCTCTAGATTCGGTGCAGGGGTCATAGGCGGTCGTCACATTTGGTATCAGAGCATTGGTTAATCGATTTTACCCAACGCTCGCTGAAGTAACCACGTATGAGAGACGTAATTGTATTTTGATGGATGATTACTATATATAATATAGTAGCTTAGTAGAGTTTGAGTCCTTTATGCAGTTGTTTCTCTAGATGTTCTAATCATTCCTTTTTATAGATATTGAGAATGAGTCGAAGAGGGAGACCAGCTGCTAGGGAAGGCCGTGCTACTGAAGAGACTGCTGATTATGCAGCCATGTTCGAAGCTATGATGACTTCGATCATGAGAAAGATACCAGTTCCGGGGGCAGCAGTTGATGTTGGAGTTCAAGTTCAAACTCCGAAACCAGTGGATTTTACTAAGTTGTGCAAGGATTATACTGCTCTTGGAGGGAAGGTTTTCTTAGGAACAGAATCAACTATCGAAGTCCAGAGATGGATAGATGCTTGTAGAAGGATCTTTGGTGATTTGGGAATTGATGATGCAACTAAGAGGAAGTTGGCATCAAGACAGCTTCAAGGGAGAGCCTCTGATTGGTGGAACTCTATTACCATCAATACTGCGGAGGAGGAGATTACTTGGGAGCAATTCCAAGTCAGATTTGAAGCTAAGTTCATTTCTACAGCTCAGAAGTCTGTTCTGTTCAAGAAGTTTGTGGAGCTCAAGCAAGGTGGAAGATCTGTTCTTGAGTATGTCTCTGAGTTTGAAGCTTTGTCCAAGTATGCTCGATCATATATTGAATCTGCTTATCAGAAGAATGAGAAGTTTGTGACCGGCTTGGATAATTATCTTGGGAGACAGTTGGTAGATCATTTGGACGATTCATTTGAGAAGCTTGTGGAGAAAGCTCTTAGGCATGAGAGTCTGTTTCCTAAGGAAGGATCTGTTGTTGCTGTGACTAGGGAAGAGTCTAAACCCCAGCAGGGTGGAAACAAGAAGAGGAAGCAGCAGCAGCAGAAGGGTAAGGATGGCCAGAAGAAGCCGAAAGGCGAGGTGACTTGCTACAATTGTCAGCAGAAGGGCCATTTCTCTAAGGATTGTAAGAATCCGAAGGCACCGATGAAGTGTCACAACTGTGACAAGCCGGGGCATTTCAGGAAGAATTGTCCAGAATCAATGAAGGACAGGCAGATTGTGCAAGCTTATGCTTTGGGAGCTGTTCCGTCGTCTTCGAAAGCTCCTACTGCCGAAGAGAAGGGAAAGAGTGTGGTTGTTCAAGGTACTCTTTTCCTATGTGGTGTTCCAGTTAGAGTTCTGTTTGATACTGGAGCGTCGCATTCATTTGTTTGTAGTGAACTCGTAGGCCGGTTGGGTTTGGAACCGGATATTGTTGATAGGCCATTGGTTGTGACTAATCCAGTTGGGGGTTCGTCTTGTTTGTGTATGTTATGCCGTGGTCTAGTTGTATCGAGTCATGGTTGCTCTTTTGTTTGTGATTGTTTTGTTCTGAACTTTGCGGGGTTCGGAATTATTTTGGGTATGGACTGGCTTAGGAAGTATGCGGCAAAGGTTGATTGCGAGAGGTTGGAAGTGACAGTCGAGAATGTGGAGGGGCGAAAGGTTGTGATACGATGTAAGCATGAAGAGGGCGTCTTCATGAGCTTCATGTATTCGCTAGTTGTTCCACGGGATGGACGGTCTTTAGTGCCAATCGCAAATGGATTCGAGGATGTCTTTGACGAAGTCAAAGGGTTGCCGCCGCATAGAGAGATCGAGTTTCGTATAGATCTAGTTGAAGGAGCCAGACCTGTTGTGATGCCTCTTAGGCGGATGGCGCCTAGGGAACAGCAGGAGTTGAGGGTGCAAGTTGATGATCTTTTGCAGAAAGGATTCATTCGGCGTAGTGTGTCCGAGTGGGGTGCACCAGTTGTGTTTGCAACCAAGGCAGATGGGTCGTTGAGATTGTGTGTGGATTATCGTGAGCTGAATAAGGTGACTAAGAAGAACAAGTATCCATTGCCGAGGATAGATGACTTGTTTGATCAGCTTCACGAAGCTAAGGTGTTTTCTCAGATGGATTTGGCAACGGGATTTCACCAGTTGAGAGTAGCTAAGGATAGTGTGCCGAAGACTGCTTTTAGGACACCATCCGGATTCTTTGAGTGGCTGGTAATGCCGTTTGGATTGACTAACGCGCCAGCATATTTTGTGGATCTTATGAATAGAGTGTTCAGAGATCAGTTGAACAAGTTCGTACTTGTGTTCGTGGATGATATTCTGATTTATTCCAGAACGGAAGAAGAACACAAGACGCACTTGCGTATTGTTTTAGAGATCTTACGGAAACATCAGCTGAAGGCTAAGTTTTCGAAGTGTCACTTCTGGAAGAGTGAAGTGAGGTTCTTAGGCCATGTGATTTCTGGAAGTGGAATAGCGGTTGATCCCGCTAAGGTGGCAGCAATCCAGGATTGGGTTAGACCTAAGAATGCATCTGATGTGAGAAGTTTTCTTGGATTAGCAGGATATTATCGACGGTTTATCAAAGACTTCTCCAAGGTAGCTGCACCGTTAACAGGATTGACGAAGAAGAACCAAGTGTTCAGTTGGGATGCTAAGTGTGAGCAAGCTTTCGTAATCCTGAAAGAGAGACTGACGAGTGCTCCTGTTTTGACTATTCCAAGTGGGAATGATGAGATGGTGGTTTACACCGACGCATGTGGTACTGGACTTGGAGCAGTGCTGATGCAGAGGGATAAAGTTGTTGCGTATGCCAGTCGACAACTGAAGCCGCATGAAAGGAATTACCCGACTCATGATTTGGAGTTAGCGGCGATTGTATTTGCTCTGAAAATGTGGAGGCATTATCTGTTGGGAGTTCGATTCGAGTTGTTTACGGATCATAAGTCGTTGAAGTATCTTTTCTCCCAAAAGGATTTGAATCTTCGACAGCAACGTTGGCTAGAGTTGTTAGCCTCATATGATTTTGGTATAGCTTATACTCCGGGAAAAGGTAACGCAGTGGCAGATGCGTTAAGTCGAAGACATGCAGGATTGGGAGCCATGTTTTCAGAATGGAAGAGTCTCGAGTATTTAGCTGGATTTGACTTCAGGCCTAGATGCGAATTGGAACCTGAGATGTTGGCAAACTTATCAATAAGACCCACTCTTGTGGAAAGGATTGGCGAGGGCCAAAAGCGAGATGATAAGCTTGTCAAGATTATCCGTGAATTGGAATCTGGATTGGATCCAGAAAAGGATAAAGGATTCGAGGTCGATCGAGAGGGTTGGCTTCGGAAGCAAGGACGACTAGTTGTTCCCGATATAGATGAATTGAGGAGTGAAGTCCTGAAGGAAAGTCATCACTCGAAACTGACAATTCATCCAGGTGGAAATAAGATGTATCGGGATATGAAGAGAACCTACTACTGGGAAGGTATGAAGAAGGATGTTGGAAATTTTATTTCCAAGTGTATGAACTGCCAGTTGGTTAAAGCCGAACAGAAGAAGCCAAGTGGATTGCTTCAGCCATTAGAAGTTCCTACATGGAAGTGGGAACAAGTGTCGATGGATTTTATCGATGGATTGCCTAGAACCAGAACGGGAAATGAAGGGATTTGGGTCGTTGTAGATCGTCTGACTAAGAGTGCACGATTCATTCCTGTTCGATCGACTAGGACTGCATCAAAGTTGGCTGAGTTGTATGTTAAGTGGATAGTCCGATTCCATGGTATTCCGAAGAGTATAGTGAGCGATCGAGATCCATTGTTCACTAGTGGATTTTGGAAGAGCTTCCAGGAAGTTTTGGGAACCGAGTTGTGTTTGAGTACAGCTTATCACCCTCAAACAGATGGTCAGACTGAGAGAGTCAACCGAGTTTTGGAAGATCTCCTCAGAGCTTGTGTTTTGGATTTCGGAGGATCATGGGAAGATCACCTTCATTTGGTGGAGTTTGCGTACAACAACAGTTACCAGTCAAGCATTGGTATGGCACCGTATGAGGCGTTGTATGGAAGACCGTGTAACTCTCCGACATGTTGGTTGGAAACTGGAGAAAAGCTGATGCTTGGGCCAGAGATGATTCGACAGACTTCGGATTGCATAGAGATCATCCGGCAACGAATGAAGGCAGCCCAAGACCGTCAGAAGAGTTATGCCGATAAGCGTCGTAAGGATTTAGAATTCGACATTGGAGATATGGTTTTTGTGAAGATTTCTCCACTGAAGAATGTTATTCGATTCGGGAAGAAAGGAAAATTGACTCCGAGATTTGTTGGACCATTCCCGATTATCGAGCGAATTGGAAAGCTCGCTTACAGATTGGAGTTACCAGAAAAGATGTCAAGTGTGCACAATGTTTTTCATGTATCATATCTACGGAAGTATGTGCACGACTCGAGTACGGTAGTTTCTGCTGGTAGCTGTGAAGACTTAGAAGTTGATCTAGTCGATAGGAGACCTCGTAAGCCACTTCGTGTTGTGGAAACCGACACGAAACAGCTTAGGAGGAAGGTAGTTAAGTTGCTCAAGATACAATGGAGTGATGATGATAACGACTGTACATGGGAGGTGGAAGAGAGGATGAAAGCAGCTCATCCTGAACTCTTCAAGGTATGGCCCTAAGGTATCGTGTCATCTCGCGATATTGTAACTTGTTCTAATTTTAGAATTCTGTACGCTAAGCTAGAATTGGATGCATGGTTTGCTGATTGTTATGGATGGTAGGCGTACAGAATAGTTTTGATTGCTATGATTGTTTGGGATTTCGGGGGCGAAATTCCTAAGGGGGAGAGAATGTAACGACCCGTATTTTCACGGATCGAAAAGTTCGTCAAATCTGTAGTTTTAGCGTTTTGGGGCCATTTCAGATTTTAGGCAAATTTTGCCTAAGTCCTAAGTCGTTCACGACTTAGCATAAGTCGTGAGTCGTATACGACTTAGGAGATAGGAGTTCTGGACGAGTTAGTGATGAGTCTGGGCGAGTTAAGGACTCTAAGGGGTGAGTCCGCAACGACCTAAGGAGATAAGTCGTAGCTGGGCTAGGTTAGTAGGTTGAAGTTAACTCGGCAAGTGTTAAGTCGTAGGTTGTAAGTCGTTGCCGGGTTAAGGGATAGACAACCTAAGTGATAAGTCGTGACCGACTTAAGAGGTTTAGGCGACCTAAGGAAGAGTAGTAGGCGACCTAAGTATTTTGGGATAGAGTTAGGTCGGCAACGACCTAAGAAAATGTTGTGAGCGACCTAAGTGTTTGGGTGAGTTAAGTGTTAGGTCGGCAGTTCGAGTTAGCGACCTATGGGATTGACCGACCTAAGTGTTAGCGTAGTTAGGTCGTTAGATCTGTGTGTGTTAGGTCGCGAGTTTGCTAAGTCGTAGGTCGCGTGAGTTGTTAGGTCGCGTGGATCTAACTGTTAGGTCGTATGTTGTTTTAGGTCGACATGTGTTAGGTCGCGTAGAAGCCTAAGTTGTTAGGTCGCAACCCCACTAAGTCGTAGGTCGAAGGAAAGCGCATTGCTTTAGGTCGTCTAGTGTTAGGTCGCTGAGGAGTTAAGTCGTGCATCTGTTAGGTCGGAGAGGCTTAGGTCGGAGAGGCTTAGGTCGGAAGCGACTTAGGGAGATAGCCAGATTTCGACTTAAGGAATTTCAGCTATAAATAGGAGGGGTTGTTCTCACTTTTTGGGATCCGGATTTTGAAGCGACGAAGTGCTGCCATTTTGAGAGCTCGACTTCTACACTTCTTCACTTCTTTTCTCCACTCTAATCTAGTACTTCCATCCATCCAAATCGAAGATCAAGATTGAAGATTCAAGAGCTTAGATTGAAGATCTTCATCTTTTCAAGAGAGATTTCATCGTTTGAAGCGGATTCGTGATAGATCAAGCTTGATCCTTCGCTGTCCAGATCTGAAGCGTGTTGATTTGAGGTTGTTTAGGTGATTTGGTGAGTGGTGATTATCTCTCACACGGATCCAAAGGAGTATATCGGATTGTTGGCTCGATTTGGTGTTAAAATAGAGATTTCTATGCATTTTCTTCATCCTATGTGTAGATCCATATAGATCCATTGTTCATGATGATGTTACATCCATTTTATCATATGTTAACCTATGCAAGTTCATTCATCAAGTTTGTAGAGATATAATCCATGTTTTCATGCTTATTGGACTTTCAACTCTTTAATTACGAAAATGCCATTATTGTTATAATTGTCTACTTAGATCATTTTTGAATGCTTGATTGCTTGGATTGATGTTTGATTTGATTGATTGTTATGAACTAGATGATTGATGATTAGATTTAGATCGAAGGTGATTCAAAAGCTAAGGGAAAGGCTCTTGAATTGGAAAAGCTGCTCGTGGCATATGTAGCGGGATGATGAAGCTCTTATGCATAGATTTGATGATGTGATGTTGAGATGAGGCTTTGCGAGGATGTAATGAAGCGAGGCAATCATGTGATGAAGACTTGGTCTAATCCAGACGGGATCATTCCAAGCATGTTGATAACTCGATGATATGATTCGAGTTGAGGATAATGAATGGATATGAGAATAGTCGTCGAGGAGGATGACTAGGAGGTTTGGATAGCATCGTTGTTGAAGGTTCTAGCATGCTCTAAGCAAGAGTACGTTTGGGCAGATTCGATAGTCCCAACGGCTAACTGTTGATGGTCGAGTACTCTGGGTAGATTCGATAGTCCTAGGCACGGGCTGCGACGACGTGCGGGAGTTATGTCTAGAACCGGGGTTTCCATTAGCCCTTGACGGACGGCTGAAAGAATGTGCCGGTCATTCAATTAACGGTGATATCGAAGCAATGATAACAGTGATAGCCAGAGTCATGGATGTTTGGTTGTATCGTCATTCGGACTCAAGAGCGGTATTTTCTGGGTGCTTATCTGATTTAGGCCTTGGTACTTGGAAAACATCGCCCTTGACTCGAGTGATAGTAGCTTTACTTTAAATTGTATGCTCTGCTATGTTTGCTTCTGCTTAGTGTGTGTCTGGGGGCTATCACTGTAGAATGAGGTTGGAGTGGAAGGGTTGTATTCCTATTCCTTTTCCTTTATGCTCTTTTGGTATGTTGTTAGTTAATTTACTGCTCACTAAGACTGTTGTCTGACTCAAGGCTTTATGTTTTAATTCTTATTGCCTTGGGCTGTTCGTCCATTTTGGGACGGGCAGACTAGGTAGCAGGTGACAGGTGCTGTTCTCTTCTCACGATGCTGATATCGAAGACGAGCTGGAGGGTTGCATATTATCTTCTTATTATATGTACTGGATATTCCACTGTTTTGTATTCTCTGAGAGATATGTAGTGAGGCTGGATGTATTGACTATGTGGATGCTTGTATTCAACTATTATGGAGTTTTATATGATGTCATTTTGTTCTGTAAAGCTTCACTATACATATGTTCTATTGTATTTGTCCATGCGCTGTGAGTAATACGATAGATTCTGTTGTTTTAAATCTTACCTTGACAATCGTCCATGGACGCCTGGCACACTTTACAGCGCTCTATCTCTAGATTCGGTGCAGGGGTCATGGGCGGTCGTCACATAGCAGGTATAATAGGATAATGCAACAGAACAACATGATACAGTGGCATAATAAGAATATAATACTAAACTCCTTCTTCGTCCTCTAGAAATAATGTCTTCAACACAGAAAATCTCAGGCTGATCCGAGTGTAATGAAAAGACAAAACACTCGAGTCAGAACTAAAAGATCTTATGAAAGTTAAATCAACAGCAAATAAATATGAGTGTAATGGCTTCAGAGATGTTTACAGGATTTTACATCTCCTATCTAGTGTGTAACGTGCGTGCAATAACTTAAGAGATATTCGGGATTTTCATCTCCTAAGGATCCATTAAACTATCTATATGTAATAGTATACGCTATATATATAGTGTATATCAGTAAAGTAAAGTACTAAAATAACGTTAAGGCGTTACCCATATAACCCTTAACACATTTTTATAAATGTCGTAGTCTATACAGTACTGTAAACTACACCAAACCGGTGGAATATCAGGTAGCACTCCATAGGTAGGACACAAATCAAAATCATAGTGGGCTTGATAAGGCATATAACAAGGCATGCAAGGCAATGCCCAGGGTAGGATTCCACCGTTTTGCACGCCTGGACTGGTGGTAACGCATAGCAGCTACTACCGCCCACCTCGGAACACACTCCCATAATCAAATCGAGAGTGGCCACCAATCAATCACAAAGTAACAGATATGGTATTGAATAAACATATCTGATCGGAGTAGCGACCTCACTTGGCCCGGGATAGCTCATGTTTTAGTCATATCAAGCTGACACGAAGGTCAGGGCTGCGTTCTTACCAGTAGCGTTTGCCAAACCATCCTACTTCGTTTTGGATTTTCCACCAAGTACAAAGTTGCTAAAGTAGTTTCGGACTTGGCAGAGAGTATGATTATATCCGACCCCAGTCTCTTTAACAACCAATCGTTATATTTTTCACACCGTGGTCATTTTATAAAAACATACTTAAATAATAAATCCAAAAAAAAATTTATACATTCATATCATGATATCCATACACTTATTTCAAAAGTATAAATATATTCATAAATACCGAGGAAGATTTTCTTCAACCAATTTTGAAAATAATTTATAAATCTCTCTTAAACTATTCATAAACAATTTATATGCCTTAGAACCATTTATAAAGCTATTTATAAATTCCAAAATAGTTTACGAGTCTTTCCCTCTTCATAAACACTACACAAATTCCTTTAAACGCTTCCAAATCCCTTTATACAAGTTCTTTTATAAAAATCTTTATAAAATCCTTTAAAACCTTTATAACTACTTTATAAAACCATTATAAAATCCTTTATAAAAAATATCTTTTATAAAAAATCCTTTACAAAACTCCTTTATAAAAATCTTTATTAATTATATTAAATTAAAACTATATTTATTATATTAAATTTAATTTAAATAAATTTCTTAAAACTATATTAAATATTTTATTAAATTAAATTTTAAACTATTTAAATAAATCATCCCTGAGATGATCTTCAAAATAGAGAGCTTAAGCAACTAAAATATATGTATAATATGTTATTCGTGCTAAATCAAATAATACATCAGTCACATAACCAAATTTTATACATAACTAATAATTATGATATGAAGGTAATTCGTATTTATTATTTATGTGATTGATGTTTTTTTTTGAAATTGGGTACTTAGCTGGTAGTACAAATTAGTGCTATAAGTCATAGGTAGTAAACAACATACTACATGTCAATGTATGTTTGAAGTCTTAGTTAGCTACATGACTCAGGAGGATAGTACGGCGACAATCATGCTACACAATTTTCGAACATGTAACCTCTTGCAACAAAGTCGAAGTGCTTAACCACCGGTGGTGCTGATCAAGTGATTGAAGCATTTATATATCAAAATGAATTTTATATCCTATTTGGTCAAGGACTACTAGCTCAAGTGGTAAGATCTCTAGATTAAGATCTTGGATTTGCTCCCCCAAGGCACCAAAATGAGTGCTTTGCTTTAACTGAGAATTACTCTTGTTATCAAAAAATTTATATCGTATTTGTTAATATAAATATAGTATAAATATTGAATTTTTCATATTTTACGTTTTATTAGAAAAATCAATGAATGATATTTATTGAATTTATTTAAATGTTTTAAGATTATGTGGTTAATTCTAATATATGGACCTAAAAGTAAAATATCAGAAGGAAATAGAGGGCGGTTTTGTAAATGGATATAAGAACTTTAAAATGAAGGTATTTAAATTAAAAACATATTTTTTCTAATGCATTATATGATGAATTCATTGAGATAAGTGAATTATAAATTGAATTTGTAACTTTTGTTTATGTATATAATTTATGGTACATGACTTATATACTTTACTTTGATATAAAGTGATTTTAACCATATTGTTAATATGATCACGATGTACATATTGAGAATTTCACATTTCATAATTTTAATAATGGATTAACGAATATTAACTAAATATATTTATCTAATTTGTTTAAATTTAAGACTAATTACTTAGATATATGGACTAAGAAGTAAAATATTATGAGAAAAGTGAGATGACTTTTGTAAATAATTATGGTAATTTTAAATGTAATTATTGAAGTATAATTATACAATGTAGTGTTTGCTAATTTTATTAAGACAAATGAATTAACAATTAAATTTTTATTATTGTTTTATGTGACTTATATATCATAACCAAATAAAATCTAATTTTCCTGCTTTGGTTGGTACAATAATGGTACACATATTGAAATTTTCATTCTTAAGTATTTACTAGAAATATTAATAAATATTAGTTAACCTTTAAATAGCTTAAATTTTGGATTATGTGATTAACCTAAATATACATACTTAAATATAAAATGTTACGAGGTATTGATAAATTAGTTGTAAATATTTGTATGAACTTTTAAATATACGTACCAAAATGTGAAATGATGGGAAGAGATTTGATAAAATAATTGTAAATTGATAAAATAAAAGATTTGAAAATAAAATATCAATGGAGAGAATAAAGAAGAAGATGGAAATCTCCAATAATCAAAGAGCTATAAATTTTTCTACTTTATTATTATTTAATTTAATAGCTTGTTAACATCCCAGAATTTCATCCAAATTTAAAAACTTAGCATCTTTCACCCTTTTACAAAATTCTAATTTTCCTTCCTATCTTTTAACATAGAACCCTTTTCCCTTCATTATATATTGCATCTTTCCTTCTTCAAGTCTTCATTTTACATCCTCTATTTCTATTCATTGTTGGAGAGACAAATTGAAAGAAGCTAGATTTTAACTTGTATCTTAAGTTCATGAAGAAAACAATAATTAACCACTCATTCTACAACTTACTATCAAACTTTAGACCATATTACATATTTATAATATAGGTAAAATAAAATTGGGCCCCTACATCTTAATCGGCCCTCAATGGTTGCCTAAGCAGCTCATCCCCAGGGCCACCCCTCATTTTATTCATCTTTTTCATCAAATAAACTTTCTTCCATTCTCCATTCAAACAAGTTCTTCACTTTATTTTCCACTTTTTTTAAAACAAAAAGGAAAGAAAAATAAAAGAAAAATAAAGAAAAATAAAAGGAAGAAAAATGGAGAAGATAATGACAAATTTAATTAATTCAATAAGTTGTGGTTGATTTTCATTTATTTTCCATCTTATTTTCCAATATTTTGGAAAGTATAATTTTTATTGTTATAATTGCTATGTACATTTGGTTGTTTATATTTGGATTTGGATGTTGGTTCAATGAAAATCCATTTATATTGCTTATAAAAGTGATTGGTTTGTATTTTTAGAATTCGAGATTTTTTGTACAAGAGTAAATATAAGACTTTTGCTGAATGGTAGAAGAGGATTTAAGTGTTTTATATTTGTCTAATTTTACTTTTGGTTTCTTTGCGCAATGTGGAAGGCTATAGGTTGTTTTCAAATTAGAATGAAACTTATCTTCACATTAAAGCATAAGATAATTTTCTTAACATTCGTAGGTAAGGCATCTGATGTACATTTATCACATGCACCTGTAATATACACAAAAACACATAAAATAATAAATAAGGAAGAAAAAAAGTTACACTTGTTTCTTCGTCTTTTCTCTAAAGTTGGAATCAACAAACAACAAAAAAGGAGTGCAAAAATAAAATAAAAAATAACTCAATCAAGCTTCGAAAAATATTCATGAAGAACCAATGTCATTGAAAACCAAGTTCAATACACATACGACTAACAATACAAACAGTGTAGATTCTATTGGAACATCTATACCATTTAATATTTTCTCTATGTAAAGTGGTTTAAAGAAATTGATGTTGCAATGAAATATCACTTATTATGATAAACGAGCAAAAAGGGAAATGTTTAGTGCTTTAGACGACAATATAACAAGGATTTAGTTGATGCATAAGATAACAAGGATTATCGATAGGTACTCAAAAAAGCAAAATCTATTTGCATCTGTATCGAAAAATGAAAAATATTTGAAATTTGTAAAACGAATGCGGATATAACACAATCCGCCTTATATCAAAATAGTAATTGAGATTATGCATATTTTAGGAATGAAATGATTGATATTTACTATTTTATCGAGATAGTAAATTCATATTATGTATGTATAAACGAATGCTTGCTGTCAAAACTGATTTTTATATTGTATTGTTTATCTCTTGTTTATGTTGGATCAAACTTTTCAATTTATTTTACTATGATTATTGATTACAAGCGGAGCAGAAAAATATTTGATATTCGTTTATGTTCGCGTTTATCGATGTTCGAAGTTTATTTCGAATACAGATGCGAATATGACATTACTTGCATCGAAAAGTAATGATATCTAGTATTAAGATACATGATGAAATCATCCACTCCTTATTGGTATTTTATTATTTCCTTGCATGTATCCTTTTGAATATGTTGTATCATTTCTTCTATTACCGCAACTCCAAGGTACCAAATTTTTTGATGTCTTCGGCTCTGAACCATTAAATCTTTCAAATTATTATTGATTTCTATTTAATAATAATATAAATTGAAAAATTATTATGCAAATACTTAAAATAAATCAGAAATAATAACTATAATAGATATTAATAACAAACAATGAATAGTCCTTTCAAAACACAAAAATAGATAAGTGTGAATTAGTGAATTAAAATATTTGAAAATAATATATCAACGAAGAGAATTAAGGAGAAGAGAGAAAACTCCAATCAAAGAGCTATAAAATTTTGTACTTTACTATTATTTAATAGATTGTTAAAATCCAAAAATTTCATCCAAATTTGAAAACTTAGCATCTTTCACCCGTCCAAAAAATTCTAATTTGTCCTCGTATCTTTTAACACAAAACCCCTTCCCCTTCATCGTACGTCATGTCTTTCCTTCTTTAGTTCTTCAATTTACATCCTCTATTTCTACTCATTATTAACATACAAATTTCTAATGGATAGTAGTGATTACAACTGTATAAATAAGATCGTCCCTTAGATGATCATCAAAAATAGAGAGCTTAAGCAACTAAAATATATGTAAATTATGTTATGCGTGCTAAATCAAACAGTACATCAATCTCACATCATAATTATTTACATAAATAATGATTACGGTTTGAAGGTAATTCGTAATTCCTATTTATGTATATAATGATGCTATGTTATTAACGTATTTATATATTTAAATAAATTTTATATTGTATTTGATCAAGGACCACTAACTCAAGTGGTAAGTAGAGATCTTAGATTCGATTCCCCGAGACATCAAAATGAGTATTTTGCTTAAAATTAAGTATCACTCTTTTTATCGAAAAATTCATACAATAACATGAATATAGTGTAAATATTGAATTTTTCATATTTTAGGATTTATTAGACAAATCAACGAATGATATTTATTAGATTTATTTAAATAATTTTAAGATTACGTGGTTAAATCCAATATATGGACTTAAAACTAAAATATTAAAAGGAAACTAAGGCAGGTTAAATGGATATAGAAACTTTAAAATGAAAGTATTTGAAGTAAAAAAATCATAGTTCCTTAATGCACTTAATGATGAATTTACTGAGATAAATGAATTATAAATTTAAATTGTTATTATTGTTTATGCATAATTTATATTATGTGACTTATATCTCTTTACTTTGATAAAAAGACGATTTTACTAGCTCCACTGTCCTAGTGGTTAAAAGCTCCTACTTTGGTGCGAATGGTCATTAGTTCGAAACTTACGTAGTGTGATTCGAACCATTGT
Organism: Allium fistulosum; assembly: GCA_030737815.1. Taxonomy (NCBI): domain Eukaryota; kingdom Viridiplantae; phylum Streptophyta; class Magnoliopsida; order Asparagales; family Amaryllidaceae; genus Allium; species Allium fistulosum. Next base: position 269,223,366 of record CM060906.1, on the reverse strand, counting down.
ACATATATTAACATGTAGTATGTTGTATATAATCTAAGATTTGTAGTACTAATATATACTATCATCTAAGTACCCAATAAAAAAAATGATTTTACCATTTTGTTAATATGATCATGGTATGCATATTTAGATTTTCATATTTCATAGTTTAGAAGTGGGACTAACAAATTTTAACAAACTATATTTATCTAATTAGTTTAATTTAATATTGCATATATATGGACTAAAGCGTAAAATATTATGAGAAAAGTGACGTAATTTTTTATAAATAATTATGGTAATTTTAAATGTAAGTATTTAAAGTATAAAGTATAAAGTATGATTATACAAAGTAATGTATGATAATTTTATTGAGATAAATGTAATACAAATTAAATTTTTATTATTGTTTTATGTGATTTTTATATCATAACCAAATAAACACTTAGTTTTACCATTTTGGTTGGTACAGTAGTTGTACACATTGAAATTGTCATTCTTTAGTATTTATCTAAAATATTAATAAATATTAGTTATTTGAATATATTTAAATAGTTAAATTTTGGATTATGTAATTAACCTAGATATATGAACTTGAATATAAAATGTTATGAGGTAATTGATAAATTATGTGCAAATATTTGTAAAACTTTTAAATGTACATAACATAATGTGAAATAATGGGAGAGATTTGATAAAATAAGTGTAAATTGATAAATTAAAAGATTGGAAAATAAAATATCAACGGGGAGAATTATGGAAAAAAAAGAAAACTTTTAAAATCAAAGAGCTATAAATTCTTTTAGTTTACTATTATAATAGATTGTTAACATCCTAAAATCTCATCCAAATTTGAAAACTTAACCTGTTTCTCGATTTCTATAATAGGCTGCTGTTTGCCAACGTCAGCTTCAGGCTCGTCTCAATGGCTTACATTCTTGCCGCCACAGTGGAGCTACGTCAGATGGTTATAATGTGCCAGGCACAGGGCCTTCTCTTCCACTTGATGGTGCTTACTTTTGACTAGGTATTTTCTTTTTTAACTGTGCCGACTGATCGATTTGTATAACAGCCTGTTGTTTGCCAAAATCCTTCGCAGGGTCAACTCAGTTGCATTCTCTGTCGTCGGCACGCTGGAGCTAGCTCAGTTGGTGCTACTTTGCCAGCCACACGGCCTTTTTTTAAACTTGATGTTGCTTTCTTTTGAATAGGTACGCTTACCTGTTTATCATTTTGCATAATAGGTACATACATTATACTATAAACTCAGTTTTCTATACATATCTGGGATTTTCTTACCAATGAATGCAATTATTAGATTTCAAATGGGGTAATGGAAATATATTTTGTTCCTTCCACATTTACTATACTTGGTTCACCATATTCTAATATGTATGATTTGTTATCTTTACTTATTTACAAAATGGGCTCTATTTAAAACTTCCTTATTTATCGTTCTCTGTACTACGATATATACACTGCACTGCAATTGCAGCTATTAGTTTTAGACCGCGATACTACAATTCTATTTTGTTCCTTCAGTATTTACTACGCTCAGTTCAGTAGGTTCTAAAACGTACAAATTATTATGCTTAGTTTAACAAATGCGTGTTCCTGATGGATAATAAGCTGCTGTTTCCCGAATTCATTTGCAGGCCCAGCTCAATGGCCTTCTCTGTCGGCGGTGCGGTGGAGCTAGCTCAATTGGTCCTGATGTACTAGGCACACGTCCTTTTCTCACAAGGTAACCCTTCTCTTATTTATAACTAATCGTGTGATGTTTATTCTTTATTTCAACAACCATTTTTCATAGATGGTGATACAACTGGATGTGGCTATGTATATTGTGACGTCGGTAGTTTTTGCACTTAATGGATTCATATCGGTCAGTTTGATAATTACTGATGAACTTTCTACTTCAATTCGAACATGGGACTTCAGCACTTTCGTCTCCTGCTATAGCTCATCATATCTAAGTTCCTACTGATTATAATTTCCTAGGTAAATTTATCTTCACTTGGTTGTTCTTTGTTGTGTAGACTTTTCTGAGAAGTGTTATGTGACATGGTGCCTGATTTTAATGGATGCTTTGTTTGAATTGTTGTTTTCCTTTGTTATGATCTTTTAATTGATACATGATAATCATGGATTGTACCTTCGGATGTTTTTAAAGCTTCCCTATTTATTTATCGTTTTCTGCACTACGATATATACAATGTACTGCAAACTCAGGTAGTTGTATGTGTTTGCAATTTCCTTATCGCTGACTACAGCTATTAGGTTTAAACTGCGATACTACAATTCTATTTTGTTCCTTCAGTATTTAGTACACTCGGTTCACTAGGTTCTACTGTGTATGAATTATTATGCTTACTTTACCAAATGTGTGTTCCTGGTGGATAATAGGCTATTGTTTGGCGAACTCGTTTGCAGGCTCAGCTCAATGGCTTTCTCTATCGGCGGTGCGATGCAGCTAGCTCAATTGGTGACGATGCGCCAGGCACACGACCTTTTATCACACTTGATGGTGCTTGCTTTTGAATAGGTATTCTCTTTTACAAACTTACCTACTTATCATTTTGCATAATATGCTATATACATTATACTGCAAACTCACTTCACTGTCTATGTCTGCGATTTTCTTACAACTGAATTCAATTATTAGATTTCAACTGGGACAGTTCAAATATATTTTCTTCACTATATTCCAATATGTATGACTTTTTTTGTTTACTTACTTCGAAAACGGACTCTTTTTTCTTCTTCTCAAATATCCCCATGCACAGTCTATTTTCAGCCCACGTATTACAAAATACAGCAGTTAATCCTTGTTGACTTAATCTCGGTTGAACAATTATGTTTTTTTACCCGTTCAAACACCAAAATATCTCCTTTTTTTTTCCCCTTCCCCATCTACCTACACAAATATCCACGTTACTTACACTACGCTTCCTCCTACCTCTCTTCACACGTCTACAATCTAGCTGCAACTAGGTATTCCACCCCCTTCTTCCTTGCTTACATCACTGCTTCAAAGTTCATTTCCCCCGGTTATGACAACAATGTCGTTCCTCATTTTTTACCCACTGTTCCATAACACCAATTTTTTCCATTACAGCCACTTTACCTTACCTTATTACCGCATTTATTCATCAGTTACTCAGTTACATATTTTTTTTCACCTCTGATTGTGAAACAGATGGATGTTGAGCAATGCGAACAGCGCCGATTGACACAACAAGCCCGACGGCAACGAATGTCCAACGATGCACGGCAAGTTCAGCTAGCTAACCGTAGACGACAATGGCATGCGCAACAGGTGCTTACATTAGAATTGCAGCTACCACCTACAACCGGTACCAGTTCTAATTCACCCTCCCCTTCTCTTTTCCAACCCTTCCAATATCAGCGTTCTAAATATCAAAAACATAATTTTTTTTCAAATTCAGTTTTACATACAAGATTACCAATTTTAGTTATGCTAGCGTTTACAGACATGCGTACGTATTTTTGTCTTTTGTATTTTTATTTTCCTCTACCTTTCCTGCAATTTTACTTCAACCCGAGTCCATAAACTCCCTGCGTACATCGAAAATGTTCATAACAATTATAAGCTTCCGCCTACATCTTTTATTTTCAAAATTTGTTAAGTACCATATACACTTTTTTTCCCAAGAACTTCTGAATCTGCAAATTCCAACTGCAGCAGACATTTTGACGACGTATACCGTCAACTACGCACCGTAAAATTTAAAAATGAAAAAACTTTGTTTGCGTACCAATGGATTTCAAAAACAAAAAAGGATATCATTGATTCTCATATATATATATATGTGTGTGTGTATGTATGTGTATACATATATATATATATGGAATTGTGCATATCCAATTATGAACGTTTTCATTTTCAGCCGAATTGATTTGGACTGTTGTCCGCTTTGTACAATGATTTCAGAATATATTATTTTTTTATTTACGGATTGTGAATACTCAACTACACGTTTGATTTTCAAACTGTATTAACTATCGTATATCATTTTTTCCCCTTTGACCTTCTGAGTTTGCAAGTTCCATATGAATTACACCTTCCGATAGTGTATACCTTTGACTGCGTACCATAAATTTAAACCACAAACAGCTTTGCTTCCATACCATCAGATTTCAAAAACAAAACAGGATATCATTGACTCACACACACACACACACACACATATATATATATATATATATATATATATATATATATATATATCTGTGTGTGTGTATGAAATTGTGCATATCCAATTATGAACGTTGTCATTTTCAAATGAATTGATTTGGACTGTTGTCAGCTTTATCCAATGATTTTAGAAAATATCATTTTTTTAGGATATATAACTTTGGTTCCGCACCATAAAATTTAAAAACAAAAAAACTTTGCTTACGTACCGTCAGATTTCAAAAACAAAAAAGGATGTCACTGACTCTCATATATATATATATATATATATGTGTGTGTGTGTGTGTGTGTGTGTGTATACACATATATGTGTATGACTGTGTGTGTGTATATATATGGAATTGTGTGTATCCACTGTTGAGTGTTTCCATTTTCAGACCAGTTGATTTGGACTGTTGTACGCTTTGTACATTGGTTTCAGAAAATATCAATTTTTTTACTTACTGATTGTGAATACCAACATTTTTCTACACATACATTTTTGAATATACTAAACACAAATTAAATCAGTTTCATAAATTCATATTTTTTTAGTACTACAGTTTAAATCCAAACTTCCCTGGTCCTTCAGCATTGAGATATGTATTTGACATGCACATAACAGTTAGCCCTCCCTATTACCGGACTTTGCCTTTCCTCCAATATTACTTGAACCTTAATCCATAAAATCGTTGCCTACATCTAAAATTTTCATAACAATTATAAGCTTCCAACTACATCTTTGATTTTTAGCATTTATTCAGTACCATATACACTTTTTTTCCACGAACTTCTGACTCTACAAGTTCCAACTGCAGTTGACATTTTGGGGACGTTTACCTTCCACCGTGTACCATAAAATTTAAAAATAAAAAAACTTTGCTTACGTACTGACAAATTTCAAAACCAAAAAAGGATATCACTGAGTCATATATATATGCATATATATATATATATATATATGTGTGTGTGTGTGTGTGTTTTTGTATATACATATATATATGGAATTGTGCATATCCACTTATGAACGTTTTTATTTTCATTCGAATTGATGTAGATTGTTGTCCGCTTTGTACGTTGATTTCGGAAAATATCATTTTCTAAATTCACTGATTGCGAATATCGTTATCTAGATGCTTGATTTTCAAACTATTTTAAGTACTGTATAGCATCTTTTCCCCCTTAAACTTCTGAATTTGCAAGTTCTATATGAATTTCACCTTCTGACAATGTATAACTGACTGCGTACCATAAAATTTTGAACACAAACAGCTTTGCTTCCATACCATCATATTTCAAAAACAAAACAGGATATCGTTAACTCTTGCATATATATATATATATATGTGCGTGTGTGTGTGTGTGTGTAGAATTGCGCATATCCAATTACGAACATTGTCATTTTCAGATGAATTAATTTGGACTGTTGTTAGCTTTGTTCGATGATTTCAGAAAATATAAATTTTTTTATTTACTGATTGCGAATACCAATAGCTACATGTTTGATTTTCAAACTGTATTACGTACCGTATATCATTTTTTCCCCACTTGACCTTCTGACCCTGCAACTTTCAACTTAGTACACATTTTGACGATGTATAACTTTTACTGCGTACCATAAAATTTAAAAAACTAAACACTTTGCTTCCATACCATCTGATTTCAAAAACAAAAAAGGACATCATTGAGTCTCATATATATATATATATATGTGTGTGTGTGTGTGTGTGTGTACATATATATGTGTGTATGTGTGTGTATACATACACATATATGGAATTGTACATATCCAATTATGAACGTTGTCATTTTCAGATGAATTGATTTAGACTGTTGTCAGCTTTGTACAGTGAGTTCGGAAAATATCATTTTCTCTTATTTATTGATTGGGAATACCAACATCTACATGTTCGATTTTAAACAAGAATTAACTACCATATATAACTTTTATCCCACTTGAGCTTCTAAATCTGCAAGTTCCCAATGACGTACACAGTTTGAGGATGTATAACTATGATTGCGCACCCTAAAGTTTAAAAAACATTAAACTTTGCTTACGTACCCTCACATTTCAAAAACAAAAAAGTATATCACTGACTCTCGTGTGTGTGTGTGTGTGTGTATATGCACGTATATGTATACACATATATGTATCTGTCTATGTGTGTGTATATATAAAATTGTGCTTATCCACTTTTGAGTGCTTCCATTTTCAGACCAGTTGATTTGGACTGGGGTATGCTTTGTACATTGATTTCGGAAAATATCATTTTTTTACTTACTGACCGTGAATACCAACATTTTTCTACACATACAATTTTGACTATATTAAACACGAATTAAATCAGTTTCATAAATTCATATTTTTGTAGTACTACGGTTTTAGATCCAACCTTCCTTGTTCCTTCAACATTGAGATATGTATTTGACATGTACATAACAGTTAGTACTCGTTGTATTGAAGATGTCCTAATTTTCTTTTGGAAAATATCATATTTGTGTTTACTGACTTTGAAAAACATTATTTTCCCACATATATACGTTTGAATATATTACCTACGAATTAACTCACTTTCATAAATGCACAATTCTGCATAAACACAGTTTTAAATAAAAACAGTCCTATACCATCAACACTGTGATATGTATTTCGTACGGACATACAGCTAACTTTTAAGAAACCCAAAATTGGACATTTTAAATAACAAACCTTTTACATAGTTTCGCATGCACTCCCATTTGGTTTTGCATATATGATTACATATTTTAGTAGTACTACCTTTTACATACATGCATACCTGTTAGTCTTTTATATATTGCTCTTCATTTACCTATTTTTCCTACCTACTACTAATGCCTACAATTGAGTACTTTTTACTTTCACCTTACTCCATAAACTCCGTACATACAACTGCAGTGTTCATAAAAATGATTAAAATTTTAGTTGTTCTAAACTATCACTAAATTCTTCCTTCACATGGGCAAAATATGTTTTTATAAACCATATCAAAGTAAATCAAATCGGAATATAGTTTACCGTTTCCAAACTAACCAAAGTAGTTGTTGGACTATCTATTTCACAATTTACTGCCCCATCCACCATCACTTTTTCATTACTTCCATAATTTTCTCTACATTTTTCCTAGCCACCTTCATCCTTCGTTTGCAATATATGTTTTATTTATCTCACTACTGATGCATCTGTAAGAACTGCACCATCTGAAAATCAACAAGTTTTAGAACCTCTACCTGCTTTTTCCACCACTCACAATTGCAGTCGAAACTTTATCGCAACCATTGCTCTACGTACTCACCTACTGCTAGAACCCACATACTTCTCATTTTGTGCAGCCAAAAAGTTATATGCTGAAACTTCACAAAACTGTTGCTCCAATGGAAGTATTCCCATTTGTCGACCCACTGCTCCACAAGAACTAACTAACTTATTTATGGACCAAGGCGAAGTTGGTATGCATCACAAAACCAACATCAGAGCTTATAATAATGCATTTGCTGTTACATCGATGGGTGCACATATAGATCAAAACCTAGCAAATGCAACGACCGGAATTTATTCCTACCGTGCGCAGGGTTCCATATATCATCGTATTGGAAGTGTTTTACCTACAACTGAAAGTAGATCAAGATATCTACAACTTTATATATACGACACAGACCATGAGATTCAAAATCGACAAATCGATAATGAGACACTGAGATTGGATGTACTTCTTCGTTTATAGCACATTCTAGATATCTACAATCCTTACGTATCCATCTTCCGTCAACTTGGGCAACGTGATGATATTGAAAATTGTAGAATTAAAATAAAGGAGATTACAGTAAACCGACATCTTCATGAATTACCAACTACATCACAAGTAGAAGCGATAGTTGTAGGAGACAAAGTAGAGGACTTGCATGGTAAGGATATCATAGTTGAAACAAGAAGCAGAAATCTTCAACGCATTCCAAATACAGCCGGATTTTATGACCCACTACAATATCCTCTCTTACTCCCGTATGGTGAACATGGGTGGGATTTGAACGTTCACGATAATAGAAACAATCACATTAGTTGTGCATCTTACTACACCCATCTTATACATGTACAAATGCTACACTACCAATTATCAATATACTAAGAAATTTTTAGGTCCCATCACAATAACTCTACCTTTGCTTTTACCCCCATAACCATCCTATGTTCCAAACACAAATACCACTATTTCACCACATTTGAAATATATCATTCAATACACAACTATAACCCCCCCTCCCCCGCCGTACTATTATCCGTTATGTATTATTTTATTATTAAACTATCATTCTAACATATTATTATCTCCTTAGATTTGACCAGGAGATAGATCGCCTATTTTGCTCGGTGGACGTCTATTTCAACAATATGCAGTTGACATGTTTGTCAAAATAGAAACCATGCGCATTAGATTTGTTCGTAAAAACTAAGATACCATTAGAGCTGATCTATATCAAGGTTTACAAGACGCTCTCACCATGGGAGAGACATCGACAAGTAAGTTTTTACATTCACCACGTCATATTATGTACTTACTACTTATTCCCTACATCCTTTATTTCTAACCAATTCAAACACTCATCTACTCAAATAATGTTGGTGTCAGAAAAATTCTTCCTTCCTCTCATACTGGTAGTCCACGTGGTATGCACCAGCGGTACTAAGATGCAATGGCAGTAGTGCAGAGGTATGGAAAACTCGATTTATTTATTACTGTAACCTGTAATGCCAAATGGATTGAAATTACTAATGAACTCCTTCCCGGTCAAGAACCACCCGATAGACTAGATTTAACGAACATAATTTTTCGCGCTAAATTAGAACAGTTAAAACATGATTTATTTGACAAAGGCGTTTTAGGAAAGGTCATCACTCATGTGCATGTCAGTGAATTTTAAAAAAGAGGCCTACCACACTCACATATTCTACTTATTTTAGCTGAAAATGATAAGATTGGCAATCCCGATGAATACGATGTTATAGTTAGAGCTAAAATTCCCAACAAAGATGTTGAACCTGATTTGTATACTACGGTCATGGAACACATGATTCATCGTCCATGTGGACGCTTCAACCCAACCGCCATTTGTATGAAAAATTGCGTGTGTAAGAAAGGGTTTCCTAAACCTTTCGCTCCCATCACTTTACAAGGAATTGACTCATACCCAATCTACAGACCTCGATAATCAAATTCATAGTCAAACAGTTGAACATACAATTGACAACAGTTGAGTAGTTCCTTATAATCCCTATTTACTTTTGAAGTATGATTGTCATATAAATGTTGAAATTTCTCAAGTATTAAATCCATAAAATATATTTACAAGTACGTGTATAAGGGGACAAACCATGTGTCAGTTGCAGTATCTACTGCACCAGTTGATAATGACGATGATATTTCGAAATTCAGTAATGCACGCTGGGTTTGTGCTCCAGAGACCTTATGGAGAATATTTAAATTTTCGCTCAGTTTTATTTCACCCTCTCTTATTGGTTTACAAATACATCTCCCAAACAGACAATCTGTGCAGTTTTCGACAACAAAACAGTTACACCATGTTCTGAACGATCAGAACAGATCAAAAACAGTGTTTACTAAATTCTTTCACACAAATGTTTACTATGCAGATGCACGACAATACTTTTATCGTGAGTTCCCCAAGAAATATTGGTGGGACTGTAAACGAAAGGAGTGGATTCGTAGACGAAATAATCATAAGGTAATAGGCAAAATGTACACGGTATGCCCCTAGTAGGAGATCGTTATTTTTTACGATTGTTATTAATGCATGATAAGGGACCATATCCTTTAATGATTTACTTACCATTGGTGGAATACAATATCATACCTTCAAAGGAGCGGCTGAACGTAGAGGTTTATTAGAAAATGATGATAGTATTAAAGATTGTTTGACAGATGCTTCAAACACACATATGCCTCCTGCACTATGAAGGTTATTCGTTATGATTTTGGTATACTGTGAACCAAGTCATGTGCGACAGTTGTGGGAAGAGTTCTCTCCATATTTAATTGAAGATTACCAGCATACTTCCACTTCCACAGCAAACAATGCCCATTTACTCCTTCATTGTCTCACCGATCTTAATGACCTACTAAACCAATACAATAAATCAGTTTTCGATTATGACTTACCGCACGATACTCTTAATTACTTTACCGATTATAGTACCTCAAACAGTATTTTATAAGAACAGTCAGTCGAAATACCACAACCCGACATAGAATCCATAAATAATTTCAATTTAGGACAGAAAGAGGCTTTTGACATGATAATGAATTCGATAAACTTGAAAACAAGCTCAATTTACTTCGTAGACGGTCCAGGTGGAACCGGAAGAACTTATTTATATCGAGCAATTTTAGCTATCACGGGGTTAGGGACTCATTGCAGTTGCAGTTGCCACTTCAGGAATTGCTTCTATAGCCTTACCCGATGGTCGAACTGCACATTCTCGCTTTAAAATACCAATAAATCTCGATTCCTCCTCCGCCTGCTATATTCCCAAACAATCTGATACAGCTAAACTACCATGTGCGTCCACTGTTATACTATAGGATGAAGCTACAATGGCACATCGCTATGCATATGTGGCAATGGACAGAACGTTAAGAGATCTAACCAATACCGATAAACCATTTGGTCGTAAAGTTGTCATTTTAGGAGGTGATTTCGTCAAGTTTTGCCCATCATCAGTAAAGGTACTAGGGCTCAAACAGTTGATGCATGCATAGTACGATCAGTCTTATGGTCGTACGTTCACGTCATACACTTAACAGAAAATATACGTGCTAGAAATGATAATTCATACGCTGACTTTGTTTTACGTATTGGAAATGGGGATGAACCCTGTGTACAAGATGACATGATCAAACTCTCAGATGATATTTTTACAAATTGGATTAACTCAAACTCCATTCACTCTTTGATTAACTCTGTTTTCCCAAACCTCGCTACTAGATTGTGCGATATTGATTATATAATGAATAGAGCCATATTAGCACCAACAAATCAGACAGTTGACGAACTCAACAGTAAAGTAATACCCATGTTCCCAGGCATTGAGCACATTTGTTACTCCTTTGATTCAGTTGAAGATGATACGGATAATTTGTACCAACAAGAATTCTTGCATTTTCTCAAACCAGGTGGATTACTACCTCATAAACTAACTCTTAAAGTAGGATCCCCAATAATGCTGCGTAGGAATATTGACCCTAAAATTGGATTATGTAATGGTGTCCGGTTAATATGTCGTGTTTTCCACAGAAATCTTATAGATGCTGAAATCATAGTTGGCTACTTTCATGGTACAAGAGCATTTATCCCCCGCATACTATTAAAACCTTCAGAAAATGTCAACATGCCTTTCACCCTAATTCGAAAACAATTCCCAATTAAATTAGCTTTTGCAATAACAATTAACAAGTCTCAAGGCCAAATAATTCAAAATGTTGGCATTTACCTTCCGCAACATGTTTTCACTCATGGTCAACTATACGTAGTTTTATCTCAAGGTATCGACCGTCAAACAACAACAGTATTAGTACAAAATGGAAATATTCAAAGGAAAAAAGGAATTTATACTAGAAATGTAGTTTACAAAGATGTTTTACTCACATGTACCCAAAACATGACTCAATCATCATAAACTAAATGCATGAATTTACTTTTTCTCTACTAATAAATCTGCCGTTCTTTTTTTCTCCCGTATTACTCAAAAATGAAGACTGGCACTACAATGTTGCATATTGCTCCCTCCTCAAAGTTCCCTCCAATACATGTACGGGGGCACCATTTGTGTGCATGGTGTCAGTTGACAGTTCACACTCTGATCAGCAGGTACATGCAAATCTGCTTCGCATTTACTACCTCATTTTTTACTCTGTACTTACAGTTTATTTGCACTTGAAAATATACATACCTTTACAATTAGGAATTGGGCGTCAAACAACAAACATATTACATGAACTTGGAAAAATACAACTGAAAATTAATAGACATACTATTTAACTATCTTTTTTACTCGGATTCTATGTTTTTTGCTCTACTCACTTTTGCTGACTGGGACATTTTCATGTGCAGGACCTATCTTTTTTCATTGTCTTGCGCACCACAAACGTACGTACAATGTAGGCTTCAACGCTGAAAGCACTGCTATTTCTTGAGTGCACTCATCAAAATACAACACAACTTCTTTCGCAGGTTGCTTAACTATCTCCGAAATCCAAGACCTCCTCCTTCAAGTCCCATACCTGCTCCTTCTTTCCAGAGAATTCAAAACAGTACCCCAAAGCAGATCGAATGAATATTATGCCTTACTATTGCTATTTCAATTTACTGTAACGAACACGTACGATGGTGATATGAACTGAAATGCGATATGTAAAAAATAATAAGTTGGCTCTTTGTTTCTGTTGAATAATGTGATATGTGTTTTTTCCTTCCTATTTTACTACTTTTCCTCACTCTTACTTCTATACGTACGAGTCATATGTGTTAGGTTGGTTAATCAATTCAGTTAAGTCCATTGAGTAGTTGCTTCTACTATAATATGATTAGTTCATTGGTGGATAACATAAAACTTGGGATGCCAGTTTCAGACACCACAATTCTTTATTTCATAATCTTTACCTTATACAATTTTCAGTTGAGCTAAAAGTTGTAACACACGTTACTTAAACTGTCCATAAACATTCTACCCACTGATGAACTGACAACACACACTATAAAAGACTACCACACTATAAATTTCCTCCCACATCTACTTGGTACATTTTAATATAAACACATTATACATTACATGTTACTCTCATCTATACTGACTGTTGTCCACGAGATCTGCTGTCCATCCTACTGGACCTCATAGTCTATCTTCACACGTCTGCACTAATAACTGACATTTTTTTAACAACATAAAATATGTATTTGCTTCACCCAAAGTCAACTGCACAGTTTTCCCATATCCATCAGATATACCAGGTACAAAGCTGAGAATATGTAACATAAAACCAGATATTCTTACCTACTTTATATCAGGGCGCCAATAAACAAATGTGACAAACAAAAATAAAACTGAACAGTCAATGCACATTTCTTCTCTACTGATTACCGTACCCCTGCCACATCCCTGACCTTGTATTCATCTTCACACATAACCAATTCAACTCATTCCTCTTCCACCTCCCTTTTTTACTCCCCATCAAATGGCCTACTTATCATCCCACATCCCACTGAACTCTACCCGTTCTCCTATTTTTATTACTATATAACCTCTACTTGCTTTCCTTCCCCTTCATATTTCAGCAACACTATTCCTCTCCACCATTATGACAAAGGTTGTACTTCTCTCTTGCTTCCCATCTTATTTTTTTTAACTCCCTCCACTATACCCTACACACTACATACTACCCTCCGTTGTCACCTTCCAATGTAAATTACATTCTATACATTTGTTTGTACCATGAATTTTAATTTTATCTCGCTACGAACATACAATTTTTACCTTGCAGCGGAAATCTGTCCTCCATACAAAAGACACTACAACATCCACTTTCACAGAGAAACTCGAACGTAAAAGCGCACGTTTAACAAAGCAGGTGCACTCATTTGTTGATGATAAGGTAGGAGTTTCAGACACTGTTGAAAAACACACTGTTCCTACTGCTCAATCGAAAAATGATACCGACTGGAACAACAACGTTTCTCTTCCACTACGTCCATTTAATGAAAAAACCTTGTAAAAAATGACAACTATATTCACATTTCTAACGGTGATGTACAAGTGCCACTAACCGCCGAACCGCAACTTCTTCCCCACTGTTCTGACAACTATGGCTGGGATGCTTTTTTTACTCCTGAAGTGGTATGCTACAATATATGTACTTCATCATTCATTCCTACCGACATATGTACACATATATGTACATATATATGTACATATATATATATATATGTTTTTGTATACCTATATATTCATATATGTTTTCATATGTCTACATACAGTCCTCTGCCTCACTGTACTTATTCCTATTATACCTATCATACTGTTTATTCCTTTTGCAGATTGAACAGTGTAATAAGATTGTTGATCGTTTTCTAGCTGACCGTTCGCGCTCATACTGCATGCACCCTTTTTTACGTTTTCCTCCATTTCATATCTTCTTTCGTAAGTTTGTTCGCTAGTGTAGCATTATGTATTTTTTTTCCCACATAAGCATTGTAATTTTTATTACTCCTAGCTGAAATTTATGATTTTCTTACCACTTATCTGTTCCGTGTTCTACAAGTTTACACACCTACCTTTCACCGCTCCTTTATCTACACACACTGGAATTGCATCCTCTTTTCATATCATTCCCTCTGTTTACATTAACAACTAAACCTACATATACACCTTCCCTGCATGTGCATTCTACTACATTTACGTTCACATGTTACTATACATTGGACGTACACATACCGAAAGTATGCGCAGACATTACTCAGCTGTTGTTGTGTTGTTCAGCAGTCATGAACTGATTGAGACATGTGCCATGAATGACTAAATTTCAGCGCACTCAGACCTATTTAAATTAACAATGGTTGACCAAATAAAAAATGCAAGGTTCAAGCACATCGTTGAAAAAAAACGCATCAATCTTTTTACTGATATTTGTATTTGAACCATCCGAATGCAAAATGAAAGTTTCCTACCTGAACCTATAACATGCGTTTTCGTACAGAACATACAAACTTATTTACCTTTGTCAACTGTTCGAACTGTATACGGGAAGAATAACTGAAAATTGCATCAACAGTGTAGAAGCGAAATTGAACTATTTACATCAAAGTTATACAATTCTTCAGCTGCATCCAGTCTTGCATAATGCATATTACAACAATAGTGTTGACTACCAATTACTTTTAAAATTGTACATGACAAAGAACTGTATATCTGTATTTAACACCACGCGTGCATATGAAGTAAAAATATGCATCAGTTAGGAACTGCGGCTTCTGAAATAAACATGATTCCTTTAAACATGATCCCATGTTACTGTCATCTGACTTTCAAACAAATGACTTATATATTACCAACTTTCAACTACTTTCACTTATGTAATATTTGGGTTCCGAATTTCAATAGGTTGCCTGCAGTTGGACTACATTATGTGTTCATTTACCACCAAGTTCGAACGTCATATTCCCTTAAACATGTACGCATTTCAAATTTCAAAAAGACATCGCCAAACCTCTTTTCCATCAGTACAATTTGTTACAACTGTATACGGGTAAAATAATGACCAGTATCACACCGGATAAAGATACCTGCTAATTGAACTGAGGTAGTTGCCTTACTACATTCCCCATATCAATTTCCCAAAAAAATTTGACAAAATATGCAGACTGCACAACAAACTGAATTCACAAAGTAATATTTTTTCCCCAGTACACATTCCACACAGTTCTCTTCTCTCCCATCCGATTTTACACCAGTTTGCCTTACTCATGTCCATTGGACGTGCCTTCATACTTGTATAGGTAAAATGAAATTGGGTCCTTGCATCTTGATCAAGCATCTAATATCCAGAGTCAGTCTTGATTTTATTTATCTTTTTCATTTATCCCGCTCTTCAAACTTTCTTCCACTATTTTCTTTCCGCGTGAGAATTCCTTCAGCCATGGCGGAAACCCTAATTTCCACGTGAGAATTCTTTCAACTGCCACAAACTTTTTCTCTTTGCCTCCGATCTTCTCCCCAGATCCTTAGTCTTCTTCCCTGTTTCCTTATCTCCGTGCTTGTCTAATATGTCTTCCCTTATGAAATCCAATCCTAATTCACCATCCAGTTCCGATCTGATGATTAGCCCCACTGACCCACCTCCGGGTTTTCCACCTCGACCCAATACTAACACCACTACAATCGAAGATGAGGGTTTCATCCCAGTTAGATCCAAACGTTGGAAACGCCAAGCTAAACAAACTCCGCTGCCTTTCAAACCCACCAATGTTTCCCATAGCTCACAATCTAAAAGTTTTAGATCTGTCCCTAATCAAAATGATCACCATAATTCTGGACACAATCATGATAATAAAAATTGCGCTTTTCAAACAAAGAACAGATCAGCTAACTCCAAATGGAACTTTTCCACTGCCTCCAATCGGGCGTGGAATGAAGTTGTTAAGGGTAACAATATTCTGGAGTCCGTCCCACTCAAATTTTATCAACCCCACAATTTCAATTCGTTGTACTGTGCTAAAATGTCTATTGAAGTTGTTCAAAATGCTAAAAAAATGGGATAATGCTATAATGATCTATGTTGTTGGTCCGAAACCATATTATCCATAATTTAGAGATTATATTACGAGAGCGTGGAAGCTTGAAGATGATTTCTCTATATATTCTAAAGAAAATGGATTCTATATTATTAAATTTAATAACAAAAAAGATTGTGATAGAATTTTGGAGGGTGGTCCCTATTACTACAACAAAAAGTTGATGATGATGAAGAGATGGTCTCTAAGGATGCAACTCAATAAAGAATTACTTAACTCTATTCCAATATGGGTTCGCTTCCCTAATTTACCTCTAGATTATTGGACAGAAGAAGGGATTAGTCGCATTTCTTCAGTGCTTGGATCTCCTATCAAATTGGACAAATTTACGAAAGGAATAATTAAAATAGCATACGCTAGAGTCTTAATAGAAATCAAAAACATTTTTGATTTCCCGAGCAAAATTCCTATTCTATGAGAATGATGAAATTATTTGGCAAGATGTAGAATATGAATGGAAACCATCATGCTCTAACTGTACTAGTTTTGGTCACGCCGAAACCCACTGTCAATTTACCAAGATCTGGATGCCAAAAAACCCTCCTCAGGCACCGAAAACACAGAAATGAATATTGATGGCTTCAATCAAAACAAAGAAAAAATAGGTGATTCGATAATTATCCAAGATATACAAGAAAGTATGGTGCTAGACTCAACTTATACCAATTCGCATAAAGATGAGAATAACAAAAATATAGCATTTCAATCAGACAATATTGCTCAAATAGTCCAGTCGGAAAAAGTTATCACAACTATTAATACAGACACTAGTATGAATTCAAATACAATGGTCTCTGATATTATTATACAGTCTAATAATACAAATACAACTGAAGAAAATAAAATGACAGCCGAAGAGTTTGATATAGTTGCTGAAATTCCACCCTGCAGTCCAAATGAAATACAAAACACTGAAACGCAACAGGCACGCAAAACAAAAGCTACTCAAAAAGTTCGAACTGAAGAAGCTCCTTTTGAATTTAAAGCTACCTCGTCAGTTGATGTTTTAGACAACCCTGAATGAAACAATTTAGTTAACCAGTTGAAAGGAAGAAACAAAAAGTCAAAAAAACTCAAAGGCACTTGAGGCTGCTACCTCCCCCGTTGATGGTAGTGTTTCAGGTAATAATTAATTTATGGAGTTCCTCTTTTGGAACATCCGGGGCATGAACGCCCTTTCAAAACAGTTAGACATTTTTCACTTAATAAATAGTAAAATATTTTCTTTCATTGGAATCCTTGAAAACAAATTATCAAGGAGTAGCATTGATAATTTTATGGCAAAAATAGATATCAAGTGGAAATATTCACACAATATCTCCAACAGCCTTAAAAGTAGGATATTAATTCTATGGGATTCTTCTTATTGGTCGAATATCATTATTCATACTAATGACCAATTTATTATTTGTATCCTTCACAATGCTAATGGTACGAGTATGCTATGTTCTACGATTTATGCATTCAATGATGAGACAAAGCGAAAGGAGTTATGGCATTATATTACGGAGCAGTTTAAAATTTTTAATCTCCCTTGGATTGTGATGGGAGATTTCAATTCTATTTTATCATCTAATGAAAGAATAAATGATGGTTTTTACAACTCGGTGGATGATCCTGACTTTATTGACTGTATTACCTCTTCTAATCTAGTGGAACCTAACTTCACTGGCAATTATTTTACTTGGAGGGGTGGGAAAAACTTTTCAATTCATAGTAAAATTGACCGTGTCATTGTCAATGTATTATGGATGAATATGCTTTATACTTTTGGTATTAACTTTGGAAATCATTCACTAAGTGACCATTCTCCTATCTACTTAAAATTCATGATTCCCTCTGATAAGAGAAAAAAGATTCCCTTCAGACACAGTAATACATGGCATCTTCATGAGGGGTACCACTCAGCACTTCAATTCGCAATATCTCAAGTCTTTCATGGAAATCCTCTCCACATTCTTTTATGCAGGCTCAAGGCTGTAAAATCAGCATTAAAGATTTGGATTATAAAAATAAGATTAACATACACTCTGTTTTTTCTTTAATGAAGGAAGAGGCCAATGATATATATAATAAGCTTGTTCAAAATCCCTCAAATAGCTATTTGATAGAGCAATATAATATGAAAACAGGCCAGATTCATGATTTTATGAACAAAATAGCTATTGACAATGAACAAAGGATGAAATTCAACTGGCATTTTAAGGGGGACATGCCTACTAATTTTTTTACAACGAAGTTAATGTGCTTAAACTGAAAAAAGGAAGTAACTATATTCTTAATTCGGATGGCATCATCAGAAAAGCTTGCATTTGAAGCCATCGGTTAATTTTCAGATCTGTTTCATTCAACACAGACCACAAGCCAATTTCCAGGCATAAAATGTAAAAAAAATCTTTCTAAAAATGCATGAAGAGATTTATGCAAACCCTTTCAAATGGAGGAAATACAAACTGCTATTTTCCAGATCAGTGATAACAACACTCCGAGGCCTGATGGCCTAAATTCAAAATTTTACAAAGCTCATTGGGAGCAGCTTAAAGAGGATATCTGCAATGCCATGAATGGCATTCTTCAACATGGCAAAATAATAAGAGAAATCAATCACACATTCATTTGCCTCATCCCAAAAAAACCGGATGCTATTGATATGTCTGATTTTAGACCAATATCTCTATGCAATGTCTCCTATAAGATTTTAGCCAATCTTCTGTGTAATCGAGTAAAACCTTATATGGATGACCTTATTTCTTATAATCAGAATGCATTCATCCCTAGGACAATCATTACAGAGAACTCTCTTCTTGCATATGAAATGATTAGAGGATTCAATAGAAAAAATTCCAACAATATTTTCCTGAAAATCGACTTACATAAAGCCTATGATAAAATAAATAGAGAGTTTATTCATCATTTGCTGTTATCCATGGGTTTTCCTATGTCTTTTGCTAATCTAATATATGAGTGTATTTCTACTCTAACTTTTTCGGTGTTAATTGAAGGAACCCCATTTGGTTTCATCGAGAGCTCAAGAGGTTTAAGGCAAGGGAACCCTCTATCTCCGTATTTATTTTCTATAGCTATGGAGTTCCTCACAATCAATCTCGATTTGGAGTACATAAAAGGTAATTTCTCCCATATTCATAAGATTAATCCCATAATCACTCACTTATTATATGCGGATGATATCTTAATTACGGCCAAAGCTAACAAAATAAACGCAGAATGCATTATAAACACCCTTCATAGATTGAAATATTTTACTGGCCTTGATGTCAATGAAAATAAATCCACTGTTTATTTTAGCAAAGGAGCAAAAAATAAGCAACGGATAGCTAACATTCTTAATATCAGTGTTGGCAATCTGCCAGTGATGTATTTAGGCATTCCTCTATCTAACAATATTCTTAAAGGAAGAGACTTTGGATGCTTAATAGATAAAATCAACAAAAAGATTAATCACTGGAATAGTAAATTACTTAATATCGGTGGTCGAATTGAATTAGTGAAAACAGTCATCGATCCTATGATTCAATTCTGGCTACAATTTTCCAGGATCGATTCAATTCTGGCTACAATTTTCCCAATTCCCAATGTCTATTATTCATAGAATCAATTCTATTTGTGCTAATTTCATTTGGAAGTCTAAAGCCCATAAAATGGCGTGGGAAGATGTCTAGAAAACCAAGAATGAGGGTGGTTTGGGCATTAGGAAAATGGATGATATGGCAAAAGCAGTGGTTGTTAAAATGCTAGGGAAATTTTTACAAGGAAATTCTACTTGGGCCAAATGGATGCTTAACAAATACTGTCATAATTCAAATTTCTGGTCTGCTGACATAAACAGCTGTGCATCACATACTTGGAATTTATTGCTTAAAGCTAGAAAATGGTGCACTGGTTTAGTTAATAGAATAATTGTAAATGGTGAGAACACAGACATCTGGATAGACCCATGGATCAATGGATCCTCCTAGGTGGAAAAAATTGGCTGGAATTCTATGGATATTTATGGAGGCAACAACAGAAAAGTATCATCTCTTATAGTTGATAATGAGTGGAAAAATCATCTTGAATATATTCCTATTCAATATCAAGGTACTGTGCATAATATTAAGATAGACAATCAGAGGCAGCATGATTACTGGTGTTGGATTCCTAGCAACAATGGTCAATTCAATTTAAACTCGGCCTGGGATCATATAAGAAGTAAACAGACTGAAGTTAAGTGGTCCAAAATCATATGGGACAATAATGTGCTCCTAAAATGTCGGTTTGTTCATTACTGGCTATATTAAACCGATAGAACACAAAAGACAGAATAAGCAGGTGGAACAGCAGTATTAATCAACTATGTGTTCTCTGTTCAAAACATAAGGAGGACATAAACCATCTTTTTTTCAATTGTTCGTATTCCAGATAGATACTTGAAGATTTTATGCAGAAACTCAGAATTAATCTTGGCAATTCTTGTGATATTAATCGGATACTGGAAACTTTGTGTCACACTCAACTCAGTAATAGCATGCATTATCACATCATGAACATTTCATTTACTACGATTATTTGGCATGTATGGTGCAAACGGAACTCAAGAGTATTCAAAGGAGTTGAAATGCCAGTTAATGTTAGAAAGAGTCTTATAACTCAAGATTGCAAAAATTTATTGCAAAACCTAGTGGATTCGAAGAAGATTTCGAGAGATTTGATACTTATCTTTTCTGAATTTGATATCGGAGCTGACCTAAACATGGAGATCCAACCTCCCTGAGTTTGATTTTGGGTAGCTTGCGATTTTTCTGCTTCTTCTGTTGATCATAAACTCGCCCTCGTGAATACTTCGGCCGCCATTATTTAATTATGGTTTTTTTAGTTCTTTTTAGATCTGAGATATTTTGCTCACTTCATCTGGAAGCTTTCGTGTTTTGAAGTCTCTTGTTTGCAATCACTTTGAACCGGTCGTTGTTTCCTATTTGGGTCTTGCTGGCATTTCCACATGGAGTTGTTTTGTTTTTTTTTTCTTTTTGTTGAGTTTGTATGTTGTTTGTATTGACTTGTTTGTTCTTTTCCCCAAGTTGCACATATGTATGGTTTTGACTGTGTCGTCTCCTTGTTTTTACTCCTCCATCTATTAGTCAACTTGGGTTCTCACAATTGTATTGTTGTACTGTTAATATATGGATATGATATGTACTCTTTTTTCTAGCAAGACACCCATTTAGGTTAGGGGGATTGCTAGGTTTTAATGAGGCATATTATGGACATATATAATCTTTTTTCATTTATAAAGTACCTTTTTTCCAAAAAAACTTTCTTCCATTTTCCATTCCAACAAGTTCTTCATTTTATCTCCCAATTAAAAAAAGGGACGACAAATAAATTTATAATTAGATAAGTTGTAGTTGATTTTCATTTATTTTATTTTCCAATATTTTGGGAAGTATAGTTTTCATTGTTTTGATTGTTATGTACATTTGGTTTTTTATGTTTGGATTTGGATGTTGGTTCAATGAAAATCCATTGTTTGTAAAAGTGATTGGTTTGTATTTTAGAATTCAAGATTTTTTGTAAAAGAGTAAATATAAGACATGTGCGGATTGCAGAATAAAAGAAGAGGATTTAAGTGTATTGGATTTGTTTAATTTTATTTTTGGTTTCTTGGCGCAGTGTTGTAGGCCATAAGTTTTCAAGTTAGAATGAAACTTGCATTCAGCTTGGTTAGTCCTTAAACAAAGTCATTGGTTGAATGAAGAGACATCAACATTAGAATCTATAATTCAAACTGCAAATCCGTATTGGAAAAATTTAGGGTTTTCCTCAGCCATGGGGGGAAATCTCTCCCCTCACAGAAATCTTCCTCATCTTTCTTCCTCAAATCTTCTAAACAGACCACCTGAATCTCACATCAGAGAATCAAGCAATGGAATCATCATAGATAAAGATGGGTTTCAGTTGGTTCAATCAAGATCTCAGAAGAAACGTCAGCCCTTGTTGAAGGAGTATCAGAGAAATTCGAGGGGCGATTATTCTCAAACAAAGAAGACTAATGGTCAGAATTCAACCATCCCTCCTCCAAATTCAAAAATCAATCGTACCTTCCAAAGAAACCCACAAATTTTTCTTTGAACAAGACGCAAGGGCAAAGATCTTGGGCTGAAATCGTTTCTGAGCAATCTAAAGAACCTAACAATGATGAATGCAATTTTGAAACTATAGCTCCGATCAAAATCAACAGTAAGAAATTCGGTTTGATAAAAGAATCTGTTTGCAAAAGAGCAATTGATTGTTGGAGTAATTCGATCTTAGTTTATGTTGTTGGAACCAAACCGTATTATACATATTTCAAAGCTTACATTCAACGTGTTTGGAAACCTGTTGGAGAATTCGAAATTTTTACCAGAGAAAATGAGTTTTTTATTGTTAAATTCAAAGAAGTTCAAGATTGCGATTCGATCATTCAGAATGGCCCATACTTTTATAATGGAAAGCTCATCATAATGAGAAGATGGTCTGAGTCCCTTAATATGGATAGGGATCTCCTTAGTACGATGCCGATATGGGTTAAGCTACCCAATGTTAATCTCAAACTTTGGGATCGCGAAGCCTTCAGCGTAATGGCCAGCATTATTGGAAAACCCATTAAGATGGATGCAGCTACAACCTTGAAAACGAGATTGAATTATGCTCGTCTTCTGGTGGAGGTTTCTGCTAATGATGAACTTCCTCAAGAAATAAATCTTACGTTATATAATGGAGAAAACATCACACAAAAGATTGAGTATGAATGGGTTCCACCGAAGTGTAGCATCTGTAAATGTTTTGGACACATCAGAGAGCAATGTGTCACTGAACAAAGATGGATACCCAAAGCTCTCAATCAAAATAAAGAAATAGTCATTGACAGAGAAAATGATGCAGATACAACTCTTTTAAATTCGCATCTCAATAAAGAGATACCAAAAGAATCAAATATTGAAAAGAATAAAGATCAAATCAACCAGAATGGTATCATACTCGATCATAAAACAACATCTCTTTTGCTCACTGATCAAGATGACCAGATCCTTGCTGAGGAAGTTCATCATACTGGGAAAATAATAGAAAATTCAAAAGACAATTCTCAATGCAGATCAGAGGAGGGAATATATAGTAAAAAGGTCTTTAACTCCGAAATCCCCCCAATTTCAGAGTTATGTTTAATTACAAACAATCATGAGACTATCATAAACAATGTCCAGCCTTTGTACGCCAACCAAAGTCCTGAAGTTACAATGGAGAGCGAACCACCACCAGATATAGCTGCAGAAGTTGAGGACAATGGTGGCATCCACTCAACCTTGCCTCGCAATACTGAGGAGTTTGACATCTCTCGCATTATAATCCCAGAAAGTTACATTGCATCTACATCTGATAATGTTATGGAGGAACCTGAGAAGCAATTTGATATATCAGAACTTCATATTCATAAGACTAAAGCCATTGGTAAATACAAAAGCATGGGTAAAGAGAAGAAAGCTTTTGGGCAGAAATATATATCAATCAATCCAGACTGGAATGAAATGACCACAAGGCTAAAAGCTAAGAGATCAGACAAAAAGAGAAAAGGTAAGGGTAGCAGTGTTTCAGGTTCGATCTGAAACTCTGTTTCTTTTTGTTCAACCTTTTATTATTTTATATGACTATCATGGCCTGGAATGTTAGGGGTATGAATTCCCCTGCTAAACAAACTGATATTTTAAATATGGTTAGAATTTACAAACCATCTGTTGTTGCCCTTATTGAAAACAAAATGGATAATATCAACACTGAGAAATTCTGTTTTAAGCTTTCTAATAACTGGAAATCTATTAACAATAATGACTGTGGTAGTAAAGGTAGAATCCTTGTCATTTGGGATTCTAATATTTGGAATTTAGTTAATGTTAATAAAGATACTCAATTTATTGATTGCAATTTCAAAAATGTTGGTGGGTTTTCCCTTCAGATTACCAATATTTATGGTAGTAATTTCGAAAACGAAAGAAACAGTCTTTGGTATAGAATAAAAGCCCTTAGTCATAGCTATGATTTCCCTTGGATTATCTTGGGTGACTTCAATACTGTTTTTCATGTTAATGAAAAATTTGGTGGTAATAAAATTCCCCACAGTAAGCTTGATAAGATTAATAAATTTTTACTTGAATCTGGGCTTATTGAGCCCAATGTGATTGGCAATAAATATACTTGGAAATCTGGGAAGGAGAAAAATATTCATTGCAAGCTTGATAGAGTGTTAATCAATGACAAATTTTGTAATTCTTTTCCAAATTTCTGTTGTTACTCTATTGAGCAAAATACTAGTGATCATACTCCCTTAATGATAAACTTTTTCCAAAACCAATCTATTACTAATAATAATCCCAAAGCTGCTCCTTTCAGATTTAAAAATGGTTGGGTCTTAAACAGTGATTATAATGATATTGTAAAAGATTGTTTTACTTTTTCTAATATTGGCTCCTATCAGGCCCAGTTTAGCAAATTTCTTAAAAATACAAAAACCACTATCAAAAACTGGAATAAGGCTAACTCTAGTAATAATGACTGTTTAAATAATTTAAGGGAAGATGGGAAAATTTTACAAAAGCTTGCTGATAATAATCCTGGTAACACTGACATTATTGACAAATTCTTTTCTAATCAAGCTAAGCTTTCTCATGAACTTTATATTAACACTATTAATCAAAAGCAGAAAGCTAAAGTTGATTGGCTTACTATGGGTGATGAGTGCACCAAATTTTTTCATGCTAAAATGAGCTGCAGAAAGCATGTCAACAATATTGGTAAAATCATTGACAGTAAAGGGGAGTGCATTAATAGCATTGATAAAATAGTCAATGAAGCTATTAATTACTATTCTCACTTATTTTCTTCTGACCATATTGAGACTAGCTTTCCCAATATAGTTTGTAAAAATGTGTTAAAGGATAATGCTTCTGACATTTTACTTGCTCCTGTTAACATTGATGAAATCAAATCTATCATTTTTAATGCAGGTGACAATAAAAGTCCTGGCCCTGATGGGTTCAATGCTAAATTTTTCAAAACTCACTGGGATAATATCAAAGATTTTATTTCTAATGTTGTTAATGAATTTATGAATGATGGTAATTTGCTCAAAAGTTTTAATCATACTTTCATTACCTTAATTCCTAAAAATAAAAATCCAACTTGCATTGAAGATTATAGACCTATATCTTGTTGCAATTTTATTTACAAAATCATTGCTACTATTTTAAGTAATAGAATCAAGCTTTTTCTCCCCTTTTTAATTTCTGAAAATCAATGTGCTTATATCCCTGGCAGATTAATTTATGAAAACTCTTTGCTTGCTCATGAAATGGTCAGGAATTTCAATTATAAAAAAGGGGATAATATGTGTCTTAAAGTGGATCTCCAGAAAGCTTATGATAAAGTTAACAGATATTTTATTATCCATATCATGAAATGCATGAATTTTCCTGATAAGTTTTGTAAGTTAATTTTTGAATGCATAAATTCTCCCACCTTCTCGATTTTATTTCAAGGTAAACCTGAGGATTTTATTAAGAGCAATAGGGGTATTAGACAGGGAGACCCTCTTTCTCCCTATCTTTTTACTTTAGCCATGGAGTATTTTTCTATTCTTATTGATATTGAAACTATCAAAAACAATATTTCTCATATTAATAAAGTTCAACCTTCCATTACTCACCTGATTTATGCTGATGATCTTATGTTGTTCTCTAAAGCTAACAAAGATAATACAGAGGCCATTAGTGAGATTTTTGATAAAATGTATAATTTTGCTGGGCTTAAAATCAATGAATTTAAAACAAAAGCATACTTTAGTAAACACTGCAGACACAAAAATGATGTCCTAGAAGTTCTGAAGGTCAATGAAGGTAATCTTCCTATCAAATATCTAGGACTTCCTTTATCTGCTAATCAAATTAAAGATAGTGATTGTTTATATCTGATTGATAATATTCAAAGAAAAATGGAAACTTGGTCATGCAAGCTTCTATCCATTGCTGGCAGGATTGAATTAATCAAAACTGTTGTCTATGCTATCATTTTATATTGGTTTCAAACTCACCACATCCCTATTGCTACAATTAAGAAAATTGAGAGCAGATGTGCTGAATTTCTTTGGGGTGGTAAATACCATAAAATTAGTTGGGACAATGTCTGCAAACCCAAAAATGAAGGTGGTCTTGGTATCAGAAATCTTAAAGATCTCAGTCTAACTTGCAATTTAAAGCTTTTTTGGAGATTTATTAGTGGAGATTCTTTATGGACCAAATGGATGACTTATAAATATCTCAAAAATGGTAACTTTTGGACTATTTTACCTAAAAATAATCAATCAAATGCTTGGAATCAAATTTTAAAATGCAGAGGTTTGGGAAAATCTCTAATTCATAGAAAATTCAAATCTGGTTGTGAAACTAGTCTTTGGTTTGATCCGTGGTTTCAAAATGACTCTTTTATTAATAGAGTGGGTTGGGATAATCTTGTTATTTGTGGTGAAGCTAAAGCTAATGTTAATGTCATAATCAAAAACAATCAATGGCAGCCTCACCTGCACCCAATTACTAATCCTCATAAAAACTTTATAACTAATATCCCTTTAGACCCTAATGCAGATAGTGATCATTGGGATTGGTTAGCTAGCATCAATGGTAAGTTCTCCTTTAAGAAAACTTGGGAGCATATTAGAAACAAGCAGCCTACTGTTGAGTGGTATAAGTGCATTTGGAACAAAGTGAACAATCCTAAGATGGCTATCTGTACTTATTTTGCTATTAAAAACAGATTGCCAACTCTGGATATAATCAATAAATGGGGGAGGAATAATCTTTCACTTTGTTCCTTATGCAACTTAGAAAATGAAACTGTTTCTCACTTATTTTTTGAATGCAATTTCAGTTATTACATATGGAGCCAGATAAAAACTAAGATGAACATAAGCAATGTTAGCAGCATGGATTTAAAGCAGATTATCATGGACATCTCCAAACATTTCAAAGGAAAATCTCTTGAAAGAGATCTTGCCCATGTTCTGATTACCACAGCAGTATATCATATTTGGAAAGAGAGAAATAATCATACTCATAACAAGCTTAAGATGTCCAAAGAACAAAGATGGCTGATTATTGATAATGATAGCAGAATCATACTTCAGAAATCAAAGAAAAAAGTTAAAGACCAAACCAATTTTGACTTCCTTGCGGATCTGTGGAGCAAAGACGCTGGTTGCAAGTATACAGAACATTATCTCCTCAATCCGAAGGCTCATCAAAATGACTTAAGCTCTCATCAGCAGTCTATACAGAGCGATAATGAGCTCCAAATCACCAGGCATCGTAGAGCTGGTGATTATAGCTATAGATCTACAGATCTGGGTCGCGATGACACCAGATCTGTAAATCTTAGCTTGAGAAATCAAATTGCCGGCTTGAATAACTACACCAACTCTAGCAAAGCTGATAGCAGCATGAGAAGCAAGCTCAATCAAGGGCTTTCATATTGGGAGAGGGGTGAAAGTAGCGGAAAGGAGAAGACTAAGGAGATCTAAGCTCTCGCGTTCGAGATTTTCTCGTCGCCATTTTTTGTGCTTTGTAGCTGATGAATGAATTGTGTCGGCAACCCTAGTTAGGGTTTGTTAGTATTGTGTTTTCGGGTGTGTTGTTTTATGCCCGTTTTATTGTTTGATTGTAATCTTGGGCCGGGCCCTTTTACCTTCCTTCAAAAAAAAAAGAATGAAACTTGCTCTCACATAAAAGAATAAGTATCATTTTCTTCCAAATAACGTTGCTACACCCACCACTTACACATTGGCAGGCGCATTTGATGTGCATTTATCACCTGCACCTACACTATACGAAATTCCACACACACACTAGGAACATCTTCACCGTTTAACATTTTTACTATTTGTGTGAAGTAGTTTGAAGAAATTGATGTTGTAAAGAAATACCACTTATTACGATAAAAGGGCAAAATGGGAAATGTTTAGTGCTTTGGACGACAATATCGCAAGGATCAGGTCGACGTATAAGATAACAAGGATTATCGATGGATACTCAACAAACACAATATCTGTTTGCATCTGTATCGAAAAATGAAAAATATCTTAAAATACATATATATTATACAATTAAAAAAAACAAAAACACATATGTTTTTAAATAAGTCCTAAATAATTTAAGACATATAATATACTTATTATATATATAATTACAAATATAACATTATAAAATTATTAAAACCATTTTAAAATTGATATTATATTTTTAAAATTATAGTTCAATATATATAATATGGCCGAAAATAAAATAGATTTTAATGATGTTTTCATGTATATTTTTTATTAATTTGAATACACACACATAGAGTTGGACAACGCTAGCTATATACAATGTTGTTATAATAACGACAATCTAAACAGTATAAACATGATGAAAAACATACATAATAATAATAAAATGTTAACAAATTAGTAGATTGTGAATAGCACATAGAATGACAATACAAGAAAATCAGCTTTTGGTTGCAAAAATTGGTGGCATTTGATTGTAAATGCAACTAATAATATTTCACCTTATTATATAAACGTAACAAAAAATATTTCACTTCCCGCCTTCGTAAAAAAAGTTTCGCGCTTACCGAAATAAACGTAACCTAAAAGATTACCGCCTTGTTATTCCTATGCTACTTAGAAAAATTCAACTCTTTCCTCCAAAATAAGGAACCCTAAATCAAATACGTTATCCAATCCAAATTCGTAGTGCTCAGCTATTCTAATCCATGATAAGAAGGCGATTTCCAGAAGCAACAAGGCTGGCCTCCGATTCCCATTAAGAAGAATCACTCAAATGATTCGTATTTACCATGGTAATCTCTACTCGAGCTTCATTCTCCTTTATTTACTTCTAATCTCTACTCGAATGATCCGTATTGTTGAATTCGTTGTTGAATTCATTGCATGTATTAGAAAACGTATCATCAACTTGGATTTTAATCAGACACGCACCTAATAAGTGTTTAATGTGTAGTCTGGCAGTTAAAGTTGTAAATTTTATTGTCAAACTATTGCACCTATTGTAAAAACCATAGTAGATATTTTCTGGAAAAAGAATGAGCTAATATGGTTGCAAATAGTATTAGAAATCAATATTATTTTCCTCCAAGTTGGGCATGTCAATCATGTCATCGATAGTTCATTTAACCAAGCATGCAGCCGCCTTATCAAACACACTATCACAGTCGCAGAGCCAGTATGATCAAAAACTTCTATTTGTATAAGACATTAACTGTCTACATTTTCTTATAATTCAGTGGATGTCAAATAGTTTCAATATTTCATTATATATGCCTATTAATAGATTTGGCCACAGTGGCATTGCACTTATAGCATGTAAAATGGTTATCCTCCTTGTTCAATGTCTTTCTACAAAGCAGGTAGGAAAGACTTTACATGTACAATGTACTTCTTTCCTTATATGTTATATTGATCCTCTCTTTCCATCATTGCCAGTATTTAGGTCTGTAGATATCCAAAGGGTAAACAAGCCAATATTCAACTTCTTACCTTTAGGAAATCAAGAAATAATATACAGTTACTACACAAACAAAAATGTAGCTCTCTTCCCATACTCACAAGCATAATACATATGGAGAGAACTGAATCACTTACAACATAAGTCGTTCTGAAAAATATGCTAGCAACATAGATGATGCACAATTGTATATTATAAATGTAACCACTGCCTAATCCTCTTTTCCTCAATGGGCTCAATTATACAGATGCGTGCTTTCATTGTACTGGAGTAAAAACTGCATGTTACAAACAATCTACGTCTGTATATTGTAACGAATCTATTAAAGCAAATAGAAGAATGAACTGATAATATATACAAAGGTCACAGCATTATAATGAAGCGGTCACAATAGCAAATGAAGACCCGAAGCCCATCACGAATATACATTCTCAGTTTTATAACAAAGCGGGTTTAGCAACAATACGAAAAGACATAGAACTAAAATTTTGAAGCGAAATATATATAGAACTAATAGCAAATTAAATAAACTAACAAAATTAACCAAACTTAAATACGTACATTACTATACTTATGAGCATCTGTGATGTAAGAAGGAGTGTCGGAGCGTGGGTGTTAGGACATGAAAGTTGTTGCAGATAAGCAAGATTTCTCTCATGAATCTTGTTGAAATCAAGATAACTCATGTATACAATTGTATGCCCAATTTTGAAATGAATAGATCATTATCATGTTATTGTAGTATACTCCATACCTCAATTTATTTTTGCTTGTGCCTATCCATTTGTACACATATATGCATACAACAGCTTAAGACAAATTTCAATTTATATTTGGACTTCTTTTAAGTCATTGATAAGCCTGGACTCTTCTGTGCATTCGAGTGTGATTATATGTAAACATGTGGTGTGTTGTCCGTATGTGTGATTCAGTGCGTGAGTTTATGTATGCTTTTCCATTCATTTGTGTTGTGTTTGTAGGGTGTGTGTCTTAGGTGAATGCAATTTTGCTATTGAATATGGGAAAAGGTTGCTGTTTGTGTAGTGGTGCAAGTCAAATTATATAGTGTGCATGTGATATGCGTGAGCAGTAGCATATCTTGGTGTCTGTGTTTTTGAGCATAATTTTTATATACATAGGTGTGGGATGTGTGAATGAGCATTTGTATGTGGGTGTGTCCGCATGTTTTTATGCCTAGCTTTATTGTTGTCCATGTTTTAGGCTTATAGCATGAAAATCTTGGACTTAGCAGCATACTATTTATCTCTGTAGGAATTATTCAGTAGTAGCACATTCCTTTGGCCTCAGCCTATATTGCATGCTCTACCAATTATAAACGCAAATGCCAATAACCATAGTAAGATAGATTTTCACTTTACACTTGGACATATATTTTTATTGAATGAGTGAGTGAGTGAGTGTAGATTGGGTGGGTGTATACTTGAGTGATGGTGTTGTGCCAGGCTTGTACGTGCAGAGTGTTTAGATGCATGGAAATTTTGTTATGTATTTCATGTTATATTTTATATTTGTTAAACCTTCAGTTGTTTGTTGTCTTGCTTGTACGTAGCCTATATAAATCTGTATATTTTTACATTTAAATGAATACTGTTTCGCCATTTTCACAAATTGCAGTTTCCTATTGTCTATTTCTTCAATATATGAACTTAAGGCTATATGGGATTCCAGGTTAGAAGTGTGAGACGCTTCATAAAAGAATCGATACTTGGATGGAAATTAGTAAACAAACAAACAAAGCACAAATTAAATGCAAAAGAATCAAGATTTTACCTTGACAGTTGAACGAAGATGAAAAGGAAAAATCATAATTCACAGACATAATAATTCAAATATAACAGTGACCAATAATACATAGGAAATCACTCAATCATCAAATATCGCCGGAGCATCATATCACTATGTTGCTATGTATTTGTTTAATGCTGGACGCGTTAGCACAATCATTATTATCATTACTACATGGTGTTGTCCTTTTTCTCACTTCATGACGTTCAATGATGCAAAGGAAAACTGTCTCAAATAACCTGTCCTAGTATAAAACAATATAGATTGTGTACTAGTATTTGTTTTGCAGAGATGAAATATCCGTCTACCACCTTTGGTAAACTCTAAATGTAGATAAATAGAATATTGTTTTGCCGTCTTGATATGTCTACACGTTTCTTTTAATACACAAAATATTCAACTGGCAAGATGTCTTTTAGTGTGTGGAGGCAAGGCAGAGTCATCTTGTGGCTGGGGAGGGCAGGTATGCCCCTTGGGAATTTTGAGAATTATTGCTGAAAAAATTGAAGATACTTTCTTGAGGTTGAAAGCCCAAATTCTGATGAAAAAATCATATACGTAAAGAAAAGAAAAAAGAAGAAAAAATATCGTCCTGCATAAAATATGTTTTAATGTCAGTCTTTCAAAAACTCATTCATTTTTCACTTAAGTTTGCTTGCATGTAAAAAAAGGGAGTTCATTCAGCTGACCTATTTACGTTGTTTGGTTTTTTGGTTCAGACTATCACAAATACATGGTGCTCATCTGGAGGATTCAGCTTAGATGGAACCTTAGTATCGACCAGTAGTCGGAAAGATGGAGGTAGGTCAGTTTAACACCGTGGCATGTTCAACTACAAGTACCTCCCCACCCGGAACCTCCAAAACCAGCAACATCCCCTCCCATTCCTCAAAGAAACAAGGACAACTTTGAAAAAAACCTCTACTTGTTTTCCCACCTTTCCCGGGGTGGAAACAGCTTCCTATCAACAACAACCATGCCATCCTCCTCGACCCTAAGACCGGATCCATTCTCCACAACTAACAGATCTGCTACTCGCGAAATATATGGTAATAGTGGCACCTTTATTGCACTAGTTGGACATGATGCATTAACTAATTATACATGGCATATTATAAAATCAAAAATTTGACTGCTTGATTGTGTTATTTTTAATAATTATGGAATACTAGCATGGATGTCTTGGAAATATGTTAAATTTTATGATGTTTTCATTCATGTAGCTAGGCTTGTGATTTATGATAACGGCAACAAGAACCTACCAGTGGGTATAACCATGTCGCTCATGTCAGAGGCAAAGGTGAGTAAAGTGTTGAATTTATGAAAGGAATGAGTTTAACCAATAACTAAGGTGATGCGGTGCACACAAGAGATGGACACGCACCTAATATGATGATCCACATAATTTTATCGTTTTATCAACGTAATAATTTAAATTACGTGTACACATTAAAATCCAATGTTTGAAACCGTTTGGATCATCATCTTGTTTATTTCTTGAGATTTGATAAGCATCCGTAATGAATAAAATAATTTATTGGGCGAAAATTTCATATTTTTTCTTTTAGATTTATTAACCATGAGTGGATAGGATGAAATCCAATCCTTCCTCCGATATACGTGGATTCAGATATTTGATATCCATAAGGCACCCCTATCATAAGATCAGTTGTTACAAATAGACTGGAACACATTTGGATACTTTTCAGGTTGTGAAACTTGCTACAACATCTTTAGTAATTTTCATAGAGGCACTGTTTGTGTTAGGCCTAGAGGTTGGGCATAGCTGAGTTTGCTCTTATTAAGGGTTGGTAACGTAAATGTACTTTCTAATCAATTTATTTTGTTATTTCAAAACACCACCAAAAGTCGTGTATTCATGCCGAGGGTTGATAACGTAAATGTACTTTCTAATCAATTTATTTTGTTTATCAATTTATTTTTGCAGTTCTTATTCCGGTACTGAAGTTCTTGCTGTGATCTTCTTTCATGAGAAGTTTGATAGTGTGAAGGGTGTTGCTCTTGCGCTGTCTGTATGGGGATTTGTTTCTTATTTCTATGGTGAGTTTAAAGCTGACAAGAAGAAGAAGAAGTCGATTGTTTTAAAGGAGGCCAGTATCATAGGTAATACAAATTAATTAGTATAGATGCATTGTATGTTTTCATATTAGCCCTGTTCAGTTCATTGATGGGTTGCATTTTCTTAGCCGCAATATAACATAGTAAGACATCCATAAACAAATTCCAAAAACAGAGAAAAATTATATCTTAGACCAGTTTAGGTTTCTATCAAGTTCTCTTCAAGAACAACTCTTTCTTTTTCCCTGTCCTTGTTATGCAAATACTCCCCATAACTGTAAGAAGCCAAACCCCATAAAGCAAGAGCAAGCGAAATCCCCTTCTCGCTAGTGAACTTCTCATGGTAAAACACAACACCCAGTACTTCAGTTATCGGTATACACACAACAGTAATAACAGCAGAAAGTAAAGTATCCGCAGTAAAAATAACCCCAACAATGCCTAAGTAGAAGCATTGCCAAAGCGCTGCAGTTGCTACAAGAACAATGCAGTAGCTATTATTCAAGTATTATCAATTGCATGCATTATTACGTACAAAATTATGTATGTTTCCTTTTCTTAATTTAGGTTGTAATAAGGTTGTTGGGCCGATACCATGCTTATGAAACGGTGATTTTACATCTTGCTTTCTTCTTAGATGTTTTTTATTTTGGCTTCAAATGAGTAACTAAAGATTCTCAATTTGAATTGAAATGGCCATTGAATCTGAATTTTGACTGACTTCCTCTTCTATAAGTTGAGATGATTTGGATATGGATTTTTCCTTTGGCTAATTCTTTGACTTCCTGGCTTATTTTTGTTGTTGCGTGTAGCTTTATAGATATGTGCATTCCCTGGCTGGTTGCTTGCTCTGATGAAAACATTGCATGGTTTTCGGTTTCTTCTTCTTCTTCAAGTTTTGAAGCTATTGCTACACTTTTGTTACTATTGATCCCAACATTTGCATTTTGATCAGGGCACTACACCAAAACAGTCATTTGGCAACACTTTTTTTTTCCATTTGGCGACACTTATATGGATTGCAATTTAGTCTCGCTAATAAGTGTCGCTATCCAATATAAGTGTTACTGAAAATAAAATTTTACACTTTTAAATACGGCGACACTTATTTTCGTTGTAAGCCTTGGTTTAATTAGAGTTAATTGAAATATACTAGGGCAAAATTGTAATTGAATAACATATCACGCTTACCACTAGCCACACTTATTTTATAACCTGAAAAAACTCATTCCGTAAAAACAAATCCCTGCCACTCCATCCCGAAATCCCCAAATCCCCAAATCGCTCTCTCCATCCCACAAATAAATCACTACTGCTGCTACCCCTCTCCCTCCGACTCCATCAAACCACTACCGCCCCATCCCTATCCGACTCGATCAAACCGCTAATGCCCCATCCTCCTCCGACTCCATCAATTAGCTGCAGTCAGCTCCTCCATTATCGCTTGACCTTGCAAGACCCAGGACACGAAGGACACCGCAAGTGGAAGATGACAAGCCCTTCAGCTTCCTGTGATGATTGATTCTATCTAGCTTGAATCGCAATTTTTTTCCACAAAACCGCACTTGATAAAGTTTGATGGTATTGGTGGATATTTTTATACTGGCATGGAAAGGCAAAAACTGGGAAAAAGTTGTGATTAGGAAAGCAAGTAAATCAAAATCAGCAAAGGTATCTCATAATTAAATTGAATTCTGTGAATTTTGGCTGTGTTGATGTTAATTCATTTGTGGCAATGTGTTGATTGCCGAACAAATGTCGCCTTCCTAGTGAACAATGACGAGACGTCACTGGTCCTGGTGCTGGTCTTATTATGAAATTTGAAAGACAACGGGAGATCTCAGTGGCAAAAAAGATATCACTGATTTGTGTCTTGTATTCAATAATTAGAAAATGAACAAACTGCTTTCCAGTTCTTTGTTCTATGCGTGTGTGTATCCATTGAATCTGGTTTTGATTTAACTTGCACCTAATTAATATGTTTTAGCAAAATTATGTAGTTCGAATATTTGCATGATATTCTCAACTTCATCCAAATTATATACAGAAGGCTAGAGCTAGCATTTTCCCATTTCATTTTCTCCCTTTTTGGCAAATTGCCAACTGAAGCTTATTTTTTTTATTGTATTCATTACCATATACTCAGTATGCCAGTGATCTGTTTTTATGAAGCATTGCACTTTTTATATCCCAAATATATGTTCTTTAATCAACCAATGGGTTATTTGTTTTAGATGATGCTGCCTATAGCTGTTGAGGATGTCAAACGAGAAGTCAAGATTTTGAAAGCCCTTAAAGGCCATGAGAATGTTGTCGAATTTCACAATGCTTTTGAAGATGATTCCTATGTATATATAGCATTGCACTTCGTTCAGAAAATGTTGGCGAAAAACCCTCGTACTCGGTTAACTGTAGCTCAAGCTTTGTGTACGTACAAATCCTGGAAAATTCATTTTTAAGAATGGGTTAATTTTACTACTTTTAGAATTCAGTGCTAAAAAAATGTCTAAAAACTACGTTTTTCTTTGTTAATACAACATATCTACATTGGATACATTCATTAAAAATTTGGAATATAAATAAAACCGCATTTTATGCAGCACATCCATGGGTGAGAGAAGGAGGCAGTGCATCGGAGATTCCATTAGATATATCCGTCCTTTCCAACATGCGAAAATTTGTGAAATATAGTCGTTTTAAGCAATTTGCACTTAGGGTAATTCTTTTGCGTATTTTTTTTTTAATTTTACCATGAATGCATTTGGTTGCTTATTTTCATATTTTTGTCATGTTTGTAGGCACTAGCAAGTACTCTCAATGAAAATCAGCTGGAGGAACATGACAATGAAAAGTTTAACTCAAGCTCTCAAGCTGCATTCCATAAATTCGACGTGGATAGAGATGGATATATAACACCCGACGAACTTAGAATGGTATGCATCTTTTCTTTTAGGAAAATTTAAACGTGCACATCATGATTTAAATTATCAAAAATACCCGTTCTTGCGCATACAATGGGTATTATTGATGTTCTTTAGCACTTACTATTGATGTGATTTAATATATAAAAAAACTTAGCATAAGAAAGGGGTTGCTATATTAGTTTTATTTACAGTACAAAAATTCTAGATAAACACTTACCTGTAAACTTAAAAGGTGACATGATGGTCAATGTAATCTGCTTCAATATGATTTTCTACTTTGCGCCATAGTCAAACTGATCCAGCAAAAACAGGGTAAACACTTACCTTTAAAAATAAAATACCACTATAATTGCTAAAGAACAACATCACCTAATCCAGCAAAAACAGGGTAAACACTTACCTGCTTACTAATTTCTCAAGAAAACATCATGGAAAAACTAACAGTATATAGCAAGAAATGGGTATAGAGCTATCGGATGAAGTGTTATCCCTATAGTTTGTAAGCATGAATTAATACATTTTTAAAACCTGTTAATGTATGTCAATGCAAACTTTGATCATTGTTTGCAAATGTGTGCATTGTATTTTCAGTTGAATAAACAAGTGAAAAAACAAATGGGCCCTAGTTGAATAAGTGGACATGCATAAATTTTCAGTTGAATTGGGAATTTTAGCTTTTGGAGTATAGATAGCCCAAATCTGCAGGCTTTCTTATTTCATGCCCAAAAGCAAAATAAACTGAAATAAATTTGGAAAAGCTACCATATTTGCTGT
This sequence comes from Allium fistulosum, assembly GCA_030737815.1. Taxonomy (NCBI): domain Eukaryota; kingdom Viridiplantae; phylum Streptophyta; class Magnoliopsida; order Asparagales; family Amaryllidaceae; genus Allium; species Allium fistulosum. The sequence continues at coordinate 269,185,648 of CM060906.1, read as the reverse complement.
TTTTACCAGAAAAACCATTTATGTAGAAACTTTGATCTCTTTGTCCAATGTTAAACATGGGTTTCAAAATTAAATGCCCTCAACTTTGAGATTTTCCTGCACATGAAATATGCAAATGAAGCAATGCAAACAAAGCAACTATTCAACTCTAGCTTTGTAGGTTACATAAAAAACATAATATCAATTAATCATGCCATGCTCTTTTTCTATTTTATTTTTATTTTACATGGAACATATTTATTTATCTGCTCATACGAGGATAATTTCTTGTCTTTGTTGTTGATTTTTTAATGGGTGGAGTTTCTGCTGCGGTCTCCAAAACGGCAGCTGCCCCTATCGAGCGTGTGAAGCTCCTGATTCAGAATCAGGATGAGATGATCAAATCTGGACGTCTATCGGAGCCATACAAAGGAATTGGTGACTGCTTTGGGAGGACAATCAAGGAAGAAGGGTTTGGGTCTCTGTGGAGAGGAAACACTGCCAACGTCATCCGTTATTTCCCAACGCAGGTATATTAAAGCTTTCCTTTTTAGCTTTTCTTATTCAAAAAGACTTTTTGATTGCTATGTATGTTTTCATCATGTATGGCATCATATTTCCTTTGAATTACAGAGCTTAACGTGTTTTTTATGTTTTTTGTGGTTTCTGCATTATATTAACCGTCGGTATCCAAGTATTAATTGAACAAATATTATACTCATGGATAAACATTTCATATCATGAGCATGGTACTTATTTTGAATTTTTGAATGCTTTACAGTCTGTTTTGCAACATTTTAAGTAGTCATGACATTTTAGAACTATTCAACTTCTAACAAAGAAGAGGCAAGTTAAATCGATGTTGGCAAGTCATCTTCAAAAATGCTAACCTTAACTTTCTCCATCTTCAGGCCTTGAATTTTGCTTTCAATGACTACTTCAAGAGGCTCTTCAACTTCAAGAAAGACAAGGATGGTTATTGGAAATGGTTCGCTGGAAATCTTGCTTCTGGTGGTGCTGCAGGTGCCTCATCCCTGTTCTTCGTTTACTCCCTTGACTACGCCCGTACCCGTTTGGCTAATGATGCCAAGGCTGCGAAGGGAGGTGGTGAGAGGCAATTCAATGGTCTTATTGATATGTACCGCAAGACACTGAAGACCGATGGCATTGCTGGATTATACCGTGGATTTAACATTTCGTGTGTTGGTATTATTGTGTACCGTGGTCTCTACTTTGGTATGTATGATTCATTGAAGCCACTTCTTCCTGGAAAGATGCAGGTATGTCTACCATCTTTAGGACACTGCTTTGTTAGTTTTCTTTATTTAAAAACATCGATTGTTCAAATGTTTCATCTTGTATAATTTCTCTTTAGGCTTGTTTACGTTACCTTAGCTGTTTCTATTAAAGGACAGATGTTACATGATAACTTAAATATTAAAAAAAATGAAATGGTCTTTTTGTAGACAATGTGGAAGAATGCACATTCCTTGCCTAGTGTGCAATCTGTTTTACTTGTCATCTTATGTTAAAGTGCAAGGGCTTCTTAAACTTAATTATATTATGTTGCAGTATCATCAGTAATTTCCATATGGTAATTGGAAAGAACGGGTTTTAACACAGTGAATTTACCTTATTATAACACATATGTATTTAGTACGAGCGTTTTGGAAAATTTTGTACTAATTAAAGATAACTAATCGCATTTGTAATTTTGGACAAATGCAGGACAGTTTCTTTGCTAGCTTTGCTCTTGGATGGGTCATCACCAATGGTGCAGGACTTGCATCCTACCCAATTGACATAGTCCGAAGAAGAATGATGATGACATCAGGAGAGGCAGTTAAGTACAAGTTATGTGATTTTATGATGGTCCTCAAAATGGAATGTACAAGTTATGTGATTTTTCAGATGGAGGTTTCGTTATATGGCCGGAGTTTCGTATTCGGTATTTGTAGAATTTCACTATGAAATTTACATTTTCTTTTGTATTCCAATTTGACATTGTTATGAAGTAGTTGATTATGTATTGAATTAACCAACTTAATTATGTATTGTACTTGTTATGAAGTAGTTGACATTTATGTTGTTATTTGATCATGAATATTGTAAATTTTGGGTTCCTATTGAATGTAGTATAATAATGCATATCATATTAGTTATTAATTGTTTATTAATGTTAAAATAATTGACTATATTGAGAATGAAAATATTTCAGCGTTATAAGCGTTGGCAAATAAAATTTACCAACGCTTATAAGCGTCAACATAGAAAATTAAACAATGTTGGATGGTTAATTTGCCAACGTTTATAAGCGTTGCTAACTAATATACACCAACGTTTATAAGCGTTGGCGAATACAAACTTCCAACGCTTATAAGCGTTGGAAAACTAAACTCGCCAACGCTTATAAGCGTTGGCAATAAATTGCGATGCCCCTACAGCGACGCTAATAAGCGTTGCTGAAACTGTTTGCGACAGTTATACTCGTTGGGAATCATCTGTTATGGTGTAGTGGGGCCCATATCTTCAGTTTGCTTGGTAAAAGTTTAATTATTATTTCTGGTACCTATTGTCTAGTTTCATGGTATTTATATTTTTTCTACCACCTTACTTCAATTATATTAAGTTGTCCTTGCTTCATTTATAGTCAAGCCTGGCCTTTTGGTAAAGTAAGAGAAGCATCTGCTTTGGGCCTCATAAAAAACTAGAGCACCACTCAACAAGCGCATGGAGAAAGAAAAACTGGCAGAACTCCAAATCGACAGTGAGTGAAAATTAGGTGTGGCAACTCCAGTAGGCCGTAGGCATCACAAGCAACTTTAGAAGGTGACAACCCCTCCCGTAGGCACTAGTTAGATATAACATTTATTAGTACCCGATGTGTAAATTTGTATACAAATGGTTATTGTATGTGAGTTAGGTCATTTTGTCGAAAAACTATTGTATTGGAATGGTTATGGATATTTTATTTGATTATATGGTTAATGTGTTTTTTAACTTATTTAAATATGATGATTATGTGAATGATTGTTGATTGATATAATAGAACCAAAATAGACCATTAACAGGAAATAATAGCATGAAAAAATGGTGTAAAATAATAAACAACTTTTAGTAGCATTTCAAAAATGCTACCGAAATATATATAGTGGCGTTGAGTAAATGCAACCGTAAAACAGAGGTAAAGTTGGAAATTCTATTAGTAGCGCCAAAAAATCTTTTGGTGGCGTTTTTTAAACGCTACAGAAAGATTTATGGTGGCGTTTGAAAAACACTGCCAAAAATGCATTTATAGTGGCGTTAAAATAAATGCAACAAAAAATCATGGATTTTTAGTCGCATGTTTTCTAGCGGTGTTTATCAAAACGCCACCAAAACTTTTTGTAGCGTTTTTTGTGCGCCACTAAAAATCAAATTTCTTGTAGTGTGAAGAACTGACTCCTTAGATATGATCAGCCCACCTCTAAAAATAGCAATAGGTTAGAGATGAATATCACTGCTTGTTTAAATGATTTTTATTTGAATTTGCTTTGGAATTTTAATGGCTATTAGCCTTTTAATTTTCGACTGAAATATAGAGTAGGAGGAGGCCAAAATGGATAAAGGTGGGGCTTTTAAATAGGCATAAACAAGGATCAAAATGTGGCTATCCAATCTCCATTGTTTGCTCTCTTTTTTCTACCAATTCAAATCCACATTCGAGCATTTAAAGTCTACCACCTCTCTTCTCTATAGTCGGCCATGGTTTGTGCACAATGGATCCATAAAATTTTCCAAACTCATTCGGTATTTAATCAATTTAAATCAAATTTACATGTTTAACGATATCGCACATTGGTACATACATATATAACTTTTATACACACACTTTATTAAATACTAATGTCATTCAAATAAATCAAAAAAGATTAATAATTCATATTTCATAAATATTAGTTAATTTAATTAATAGATAATAATTATAATTTAATTAAATCAAGTGGTATTTTAGAGTATTCAACATTAAGGTTGTGTGACTCAAAGATGTAAATTTAGTCAGCGATTAATATCGAACAGTTCGAATATTAATGTTTACGCATCACTTTAGCCAGTGATATGATAGTTTGGCCGAATTTATCATTTACACATTTTTTGTAAAATCCAATTTTACTATTTTAAGCGGTATTTTATAGTAACGATTATTTACATCAAATTATCTTCACCAAAACTATATCACTTTATGACTTATTGAATTTGGTTTTCATCAAAATTCAAAAATGTCCGTATTCAACTTGTCTAATTCAAATACAAAGTCCTTGCTTCAATAATATTAATTATTTTTAACCGTACCGCTCTAATAAAATATTTTGACTTCGAGTTGACTACAGTTGAGCATGACACTAACCTCATATAACTAAGGAAACGAATTTTCTACTGAATAGTGTTTCACTCTCAATTCTTCAACTCAGACCCAACTATAGCCGTTCGATGGACATCGTGTCACGATTTAACTATAATCAAAGTGGGGTGTCCACATTAAAGTTAAAATGTTAAAATGTAGGTATTTGAAGCTAAAATAGAATTTTACAATCACTACAAGAACTACAGTATATTTCGACAACCCTTACCAACGGCCGCCGACGGCTTCCAACGACTAATGTTTTCTGGACTTTGTTACGATTAAAATAATTAGCCGTCGCTAGCCATTGGAAAATTGCCGTTTGCGGTCGTTGATAGCCGTTGGAAAATCGCGACTATCTTCTTCCCCAGGCCGAATCAGAAACATTTTATTACTCCCCATATTCACAAACCCTCCCCCACCATTTCCCCCTCCAGCTCCATGTAACGAATTTTCGCCGAATTCAACTCCAACTTCATCAAATCGGAATCTCATCTCCTTCAAGCCCATAATCTCCTCTATTTTAGGTATTATCCCTAAACCCTAATTTAATGAATTTGTTAATTTAGGGTTAATTTTTTAGTTTAATTGTTTATATTGTCTCATTGATTGTGTAGTATAGTTTATTGAATGTTAATTACCGTTATTATCCTATAAGTGTTGGATAATAAATTGTTTAGTTTGTGCGATAAGAAATTAGTGTGCATTAGTTGAATAATTTAGTGCTTTTACGCATTATTTGAGTTATTTAGTGTGGATGAGCATAATTTAGTTTATGCGTTTTCTAAAATGTCGAAAACGATAATTAATTTTATATACGTACAGTTAGTTAAGTAAAGTTTTAAACTGCGTGTATGTAATAAACCATCGTATATGGTAGTTTAACTTAAGTTAAATGTTAATCAATTTAATGTAAACGACGAAAGCCATTTTTTTTTAAAATATAAAATATGTAATATACTTTATTCATAAAACCCTTAAGAGTGTTTTTTGGCCCCGCCTGATAAGTATTGTATATGATCGTTATGTGGGTATTCGTTTTTTGACAGAACAGACATCTATATTCATCATATACAATATTTGTTGGATTTGTCCCTGTATTGGACAAGTTACAAACACAGTAACATAATTATATCTCGTAAATCATTTCATTTTAAACGGTTCACAAAATTTCGACAGTGCTTCCTTTATGTTCCCTATGTACACGCAATCGTGTACGACTCAGGGAACAAAAGGGAAGTGCTACTGAAATTTTGTTGAATCGTTTAAAATGAAATGATTTACAAGATGTAATTATGTTACTGTGTTTGTAATAGGAAGTAGAATGACCCAGCAACAAAGTGTCAATGATCAATTAATATAAAACATTAAACTGTAAAATTGTATTGAAAAATAAATTGTGAACGTGGTTTTCCATTATATCGTATTTTTTAATTATAGTAGGAAAGATGGTGAATTATTTTAACGATCGAAGCTAGATGTATCAACAACGAAGGAAAATTGAAGGCTCAATAAGTGAACATTTTAATAATGGTGTACATGTATTTATTGATTTCGCTTTAAGTAATAATGGAAACGACGAGGAAATCCGTTGTCCATGTAGTATGTGTAAATTGTTGAAGCATTTGATACTAGAAATGGTTAGAGTTCATTTGCGTATGTACGGTTTCATGCCGAACTATTTGGCATGAGATCGGCATGGAGAACTTGTAGCACCTAATCTTGTACAGTCAGAGGAGGTAGTGAGTAATGAAATTGTTACGACGAATCTCGTAGAACATATGGTTGAAGATGCAGCATGTTCAATGTTTCCTACTACACAATTTGTTGATGACGATGTTAATGTTAAAGAAGAACCAAATATTAGAGCAATTTTTTTTTATGATTTATTGGATTCCACGAAGAAACCCCTTTGGGAAGGCTATACAAGCAGCACCCAATTATCAGTAAGTGCAGAGTACATTGTGATGAAATCTAAATATAACCTCACAGAAGCTGGATTTACAACTGTTGTAGAAGCTGCGAAGCGGCATATGCCTCCCAACAACTTAATGTGCTAAAATCATTATGAAGTGAAAAAACTTATGTCGGCTTTTGGTTTACCGTATCAAAAAATTGATGCATGTTTAAACTGTTGCATGTTGTTTTGGAAAGAAGATATCAATATTAGAAATTGTAAAATATGTAATCAGGAAAGGTATAAACCAAGAAAGAAGAAGGGAAAGGAAGTCCCGTATAAACGTATGCATTATTTACCTATTACTCCTAGGCTTCAAAGGTTATATGCATCTTCTGTAACTGCGCATCATATGAGATGGCACAGTGTTAGAACGCAGGAAGAATGTACGTTTACACACCCAGCTGATAAGAAAGCATGGAAACATTTTGATCAGAAATATCCCGATTTTGCAGCAGAGAGCCGTAATGTTAGACTTAGTTTTTGTACGGATAGATTTTCACCATTTTCTCAATTTGGTTCTAAATATTCATCTTGGCCTATAATCGTTACACATTATAACTTACCTTCATGGATGTGTATGAAAACTCAATATATGTTTCTCACAATTATCGTCCCCGGCCTAGATGATCCGACACGAAGAATCGATGTTTATTTACAATCGTTGATTGAAGAGTTGAAAACATTGTGGTACGAAGGAGTTGAAACATACGACATCTCAAAAAAAAAAATTTGTATGTTTGCTTCTTTGTTGTGGACTATTAGCGATTTTCCTGCGTATGCAATGCTTTCAGGTTGGAGTACAGCCGGTCGTCTAGCTTGTCCTTATTGCATGGAAGAAACATGAGCATTTTCTTTACCGCATGGAAGGAAAATTTCGTGGTTTGATTGTCATCGGTGTTTTCTCCATATTAATCATCCTTTTAGAAGAGACAAAAAAAACTTTACAGCTAATAGACACGAGCCATTACAACCACCAACAGTTTGGTCAAGCGAAGATATATATGAAATTGTAAAGGATTTTCCAAAGACACATGAGACCGGAGAACAAATTGAAATTCAAGGTAAATCAACGATTCATAATTAGTGCAAACAAAGTATATTTTGGAAGTTGTCGTATTGGAAAAATCTACTACTTCGTCACAATATTGACGTGATGCACAACGAGAAAAACGTGTTTGACAACGTTTTTACTACAATTTTGAATGTTAAGGGAAAGACGAATGATGATTTGAAATCAAGACGCGATATCAAAGCGATATGTAATCGCTCTGAGCTTTATATCAAGTCAAATGACACAAAAAAACCAAAAGCATGCTATGAGCTAGACAATAACCAAGTTAAAATACTTTTAAAATGGGTCGAAGGATTAAGATTTCCTGACGGTATTTCTTCCAATATTCGTAGATGTGTCGACTATAAGAACAACAGACTTAGTGGGATGAAAAGCCATGATTGTCATATTATGATGGAAAATTTGTTACCCGTTGCTTTTAAAGAACTGTTGTCCGTAAAAGTTTGGACGGTTATAACAGAACTTAGTTTGTTTTATAAGGAGCTTTGTTCTACTACGTTAAAAGTTGATCGTCTACGTAAACTTGAGGAAGAAATTCCCATACTGCTCTACAAACTAGAGAAAATATTTCCTTCAGGTTTATTTAATGTATTGGAGCATTTACCTATTCATCTTCCATCTGAAGCATGTCTTCGAGGGCCTATGCAATATGGGTGGATGTATCCATTCGAGAGGTATTAATGTTTAGTACGTTAAATATTAATTTAATTCATGTATAAATAATTTATAATTTGGAATAATTCTTAATAGGTACTTAAACCATCTAAAGAAAAAAGTGAGACAGAAAGCACGAGTTGAAGGTTCAATTTGCAAATCATATATCGAAGAAGAAGCTTCGTATTTTCTCTCTCATTATTTTAGTGATCATGTGAACTTATCATTTGAAAGTGCTACGTGTAATGATGAAGGCATTGATCAAGATGATTGTCAAGCGAGTTTATCTATTTTTTAAAAACATGGCCGACCTGTTGGTAAATGTGTGGAATTATGGTTGGACGATAGAGATTACCATGTAGCACACATATATTCTTCTCAATTGTGCTGAAGTTGCACCATTTGTTAGGTAATGCACATATATTCTTCTTAATGCATTATATCATCTACATATGCGTATATATACATATGCACACGTGTGTTAATTATAATGCAATATTTCTTCTATAATTGCAGTGTTTACGAATCACAACATCCAAATGGCGATATAAGCAAAGATTTTGCTACTTGGTTTTCAAATTACGTTTACGACACGACAAACTGTGTGGTCGACGAAGGATTGAAACATTTAGCTATGGGACCAAAAAGGAAAGTCAAGACCTATCCAATATTTTTCGTTAATGGATATAAATTTAACACCAAAGAATACGGTGCTGAAAATTAACTAACAATACCGGTGTATTTGTTAAAGGTAGTGATGATCCAAATGATCATGTGAATGATTTTTATGGCGTGTTAACCCAGGTTTTGCAATTGACATATTTCACAAGACTTGCAGAAGAAGTTTTTTTATTTAAATGCAACTGGTTCAGCAACGTTCCAGGTTCTGGAATCAACGTGCACACAAAGTATAATCTTATAGAAATAAAGCATATCTCGCGTTATTATAAGTACGATCCTTTTATACTTGCCAAACAAGCACTTCAAGTTTATTACGCTCCGTACCCATCTCTACGAAGAGATAAAGTAGATTGGTCAGCTGTTTTTAAAACAAAGGCAAGATTTACATTTGATGGACAGAATATTCCAAACGAACAAGCTTATCAAGCAGATATCGAGGAAAATACTGGAATAATAATAACCGACGATAAAACCGATTTTGGACCTCCGAATAATGAATCAAATGCATTAATATAAGCATTTGAGACTACAGAGGAACAAAACATAGAGTACGGAATGGAGTCCGAATCGGAAAACGACGAGGACTGATTAATAATCTACATATAGGGAGAAGGTAATTCTGTGTTTATTTATCTTACATTTTCTCATTAAAAATGCCGTGTTCTGCTAATGATATGTTTAGTCGTCACATAATCGTTTTATGTTTCTGCCATAATGTATGTTTCACTTAATTAAATGATATATTTCTCATATATGATATGTCTGTAATAGGTACTGTATATACATGTCGTTTTTCCGTAGATGCAGCTCATCCCATACAGGATCTTCCTCTTCTTCTCAGAGAGAGACGAGTGTGCCTCCAGCTGATGATGTCCCCGGCCCATCACAGGAGTCAGCTCTTCCTACGGTCTGGTTGCAAGCCAAAGCTGATGGATCGTAAGTATTAAATTTATTTCAGTGTTAACAATATTTTTCTGTATACGATCTATTATATATTAGTCTTGCTTTATTAAATGCTTGTTTCTTTTTGACACATTGGCTTCGAGCTCGAGCCATCAGCCACAGTGCTCTCCATATCCAGACAGGCATATAAATGCAGGACTGTGCAGTTAATGCCCCGCTATTACCTCGCTATAACCCTGTTATATCTCGTAGCGGATTTCTGCCGCTACGATATTTCCATATAGCCCCAAATATAGTCTTTCCGCTTTAAGCCCCGCTATTTCCGCTATATTCCGTGATTCCCGCTATATTTTGCAATTTCCGCTATATCTTTTTTAAAAGAAATGAATTGAAAAATGACATTTATACATTATAAAAATTATGAAATTAATTTATTTGATTGAATTTTTAATATGCTCTCAGAAATGAAAATACTCTAATATTCTACTGAATTCAACTATGTTATATAACAATTTTACGTTTATTTACAGTATATTCGTACATGTTTTTATTTAAAATTATTTATGAATTAATTATAATTCAATTGAATGTTAATTTTTCATTTAGTTACCATTTATATATTTGTTAAACATTAAGTACGAGTTTTATATGCTATTTTAGAGCCATCCGCTATATCCCGCTATATCATCGCTGTATCCCCGCTATGACTTTTTGCACCTTTGCCGCATTGAATCTGCCGAGTGCTTTAACTGCATAGATGCAGGATGACTACCTGCTTGCCTAAATGGAGCAAGATACCGGATAACGTCCGGGAGAGCATTTGGCAAGATTTTCTGGTAAGTGTAAATTTATATTTCGCACTTTCTCTTTGATCAAAGATCACTTTATATGCTATAGACTATTTATAAAAATGTATAACTTTCATTTTCTAAATGTGCAGTGTTCGGTCGACCTACAAGAGACCGATGTATCCCTGGTGCAACGGCATTGGAATAGAAAAATCACCAAAAATTATAGGGATACAGTGTCCGCTATGAGAAGAGCGAGGAAAAAACCCAACTGGATGAGTGCTAGCGTTTAGGAGGCATGGGTCGCACAATGGGGCAATGAGGAGTTCCAGGTAAGTTTACCATATATTAATTTCTTTAAATTGTTGCATGTATTTAATACATAATTTAGAACTGTAATGTTATTTCTAATTGAAATTTGCAAAGGGAGTCAGATAGGAACTCTGCAAGGGGAAAATTTTTTAAAGGACAAATTAAAGTAAATAATTAGTCACAAGGACACGCGTATAATTTTTTTACCGTAAGGACAAAGCCCAAAGCCTAGATACAATTTCAAACAAAACAAAGTATTTCGTTCGTCTTCCTCCTCCTTCCTTTCACTCAGAATTTGACGAAAGTTTTGCTCGAAAGAAAAAATGGCACGGAAAACTAGAAACAAATCTACATCTCCAACAGAACCTCAAAAATCGACAGTCGATGAACAACGAGCACAACAATCGACAGTCGATGAAAACCTAACTACGTCGGAAGTGAAGAAACAAAGTGAAAATCGAAATGTCGAATCACTTCCAACAGCAGATATTCAAGAAGAAAACGCAAAGATAGAAGAGGAAAACCTTCCTCTAGTGGAAATGACAGGAAAGACAATAAAGGGAAAAAGCAGCAAGTTAAAACTTAAAAAACCTACATCAGTAGAAGTGGAAAAGCAAAATAGAGAAAAAAGAACAAAAAGAAGACATTAAAAAAATACGGCAATTGAAAGCAGACCAGAAATAAGAGAAAGTATACCAGAGAATGTTACCGATACTATAAAATCAAGTATAACAAAGTTAGTATAATTTTATTATAGTAACATTGAATTTTTTTGCACAGAATAAAGAAGAGAACATGCAGCAACAAATAGTTGCAGAGAAAATAGTTGAAGAAAATATGCAAAAAAGAGAACAAAGAACAAAACGAAGAAATGAAAAAAAGATTCAAAAGAAAATTCAAACAGAAACCGAGGTAACTGAAATTACAAAATTATGAAACTAATACTAACAATTTCATATTGTTAAATGTATTCTAATATTATAAAAAATGTTAAACAGGAAAAATCTCATAAAGAAGAAGGCAAAAAAGTTGCAGATGAAGAGTCAGAAGAAAACAACTAAATTCGGTAAAATTAAAAGCATTAAAACTTTATAGCATAATATATATTGCAAAAATAATACCTATAAATCATTTGGTAAAAGAAAAGACCGATAATTACAACAAAATGATACCTACTTACAACAAATAATAGTCAGTATCATTTAGTGTAAATCGTTTGGTAAAATAGTAGTCAATATCATTTAGTTGCAATCTGGTACTTCTAAAAAATTGATACCTACTTACAAAAAAATGATACCTACTTGAAAAAAATGATACCTACTTACAGAAAACTGATACCTACTTAGTACAAACTGATACCTAGTTACTGCAAACTGATACATAGTTACTGGAAACTTAAAATCGTTATATATTTCACTGAAAATATTTCACTGCAGCTAATACCCAACCTATTGTTACGTTTCAACATAATTTGTTTCACAAATTACTTATAGTCTTTATTTTGAAATAATAGGATGGTGATGATTTTTTTAATCCACATCCAAAATGCATTAAAGGCAGATCACAAATAGATCTGCAGAAAGTATCAAAATCCGAAGACAAAAAGCATGAAACTGCTTATAGATGTGGATTGCAAGTAGTATTCAAAATGATGAAAATGATAAAACAAAAAAAATGTTCTATCCAAAACGCAGATGGACATATTGAAGAGCACTCCTTTCTACAATTTCTTTAGAGTTTTTCATGAAGAGAAAATTTTGATGAAAGAATGTAAAAAGCATCAACACAATTTGGATGCTTTATACCAACACAATTTGAATCATAACAAAATTATTGAAAAATATTATCTCTCAATCATAAACATTTAGTTCAGAATAAAGAGTTACTATAGAAAGAAAATTGATACCTACATAAAAGAAACTGATACCTACAGAAACAAAACTGATACCTACATAAAAGAAACTGATACCTACAGAAACAAAACTGATACCTACATAATAAAAAATAAAACAAAATATTTAGCAAATATATCTTAAAGTAATAACTACAAACACAAAAATTCATACAGAAATTGATACTAAGTGTGCTAGTAAAACTGTGAAATATTTTAATTCAAAGCATACTAAATGCTTGAACCATTATCTCTGAAATTCAATGTTTTGTATTAATTATAAATCTAATAATACAACTTATGCAAACTGATACTAACATTACATTTTGGTTTCAATAGGCTTGACTGTGGAATATTTGTAATGATATTCATCATTTCATTAAACAAAACCAGAATACCAATAAAACTTGAAAAGAAGGAAATATTATCCACAAGAGCAAAGATTGTACATGCAATATTGATAGATGATGAACATTGCTGGAGTCTGTCTAAATACATGTCAAGCTTAGAAGAAGAAAGAAGAGAAAAGAACTGAATTCACATTGTGTTGTTTCACAATTAAATTTGGTACTTGTAAAGTAATGTAATTCTGTTGAAATTTGTACTTGTGAAGTAATGATGTTCTGTTGCAATTTGGTACTTATGAAGTAATGATGTTCTGTTCTAAAAACAATGCTGCTCTTACTTGTAAAAACAATATTGATCTCCTGGAATGATATGTTGTGGTTGGTGTTCTTTTCTTTTCCTGTTGTTTATATTATAACAAGATTGTATAGTGTAAGTTCTATCATGCAGCTATGGATCCCACATAGTATTATCAGTTTTATGATACAACTATCAGTTGTATAATGATATTATCAAATTTCATATCATATTTCAATACAAAACAGTAACTGAGTATCAGTTCTTATGACTAATAGTATCAGTTTTGCTAAAATTGACACTCAACATACTTTATGAAACAACAATTAGTGCTGATGTTAGTTTTTGCTAACACTAGATATCATTCTAATTATTTATTAGTACTGGTGTCAATTCTAGCACGTATTATAATACACAAAACTGATACTAAACAAACCAAAAATGATACTAAAGTCGTTTATATCCAATCAAACAAACATTATCTACAACCAAGCTAACTGATACTGATAATGTATAAACTGATACCAAAACTTGTAAAAACTGATACTTGTAAAAACTTATAAAAACTGATACAGTAAAAACTAATACTATAAAAACTAATACTATAAAAACTGATACTGATACCAAAACTTGTAAAAAAAAACACCAGAACTGATACTGTAAAAACATATAACTTATACTAAAACTGATACTATCACTTATACTAAATACCTGAAATTAAAATCAATTTGATAATATGTTATACTGAATACAAATTAATATCAAAAGGTTCAATTACAATAAACCACCAAAACAAGTCACACATCCACTTATTAATCTGAACAAATTCAAAATGTAAAATCAAATCATATCCTATTCGAAGCTTGACAATTCCATTTATTATGACCAAACTGCTTGCACTTGCCACATCTGTTTTACTTGTTCTGAAAATATGAAAATCCTCCTTTGCGCTTGACTGATGGTCTACCAGCGCCACGTTTCTCCTTTGGTGGCTTGATATCTCATTCTTCAAATCATACAAAGAGCAATCGATAGACAATCAAGTGCTAAAAGTGTTATTATTCAACACAAACAGACAAAGAAGATTGTTATCCCCACTGCCAAAAGAAATAAAAAATAAACATTAGTAAAAATATGTTCAATTTAGAACATTAATTATTCAATTTCACAAAACTGATACCTAACGTATACAAAACTGATACCTAGTTACTGATATAAAAAAATGATACTAAGAAAAAAAATGATACCAAAAAACTGAACCTAAAATATAATACTTTTACACTCTATCACAATTTTATATACAACCCAAGCAATAATACTTTTCCAATCATCCCAACATTAATGCAAGAAAATGCAAGATAAATTAAATGAAAAGCAAAGTAAAATACAACACTGCATAAAGAAATGAATAATAATAAAAAAACATGCTGCTACTTCCACAATTTGCCATAGACAAACGAACAAACAAATGAGAACAACAACACTGCATATCAGTTGTAAAAATGAACACAATTAGAAATCACGGCCAAATTTGTTTAACTCGAATAGAAAAACAACAAAAAATAGAGTAATATAAGCATACCTAATTAATACAATTTGAAGAAAAACGAGATCACGATACAAATATGAAAAGAACGAGATCAACAAAATGCGCGTAAGAAAAAAATGATCGATGAACTACAATTTTCAGAAGGACGAAATTGAAATAACCGAACGAAGTAGATCGATATTTTTATTGCGAGAGAGATATTTGATCGCGACTGAAAAATTTGATCGAAAGGAAGAAGAAGAAGCGCGCGAAAGTGGGCTTGAAAAAAAAACGATAATTTGTCCTTTAGAGAAAATTATTAGTGGGCTGTCCTACATCCAAAAAACGCCCTAAAAACTATCCTTAAGGAAAATTTTCTGACTCCGCAAATAGAAATAAGAATCCCGTCACACATCGCGGTGGTTCCAAGTCGTTCCAGCATCATCGTGAGGATTTGGTAAATTTTTATATTCGCATTTTTATATTTTAAATTATAAGTTGTTAATAGATAGTTAATAAAACAATATAATATACATATATATATACATATATATATATATACATACATATATATATATACATATGTTCATATTTCAGGAAAGAGCGCGAGGAGGTGCTGTTTCGTATTGGGATGTTTTTGCTCATACTCATGCCCTAAAATAGACCGACGATTCGGGCTAGTCGTATACTCATGGGAGCATGATGATAAAGCGATTGTTGTCTATGTAAGTATATTATAATTAAGTTAAAAGTCATCAGTTAATTAATTAAGTACACATTTATAGATATATTAATTAGTGTTATTTATACCAGTGACCATTTCAACTTTTTGTCAATTAGTATAGCGATTAGTCTACTAAATTGTATTCTGTATTTTGCATTACATCATAAGTTTCAGGAAGCACGGGCACAACTATTGGCTGAGACAGGACGGGATGAGTTGACAGCTGATGAGGAGGACGTTGTTTTTGAACCAGCCATGGATCCACCATCCCGCATCAGGCGCTATGGATTTGGGAACCAAGCGGTAATTTTCAGAAAATAAACTAAATTCAAATATTGCATATTTTTCAATTAACGTTATGTAAATTACGTTTATGATGTTGGAGGCAGTATAACAATTTATTTATATTCGCAGGCTAGGACATCGCAGAAGACGTATTAGATGGCTCAAGACAAAGAAGAAATTGTAGAGCTACGAGCCGAGTTCACCGAGCTGCGGGAGCATGATCGCCGTTGTGCTGCGCAGATGGAGCAGTTGAACCAGCGCTTGGCGGAGTATATGGAGCAGCATGGAAGGTTTCCTTCGTCGGGTGGTTCTGCAGGGGTTGATAATCAGTGATGCTAGGTATGTTCTATTATGTTTTTTGGTATGTATATATACGTTCCGAGTGGGTGAGGATGTGTTTGATACATTTTGATGGATTGTATATTATTTTATGTGTTTGATACATTTTGATGGATTGTATATTATTTTATATGGATTTGAATGTTTGGATGTTGATTTTGTGGATTATGTTGGATTTGGATATGGATTTTATGTATGCTTATCTATATGATTATTGATTTATATATGCTCGAAAAGAAGCTGTTATTAGTATTGATGGATGTGGGGTGGCTGGAAAGCAGCAGCTTCAAATTCATTAAAAAAAATTACCCAGATTACCGACGGCTTGTAACGGTTTCCGACGGCCTATAGGTCATAATTTTCCAACGGCTTCCAACGACAAACTCCAATCATTTTCGACGACCTGGGACGGCTATTTGGTTTTTCAGGTTTGCCACGTGGGCATTTTGATCATTGGAAACAGTCGGAGATTGCCGTTGGAGGCTGTCGGAAAAGTACTGTTGGTACCGTTGGAAATCGTTACTAAACGAGATTCGTATTCCAACGACTATACCTATGGTTTCCGACGGCCTTCCACCGGCCCCGACGGCTTTGGACCGTCGGAAACCAGTGTTGTTCTTGTGGTGAATGAAATGTATGATAAATTTGTTGAGATAAGTAACTATTACATTAATTTTTATAATTTTTTTTATGTTAAGTGATTTGTATATTTGAATGAAAAAACAATTACACCACTTTTGTTGATATGAATATGATATACATGTTGAAATCGCATGAATTAACAAATATTTTTTAATTGAATTTATTCAAATAAATTTAATTAAAGATTACGTAATTGATTGTACAACATGAGGGTTTTTTAAATAGTTGTAGAAAATTCAAAATGTATGTACTTGATGTTATAAAAGAATTTCATAGTGCAATGCATGGTAAATATATTAATGATATAATGAAATATAAATTAAATATTCATTATTAGTATTATTTCTGATAAAATAGTGTTCCTCTTAGGAAAAGAGCGCTCAATATTTCATTAATTAAGTATCAGAAATAATACAAATATCTAATGGTTATTATATAAATAAGATCATCCCTTAGATGATCATAAAAAATAGAGAGCTTAAGAAACTAAAATATATGTATAATATGTTATGCGCGCTAAATCAAATAGTACATCAATCACATAACATAATTATATACATAAATAATAATTACGATTTGAGGGTAATTCGTATTTATTATATATAATGATGTTATGTGATTGATGTAATTGTTTTAATTGAGTACTTAGATGGTAGTACATATTAATACTACAAGTCATAGGGTAAACAACATACTACATATCAATGTATGTTCGAATCACGGTACACAATTTTCAAACATGTGACCACTCGCACCAAAATCGAAGTGCTTAACCACTAAGATAATGGTGTTGATCAAGTGATTGGTGTATTTATATACTAAATAAATTATATATCCTATTTGGTGAAGGACCACCGGCTCAAGTGGTAAGATTTCTAGATTAAGATCTTGGGTTCGATCTCCCAAGACACCAAAATGGGTGTTGTGCTTATAATTGAGTATCACTCTTGTTATAATTGAGTATCACTCTTGTAAATTTGAATATGGTATAAATATTGAATTTTTCATATTTTATGTTTTATTAGACAAATCAACGAATGATATTTATTGAATTTTGTTTAAATAGTTTTAAGATTACGTGGTTAATTCCAGTATATTGGCTTAAAAGTGAAATATTAGAAGAAACTAGAGGGCGGTTTTGTAAATGGATATAGGAACTTTAAAATGAAGGTATATTTAAATTAAAAACATATCTTTCTAATGCACTAAATGATGAATTCATTGAGATAAATGAATTATAAATTGAAGTTGTTATTATTATTATTTATGTACATAATTTATGGTATGTAACTTATATATCTTTACATTGATAAAAGGTGATTTTAACCATATTTGTTAATAAGATCATGGTGTACATATTGAGAATTTCACATTTCATAACTTAATAGATGGATTAATGAATATTAACCAACTATATTTATCCAATTTGTTTAAACTTAAGATTGCAAAATTAACTCAGATATATGGACCGAAACATAAAATATTATGAGAAAAGTGAGATGAGTTTCGTAAATAATTATGGCAATTTTAAATGTAAGTATTTTAAGTATAATTATACAATGTAATTTACGATAATTTTGTTGAGATAAATGAATTAATAATTAAATTTTTATTATTGTTTTATATGTTACATGTCATAACCAAATAAAAATTTAATTTTACCATTTTATTGGTAAAACAATGGTATACATATTGAAATAATTGTTCTTTAGTATTTATTAGAAATATTAATGACTATTAGTTAACTTTTACATAGCTTAAATTTTGGATTATGTGATTAACCTAAATATACATGCTTAAATATAAAATGTTACGAGGTATTAATAAATTAGTTATAAGTATTTTTATAAACTTTTAAAAATACGTCCAGAATGTGAAATGATGGGAAGAGATTTGATAAAATAAGTGTAAATTGATAAATTAAAAGATTTGAAAATAAAATATCAGTGGAGAAAATTAAAAAGAATAGGGAAAACTCTTATAACCAAAGAGCTATAAATTATTCTACTTTACTATTATTCAATAACTTGTGAACATCCTAAAATTTCATCCAAATTTGAAAACTTAGCATCTTTCACCCTTCTACAAAATTCTAATTTGCCTTCCCATCTTTTAACACAAAACCCCTTCCCCTTCGTTATATCGCGTCTTTCCTTCTTCAAATCTTCATTTTACATCCTCTATTTCTATTCATTGTTGGAGAGAAATTGAAAGAAGCTAGATTTGAACTTCTTTCTTAAGTTCACGAAGCAAACAATAATTAACCACTCATTCTACAACTTGCTATCAAACTTTAGACCATATTACATATTTATTTATGATATAGGTAAAATAAAACAGGAAATTATTGTCAAGGACAAAATTTCTCAACGTTTTTGCCTCAAGGACAGACCTTCAATATTTTATCCTGAAGAACAACTTTCTTTATGTATCAGTTTTTAGTCATTGATGACAGCTTTTAGGTATCAGTTTGTAGTTATCGGTAGCAGTTTTTAGGTATCAGTTTTTAGCTTGGTAGCAATTTTGTTGTCCTTATGAATAATTTTGGAAAATGTTTGTTCTTATGAATAATTTTTAGGAAAATGTTTGTCCTTGTGGTAAAAATATTGAGGTTGTGTCCTTGAGGCAAAAAAAATACAAATCTTTGTCCTTTTAAATTAATTCCCCAAAATAAAATTAGGCCCCTACATATTAGTCAACCCTCGATGGTTGCCCAAACAGCCCATGTCCACGGTCGACCCTGATTTTATTCATCCTTTTCATTTATTCTGTTCTCTAAACTTTCTTCCATTCTCCATTCAAACAAGTTCTTCACTTTATCTTCCACCTAAAATAATAATAATGATAAAAGAGAAAGACGTGAAGGAGGAGGAGATGATGTCGGATTTATTAATTAAATAAGTTGTAGTTGATTTTCGTTTATTTTATTTTCCAATATTTCATTGTTATAATTGCAATGTATATTTGGTTGTTTATAATTGGATTTGGATATTGTTCGATGAAAATCCATTTATATTGCTTAATAAAGTGATTAGTGGTTGGTTTGTATTTTTAGAATTCGAGACCTTTTTCTCTTTTTTTCTTTTTTCTTTTTTTATTTTTTTTATTTTTGTGAAAGAGTAAATATAAGACATGTGAGGAATGCACAATGGCAGAAGAGGATTTAAGTGTTTTGGATTTGTTTAATTTTATTTTTGGTTTCTTGGTGCAGTGTTGTAGGCCATAAGTTTTCAAATTAGAATGAAACTTGCTCTCACATAAAAGAATAAGCATCATTTTCTTCCATTTAACGTTACTGTACCCACCACTTAAACATTGGCAGGCGTATCTGAAGTACATTTATCACTTGCACCTACACTATACGAAATTCCACACACCCCAAGGAACATCTTCACCGTTTAGCGTCTTTGCTCCTTGCGTGAAGCACTTTGAAGAAATTGATGTTGTAAAGAAATATCACTTATTACGATAAAAGGGCAAAATGGGAAATGTTTAGTGCTTTGAACGACAATATCGCAAGGATCTGGTTGACACATAATATAGTAAGGATTGTTCATGGATACTCGACAAACACAATATCCGTTTGCATCCGTATTGGAAAATGAAAAATATTTAAAATATGTTAAACGAATGCGGATATAACTGACTATATCAAAATAATAGTTGAGATTATGCATATTTTAGTAATGAAATGATCGAGATAATAAATTCATATTATGTATGTATAAATGAATATTTGTTGTCCAAAACTAATTTTTATATTGTATTGCTTATTTCTATTTATATTGGATCAAACTTTTCCATTTATTTTTCTATGATTATTAGTTACGAATGGAAAAAAATTTGATATTCGTTCGATGTCCGAAATTTATTTTGAATACAGATGTAAATATGACATTATTTGCATCCAAAAGTAACGATATTTAATGTCGAGATACATGATGAAATCATCCATCCCTTATTGATATTTTATTATTTCCTTGCATGTATCCTTTTGAATCGGTTGCATCATTTTTTCTATTATTGTAACCTCTAAGGCACCAACATTTTTGATGTTAACTCTTTCAAAATTATTGATATCTAATTTTAATAATAATTTAAATTGAACTCATAAGATTATTATGTAAATACTTAAAATAAATCAGAAACAATAACTATAATCTATTATATAATGAGAATACCTCTATTTGAAGCTTTTGAAATATCCAAAATAACATTTTAGAATTGTGTTTTATGATACAGCTCTTTATGTCATTTCAAGCCCACTTTTTATGCACTTTCTTGACCACAATAGACACGTTTCCATCCCCTCCTTCCATTGCCTAATTTGATTTTCAGCAAAATAAAATAATATTCGAATTGAAAAGTTTAAACAAAGCAAACACGTTTAACAATAGCATAGTGGAGCATCTCATCTTATATGTTCAACGACTGCAAATCATCAAAGATGGATCCAAGCAAAGAATTTATGAGATTCCGATAAAGTAAAGTAGTCAATTCGAACATCAACTCTAATTCTGACATCACCTATAGATTTGTAAACAAGCTGACATCAAAGTCTTAATTCATACATGATTACTTTCTATCAACCAAGAACAAAAATAAGCTTTTATTTAACTTAGTCATGGAAATTTACCCAGCTTTTAATATTCTGATTTGAATCCCTAAAATATTGATAGTTATGTATGTCATGTGCTACAAGCATCAAGTACCTTTCTTTTTTATTTTGTTCTCTTCGTTGTTAATAATGTATATATGGACATCTGCACTCAGTTGTTATACATGAATTTAACTAGAAACTTTTTATATAATGAATATAAGAGGGCACTACAATTTACCTAAGAGTAACAAGATTATAATCACATTTGTAGAACTTTTACTTAAAAATAATTATTTCATTATGTCATTTTTTTTAAAATGATACTTAGATACAACATGTCACTGGGACAATATATCACAACTCACATGTCAAAATATTTTCGAATCACGCTATGCAAGTTTCTAGATTCGAACCATAAACATATTGACTGCATCATGCGGAACTTCCTAAACTTGTTTTCAGGTTTCTAGATTCGAAATGAACTTCACCGCTAGAACATACATTTGTGAAGCCACATATATACTGTCTTAATTGTTATTTGTTGGCTTATATAAGTTACTTACACAAACCATAAATATATTTAATGCTTTTGATAACTACTTTTATCATGCTTCTTTTTATTAGGTAGCGTACTCACTAGGGGTTGAATGTCTTAATAGTTCTTTGACCCATTATTTTTGCATGTTCATCGTCTTTGCACAGTTCCACTTTTTAATGGCTTCAATATGTGAAGATTCTTGAGCTACGCTCTTTCCTTTAATAGCTTTAACAGGTAAGTTTCTTATCCTTAGTATTAAATTGGTTTGAATTAGGTAGAGCAAGTTGGTTGATATTGACTAAAAACAGCGTTCTATGTTCTCATTTGATTTATTTAGTGTCCATAAGTTTTGTAACATTATGGTCTTAAGGTTGTTAAAGTATGGATTTTGGATATATACTTTTATATTGAAAAATAACAGCTTTGTGTTTCTTCTGTTTACCACGCAGTACATATTTTGAAAAGTACATGTGCATAAATCAAGTTATAACCTCAAATCGAATTCTCCTTTAATTTATCCAATGCCTATCAATTGTATAGAGTTATGGTATGCGTGTTGTTGATCATTAAAAGAATGGATCGTAGATCTTTTGATATTGAGTTTTCGATTTGAAATATATCAAACTTTGTATTTTTTATATACTTTTTAGGAGATATACTGTAAAATATACATGGAATTCAACCCTTTACATTTTCATTTGCATTTCAGTTTGTGCATAGCTATATATGTCTGAGCAATGTATCCTCTTTATATCTTTTTTGACGTGCATTTTTTAGTAGAACTCAAGGATGTATGATGAAATCAAAAGCTTAGATATAGTTTTGGACTATCTGCATATAGGTATTCTTAGGTTTGACAAGTTGTCTGAATGTCTTTCTATGCAATATATCTACATGCATA
Organism: Allium fistulosum; assembly: GCA_030737815.1. Lineage (NCBI taxonomy): Eukaryota > Viridiplantae > Streptophyta > Magnoliopsida > Asparagales > Amaryllidaceae > Allium > Allium fistulosum. The sequence goes on along the minus strand of CM060906.1, from coordinate 269,162,828 downwards.
TATATATGAAATACTTCCAGTTGGACAATTTAGCATTAGGATTGCACTGTGTCAATCCAGTAAGTTATCTAATTTAGAATGAAATTTATCTCATAGGTGTATCTTAATGGTACTTACGGTATGACATGTACTTGCAAGTTATCAAAATTTTATTTGTAGTATGCATGCATCTATATGAAGTATACATGCAAGTTCTTTGGCATGGCATGTACTTGCATGTGCATATATGGATATAACATTTAGTTAAATCATACGAAGTATTTTGATGTATGGAGACGTACATGCATTTATATGATGCATGCAAAAATACTTGGAGTATAAATGTCGTTGTATGAAGTATGCATATGCACTGGCAATCAGAGATAAACTTCATTCCAAATTTGTGATAAAATAAAACTATGTAGATGCACTTGCAGTATAACATACTTTCTATGCAATATATCTGAATATGTATGTATGTCTCATTCTAAAATTTATCTAACATGTTTCATTTTCAAACGCGCAAAAGCATGCTTCCGTACTTGCTTTTCTTGTCATTTCTATCCTTGACCATGATGTGTTTAATGTTTTAGCTTGAATTAAATTGGTATTTTAAGATAGTAAATTTTTATTAATTAAGATTATCTCATTTTTCATTTGTTCTTGCAATTGGATAGCTTAGATCTTCTAATAGCAAATTTTAAAATGTATGATATGAAGAATTTCATAATGGTGACCATATATCTGAGGTTTGCATAGATGATTGCTCAAGGTCAGTATAGTAATACAAATTACTAGATTATTGCCTTGAAAATTGAATGGTTAGTTCGGTTCATTTACAACTTTTGATCACATGTTTGCAAGCAGTGTGCCATTTTTTTTAAGTTGTTTTCTCTCTCATTTACCATGTCCTGCGGCTGACATAAGTAACCAAAAAGATATAGATAGTGGAGTTGAAAATGTTTTTTGAGGGATATTTTGACATAGCCCATAGTTACTGCATTGAGTTTTGTATGTGTATGTACAATTTTGCACACAAAAAAAAGTTAATGCATGTTTTTCTTTGCACATGTCCAACAGACGTGCCATACGTACAGGTAAGCATTAATAACAATTAATAGTCATTTCAAAACACAAAAATAGATTCCGTAAACTTACCCTTTTCGCTTCCATTTTCGAATAACCCTTTTGCTTTCCAAAGTGATAAAATAAGCTCATCAAAATCAAGTTAGAAGGAGCCAAAACACAACACTACAATAGCCGAATGTATTATTACTCAAACTTGACACTTTAAAAGGCAATCATAAAGGAGGTTGAAACCAAATATTAAATTATATTTTCCTTCCGTCTTTTTTCTCCAGTTTTTAATTTTTGTTTTTATTTTATTTTACTTATTTATTTTATTTATTTTTAAATCTTACCATCCTTTACTATCTTCTTACCATTCTTCACTGTGACTAAAATCCAACATGCATAAAAACCACACAGTTTATCCAGCTAAACATTGCCAGCAGGCCTTTTAAATCAATCTACATTTTGACACAATATACATAACATATCATGTCATAAATCATGTAGATAGAAAAGACTTGAGAGTAATGCTTCAATAAAAATGCATATCGCACCAGATATTAGTTCAATTTGATGCTATATTATATCATGTCATAGAGCTCACAGCTTTGATAAAGAAGTTCAAGCTCTGCAGCATGATATAAAAGCATGTTTTAAAAGACCTCAAAACTTATTACTATAGACTCATGCACTTTAATCAAGGATTCCATTCTGGTATAGACAGCCAAAAACATTATTTCACATTCATAAGTGCAAATATACAAGAAAAAGCTACGTTTTTCTAGGTACTAGCAACCTTGTATATAGTAACTCTATGCTACCAACAGTATAAAAACATAAGATTAAAACAAAGGGCACTTACTACTTTTACCTATGTACACGTAGCCAACCCTTGAATGCCGACGCCTCCCATCACATTCTGTCTTTCCTGCTCCAAAGTCAGTTTAACGACCCTATACAGTTCGACCCAAGGGTGGGCGCCCTCCAAGTCCTCGAGAGAGTCCCATCCGAAAGTGGGGTTCGGGCTCGTAGGGCAGGCGGCCCCTACCATGTCCAGCACCGTAGCTGGCCTCATCGCTGTTCTAGGGAAGTTGAAGGCTAGATTGTCCACTTTATGTTCGTATATTTTGCCTCTTCGGTCCAGTTTGTACCTCGATGTGCCCTGAAAGCGGCCACGGGCCTCCCAGGGCACTCGGGGGACGCCCTGAAGCTCCCACCGGATTAGGATTGAGTTCTCTGAAGGTTGCCATACCCTAAAAACTTTGATGCCTATGTCTTTGAAGAGAATGCGCCCGTGAAATCGAAGGGCCCAGAATATTAGTTTGTAGTTGTCAAGTCCTTCGAATGTGTTGAGAGGATCCATGAATGTGATGTCTTCTCTGGAAAAAAAAAAGGGAGGAAAAAAAGTTTAGAGGTTGTAGACGTTTCTCCACTACTCAGTTGACATACTATAAAATTTAGGATTGACTATGGGAAACTTTTGTAAAACACCATATGTAAATTTCAAAATACACAGTCCTTAAAAACAAAATTAAAAAAAATCCATGTTTTTAGTTCCAGCCAAAATGTAGATATTTGCACTTTCAAGAAGTGCAAATATTTGCAGTTTAAAGTGTTTGCAGTAAAATATTTGCACTTTTTCAATAAATAAAAAGTGCTTCGAAAAAATAGTTTTTGTCACAGAAACATGCAATTAAATTCATGTTTAATTTTTGAAAAATAATTTTTGAGGTGTAATTCAAAACATGTTTTTTGATGAGTTTTTCGTTTATCAAACCAGAAAATAAGGAGCGGATCAAAATTTCCACTTGATTATAACAAAAGGTCATATGTTCGGACCTTCCGACCAGCAATTGATGCTACTCACCCCTTGATTTATGGGAATACGTGTTAGGGATTTAGTACAAACTACTTTGGAATTTAAAAGCGTGGTCTTGGATCTCCTAAACAAAACTATTAAATTTCTTTTTTTTTTAATCTTTTTTTAGGGAAAAAAATATATTTTAACCTCTCAAGTGGGAGTGAACAAATTTGGTCCCGCTAGTCCAATTATCGTTCTTCAATTTGGAATAACCCAATGAATGCATTTGGACAACTAAGTGCTGAAGTGGCAAAAGTTAATCGAGTAATCCAGAAAACTCGTAGAAACATAAGACTGATGTTGGGTTTGAAAATATGAAAAATTGTGCAGAAATAAAAAGAAATTGCTTCTACGAAAGAAAACGGAAATTTATATATTGGCTAGAGGAAATACTTATCAAGGGGTTCATCAAATCTTAAGTATTACAAATTATGTTATGAATACTTAAATTTGTATGCCTATCATTTGATCGCTTTTGTATGCACGCATTTAACAGTTCAAACTTCAAAATATGGGTCTTTTTGAAAATACGTGTTCAGGTATGGAGAATTCAACATTATGTGCATGCATATAAGGCCACATAATAAAGATATCTATAGATGACAGAAGTGTGAATCAGCATGCTGCAAAATTTGAAGACTGGTAACTAATGCTCCAATAAGGAGTTTCTTTTTTTTTCACGCTGATTTAGAATTTAGATCACTTTTAGATCTTTATCTACTAGAGGTTATGACAATCAATGCTTCTGAGTTTTTTTTGATTAACCAGATTTGAATGTTTTAAATACTAGATGAAACCATTGTAGTGTAATCATATTTTCAGCAACTGATCATTTCTTAGAGATGTTCCAATTCTTCCCTCACTGAAATATGTTTTCAAACATTTCAAATTTACTACAATAAGCCTATAACTTAGATTCCATATTTTATTTCAAAAAGAACTTTAAAAAATTACGTTCTTATAGAGATTATATTTTAATAGGTTTTCTTTAAACAAAATAGAAAAAAATTAAATATTACTTATTTTAAATCCCATATTTTTTATTTTTTTCCTTACTGAATGATTGGTTTATAAAAACTTAACTGTTTTCAGATGTAATTTGAGTATGAAAGTTTCAAAAGCTAACTTTTAACCTTTTAGACTTGAAAGATTAGTATTTTTTTAGCAAATTTTACAAAAATAAACCTATTCAATTTTTCCCAAGAATAATTTAGTTTTTTATTTTTTTTTATAATTTGTCGTCTAAGCATGCATGTATTTTTATTAATAAGTGCAATACATCTGATTTCACATTTTTTTTAGTGTACACGCAAACTTCTTAAGATACTCCTGTGTTTACACGTATGAGGTTACAGGTACCAATCCCACTCTTGAAAAAAAAAATCTATCTTTTATAAGCTCACGAGTTTGGAGCTCAACTTTGACAAAAGAAAAAAAAAAGATCGTATGTTTTCAAATTATTAATTTTATAGTCTTACTACCACACATTTAAATATATATTCTTCGTTTTTCATAAACACATACAATATTTTATTTAACACTTTATCTCCATCTTAATACCACAAGACGTTTTTGAAATACATACTCGTCATGGTATGTTTTACAAACATATAATTAATATATTATTTTATTTTAACTCTCTTTCTCCGTAAACGATACTTTTCTTATTCATAGTGATCTTCTTAGCTTCTAATTTTCATAAATGAATTTTATAATTTCAATATTACATGTACTTTATTTTATTAAAATACAAAAGGTTGAAATTATTTGTAGAAAAGTTTATATTGATATTGTATGCCTATATTTTTTTATGTCATGCCAAAGCACTCGAGTGTGTGTGTATGAAATACATACATACATGGAGAGGGGAAGGATCAATATCTCCCAATTCATAATTCCTTCAAAATTCCCCATGTCGGCTATTTTGATCTATACGCCTTTGTCTTGCTAATTTTTTGTCATAGTGATATCTTTACAATTTTTTCGATATTTTTGAGATTTCTAACTCTCTCAAAACTACATTCCATATTCACGATCGAAGTAAAGATTTTGATTTCTCGTATTAACTTATGATTTTGAAGGAGTTAGAAGTCTCGCAATTGTTTAAAAATTTATGAAGGTGGTCTAATGACAAAAACACGACATCTACCAAAATTTAGCCAAATCTTAAATGTATAGATCAAGATGATTAATGTAAAAATTCGAGGGAATTAAGTAATGGGGGATTTTATCCTTCTTCGTGCTTGTGAGTGCGCATCAAAGTTTGGTTATTATGTATGGCTAGGGTATCGAATACAAGGTATATATGTATCAATGTATGTACAGTTATATGTACATACATATGTATGTATATATAAACAAGTATGTAATTTTTATTTGAAAAAGCATATACTGTGTGGAAATAAAACGCTTAAGTATGGTTTTATAGATTATAGAACTGCTCATAAAAAACACATAGAAACAATATACACCGTAAGAGTTTTATAGACAGTTTAGTATAAACGAAGAAGTTTCATTAATACAAAGAAATTGAATTATTTAGAGAAAAATTATTGTTCCATTACTCTATCTTCAATTCATTATAAAGGTAAATTATTCACAGCGCTTCAACGTTGTACCACATATCAAGATAGTCGATACAAAAAAGCCTGGCTAGGCATTAGAATTGCATCTTGCCATTTTTTGCACCTTATCCGTGTTTTTTTCCTTTCAAAACTACAAAGGTATATTAGTGCAAGTTTTGCGTAATAATTATGCCTACTCTAAGTTTGATGCTTTTTGTGAAGATTTTGGATGGTTATTTCTCCCAGCAGTTCAAGACTTTAAGGTCAAGCGCTATCGGGATATGCAATCATAAACTAAGTGGTCTTTGTGTAGATTGATATCATTAAAGAGAAGTATAAGTTCATGAAAGAAAGCGTAAAAACATAGAGGAAAATGAAATAATGAGTAGATTGAATGAATTTTGATGTGTATGGGTCTAAATGCTTTCCCTTATAAATCGTAATATTCTTAAAGTGCCAAAAAAAAAGGAGGAAAAAAAGGAAAAAGAAAAGAAAAAAAGGAAGGTAGAAGGAAGTTTAGCATTTTCTTTCTTTTGCAAATTAACATGCTTTTGTGCACAGATAACGTCTCCTGTGTCTTTGGATGTAGGAAGGCAATGAATCAACGCCTTGCATTTTTTGCACCTAGACGTGCGCGCCTTAACAATCTTGCTACGTATGACAAAATAAACTGTGTTAATTTTGACTAATGGCTAGGAAGAAAGAACGTAAGCATCTTAGATGATTGTCAATATTAGAAAATATGACGGCAAAGATGAAGGGTATGCATTGTTCTCCAACTCTAGAAAATATGACTCTTTGCATTCTGAATGGTATTGTAATCCAGATTATAGGGTGTCATAAGTAACATGTTTAAAATTTAAGCTACTAATTCATCCCAATATTGTCTCGTTCTTTTTGTTCTTTATTAATAAGCTGTCAAATATTTAGCCACTTCTCTTCGTGCTAATAAGCGGTCATGATATACCAATGTACCTGCAGTGGTTGGGGTGTCTCTATAATTCAATTTATATTTCGCAATGCATGCTCTCTTTAGTTCCTTGTACTCATTTCACCATTTAACTTATAGCCTTTGTTCACAGGTTCAGTCCCAATCAATCATGATATTATGAAATTTCATATGATTTCCTTACAACTGTAAGAGATCATCACCCCATTATCAATGAATAGGTATAGCGTGCTTTTCATTCAACAAGTGAACTAATTTCCAAATTTTCAAAATCCATACTTTACATATCTCTGTGTTGATTTTATTCTAAGTGATAGCAAAACCCATAATGATAACATCTTCCAACAAAATTACACCTACATAAATAATTAAATTATCAAAGAAAAAAAGAAGTGGCAAACCTGTAAATATCATAATTAAGATCCCTTGCGAACAGATTGGGTATGTCTTCTCTCAAAGTACGAACAGCCATGCCTACGTTGATATAAAACTCATCCCTCTCCTTCCTCTCCTTATCCTGCACCATGCTCGCCTTATCCTGCAACGGAACTGGCTTATCCTGCGCTGTATCTCTAATTGTAGGCGGGAGCTCGAGTTTTGATGAAGGGTAGTTTGGAAATTTTGGGACGGCATATGGGGCGGGTTTTGTCGTTGGCTTGGGGGGTGATGGAGGTACTTTAGGAAGAAGAAACGACATTTTGGGGATTTATATGATTTTCGTACTTGATTTTAATCTATATGGTGAGAACCAAGAAGAAAAGGAGAAATTTGTTTTCTTTTAATTAATTGTTCCTGATTTTGGGTGGTTTTAAACGAAGCACCGAGCATAGTGTTCTGGGTATTTTGCTTGTAAGTCCCCTGATATTTTGTATTTAATTTCATTCACTTTATCTTTAATAGCAGAAGGAAATCTGACTTTTTTGGTTAAGGAAGAAATTGGATATTCCACTTTGTGTTTTAATCATATGCCTTTAAAGACAAGACAGATGAGATATCATAGAGAATATACCACCTAAACTTCAACTGAATGGGTTAAAAGTGACTCATGCAAGTACATTACTCATTCTTGAAGTTAAATTCCTCAGTCCCATTGTCTTTTTATGTTATGATGATAGACTGTGGTATAGGCAAGAGAGAATAATTTTATTGTACACTATTATCAACACATTTCAGTGGACAAAAACCATAAGATCATGTTCATAATGACGACAATCAAGGATAACACATAACTCAATTCTCACTAAAGCTCCAACGGAGATACTATATCAAATAACGGTTTGATATGCCATGTAAGTGAAAGATATGCATCGCATCCAACAAATCAAAGACTAATTGACTCGATGAAGATGATTGATAATCACGCGTTCATTACAATCTGTTTCTACCACATCATCAGTCCACGTCAATCTCGTAAAACTATCAACATGTGCACATCTCTATGTGGAAAATGGATAAGAGTAATTAGAAAAAATAGTGAAATCCAAGATAATTTTTCCAACACAGCTGTATTTTTTTTGTTGAGTATCAAAAGCTCATAAATGGCTGCATGAAGATCTTTTATTGTAAATCTCAATTTTTTTAGCTCGTAATGAGAAAAGTATCATAGTGGAAGTTTGAATTTTTCCATAATACTTTAACACATTGGTGTCTTCATTGTCTAGCACTTTTTACTTCGCTTCCGTCTTTTTCATCTTACCACATAAAAACACTCGTTATCTCATTCAGAAATCAAATGCTTTTGATAATAGCTCGGATTGAGTTAGTTAACTGAAAAATAGGTTAGAAAATCATTAAAACATAAACCCTAACAAATATGTTAATATTTAGTGCCTTCGAGTCGTTGGTCTCACTCATCTCATAGTTATCTTAGCTCACATATCCAGTAGTTTGTTCAGGACGACGAGCTAATCTATGCTCTTATACCAAAAAGGTAATACCCTACCGGAACAATTAAATTTTTCAGTAGCATATATGCTCTTACACGTAGCCATCATAATCATCCCTTACCACTGCAAACTCTAATGGCAAATGGGCATAAAAAAAAGAAGGCATCTGAAAGTTCAATATGAACGTGTTAAAGCGTGTGTCGTGCAAAGTAGGGATGCTAGATGGTAGAGGTCTATACAGTAATTTGATACAAACAGAAACATTGAATAGTGAGGAAAGTAAAATGTATAAAGTAGCAGTGTTATTTTTTGGCGATGAGGATGATAGAGAGGAGATGGCTTATGGAGGTAGAATTTCGATGTGTCTGACTGTTGATTTTACGATTGTGTGGTTTTTCCCCACATCGTGTGTAAGAACTAACAAGGATGTGTCAAGAAATTCGTTGAATAATGGGAAGGTTTTAAAGATGAATCAATGGATATTTATGAAAGGTTTGAAGCGTTCGTGGAGGTCGAGTTGAGAGACACGATGAGGTGTTGACTTTCAGTTTTCAAAGTTAGTGAGTTTGTTTTCCTCTTATAAAATTGGATGATTTTCTCTTGGCAATACCAAAGCAAGGATACTCTTTTTATCTAAAACACCACACTTGCTGACAGAGTTAAGAGTGTAATTTATTACGTAACATAAGTTTTATAAATAAATCTTGTTCAAATTGAAGTAGGCTTTTGGTTTTATTTTTTCGATATACATTGTTATGTAGAGAGATAAATAATGAATTAATTATATTAAACATATATAATCCTTAGGAAAAGCGTTTTATCGGTTGTAGTTACAAATGTGTTCGTAACCACGAGTATTGAATCGATATATAAACACCAACTCCTTAAATTTTCATGGTCAAGATGTACTGAGAAAAGGATATTGGTATATTCATTAAGATTAGTGTATGTAACTTTGTCCATATGATGGATGATGAATTACCCATGACCGTTGGAGGGCACTAAGGGGTTGTGTACTTGTGATTGTTTGAAAAAAATCATAGAATGACTCGATGAAAGTCTTTTATAGGTTAATACAACTAAGTCAAAATAGAAAATCCCGTGATAATGACGTGCAGTAGTCTTCAGACTTGAATGTACTATTGATCTTAAGTAGTTAGGCTATATTTTGATTATGGTTAAACACTTGGTACGACAACATTGTTACAACCATAGTTGGTTATATGTCGAACTATGTGAAGTGAAACACTACCTAAGAGAGGATTCACCTCCATTGTTGTAGAAGATTAGTATCACCGTAATTGGTAGTTAACTTAAAGTCAAAATCTTAAGCTATAGTAAATCGGTTAATCGATAATGTTATCAAATTGAACCAAGGACTTTAAAGTGGTCCATGCAATTAAATATGGATATTAAGATAGTTTTTAACCTTAGACCAAACTTTAAATATCTAAGTGATACAATGATGACGAAAAGAATACGTGTGCAAAGTGTCATTACTAGGTGAGCTTAAACTATATTAGAAATTGATTTTACTTAAATGATCTATAATCGTTGAACTTGTGCCCGCATTATATTTCAGCAATGTTCATACATGCTTCGGTGTTTAAATTATTTAAATATTGACCGAGGACCGAGTTTACAGTTGAGAGTCAACAAAACTGATTTGTTAGTTATTTCCAAGTTTGACCAATGTTAACATTAATTTATGTATGTTATTAATTAATAATAAATTAATACGAATGTTGTATTAAAAGTTTATGACATTTTTAATTATTTATTTGAAGCTTAAAATCAATTAGAACGGCGTATAAAAGTTGTATGTTGATTCAATTTAAAGACGAGCTTAAATAAAATAATTAATTGCTTAAAAGGAATTGATTGGGCATTTTGACCAAGTACATGCGAATGCAAGGGTAGACCATAGCATATAGGGGACAAGAGGACCTAGTCTCCTAAAGTTTGAAGAAAATGAGGGAGGGTATTTAATATCAAGATGTCTATAAATGGGTAACCTCCATTCTCATTCTCTACACGCTTTGACAACCAAACTTTAGCTGCCTCTAGTTGAGATCGACGAAGACAAGACGACGACATTGCAACCCATAGCCAAGGAGCCAGAGGAGAGAACTAAACAACCGATGTGTTCAATAATCTGTTAGACCACAAAGAAGAGCTAATTCCTTATTTTAATTATATATACGAATATAAATTATCTTATATCTATGCTTGTATATGCCTTGATTTTTTTGCCCATAATTTAGAAAATATTAGTAGATTGATTTTAATAGTTAGCCGATAAAGTAAAAACCTTTTTAATATTATACATATATAATTACTTTAGGCTTTAATAAAAAAAATTATTCCATTTATGAGTCTAAAATCATATATGTATGTGCGCGCGCGCGCACGCATGTGTGTGTCTACACACACATATTGTATATTTAAACTATTCAGTTACATTCAGTTTTAATGTTTAAAAAGATCAATATCTGCTGTGGTCTTTAAATTTCAAAAAAAAATAAGTTTTCATATACGTGTGTGTGTGTATGTATGTATGCATGTATGTATGTATACACGCATAAAATTTTCGTATGGAAATTCTTTCAAAAAAATAATTTTTAAAATTTTGAATTCAAGTTAAAAAAGCATTTTTCATTTTATTTAAAAGTCAAACTAGTTTAAATTTTAAACTCTTGAAATTTCAAGTAATAAAAATTCGATCGGGTTTTAATTAAATGAAAATTTTGTATTTATTGTCGGCTACTTTAATAATAAAATAAAATAAAATAATATATATATATATATATATTTGATTTTGAAAAGGTATAACTTTTTTAAAATTTGAATTTTGAATTATTAAATACATGTATGTTTATACCAAATATTTATTAATAATATTCACACACACACACTAAAACATATATATATATATATATATATAGTAAGTTTATATTCACATAACATTATACAATACATGCATACATATTATATATATATATATAACTTAAAAATGGCCGAAAAAATTGGTGTAAATATAAATTAATTATTTGATGTATACCATTTCACTACAAGGGGAAGCACGTTTTCCGACGGCCAGAAACCGTCGGCGGCCGTCGGAAGTCGTCGGCCGCCGTCGGAAAAAGCCGTCGGAAATGCCTATGTCGGGAAGCAGTAATTCCGACGGCTTTCGACGGAAGCTGTCGTTAACGATTCCGACGGAACCCGACGACTTTCGACGTTTTCCGACGGATTCCGACGGACGTCGGTAACCGTCGGAAGCCATCGGAAATGTTAAGTTACAGGCCGCCGGTATTCGTCATAAGCCGTCGGAAATTTTGACCTATAAGTCGTCGGAATCCGTCGGAAGCCGTCGGAAATATGCTGTTTTTTTTAAATTTGCTGCAAATAGAGCCTTCCAACCACATTTCTCTTCCAAACACTATAATATCAATACTGTACTATCCAATATACTATAATCCAACCAAATATCCAAACCCAAACTACAAAATATTCAATAAACACACAAATAAATAAAATTACATCAAAATATACATAACCATTCCAACATTAACAATAATCCTAACAATAACTGTTCTACCATGTTGTTAATACACAAATTCATCAATATTCTCATACACGTCCTCATACAACCATAGAATCAAGTGTATCAAACATAATTATACATAAATCAACAATTGCCTACGCCGTCTACCAAATCATTCTAAAGTAAAACAAAACATATCTGAACGAACAAGCAAGTAAGCAAGTAAGCAATGAATCAATCTCCTCCAGATCCAGAGCCAGCCGAGGAAGGAAAGCGACCACCAAACTGCTGCATGTACTCTAACAACTGTGCGGTCTGCATGGCCTGTTGGCGGTTCTGCTCCTCCAACTGGGAAACTCTAGTCCGCAATTCTTCTATATCTGCTAGATCGCTCTGAGGTCTACTCCGCCGTCCCCTACTCTGACTACTGGACTGCAATAATTAAAAAATAAATAAAATCCAAGTTTATTGTTTTGAAAAGGTCAAAATATCATATTTTAAGTATTTTAAGAAAAAGTAAATTATTTACCGCTAAATTGCCAAATCCGTATCGTCGACCATGCTCTGCTGGATCCATAACGGACTCAAAAATAACGTCCTCCTCATTGGTCGTCAGCTGATCTCGACCCGTGTCAGCAAAGAGTTTCTGCCGCTGCTCCATAAACTTCTTCTGTATTAACAAATTAATAATATCATAACTTATGTCATCATAGTTTAACAATTACTAATACTGAATAAAATGAAATATGCTTACATGGCTTTTGCTCGATTTATCGTCCTGCCATGTGTACGAAACAGTCCCGTCTGGATTAACATGCTCGACAGCATGTGTACGGATGAACACGTCCATATAGCTGACAGGACCATGTGACTCGGCTTCCTGAAGTTGATTGTTACATGCAATTATTATACATTTAAAATCATATAGTATAAACTATTTACATTTATTATTCAGTAAATTTACCAACTCCTGCCGATACTGCTGAAATGACTTCGATCCTCCGCGATGAGTGGCGGGATTCTTATTTCTATTTGCAGAGTTTCTATCCGACTCTGCCTGTACATTCAAAATTTGATACATTATTTTTCGATCACGTCAAATTAATAATTCAAAAAAAAATTAATATTTGACAAAATAATCAATCATTTTTCCTATTTGACAAAATGAGAAGTTCAAAATTTAATATTTATTTTGAAGAATACAAATTCGAAAAAGATTATTTTCATGGTCGTATAATATATTGAATTTAAAGAACAACTTCAGAAATTTAAAAATATTTTCAAATAGGGCACATTTTATTTTTTAACGTAACGATTTAAATATATATATATATATATATTTTTCATTGGTCGGCATCCTACTTCCCATTACAAACACAGTAAGCATTTACATTTCGTATATTACTTCGTCTCAAACGATTCAACAAAATTTCGACAGCATTTCCCTTTTGTTGCCTGCATTGTACACAAATGCGTGTACGCAGGAAACAAAAAAGAAAAGTTAGGCCGAAATTTTATGAACCGTTTGAGACGAAGTAGTATACAAAATGTAAATGCTTACTGTGTTCATAACTTGTCCAATACAGGGACAAATCCGACAAACATTGTACCAGATGAATATAAATGGTCGTTTTTCGAAAAAACGACTATTTATACAACGATCATGTACAACACTCGTCAGACGGGGCCAAAAACTCTCTAAGGGACATTTGTCAGTTACATGCGCGCATTTTACAAAAAAATACAGTTTTACTCACTGTTTACATTTACAAAAATATATACTAATTTAACACATTTATTCAACGTATTACATCAACTTAAGGCTGTTTTAACATTTTTGTCATTTTTCAATACACACAATTATAATTTAGAGTAATGCATTTTTTTGTTTCATAAGTAATACGCGCACAATATAATACTCCTAGTTCATTCAATCAATTTATCTTATTCCAAATAACGTATACAATCGTCGAATCAAGGCATACACAACAATTTACATATACATGAACAACCACAAATTATACATGTTTTTCACAATTTTACGATAAAAGATGAAATCGGTATACCATGTGATGCTATAAACCGTTATTACGCTATTGGAAACAATTGCAATCACTAATTCGCCCTAATTTATCAATTTATGCAAATCTAGAATTAGGATAAAAACTGAATTTTTCACAAAAATAAGAGATTATACCTGAGATTAAGAGTAATGGAGTTTGATTAGGGAGCCTTGGAAGATCCGGAAGCTAGAAATTAGGGATTGGAAGCTTGGAGGTTGAATTTGGGGGTTTTTGGTGTAATTTTCGTATGGAGAGGAGGAGGAAGAAAGCTCTCGGCTGGAGGTATAATCGCATATTTCCGACGGCTTCCGACGGCCGCCGACGGCCCGTCGAAAGCCGTCGGAAATAGGCCGTCGGAAACCGTCGCCCCCCTCCGTCGGAATTTAGCATTTTTCTAGTAGTGTTTGTCATCATTATTGACATATGACATCACTTATACATTTATTAATTGTAAGTCACGACGGTTAATTATACACATATTCTCATATTACCCCTAGGTTAGATTATACGTTTTAATATAGTTATGATGTTTGTATTACAAATACGAACATATTAAAATATCAAAACATAAAACTGGATTAATAAATAAAGTTAAATTAAATTAATAATAAATATTATTATTAAACAATAACAAATAATAAACATTTTGAATAAAATTAAATTAATTTAAAATATTTTTCAAACTCTTTTATTAATTAGTACTAAATATGATTTATTATAAATTTATTATTCATATTAATACAAAGTATGAGCTTGTATAAATTAATAAAAGGAATTTTTTAAAGTCGCCATTTTTCTCCCATTGCAAATGCACCTAATCAAATAATGGAATTAGATTGCGCATTGTGTTTATTTGTGTTAGGAGTTTTACTCATCTCCCCTACATAGTCAATAATACCCTATAAAATTATTTTGAATTATGAATTTAAAATAAAATTACTCTCCATCGTTTATAATATAAATAGAGTACTGTACATACTTGTGGTTGTTGAGCAAACCCTCAAGCTGTAAAATATGTAATGACCCGTATTTTTGGCTATTTTAATATTTTTAATTTAAGGTGATTATTGGATAAATATGGATAGAAATAAAATTTAATGAATTATTAATATTGGTTTATTGGATAATTAAATTGTTTAAATTTAATATTGGAGATTATTTAAATAATTTAATTCTGGAATTAATGTGAATGAAAATGATATCGGAAATTGATTTAAATTTTATTTAAATATAAATGAATATGGTTAACATTTAAAATTGGATTGAAATGTGAATAATTAAAAATTGAAAATTTTATATTATAATTGACGAGTAAAAAATAGCTATTTTGGCAACTGTCTTGGATTTCGACGAAACCAGTTTCATCGGATCCGTAATAGTGAGTTATTGTAGGATTTCAAGTTTTGTAGCGATCGGACTTGTCGTTTGGCTGTGCGAGCTTGAAATGCATAGAAATCAATTTAAGGAATTCGATAAAATAAATTGACTTTGAAAAGCTATCTTCCACATACGATCGAATTAGGTCTTGAAAGTAGTTCCATTGCATTCGGAATGAGGGTAAAACATTATAAATGCCAGGCGGCATGCCTCGATTGGAGTTCGAACAATTTTGGACCTAACTATATAAATACGCATGCAAATCGAGACAGTTTTATTATTATTTTAATTTCTCAAAACCCTAGCCGCCCGTTCTTTAATGGCCTAAAATTCACCAACTTCCCTCCTTAATATCTCTCAATCCGTTCAACGAAATCAAAAACTTCCAAAAGCAAAGTTGTAGATCTCGGCGAGCTCTTCAAATCCATATAGTTGATGTATGTTATTTCTTCACGGATTCACCAGAATCGAGGCGAAAGGCGTGCGTGTTCTATAGGTTCGATCTTGAAATTGGAGGCGTTGTTTTGATTGCCGTTCAAGGTGATGGTAGAGAGGTGCGAGGCTCATTGTTTGGTATAGGTTGGTCGAAGTTCGGTCGTTATTGAACCCGTGTGGTTGAAGTTGGAATTTGCATACGATGGGTTTCTTTCTGGCATGTTGCGTGATGAAGAAAGAGGGAGGTTTGTTTCTTTTTTTTATTAATTAATTATTTAATTTGAATTTTAAATGTTCTAACATGCGTAACTCTTCATACGAGCTCGGATTTGGACGCGGGTTGCGTTCGTATCGAAATTCCGGATAACATAGAATTGGTTTGGTCAAGTTCTGAGACTGTTCAAATTTGGGCATTTATTTGGATTTTAAATCGTTGATAAATCAAAGGTGAATGCTTATACACTCACAATTGACTAAAATAATTTTTATGTAGTTAAATTTATATCATGAAGTGACTGAAATTTTTTGGTTGTTATTTGATAAGTTTAATTGACATTTAAATTGACATTTGCATTGATTGATAGAAATTTAATTGACAGTTAAAATGAATTATAATTTAATTGCCTGTAAAATACCCGATATTGATAATTATGAAATTGTTGTGAATTTTATTGACTGTTTGGATGATTGTTTGTGATGGATGCTATTGGTTGATATTTGGATGTTTATTTATTTTGATATGTCATGTTATCATCTTGTAAATTATTTACAGTATATAAAACCGTAAATTGAATTATTTCAAATAAATTAAGAAATAGGTTGAAATGATATATACCTATGGCATTTATTTTGGAATGAGATATATATCCATCCCTGGAATTTAATTGCAATAATTGATTCACTTGGCCATATGATAGAGAATTATATACGGACACCGGATTGGTTAAATTAAATTGTTTAAAATTTTGACTTGAAATTATTTAAATGATTTAGTTTTATAAATAAAAATCGAATTAATGGAAATCGAATTATTTTCGAACTAGAACTCGGAACTTTGAAATAGAAATCGTTTAATTAATTGAAGTTGAGATTTTGAAGTTATAATCGAAATATGATGTGAATTTTAGAAATTGATTTATTTTAAAAGATTGGACTTTTATTCGAACTTTAGTTATTGCTAAGTAAAGGTGATGTAAAATATATTTCAAAATTGAGCTCGGAATTTAATTTTATTCGAAGATTTGGATTTTTAATTGAATATTGAAGGAAAAATTGATTTAGGTGTTTGAATCGATATTTTGGAAATCGAGCTCGTAATTGATATAAATCGAAACGGTTTAAATTTGGAATTAGAGTTGAAATTAATTTGAGATTGGAATTTAAATTAATTTGGATTTGGAATTTAAATTAATTTTGAATTGGAGTTGAAATTTATTTGGAATTGGCATTGAAATTAATTTGGAATCGAAGTTAAATTCGGCTTGAAATCGGAATTGAATCGATTAAATCAAAATGAAAATTGGAACTGATTTGAATTAGAAAATTTGGAAAGTGAACCGGTTTGACTTTGAAATTATTTTTAGATGAATATTTTAGTATAAACGATTTAAAATCTATATTCTTTAAATATTCGAATTATTTGGATTTTCCAAACTATTTTACCATATAAACCATTTTTAATACTTAAATTATTTTCTATTAAACTATTTTAGCTACTTAGTTTTTTTCTCTTAGCTATTTAACTAAAAAGTCAAACTGGTCAAGGGCGGAATGTTATATTTAAATCTTGGATTTAAATGCGAATTGGGTTAAAGTGAAGTTATAACAAAAATTGTTATTCGAATTAAAATTTTCAAGTGAAATCGATATATCAAACTGAATTGACATTTTGAAGCAAAATATGATTTTTGGAGCGAATATGATGATTTCGAAATGGATTTGATTTTGAAATAAATATGATATTTTGATATCAAATACGAATTGTTTTGAAATATAAAAAAACCAACCGGTGTGTAAAGCGACGTTTGGTTGTTAAAGATCCCGGGGCCTCTTATTGGCATACTCTCTGTCAATATTGGAACCACTTTGACAACTGTGTACATGGTGGATGATATCCAGAATGTAGTGGTTGAATTGGTGAACGTTACTGGAATGAAGTAAGAAAACGATGATGGATAGCCTTGACACTTGTGTCATAATTAAAATGACTAAAACGGGAGCCTATGTCTGGCCAATAAGGTTTGCTACCTCTAGCGACATTGATCACTCGTATTACTATTGTGATTTTTGACTCGATGGGTGCACCTTTTGTTTGGATTGATAGTCGCGGTCGGCCACGGATGGGTTACGACCAGCCAGAAAAGTTAAACTAGTAGAATCCTACCTTGGGCATTGCATCACATGCCTTGTCATATTTATCCCTATACGAGCCCATTACGACTTTGGTTTTGAACCTATAAAAACGTGTTAAGGGGGATAATGTAAAGCCTTAATGCTATTTTGATATTTATTTTACTGATAGACATTATCTATTATAGCGTACACTATTACATATAGATAGTTTGACGGATCCTTAGGAGATGGAAGATCTCGTAACATCTCTTAAGTTATTGCACTCATATTTCGTGATATTGATTTGGCTTACATAAGAGTATTTTAGTCCTGACTCGAGTGTTTTGTCTTTTCATTACGCTCGGGTCAGTCCTGAGTTTTTCAGCGTATTGAAGGTTATTCTCTGGAGGACGAAGATGAAGATTTGGTATATTACTATTATTGTTATCCCTGCATCATGCTATTCTACTGTATTGATTATTTATCCCTGGTGTATATATATAACTCTAATAAATGTGTATAGATTATAATCAAATGTACAGTAAATAGCTTTATGAACTGTTATTTGATTATTATATTTTATCGTTTCCGCTGTGAGATTCTCTATTTGTTTTCTTCTTCTTTTCTTAATTTTCTTATTTAATCTCATTGATCGTCTACGTTTCGGATTGTTTAAGTCGGACATGTGTGGATTATAGTCGATCTAAACCTTCCAAAATGTGGGTCGCAGTTGGTATCAGAGCCAGGTTTAGCGATAACCTTGGCTTTGTGGAGTTTGACTCATTAGAGATAGGGTAGTAATACCCTAGAATGAGTCTATTTGAGTGTGTATATATGAGAGAGCGTAATTGTTAGTGTTATAAAATGTTTTATATTGTGTTTACTTATCCGTTAAGTTGTTTATGAAATCCGATCGATGCGCGGGACGCCGTTTATCGATAGGGGTTTCTAAACACTTAAACGAGGCAAGTCGACATAATATTGTTTTAAAATAGGGTAATGAAATAAATTTACCTAAATTATATTATATATATAAATGATAATTTTTAATGAATTTGTTTGTTAGGAGTTGATAATATTTAGTTATCATCGATTTTGGTTGAATTAAAATAAAATGGATACTTTAAAGATTTATTTTACGAAGCATTCGATAATTAAATTGAATTGAAATCAATTAAAATAAGAATTGGTTAAAATGACCAAGTTGTAAACTTATGAAATAGTTTGATAATAAGGTAAAGAAAATTGTATAAGTATATTTATAATATATTTTATAAATAGAAAGAATTTAAAAGCTGAGAATTTTTGAAAGAATTTTTTTTATATTAATATTATTTGAAAGAGTTTTGACTAGAAGAATATTTTGAAAAGATTTTTGAAGAAAATAAAAGCAATAAACTCGCTTTGGTCGTTGGGAAATAACTCTGGGGATGACTGCAGCATCGCCAGTATTCATTTCCGAGTTTCTGAGGGAGAATTGCTACCAAAAGAAATTTATTTTCCATTAAAACAAGTTTTGATTGTGAATAAAAAAATTCTATTCTAAGTATGATTTGATAAATATATGAATATAATTTGGAACTTATAATTGAAAATAATATAGATTAAAATAAGTTTATAAATTATAAATTTGAACTGGAAAGTAAAATTAGAATTTAAACTGTTAAACATTTATGGTTAAGCAATCAAAAGAAAATTTGAATTTGAGATACAAAATAAAATAATTAATTTAAGAAATGTTAAATTAATAGAGTTAGTGAAATGGAGTAAATAAACATAGTTTAACTCATGAACTCTTAAATAAAATGAATTGCACTTGAAAAGAAGTAGATAAAATAACGAAATGAAATTTAAGAAATTAATTTGTATAATTTATAGATTTGAGAATATTAAGCTAATTTTTTTTTTAAATTTGGTTGAATGTGAATGATAGGAAGAAAATATTTAAAAGATAGTGAAATAAAATGAGAAAATGATTAAATGAAATAAAATTTCACTTAATGAAGATTAAATGAATTGAATTGGGTATTGAATGAAATTAGAAAAATGAGTAAAGTGAATTAATTCCACTTAAGCTATAAAATGAATTAATAAATGAATACGAGCTTGAATTTTTAAAATGAAATGTAATTTGAGTTGTGAAAGAAATGGAATGTTAACTAATTTAATATGGAATAAGCTAACAAAATGAATTATAAGATGAAATTAACTTAAGAGAAGTTGAATGAAGTGATTGTGAAAAAAAAGAAAAATTATTAATATGAACTGAGTATAAAATAAAGTTTAATTTAGTAAATTAATAATATGAATTTGAATAAATGAAGTGAATGATGAATTAATAATAACTTAAGATATGATGTAATAATAATAGACGTGAGTTATGTTGTATAAAATATTTATAATAAACTTAGATGATTTATAAATGATGTTAGTATAATAAAAAGGAGAATATATTAAGTGGAAATAAAACAAATTTAACTTAAACAAGGTTAAGTGGAATAATTTTATAAATGGTTCATAAATGAATTTATATGAAATACGTTAGACAAAAAGTGAAACAATTGGAATTTCACAAATTGGATTGAATAAATTGAATATAATAAATTTGTAACGAATGTTAATAAATTGAAAGAAATCAATTGAATGCAATAACTTTAATCGTTGAAATATAAGAGAAATTGATTTCAATGAATGTAAATAAGGAATGCAATGAATATTGGTTGGTTAGAGAGAAAAATGTATTGAAACCAAATTAGTTGAATGTAAAATTAAAAGCGAATAAATTGAATATAAATCCATTGAATGGTTAAGGAAATGAATGTTAACCAATTGAACGTGAATAAATTTAAGGTGAACCAAGTAAATTCGAAGGAAATCCATGTGAATAAATTGAAAGCAAACAAATTGTATATAAATGAAATAAATGTCAATGAATTAAAAGTAAATCAATTTAATACTGATAGGAAATGAAAGTATATTAAAGTGAATATTGACATTAGGAAGTGTGAATTGGTATAGTTGTGAATAAGATTGGATGGATATTATATGTTGGATGTTTGTTTTGTTGCATTTGCTATTTCGTTTATGGTTATTGCATAATCCATGTTATATATCGATTTTACTCTTTATATATATGT
Organism: Allium fistulosum; assembly: GCA_030737815.1. Classification (NCBI taxonomy): domain Eukaryota; kingdom Viridiplantae; phylum Streptophyta; class Magnoliopsida; order Asparagales; family Amaryllidaceae; genus Allium; species Allium fistulosum. Next base: position 269,141,628 of record CM060906.1, on the reverse strand, counting down.
TCTCATTTAGTTATTGAGTGTTTAGTAGGTATGGATGGCGTATGCTAGCTTTTGGAGCTCGCTTGCGCATAGACTGCTTTCACTCACTTTAATATAAGCTAATTTGCTTATAACGCCAATAATAAGGTACGTATCTCGGATTACATACCGCGATTTTATGTTTTTACCCTTCGGGATGCCTCATCATTGAGGTGAAATGTATATTTGATATATATTGAATATATTTGTGTTATATATTATATTTTCAAATTTTTTCGATTGAGCCGCACAAAGGAGACTGCCGAAATTTTCCGTAAATCCGGGAGTTAGAAATTTTTTTGAGGTTTTAAAATTTTATAACTTGTTTGATAAATAACTAGTAATTTTCGTAAAATCGATATCGAGATGACGTAGTGAGAACATAGTAAATGTTTTCTAATAAGATGTTTATGTTTTATAAATTAATCATTTTGAGAAATTATACAAAGTTTAAATTCTTTACTCAACGCCTTTTCAAGGACTAAAAGTTTTGAGTGGGGGAGTATGTAACGACCTGTATTTTTGGCTATTTTAAAATTTTAAATTTAAGGTGATTATTGGATAAATATGGGTAGAAATAAAATTTAATGAATTATTAATATTGGTTTATTGGATAATTAAATTGTTTAAATTTAATATTGGAAATTATTTAAATAATTTAATTCTGGAATTAATGTGAATGAAAATGGTATCAGAAATTAATTTAAATTTTATTTAAATATGAATGAATATGGTTAACATTTAAAATTGGATTTAAATGTGAATAATTAAAGATTGAAAATTTTATATTATAATTGACGAGTAGAAAATAGCCATTTTGGCAACTGTCTCGGATTTCAATGAACCAGTTTCATTGGATCCGTAATAGTGAGTTATTGTATGATTTCAAGTTTCGTAGCGATCGGACTTGTTGTTTGGCCGTGCGAGCTTGAAACGCGTAGAATTCAATTTAAGGAATTCGATAAAATAAATTGACTTTGAAAAGCTAACTTCCACATACGATCGAATTAGGCCTCAAAACTAGTTCCATTGCGTTCGGAATGGAGGTAAAACATTATAAACGCCAAGCGGCACGCCTCGATTGTTGTTCGGATGATTTTGGACCTAACTATATAAATACGCACGCAAATCGAGACAGATTTATTATTATTTTAATTTCTCAATACCCTAGCCGCCAGTTCTTTAATGGCCGAAAATTCACCAACTTCCCTCCTTAATATCTCTTAATCCGTTCAACGAAATCGAAAACTTCCAAAAGCAAAGTTGTAGATCTCGGCGAGCTCTTTAAATCTATATGGTTGATGTATGCTATTTCTTCATGGTTTCGCCAGAATCGAGGCAAAAGAAGTGCGCATTCTATAGGTTCGATCTTGAAATTGGAGGCGTTGTTTTCGTTGCCTTTCAAGGTGATGGTAGAGAAGTGCGAGGCGCATCGTTTGGCATAGGTTGATCGAAGTCCGGTCGTTATTGAACGTGTGTGGTTGAAGTTGGAATTTGTGTACAATGGGTTTCTTTCTGGCATGTTGCGTGAGGAAGAAAGAGGGAGGTACGTTTCTTTCTTTTTATTAATTAACTATTTAATTTGAATTTTAAATATTCTAACGTGTGTAACTCTTTCATACGAGCTCGGATTTGGACGCAGTTTTCTGCGTTGCGTTCATATAGAAATTCCGGACAACAGGGAACTGGTTTGGTCAAGTTCTGAGACTATTAAAATTTGGGCATTTATTTGGATTTTAAATCGTCGATAAATCAAAGGTGAGTGTTTATACACTCACAATTGACTAAAATAATTTTTATGTAGTTAAATTTATACCATGAAGTGATTGAAATTTATTGGTTGTTGTTTGATAAGTTTAATTGACATTTAAATTGACATCTGAGATTTTGATAAGTAGATTTTGAAATATGAATAAAACAAGTTTTAGAAAAATTCTGAATTTGCATTTCGGAATCCAAAACTGAATTTCTTTGGAAATGTTGTTTTAAATTGTTTAAAAATGTGGGATAAATCTTATGAATCTTTGAAAATGTTTTAAAAGTGATTTGAGTAATAAAAATGAATTTTCAAATAATAAAAAGTCGTTTTGATCAATATAGCTTAAAAGGCACTTTCCGCAGCACTTTTTCGCAGCACTTTTCTACAACTTTTAAAATTTAGTTTTAAACTTAACGATTCTTTTCCAAAATTTTATAAATGTTTTCAAATGGATAATTAAGAGTAATGATTTGGAGGTTTTCTAGCTCATTGAAGAAAGTTCAAATAAATGATTTAAGAAAAAGCTATTATAAATAAGTGGTTTAATCTTGGCTCTAAAAGCCGACGAGTAGACTGGATTTTTCTATTCGTGAGATCTGGATGTGAGGTGCTTAAACTAAGGAGATGTTCAGGAGCAAGCAGTGCCCTGGCTCACCTGTCCTCTTTCTTGGGCGAGGGATGGACAAGGTCGAAATGTCGGGAAACGAGTTAAGTATAAAAAGATTAAATTTTCCAAATTTAATCACAACTTGGATTTTATAGAGATGATCTTTTTGTACTCGGTATTAAAGCCCGAAGAGGGAACTCGTACTATCCATTGAATTTAAAAAGTGATTTCGTCGTTATTCCGTCCATAGTATTCGTTGAATATGAGGATTGATGTTCAGTAGAATTAGATGATTTTTATATATTCTGCTCACTTAATATTTACTGGTTTTGGATTAACATCCTAGATAACTTGGTTTTGACCCAATCAAAATTATGTTTTTTAAGAAATCTTCATTAAGACTTAAATGAAATGATTTTGGAAATGTTTTCCTAATTGAAAAGAAAAATGAAATGGTTTTGAATTATTCCAAGTTTAAAAAGGGTTTTAAGTAATCAAAAGATTTGATAAGAGAGGTTTGATAATTCCGTATATATCGAAAAGAAAGCTTCAGAAATATATATCTCTGAGGGAGATTTTTGATAAAAAGAACTTAATCAATTAAAGAATGATTCCCTATTCACGAAACCTCTTTTTATCGATGATTGGATTCGAAGGAACCGGGGTCGGATCTAGGGTAATTCCTATCTGAAAACCACTTCGAACCCATGTATGCGTTCGAAAAAAATGAAGACTTGATAAAGAAAATGAAGGATGAAGACCAAGGATTTTCGGGGTGAAAGGAATGATTGTTGGTAATTATGGTTAGCTCCCAAATACTATAGTAGCAGTGGTCCTTACATTTTGAAATTCTTTGGGTTGCAAGGACTTTTCGCTACTAATCCTAGGGTTAATTCCCGACAGGATGTGGTATGAGGGTGCCTTCGGTTTCGTTCAGTCCTAGAACGAACTTGTATGGATGGATTTCTGACATTGCATTCTTGAGATTTAAATCGTTGACTTTTATAAACGTACATCTATTCGGTGGCATAGAAGGCAACTTCTTTTAGCTTAACATCCTTCTCTGAGACATATGAGCTTGGAGGTTGTATGTTTGTGGAAGTCAACAAGTGATCGATAGAATGGTAGTGTGGCATTCAAAGGAAGATGATGGGCTATGTGAAAAGGTAATCGCTACCTCAAGCCTCACACCCGAAAATGGCTGAAACAGGATAGATGCGGCAAGGCTATGTGGTTCGCAACCATTAGGGTATGATCATCCCCTTCTAGATATATTTCTTCCCGCTATGACGTTCGAGATGTAAATTAATGTGGATGTATGCTATGTGGGCTCTCGGGTAGGTTGGTAATGACCGGGGTGATGACATGTCCGGTACTATCTAAGGAAAGGTATGTCGGTCTTGTGTTGGTAGAAGTGCAGATGTTCTGTTGACCTCGGTACATTCCTCTAGAGATGTACTGCCGAAAGGTTGTCCCTTCACCTAGTCATTTGTATGGAATCCATTCTCTAATAAGTGCCTGCATTTTATTTGTAGCGTCTAGTATGTTGGAATTTAATAATGGTAACAATTTTGGCTAAGATTAATAAGTTTACTTGCAAATGTTTTCAAAGATATGTCATTAAAAATAATATCAAGTGTTTTGACGTAGAATGTTTTGGTTATCATAAGGTAAAACCCGTTCCATGTTTATGTGCGGCGTGGTCTTATGAGATACCTTTTTGTTTTCATAATGCGTATTTTGAGTTCTCACACCAGTCCCATGACTGACCCGGAGTTATTTTTCCCTTTCCTTAAACTCTGGGTGCCCTAATTTTCCCTGGGTAGCCTAGTAGTTTGGTTTAGTTTAGAAAAAAGCTGGATGGAGCTCGAAGCATGGAGTCAGAAGATTTACTGAAGATATGTTGTCTATTTCCACCACACTCTTGTATTATAGTATTCTGCAAATTGGTAAGGACAGGAATTTATAACTGTGCATGTTTTTAACTCTAATAAATGTATTTTAATTTCTGTTGTAAATATTATTTGTTGGAATAATATATGTGAGATTTTGTTCTATTTTTTCTTTCTTACCCTTAATGATCCGCTTCTCCAGCACTTGGATTTACGGCACGTGAATACCGAGGATGTATTAGTGTCGATTTCTGGGAGTCGAAGAAATGGGTCATTACAACGTAGTATCGGAGCTTAGGTTTAGCGATACCTGAGCCTGATAGAGGTATAAGACTCATCAGAGATATGGATAGTAATACCCTACGATGAGAAACTCATTAAAGATAGGGTTAGTAGCACCCTAGAATGAGTTTGAGAGTATTATATATGAGCGCGTATTTGTTAACAAAATAGACAAATGAATTCGGTTTAATATGAAATCATTTTACCTAAAAATTTATATGTATGTATGTATTTGAAAGGGAAAGAATAATTTGGTAAATTTTTTAAAGAGTTTTCGAAATAATAAAATCTTATATACAAATATTTTTAAAAGCTATCTTTAGAAACCTCGAAACATTTTTTGAGCATTGACCAAACCTCTCTACCTAAGAATACGCTAGCAATTACCTACTACTGTGTCTAAAAGAATGATTAATTGCCTTGTATAAACCATACAGGGGAAGTTACGCGAAACAGGAGTCCTCTAGAGCGAATTGGGGCGAGAAGGATAGCCTCATAGTTCTCTCTAGCGACGAAAAGGAACAACCATAATATCCACCTAGAAATGGTGGGTTTCCGATCGAGGAAGATTATCCCTATAAGATCCAAATGATTTTGGCTTTGAAATGAAATAATTTTACCAACGATTATATTTTAAATATAAAGAATATTTTTCAAGTAATATAGTTATTTGATTAAGGAAAGGATAATACTCAGATATTATCATAAATTGATCGGTTGTTTAATTTAAATGTTTAAGCACGAACACCTCATGAATTTAATTTCACAATTTGACTATGAGGTATTCAATAAATAATAAATGTTTATTAAAGGAATTTATTTAAGATAAATAAATCTTATGAATACGTTTTATATACGTAATTTTGTAAATTGAATTTATAAAACGTGCTTTATAAAAGAAATGTTTGAGAATTTAAATTTCGATATTTTTGAAAGGAATTTCAAATGATTTTCGGAAAAGGAATAATAATAATAGTATTATTTCTAAAAAGGGACTTTGAAAATGAAAAACTATCTTAGGATTAATTAATTCGAGTGGCTCGAAAGTAATTAAAAATGGGCAGGGGATGTGTTCGGATTTTATGCGCTTCTCCTAAGTATTCCCCTTCTTGTTAAGGAAATATGTGATACTATAGGTAGTACCCAGTTCCTTTGTATCATTTTTGAGTTACTCGATTAATATAATTTTCTAAATTTAAAAAGAATAACGTGAATCATCAATTGGTAATTAATTAATGATTGTCATTTTGTATCAAAGTATATTTTCTTAATTGATAAGTATGGGTATGCTTTGATCTTTAAAATAAATATTGAAAGTTAATAATGAATGGTTTTGGGTTTGTAGTAAATGATGTTTTAGCAACATTTGTTTTTAAACCCTTGAATGACATTTTGGAAGAAATCTTATGAGTATATTTAGATCTTTAATATTGAGATTTTAAAGATAATAACAAAAATTGGAATCTCTTATATAACGACAAAAATGTTATAAGTTCAAATTTATAAAAGAAAAGTAGTTCACTATAATAATGTTTTGGTACTAATTGTTTTAATCTCTTTGGAAAGGTAAGAAAAAATATTGTTAAGTAAATTATGAATATACTTAAAGCAACTGAATAAGTATATGAATACTTTCATATATTGAAACTGTAAAAGTAAAGAGAATATATATATATATAGAGGAAGTTTAATTGATAAAGGAGAATTAGTTGATAAAGAAAGTTTTAACTAAATAAAGAATGTTTTCACATTTGATATTAGTTAAAGGAAGTTTATGGTAATTTATTAATTTAATGAATTACTTTGAAAATGAGTTTTCTAGAAACCATTAATATATGTTTAGAGATGTGTTATAGTAAAAAGATATTTTTCTTTTAAAAAGAAATGTGTTTTAAATAGAAAGATTTGGAAATAAAAATGTAAAATGGCTGCGTACAAAGAAGTACCTTTATAAAAGTTTGAATAAAAGATGAAAGTTTTATGAAATATTTTCATAAGAATTTTGGGAAGGTTATTAAATACATATGAAGTATATGGATTATTTTGTCGCATGATTTAATCTAAGATTCGAGTACATAACTTTGACGTGTTTGATAGTTATCTGAAAGAGAATTTATCACTTGATTCTTGTCGATGAACATTGATGAGGGTTTGTGGTTGGATGCTTGAGTTTTCTATCATAGTTGAGAGTTATGCAAGAAGAACTAAAGTTCTGATCAGACAGCCTGGTCGGAGTCCGCACCAAAGGATCGGGGGATCAATGCTAGTTCGGAAGTAAAGTTGTGAATTTGAATAGTAGGTCGGATCAGATATTATGTACGGATGATCTATATACCTTGAGCGGGTATAAGTTAAAAAAAAATATTTTGGGAAAACCTTTGGGTTTTAGTTTTGGGTAATTTTGGGGACGAAATTCTTTTAAGTGGGGAAGTCTGTAACGACTTGCAAATTTATCACTTTGATAAATTATATTTATTTTTAAATAAAAGGTTGATAATACAAATAATATTGTTTTGAGTAATAATAAGTAATAATAATCTTGTTTTGAATAAGTATTTATAAAGATATTTTCCTCGAAATCTAAATTGATAAAATGGTTGTATTTTATCAATAACCAACTCTATAATCGTAAAACGTCATGCATGGAGCTTGACACATACACTTATTTTTATAATTAAACAAGAATATAAAATAAAATCAATTGATTTGTATTTGGAAATAAAATGTGTTTTTGACATTGGTAATAATGCCCTTAAATATGATAATTGATTTATTAAATTAAATTGAGATTTAATGATTAAATAATTATTATAATTATTCAAATAATGATTTTAAAAAGGTTATAATTCTTTTTGAATAGTTATAACGTAATAATAAATTATTTATAATAGTTTTACAAAGAGATATATTTGATTTGAAAATATAAGGAAAAATCGATATCGCTTTATCGGTATAATAGCAATTTTTGTAAATAATTGTTAATATAAATATATGGTTTTGTAAATTAAATGTGATCATTTTGATTCATTTAAAATGATAAGAAATTTATTTTGAAATTTTGTTTACAAAAATGTGTACGTTAACTAAGAATTGAAAATGTGACCGAGAATCGGTTCTCCGATCGGCAATAGTTTATCAAACAAAAGTTGTTCGAAATCGATGCAATGTTTTTTGCATGTCATGTACACATATATAATATAAAAATGCATACCCTAACATACGCATAAACATATACATGTATACATTTACACTTAAACATATATATATATATATATTATAAAATATATAAGATATTTTAAGTAAAGCAACATATGCATACATGAGTGGATGGAAGTGATGTGCACATGTGGGAGGGGCTATGGTCGTGTATTTTAAAGGAGTAGTGTGTTGGAGAAGCTTGGAAAGAGTGGTGTATGCATATCTTCCTTTATACTCCTCTTTTTTCTTATAAATACCCTACCATCTTCTCTTCTTTTTCATTCTTCTTCTTCTTCCTTCTTCTTAAGCTTCCTAAGAACTTCTTTAATGGCTTCCATGCCTTAGAAAAATATTTTAAAAGTTATGGAATAATATTAGTAAAATATATACACGTGTATATAATATCAACCCACTTCAAAAACAAGTCAAAACGCCTCCTTTCCACCACTCAAACCCACGGCCATCCTTAGATCCACCCCAGGCCGAGCCCTTCCAACCTCTTCCAAGTCATGGCCGTGAGTTCCAAGTAAGGCCAAGCCATTTCAAAGGCAATAATGCTATTGATCATGGGCATAGATTTCGAGATAGCGGAGCTATAACCGATTTTATATTAGCTCGAAGGGAAAATGATGGTGAGAACTCCTAATTTATTATACCATACGTTGGATGATGATATGATGTTTGCAAATGGATGTTTAATATGCTTTGATCATCAAGTTTGGTTGTTTTCATATGAATGTTGAATATATATGCAAGTCACGAATATACACGTCGATAAGCACAAAAGGAAATCACTTTCCTTGAATTAATGAAACGGTGTATATGGAAGTGTTAAACCTCATAAAATAGTTTAAAATGTATTTGAAATGTTTTATAAACATTTAGAAGTGTTTTGGTGAAGTTTGAAAAGAAATAGAAAATTTGGCTAAAAATAAGTGCGTCGCGTATCGGCAATTCGCGATTTCGTGCTATAAAAGTCAAACAAGTGTAAAAGTTAGAATATAGCTCGGAATTCTTTGAGATAATAATTTTCCAAACTATCATATCCATAGTTTTCCAAGGAAGAAAGAAAATTGAGATTTTGATAAGTAGATTTTGAAATATGAGTAAAACAAGTTTTGGAAAAATCTCGAATTTGCAGTTCGGAATCCAAAACTGGATTTCTTTGGAAATGATGTTTTAAATTGTTTAAAAATGTGGAATAAATCTTATAAATCTTTTAAAATGTTTTCAAAGTGATTTGAGTAATAAAAATGAATTTTCAAATAATAAAAAGTCGTTTTGATCAATATAGCTTAAAACGCACTTTCCGCGGCACTTTTTCGCAGCACTTTTCTACAACTTTTAAAATTTAGTTTTAAACTTAACGATTCTTTTCCAAATCTTTTATAAATGTTTTCAAATGGATAGTTAAGAGTAATGATTTGGAGGTTTTCTAGCTCATTGAAGAAAGTTCAAATAAATGATTTTAGAAAAAGCTATTATAAATAAGAGGTTTAATCTTGGCTCTAAAAGCCGACGAGTAGACTAGATTTTTCTATTCGTGAGATCTGGATGTGAGGTGCTTAAGCTGAGGAGGTGTTCAGGAGGAACCAGTGCCCTGGCTCACCTGGCCTCTTTCCTGGGTGAGGGATGGATAAGGTCGAAATGTCGGAAATGAGTTAAGTATAAAAAGATTAAATTTTCCAAATTTAATTACAACTTGGATTTTATGGAGATGATCCTTTTGTACTCGGTATTAAAGCCCGAAGAGGGAACTCATACTATTCGTTGACTTTAAAAGGTGATTTCGTCGTTATTCTGCCCATAGTATTTGTTGAATATGAGGATTGATGTTTAGTAGAATTAGATGATTTCTATATATTCTACTCACTTAATATTTACTGGTTTTGGATTAACATCCTAGATACCTTGGTTTTGACCCAATCAAAATTATGAGTTTTAAGAAATCTTTGTTAAGACTTAAATGAAATGATTTTGGAAATGTTTTCCTAATTGAAAAGAAAAATGAAATGGTTTCGAATTATTCCAAGTTTAAAATGGGTTTTAAGTAATCAAAAGATTTGATAAGAGAGGTTTGATAATTCCGTATATATCAGAAAGAATGCTTTAGAAATATATATCTCTAAGGGAGATTTTTTATAAAAAGAACTTAATCAATTAAAGAATGATTCCCTATTCACGAAACCTCTTTTTATCGATGATTGGATTCGAAGGAACCGAGGTTGGATCTGGGGTAATTCCTACCCGAAAACCACTTCGAACCCATGTATGCGTTCGAAAAAAATGAAGACTTGATAAAGAAAATGAAGGATGAAGACCAAGGATTTTTAGGGTGAAAGGAATGCTTGTTGATAATTCTGGTCAGCTCCCAAATACTAAAGTAGCAGTGGTCCTTTAATTTTGAAATTCTTTGGGTTGCAAGGACTTCTCGCTACTAATCCTAGGGTTAATGCCCGATAGGATGTGGTAGTAGAGTGCCTTCGGTTTCATTCATTACTAGAATGAACTTGTATGGATGGATGTCTGACATTGCATTTTTGATATTTACATCGTTGACTTTTATAAACGTACATCTGTTTGGTGATGGAGAAGGTAACTTCTCTTAGCTTAACACCCTTCTCTGAGATGTATGAGCTCGAAGGTTGTATGTTTGTGGAAGTCAACAAGTGATTGATAGAATGGTAGTGTGGCATTCAAATAAAGATGATGGGCTATGTGAAAAGGTAATCACTACCTCAAGCCTCATATTCGGAAATGGCCAAAATAGGGTAGATGCGGCAAGGCTATGTGGTTCGCAACCATTAGGGTATGATCATCCTCTTCTAGATATACTTCTTCCCGCTATAACGTTCGGGATGTAAATTAATGTGGATGGATGCTATGATGGCCCTCGGATTGGTCAGTAACAACCGAGGTGATGACATATTCGGTACTATCTATGGAAAGGTAGGCCGGTCTTGTGTTGGTAGAGGTGCAGATGTTCTGTTGACCTCGGTACATTCCTCTAAAGATGTACTGCCTAAAGGTAGTCCCTTCACCTGGTCATTTGAATGGAATCCATTCTCCAATAAGTGCCTGCCATTTTGTTTGTAGAGCCTAGTATACTGGAATTTAATAATGGTAACAATTTTGGCTAAGATTAATAAGTTTACTTGCAAATGTTTTCAAAGATATGTCATTAAAAATAATATCAAGTATTTTGACATAGAATGTTTTAGTTATCATAAGGTAAAAACCCATCCCGTGTTTATGTGCGGCATGGTCTTATGAGATACCTTTTTGTTTTAAAAATGCGTATTTTGAGTTCTCACACCAGTCCCATAACTGACCTGAAGTTTATTTTTCCCTTTCCTTAAACTCTGGGTGCCCTAATTTTCCCCAAGCTGCCTAGTAGTCAGGTTTAGTTTAGAAGAAAGCTGGATGGAGCTCGAAGCATGGAGTCAGAAGATTCACTGAAGATTTGTTGTCTATTTCCACCACACTCTTGTATTATAGTATTCCATAAATTTGTAAGGACAAGAATTTATAACTGTCCATGTTTTTAACTCTGATAAATGTATTTTAATTTCCACTGTAAATATTATTTGTTGAAATAATATATGTGAGATTATGTTATGTCTTTATTTTCTTTCTTATCCTTAATGATCCGCTTCTCCGACACTTGGATTTACGGCACGTGAATATCGAGGATGTATTAGTGTCGATTTCTAGGAGTTGAAGAAACAGGTCGTTACATATGGTGAATAGTTGCATTAATGTTATACAAAAACTCAATGAAAATGTTTTGTTTGAAATGTGAAAGTAAACCATAATGCGAGTTCATTTGTTCAATACAATACAATATAATACAATGAGAACATTGTTGTGTTAGAAACAAAACTAGATTAAGGATTATAGACAAACCTAGAAATTTGATTATTGAAATATCAGTTATGGTCGCTTTACTTAAGTGCAACTTATTTGATATCCTTACATGTTAAGTGTGACCAAATGCATTTCTATAAAAAGTTAATGCGAACTTGTAATAAAGGGTTTCTCTTTTGAATGATTCGATCTTTTAAAGAGAAATTGAAAGTTGAGAATAGTAATAATGTTGGTATAACTGGGTTGAAGAAAGTGAATGGCCACTTTTGCTTCATTAAGAGACATTTAAAATGCAACTAGTTATAATATTTATAGACGCTTAATAAAGGAATAAGAAATATAATTTATATTTCTAATGTATTTTTTTAGAAAATTGTTCTCTTTAAGATTTATTTCTTTCAGTTCAAGATATTTGATCTAAAACTCTCAACTGTAAATTAATTATGGTAAAGGAAATAAATAGTCCATAGTAAGTGGTTGGATATAGCTCTGTATTTCAAACGTTGTTAGCGAAAAAGTGGGAGCATACCATATATCACATATTGGTGCATGCATCAAAATTTGAAAGATTACTTTCATGTATCCAAACATTATTTATAGAATAATAACTATTTTCAGTATTGACCGAAAAAAGAAGCAGTTTTATTTTATGAATATTATAAATATTCATTATAAAATAAATACGCATTTTGGCATTTCGATGATGATATTTGTTTTTTTATAACAATAGTGATGTGTTAGCTATAGAAAATATAAAAGCATCTAAAATATTTAACAACTAATTTTGGAATATGGACTAAGCCATATCTTTAAGAAATAATACGTTAATCATATGATCATGAATCATATAGTACTTGTTAATTGTATCTCAAATAATTAAGGGTAAAGCACTCATTCGGTAGGAGCAATAAAAGAGTTAGTGAACCCTTCGTTTTGATACATATAGATGTATGTGGTCCGAGGTCTAATGATACCAAAAGTGTATCCACTTACTTCATTAAATACGCCGATGAATTATCTCAGATATGATTATGTGTATTTGATACACAAGTTAGATATCTATGATAAGCTCATAGAATATGAAATGAAAGTAGAAAACATAACATGCAAAGGAAATAAAAATGATTTGATTTGATCGAATATGTATGTACTTTGGATAAGAGTTCTATTAGTACCTAAAAGCGAATAAGATTCACTCTCAAAGTCACTCCTCCATATGCTACATTATTATGTGTCGAGAAGGAGTAATCGGATTTTGTTGGACAAAGTAGATTGATGATGAGAGCAGTTGAGTTACTTCCTTCTTTAAGGATATAAACTTAAGTGCAAGTACGTATGTTAAAGTAATTTCATCTAAAATTATAGTTAGTAATTTCATATAAGATATTAATTAGGAAGGAACCTTAATTTGAAATAGTTTAAGATATGTGGTTGTCCAATTTACGTTATGAGCGTAGGTTTCATAAATTCGACACTAGATCTATTATATGTAAGTATATAGGTAACTCATATTATGTTTTGAATGCCTATTCCATTCCACTAAGAAACAAATTGTTATTTCAAGACATACCACCTTCTTGCCGAAGGAATTTCCTTCCAAAGAAATTAGTGATAGTGTGACAGACTTGGATACAATCTAAGATTCCAACTTAGTAATTGATTACATATATGGATTAAGTTTAACCAAGCATGGATACAACTTATTAGAATGTCTAATAAAAATTATCGCATATTAGAGAAACTACAAGTTTCTTACCAATGTCTAGAAAATGAATTATTAGTAACAACGATCTTTCTGTTGTCAATAGACTATGGAGAGTATAGACTCTACCATATAACATGATGCTTTAAATCTAAAGTGGTTCCAAACAAAATTTTATTTTGGTAACCGTACCCAAAAGGATATGATCTATCAGTTACAAGTTAGCCTTTGAGAAGAAGATCAATGCAGTTGGAATTGAATAAAGCAATGTTCAAAGGAAAAGATTTCATTAATTTCAAACGTTGAAAGTAGTGGAGTAATTTCACTAGTCAACGTGTTTAAGTCAATACGAATTCTACTCATAAGTTATCGCATGATATGACTTTGATTTTTTGCATTTTAATGTTAAAATGGTACTTCTAACCTGTTGAGTTAACGCACTGAGCAGTTCCATAGCGGTGGAGGTGCAAAAAGCTACAACGAGGATAAAGCGGGGATATAGTAAAAAATATCGGAGGTGAAAAAACCATCATTAGATATAAAACCAAATATTTGAAGTTAATTTATTCTCATTGTCACATTATTTGTGTATGAAATAGAAATATTGTTTAGTCTTATATAACGAAACTGAAGAATATCATGATTTATGTATGCTAGATTTGATGACTACAACAGATTTCTAACATATTGAGATTCATGCCTTAAATTTGGTCTTTATCCTAACTTTGTTGATTTGGTTCCTAAGAGAACAAGTCAATCAACCTTTTTTATATTAATACTGCTAAACCAGGTTCTATAAATCCTTGATTTAGCGGGTGTAGCAGAATATAATAGGGCTTAAAGTGGATCCACTATTTAATAGCACTATATTGAAAAAGCATAGCGTTCGAAGAGCACTAAGTTCTATAGCAGAGATTTTGCGGGGCTTTAACTGCACAACTTCTGACTAATGACTTAGAAGAGACTATTTTCATATAGCAACCAAAATGTCTCGAATTCATTGGGAGCATAATAAAGGTTGTATTTTTTAGATATAATCCAAGAGCTGATACAACAATGAGGTCGAACAAGCATCTAGAATTTGAGCAAGTATTTTGACATGAAATCAAATAATTTAATTTCGGTCAAAATGTAGAGGAAGCATTTGTATATAAGAAAGAAAAACAAAGGTACTAAATCATTTCTAATATTAAAAGTAAATAACATACTACTGATTGTTAACGATGTACCCATAATTAGTTTAGTGTAGTTTGTTTAATTCTCGATGTGATTTGAAAGAGACGTCTCTTATACATATGAGGATGTTGGGATTGTCCCAATCTATATATAGAAAAACCCTATTAAAATGTTTAATATGGAACGTATGATGTAGATCCCTTATATAACATCCCCAATTGGAGGCCCAAAGCTAATGGCTACGAATGCTGCAATCATCCATAGATATTAATTCTCAGTGACCAAATGCGGTAATGTTAGATACATTGATATGGAACATATGGATATGAAATTTTTTTGAAAGCATTAAACAAATTTATCATTCCATTTCAATCATATTTCAAATTCATTACAAAATCCAAAATTTGAAAATCACGTTCAGAGAAAATATAATTATTACAAAATACGCCAAGTGCGACCTATGAAGATGCCTCCTTGGATGATCAGAGTCTAAACATAGGCAATTAAACAACTTTGCCTTTACAACCAAAACACAGCGAAATCAAATAGAAAAGAACTCCTAATAGCTAGCTTGCCGCATGCATGTCACTAGAAGCTTATTCGTCTAAAGGAGAACCTAAAAGCCTTAACTCTCAAACTACTCAAAATCAATTGAGCACCCGAGAGTTTAAGGGAAAACATAAACTTCGAGTCAGACAAAAATCCTGGTGTGAATAATAACCTACCATCTCAAACCATTTAGATATCTAGTAAGACCACGTCGCTTAGCGGAATGGGTTTTCCCCTCACTAGTATCTTGGCCAAAAATTTATAATAACCATATACCGTGCTCCTGTATCTATAATGCTTAAAAACATAGCAATTTAAAATATCATGATGATATGCAAACAAGCAAAATATCCTAGATTTCCCATCCCCATTCATTTGACTATCTATCTCAGTTATAGTTTCTAGGGCCACTATTAACCAATTAGTTTTCATGGGCTGACTAATAACCTATTCAAAGCTTATGGAATATCAGTTCGGTTTCATAGTTTTCATGAGATCATTATGAAACTATTGGCCCCTACCAATAACTTCAGTATTTCATGGGTTCTCTCTAAACCTATCGTTATCTCCAATAACTTCTCTTATATCATAGTTTTCATGAGTTGACTATGAACTTATTGATCTCTGTTAATAACTTTATCTGGATATAGTTTTCATGGGATCACTACGAACCTATTGGCCCCTGCCAATAACTCTCTCCAAACATAGTTTTCATGGGTTTACTATGAACCTGTCTAAACTAACAACTTCTTGATCAGTCTTTGGGCATCCTATGTTCTGGTCTACCTGACCTCTTGGATGCAACTCTACTCATTTAGCAGTAAATCTCAATATTGGGTCAACCTAGCTGGTTATTCTACCATTTTCTCCAAAATATAGTTATGGGTCCATTATATTAGGAATATGTTTATAGAAGAAGCACATACAATATTTGATCATAACATAATAATACCAGCATTTATGATTTAACATCCTTGAAATCATTTTCACATGAAACATGGTTAATCCCTTTAACCCATTATTTTTATCAAGGAAAGCTTCTTCAAAAACTCCAAAATTAAAAGTCATTTCAAAGCTCTTTTATATAGCCATGAGTTTTCCTTTAAAAATGAGATTGAGTGTTTTGTTTTGAAAACTATGGCTTTCGAAACCTTTGACCTTTACTTTCGAAACCATTAGAATATATCTTTTGAAAGCATTCAAATCTTCTTTTAAATGCACTTAAACATATGCCTTATGAAACACTTTAAAATATCTCTTTCAAAAGCATCAAAACCTTCCTTTCGAAAGTATTAAAGCATATATTTCCAACTTATAGAAGCATAGCTTCAAAATCGTTTGAAAGTGCCTATTTCGAAACCATTGAGTATAATCTTAAATATAACTTTTGGATCAAAGTGAACATAAGCGAAAGTATCCCTTTTGAAACCATTAACCTTCAAGTAAAAGAGTTTGGGGAAAATAGATGGTTTTGGAACCACCCTTTCGAAAGCTTTAATCTTTTAAGTAAAACAATTAGAAGGATAGCTTCAAAACACCTTTCGAAGCCATTACCTTCGAAACCTTTAGTTTAAATGGCTGCTGGAGCCCTTTCGAAAGCATTGGGAAGCGACTTGTTATATTTTAAAACAAAAGCTTGCCTTTCGAACTCATTGAAAACTTTCAACCTCTTCGAAAGGTAGGAAAATGGCAGCAAGGTTTCGTCTTGGTTCAAAACTACCCTTTCGAAAGCTTCTCTTTAAAACATAATACACGGAAACCCATTCGAAAGTTATATATAAGTGATTCAACCCTTTCGAAAGCTTCCTTTTGAAAGCAAAGCAAGCGGCATTTCTTTTTAGAGCAAAACAAAGACCTTTGAAAGCTATTTAAAATGGCCTTGACCCTTCGAAGCTTGGTTTTGACTCTATACCTTCCACCTTTCTCCAATCCACTACATACCAAAGCATTGATACCATGTTTATTAGTTTCGACTTGGTTGGGGTCGGTGGTGTGGGGTCGAAAGGTAGCAAACGGAAGTGGCGAAGCAGTAAATCAGTGCAAAACTGTTTTGTTGCCTTTTTGAGTAAATGCTTTTCAACTAACTTGCCTATTTGTAAAAATATAATTGGTTTCCCTAAACTTTAGTAAAATCTTTTCTAAAAGACAGTTGAATTCAGCTAGAATTATTTAATCTTAATTTACAAAGTAGCCCATCCCTTTAACAAAAAAATTAAGACATTTAAGTCCTCCAACATAAATAATCTAATTTACATAGTAAATTAGTTAGGAAAAATCCCCAAAAATCATCATAATTCACATTTATGTTATCTAACATATATAAGTTTCAGACCCAAAATCCTTTATACAATAGCCGAAATAAATTTTAAACCCATTTATTTATTTCTTCCTTCAAAATTCATAATAAATTATCCATAGCTTGGATAATTATGAAAATTTAAACCCATCTCCAAAATAACATTTTACATAACAATTAATACTCATGGAATTTGAAACCCAATATATACTATTTTAGCCTTAAAATCGAATAAAACATTTATCAAACATACTTGTTTGAATCAAGCATATTGTGACGACCCGGAATTTTTGAGCATTTGAAATTGGAATATTTAATTGATTTTAAATATTCAAAAGTGGATTTTAGCTTGAATTTCAAATATTACTATTTATTGGATAATTTATTTTTGAATTTAATTATCAGAATTGGGTAAAATATTGAATCTTGATTTATAAGCTCGTTAAAAATAATTTGAAGGCTTATAAAATTCATATTAATAATACTGAAGGTGATAGAACTTGTAAAATTGAATTTTCAAAGTGTTGTTTCAGTTTTGAAATTTATATCGTTTAAATTGAATTTAAAACTAGCATTCCGAGGCATAGTCTCGAAATTTGATGAAATTAGTTCCCTTGGATCCGTAATATTTTATTTTTATCGGATTTCAATTTTTATAGCATTTGGAGTTGTTGTGTGAACATACGGTAAGTAAATGCGCTGAAAATTTAATCTAGAATTTTTTTATATAAAATATAAAGGTAAATCAGTAGCCACCCTATCATCTGATTTCCGTCGACCTAGTTGTCTCCTCTTCTCGTTTTAAGCACGCCACCCTGTCTTCCTTTGGAAGCAATTCGATCCTTGAAGATAATTCTCTATCGAACAAATCAGTTCGATCTCTAAAATAAATAGGCCAATCTTCTTCCTATCCTCCTTCCTCTCAAATTAAATAAGATTTCTTCCCATCTTCTTCGATAAGCCAAACGGAATCATTTACAAAAAAGAAAGTCAATCGCGCTCAAAATTTTAGCGTTCCTCTTCCCTCGATATAAAATCAAATCGCAACTGCAGTTAGGGAATCGGCAGCAGGGGTCCTAGTGGGTTGGTCTGTGGTTCGGCGAGATGGCGAATCGAAGGTTGGTGACTTGGGTTGTTCTCGAGCGGAGTTCTCGCATGGACGCGCTACTGGCCGAAGCTTGAACTCAGGTTCGAGTTCAATGAGGGGGTCGAATCGTCAGGGACGTCGACTGGGAATCTCGATTTAACGGGGATAGGTCGCGTTCGCGATGGGTTTCGACGAGACGTGGGTGGTTTGGAGTCGAAGTCGAGTAGCAGGTGTTGGCGGGGTCGCGTGTGATTCTCGAGGCTGCAGGTCTGGGTGACGAGCATGCCTGAGGGGATGTTTTCTGACAGTAAGGTGATTTCATTTTCCAAATTTAAATCTAAGAATATAGGAGTTTGCACAGAGGAGATATATAAAAATAAATATATATATTAGAAAAGGAATTTTTACAGTAAGATGTTAAGCAGTTTTGTTTTTGAATTTAATATGATATATATATATATATATATCCATAGATTAAGAATATTTACAGAGAAAATATGTATATATATAGATAAGCAGAAAAATAATTGACTACAATAAGGATAAACCAGTTTCTGTTTAATATATATATGCTAGAAAGAATAAACATATACATATGCATTTTAAATTTACAAGTTACTTTAAAATGGACTTAGGTGATTAAATTGTTGATAAACCTCTTTAATTATTTTGGTTACTAGAATAATCTAGTAAAAGAAAATTTTGTTTAAACTTTGATTTATTAAATTTATTAAATTTATTAAAATGGCAAGTGATTATTTGATTTTTCGAATATTAATAAACGATATAAATATTTATACAAGGTCTAAAATCATGAAGAAATCAAGCCTGGTTGGTTTGGACTGCAAATTTAAAAGCAAAGGTGAGTTAATCTCACTCATCTAGTTGATAATTTAAATTTAAAATGGTTAAATTTAAATAATTGATTGAATGGTTAAATTGGTTTGATGTGCTATATTATATATATAGTAGTATATATAGTAAATATTGGAGTTGTTGATATTCCAGCATTATATAGCAGATGAGACCCTATGCGCCGCATAATAGCGGATGATATTTTATAAAACCCATATACCGCGATATTCCACTTTGAAGTGGAATTGGTATTGTGCTAACGTCTGTGGATGCAGGGAAATAGGTTGGAGGGATCCAACTGGATTCCTCAAAATTATCTAGACCGTTTTATATTATGTGTTATGAATATTGATATTATGTGATGATTTTACTGATGATTGAAATATTGGTCGATATAGCTGGATTGAATATCTAAGTATAATGAGTTACCAAAATAAATAAATTGGATTTTGGGAAAGAAAATAAAAGAGAAATCTTTAAGTAAATGATTATAGAAGTTTGGATAAATTTAAGGATGAATTAAAAGGGGATGTTTAATAAAAAGGGGAAATAATGAATTTTAAACTTAAAATGATATAATTTAAAGTAATAAAGAATTTACTTTAACATTTCAAGGATTGAATTTTATTTAAAAGGATAAAAAAAGGAAATTGGGAAATATGAAAATTGGTATTCAGTTAAAAGGATTTCTAACTGTAAATTAAGAAATAACACTGAAGTTAATGGGTTTTGAAGTAAATAAGTAAGTAGAGGAATTTATTTCAAAATGGAAAAATCTTGAAATCAATTTGGAAATTGATTTAAGTATTTGAAATTGAAATTTAGAAGAGAAATGAGATTTTGGAAGTTATAAACTGGGTTTATAAAGTAAAATAAAATATCAGTGGATATTTGAAAATATAAATTCAAGGTGGGAATTTATAAAAGGATATGAATTGGTTTAAAAATAAATGTTGATTTATTTTTAAAAGATGTGAAGAGAAGTGTATTTCCTTGGATAGCGAAGTACGTTTTCAAAGCAATTTGAAATATAAGTTAAAGGTTTTAAGTATGTTTTTAAAAAGCATATTTTAGAAAATTTGTTTTTTTTCTAAATGTTAATTTCCAAAGTAAGCATTTTCAAAAATCTATTATTGTAGTAATTATATAAAAGTGATTTGGTATTATGTTAAAAGAGAAATTTAGTTTATATTTATAAAGTGGTTTTATTTTAAATATTCTTAAAGTATATATTTTAATAAAGTATTAAAGTAGTTTTAAATTTCAATGTTATAAAGTATATTATAATAAAGTGTTTTTTTTAATTATTTTAAGAATCTAAAAGTATTTTGTACTTCGGTGTTACAGTGGAAATAAATATTTGGGAAATGCATTCCGTGAAAGGAAACTGTTTTGAAATTGTTTCAAAGGATTGAAAATAGAAATATATCTTGCGAAGGTATTTGAGGGTAATAAATAATTGGGAAATTATTTATTGTTTGACGAATGTTGTGAATGTTAATTGATAGTTAAATAACCGACTATCAATATTGGCCAATGCGTTGATCGTTTCGAAGAGACCGGGATCAGGTTTGCTTCATTACAGCATGATAGGGGGTTCTCGCTTCGCGGTTTGGTGGCGAACGGGAGACTCTTACCCTACATGTCCCTTTTGGGTAGGAAGGCCCGGGGTTGGTTACGAGTCGAGAGGCTGGCCGTAAAAGCAAATTCGAGGTATCACTGTGTGCCACGGTGGGTCTAGGATGGTTGCAAAGCCTATCGGTCGCCGCTACCGACGGTTGAAAAGCCTAGGTCGTCACATTTGGTATCAGAGCGAAGGTTGGCGATAACCTTGGCTCTGGTGGGAATTTTGAGAGTATTGATAGATATGAGCGCGTATTTGTTAGTGAATATAAAATGGTTTTATATTGTGTTGACTTATCGGTTGAGTGTTTATGGATTCTGGTCGATGTGTGGGACGCCACAATATCGATAGGGATTTCTAAACTCTTAAACAAGATAAACCGACACAATATTGTTTTAATATGGGTAAATGAAATAATTTTACCCAAATTATTTTTGTATATGAAAGAAATAATTTTTATAAATTATTATAGTTATATTTGGATGTTTGGTTGTTAGATGATGATAATAAATTATTATCATTAGGAGGAAATTGAATAAGAAATTGAAAACTTATAACCAAAGTTAAGAAAATAAATTCAGATAATAAAGTGAAAGTTGTAACTGTGAATTATAAATATGATTTATAATTGGGAATAGGATTCCAAAGAAATATTTGGAAATAAATCGGAATGGGTTTCAAATTTGGAATTTTGAGAAAGGTTTAGATCCCATGGAAGTTGAAAGCAGTTTTTAAAAGTTTTCGAGAGATTTGGAAATTAAAAATATTTGAAATGTTTTTTTAAAAAAAAAAGAGATAAAAGCAATAAACTCTTAGTGGTCGCTGGAAAATAACCTCGGTGATGACTGCAGCATCATCGATGTTCATTTTCGAGTTTCCATAAGAGGAATTGCTACCTGAATATGTTAAATTGGAAATGTTTGCAAAAAAATTGGGTTTGGTTTTGAGATTCAAAAGAAATAGTTGATTGCAAAGGTGATTTTGAAATTCTGGGAAATTGTTTAAGCTCTGGAATCTTATTTAGAACTGTTTATGTAATAATAAATATATTGGCTAAATAAAATGTATAATCCCGAGTTAAAAACAAAAGGAATGTGAATGGGATTGATTGTAAATAGATGAAATATGAAAATGAATATACTCCAAAATTTAGATTATAAAATAGATTGATCTCCAGTAAAATAGTTAAAGTGATTTTTGAGATAAAAATCAAATGTTTGGGTTGTAAATGAAATATGGAATATGGAATAAATTGAATGACATTATTAATAAATTGAAGGATGAATGGATAATGTGAGTTGGAAATTAAAATGGATAAAGAGAATGAGGTTATTGAATTAATGAGAATCAAATAAAATGAGAATGAACTTAAGTTATGAAATTGAAATGATTTGAAGTAAATTAATTTAAGTTTGAATTTATGGAAGCTTGGCTTCGGATGAAAATGAAAGTCCATTAAATAAAAGTTTGAGTTCAATTACTTAGGAAATGGTTATTAATATGCAATTGAAATAGGTGTCGAAACCATATAAATTGCTTATGAAAATTATTTTGGGTATATTGCTTATGTTATACATGTGTTTAGCTATTGTAATTAAGTGAATGTTAATAAACTTTGTGTATTGGTCACTTACCTGTTTAAGTTGAGTTAGTACAAGTACCGGGAAGCCGTTTGGCTGGATTTGATTGCGAAATTTGCTAAAATAAATAGTTGCTTGCTTAAAAATACTAAAATAAGGTACGCTTACGCAAAAATTCAAAATAGGAGATATGAACTGCATATATTGTGATTTCCGGCCTGAGGCCGATGTATATATATTTGTGCATCCTGCGATATCGCAGAAGTCCCTCCGTACAAGGGAGACTCTGCCAAAATTTTCCGTAAATTTTGGGAGTTAGAATTTTTTTTGAAATGTTTGAAAATTTTCATTAACGATAAATGATTTAAAATTGATAAGCATAAAGAATTGAACTAAATATGGAAATCTAAATGAAGTGTGTATATAAAGTAAGGTGAAATCAAAGAAATTGAAGAAAGAAAAAGTTTGCAAACAAACTTTTATTTGAGATATGAAAACCAATTAGCAAGTGAAACTACTAAAGAAAATGGTCAATTAAATATTGATTGAGATAAGATGAATAAAATTCAGTATTCAGGGTTTGAAACCAAATTGAATTCTAATGGAATTGTAAAGACAAAAGTGAATAAAATTGAATATAAACTTCAAGAATGAAGTGAAACAAATCCAAGAAGTATATAAAATGTTTATTTTGAACTTAAGAAATAAATAGTGAAATTCTTAAGTAAATGTGGTATTGAGGAAAATTATTCTAAGTGAATAATTGAATGAAGATCAAAACTGAAAGTTGTGAAATGAGATAATTGTGAATGAGTGAATAACAATCAAAATGAATGTGAATAAAAGAGAATTGATATAGCTGATAATCAATTGGAATTAATACGTAGGATGTACGTATATTGTTTTATTCGCATAGTGATTTGATCTGGATTCGAGCATAGAATTTCGAGGTAATTACACCAATCCGAGTTAAGATTTTTCACTCGATTTTCGACGACGAACCTGGATATGGATTGTTGATTGATTCTGGATATTCTCTATCATAGTTTATGGCTATGCAAGGAGAATGACGGTTTCTGATCAAGAAACCAAATCTGAGTCCGCACTAGGAAGTCGGGTGGACGATACTAGTTCGGAAGTGAAATTGTGTGATCGAGTAAGCGATCGAATTTGATATTGCGTACGGATGATATATGTGCATCATACGGGCTTTAAGTAAAAAAAATATTGGAAATTTGTAAAGAAAAGTATAAAATGACTTTGGAATTGTGATTGAATATTATTGCTTAGTAGGATATATAGGTGTATAAAAGCAATGGATAAATTGGGATTTTTGATTTTAGAAGATAAAATTTAATGGCACGACAAAAGGTATGTATTTGAATTTCTATATGAAATTTGATTGGGTTTTTGATCCAGCCACTTGGCTTTTTGTTTCTTTTTGAGATTGGGAGGCCGTAGAGCCATTTTGTAGTTGTATCGAGCTAGCCGCGCAAAGGAGACGCTGGCAAAAATTTTCGAAAATTTAAGGAGTTAGAAAAATTTTGAGAAATTTTGATAATTTAAAATTTGAATTGATAAATAAGTGATGATGTTTGGGACTTATGGATAGATTTGGAAAGTTAATAAGAGAGATATTGTGTCTTTAATAAAAGATTTGTTTTGGCAAGTTGCTAAAAACTATTTAGGATGAGGAGATAGTTGGTGGGGTATGGGTCATTCTTCCTAACTAGTAATTTTGGGGGAAATTCTTTTAAGGGGGGAGGAATGTGACGACCTAGAATTTTTGAGCATTTGAAATTGGAATATTTAATTGATTTTAAATATTCAAAAGTGGATTTTAGCTTGAATTTCAAATATTACTATTTATTGGATAATTTATTTTTGAATTTAATTATCAGAATTGGGTAAAATATTGAATCTTGATTTATAAGCTCGTTAAAAATAATTTGAAGGCTTATAAAATTCATATTAATAATACTGAAGGTGATAGAACTTGTAAAATTGAATTTTCAAAGTGTTGTTTCAGTTTTGAAATTTATATCGTTTAAATTGAATTTAAAAATAGCATTCCGAGGCACAGTCTTAGAATTTGATGAAATTAGTTCCCTTGGATCCGTAATATTTTATTTTTATCGGATTTCAATTTTCGTAGCATTTGGAGTTGTTGTGTGAACATACGGTAAGTAAATGCGCTGAAAATTTAATCTAGAATTTTTTTATATAAAATATAAAGGTAAATCAGTAGCCACCCTATCATCTGATTTCCGTCAACCTAGTTGTCTCCTCTTCTCGTTTTAAGCACGCCACCCTGTCTTCCTTTGGAAGCAATTCGATCCTTGAAGATAATTCTCTATCGAACAAATCAGTTCGATCTCTAAAATAAATAGGCCAATCTTCCTCCTATCCTCCTTCCTCTCAAATTAAATCAGATTTCTTCCCATCTTCTTCGATAAGCCGAACGGAATCATTTACAAAAAAGAAAGTCAATCGCGCTCAAAATTTTCGCGTTCCTCTTCCCTCGATTTAAAATCAAATCGCGACTGCAGTTAGGGAATCGACAGCAGGGATCCTAGTGGGTTGGTCTGTGGTTCGGCGAGATGGCGAATCGAAGGTTGGTGACTTGGGTTGTTCTCGAGCGGAGTTCTCGCATGGACGCGCTACTGGCCGAAGCTTGAACTCAGGTTCGAGTTCAATGAGGGGGTCGAATCGTCAGGGACGTCGACTGGGAATCTCGATTGAACGGGGATAGATCGCGTTCGCGATGGGTTTCGGCGAGACGTGGGTGGTTTGGAGTCGAAGTCGAGTAGCAGGTGTTGGCGGGGTCGCGTATGATTCTCGAGGCTGCAGGTCTGGGTGACGAGCATGCCTGAGGGGATGTTTTCTGACAGTAAGGTGATTTCTTTTTCCAAATTTAAATCTAAGAATATAAGAGTTTGCATAGAGGAGATATATACAAATAAATATATATATTAGAAAAGGAATTTTTACAGTAAGATGTTAAGCAGTTTTGTTTTTGAATTTAATCTGATATATATATATATATCCATAGATTAAGAATATTTACAGAGAAAATATGTATATATATAGATAAGCAGAAAAATAATTGACTACAATAAGGATAAACCAATTTCTATTTAATATATATATGCTAGAAAGAATAAACATATACATATGCCTTTTAAATTTACAAGTTACTTTAAAATGGACTTAGGTGATTAAATTGTTGATAAACCTCTTTAATTATTTTGGTTACTAGAATAATCTAGTAAAAGATAAATTTGTTTAAACTTTGATTTATTAAATTTATTAAAATGGCAAGTGATTATTTGATTTTTCAAATATTAATAAACGGTATAAATATTTATACAAGGTCTAAAATCATGAAGAAATCAAGCCTGGTTGGTTTGGACTGCAAATTTAAAAGCAAAGGTGAGTTAATCTCACTCATCTAGTTGATAATTAAAATTTAAAATGGTTAAATTTAAATAATTGATTAAATGGTTGAATTGGTTTGATGTGCTATATTATATATATAGTAGTATATATAGTAAATATTGGAGTTGTTGATATTCCCGCATTATATAGCGGATGAGACCCTATGCGCCGCATAATAGCGGATGATATTTTATAAAACCCATATACCGCGATATTCCACCTTGAAGTGGAATTGGTATTGTGCTAACGTCTATGGATGCAGGGAAATAGGTTGGAGGGATCCAACTGGATTCCTCAAAATTATCTAGACCGTTTTATATTCTGTGTTATGAATATTGATATTCTGTGATGATTTTATTGATGATTGAAATATTGGTGGATATAGCTGGATTGAATATCTAAGTATAATGAGTTACCAAAATAAATAAATTGGATTTTGGGAAAGAAAATAAAAGAGAAGTCTTTAAGTAAATGATTATAGAAGTTTGGATAAATTTAAGGATGAATTAAAAGGGGATGTTTAATAAAAAGGGGAAATAATGAATTTTAAACTTAAAATGATATAATTTAAAGTAATAAAGAATTTACTTTAACATTTCAATGATTGAACTTTATTTAAAAGGATAAAAAAAAGGAAATTGGGAAATATGAAAATTGGTATTCAGTTAAAAGGATTTCTAATTGTAAATTAAGAAATAAACACTGAAGTTAATGGGTTCTGAAGTAAATAAGTAAGTAGAGGAATTTATTTCAAAACGGAAAAATCTTGAAATCAATTTGGAAATTGATTTAAGTATTTGAAATTGAAATTTAGAAGAGAAATGAGATTTTGGAAGTTATAAACTGGGTTTATAAAGTAAAATAAAATATCAGTGGATATTTGAAAATATAAATTCAAGGTGGGAATTTATAAAAGGATATGAATTGGTTTAAAAATAAATGTTGATTTATTTTTAAAAGATGTGAAGAGAAGTGTGTTTCCTTGGATAGCGAAGTACGTTTTCAAAGCAATTTGAAATATAAGTTAAAGGTTTTAAGTATGTTTTAAAAAAGCATATTTTAGAAAATTTGTTTTTTTTCTAAATGTTAATTTCCAAAGTAAGTATTTTCAAAAATCTATTATTTTAGTAATTATATAAAAGTGATTTGGTATTATGTTAAAAGAGAAATTTAGTTTATATTTATAAAGTGGTTTTATTTTAAATATTCTTAAAGTATATATTTTAATAAAGTATTAAAGTAGTTTTAAATTTCAATGTTATAAAGTATATTACAATAAAGTGTTTTTTTAAAATTATTTTAAGAATCTAAAAGTATTTTGTACTTCGGTGTTACAGTGGAAATAAATATTTGGGAAATGCATTCCGTGAAAGGAAACTGTTTTGAAATTGTTTCAAAGGATTGAAAATAGAAATATATCTTGCGAAGGTATTTGAGGGTAATAAATAATTGTGAAATTATTTATTGTTTGATGAATGTTGTGAATGTTAATTGATAGTTAAATAACCGACTATCAATATTGGCCAATGCGTTGATCGTTTCGAAGAGACCGGGATCGAGATTTATTTCTCGAAAACCACTTCGATTCGGTTTGTACGTTTCGTGGAAACGATTTCGGAGTCGAAGATGGAGCAGTGAAGTGCAAGGGCTAGTCGCTACAAATCCTGAGGATATTTCCAAAATGGATGTAGTAGGGGTAGTGCCTTCGGTTCCGTTCGAACCCGGAATGGACTTGTATGGATGAATGCTTTCGGAACATCGTCAGCAGACGATGGGCATTCTAAGGGATATGTTCTATAAAGGTAACGCTTAGCCTCAAGCCTCATCAACCGGGAATGACTGAAAATCAGGGGTTATGCAGCAAGGCTTCGTGGGTCGCACCCACTGGAGAGTAAGGTCATCCCTGTCTAGATGTCCCTTTTTATTTCGGCTTAGTGGTGCGGTTGCTGATCCCAACCGTGGGGTGATTTTATTCGGAATTATCCAGTAAGGGATGGTTCCGGCCTTGTGTTGCAGAGGAGCGGACGTACTCCTCGGTACTGTGATCTAGGCCACGTACTGTGATAGGTGGTACCCTAGTGCCTAGTCATTGATGGAAATCCATTCTCCCTACGTGCCTTGTATGATATTTGTTTGTATACCTAGTATGCTGGAATTTAATGAATGTAACAATTTCGGCTATTTTAATAAGTATTTGTATATAGACACTATTATAATATCAGAGGATTTTAATATAAAAGTGTTTTAGCTATCATAAGGTAAAAACCCGACATGTTTATTTGTGGCGTGGTCTTACGAGATGCTTTTGATTTCAAAGGATTTTGAAACTTTAATAATAAATTTGAGTGTGATTTTATCACGCTGGTATTCCAGACTACTCGGGCATTATTTTATTATAATGCTCGGGTCAGGCCGAGTATTATTGGATACAGGATATGGTGCTGTGGAGCTCAGTGGACGAGCTGGATGGCGAGACGTATCTCCCGTACTTGTATATATATTCCACTGTGTTGATTGCTGTGGTCTGTTATATTGAGGACATGATATGATTATTGTCCAGTTGTTTGTATATGCACTCTGATGTTTACTCTGATGATGTATTGTATAAACAGATATAGTTTTGATTTGTGTAAAGATCTGTTATTGTCTATTATATTTTATTCCGTTGCGTTGTGAGATTCTGATGTTGTTTTCTACATTCTTCTTCTACCTCTCTTTCTTTAATTACTAATGGTTCGATTTTTCGACTTGGAAGATCGGGTCGTTTCACATATCATGTAATCCAAGCATATCATTCTTAGAATCATCATAAAGGTTTTAAACTTAAACCCCGAAATCAAATGCTCTTTAAAAACAAAAATGAGATGGTTTTGATTATTATTCACCTTGCTTTGGATAAGGAACTTGAGATTTGACCTTGCTTAATCCTTCTTTGCTTGAATCCTAAGCTTTAGTAAATTTTTAATCTCCTTTTTCCCTAGGTTGTGGCCTGCTTTGAGCTCCCCTTTTCTTATGTTTCTAAATTATGAACGTATGGAATGAAAATAGGAATAAAGATTTAGGGGTCAAGGGTTATAGTGGATGGCTATTTCTCATAATGGCTTTTCCTTTTTCTCTTATTAGTTAACTTATGAAACCATTTCCATAAACTCATTCTTTTACTTTTTATTTAGTTAAGCACGACCTCTATTTAATTTCCAAATCTCAATCCCCTTATCACTCTAATCTTTACACTATTCTATTTAATTTATCAAATTAAATCTCCTGAATAATGTTACTTAAAATTAGGGGTGTTACAAGCTCCCTTCCTTAAAAAATTTCGTCCTCAAAATTCAATAAGGACTAAATACTAAGCATAGCAATCATTTGAAACAACTCCTAACTATCATACTAGCCTACCTGACTAGCAACAGTCTATATAAAGCTAATATAGAACATACCCTCACAGCAGATCAGGATAAGTATTTCTAATCCTGTCTTCTGTCTTCCAAGTACAGTCCTTTTCGTTGTCGCTCCACTTAACTTTCACGAACTTGACTGTCTTGTTTCTTAACCTCTTCTCATCTCTCGCTATAACCTGAACTGGTTGCCTAACAAAAGTCAAATTCGGTTCTACCATCAAATCTTCCAACTCTGTCGGTGGAATAGTAGTCTCCAGATCATGCACATACTTATGTAGATGAGATACATGAAACACATTATGGACACCTACCATACTGCTCAGCAATTCTACTCTATACGCGAGCTTTTCCGACCCTCTCAATAACTAGGAGCGGACCAACATATCTCGGTACCAGTTTTCCTGACTTTCTGAATTGTACCACACCCTTCATTGGTGATACTTTAATGAAGACTCTATCTCCAACCGAGAATTCTAGATCTTTACGCCTCTTATCTGCGTAACTTTTCTTTCTAAACCGAGCTTCCCTCATCCTTTCTCGAATCAAATCAATCTTCTATGTCGCCTCTCTAACCAGATCTGGACACAAGACTAATCTGTTTCCAGTCTCCAACCAACATGCTGGTGATTTTCATGGCCTTCCATACAAAGCTTCAAAAGGCGCCATTCCTATACTAGTCTGATAATTATTATTATATGACAACTCAACCAAGTGTAAGTGATCTTCCTAAGATCCTCCAAAGTCCAACACACAAGCTTTTAACAAATCCTCGAGTACCTTATTGACTCTCTCTGTTTGCCCATCCGTCTGAGGGTGGTACGTAGTACCCATCTTGTAGACTCTTTCAGAATTCACTAGTAAACAAAGCATCTCTGTCTTCGACTATACTACTATGAATTCCATGCTGTCAAACTATGTTCCTTATGAACAACTTAGCTAAAACAGGCGCCGTCCTTGTTGACTTAACTGGAATAAAATGGGCACTCTTGGTCAACCTGTCCATTATGACCCATATACTTTCATTTCATCTATTCAACCTTGGCAACCCATCTATAAAATCCATGGATATCGAATCCCATTTCCAAACTGGTATTTCCAAAGGTTGAAGCAACCCACTCGGCTTCTGATATTCAGCCTTCACTTGTTGACAGTCGCACATTGCCTAACCCACAAGCCAACGTCCTTCTTCAGACGTTCCCAGTAGAAGCTCCTCTTCATATCCTGATACATCTTGGTTCCTCTGAGATGAATCGTAAATTTAGATCGATGACATTCCCTAAAAACTTCTTTCCTTAAGTCTTCAACATTCGAAACACACAATCGTTCCTTCTTTCTCAACCATCCCCTCTGGTCAAGACTAAAATCCTTTAGATCATCGATCTCCGACCCAACCTTAAGTCTTTTAATCTTCTCGGCTAATAATGGATCCTCTTTCTGCTTAGAAGCAATCCTTTGATCAACACTGGTCAAACTTCCAAACAAGACAACATGGTAGTGCTCTGACTAGAACTAGCAGTCGATCTTAACTGCACACTACAAGTAGTCAAAGCTTCTAAATCTTTCCATTCTGCAAACATAACTAACACCACATTCTGATGTTTTTTTCTAAGAGCATCTACTACTTTATTTCCTTTTCCAGATATATACTCTATACCAAAATCATAAGCTGATAAAAACTCCAGCCACCATTGCTGCCTCATATTCAACTCCTTCTGAGAGAATAAATATCTTAAGGACTTATGATCATGTATAGATAGAGATAATGTCTCCATATCATCAATGTGAAGATCACCGCTGCCAACTCTAAATCATGAGTAGGATATCTCACTTCATGCGACCTAAGCTGTCGTGAAGCGTAGGCAATGACTTTACCCTTCTGCATCAACATAGCTCCTAATCTGGTTCCGCATGCATCAATATACACCACCAACCCTTGGATTTCGTCTGGAACCACTAACACAAGCGCGTTGGTCAACAAATGCTTTAACTTAAGGAATGCTTTCTCACATTTGTTAGACCAAGTAAACTTCACATCCTTTTTGGTTAACTTAGTCAAAGGCGCTGCTATCTGCGAGAAATCCTTAATAAATCTCCGATAATAGCTAGCAAGTCCAAGAAAACTTCTAATCTCAGTCACTGTCTCTTGTCTCTTCCAGTTATTAACAGCTTCGATCTTATTTGGATCGACTAACAAACCCTTCTCTGAAACCACGTGACCAAGAAACTTAACCTCTTTCTTCCAGAAATAACACTTGGAAAACTTCACTTTCAGCTGATGC
Organism: Allium fistulosum; assembly: GCA_030737815.1. NCBI lineage: Eukaryota > Viridiplantae > Streptophyta > Magnoliopsida > Asparagales > Amaryllidaceae > Allium > Allium fistulosum. The sequence goes on along the minus strand of CM060906.1, from coordinate 269,110,018 downwards.
TGCCTTAGCATCTCAAGCACTACTCTAAGATGATCTTCATGCTCTCTTTCATCCTTAGAGTACTAAAATGTTGTCTATAAATACCAATACAAACCTATCCAAGTACTCTCAAAAAACTCAGTTCATCAAATCCACGAAAAAAGATGATGCATTCGTTTACCCGAATGGCATTATTAACCACTCGTATGAACCATACCTAGTCCGAAATGCTATCAACTGAATACCGTCCTCTGCCACTCTTAACTGATGGAAACCCGTCGCCAAATCCAATTGGGAAAATATTCCGCCTCCATGCAACTGATCAAATAGATCATCGATTCTCGGCAAAGGATACTTGTTCTTGATCGCCTTCTCATTCAACTTATGATAGTCGATGCACAGCCTCAATGACCCATCTGGTTTCTTCACGAACACCGCGGTCGCACCCCAAAGCGAACTTCTTGGTCTAATAAAATTTCTCCCTTCAGGACCACTAGCTGTACCTTCAATTCCTTCGTCTCGGTCGGTGTCATCATACAAGTTGGTCTACTTACAGGTTTTGTTCCTTGCACAAGATCTATCCAAAACTTAACGGCTCCTTTCGCTGGTAATCCTGTAATCGACTCAAAAGCATCTGCAAATTCTTTTACTATTCGAACCTGACTTAACTTTTCTTCTACTTCCATAGCAGTCAACAGAGTACATGCACTCCAGTCAGAATCCTCCACTGAGAATATAATTCAGTTATGACTATCAGGATGTCTCAGTGATATTTCCCCATTGTGGCAAAATATCCTAGCCTCATATCTACCCAACCAATCCATACCTAAAATGATTCTAAAATCTATGAAATCAAAAACATACAAGCTGCATGCAAACTTATGACCTAACAAATCAAGTTCTAACTGGTCACATCTCATTCCCAGAGTTGCATACCCTCCTATCGGATTCACAGCCCTTAAGGAAGTAACAAGTTACATGGGTTCTAAACATAACCTATCAACCAAATACTGAGATATAAATGAATATGATGCACTAGTATCAAATAGTACCCTAACTAGCGTACTTCGAATCAAAAGCGTACCTTCCATCACAGTCTTTCCTTTCTCAGCAGCAGTTGGCTTAGCAGATGATGGTCCAACAGCAAAGACTTTTCCCATGTTCGCCCTGACTAGTTCTGGACATTGATTCTTATAATGTATAACCTGGTCGCAGTTAAAGCACTTCACAGCCTTCTTGTTTGCAGCCTTCTTTTCCTTGCCAGTTCGACATTCATGAGCATAATGACCCTTCTTATCATACTTAAAGCAAACCAGATTAGCCTTTGCATTCTTGGCAGCTTCTCCCTTCTGGGATCCCTTCTTCTTGAAGAACTTCCTCTTCTTGCTAAGAGAACTATGGGTTTCAACCTGTTTCTCCTTCCCATAATTAGCAAGCATCTCCTCATGTCGGATTGCCATTTCCACAAAAACATTACAAGGATCATGAAGATGTGGCAGGGTCGCCCTAGCAATCTGGGGTTTCAATCCTCGAAAAAACTTCTCATTCCTCTTGATGACGATGTCAATGGTAGCATGTCCATATCTGGATAACTCATCAAACTTCATGGTATACTCAATCACCGACATCTCGCTTTGCACCAAGTCCATGAACTTCCTCAACAATGCCGACTTGACAATTTCAGACAAAAACCTCTCCTCGAATCTCCTCTAAAATTCCACCGAAGTCAACTCTTCCTTGGGAACTCCGGTAGTGACACTATTCCACCAATGAAGCGCTACTCCTACAACTATCTAGAAGAAAGCCGCCTTTTCTACTCATCGTTTAATCCCAAGTCAGCGAAGATACTTTCACAATGCAAAAGCCAATTCTCAACTTCTATAGCATCCTCAATTCCCAAAAATGGCTTCTCACCAAGACTAGTATAATCCCTGCTAAGCTTGGCATAGTTGTTATCAACTAGGGCCACAGGATTAGCTCCGCCAACATTCCCAGCATTACTCCTAGGTACTCCTGCGGCAGCTCCTGCTTGCACCAGATTGACGAAGAACTAATACATCATCCCCATATCTACTGGTGAGTTTCCAGCACCTACGTTGGCATTTGCATTTGGATTAGCATTTGCCCGTCGACCATGGTTTCTCCTGTTGGGTCGAGCATTTCCATTTGTTGTGGTGCTTCCTCCACCAAGATTTCCTCTTCCGTTTCCTGTCTCCATATCTTCCTTTCTCGTAAATCTGCATACGAGCCTTAGTAAGATACAGAAGAACGGTCTAAGAGAGAGGGGAATACGTACTTATATATATATATATAATACAAGTACATTACTACTGCGCTAACCCAAACCCCGATCTTACTTTCTGATTCATTGGATTATGTTTTGAAAAATCTCCCAAGTTTAAATTCTTTTTAAGTTTACATAAACCTATGCTCTGATACCAACTTGTAACATCCCACACTTGGAAACCCAAAACTAATGGCTACGGATGCTACAGTCATCCATAAATATTAATTCTCGGTGACCAAATGTGGTAATATTAGATACATTTATATAACAAAAACATATGAAATGAAATTTTTTGAAACCATTAAACAAATTTCTCATTCCATTTTAATCATATTTCAAATTCATTTCATCATCCCAAATTCAAAAACCATGTTCATAGAAAATATAATTATTATAAAATATGACAAGAGCGACATATGAAGATGCCCGCTTGGATGACCAGAGTCTAAATATAGGCAACTAAACAACTTTGCCTTTACAACCAAAGCACAGCAGAATCAAATAGAAAAGAACTCCTAATAGCTAGCTTGCCTCCTACACTTCACCGGAAGCTTATTCATCTAAAGGAGAACTTGAAAACCTCAACTCTCAAACTACCCAAAATCAATTGAGCACCCGAGAGTTTAAGAGGAAAACATAAACTTCGAGTCGGACAAAAAAGCCCGGTGTGAACAATAACCTACCATCTCGAACCATTTAGATGTCAAACAAAAAACCTGGTATGAATAATAACCTACCATCTCGAAACATGGTTATTCTCTTTAACCCATTATTTTTATCAAGAAAAGCTTCTTCAAAAACTCCAAAATTAAAAGCCATTTCAAAGCTCTTTTATATTGCCATGGATTTTCCTTTAAAAATAAGATTGGGTTCTTTGTTTTGAAAACTATGGCATTCGAAACCTTTGACCTTTACCTTCGAAACCATTAGAATATTTCTTTCGGAAGTATTCAAATCTACTTTTCAAAACAATTAAACAGATGCCTTTCGAAATAATTCAAAATATCTCTTTCAAAAGCATCAAAACCTTCCTTTCGAAAGTATTAAAGCATATCTTTCCAACTTGTAGAAGCGTAGCTTCAAAATCATTTGAAAGTACCACTTTCGAAACCATTGGGTTTAATCTTAAATATAACTTTTGGATCAAAGTGAACATAAGCGAAAGTATCCCTTTCGAAACCATTAACCTTCAAGTAAAAGAGTTTGCAGAAAACAGATGGTTTCAGAACCATCCTTTCAAAAGCTTTAATCTTTAAAGTAAAACAATTGGAAGGATGGCTTCGAAACACCTTTCGAAGCCATTGCCTTCGAAACCTTTAGTTTAAATGGCTACTGGAGCCCTTTCGAAAGCATTGGGAAGCGGCTTGTTATATTTATAACCAAAAGCTTGCTTTTCAAACTCATTGAAAACTTTCAACCTATTCGAAAGGTAGGAAGATGGCAGCAAGGTTTCGTCTTTGTTCAAAACTACCCTTTCGAAAGCTTCTTTTTAAAACATAATATACAGCGACCCATTCGAAAGCTATATATAAGTGATTCAGCCTTTTTGAAAGCATTCTTTTAAAAGAAAGGCAAGCGGCATCTCTTTTGAAAGTAAAACAAAGACCTTCGAAAGCTATTTAAAATGACGTCGACCCCTTCGAAAGCATGGTTTTGACTCTATACCTTTCTCCTTTCTCCAATCCACTACGTACCAAAGCATTGATACCATGAGTATTGGTTTCGACTTGGTTGGGGGTGGTGGTATAGGGTCGAAAGGTAGCAAACGAAAGTGGCGAAGCAGTAAATCTGTGCAAAACTGCTTTGTTGCCTTTTTGAGTAAATGCTTTTCAACTAACTTGCCTATTTGTAAAAATATAATTGGTTTCCCTAAACTTTATTAAAATCTTTTCTAAAGACAGTCGAATTCAGCTAGAATTATTTAATCTTAATTTACAAAGTAGCCCTTCCCTTTAACAAAAAAATTAAGACATTTAAGTCCTCCAACATAAATAATCTAATTTACATAGTAAATTAGTTAGGAAAAATCCCCAAAAATCATCATAATTCACATTTATGTTATCTAACATATATAAGTTTCAGACCCAAAATCCTTTATACAATAGCCGAAATAAATTTTAAACCCATTTATTTATTTCTTCCTTCAAAAATTCATAATAAATTATCCATGGTTTGGATAATTATGAAAATCTAAACCTATCTCCAAAATAACGTTTTACATAACAATTAATCCTCATGGCGTTTGAAACCCAATATATACTATTTTAGCCTTAAAATCGAATAAAACATTTATCAAACATACTTGTTTGAATCACGCATATCCTGTAATCTAAGAATATCATTCTTAAAATCATCATAAAGGTTTTAAACTTAAACCCCAAAATCAAATGCTCTTTAAAAACGAATATGAGATGGTTTTGATTATTATTCACCTTGCTTTGGATAAGGAACTTGAGATTTGATCTTGCTTAATCCTCCTTTGCTTGAATCCTAAGCTTTAGTAAATTTTTAATCTCTTTTTTCCCTAGTTTGTGGCCGACTTTGAGCTCCCCTTTTCTTATGTTTTTGAATTATGAATGTATGGAATGAAAATAGGAATAAGAGTGTAGGGGTTAAGGGTTATGGTGGATGGCTATTTCCTGTAATCCCTTTGCCTTATTCTCTTATTAGTTAACTTACGAAACCATTTCCATAAACTCATTCTTTTAATTTTTATTAAATTAAGCATGGCTTCTATTTAATTTCCAAATCTCAATCCCCTTATCACTCTGATCTTTACATTCTTCAATTTAATTTATCTAATTAAATCTCCTAAATAATGTTACTTAAAATTAGGGGTGTTACACCTTATGCATCAACAATAGGGATCATCATATATGGTATGTTATGTGATACATCAGATCTTTCTTATACACTCGGTGCATTAAGAGAATATCAAATATGAGAAAAAAATCTCTAAATGGTCGTTTAGTGTGTGCTTGGGTATTTACGGGATATTGGAGATTATTTTTATGGAAATAACAAACTCCTTACTAAGGAATGTTTGGACTCAAACTTCATAAGCGACATTGAATATAGTAATTCAACCTTAAATTCATGTTTAACCTAAATTAAGGAGCTATAAGTTGGAAGTGTTACAAATGAGAGGTTGTAGCAGATTCAACTATAAAGGCTAAGTACATAGCCTTGAATAGTTTTGCAATGAAAGCAATGTATGTGCGAATATTTATAAGAGAGCCAAGTGTGTTCCTACCACTGAGAATCTAGTAATGTATTCTAATACCAAAATGCAATGTATATTGTAATAGGAACAGACAGCTCATAAGCGGTTGAGATACGTTCTCCATAATTAACACATGATAAAAAAGTTTAACGACGATGGGGAAGTAAAATCTAAAACTAGATACAAAAGAATAATATCGCAGATCCATTCACCAAGGCCCCTTCACGGTTAGTTTAGGTAGACTGATTGATGGTATGCATGCTGCACCATAATTAGCCATAAGTGCTAGTGGGAGATTGATAGAGTTAAGGATATTCCTTATGGGTGATTATGTAATTTATTATGTAACTTAACTCTTATAAAATAACCTTGTTCAAATTGAAGTAGGCTTTTGGTTTTTATTTAATTTTATATATGTTGTTATATAGAGATTTAAATAATGAATGGATTAAATTAAATATATATAAGTAGAATATCCTTAGGAGAAGCATTTTATTGATTCCAGTTATGAATGTTTTTGTAACCATGAGTATTGAATTGATATATAATCACTAACTCAAATGTTCGCAGTCAAGATGTATAAAGAAAAAGATATTGATAAAACCGACGAGACTAGTTATAAGCACTCTTCATACGATAGATGGTGAATTACTTATGACCGTTGGGGGCACTAAGGGGTTACATACTAGTGATTGTTTGAAATTGTAACGACCCACTTTTCCTTACAGTTTAAGCAGACAATAAACCACACATGTTTGGCCCATATTGAACGGAAAGGTGGATAGTTAGGGAAAAGAAGGATGAAAGAAGATAAGAAGGAAACTAAACAACATAGAATCTCATAGCAGAATGAATAATCTATAATATACAAAAAATCCTTACACAAATGCAAACTGTACTATATATATACACATACATACACAGACATCAATCAAAGTATACTAACCTACTTCAGCCCAGACAGTTATAACAACCTGTCCTCACAATTGCTGAAAAATACAACAATGAATGTAGCGGAAAAATAACCAGGTACGTGAATACGTCTCTGGGCCTTCAGCTCGTCACTTGAAGCTCCAAAGCATCCAAAATAAATTTGTAATATGCTCGTTCTGTCCCAAGCATTATAATAAAATAATACCCGAGTCAGTCAGGAAAACTAGCGTGAAAAAGCATACCCAATTGGATTTTAAAGTTATAAAAAAACTTTGAAATCAAAAGTATCTCGGAAGATTACGCCGCACATAAACATGGATGGGTTTTTACCTTACGATAATCAAAACAATTTCTGTAGAAAATCCATTGATATTATAATAATGTCTAGGGATCAAAGTAAAATATAAATATAGCTGAAATGCTTGCATCTCACGTTTCAGCATAGTTGGGCACAACTTAGTCCGTACGGTGCTTATTGGAGAATGGATTCCATACAATGACTGGGTTACTGAGGTACCGCCCGTCACGGTGCATCTTTAGATAAAATAACAACGTGGACCTTGCTAGGATCCTCTGTTAACATAGGACTGGCCCACCACTTGACTAATAGTACCGAATATGATCACCCCTTCGTTAATGAGTCCTGAAGCATACAAATGATAGATAATATTGACTCTAGATGAGGATGATCATACCCTACTTGGGAGTAACCCACTTAGCCCTGCTGCACTTCCCATGTATTAGTCATTACCAGTTAATGAGGCTTAAGGCTATGTTTTACCTTTTATATAGCACTTCGCACTTGAAATGCTAACACTGCCCTTCGGGCAACAATGCAATGCCAGCATTCATCCATATAAGTTCATTCTAGGACTGAACGAAACCGAAGGCATCACTTTTATTACATCCATTTTAGGATCTCCCTTAGGATTAGTAGCAAGCAGCCCTTGCACTTAAAAGAGCTCCATCTGCAATTCCATCATCTTCAAGATGTCTTCACTACGAAACTCTTGAGTTGGATCGAAGTGGTTTTCGAATAACATATCTGATCCCGGTCTCTTCAAAACAACATTCGATAGTTTTTAGTAAACTCAACCCCGGTTCTTTAGGAAATAAACAGTGAAAGATAAGAGCGCAGATCACCTCCTAACCGTTAGTGGACAAATTTCCTTATCATTTATCCTAGGAGAACGAAACAAGATTTGTATGCACGGTACTGCATCATCGGAGATGACTGTGCCATATAACTCATGTGTTTCTCGTACATATTTCCAAAGTTACATTTTAGGTCCAAATTCGATAGTCAGTTATTTAACTATCAACAAACACACATCCAAATCAAGGATTTATTTACAAAAGGAAAATCAACATTGGTTAAGCACGTAAGTAACCACTAGCCTCTTTTATAAATCTTTTCATTAATTAAAAATCACACTGTAAATACTTGTATAAAAATACCATTACAATGATATACCCAAAAATCCCTATATTTTCAGTACTTAGAAAATATTCATATACTTATCTCAGTGTTATAAATATATTCACAAAATGGAGGAAGATTTCCTTTTACACAATTCTAGAACCATTTATAAATTCCTTTATAAATTTCTAAACCCAATTATAACTATTTTATAAATCTCAAAAAACATTTATAAACGTCTCTAAATCATTTATAAACTCTTTATAAATCCATAAAACTAATTATAAAAATCCTTTTATAGATCTACAAACCCAATTCTAAAATTCTTTTATAAATATCTAAAATAATTTTTTAAACTCTTTTCACCTTTAACTAATCTTCCTTTAACTTTCCAAACCATGTTATAAAACTCCTCTTATAAAACCCTAAACTATTTATAAAACTCTATTTATAAATCTCGAAAACATTTATAAATAAATTCTATTCATTTACTTTAAAACTATTATATAATAATAATTGTTAATAAACATTTTAAATAATAATTTTTAACTTTAAAACACCATAAAATAATAATTAATAATTTCAAAATATTAGTAATAATACAATAGTAATTAACCTTTACCATTATGATAAGTAGTAGTAATTAATTTCTGAAACATTATTACTAAATCATTATTATTAATTTCAAACTGTATTAATTATTTATATAATTAACTTTTCAAAATATTAAAATGTTGATAAATAACTTAAAAAATATATTAAATATAAATAAATAATATTTTAAAAATATATACTATAAATAAATAATCCTTTAAACCAATATTAAACAAAATTAAATAATCTTTTTAAACCATTTCTAATGACTTAGAAAAAGATAGGTAATAAGGTTGGAGTAAAATAGAAATTAAATCCTTTAAAACAAAAAAAAAATTTGGAACCCAATTTCAGATTTAAAATCATTTCCTATCTCAAAAACCAACTCCAACTCAAATGGCAATTTATAGTACTTTTAAAATACTATTTTGAGGCCAATAGCTACCCAATATCGAATATTGATTTCCTATCACTACAAGGTTTTAGTTTTGAACATATAACAATGTCATAACCAATAGTTTCAACAATCGGATTTGATTTTCAATAATTTATATAATAGGAATATTATAGAAAACATTCAACAGTGGCTAGGAATCCCGTTGGATCCCTCCAACCCGTCCTCCTACATCACAGCTCATATATATCAGCACGTATATACATAAACAGAATCAACAGTGGTGCAAAATCCCGTTGGATCCCTCCAACCTGTTCCCTTGCATCACAGCTCAGTAAATAATCATGTAATATGGGTCTTCTGCTACTAGGCAGGTACATATATTAAAGGTCATCCGCTCCAGGGCGTAAATAAAAACAAATCAACTGATAAAACAGTAAATCATCCGAACATCCATCCAACAAATTTTAACAACTATATAGCATACTGGGTAAGCAAAAAGGTGAGTTTAACTCACAATTATTCCAATTGCAACCAAGGTATTCTGCTTTGGATTAAAATTCAACAAGCGTTCAATTTTATTCCAATTTTTCTCTAGCTCCAAATCCATCCAATCCAACTCTATATCGTAATATTCGATGATACGACCGGACCGCAACTCATCACATTCAATTTGGATCTAAAACGCAAAAGTTATTGACAAGATAAGATTCACTAAATAAATTAATATAATAATACACTAATTAAATCGTTTATCACTAATTACCCTAACACGTTTATACCCAACCTAACTCAACTCGACAATGTGCCTTTGTCGCCTCACCGCCTCTATCTCTTTTGATGGCACCCCATCTCACTCACCCTGCCACTGCACCTGGCCAAGGCGACTCCAACACCATCGGCCTCGGCCTCCCATTCGTTGGAAAACGGCAATAAAATGTACGTCGTTCAACTTCCTTTTTCCTAACGCCATATCGTTTGCCACCAGACTTCGCCATCGCCTCACCCTCCTTACCCTTTATGCTTTACCATCAGACCCCATTGCCCACTGAGCGATGATGACATCGGAAACGCCCAAAATTCGAACTCGAGCTACCCACAAACGGAGCTCCTCCCTGGTCATCAAATTCTACCATAGCTCAATCCCACCGCATATTAGGTTTATCACCTCATTGCCATCATTTCTCTAGTTGACCATCTAGCCTGAAAATGCCTCGATGGGCTCCGATTGATTTTGGCAGTTAGATGAAATAGAGTTGAATTTGAAAAAATGAGCGAATTTATTCTCTGGTTTGGCCACACATATATAAAGAGAGGAGGGTATGGGCCTCAATGTGGTAGTATGGCTGAGAGTATGGGTAGATATGTGAGGGTATGGTATGGCTGAGGGTATGGGTAGATATGGTGAGGGTATGGTATGGCTTAAATATATTATTTTAATTTAAAATTATCAAGCTTTCAACGTCCGAAAATCTCGAACTCTTATCGAGACGTGCCGCCTGGCATTGTATATGTAATACCCTTATTTCGAACTCAATGGAACTAGTCTCGAGACCTACATCGATCATGTGTAGAAGATGGCTTTTCAAACCCAGTTATATAATATTAATTTCTTTAAGTAGTTTTTTAAGCGTTTCAAGCTTGCACGACCAAATGATATGCTCGATCATACTGATCGTCACAAGATTCGTTAAAATACAATAATTTACTATTACGGATCCAATGAAATTGGTTTCGTCCAAATCCAAGACAGTGCCACGAAAGGCTATTTCCACATGTTAATTAAAACGAATTATTATAAAACCAAATAAATCACTTTTATATCTAAATTAAAAGTTTAGTATTATCATTCTTATTATTTTAAATAAATTTAAATAAGATTTCCAAATCATTTTCATTCACATAGAATTCAAGATTTAATTATTTAAACAATTCCAAATATTCAAATAACCATAATATTTGAAATTCAAGTTATTTACTTATAAAATTAACTTTTCAATACTTAAAATCAATTAAATATTCTAAATTCAAATGACTGAAATTCTTGGTCGTTACGTTCTTTCCTCCTTAAAAGAATTTCGTCCTCGAAATTAGCGAGTAAGCCCCAAAACCATTAACTTTTTCAAAACCCATTAGTTGAAATAGATTACCAAATTCTTTAAGCCTTTTCCTAAATCAATTTTTTGAAACTTTGTTATCACATCTTCTAAATCTTTAATTCATTCATAATTACTAACTAATACCATTCCAAGTTATAATAATAAAAATCAAATTTTAGTTATTAAAGTTATCTAAAATTCTCAAAAAATTTCTAACGCCTTAAATTTACGGAAAATTTCACCAGCATCTCCTTTGCACGGTTCGATCGAAACTTTTTACAATATATATATATATAAACATAAATATACATCTCATCTTCAAGGATGAGGCATCCCATAGGAAAAAACATAAAAATACGATATGTAATTCGGGATGTGTTCCTTTTATTAGCATTAGAAAGCATATACAATAAATATAATGCGAAAGCGAGCTCCAAATGCGAAGCATACGCCATCCGCACCTACTACTCACTTAACATGCATTGAGGGCAAGTAATATAAATATATAGCATACACTATACAATAACCATATGCAAATGTAACCAGAGAAACCATCAAACAAATAATATCCATCCAATGAATTCACGTTATTTTACATTTTCCAATGTTGAACATTTAATTTATTAAAGCCCGTATGATGTCACTACTACAAAACAGGTCATTTGCATCGGTTGTTTACCCCCCTTTTGCATCAGTTCAACAACCGATGCATATGCAACCGATGCAACAGGCTTAACACTTTTGCATCAGTTCTAAAACTGATGCAAAAAGGTCTTTTTTGCATCGGTTGTTACTAACAGCTGATGCAAAATATCATCCCCCTATTGCATCGGTTTTTTATAACAACCGATGCAAACTAATCCCTCTATTGCATCAGCTATTTGTACCTGATGCAAAAAAATCATTCTCAAAAACCATTATTACAGTACTCAAATAGACTATATATATATATTATTGATTATAACAAACAATTATTGCATGCAATATTAAAATCATTCAAAATTAAATTTGATGGCAAATACATAATCAGATTTAATAATTCTACAAAAGAATGAAAAACATAAATAAATTCCACAGTACATACTCAGACAGTCAGTAGTAAAAAATAAATGTAGCGTGTTATATGTAGACACACAAAAATACATATATACAGAGAAGAGAATGTATCGTTGACAGTGGATAAATTAAGCAGAAGATGGTCTTCAAATGCACAAACCTTCATCCTATATTGTACTTGAGCTACCTGAAGTTGAGCTGTTCCATCCAAATAACCACTGCCTGCTCCTCTTTTACACTGTCACCTTCAGTGCCTGCTGCATTCTTCCACCTGACAGCACTGCCACACCACAAATATTACACTCCTACAGCCATTCATACAACTGCTTAATCTTCATCATTACTACTATACAATCACACTACCAACACCTCTTCTTGCTCATCTACATCATCAACACCTCTGTTAAACAACAGCCTGCACATCATTTCATACTGTGCACATCAGTGCACTGCACATATAACAGTCCATCCCCACTGTCTAGACCTTGCTGCCTTACATGTGTACAACTCCTGCCTTGCTAGAGGAAACTAGAGAATTGCCAGGTTTTGCAGGCACACGTGATAATCTTGGAATAAACTTTTCCAACCATTGATTCTCTCTCATGGCGTCGTCTTTGTATCCAAAGGTGGGCTGAATAAAAAGAAATAAGAATACACATGGTATATTAGTAATGGCAGCAAGCATGATAATTTGAGTTTCTAGTAAATGTACTACCATTCAATATTCTAGTTACATGTTTTTGTTAAAAAAAGGCACATACAATCCCTTTAGGAAAACTACCCACCAGAATAAACTACAAGTTTGTTAATTTCAAATGATACTAATAACGTATAATGTACCTTCTTAGTGCCTAATTGACCAGCTTTTCTGCTTCAGTGTTGCCGATACAGTCTATTATATAGCCTGGCCTTTAGGAAGAAAATTTAGATTCTTTAATATGTTTCTTGTTACTTACATTGCATCCTTAAAAAATAACTAGTAATATTCAGATATAGTTTATGTTCTATAAATCTTGGTTAAGCACATAAGTAACCACTAGCCTCTTTTATAAATCTTTTCATTAATTAAAAATCACTTTATAAATACATGTATAAAAATACCTTTACGAAGATATACCCACAAATCCTTATAATTTCAGTACTTAGAAAATATCCATATACTTATCTCAATGGTATAAGTATATTCACAAAACGGATGAAGATTTCCTTTTTACACAATTTTAGAACCATTTATAAATTCCTTTATAAATTTCTCAACCCATTTATAACTATTGTAAAATCTCAAAAATCAATTATAAATGTCTCTAAATCATTTCTCAAATCATTTATAAACTCTATATAAATCCATAAAACTAATTATAAAACTCCTTTTTATAGTTCTATAAACCCATTTCTAAAATTCTTTTATAAATATCTAAAACCATCTATAAACTCTTTTCACCCTTAATTCCTTTAAGTTTCCAAACTATGTTATAAAACTCCTCTTATAAAACCCAAATCTATTTATAAAACTCTATTTATAAATCTCGAAAACATTTATAAATAAATTTTAATCTTTTACTTTAACACTATTATATAACAATAATTATTAATAAAATTATAAATAAGAATTTTTTACTTTAAAACATCTTAAAAATAATAATTAATAATTTCAAAACATTGTTAATAAAACAATAATAATTAATCTTTACCATTGTTATAAATAGTAATAATTAATTTCCAAAACATTATTAATAAATCATTATTATTAATTTCAAACTGCATTAATTATTTAAATAGTTAAATTTTCAAAATATTAAAATGTTGATAAATAACTTAAAAAATATATTAAATATAAATAAATAATCTTTTAAAAATATTAACTATAAATAAATAATCCTTTAAACCAATATTAATATATTTAAATAATCTTTTTAAACCATTTCTAATGTTAACGTACAATAATACACTATTACAGATCCAATGAAATTGGTTTCGTCCAAATCCAAGACAATGCCCCCAAAAGGTTATTTTTACACATTAATTAAAACGAATTATTATAAAACCAAATAAATTATTTTTATATCTAAATTAAAAGTTTAGTATTATCATTCTTATTATTAAATAAATTTAAATAAGATTTCTAAATCATTTTCATTCATATAGAATTCAAGATTTAATTATTTAAACAATTCCAAATATTCAAATAACCATTATATTAGAAATTCAAGTTATTTACTTATAAAATTAACTTTTCAATATTTAAAATCAATTAAACATTCCAACTTCAAATGACTAAAATTCTGGGTCGTTACAAGAATAATCACTGAACGACTCTTCGAGAGCCTTTAATAGGTAAATACAACTAAGTCAAAATAGAAGATCTCATGACAACGATGCACTATAGTCTACAGACTTGAGGTTACTGTCAACCCTAAGTAGTGTAACACCCCTAATTTTTAATAACATTATTCAGAAGATTTAGTTAGATAAATTAAATAGAATAACGTAAACAATAGAGTAATAAGGGGATTGAGATTTGAATAAAAAATTAAAGGTCGTGCTTAATTATTTAAATGGGCTTAAGAATGGCTTATAGGCTAATAAATTTACACAAAGGTATATTGGGAAATCCGCACATAAACCCTTACCCTTATATATATTCTCGCTCCTTATACCATTCACATTACATTTCCCATTCACGTCATTTTGCAAGAACAAAATACAAATGTAAATCAAAGAGGAGCCAACAATTACTAGGAGAAAATAGGAGAAATTAAATCTAAAGCTAAGGAGTTAAAGCATGGAGAATAAATCTCAATCTCAATTCAATCTCCTTATCTTAATCAAGGTGAATAATAATCTATATCATCTCTATTTTGTTAAACAATCATTTGTTATTGGATTTAAGATTAAATCCATTTTTACGATGATATGGATGATAATATGCTTAGATCATAACATGTTAGATTTAAACAAAATTGTTTAAATCTGATTTTACACAGTTTTAAGGGTAAAACCAATTATAATTGATTTCGAATGCCATGAGAAATTTATATGCTCTGTAAAACATGATTTTGGAGTTGGGTTTTAATTTTGATAATTTTCCAAGCTATGGAAAGATTATTATGAATTTACAAAAGAAAATATGGTTAATTGGGTTTAGAAATTTATTTTGGAAACTATATTGAGAATTTGGGTCTGAAATTTATATATGTTAGATAACATATTAAAAGTGAATTTCTGTTATTTTTGGGGATTTTTCCTAAGTAAATTATTATGAGAATTAAATTATTTTAAAATGAGGACCTAAATGAATTAATTGTTTTACTTACTAGAAGGGCTTATTTGTTAAATTAACCTTGGTTTAGATCTGAAATTATGCGGCAGTTATTTTGTGTAAAGAATTTGAAAAGTTGAGGCAACCAATCATATACTTATAAGTAGCAGGTTAGTTAGAAAGTATTTGCTTTAATTGGCATTAAATCAGATTTACCCGGAAAAGTGGTTTCCGCCTCTATTAGAAGCACCCTTCGACTCATAGCTTCCACCTTCAATCAACCCCACAAAGCCGAAACCGATACACAAGATATCAACATGGGTAGATAGTGGATTGGAGGAAGGGGGAAGGCATGGTGTCGACTCATAGCTTTCGATGGGAACGAAACCTTTGTTTTGCTTTTAAATGTTAGCACCTGCCTTTGTTTTATTAAAGCTTTCGAAGGAGTCGAAACATATGTTGTCAAAAGGATTTTCTAAATAGCTTTCGAAGAAGGTTGCCATCTTTCATTTTTAAGTATAAGCTTTCAAATGAATCCCTTGTTTATAAAACAATGCTTTCGAAAATGATGGTTCCGACCTAGTCGAATCCCTGCTGCCATTCTTTTGCCTTTCGATTGTATTGAAGTCCTCAATGCTTTCGAAGGGTAGCCTTTGTTTTAAACTTATACCACCTCCTAAATGCTTTCGAAAGGGTTCAAGGGTTTCGAAGGCAATGGCTTCGAAAGAGGGTTTTGATGCTATCCTTCAAAGTTTTTCTTAAATGTTTTGAAGCTTTCGAAAGGATGGTGTCGACGTCATCAAACTTTCCCCAAACAATTTTATATGAAGATTAAAGGTTTCGAAAGGGATACTTTTGTATATATCACTTTGACCCAAAAGATGTTTTTGAGTAAACCCAATGGTTTCGAAAGGGGTACTTTCATTGGTTTCGAAGCTATGTTTCTATGAATTATTAAGTAATATTTTGATACTTCCGAAAGATATATTTTGGTTTCGAAAGAGATGATTAAAGAGCTTCGAAAGGTATATATTTACTGTTTTGAAAAGAAGTTTCCTATGCTTTCGAAAGAGGTTATCCAGGGGTTTCAAAAGTACTGTTTTAAGGTTTCGAAAGCCTTAGTTTTCAAAAAAATAACCCAATCTCATTTTAAAGGAAAACCATGGCATAAATAAAGAGTTTTGGAAATTATTTTAAGTATAGAGTTTTTGAAGAAGTTTTCCTTGATTAACAGGTTAAAGGGATTAACCAAGTTTTATGAAGGGATTTCAAGGATACTAAACCAAAGGTTTTGGTATTATTATATTATTTTGTTTACTTCTTCATACATATATTCACATTGTAATGGACCCATAACTGTATTTTAGGGAGAAAGCTGAATAACCAGCTAGGTTGACCTAGTAGTGAATATAAATTAAGTTAACTCCTCAATGAGTAGAATTGCATCCAGGAGGTTAGGAAGACCAGAATATATGAAGCTAAATTAGTGATTAAAGAAGTTGCTAGGGAGATAGGTTCATAGTAAACCCATAAAAACTATGCATAAAAGAAGTTGTCAAAGAGATAGGTTTATAGTAAACCCGTGAAAACTATGATTAGAAAGAGTTATTGGCAGGAGCCAATAGGTTATAGTGAACCCATGAAAACTATACCCGGATTAAGTTATTGACAGATGTCAATAGGTTCCTAGTCAACCCATGAAAATAGGGAAGTTATTGGAGTTACCAATAGGTTCAGGGAGAATGCATGAAATAATGATGTTATTGGCAGGGGCCAATAGGTTAATAGTAAGTCCATGAAAACTATGAAACTGGACCGGGAGTCCATAAGTATTAAACAGGTTATTAGTCAGCCCATGAAAACTATTAGGTTAATAGTGACCCTAGAAACTATAAAATGAGACAGCTAGTCAAAAATGAATGGGGATGGGAAATCCAGAAATTGATTACTTGTTTGCATATCATCATATTATTTTGAGACGTTTTAACCATTGTGGATGCAGGAGCACTATATATGGTTTTATAAAGTTTTTAGGATACTAGTGAGGGGAAAACCCGTTCCGCTAAGCAGCATGGTCTCACTAGATATCTAAATGGTTTGAGATGGTAGATTATTATTCATACCAGGCTTTATGTCTGACTCGAAGTTTATGTTTTCACTTTAAACTCTCTGGTACTCAATTGATTTTGAGTAGTTTTAGAGTTGAGGTTTTCAGGTACCTCTTTAGACGAATAAGCTTCCAAAGACGTGCATGAGGCATGATAGCTACTTAGAGTTCCCTTTAAATTTGATTCCGCTATGTTTTGTTGTAAAGGCAAAGTTGTTTAATTTGGCGTATGTTGTAATAAGTATATTTTCTCCGAACGTGGTTCTCGTATTGGGATTATGTAAAGAATTTGAAATGATTAGAAATGGAATGTGAAAGTTGTTTTGTGATTTTAAAATTTTCCATATCCATGTGTTTCTGTTATATCAATGTATTTAGTCATTAAGGATTAATAACTATGGATGACTTCACATCTGTAGCCGTTAGTTTTGGGCCTCCAAGTGGGGGATGTTACAAGTTGGTATCAGAGCATAGGTTTATGAAACTTAGAAGAAATTTAAACCTAAAATATTTTCAAACATAGTCCAATAAATCAGAAAATAAGATTGGGGTTTGGGTAAACACTATAGTAACGTATTTGTATTTGATATATATAAGTATGTATTTCCCTCTCTCTTAGACCATTCTTATGTATCTTACTAAGGCTCGTATGCAGATTTACGAGAAAGAAGATATAGAGGTAGGAAACAGAAGAGGAAATGTCGGTGGAGGAAGCACCACAACTAACGAAAATGCTCGACCCAGCAGGAGGAACTCGGGTCGACAGGCTAATGCTAACCAAAATGTTGATGCCAATGTGGGTGTTGAAAATCCACCAGTGGATATGGGGGCGATGTATCAGTTCTTTGTCAATATGATGCAAGCAGCAGCTGCAATCAGTGTTGTTGGAAATGTTGGAGGAGCTAATCACGTGGCTTCAGTTGGGAATAATTATGCTAAGCTGAGCAGAGTTTACACCAGTCTTGGTGGGAAGTCATTCATGGGGACGGAGAATGCCATAGAGGTAGAGAATTGGCTATTGCATTATGAGCAAATCTTTGCTGATTTGGGTTTAGATGATGAGCAAACGAGAAGGTTGGCCTCTAGGCAGTTGCAAGTGTCAGCATTTCATTGGTGGAACAGTGTTACTATCGAAGTTTTGGAGGAGGAATTGACTTGGGCTAATTTTCGAAGGAGATTTAAATAGAGGTTTATGTCCGAGGTTGCTAAATTAGCGCTGCTGAGGAAGTTTTTGAATCTGGAGCATGAAGAAATGTCGGTTGTTGAGTATGCTGCTAAGTTTAATGAGTTGTCCAATTATGGGTATAATACTATAGACACCGCCATCAGGAGAAATGAGAGGTTCATTCGGGGATTGAGACCTGAGCTTGCTAGGGCGACCCTGACACATATCATGATCCTAGTAATGTAGTGGTGGAGATGACAATTCGCCGTGAAGAGATGCTTGCTGTTTGTGCTAGAGAGAAGCCAGTTAAAACCCATGGTTCCAAGAAAAAGAAAAGAAAGTTCTTTAAGAAGAAGGGAGCCCAGAGGGGGGCAGCTAAGAAGGCAAAGGCTGATTTAGTTTGCTTCAAGTGTGATAAGAAGTGTCATTATGCTCATGAGTGCCGATCAGGCAAGGGGAAGAAGGCTGCAGATAAGAAGAATGTGAAGTGCTTCAACTGCGATCAAGTTGGGCATCTAAGAACCAGTGTCCAGAACCAGTTAGGACGGACAAGGGAAAGGCCTTTGCTGTTAGTCCATCAGCTGTTAGGCCAATTGCAGTTGAAAAAGAGAATACTGTGATGGAAGGTATGTTTTTGATTTAGAGTATACCAGTTAGGATACTATTTGATATCGGTGCATCACATTCGTTTATTTCTTAGAATTTAGTTGATAGGCTATGCTTAGAACCCACATACCTTGTTACTTCCTTAAGGGTTGCGAATCCAATAGGAGGGTATGCTTAGAACTTACGTACCTTGTTATTTCCTTAAGGGTACCTCTATAGACGAATAAGCTTCCGAAGACGTGAAGGAGGCATGATCGCTACTTAGAGTTCCCTTTTATTTTGATTCCGCTGTGTTTTGTTGTAAAGGCAAAGTTGTTTAATTACCTAGTTATATACTCTATCATCCAAGGAGGCATCTTCATATGTCGCTCTTGGCATATGTTTTAATAAGTATATTTTCTTTGAACGTTGTTCTCGTATTGGGATTATATAATGAATTTGAAATGATTAGAAATGGAATGTGAAAGTTGTTTTGTGATTTTAAAATTTTCCATATCCATTTGTTCCTTTTATATCAATGTATCTAACATTACCGTATTTGGTCGCCAAGGATTAATTACTATGGATGATTACAACATTCATAGCCGTTAGTTTTGGGCCTCCAAGTGAGGGATGTTACAAGTAGCTAGGCTATACTTTGATTATGGTTAAACACATTTCATAGAAACCTTGTTATGACCATAGTTTGGTATACGTTGAACTGGTTGATGGGAAACACTACCCAAGGGAGGATTCATCTCTTTTGTTGTAGAAGGTTAGTACCACTATAACTGGTAGTCAACTTAAATTCAAAATCTTTGGGCAGAATAAATCAATTAATCGATAAATGTTATTAATTGAATCAGGAACTTTAAAGTGGTCTACGCAATTTAATATAGGTATTAGCGGAGTTTTGGACTTTAGACTAAACTCTAGATTTTCAAGTGATATAGTGGTGACGAAAATAATACATTTATAAAATGTCATTACTATGTGAATTTAAAATATTTTAGAAATTAGATTCTCCTAAATGATCTGTAATCATTGAACTTATGCCTGATACTCTACTTCAGCAAATTTTGTACAAACTTCAGTATTAAATTATTTAAATATTGACCGAGGGTTGAGTTCACACTAGAAAGTCAACACAATTGAGTAGTTGTTTCAGTATCCAACCAATGTTAAAATTAGTTTATAAATGTTATGAATTAATAATAAATTAAAACAAACGTTGTTTTAAAATTTTATGGCCTTTTACTTGAAGCTCAAAATCGATTTGAACAAAGTATAAAAGTTGTACATCGGTTCAGTTAGAAAAGGACTTAAATAAAATAATCAATTAATTGATTGAAAGGGGTCAATTGGGCATTTTGACTAAGTATGGGTCAATGCAAGAGTAGGCCATAGCATATAAGGAGGCAAGGGGACCTAGTCTCCTAAGGTTTTAGGAAAATGAAGGGGATATTTGATATCAAGACGTCTATAAATAGGTAGCCTTCATTCTCATTCTCTACACACTATAATAAACAAACCCTAGCCTCCAACTGACATTGGCCATGGTGAAGCTAAAGTGACGACATTTAACCCATAGCCAAGGAGATGCAAGAGAGAACCAAACAATCAACATGTTTCACAATCGACAAGATTGCAAGGATGTGGTAATTCCTTATTTTAATTATTCAATTATGTATACATGTATAAATTATCCTCATATCCATGCTTGTATGTGCCTTGATTGTTTTGACCACAATTTAAAAAGAAAATTCAAAAATTAATTTTATAATTAATTAATAAAGTACAAGCCTTTTAATTTTACATATATAATTAATTTTGGCTTTAATAAAAAATAATTTCATTTAAGGATCTGAAATTATATATATATATATTATTTAAACTATTAAATTATATTCAATTTTAATGTTTAAAAAAATCCATATTCGCTCTTGACTTCAGATTTAAAATAAAAAAGTTTAACTTTTTATTCATATATTTACATATATATTGAAAATGGGTAATGCTGCCTCATTAAAAACACAGTCTGAGCCAATATAGCTCAGTTTAGGATAAAAAGAGTACAACCGCTTTATTGCTTATCAAATATATACACAGTACGTTATAAAGCAACAAATTACAATAGTAATACAAAAGTTAGTCATAGATTCATAGAAGAATATAAATGACTCATAACCAGCAGCTACTACAGTAACGAACCCGACCCATTTTCAGTTAGAAGAAAGAGAACAACTTTCCCTAAGTGAACCCTAACCAAATCAACTTCCACCTCACTATCGCTCCTCCTCGCACTTGCAGCTCCATCCAAAGTTTAGGTAGAATCCCCTTGCAGATGAAGTACGGAGACAGATGGACCTTACGGTGATTTTGGAATCGTTGATTCCCATCCATCTCAGTAGATTCAAAGCAAAAATCAATGTTAGTCGTCTTCCTAATCGAAGCCTTCATGAGGTATGTAATATCCAGAACTATTCTTCTTAGGACTTTCAACTTGTTGCGTTTTCTATTTTGAACTGACAAAGATTTCGTTCTTGCCAGAGGTAGTATATATAGATGTGGAAATACAACAGCAAGAAAGATCTCTCACTTGATTTACATCTTTCAACATAGTTTCTATTTCATTGCTTTCATCCATAAGAACCAAGGAACTATTAGTATTTTATTTCAATTTAATTCATAGTGATACTTAAATAAATGCATTGAAATCACATTTGAAAAAGATAGGTTCTGCACTTTCATTTCCTGGTTACAGTGAGCACTAATAGTGTTAATTGAGTCATCCTATCGAATAGCTCTATCTTTAGTATTAAGCTTACCAAAAACTGCTTGACATGCACAAAATGCCACCTTTTTGCTTCTAAAATTGTTTCATATAATATAGCTCTCTCCCATGCATTTTTAAATGCAAATTTGCTATTATCCCATACCCACTAATCCTTTTTATTTCTCTGCATGTTACCTATTGTTTAATTAATTCCTTAATTTCTCTAGTTTCAGATAATATATGAGGAACTAATTCATTATTTCTCATAATGCTGTTAGCTTTCAACCCTACATTACCACTTAATTCAATTCTCTCCAAACCCAGAAGTTCTACCATTAACTTATCATTATTCATGGGTCAAACCAAATGGATGTATTTTCCCCATTTGTAATAATTCTTCCAATGTATTTGTAATACCTCATAAATTTTAGAAATAAATAATAAGAGTATTTTGGTGATTTTACAAATGTTTGAAATTAGATGACGGGACTTATGCCATTGCGTAGAGCTCATTTTTTTAGTTAGAATGGTATATTTGTTTGTCCGGATTGGAGTTCGTATGAAGGAATTACGTGGATTTTTTAAATGGGATTAACCCGTTAAGCTTTTAATTTGAACCTAGGCAGTTAATTTTCCCGATTTTCTCTGTAATTAGTTTTTAAAACTGTACATACTTTCATTTCTTCTTTTCGACTCCATTATTCTATTCATCCTCTTCCTCTATCTTCTTACAACTTTGCCAATCCTCAACCAAATTCAACAAATAAATATACTAGATCAATCAGCGTGAGAAGAAGATTCCGATTATACCATCCATTTGGCGATTCGGGGATTTTGGAAGAATGGCGTTTTCAAGCTAGTGAAGATTGAGAGGCTAATTCGAAGGTTTCTAAGGCTAAGCGATTTGATTTGGTGAATGGGAATGATCTCCTTCGATTATAATGCCTATAGGCAAGTATATCATTCTATAACCACAGTTAGGGTTAAAAATTGAATATATATATATATATATATTGTTAACCCACCTTTGGGCAAGGCAGTATACAGGTGGATTTAACCCAATAGACTTTACGATTATCGAGGCTGGAATATCATAGACTTGGTTCAGATGGATGGATGGACAATCAACTAAGGATAATAATATAAGGCTAGGGTTAAATATAGTAGATGTATAAACGATGCAGGACTTGGAGAAAAGCGTAGCTCTGGTCGGCATGGTGTTGCTCTAGGTCAGCATTGTTACTCTGGGTCGGCATAAAGTTGCTTCGGGTTCTACTCCGGGTCGGCATAGGGTTCACTTCGGGTTCTACTCCGTGTCAGCATGGTGTTGCTCCGTGTCGGCATGGTGTTGCTTTGGGTTCAACTTCGGATCAGCATATGGTTCGTTTCGGGTTCTACTTTTGGTCAGCACGGTGTTGCTCCAGGTCGGCACGGTGTTGCTTCAGGTCGGCATTGTTACTCCGGGTCGGTACGGTGTTGCTCCGGGTCGGCATTGTTACTCCGGGTCAACATAGAGTTGCTTCGGGTTCTACTCCGGGTCGGCATAGGGTTTGCTTCGGGTTCTACTTCGGGTCGGCATGGTGTTTCTCCGGGTCGGCATTGTTACTCCGGGTCGGCATAGAGTTGCTTCGGGTTCTACTTCGGGTCGGCATAGGGGTCGCTTCGGGTTCTGCTTCGGGTTCTACTTCGGGTCGGCATGGTGTTGCTCCAGGTCGGCATTGTTACTTCGGGTCCGCATAGAGTTGCTTCAGGTTCTACTTTGGGTCGGCATAGGGTTCACTTTGGGTTCTACTTCGGGTTGGCATAGGATGGACGAATTTGGCTCGACGATCGTTATTGTGGACCCATGTAGGTGAGAAGGCCCTATAGCCGAGATTTCATCTATAAATACAGTAGGCTTGGCTTTTAAAAAAGGATATCTCCATTATGTTTCTCTTCCTCTTCTACCCAAAGGTTACCTGCCATTTTCATTCTAGAATTCTGGATTGTAACTGTAATCAAATTTCAGTATAATAAAAAAAAGTTCTAGAGTGGACGTAGGCTGGAGTTAGCCAAACCACTATAAATCTTATCTTTTTTTACTTGCTTTCATTTGAATTTTGAATATTCTTCATATTATACTCTCTACATATATTCTATCTGTGATTTGTGACTGGATATTAGTGCTTTCATTTATAATTGGGTGTTGGTGGCTAATTTTGAGCCTAACATTTTGGTGCTTTCACTGAGAAGGAGCTTGCACTCAGGGATTTGGGAGTTAGGATCTTGGACTTGGAAGCTTGGGAATTTGGATCTAGGAAGCAATGGCTAGGCAATCAACAAAGAGACAAAGGATAGAGAGGAGTCATCGTGAAGGAAGTCAGGAGGCTTCCTCAAGAGCTAATTAGACCTCAATCTTCATTACCAGAGACGAAATAGAGATAATGATGGATGCTATGCAGGAAAGGATGCTGAAAAGGCAGGAGGACAATCTCAGATTCCCAACTCTATGAAACCCTTGACCGACCTCTACTGACCAACTCCGAACACCACTCCACCATCGACCACCACCATGACTCCACTAAGACCCAAGGCTGCCTCCATACATCACCGCTCCTTCCCTAGTCCACCACCTTGTCAAAAATTGTCATTTGAATGGATTCCTTTCATTTAACTACTAGGACCAACCTAGGCTTCTAAAAATCACATGACCACCACCAAAAATCTCCATTTGTCGATACGGACCCACCCATATCCTCCAATCTTCAATCTATAATGGTTGAATTTTCATTGCTTCTCGATGATTACTGTTTTTGGGTGATAATTACCGCTCCGCACAACGAAATGATGAGCAACCATTTTTATAAATACTAAGGGACTAAACACACAATTTTCATGAAGGAATTTTTATCAAAATGTGAATAGATCGAGAGTTATTGATTTTTGAATGTTTGAGGAGGAGATGGTTTTAATTACAAGAAGTAGTAAAAAGAAAGAGGGAGATGAAGTAAAACTTAAAAGTAGAAGTGAAGAATGAAAATGAATTGAGTGAAGTCAAAATTTTGAGCTAAAAAGATGTAATTTTCATAAATTACAAAGAAGTAGAGAAGATGGAAAAAATTGAGAGCAAGAAGGATGAAGATGGAATGAAATATAAAATGAGAAATGAATATATATATATATATAAGATGAAAAAAGGAAAGGATAAAGACCAAAATGCCCCTAATCTTTTCTTATTCAACTCTCCCATCTTTTCCAAACCACCAAAGTGCTAATCCATATGAAAATATGGTGGATTTTAGAATGGTTCATGTACATTAGTTAGTTTAATACTTCAGGAATCTTAAGATTTCAAATCCATCACTTCGAATTCAAATTTAAACATATTTTATAATTATTAGTTCTTATTATTATTATTATTATTATTATTTATTTATCTTAACATTTCAAAATAAAAAAATTTCTCTAAACATTTAAACATTGTTATTAAAGTATATGCCAAGGTATAATAACTTTCAACAACTTGTAGTTCGATAAAAAGCTAAAAAAATTGGAAAGCAAGTTACGATCATATTTTTAGCTTTTCATCGAACTACCTATTTGCGTAAACAAAATTCAAAAATGAATTTTCTACCATTAGTTATTAATTAAAAATGAGTTATTTAATTATTAAAACCATTAATTGAATATTTAGAATATTAATTAATAAAATTAATATTCAGGAATCAAAGCGATAAAATTTTGGGTCGTTACATTCTTCCTCCCAAAAGAATTTCGACATCGAAATTTCATCTTAATCAAACAAAGTAGTAAACCAGCCAACATAAAAACTTAACCATTTTACTTTCCATAATTATTTATGAAAACATTTTTAACCCAACTTATATTCACAAACTTATATAATACCCTTCTACATTCTAAGGGTATATACCACTATCGGGTTCAAACCTTTTTATTTTAAATTTATTTCCCATAAGTAAACTTAAAATCCAAATACCAGTTTTATTTCAAAGCCCTTTTTGAAATGATACTTTATGTTTTAACCATAGTAAATATACATATAGCTGGAATAACCCCAAAATGATACTAACGAACTGAGTACTACAAAATAGTATCATATATTCACTTATGAAGAAAGGTAATACATAAGAGAAATGTTTGCCATCCACACACATCTCTTTCCTATTTTTAGTTTTTCTCAGGCCACTTGAACTTGTTATCATAGAAATAATTCTTATATTTCAAAATTCCCTTTTTGAAACAACCCTGTATATATTTCTAAACAAATTGCTTTAACAAAATATCTACTACCAACTTGCTTTGGGTTCGTTCAGATTCGCACCCGTTTCGAGCGTACAATGATAAAGAGAATAATTTTCTAAGTGCATTACAACATTCACGTAGGAAAACATCTGATCATCACTTAGAAGATTATTCAAATTATCATAAAATAAATCGAGACTCATCCCAAACCAATCCAAAAAAAATACTCCTTACTTGAAAATATCTTTCCAACATATTCATACTTGTAAAAACTTTCAAGTAATACTATTATTACTTTAGCCAAAAATTATTTGAAATAATAATATACATATTTCCTTTAGTAAATAATCCATATTATAGTAGCATTTCCTCACTTAGAAACTCGAAAATGAATACCGACAATGTTGCAGCCGTCATCAGAATTATTTTGCAACGACAGAAATGAGCTCAGTGCTTTCTATCTCCTCTAGAAATATTTCTATTCATAAATACTTTCAAGTACGATTATTATTTTTCCCAAAACCTTGAAAACCATTTTTTAAAAGCATCGGGATTTAAGTCCTCAAAATTTCTACTTTAAATCCTTTTTATCTATAAGCCATATTCTTATAAATCAATTTTATAAAATCTACTTCTTTTATAAAATCATTTCTCAAATATTTTTTATAAAATATTCTAGCTTTCTTTTAATAAACATCTTTATTAAAATCCCATTTTTACTCGCATTATCATCGAACGGCTTATAGTCAAATTATGAAACTTAATTCACAAGGTGTTCGTTTCAGTGTTCCCCCAAATTTTTATTTACCCAACCCATGTTGAAAAAAGGAAAAAACTGATAAATCCACAAACAATAGACAATGCTTAAAGATGGATGGGCATGACTACTCAAACCTTAAATGATAATAATTGAATATTATCATTTCCTAACAAACAAGCACATCAAAAATAACAATATTAATTTTTAAAAATTATTCCTTTATATAAAAAATATATTCCTAGGTAAAATTATTTCATTTACCCATTTTAAAAACAATATTGTGTCGATTGGCCTTGTTCAGGTGTTTAGAGATTCCTATCAATAACATTAGCTACTTGTATTGATCAAAGTCCATAAACCACTCAACTGATCAATCAAACAATATAAAACAATTTTATAGCACTAAAAATACACGTACTCATTTATATACATACATACATACATACACACACATACTCACTCACTCATTCTAGGATGCTACAAACCATATCTGTAATGAGTTTACCCCACCAGGACTAAGGTTCTCGCTTACTTTCAGCTTTAATAACAACTGTAATGACTCGCCTCTTCGATCCTTGGAAGTCGGCAGTAATACTTCCACGGTATTCACGTGTTGAACAACCGAGCGCTGAAACGACAAATTGTTGGGGTGTAAAAATAGAACAAAATCTCACAATGCGATAAGTAATACATCACATAAAAACAGATCTTTAACAAAAGAAAGTTTTTATACATACAACCATCAAAGTACTAACCTATCATCAGCCTGGACAGTTATAAAATCTTGTTCTTACAAATGCTATAAATACAAGAAGAATAAAACAGCAGAAGATTAAATACGCAAATACATCTTAGAGGTATCCAGCTCGTCTTCTAAAGCTCCAGAGCATCCAGCTAAATCTGGAAAATATGCTCGGGCTGACTCGAGCATTGTAAGAAAATAATGTCTGGATCAATTTCGTAAACCAGTGTAAGAAACACAGATCAAATAGATTTTTTAACATTATAAAAACCTTTCAAAATAAAGGTATCACATAAGACCACGCCGCATATAAACACAGACGGGTTTTTACCTTACGATAACCAAACCATTAATAGGTGATCTTGTGATACTATAGTAATGTCTAGGATTTAAAGTAAATATTAATCATAGCCAAAATGGTTACACTAATTACATTCCAGCATAATAGGTATACAACTAAGTGTGTAAAGGCATACATTGGAGATTGGATTCTAATATGGTAAGGTAAGGGACTGCCTTCTATACTGTACCCTCTAGATAAAATGTACCCAGGGTCTAACCTATCGGGTATCGATCCCTACGAACACGGAGTCAGGTGCCCTTTTAACACGACATAATAAATTACATCATCCCTCGGGCACCGAGGCTGCAAACATTGCCCCGCGGTCGCCCTGTGCGCACACAAAATAAAAAATTCTCGATCTAGATCGAGGAATGATACTCCTAATGGTAGCCAACCATATAGCTCTGTGAGCATCCCCTATTTTACCCATTATCATGTTGTAAGGCTTGTGAGGTTATGCTTTTACCTTTTCCTCCTAGCAATTCCCACTTGGAATTATAACACTGTCATCCCGACAACAATGCAATGTTAGCATTCATCCATACAAGTTGTTTAGGATATGGACATACCGAAGGTATTACTTCTACTACATCTGTTTTGAAATCACCCTCAGGATTAGTAGACAACAGCCCTTGCACTGAAAAGAATTCCGTCTTCGATTCCATCATCTCAAACCAGTCTTGAACCTCTTCCAAAGCATTGAACACGTATATGGTTTTGGAGTGCTTACTGTTTTGAGTCATCTCATATAAGTACACTCATCCACTTTCCAGTTGCTCCAAAACCAAAGCGATAGTTCCGGTAAACTTAGTTCTAGTTCTTTTGGAAATAATCAGACAATACATAAGAGCGGAGATCACCTCCTAACCAATTAAGTGGACGGATTTCATTATCATTTATCCTAGGAGAACAAAACGAGATTTATATGCACAGTACAGCATCATCGAAGATGACTGTGCCATATAACTCCCGTGTTTCTCCTAGATGTTTCTAGAGTTTCATTTTGGTTAAGATTTTGATAGTCGGTCATTTAACTACCAAACAAATAAACAATCAATCATAGATTTAATTCCATGTGGGATCCACTAAGCCTTTATTAACTAATCTTCCATTAATTAAGTCTCTACTCAATTTTTTTGATTCAAAATACCTTCACAAAAGATATTTTCATAATCCCCTAATATTCCTTTCAATACTTGAAAATGCATTCGTGTACTTATCTCACTTGTATAAGCATATTACAAAACATTATACTTTCGATACTTAGAAAATGAATCTATATACTATCTCAATGGTATAAGTATATTGACACTACTTAAGGAAGATTTCCTCTTTTCCAAATTCATATTTAAAGGAGCCAAAAACAAATATCATTTAAAACATTACTTACTCTAAACCTAAACCACTTTTCCTTCGGTGTTAAGTATGGAAAGAATGCTTTCATACCACTATAATTAAGAAGGATTATTTATCAAAAGCAAACCTCATACCTTTTATAAAATTCTATTTTTATAAACCTATTCCATATTTACAAACCCTTTTATACATCTCCAAATTAATTTGTAAAACTTCCTTTATAAATCTCTAAAATTTATTTATAAAACTCCTTTTATAAATCCCCTCTAAAAATCTACTTATAAAACTGCTTTACTTGACACGTTTTCGATATTTCGACTTACCCTCTCCCTCGCCTAGAAACTTTGGTTCTAGATCCCATAGATAGAGGATTGGTCTACTCATTTGCTTTTAATACCAAGTATTGAACTACTAAATTTCCATATACTATTCATTTAAAACAAAACGTTATACACCAAACTTCTTTGACCACTTTCTAAAATCCTTTTACTATAATTATACTATTATAGTCTCTTTAAAATTCCACTTTAAAATCCTAAAAATACTCTTTTAAACTTTCCATGCTCTCCATTCAAAATTTTGAAATTCTTTTAATAAATCATTTTTATTAAGTAAAATTCCTTCTATAAAGCAATTTATTATTTATAAACACCTTTATTAAATTAATTAATTACCTTTAAAACGTCATAAATAAATAATTATTTAACTTTTAAACACTATTTATATAATAATTAATTATCTTTAAAACATCACTAATATAATAATTATTTATCTTCAAAGCATCATTAATATTATAATTAATTATCAAATCAGAATCTTCACTTAATAATTGTTAAATAACACGTTAATAATATATTTAAAACTCCTTTCATTCCTATATTTGACTCCATTAGATATAGAAAAATATTTACTTCAAGTATTGTCAAAGTTGAAGTCAAAATTAAAATATATAACTTTTCAAATTTAGAAAAAGGCTTAGTCACCACAATGGTACTTAGACAAGCTACTATTTAATTCAATTTAACTTTCCAAGTCATATCTCTAGTATTTACATAAGCAAACATATATGTAAATAAAATCAATAATTTACAATCACTAGCTAATCCATTGCTTATCCAATATTAATTAACTAGAATATGAATAAATGTCCAAATTAACATAATAGCAGAACAGGGATTTATTTTGCTAAACAAATATCATCAATAACCTACTCAATTTAATTATTGCAGAACGGTGTTTTATCCTGCTAAATACATGTCCAAAATAATCTATTCCATTTATAATAGTTAAGCAGTGTGTTATTTGGCCAAATTGATAACACCAATGAATATAATTAATCTAAACATGTTATTATTTAAAATAACGTAATTATATTCAACCACTATTATTTTACCATAAATTTGTACTTTATTAAATCTATCAACTATTCATACCATAATGTTCTACTAGTTCAAACAAACCTAGTGAAAAAATTCTCGGGTCAAACGTGTTTAAAATGAACATGATATCCAAATTTTAATTCAACGTATTTAGTTAAAAAATAAATTCAAATAGTTTCTTACCCAAGCTTAAGCTAGCCCATGGCCCAAGCCAACTCTCCATCCAAACACATCCACCATTTACACTATCCCTTTTCCCTTCTTCCATTTAAAATTCCCAAATCGACATTTTTCTCAATTCGCTCAAGCTCTTGTGCACGCAGTGCACATATGCATGCGACACGGTGCTCTGACCGCCTATTACCGATTCTAAGGCCTCCTACAAATCCGCCTCGCCATGCTTGACTCACTACACCCACCTACGTCGCCTACCATCGTCCCAAGAAAAATCCGACAACTCTATCCCAAAAAAATTTGTGTTCTAGGCACCAAAACTCGAGCTTTTTCCACCGCCTCGTCCAACAATAACTGCCGCTACCACCACCCACGCGACCGCCACTCACGCTCCACCTCCTCACCAAAGCGCAGCCAACTCGATGCACTTAGGAAATCCTAGACCTAATTCTACTAACCAACTCTAACCACCACTCCACCATTGACCCCCACCACGACTCCGCAAAAACCCAAGGCTGCCTACAGACATCGTTACTCCTCCCCTAGTCCACCATTTTGCTGAAAATTACCATTTGAATGGAATTCGTTCATTTAACCACCATGACCAACCTAGGCTTCAAAAATATCACACGACCACCACCAAAAATCTCCATTTGTTGACACGGACTCACCCATATCCTCCAATCTTCATTCCATGACTGTTGAATTTTCACTGCCTCTTGACCACTACTATTTTTAGACGATAATTGCCGCTCCGCTCAACGAAATGACGAGCGGCCATTTTTATAAAATATTAGGGACTGAACACACAATTCTCATAAAGGATGTTTTATCAAAATGTGAATAGATCAGAAGTTATTAATTTTTGAACGTTTGAGGAAGAGATGGTCTTAATTGTAGGAAGAAGTAAAAAAAAAAGAGGGAGATGAAGAAAAAATTAAAAGCAGAAGTGAAGAATTAAAATGAATTAAGTGAAGTGAAAATTTTGAGCTAAAAAGATATAGTTTTCATAAAATAAAAAGAAGTTTAAAATATTGAAAAAAAGAGATCAAGAAGGATGAAGATGGAATGAAATATAAAATTAGAAATGTGTTCATATATATAAGATGAAATAAAAAATAGGAAAGGCTAAAGACCAAAATGTCCCTAATATTTTTTTCAACTATTCCATCTTTTCCAAGCCACCAAAGTACTTAATCATATGAAAATATGGTGGATTTTAGAATGGTTCATGTACTTTTGTTAATTTCAGTACTTAAGGAATCTAAGATTTCAAATCCATCGCTTCAAATTCAAATTTATTTTATAATTATTAGTTGTTGTTATTATTATTATTATTATTATTATTTATTTATCTTAACATTTCAAAATAAAATGTTTTTCTCTAAACATTTAAATGTTGTTTTAAAAGCACATGCCAAGGTATAACAACTTTCTATAACTTGTAGTTCGATAAAAAGCTAAAAATCAAAAAAGCAGGTTTCAGTCATATTTTTAGTTTTCCATCAAACAACCTATTTATGTGGACAGAATTCAAAAATGAATTTTATACCGTTAGTTATTAATTAAAAGAGGGTTATTTAATTAGTAAAACCATTAATTGAATATTTAGAATAAATTGAATATTCACAAATCAAAGCTATAAAATTCCGGGTCGTTACATCTAATTATGAGAATAACTTTGCCCCTATGAGCTAATGGTACAAGTCATCTACATGGGGTAACGTATACTTGTTCTTCTTTGTCAACTTATTCTGCTCTCTGTAATCAACACGTAATTGAAAAAATACATCAAATTTCATAGTAAATACTAGTGGTGCACCCCACTCAAAGGTACTCTCCTAAATTAAACCCTTTTTCAAAAACCCTTGGGTTTGCACTCCTAACTCACATCATTACCTAGGCACCATTCGCCTAATAGGCATAACTATTGACTTTGCATCTTTAACAAGATGATATGGAACTCGATCTCTTAATGGAGAAGTAAACTGGAAACCCCTACAAGTATATCGAGGATTTTTAGACCATAGGCACTAACGATAACTCATCTTCAGAGAGGTCTAGAAAATAAAGGTAGCTCATCTTCATTGAGCTCTTAGCCTCACATTGCATACCAAATCTACACACACTACCATCCCTCAATGGAAAAATACGTTCCTTTCTACCTAAAACAACCCTCATGCAACCGCATCCAGTCCATACCTAGTATCGACTAATAGCCAGATAAGCCAAGTACAAATGCATTAACTATTAAGTCCATACTACCCATGACTACCCTTATATTTCGACAAATCAAACTAAGTGTAGTCGACCCACCTACCGAGTCAGTGACCGACCACCAACGGAATTTTTTATAATATTAGTTTTAAGGTCAAGTCTATCTACCAAATTACTGGAAATAAATGAATATGAAGTTCTGGTTCAAACGGAACATTTATAAATAAATGAAATACTAGAAATGTACATTTCATGATGATGCACTTTCCCTTAACATTGCCCACATGTTGAGATGAGATAGGAACTGCATCCAATGTGTAAGCGTTAACCAGTTGTCCACTACCTTCCAAGGTTGGATAATCCTTCTTTATGTGACCCTGTTAATTGCAGATGAAATACTTCCTCTTATCTTTCGAAGCTCTGCACTCACTAATGAAGTGTTCCTTTCAGCGAGAAGAGTTGTAGATAAATTCTGCCATTTCTCCTTCTTGCTTGGACCTTTAGTTTCCAAAACTATTTCGGTTCGCTTTTAAATTTGTTGCTGCCTCGACCTCCTTTGAGCCAATCCAAGAACTTTAATGGCTAATCACCATATCGACAATATTTTCCGAAGGCACATCGGAGAGATATGGCTAAGCACATGATAATGTATAGAGAAGCATGGACCATTAGGGACTATCTCTTCTTTTACTGAAGGTGTACTTATATTACCAAGCCAAATCATGTTAAAGAGTTGAACTGAGCAACATACTATTTCATGGCCATGTATCCATGCTGCAAGCTAATGAACTTAGTCAATTGCACATCTATTTCTGTAGCAAAGATGAAAAAGGTCCAAATCGGCATTTGAACTCTTGCTAAGACATAAAATTTTCATCAACTTCGGTCACTACTAAATCCCACCAATTTGAGGCTTCACCGTAGAGCTGACGAGAAGCAAGTCTCCTCTTCATCATATCATTAAGATTTATATCGTTGAAGATTTGATCGCATATGTGTAGCCAAGTCAGTGTCTCAAATATATAGTTTACCACCCAGATTGACATAACTCTTGTAGATATTATCGAAGGCAGCCCTAGAAAGCTAGGACGACTACTGCTTCCTCTATAGTTGAACCACCCACAATTTCAAGGTTACTAGTTGTAGTCAGTTGAGGGGTCATTTGGGGCATGTTTTGCAAGAATTGCCTAAACCAAGCAAGAACTTCTATGTCATTTGCTACTTTAGAGATAGCCTCAGCTTGTCCTCATTCTTCCTCTTCTTATCTTTATGCTGCTAATCTGTAAATAGAGTTGATTAGTGACCTTAAGAGAAATGAGAAGTAATTTAAAGGGGTGAAATTTGCATGAACGTACCATATAATATCAAAAATACAAATATGTTCTCTCATATAAGTTTGGCTACCATACGTCCTTTACCTTACTGAACTGCCTAAGCTCTTACGCATACTATATTCCTTCAAGTATCCCTAATGGATTTTACTTAAAGAAACTTTCCTATATGTTGCTTCGTAGTGTACACTTGAGTCATACTTGTCGCTCAGCTTATCCCTAGCATTAAACTCGACTTTGATACCACATGTGAATGCCCGCTATTAGAAACACCCCGAATCAGTACTTGCTCAGTAATTCAACTCACAAGTTTGGGAAATATGCATTTCTTAGAGTGATAAAAACTCAAACTATCCACCATGCACCGTCATAAATTTAAGGAAAAACGTATTGTAAAAAAGAGTTTAGTATAAAATGACATATAATATATGAGATACATCATAGTACTGGAGACATGGCAATTCATATCATATATACATGCATGTTGTTCATAAATACATAAAATAAAACCTGATCTAGGTAATAGTTAACAGCGTCTCCAACCTTCACTAGCTGCTCCAAGACCTGCTGCCCAGTGCCCCTCAACATCTGATTCTCTGCCTATTCATGAGGATACCTAAGAGTTGTCAAAGAAAAAAATAAAAATAAAATGGGAATTAGACATAAAGCTTGGTGTAAGGAGGAGACTGGCCTATGATATCAGGTATAGTAATGTACATATACAAAATGTATGAAATATTAGATAAAAAATATGGGTACATTAGATCACACCACAACCTATCTCATCTACATCTAATAAGTTAGAACAATAATGGTATGTTTAACAGCAAAGGCATAATAAAGTATGTGGTCTCTACCAATATGTCACAGGGTAAATCCGATCATCCTCTAATTTTGGTGTATGAAATCTCCACCTATATCATTTTGTCCTAGTGTTATAAGTGCAGAGTATTACCCTGACAACCACACATTTTGTGCACTTATTTATTGCCCTGTGGATTACCAGTCATATTGAATATAGTGGAACCCTTAACCTAGGACGAAAGTGTTATGTGCCATTTTCACCATTAATATGCAACCAAGTACAGATGACCTTCGATTCCCTTTTCAAGGACCCACATTCCCCTTTTATTCATTAGCTTCTAGCATATGGTCTGACTCACCAATACATCATTTGAGAGCCCCCCAATGTATCGCTTTCACATGCTTAACACCATATATAAGAGTTCGTGGAGTTTTTTGCCAAACTCCATAACCCACTATCTTTTCGGAGATGAGCACTTCTTTTTTGGTGGCCATCCACTCTTAAGCTGATGCTCATAACTATGAGATACTCATTTACAAATAATAATACGATCATGGACTTATCACCCGTCCTTGTCTCTTCTATAAATACTATGTAACCAGCATGATGTCACAATGGATGTCGACCTAAAACTGATAGTCTTACATCTTAAGTTTATTCGTTTGTTTGTGTTGACCTATTATTATACAACTTGACCACCCATCGGTTCGAGATTGACTATCCAATGCTAGGTCTTCCAACTATGACTCAAAAATTAAATATTTAAATTCTTCCAAAATATTCCATATAAAGGAGAACACAATATGCTAAACATAATGTTTGAAGTTTCTTTGAAATCAGACTTCGTATATGGAAGATATGCCACTTTAAAGATCATTCTCAATGTCTTAAGCTTGCCATGTGTCTTCACTAGGTTTTCCCATGTCAGCCCTGAAGAAGCTTCAATACCTATCCATAGCCAACCCTCGATATCGATCGATAAATTACT
The DNA here is from genome assembly GCA_030737815.1 of Allium fistulosum. Classification (NCBI taxonomy): domain Eukaryota; kingdom Viridiplantae; phylum Streptophyta; class Magnoliopsida; order Asparagales; family Amaryllidaceae; genus Allium; species Allium fistulosum. Next base: position 269,073,804 of record CM060906.1, on the reverse strand, counting down.
TTATGATTTTCCTTGGTTGACTCTGGCTTGCTCATAAATTTCCTCATGGAAATTTTCCAACTTTTATTTATCAGTACCAGTCCATGATGGATCACCATCGAACCATAAACTTAGCCAAATTTTGGTCTTGACTCATTTCCTTGCACTAGAACCCATGAATAACAAATCTATAGTGTTTGGCCATTCCTTGCTATTGAAACTGGTCCTTTTTCTCAAAATCCTCGAAGTTCACCAAAAACCAATCCATAACCACTATGTTGCTTATTATAGGATTTTCGTTTAGTTTCCCTAAGTTTCCCCTAAGCTTGACCAAACGATTTTCAACATATCTTCAGTTTTCGACTTCCATTCATTGTTTGGCTAACTTGTATCAAACATTTTCAATCCATGATGGATCGTTATCGATTCATACTGATCGTTCTCGACTTGAGAATACTATTGAACTTCAATGTGAATACACCACTTTGATTATAGCTAAATCATGACATGGAAACCATCGAGTAACTATTGTCGAGTTTGAGTTGAAGCATTGGAAGTGAATCACTATTCAATAGAGAATTGGTCTCCTCAGTTGTTTGAGGTTAGTACCATGGTCAACTATAGTCGACTTAAGGTCAAAGTCTCTGACTAGTGTAGAATGGTTAATAATAAATGTTACTACTAAACCAAAGACTTTGTTTATGGACTAATCAAGTTGAATGTGGATATTATTAGAGTTCCGATTAATACCAAACTCCATATATTTGAAAATGATATGGTACTGACAAAGAGAATGCATGTAAATAATTACCAATATTGGTACCGCTTAAGAAAACGTAAAATCATGTTTTACCTAAAAGATCTATAAGGGATGAATTTAGCCAAACAGTCACACTACTAGCTAAGATGACATGTGAATATTAATATATATAAAATCTCATATTAATCAATGATTGAACTCACACCTCAGATGTATCGACCCGCGAATTTGACATGGTTCATATATGTCAATTAAAAATGAATTTTTAATAAAGAGTGTTCGGGTATCATATTTACAATTGTTTTGTAGATCTATACAAACTGATTAGTTTCGATTATAAATGCTAAATTTGGAGGTACGGTTTGGGAGATCGAAGTTTTACAAGTTATAAACAATGTACATGTGTTTTAGGCCAAACTGGGTACACTGCTCATAACCCTACTATATGGCAATATCAATGAGGCTATGGAACCCTAGTTATCACCTCCATCATCATTATTTCTCTACCTTAATCCTAAAATTCCATAATCACTATTTAATGGTGGATTAATCAGTTAAATAAAAATTATTCAAAATTCCTGAACCCTACCTTCTAATATATTGACTAGAAGCTCTCGATGAATAGAAGAGATGGCAAGTGCTCATTTTTGTAGATTTGGTCAGTGGTGGCAAGAATTAGCAAAAAGGTTTCAGCCATTCGGTCTAGATTTTTCTGATCAATGATGAAATGGTGAGTATGGAGTGATCTGAGGGTACAGTCGTGAAGAGGATGTCAAGGGGAGTCGATCCATATAGTTGGATCATTCTATATATGTCAAAATTCGCCAAAATTGGCCCTTGAAGGTGTGGCACAAAAGGGACGGTGTAAGAATTTCGGTGATCGGTATGGGTGTCGCATGGGTCCAGGGTGGTGCAACGGAGCACGAGGCGATCAGTATTGGCACGGATCAGGGTGCAGGCAAATGTAGCGGCAACAATTCCATGGTGAAGGTGGTGGCTAGCGTAAACAAGGGGGGTTGTCGAGTGTTTTGCGGTACTATGGCAAGAAGAGTGAATTTTTAATTTATTCCCTAAACTTTGAATATTTGAAAAGTACCTTATAACTTTAAACCTCATGACTTTTGCGTACAAACTATGATTCACGCATGACCTATTCCTTTGGAGTTACCGTGAAATTTTGGACCATTTAACGTGTAGTTTGTTGAGTTTTGAAGCTGTTTGAAAAAGCACATTGGTATGATTAATTAATTTTAAAGAAATATACTAAATAAATGTCCTTCGATGAAATTTTAATATTTTTTTATATGCGTTATGTTATATTGATGATCGTTTGTTTGCTGCAATATTTTGGGTATGGTGCCTCAATTGGATTTTTTTAATTTTTTTAATGAAAGAGTGTTCCTCTTATGAGGAGAGCACTCATAATTTTATTAACTACAAAATCAAAACCATAGAAATGTTTGAGGGGAGTTATCTAGAAAAAAAATGCAGGATCATCGCTTGATGATCAACAAAAGGAGAATGATAAGAACGATCAAAAAGAATTTATTTACAAGCATTTGAATTAATAAAATCATCTAGAAGATGAGTAAGTTAAGGGATGTTGCTGCGAGAGAGGTGGATCGGATTATTTATTGTTATTGTTGTGTTTAGATGAGGGATGTTTAACTATAATTAATTGCTGAGTGAAAATGGAAAATAGTTAGTTTATATAAAATATGTGAAATTATGAAATTTTGGGAAGGGTTGATAAATGAATGAAAATAAGATTATTTACAGATCTCGAGTGGTCTCTGTAAATAATAGTGATTTAATTTTTTTTATTGAAATTAATTTGACAAATTTAATAAGGTTATTACTTATGAATTTCTAAGAAAATTCATAAATAATAAAGGGGATCTATTGTAAATGAAATTCGGTTGATTATTATTATTTATAAAATAAAGTGAGATTTCATGTATAATATTGTGACTTTTGTAAAAATTGTATTTTTTTGAGTAATTGACGATATAATTAAATTTATGGAGTTTATGGGAGAATATACTATTATTATTATTATAGTAATAAAAAATGATATTTTTGAATGATGATAATAATAATAGTCAAGATATATTTCCAAAAATATTTTAGGATTGTTACTATTTTGAGACAAATAGTAACAAAAAGGAGTTTTGCGCTATATAATATTATTATTTTTGAGATAACTAGTAATAAATTGATTCTGGAAAATACTTAAGTGGTCTGAGTATATATTACTATGTTTTGTGTAAAATAATAATATTGCTGTTTTGAAAAGTAACTTGATAAAAATTACAAATTTTGATTAAATTGCGACGTTTTCAGGTATTTGAAGCAATAAATGTATAATAAAAGTCTTTTAACGTATATTATAATTTTTGAAGAATTATTATTGTTTTGATATAGAATATTAAAGATGTTCTATAATAAACGATGATAAAATGTTCCTACATATAAAAGGAAACAATTGATTTAAATATCTTATTCTGGATGGTTGTAACATATGTGATTAATTGTTGATTGAAATTATCACATATATTTGTTGTATTATGATGGAATCAAATTAGGGTGAACGTTCAATATTCTACTATTATTACGGCCGAACAATGGGTAGTTAACTATGGTTTTCGTTGTTTGGATGACAATGATGTTTGTGTTACTAATGTTGATTGGTTAATACATGTTTGATGATTCAATATTTGTGTTTTTAATGTTGATTAGTTAGTACATATTTGATGATTCAGTGTTTGTGTTACTAGTATTGAGGTTAGCACACATTTGGTGAAATTTGTTGTGGTTGATTTGTTTCATGTTCGGGGTCCACATTGAGGTTGTCAAACTTGTGTGATGTTAATGGTTGTGTGTTGCCATTATTGTTGTAACTCCATATTTGTGGTGATTGATTGTGATGGCTTAGTAAAAGTGATATTTTCTGCTTGCAATGGCTGTACGGTTGCTATGGTTGTGCAATGTTATGTGTAAACAGGTATTTGATGTTGGAGAAGACCAGGAAATAGAGCTACGTGGGCTTAATCTCGAAAGGGTATGTAGGTAGTCTTTTCCTATGCGATAACTCTCGAGGCTACGACCAAAGTGGATAAGGTTACGCGCAGTCCAAATATAGTTGAAATTCTTTTTCCCTTTTCCCTTCATGAATTTGTGGAGTTTTTAGGCTGGAGTCAAAGAAGGAGCAAAGGTCTGAGTATAGGACAGATTCACAGATTGTGGCTCGGTATATTTCTCTTGCATAATAGATACATTATTCTTTATAGATTGAATGATGATTAATGTATTGAAAGTGTAAATGCTATTTGATACATTGGATCATGTATGATGTTTATATTATTGAGATATGTATATTTTAATTTAATTATGCTGTGAGGTTATTCTCCTTTTGCCTATATTGATTTTGGATTTTAATTTACATAATAACAATCCATGATTTTTAATACCTGAGATTAGGGTGCAGGCATATTTTAATGGCATTTTTCACTAATTTTAAATGTTAGAAATAGTGGATCGTCAACATCTAAGTCACACAACTGCATCTATAAATTCTCCAAAATATCACATGATTAATTAGTCTATAAAGTGTTATAAATAAATTAAATTCATGTATGTTCAAGGAATATTAATTATTGATGTATTTGATGTTTGAGATGTATTTAGTAAATATGGTAGCTCCTAGAAATGTTTCCGGGTGCTATAGTAATTAATTGGGTGTGTACACAACAGTTATACATGTGTGTATCGATATACGATATTGATATATATTTAAACAAGGTTTATACAATTAATTGCTTGAACATGCCAAGAGATTTTTGATCCAAGATGTGGTCACATTGAGACCAGCCATAAAGGAAGAGGATGACTATAACAACCCGCCTTTTCAACCCCCAGGTTCAACGTCTGGACCCACGTCAACATCCAAAAGCCAAAAAGATGAGTCATTGGGTTGATATAAAATAAATATCAGATTTAGTTCTATCTAACATATCTACTTTCAGAGTCTCACAATGAACGGAAATAAATATAATATATAAACAAATTCCATAGTCACATCACCATAACTTTGTCTAAATTATCAAATGCATATGTTTGAATAACACAATATAAACCAATTCAAGTACATAGTTAACTTCAGGTCACAACACCTATGTACATCCTATACACAATATACGAATGAATCTCTACTCTTGGTACTTTCTCATCTCCGAACTCCATCAAACCTGGATATATATATAAAGAGAAATATGAGGGGGTTAGACATAAGTTTGCTAGTGAGTCATACTATGCTCTACATATACTACAAAAATAATACTATAACATGATATAAGCCTATCGTCTGCCCATCAAACGTTCTATCATCACCACGCCATACTTAAATATCATACATGTAAAGTAGTATCACATCATATCTAAGCCGACTCATGCCCAGGTCCGGCATCATGCCATATAGGGTCACCTGTTGCCCGCCTTTCCTAATCTCATATAGGACTCACTTCCTTAGACCGACTATAGTCTATAAGGTTGCCTATTGTCCTTATGCTATCTATTTAGACTCACTCCCTAGTCTTCCCATAGCCTATAAGGTCTCATAACATCCATTTCCTCCTCTACCCCATCGTAGCATTACAAGGAAAACAATATCGTAATGCCTAGATCAACTACTAAGTGTAACAAAACCGCATTCACATAGCGTACACATTCTGGGCGTCTATCATGCATCCCAAACTCATTCCTATGCATGTTTACCATTACATCATAATCTCGTATCACGCCTTGTGTGTGTGTGTATTTAAATTTTCTTTATACCAAAACCAACTATTCAGTATTCATTCATTTCATATCGTTCATAACATTCCATACATCCACGCGTTCCATAGAACTGTCACGTTCCATATAACCCTTCGTTTCATAGCACCATCACTCACCTTGTCACATCTCAGATAATCTTCTAGACTAGAAGGGAAAGCATGAATCGAATTATATATTTTATATTAACTTTGGATCATTTGGCCAAGGCTCGAATTTCCAAAATCTGTCATGCACCGGTGCATCGGTCAATCTGTACATGATTTTTGGTTTCTAGTTTTTATGTTTTCGATGTTTTCACCGGCGACCGCCATCACTTCTCCTCATATCGTTAAAGAGTGCTCCTAGACCCTAATTCTAGATTCTTAAGTCCAAATATATCAATTATTTCAACATTTCAAGCGTTATACCTTTAGATTTCTAGAAATTGCTTAAAATCTAGTTTTTAATTCATTATTCAGCCAAATCAATCTCAAACCATATTTAGTTCAAAAATAAGTATGTATATATAACTTACTAGACTAAGTATAGCCTATAGATCATCTTATAACATTAAGATAGCATTATACAAAGGATATAGGGTAGATCACTCACTAATTCGTTGTTTTTAGTCCAAAGCATCATTGTTCCTCCATTTTCCGGCCATTAACCATCAATTTTCATCCCAACTCCTTCTTCAGATCATACCCTCGTCCATATGGTCTTTGGATAGGTATATCATTAAATTCCATCATGAAACGTAGGAGATATGTTGATTTAAAGTTTGACGTTAAATGCTGAAAATTGTGCAAGGAAATCCTTCACTGTCTGGGCCTGTTACACCCAATACTCCAGAATTTTGTCTTCCAATAACTCAGACATGTAGCTCCTTTTGATAGCTTTGATTTGCCGCTGGGTTCATGAATTTTTGTTCGAAAACGAAGGAGATAAGCTTTTTTGTGGAATGATGTAAAACTAGCATACGAATTTCATCTCTATCCCTCACTGTTCGGAGTTGCTGCACTAGCTATCTTTGAGTTTCTACCTCCAAATCTTTCCTGGGTCATAGCCTCTTCTACTAACTTTGTAATGCTTTTGGGTTCGTTCAATTACGTGGAGATTTGAGTGAGTTATGATGTTTTGATTGCAAGTGGTTTACGAAGAATTGAGGAAGAAGAGGAGGAAAGAAACATTAGGGTGGTTTCTGAACTGAATTGCGATACGTGAGCTTTCAGTTTTAAGTCAAAGGAGGGAAAAGTTGTATGTTTAAATTTCAAATTCAAATTCAAAAGAAAAAAGCCTAGTTAACTCCAAAACTTGTTTCGTACATAACTCTTTCATACGACTTTCCAACCAAATAAATAAATATACTACGTGAATCAGAAAAATAAGATGGTCGCACTGACGATGGTTTTGACGTTAAATTCCAATGTTTGGAAATTGATCATGTTTCCACTCTTTATAATTTATTTATTTTATTAATTCTATATATTTTCGTATTATCATACTATTAATATTTAATTAAAATATTTATTAATTTTCCAGATTATTAAAATGAGATCTAGATCTTGTTTGAATTGATAAGAGAGAATGAGTAAAAAAAAGGTAGATATTTCTCTCTTTTCTCTCTATAAATACTAAGGCAAACCATATCTTTTTCTGGTTGATGTCGCTCGCCCTATAGCTGATTTCTTGCCCACCTCATCTCATTGCAGTCAAACCTTTATGACCTTAAAATATCAAATTTAATCTCTAAAGGTAGTACACTCGTTCGATTACTCATTCTGGTGGTGAATTAAGGATTCTAGAAGTCAATTTTAGATTAAGGTTTTCTAAAGGCGAAATTTCTAAGGTATATCTTTTCTTACCTATTTATGTATGCCATCAACCTCAGTATATATGTATATATTTCCAATCATATATAAAAATTTGTTTAATCAATTAGAAGTCTTAAATACGATATTTTGATTTAATTTTAGAATTATTACTTATGAAATTGCAAATGAATTAAACAATAACATATATATAAACAATATTAAATTTGGCTATATTATTTTGAATAAATATTTAGAACTCGAATTTATTTTAACTAAATTAGTTCCGGTAAATATTATATATATATATATATATATCTGTGTGTGTGTGTGTGCGTGCGCGCGTGTATGTGTATGCATGTTTTATTTTCGACTTAAAAATAATCTTTTCTTCTTTCCTACGGTTTTAAAAAAATAAAAAATAATTTTTTTATCCCGTACATAATTTTTTTAATAATTAAATATTTATTTTATTTTACATATAAAAGCATATTAAAAATATATATTTATCTACCATACATATTAGGTGAGGAAAGACGCAATTTGTAAAGTGGTTCGGCCTTAATTCGATTGTCTACGTCCACTATTAACTTTTATTCTATCTTCTTTCACAACTTCAGCCAAAATATAATGATTTTGGATCTAACAATGATTGAAAATGAAAACCGATAGAGCTTAGTTGCAAAATTCTGGAATGAAAACAAAATCTACTTTTTTCATTACTTAAGGAGGTGTATTTGTAGTTGAAATCCTCTTCAAGAGTTGCCAATATGCATTAGAGCAGGTAAGAACTCAGGCCCGAGTTACAAGGAATAAAGATCGTGTTAAAATCGACAATCAATACCTCTCGGTACTGACTAGTTTTGGTTGGTACCAAGAGTTGCTACTTGATATTTCAACCCTTCTTCGTTCTTTTTTATGACTTCAAGCTTTATATCTACATTGAAAAAATAGCCTATCAATGGTGGTTAACACTGATTGGCTTTGTCTATCCAAAACTTGTATTTTTCTTTAAGGTTAAAAGAAGCATCATCAGTAGCTCAAAGTAGGTCCTTCCTTTTTCTGGGACCTCTCGAAACAGACTGGTTTTGGTCGGTACCTAGAGGTTTTTGCTAGCTCAGAACTTAGATAAAATTCTTATGCTCCGTCTGTTCTTTAATTCTGACATCTTCCAATCTTCTTGATCCAATTCTTCATCATCTCGATGTCCAGATCCATTGAGATATCGCTTGGTTCAAATGCCTTCTCTCTAAAGTGTGCTTTGTGGCAACAATGTATGATTTGGATCGAAACAAGCGAAGGATTCTATCTATAAAGATGCCTTCATTCTCTGAACTGTTATCTTGAAGCTTTATGCCTACTCTAACAATATTGGTACGTCTCTTAATATAGTTGTCAACTACATCCTTTCTACCAATTTAAAAATTAAAGTCTCCCATCTGAAGTCATCAATCACTATCGAGAATTGTCTTAAACTACTTTTTCCTTGGTCAGGAAGATTTCCCTTTCTTCTTTTTAACATGTAAACATCTAAACATCTCAGTATCGACATGCTTTGGTCAGTACCGATTGTTTTCTCAAGTGTTGTATATTATAAACACTTAGAGAAATTTTGAATCTTCACTTTCACTTCCATGTGTTATTGTTTCGCTACCGTTGTAATTTCCAACCCCACAACTGTCTTGACCATCTTGATGTCGCTATAATGTTTCGAGCGTCATCGCCGCTATATGAATCACCTAAATTGGTCATTGCAGATCAATTAAGCACAAGCATCGCTTGGCATTCGATCAACCCCCACCACCACCATCTTCCCGATTTCGGATCAAAGGTAGGTGGTAACTATTGCTTCGGCATCGTCAATGCTACAATAGCACTTTGTCATTTCCACTACCATGCTAATGTCACTGACCCATGTTCATGCCTAAGCTAATTACTCACCAATTCCATCACCATTTTACCTTATAAAACCCGTGTCCAACCTCGGGCTTAATGGGAAAATTCTAGGCCAAAAAGATCGATGAGTTAAGATGGTTAAAGGGAGAAAGATCTAGTCTTTAGGGTTGTTCTTAAGCGTGGATTGGGACTTTGTCTTTGGAGGGACGTTCCCAAGAAATCATCGCATTCAACACACTCTGGTGTTCAATGAATTTGAATACTGACACTTTAAGGTTTTTCAATTAATATTCGGAATCGATTAACACCATCCTATAGTCCTGCAAAGAAAGGTTCTATGTTGCTTTGGACAGTGGTTTCATTATTGTTTCTATGATAATGGATATAATCCAACACATAGTTTCATTGCATGATGGAGCTTATTTTCCAGCATGTGCGGACTATCTACACAAAGTCTTCTCATACACTGTTCTATTGGCATAGGCCGCACTCAATAGATTGACACATTGCACTATCCAAGTTAATTTACAAAACCCAATTGGTAAACACACGTCGACATCCATTGGATTCTATAGATCGGTTACACGAGTTTTAATCAAAGTAAATTATTGAAGCTAATCATACCATACCATGTTCGTATCATGCTTTCATTATAGAGCGACCGACCTTAGATTATCTTCCCATCTTCATGTTGATGCTGGTCCATCTACACCTCCAGAAGTAGGCTTATCCTCTACCTAGACATCTTCTTTTATACCAACTAGGATAAGGCGCTAAATCATTTAAGAACTCAAAGTCCATGTTTCTGCTTTAGCAAAACATTGTGGCATTGTTAATTTGGGGGACCACTAACTTATCCTTATGGTCCTCGATAATCCCCTGGGCATTATGGCTTCCAAGATGACCATGAAAGAGCTAAAGACGGTCTACAGAAAATAGAGGATCCCTAAGGATAAAGTTCTACTTCCCTTTCCAAACCAAAGAGCTTCCACCAAAGAGCTATTGACCGTCCAACAGGTTACAGTACCTATAACTGGTACATGTGCCTCTTCGTAGTCATGCCTTCATTTAATGATTTCTTAAGACTTGTCCTATAGATACTGGGATAAACCATCATAGATACATCCCGTTATCCCACCTTTTGGCAAGGCCGTGATACCAAGAAATTGATTGGAAACCATGGACATTCCGTCCTAAAGATCAGTTATACGCAGGCTCATTATGGATATCGATGAATTTTTTCCGAGTCCGAATCAAGCTACAATTGACAATACATGAAAAGCAAAGCAATGAAAGCCAATGTCCCAAATTTCAAGTCAATCGGAGTTCGTACGCTCAAGATATGGATCATTCAAAATCAAGGGGGGAGGCCTCTGTTTGTATCCATCACCTCGCAGTAGCTCTGTTCGCATCCATCAAAAAACCAAAGAAAGTTTTCATTCGCATCCATCCTGTTCGAATCCATCCAGAGAATCAGCTCTCTTAGCATCGGTTCTATTCGAATCCATCCAAAACTACAATCTTCGTATCCATCCAAAGGCGGCCCCTTTGTATCGATCTTGTTCGTATCCATTAGACATACACAATTTAGTATCGATCAATTCCAACTTGCTCGTATCGGTCGACCAACATCCAATTCATATCCATCCATGATTGTTTACTTCGTAACCATCAACTATGGCACGAATATGAATTTCTTATCGATCGGACTTCAAACATGTTTCATATCGATTGACCACAGATCGATACGAAGTCAATACTATATGCACAAAACAATGTAGCCGATCGATACGAACAAAGCAACACAGTTGATCGATACGAACGAGACAAAACACGATCGATACGAACAGAACAGAACCACTAACATCGATACGAACAAGGCCAAAATTGATCGATACGAACAAGGCTTCGATATTGGATACGAATACACATGAAAAGTGGATCGATCCGAGGAGTTAGCGCCACTTCGACTTGCAAGCACGTGCCCAAAGAGCGATACGAACAGTATCGATGCGAATTCAGCAGCCTAGAGAAAACACGAACTTGCATCGATTGTAACTCACAATCTACAAGTCCAACTGCTACGAAATTTTCACAGGAACTTACGTACAAATAAAAGAATGTTCATGCCCAATTTCGACTCGATTGGGCCAAACCTTGATCGATACGAAATTGGTTCGTATCGATCACGGACCAAGTGCAAATCACGTAAGATCGATCGCGTGGGCCCGCTCATGTGCCAGAAGAGGTCTACCGAGATCTAAGCGAGATATTTGCATCCTACGCCTATAAATAGCCTCCTAAAGCCTACAGAAAAGGGATTTTTTTTTTCTTCTACGTCCAGACTCTGCTAGAACCATCATTGTACTCGAAATTTGCTGTTGTAATCAGTTGTAACTCGTTGTAGTCGACAAGCAAACATCAATAAAATCATCAACTTCAAAGTGAATGTAGGCTTGTTTGCCGAACCATTATAAACTTTGTGTTCTTTACTGCTTTCCTTTTAATTTTCTGAGTGTTCTTCATTTTTAATTCTCTACACACTTATTATCTGTAATCTGTGATTGTGAATTGGTGCTTTCATCGACAATTGGGTGTTGGTGACCAATTTTGGCACAAACATTTTGGTGCTTTCACCGAGAAGGCTAGCATTCAGGAATTCTACCGCTTGGACTTCAAATTTGAAGGCTTGAGGACTTAGATCTGGACAACTATGACAAGGCAATCAGCAAGAAGACAAAGAACGGAGAGGAGTCATCATGAAGGGAGTCAAGAAGCCTCCTCAAGAGCTAATCAGACTTCAACTTTCATCACCAAGGATGAGATGGAGATGATGATGGGAGCCATGCATGAGGAGCTATTCAAAAGGCAAGAAGAGATGATGTAGAACAATCTCAGACGAATTGAGCAAGCGGGATCAGCTGGAGCTATTGGAGTTCAGACCAATGAAGCAAGACCGAAAGGACCAAACCAAGAACCAGATAGAGCGGGACTATCAGGGGCAGCCCCTAAACTAGGGGGCACCCCTCAGGAGCATGTTGATCCAACCTTAGGCAGGATACCGGCTGAGATTAGACCACAAGGAGCTAAAAGAGGAGAGGATGCTCGTCCAGAAGAGCAGATTCCAACAAACCCTCGCGAACTCGGGGGCAGATCGGAGGCAATGTACAAGGATTATAGCTTGGAGATAGTGATAGCTTGCCAGAAATGGTCAGACGAACCATGAGAGGCGGATTAGTAAACAGAGATCCAGAAGATGTGAATAAAAGTCCTTTTTCTCCTGTGATTAGAATGGCTAGAAATCCACCAGAATTCAAACTACCAACATTGGAAATGTATGATGGGAGAATGGATCCTGCGGTTCATCTGACAAGGTATATGAGGTATATGGAAGTAATGGGGCATCAGAGGAGGTCATGGCCCAGTGCTTCCCATTGTATTTGACAGACATATCAGCACTATGGTTTAGACAATTGGAGAGCGGTTCCATTGGAACGTGGACCGAGTTGACCGAAAAGTTTATGAGGCAGTACAGAGTTCACATTTCAGGCCCAAGAATGTGATGAGTCTGGCGACACTAAAACAGAAAACTGGGGAATCTCTTTGGAATTTCCTAACATGATTTAATGCAGCATCTCCTTCAGTGGATCTCCCAGATCCATCCATGGTCTTAATGGAAGCCGTAGCTGGCATCGCTGATGGAACGGAGTTCAAAAATTCACTGACAAGGGATCCACCTATGGATCTAGGAGAATTTTATCATGAGGCCGATGGATTCTTGCGGTTAGAAGACGCAAATGTTGAAAGAGAGGAAGGAGAGGGAATAGAAGTTTATGCAGTCAACGGCGTAAATCCTCCCGAAAAAGATTCAAGCAAGGATAAAGGAAAACGGAAAGCCGAGGATAACGGTGATAGACCAACACGACCACGAAAGGAACCAAGATTCACCTCTTATATGGAGTTGAATGAGACTTTGGAGCGAATCTACCAGGATACTAGGGGGTAGATTCCTTATCGAAAGCAAATGAGAAGGGATCCCACCAACAATGAAAGAAGATCCGACAAGTATTGCTTATTCCACGAGCTGAATGGTCATAGCACGAATGATTGCAGACACTTGAAGGATGAGGTTGAGGGGCATATCCGGAATGGTTTGCTATCGTGGTATGTGAGAAGGGGAGCCACGATGGTGGAACAAGAATGACCACCGCCTGCACCAACTGGGGACGACTAAGGATCAAGGCGTCAGCTTATCATCAACTGATTGAAATAATGACGAATAAGTGGAAAACTCCACACCGACATGATAAAGTCATTTTGCACATGTACAGGATCACGAATGATCCTCAGGCATGCTCTGATACGACTATAAATCGCATCAGTGTAGGTGTTTGCACTTTGACGTCCCTGTTTTGCTTTTGTTTTCTATTTCTCATGTTTGAACTTGATTTTGTAAGACATTTCTATTGAAAGACTTATTTTGAATGTAAATATGCTATTTGTGATTCCATAACGGCTAAGCCACTTACACATGTAAGGGATCGCGAACGATCCTCAGGCATATTCTAAGATGGCGATAAACCACCATAACCAACAACTCAGAAACTCACTCGAACGTCAAATCTGAAAATAATGATACTAAGTCCACCCAGGCACACACAGTTCGCCTCGAATGGCACTCGATCATGAACGATCACAATTTGCCTCGTACCGCACTCGACCGTGAACGGTCACAATTCACCTCGAACGGCACTCGATCGCGAACAATCACAATTCGCCTCGTACAGCAATCGACCGTGAATGGTCACAATTCGACTAGAACGACACTCGACCGTGAACGGTCACAATTTGCCTAGAACGATACTCGATCGCGAACGGTCATAATTTGTCTAGAACGACGCCCGATCACGAATGATCACAATTCGCCGCAAACGGCATCCTACCGCGAACGGTCATGTACCACCCCGAACAACATACGATTGCGAATGGTCACTATTCATAGTCAGATAAGATCATCAATTTCTTTGCAGGTCATTAATAGGATACGAACATCCATCCTATCAAATTACAAAACACACCTTCCAATCATAAGGCATGTTTTAGGGGGAAGTGTTATTCCGCCTTTTGGCAAGGCCCTGATACCAAGAACTTGACTGGAAACCATGGAAAGCCCAACCCAAAGATCAGTTATACGCAGGCTCATTATGGATATCGATGAATTTTGTCCGAGTCTGAATAAAGCTACAATTGACAATACATGACAAGCAAAGCTATGAAAGCCAATGTCCCAAATTTCAAGTCAATCGGAGTTCGTACGCTCAAGATATGGATCAACCAAAATCAAGGGGGAGGCCTCTTTTCGTATCCATCACCTCGCAGTAGCTCTGTTTGCATCCATCAAAAAACCAAAGAAAGTCTTCATTCGCATCCATCCTGTTTGAATCCATCCAGAGAATCAGCTCTCTTAGCATCGGTTCTGTTCGAATCCATCCAGAACTACACTCTTCGTATCCATCCAAAGGCGGCCCCTTCGTATCGATCTTTTTTGTATCCATCAGACATACACGATTTCGTATCGATCAATTCCAACTTGCTTGTATCGGTCGACCAACATCCAATTCGTATCCATCCGTGATTGTTTACTTCGTAACCATCGACTATAGCACGAATATGCATTTCTTATCGATCGGACTTCAAACATGTTTCGTATCGATTGATCAAAGATCGATACAAAGTCAATACTATACGCACAAAACAATGTAGCCGATCGATACGACAAAACAACACAGTTGATCGATACGAACGAGACAAAACATGATCGATACGAACAGAACAAAACCACTAACATTGATACAAACAAGGCCAAAATCGATCGATACGAATAAGGCTTCGATATTGGATACGAATAAGACTCGGTCACTCAGCATGAAAATTGGATCGATCCGAGGAGTTAGCGCCACGTCGACTTACAAGCACGTGCCCAAAGAGCGATACGAACAGGTGGATACGAACAATATCGATGCGAATTCAGCAGCCTAGAGAAAACACGAACTTGCATCGATCG
The DNA here is from genome assembly GCA_030737815.1 of Allium fistulosum. Classification (NCBI taxonomy): domain Eukaryota; kingdom Viridiplantae; phylum Streptophyta; class Magnoliopsida; order Asparagales; family Amaryllidaceae; genus Allium; species Allium fistulosum. The sequence goes on along the minus strand of CM060906.1, from coordinate 269,058,479 downwards.
TAACTCACACAAGTCCAACTGCTACGAAATTTTCATAGGAGCTTACGTACAACTCAAAGAATGTTCATACCAATTTTGACTCGATTTGGCTAAATCTTGATCGATACGAAATTGGTTCGTACCGATCACGGACCTAGTGCAAATCACGTGGGATCGATCACGTGGTCCCGCTCACGTGCCAGAAGATGTCTCCCGAGATCTGAGCGAGATATTTGCATCCTATGCCTATAAATAGCCTCCTAAAGCCTACATAAAAGGGACTTTTTTTTCTTCTACGTCCAGACTCTGTTGGAACCATCATTGTACTTGAAATTTGATGTTGTAATCAGTTGTAACTCATTGTAGTCAACAAGAAAACGTCAATAAAATCATCAACTTCAAAGTGGATGTAGGCCAGATTGCCGAACCACTATAAACTCTGTGTTCTTTATTCCTTTTAATTTTCTGAGTGTTCTTCATTTTTAATTATCTACACACTTGTTATCTGTAATCTGTGGTTGTGAACTGGTGCTTTCATTGACAATTGGGTGTTTGTGACCAATTTTGGCGCAAACACATCCAAATAATTATTCCCTCTTAAATGATATATATAATCTTTGGGATATATTAGGGTCGCCGGCCAATTTTCGATGAACTCACTTTCATGTGCTTCTTTAAGAGAAGATTCGACCACTCCTTACTGTTGGTCGTCGGGTCCTTTAATCAATGCAAGTGCATAATAAGAGAAGTTGCTTCAAGGATGAGTATTTCTTTATCTGATGCTTTGAATGCTTCAACTACTTCTGTGTAACACCCCAAATTTTTGATAACATTATTCAGGAGAATTAATTAGTTAAATTAAATAGAATAATTAAAAGATTAATTGGTTAAGGAAATTGAGATTTGCATAATAATGGTGTAGCCGTGCCTAATTGAATTAATGAACTAAGGAAAAAATGAATTAGATAAGGGTAAAATAGGAATGAGCCATATTCATATACCCTAAGCCTTCATACCATTTCATTGTACACGTTCATTTCACAAAACTAAAACTAACATTAGAGGCCGACTACCATTAAAGAAGAAAACAAGAAGAAGATAAGCTAAATCAAGAGGAAGAAGTTAATCAACTTAAATCCAAGATCAAATCTCAACTCCTTAACATCAAAGCAAAGGTGAATAATGACTACATCTCATGTTTTTGATTATTTTCTATTTTAGATTGAACCCGAAAGTATTTTGCAAATGTATTGCCATCTTTTGATTATTTAAAAATGGATATATACTTATTGATGATTTAGCCTATTTTATATGGATTTTATGATGTGAATCGATTTAAAAAACCAATAAGATGACATCTAAATTACTTGTGATTTTAATTCGAGGTCAGAAATATTATTTTGGAGATGGGTTTCAAGTTTCATAATTTTCTGGATTATTGTGGATTTATTATGAATTTTCTAGTGAAGAAAATGCTAATTTGGGTTTAAAATTATGTACGCCAATATATGATGGCTATGGGTCAGAAATTTAAATATGATAGAAAACATATTAAAAGTGATTTACTGGAATTTTTGGAGAATTTTTCTAAGTGTTTTGTTAAGTATATAAAATTATTTAAGGTATGTGACTTAAATGTTTTATATATTTAAAATAGGAGAAGGGGCATTTTGCAAATGTTTTAAATAAATAGTTTTGAGTTCGGCAGCATTTTCTGAAAAAGATTTTGAAAAAGAAAAGGCAACCAATTATATATTGACAAATAAGCAGGTTAGTTGAAAAGAAAATTCCTTTTTAAGTTAAAAATCAGATTTCCTAGGTTCCGCTGTTCTACCAACTTCGGAAGCCACCTTTCAACTTCATTCCTTCGCCTCTAACCTTAGTCGAAACCAATACACATGGTATCAAATCTTGGTATGTAGTGAATTGGAGATAGGCGAAAGGTATAGGTCGATACATATGCTTCCGGAGGGGTCGAAACCTTTTATTGCTTTCAAATGGAAATGCGTCTGCTTTGCTTTTGAAAGGAATGGTTTTGAACAAGATAGCTTTCGACCCGGTCAATGGTTTTAAAGAAAGGATGCTTTCGAATGAGGTTTCGCCTTTGTTTTAAAGTAAATGCTTTCGATGGGGTCGAAACCTCTACCTGCCGCCTTTTTACCTTTCGAAGCAGAGTCTTCGAAAGGGTTCCTTTGTTTTATAAATAAGAGCCACTTCCCCAATGCTTTCGAAAGGGATGGTGTCAAAACCTTCCACTTTCTTTACTTAGGAAAACTATTTCGAAAGTGTGCTTTAGACTTGGTTGTTTTAAGACCCTTTTGTTCTGTTGAAAGATAAACCCATAGGTGTCAACTTAAATGGTTTTGATGGTTTCGAAACTATGTTCCACAAGCTTTTACTTGAACCCTATGCTTTCAAAAGGTTTGATCATGGTAAAGGACTTTGATGCTTTCGAACTATGGTTTCGAAGGGGAGGTTCCCCAGTGGTTTCTAAAGGTACTAAAAGCATTTTAAATGGAAGGTTTCTGATTGCTTTCAAAAGGCAAGTTTGATGTTTTGAAAAGACGATGTCTAAGGTTTATAAAGCTTTCGAAAGAGAGGTTTCTAATGTTTTCGAATGGACTATTACAAATGGTTTCGAAAGGTATGTTTTGGCCTTTCGGCATAAGGTTATAAATTAAAGTAGTTTACTTGTATCAAAAGGGGTACTTTCAATGGTTTCGAAAAGGGTACTTTCAATGGTTACGAAAGGGGTACTTTCAATGGTTTCGAATGGGTTGTTTAAAGAATTTAAACAAAGGTTTCGAATGATCTACCTTGGCAATATAGCCTAAGTGTTTAAAGTTAAAGAGGGTTTTAACTTATTTTGGAGGGATAGGTAATCCTCGTTATATTTCATCAACATTATTTTGGGTAAAGTATATATAACATGGCAAATAGCTTAGAGTAAAGCAAAGAGTATATTTTCCTTGTATATGTATGATTTAAAGGGATTAAATCATTTTGAAAAGGTTTTCAGGGAAATTTTTAAAGGGTAGTTAATCCTAAGTAAATGACTTAGATTAGAAGACAAGATGGGACTGGTGTAGGGTCGCGCCCTACTCATTAGCTGTTAGCCCCTAGCTAATTTAGTCCAAAATTCCAGTGTGTATGGCTTAGTCACAGGTAAGACTTAAATGGTAGTTACACATAGAACGGAATATTTTTGTATAGAGGTAGGTTACCGATGAGCCCGCAAAACCATTAGGATCAGTTGACCCTCGGAGAAGTAAGCTAAGGATAGACCGTTCAGAGACTTATCTAACAGGTGTTAGACCATTAGACATTTTGTCTAGTAGGTTCGAGTCAGCCAAAGGTTAGTAGTTAGCGAAACAAAACTACAGTTTTTCCAGACAGTTGGTCCAGTTATTACTTGTTTTGAGCATATATGATATTTGCTATTATTGATATAATCAGTTGATTAACCAGTTTGGTTGTAGGATTATGATTTGCGAAAAGATATGTTTTGAAGGGATATTAGTAAGGGGAAACCAGTTCCACTAAGCGGCATGGTCTCACTTAATATCATATAACCGAGATGTATATTATTATTCATACCAGCCTTTATGTCTGACTCAAAGTTTATGTTTTCCCCTTAAACTCTCGGGTGCTCAAAATTGATTTGAGTAGATTGAGAGTTTGGGTTTTTTAGGTTTTAGTAGGTTGGCGAAAAAAGCTACCAGAGATGAGCAGGAGGCTGATGCATAGCTATTTAGGATTTGCTGTTATTTTGTTTTAAATTCCACTATGTTGCACTGAGATAGTTAGTCCATCAGTTCACTAATCATCCAAGGGGGCATCTTCATATGTCGCTCTTGGCTTATTTTGTAATAATTATATTTGGTTTGAACCTGGGAAGTGTTATGGGATTATGTAATCTGAATATGAAATATTATTTTGAAGTGTAATCAAAAAAGTTGTTTTAATCTGTGACGATTTTATTTCATTTTCATGTGATTCTGATATTATGGATACCATTAATATTACCGTATTTTATCACTAGAAGTTAATACTATAGATGACTGCAACAACTGTAGCGTTTAGCTTTTGGTCTCTAGATAGGGGATGTTACAACTTGGTTTCAGAGCATAGGTTTATGAAAAAGTTTAAACTAAAATGATTTTTGAATGCATAATCTTAAGGAATTAGAGATAAGATTCGGGTATGGGATAACGCTATAGTAACGTACTTGTACTTGCTATATATATAAGTATATGCGATATGTCTATTCTCCTAGTTCTATTAGGCTATTCTTCCATGTCTTATGAGGCTCGAATGCAGATATGGATGCTAGAAGAGGAAGAGTTAACCTTGGTGGGGAAAGCACCACTAAAAATGGAAGTGCCATACCAAATACGAGAATGAACCAGGGTCAGGCACAAGCTGAAAATGTGGATGCTGGAATCCCGCAAGTCGACATGGGAGCCATGTATCAGTTCTTTGTCAACATGATGCTGGCGGATGTTGCAACTGGAGAAATTGGAGGAAATGTTATAGGAGGAGTTTAGGAAGCTCTGGTGATCAACAATTATGGTATTTTGAGTAGAGAATATGTTAGGCTTGAAGGAAAGCCATTTATTAGTACTGAAGACGTTATTGAAGTAGAAAACTAGTTGCTACATTGTGAGAGGATCTTTGCAGACTTAAGGCTCAATGATGAGCAAAGGAGAAGGCTTACATCGAGACAGCTTTAGGGTGCAGCTTTATTCTGGTGGAATAGTGTGACAGTTGGGGGTAATGAAGAGAATATGACTTGGGCTGAGTTCAGGCGGAGATTTGAGGAGAGGTTTATGTCCGAGGTTGCTAAGTCTACCTTGCTTAGGAAGTTTGCTGAATTGGAGCAGTGAGACATGACGGTGTTAGAGTATGCAAGAAGGTTTGAGGAGTTGGCTAGGTATGGATATGCCAATATGGATACTATGATGAAGAGGAACGAGAAGTTCATCAGGGGGTTGAAGCCTGAGTTGGTCAGGGCTACATTACCTCATATCAGAGATCCCTGTGATTTTGTAGTTGAAATGGCTTTGAGGCAAGAGGAAATGCTTGCTTCTCTTGAGAGTAATAAGGCCAAGGAAGTCCAGGTGGGACAGGATCAGAAGCAAAAAAATTTCCATAAGAAAGGGGTTCAGAAAGGAGGAGCGGAAAAGAAGGGGAGGGCAGAAGTTGTCTGCTATAAGTGTGATAAGAAGGGGAATTACGCTCATGAATGCTGGTCTGGCAAAGGAAGCAGAAAAGAAGGGTATGGGATGTTACAACTGCGATTAGATTGGTCACTATAAGAACCGATGCAAGGAGCCAATAAAGAATGGGAAAGGCAAAGTATTTGCATTGGAACCGGTTACCTCAAGACCAACAGCGCAGGAGAAAGGAAAAGCAGCGTTGGAAGGTACGCTTTCAATCCACGGTATGTCTGTTAGCGTTCTATTTGATACCAATTCATCGCATTCTTTTATATCTCATTGTTTGGTAGATAAGCTTAACCTAGAATCTTCATACTTAGTTACTTCCTTAAGGGTTGCAAATCCGATAGGTGGGTATGCGACACTTGGGATGAAGTGTGACCACCTAGATTTTGATTTGTTAGGTCATACCTTTGTTTGTAATTTGCATGTGTTTGATTTAGTAGGGTTCGTAATTATTTTGGGTATGGATTTGTTAAGTAAGTACGATGCTAGGATATTTTTCTATGATAGGAAAATATCACTTAGACATCCTGATTGTAGTGATCGGATTGTATACACCTTAGAACGCCTTAGTTGTGAGGTGAATGCTTTGCTGGGTGTTGTGGAGGTAGAAGACAAGTTAAATCGAGTTTTTGTGGTTAGAGAATTCACGGATATCTTCGAGCCGGTAGTAGGATTGCCACCGAAACGAGCCATTGAGTATCGGATAGATTTGGTGCCTGGAGCAGAACCAGTGAGTAGGCCACCAAGTAGGATGACACCTACAGAGATGAGGGAGTTAAATGCAGTTGGTGGATTTGGAAGGTAAGAATTTTATTAGACCTAGTAGTTTACCTTGGGGAGCAGCCGTAGTGTTTGCTAAGAAGCAGGACGAATCGTTAAGGTTATATATCGATTATCGTAAATTGAATGAGAAGGAGATAAAGAATCGATATCTATTGCCTAAAATTAACGATTTGTTTGATCAGTTAAGTGGAGCCAAGGTATTTTCTTAGTTGGATTTGGCAACAAGTTTCCATCGGCTTAGAGTAGCAGAGGATAGTATTCCTTTGACGGTGTTTAGAACCAGATTTGGATCGTACGAATGTTTAGTGATACTGTTCGGACTAACTAATGCGCCAGCATTCTTTGTGGATTTGATGAACCGAATTTTCATAGAGAATTTGGATAGGCTCATGTTGGTTTTCATAGATGGCATTTTAGTATACTCTAAGGATTAAATGGAGCATGAAGTTCATCTTAGAGTGGTGCTTGAGACATTGAGGCAGCACCAGCTGAAAGCGAAAATTTCGATGTGTCATTTCTGGAAAAAGGAAGTGAAGTTTCTTGGTCATGTAGTCTTAGAGAGAGGGTTGTCAGTAGACCCAGCTAAGATCAAGGCAGTGAATAGTTGGAAGAGACCCGAGACGATGAATGAGATAAGAAGTTTTCTTGGATTGGTTGGATATTATCAGAGGTTCATAATGGATTTTTCATGGATAGCAGCACCAATGACCAAGCTAACGCGAAAGGTTGTGAAGTTTTTTTGGACCGATAAGTGTGAGGAGGTATTCCAGAGCTTGAAACACTTATTGACCCATGCACCTGTATTAGTTGTTCTGAAGGGGAATCAAAATTTGGTAGTTTATACAGACACGTGTAGAACTGGATTAGGAGCTGTGTTAATGCAGAGAGGTAAAGTGATTGCCTATGCTTCTCAAAAGTTTAGATCGCATGAGGTTATATATCCAACGCATGATTTGGAATTAGCTGCAGTGGTATTTGCATTGAAGGTGTGGAGACATTACCTTTTGGGAGAGAGGTTTGAACTTTATACGGATTATAAGTCATTGAAGTATTTGTTCTTTCAGAAGGAGTTGAACATGAGACAACAGAGATAGTTGAAATTTATAGCTTCTTATGATTTCGGTATTGAGTACACACCAGGGAAAGGCAACAAGGTTGTAGATGCACTTAGCAGGAAACATCAAAATGCAGTTGTTGGCGATAATAGTTGAGTGGAAGGATTTAAAAGCATTGACTTCATGTAGAGTACAATGGAGATCAAAGAGTAGTTCTAGTATAGAAACTATTTTGTTGTCATGTTTAGAAGTTCGACCGGTTATGATTGAGAAGATTTGCTTCTAAACAGATGGAGAATCTAGTATTAGTTGAACGGATCAGGAAGTTAAAGAATGGAATGGAGAGCAATGACTTGAAGGATTTTAGTCTTAACCAGAATGGGTGGTTGAGAAAGAAAGGTAGGTTATGTGTTTCAAATGTGGGAGACATAAGGAAGGAAGTTTTAGAGAAATGCCATCGTTTGAAGTTCACTATTCATCCAGGAGGAACTAAGATGTATTAGGACATGAACAGGAGTTTCTTTTGGAAAGGTATGAAGAAAGATGTAGGCTTATATGTGAAGTAGTGTTTGCACTGCCAATAGGTAAAAGCCGAACATCAGAAACCAAGTGGTTACTTCAGCCTTTAGATGTTCCAATTTGGAAGTGGGATTCTATTTCTATGGATTTTATTAACGAGTTACCAAGGTCAAATAGAGGAAATGAAAGCATATGGGTTATAGTGGATAGGTTGACCAAGAGTGCCTATTTATTTCAGTTAAATCAACCAAAACGACACCTATTTTGGCTAAGTTGTTCACGAAGAACATAGTTAGACCGCACGGAATTCCTAGTAGTATAATAAGAGATAGAGATTCCTTGTTCACTAGCAAGTTCTGGAAGAGTCTACAAGAGACCTTGGGTACCAAGTTCAAGATGAGTACCGCTTACCATCCACAAATAGAAGGGCAAACCGAAAGAGTTAACAAAATCTTGGAAGACTTATTACGAGCTTGTGTACTAGATTTTGGAGGATCGTGGGAAGACCATCTACACTTGGTTGAGTTTTCATATAACAACAGTTATCAGACTAGTATAGGGATTGTTATCCTGCATTTTGGTCAAAGCTGGAATATCAACAAATTGGCTGGATATCAGGATTGGAGTTCAATTGGAAACAAGGCTGCAATGGATATCGTCAAAATTTGGCCGAGCTCCGATCAGGACGGAATCGATTGGAGATGATGATGAGGACTAGGAGAGGCTAAGTTTCAAGTTTCAGGTTAATCGGAGTTTGTATGAAGGAAATATGATCGATACAAGGTAGGAAAAATATACTGTTTTAATCCATCAAAGAGTTGAGGTGATGTCTATTTCGAATCCATCATTCCCATCCTCACACCTCAGTTCGAATCCATGGACTTTGCACCAACATCTTCGTATCCATCAGCACAAAGTCTTGGTTCGAATCCATCGAAAAACATTCGTTCGAATCGATTCAGACGAGCCACTTCGAATCCATGATGCCACCTCACTTTGTATCCTTCAGGTTGAAGTCTTTCGAATCCATCCTATGACTTTGCTCCGAATCCATCCTGCAAGAGTAGCTTTGAATCGAGTGGATATGGTATAGCGTGATCGATTCGAACGAGCATACGTTCGAATCCATGTACTTCGAATCCACTAAATCGAAGCGACAAGAAACGTGGGAGCGACCCAGTAAACTCGGAGAAAAAGGAGGATTGACCCGAGGAACCCATACCATGTCATCATTTTCACGTGCAGGAGCATGGATTCGAACCTATGGAGTCGAACCATATCGATTCGAACGAATCGATATAACGAAAAACGCAATCTTGAATCAATCATAACTCGAGATCTACAATTCCAAATGCTATGAAATTTTCACAGGAGCTTGAGTATGCATAGAAGAATGTTCACGCCAAGTTTCGCCACGTTTGGGCACTTTCTTGATCGATTCGAATAGAGGGTCGAATCGATCCCAATGTGGGCCCGTATCTCCAGATTTTGGCCATGTGGGCCCCCTCACGTACCAGAACTGGTCCCCCCGAATTTTAGGCGAAATATCAGCCTCCTACACATATAAATAGAGCCCTTGGTCATTCAGAAAAGGGGTGGGACAATTTTGAGAGCTAAAGAGCGCCCAGACTCTGCCGGATTTACTCCAGATCACCATGGTTGCCTTAGATTCAGACTTAGCTCATAAAATCTGTTGTATTATGCGATAAGAAATTGTAATCTTCGAGCATCGAGCAGTAAAATCATAAAAACCTTGAAGTGGACGTAGGCCGGAGATAGCCGAACCACTATAAATTATGTGTCACTGTTCATTATTTCTGGATCGTTGTTTTTTGCCCGCTTAGATCTGATATTTGTGTTTGAATATTGCTGAGTTATATTCATACAGTAGTGCTTTCACGACATTCGGAGTTTGTGACCAATTTTGGCGCTAACACTTTGGTGCTTTCACTGAGAAGGACTAGCGCCCACTACATCGGAGTGAAGAGTTTAGATTTGAAAGACAATGACTCGACAAACAAGTAGAAGGCAAAGAGCTGAGAGAAGCCAACAAGGAGGAAGTCAAGAGGCATCCTCCGGAGCTGGAGAAGGACAAGCTTCTGTCTACATCACAAGGGACGAGATGGAGGCTATGGCAAATTCATTGCATGAGAGGTTGTTGAAAAGTCAACAGGATATGATGCAGACTTTCTTCGAGCAGATGAGAGCCGCAGGAACACAGAACCTTGGACCAACTACAACGACCGCAAATGTGGAACAAGGAACTAGGGTTGCAGAACCCAACAGAGAACAGAATACAGAACCGGAAGGCAATCAACAAGGGCTTGGGGGCAGGCCCGCAGGATCCAACACAGGAGGACCTTTGGAAGGAGTTCAACAGGCTAGGGCCAACGTTGCTGCTAATGAGCCCCATGAAGAATATGTGCCAGAGTTCCCTCAGGAGCGTGGGGGGCAACCCCCGACAGACAACGCTAGATTAGCAGAAATCATTAGGAAGACTATGCGTGGAGGCTTGACTAATCGAGATTTGGAGGGAGTGAACAGGAGTCCATTCGCTCGGGAAATCAGGATAGCTCAGAATCCACCCAAGTTCAAGTTACCTAGCGTGGAAGTATATAATGGCATGGCTGACCCGACTGATCACTTGATGAGATACACTAGACACATGGAAGTGCTGGGGGCATCGGAGGAAGTGATGGCCAGATGTTTCCCGTTGTATTTGACAGATCTAGCTGCAATGTGGTTTAGGCAGCTGGAAGAAGGATCTATCAGGACTTGGAGGGAATTGGTGGATAGGTTTTTGGGATAGTTTCGGGTTCATATCAAAAGACCTAAGAATGTGATGACGTTAACATCGGTAAAGCAAAGGACGGATGAATCGCTTAGAGCATTTCTAACTCGGTTCAACGTGGCGGTAGCTTCGGTGGATCGGCCGGATCCATCGATGGTTTTGATGGCGGCGGTGTCGGGAGTCAGAGAGGATTCAGATTTTAAGGTATCTTTAGTACGAGACCCACCACTGGATTTCGGGGAATTCTTTCATGAAGTAGAAAGATTCCTTCGGCAAGAAGACGCATGTATGGACTTAAAGTTAAAGGAGGTGAATGTGACTGAGGGTGGAGGACCATCCAACGGAAGCTCGGATAAAGATAAAGGAAAAAGGAAGTTGGACGACGATTCAGGAAAAGCCAGGAAGCGATGGAAGGATCCAAAGTTTTCCACATACACAGGATTAAACGAGACGCTGGAGCGGATATACATGGAAACCCGTGATCGCCTTCCTTACCGAAGGCCAGCTAGGAGAGAACCTTCTGAACCAGAAAGGGCATCAGGAAGGCACTGTCTCTTCCATGATTTGGATGGACACGATACCAACAGCTGCAGGCACTTAAAGGACATAATTGAGGAGCATGTGAGGAATGGACAATTGAGGCAGTATGTTGGAGTACGGAATGCAGCGGTGGAGCAGGAGCAACCATCGCCTACCCCAAACCATGATGATGTGAGGCCCAGGAATGATGGTCGATTAATTATCCATTGACCAGGATAATATGAAATAAGTAACAGACCATTGACAAGCCACCAAGTCATTTACACATGTACGGGGACGGAGATAGCCCTTAGGCATGCTCTGAATGATGATACACCGCAAAGCTATGGTTTGCAAAATCTGCTTTCTTTGTTTTTGGATTGGACACTTGGTTTTCTGGTTTGGTTTTGGAGTTTGATTTGAACTCCTGGTTTTGTTTGCTTTCTGGTTTGGATTTTCATTTGAATGGTTTTCTGTTTTGGATGTTGGTTTGGATTTCTGATTTTCGGATTTTATTTGGATTTTGGATTGGATTTTGATTGGATTCTTTTTGGTTTTTGATAAACGGTCGCCGGGTATGGATTAAGCCTGGCAAGGGGTGAGTCTTTTTGCCCGAACGTGGTATATTGACTCATTCGGGTCGTCGAGTATGGACTATGCTCGACAAGGGTCCGGAGTGACTAGAATTCGGCCTAGGACTTAGGCCCCCTATTATCGATTATTGTTTCAGGTCGTTGAGTATGGACTATGCTCAACAAGGGTCCGGAGCGACCAGGATTCGGCTTAGGACTTAAGCCACGGCATTACTTACGTCCAGGGACACTGGACCACGGTCGTCAGGTGTGGATTGCGCTTGGCAAGAACCCGGAGAGGTTAGCTCAACGTCCAGGGACACTGGACCACAGTCGTCAAGTGTGGATTGCGCTTGGAAAGAGCCCAGAGAGATTATGGATTTTGATACCGACCCGGAGAGATCCTGGATTCGGCTATTGGATAAGAATGGATCAAAGGCTCGGTCTTCAAGTTCGGATGGACATGGAATTGGCTATGGACTTTGGATATCGGATACGAAACTATTCAAAACACGCCTTCTTATCATAAGGCATGTTTTGGAGGGCAAATGTTATCCCGCATTTTGGTCAAAGCTAGAATATCAACAAATTGGCTGGATATCAGGATTGGAGTTCAATTGGAAACAAGGCTGCAATGGATATCGTCAAAATTTGGCTGAGCTCCGATCAGGACGGAATCGACTAGAGATGATGATGAGGACTAGGAGAGGCTACGTTTCAAGTTTCAGGTTAATCGGAGTTTGTATGAAGGAAATATGATCGATACAAGGTAGGAAAAATATACTGTTTGAATCCATCAAAGAGTTGAGGTGATGTCTATTTCGAATCCATCATTCCCATCCTCACACCTCAGTTCGAATCCATGGACTTTGCACCGACATCTTCGTATCCATCAGCACAGAGTCTTGGTTCGAATCCATCGAAAAACATTCGTTCGAATCGATTCAAACGAGCCACTTCGAATCCATGATGCCACCTCACTTCGTATCCTTCAGGTTGAAGTCTTTTGAATCCATCCTATGACTTTGCTCCGAATCCATCCTGCAAGAGTAGCTTCGAATCGAGTGGATATGGTATAGCGTGATCGATTCGAACGAGCATACGTTCGAATCCATGTACTTTGAATCCACTAAATCGAAGCGACGAGAAACGTGGGAGCGACCCAGTAAACTCGGAGAAAAAGAAGGATTGACCCGATGAACCCGTACCACGTCATCATTTTCACGTGCAGGAGCATGGATTCGAACCTATGGAGTCGAACCATATCGATTCGAACGAATCGATATAACGAAAAACGCAATCTTGAATCAATCATAACTCGAGATCTACAATTCCAAATGCTATAAAATTTTCACAGGAGCTTGAGTATGCATAGAAGAATGTTCATGCCAAGTTTCGCCACGTTTGGGCACTTTCTTGATCGATTCGAACAGAGGGTCGAATCGATCCCAATGTGGGCCCGTATCTCCAGATTTTGGCCATGTGGGCCCCTCACGTACCAGAACTGTTCCCCTCGAATTTTAGGTGAAATATCAGCCTCCTACACCTATAAATAGAGCCCCTGGTCATTCAAAAAAGGGGTGGGACAATTTTGAGAGCTAAAGAGCGCCCAGACTCTGCCAGATTTACTCCAGATCACCACGGTTGTCTTAGATTCAGACTTAGCTCATAAAATATGTTGTATTATGCGATAAGAAATTGTAATCTTCGAGCATCGAGCAGTAAAATCATAAAAACCTTGAAGTGGACGTAGGCCGGAGATAGCCGAACCACTATAAATTGTGTGTCACTGTTCATTATTTCTGGATCGTTGTTTGTTGCCCGCTTAGATCTGATATTTGTGTTTGAATATTGCTGAGTTGTATTCATACACTGGTGCTTTCACGACATTCGGGGTTTGTGACCAATTTTGGCGCAAACAGGGATGACACCGTTTGAAGCTTTGTATGGAAGGCCATGCAAATCTCTTGTTTGTTGGTTAGAGACTGGGGATAGGTTAATTCTTGGTCCGGATTTGGTGAGAGAAGCTGCAGAAAAGATTGAGTTAATTCGGGCTAGAATAATGGAAGCTCAATTTAGGAAGAAGAGTTATGCCAATAAAAGACGAAAAGACTTGGAGTTCTCAATTAGAGATCAGGTTTTATCAAAAGGTGTGATCAGGTTTGGGAAATCAGGGAAGTTGGCACCGAGATTCGTTGGACGATTTCCTATTGTTGAGAGGATCGGGAAACTCATGTATAGAGTAGAGTTATCGAGTTGTTTGGCAGGAGTCCATGATGTTTACATGTTTCTCATCTAAGAAAGTGTGTTTGAGATCCAAAGACTACTATAGCACCGACTGCGTTAGATGACTTAGTAGTGGGGCCGAACCTGACTATAGTTAGAAAGCCAATTGGTATAGTCGCGAGAGATGAGAAGAGGCTAAGGAACAAGACAGTCAGGTTAGTCTGAGTCCATCGGAGTGACGACGAGAGAGACTGTACTTGGGAAACTGAGAGCAGAATTCGAGATACTTATCATGACTGGTTTCATGGTATGTTTTACCTTTTTGATTGATATTGATGAGTGCCTTATCATAATTTCGAGGACGAAATTCTTTAAGGAGGGGAGACTGTAACTCCCCCAATTTTTGATAACATTATTCAGGAGATTTAATTAGCTAATTAAATAGAATAATGAAAAGATTAATTGGTTAAGGGAATTGAGATTTGCATAATAAGGGTGTAGCCGTGCCTAATTGAATTAATGGACTAAGGAAAAACAAAATGAATTAGATAAGGGTAAAATAGAAATGAGCCATATTCATATACCCTAAGCCTTCAAACCATTTCATTTTACACATTCATTTCACAAAACTAAAACCAACATTAGAGGCCGACCACCATTAAAGAAGAAAAAGAAGGGATATTAAGCTAAATTAAGAGGAAAAAGCTAATTAACTTAAATCCAAGATCAAATCTCAACTCCTTAACATTAAAGCAAAGGTGAATAATGACTACATCCCATGTTTTTGATTATTTTAGGAATCTGAAAGTATTTTGCTAATGTTATGCCGTGTTTTGATGTTTTAAAAGTGGATATATACTTGTTGATTATTTAGGCTATTTTATATGGATTTTATGATGAGAATTGATTTAGAAAACCTATAAAATGACATCCAAATTACTTGCGATTTTAATCTGAGGTCAGAAATATTATTTTGGAGATGGGTCTCAAGTTACATAATTTTTTGGATTACTGTGGATTTATTATGAATTTTCTAGTGAAGAAAATGCTAATTTGGGTTTAAAATTATTTACGGCCAATATATGATGGCTATGGGTCAGAAAATTAAACATGTTATTGGAAGTGATTTCTGGAATTTTTGGAGAATTTTCCTAAGTGTTTTGTTAAGTATATAAAATTATTCAAGGTATGGGACTTAAATGTTTTATATATTTAAAATAGGAGAAGGGGAATTTTGCAAATGTTTTAAAATGTTTTGAGTTCGGCAACATTTTCTGTAAAAGGTTTTGTAAAATAAAAAGGCAACCAATTATATAATGACAAATAAGCAGGTTAGTTGAAAAGAAAATTCCTTTTTAAGTTAAAAATTAGATTTCCTAGGTTCCGCTGTTTTACCATCTTCAGAAGCCACCTTTCGACTTCATTCCTCTGCCTCTAACCTCGGTCGGAACCAATACACATAGTACCAAATCTTGGAACGTAGTGGATTGGAGATAGGCGAAAGGTATAGGGTCGAAACATACACTTTAGGAGGGGTCGAAACCTTTTATGGCTTTCAAATGGAAATGTGCCTATTTTGCTTTTGAAAGGAATGGTTTTGAACAAGATAGCTTTCGACTCGGTCAATGGTTTTAAAGAAAGGATGCTTTCGAATGAGGTTGCGCCTTTGTTTTAAAGTAAATACTTTCGATGGGTCGAAACCCCTACCTACCGCCTTTTTACCTTTCGAAGCAATGTCTTCAAAAGGGTTCCTTTGTTTTATAAATAAGAGCTGCTTCTTCAATGCTTTCGAAATGGATGGTGTCCAAACCCTCCACTTTCTTTACTCAGGATAACTATTTTCAAAAGAGTGCTTTCGACTTGGTTTTTTTAAGACCCTTTTTTCTGTTAAAAGATAAACCCATAGGTTTCGACTTAAATGGTTTTAATGGTTTCGAAACTATGTTCCACAAGCTTTTACTTGACCCTATGCTTTTGAAAGGTTTGATTATGGTAAAGGACTTTGATGCTTTCGAAAGGTTTAAACTATGGTTTCGTTGGGGAGGTTCCCCAATGGTTTCGAAAGGTACTTAAAGCATTTTAAATGGAAGGTTTCCGATTGCTTTCGAAAGGAAAGTTTGATGTTTTGAAAAGAGGATGTTTAAGGTTTATAAAGCTTTCGAAAGAGAGGTTTCTAATGTTTTCGAAAGGACTATTGCAAATGGTTTCGAAAGGTATGTTTTGGCCTTTCAGCCTAAGGTTATAAAGTAAAGTAGTTTACTTGTATCGAAAGGGATACTTTCAATGGTTTCAAAAGGGGTACTTTCAATGGTTACGAAAGGGGTACTTTCAATGGTTTCGAATGGGTTGTTTAAAGATTTTAAACAAAGATTTCGAACGATCTACCTTGGCAATATAGCCTAAGTATTTTAAGTTAAAAAGGGTTTTAACTTATTGGAGGGATAGGTAATCCTCATTATATTTCATCAACATTATTTTGGGTAAAGTATATATAACATGGCAAATAGCTTAGAGTAAAGCAAAGAGTATAGTTTCCTTGTATGTGTATGATTTAAAGGGATTTAATTATTTTGAAAAGGTTTTCAAGGAAAATTTTAAAGCTGTTAACCTTAAGTAAATGACTCAGATTAGATTACCAGATGGGACTGGTGTAGGGTCGTGCCCTACTCATTAGCTGTTAGCCTCTAGCAAATTTAGTCCAAAATTCCAGTGTGTAGTGCTTAGTCACAAGTAAGACTTAAATGATGGTTACACACAGATGGGAATATTTATGTACAGAGGTAGGTTATTGGTGAGCCCGCAAAATCATTAGGATCAGTTGACCCTTAAAGAAGTAAGTTAAGGAAGACCGTCCAGAGACTTGTCTAACAGGTGTTAGACCATTTGACATTGTGTCTGGTAGGCCCGAATCAGCCAAAGGTTAGTAGTTAGCCAAACAAAACTACAGCATTTTCAGACAGCTTGTCTAGTTATTACTTGTTTTGAGCATATATGATATTTGCTATTATTGATATAATCAGTTGATTAACCAGTTTGGTTGCAGGGTTATGATTTGCAAAAAGATATGTTTTAAAGGGATATTAGTGAGGGGAAACCCGTTTCGCTAAGCGGCATGGTCTCACTTAATATCATATAACCGGGATGTATATTATTATTCACACCGGGCTTTATGTCTGACTCGAAGTATTTGTTTTCCTCTTAAACTCTCGGGTGCTCAAAATTGATTTGAGTAGATTGAGAGCTTGGGTTTTTCAGGTTTTAGTAGGTTGGCGAAAAAAGATACCGGAGACAAGCAAGAGGCTGACAGATAGCTATTTAGGAGTTGCTGTTATTTTGTTTTAAATTCCACTATGTTGTACTGAGATAGTTAGTCCATTAGTTCTCTGATCATCCAAGGGTGCATCTTCATATGTCGCTTTTGGCGTATTTTGTAATAATTATATTTGATCTGAACCTGGGAAGCGTTATTGGATTATGTAATCTGAATATGAAATATTGTTTTGAAATGTAATCATAAAATTTGTTTTAATCTGTGATGGATTTATTTCATATTCATGTGACTCTGATATTATGGATACCATTAACATTACCGTATTTTGTCACCAGAAGTTAATACTATAGATGACTTCATCATCTGTAGCGTTTAGCTTTTGGCCTATATATAGGGAATGTTACATTCTGGCTCTCGGGTCATAAGTTTTCCTATCCAACAGTTTTGTTATATCCAAGCTTTCTTCACTTAAGTATTTAACTTCCCTTTCACACTTCCTATAGATATTCCGTGTTGGGTCATGACTTAAGCTTTGAAGGACACCCTACAATTTCTAAAAGGGATAGAATCAGTCTTGATGGATACTTCTATTCTTCTTAATGATGCTCGAATGTAACAGTTTAGGCTCCCTTACAATGGCAGGAGAGTTAAACCCAATCAAACTCCTCCCAAGGATGTCCAAGCTGCCCACTTCCCTACAACTCCTCATAGAATCTTCATAGAGACTGAAGAAGTTCCCAGTTTTGACAATGGTGAACAAGGGTAGAAGAAAAAGACCAAGAAGCTGATGAAAATTTCATAGAGGAAGAGATGGTGAAGAGGATGGTAACATTGAAAATGAGGCATAGGAGATAAGGCGAACATGGAAGAGGGGAATGATGAAGAAAGGGAGGAAAAGGACAAGAAAGAGGATTAAGATGCCAAGGACGATGATGATATGGACGAGGATGAGTCGTTCGGGGGAATGTTTCTTGACAGTACCCAAGTTACTCTTAATCCTCAACCTCGATGTCTCATTATCAAAACTATAGCCCCAATGCCCGAACCATGCCAAGACCTTATTGGAGAGTCAATCCCTCCGAGTACGGCTGTCGATATCTTCGATGCTTTGAGTGGCATTGGGAGCTTTTCAAACTTCACCCCCGAAGACTTAAACTTCGATGGTATCTTGGGGTATGATCCTCTTAACTTCAACTTCCCTTTAGCCGATGGGCCATGGCCTTTTGGATGAGAGGAAACTCCATCCTTTCAACCCCATCAGCATGGTCTGTGGGCTACTTTGGACACGCTAACACTTCATACACTTCTAGGATCACAAGCACCGTCACTCCACACATGTACTTCATCCAGTCACTTGATTATGATACAATCCTTTATTCTTTTTAGGTACTACAGGGAAACTGATTCAACTTGTAAGAATACGTGAAGGCTTTGGTTACTATCACTCTCAATCTTAGGGGAGCTCTTACCCTCACCGTGGTCCTTACTATGAATCTGAGAGTGAGAGGTTGATATAAAAAGACAAGGAATCACATGAAGCCGAAGAGAGACAATGTTACCGTGATGAACATAGAGAACAACATGACTGCTTCGAGCTTGACTCTGACTCACATCACCATTGGTGCTCTCCTTCTCAGCCCTTGTAGTTATGTCAACCTTCTTAACTGTATTATCCTCCATTTTCTCAACCCTCATACCATCATCGTATGGCCTAAAGCTACGAACACTTCTCTCTACCAAGCCAAAACCGCTAGCCTTCCCCTTCTCACAAATCATAGGGCTGGAAAAGAAAACTTTACTAGCCATATTACTCCTTCTCCCCCTTCATAGACCAATCTCTTGCTCCTATCATGAAGATGCAAGTGGACCTTCCCAATTTCTACCTATAGGGAGTTTGATTGCGGCGTCAAGGATCTCTCAAGAAGCTATGTAGTTGAAGGCGTCTCTAGGACCAATAAGGTTGTAGAACAGTATTTTAATGGATGATGTTGGCCAAAGGCCTATTGAATATCAATAGAGCGAACCAGTTAATCATTCGAAGCTTTGACACCGAATGGGCTGATCGTGATGAAATATGTTAAGACTGTAAGAGTTGAGAGAGTTGGCTCATAATGGAGGATGTTGACTAAACTGAGAAAAGGCATTAAAGAGGCTGAGAAAAAGCTTGTTGAAGAAGCCATGGCTCATAAGTCTAAGTGCATGGTCCTCAATGATCAATTAAAGACCGCACATATCTATAACCGCAGCCTCAAGAATGAAATCAAAGTACAAGAGGCCTAGGGTTGCCCTCCAAACTGAGGTAGATAGGCTCAAGGGGAATATCAATACTGAAAAAGAGTTGAGTGGGTTGGCTTAGGAAATGGCCAGTCCGACATTGAAGAGACCCTTAACTTAAAGACTAAACTATCAGAATCTTAAGAGAAGGTAGCTGAACTACATTCCACTTTCACCCAGACCTAGGAAAGATCAGGCCCACTCTTTTAGAATTTTTTTTGCAAGCGTCATCGTGATCTTGAATCTTAAGTGGTTGGGAAGTGGCTATCCCATCACATTAGCAGAGGCCTAGGAAGAGATCTTAAGAAGGTCCAATGAGTCTAGCTAGGAAATTGACGGGGAAAAGCTGAAGAGTGAACGACTCGATAAAGATGATCTAGTGGCCCTAGAAGATCGCGGATGAAAATTAAGGCAGCAAAAGATGCAGCTTCTAAATAGGCTCCTACTGAAACTCCCACTAGTCCTAGCTCGTTGGATCCTATGAATGACACCACTCACACTTAGAAAGAGTCTCAGGTAAGAATCATCACTTCTCCTGTGACCGCTTTTGAGGTTATAACCACAAAAACACTTGTTCCTGCCGCTCTTGACACCGCCGCTACTTCCACCACAGTGACCACCACCAAAACCTACAATCCGATGGACTCGGTTTATGTTCTGCCAGCAATTCCCCCTCCATTCCTTTGCTTCCAAAAGTTCATAAGGAGGGGGAAATTGCTAAGTCTCTTCCTAAGGAAACTTCACCCTCGAGAGGTATATCTCTAACATCTCTAGTCTTCAAGAAGCTCCAGATTTCTCCTGTAAATATCACTAATCTTTATCGTTCTATTTGTCTCTTATAGGACAATTGTGGCCATTGCCATCTCTACAATCAGTCATTTTTGCTCTAAATCCAAGTGTTTTCATGACAACATAGATCGTCGTCACCACAACGTTCACTCCTCCTGCACCACCAAAGATCTTTAGCCTCGGTCCTAACTCTAAGAAAATATGGGCCTTGTAAAGCTTGAAGAAAATAGATAACTCGATTTATGATTACATTTCCATTATTGCTGAGAAGAAGCGTAAAACTGACTATAATGACAGAAAAGAAGGCCATCGATCTCTCTAATCTTGGAAAAATCAAGCCCAAACCCAGAACAGAGAAAATCCCACCCCTATTATCATCCTCTCTCTCGAGTTTAAGTGTTAACATCAAGATCCTTGCTGGTCAAACTATGATCCCCTCTACACCTGCACCTGGAGTTCCCCCAGTCCTTGGAAGACTTCTACCTCCTCATCCGACTATGATAGAGACAAGGATGAGGATAAGCCACTGTTCGAGTATCTAAAAAGGGGCAAGCATAAACCTGACCAAGAAGAAGGCGGTAAAAGGCCTAAGAGAATGAAGAATTATGCATCTCAGAGGTAGTTTTTGACTTTTCGCATTTTGTTCTTTTTGGTTCTTCATGTACTTAGGCCGTCATTGTGCGGGAGTGGCCCCGTAATTTTGTACTAAAAAGATGCACAAATAAAAGGTTATTACATGTTCAACCTTTGTCTCATTTGCATTATCGCACCTTTTACTTATTTGTCCCTATGCATGTATTGCCTGTATGTATAAATATATAATCATTTGTAATGCAATTACTTATATGTCATATGTGGCTGTAATATATGCAATGCCATTATTTACTGTAATTCTTTACATATAAATAAAAAAAATCAATTGCTAAGTGTTCCTCTGCTACTTAACTTTGTTTATTATTGGATAAACTTTTCATGTATAACAAGATAAAACTGTTTATTGTCGGTCAACAACGTTCACTCTCGGTCGAATATATCACGTCTAACCATAAATGATGTAGTGGTTCATTGCTGTAGCTGAAATTATACAGCTTATCGACTCATGTCAACATGAGCATTAGCATAATTTAGCAGTGTACATGCAAAAAAATATTCAACTCTACACTGGTTCCTATCTCTAGGATCCGATGTCTAGGATGCATATCTCCAGGCATCCACCCCTGACCTTACCTATCTCTGGACGTTGGTCAAAGCTAAGATGTGTAAGAGTGAATCATCTGATCGACCTCGGTTTGGTTATAATCTAGCGACCCGATCATGGGTTTGAGGAGTTCGTCGATACCTATCTTTGAGTACTAAGACATCTGGCTTTTAAAACCCAAGATGTCTTCTTGTGTCATGGATCTTGCAGCACAAAGTCAGACTTTAAAATATGGTTCCATTGATTCAAAAAGCCAACGTTCTTCAATTATCGCCTTATTACATCGAATCTTAATGAATATGTTGCATTATTTACAAAGAAGGGAATCAAGTAAAATATTCCATAGATGCTCGTTATTCCACGTCCGTGGAGTTAGGATCCCATCAACTATTGAAAGATTAAAAGTTCCATCTCCAAGATTCTGTGCAACCATATAGGGAACTTCCTAATTCAGATCAATTGCCCCCGTATTCGAAAAGACCCCTTTCGTAACTAAGTTCCATATCAGACTTCTGGGTTGTTCGATAAGCCCACAATGCTAGTGGCAACTCATCCACCTAGCTAACTTGGCTCTATTCAATCACTTATTTATGATCTTGTACATCGCCTCCACTTGTCCATTTTTCCATGGGTGTGCTACCGCTGCAAAGCTCTTCACAATCCAACATCAAGCATAGCATTCCATGAATTCGGCACTGTCGAACCAAGTTCATTCTTTATGACTATCTTCTATGGAATCCTGAATCAACACAAAATGTTTTCACAATGAAGTTGATCAACTTTGCCAAAGTGATCGTTGGAGGCAGTTACGTTTTAGCCTATTCCATGAAGTAGTCCATAGGCATATATTTTGCTCTACCTCTTGACATTGATATCACTCCGATGTTGTCTATTCTTTAACCACAAATGGCCACAGGCTGACCATTTGTGTAATCTTATAGGATAGGGCCCTCGGAATCTTCGCATATCTTTGACGCTTGTCACACTTCCTTGCATAATCAATTGCATCCCAGTTGATTATTGACTAGAAATATCCATCACGAAGAATCTTGTTTGTTAAAGTTAGTCCTCTGATATAATCGCCATAGCTTCCTTCATGTACATCCACTAGGATCTTCTTAGCTTCGTAATTTACGACACATCTCAACAAGGGGTTTAGAATCCTCTCCTATATAGCACTCCTTGCATAATGAACCAAGGTACTTTACATAAGAATTTCCGCCTTTCATTCCTTCCATTCAAAAGAGTCTCTTTCAGCAAATAATCTTTGATTGGAGTCATCCATGACTCCTTTCTCCTCCTCGACCTCCAAGATTCATTCAACATCCATCTTAATGACACTTAGAGTAGTCAGAACTTTTACTAGTATGATTCCTAATAGTTGTGCATCCCCGAAACTATCCAATTTGGCTATTGAATCAACATTTGTATTTTCCTCTCTAGGGATGTGTGTTATCGTGTAATGCTAGATATCGCTCAACAATTCTAACATCTTTATGAGATAAGGTGCAAGTCTTGTACCCTTAGCCTGGAATTCTTTCTTCACTTAATAAACCACTATTTAGGAGTAACTAAATATATGCAACATCTTCACCTTCAATTCCTTTACTATTTTGAGTCCCACAATTAATGCTTCATATTTACCTTCATTGTTTGTCAGCTGGAACTCTAGCTTTAATATGTAACAGACCCTACATCTTTCTAGGGTTACAAGAACTACTCCTTCCATAGAATTATGCTCATTGGAGGCTCCATTGACATAAAACATCCATTAGTAAATTGAACCCATTCTTCTTCCACTTCATCATCCCAGATGGTGAATTGAGTAATGAAATCTGCCAATGCATGTCCTTGAATTGCCTACCAAGGATGGCAAGTTATATTATACTGACTTAACTTGATATTCCACTTTATCATCTTCCCAAAGTTTCTGGTCCATAACGCTTGTCTCAGTGGCTAATCAGACAACACCTTTATTAGATGAGCCTGAAAGTAAGGCCTCTACTGCCTTGCAGCAATCAAAAAATAGTACACCAATTTCTCCAGCTTTAGATAATTCTCTTCCACTTTAATGAACCATTTGCTAATATAATAAACCAGCCATTGGGTCCTGCACTCCTTATGTACTAAGGCTGCACTCAGTGCTTGAGCAAACACTGCTAAGTAAATAAATAAGTCCTCTCCTTCCAAAGGCTTTGACAGTATCGATGGTCTATCCATATGGTCTAACAGATTTTGGAAATCATCTTAACATTCCTTTATCCTTATGAAATTTCCTTTTTCTTTCTTGTAGGCATCAAAGAATGGTATACACTTGTCCGTTATTTTTGAAATGAATCAACTCGGTGCGGCGACTTTCCCATTCAAGCTCTTCATTTCGCTTTTCGTCTTCCGGATAGTAACCCATTTCAATGCTTCAATCCACTCTAGGTTAGCTTCAATACCCCATGAGTTTACAGTAAAACCAAAATCTTTCTCAATATAACTCCAAAAGAAAACTTCAGTGGATTGAGTTTCATTCCATACTTTCGAAGCATGTCGAACATCTTTGAATGGTTGTCCATGTGATTCATCGATCGTCATGACTTCGTGAGCATATTGTCCACATAGACTTCATTTGTCTATCCCATCTGATCTTTAAACATCATATTCAATAAGTTTTAGTAAGTGGATTTGGCATTTTCAAACCAAACAACATGACTTTCTAGCAATATAGCCCTAAATCTGTGATAAAACCGGTAAATTCTTGATCTGGGAGGTGCATCATAATTCGATTATAGCCAGAGTACGCATCCATAAAGGATAGTAGTTCATGTCCAGCCATTCCATCCACAAGTTGGTCGACCTCTATAAGGGGAAATAGTCCTTCAGGCACTCCTTATTCAAATCAGCATAGTTAATGCATGTCCGCTACTTCCTGTTCGTCTTCTGGATCAATACTGGATTTAATACCCACCTTGGGTAAAGTGCATTACGGTTAAAGACGTTTGCCTTCAGCTTTTCCGCTTCTTCCTTCAATGCAGTGGATTTCTCTGGTTCCATACTACTCCTCTTTTGCTTTTCAGAAGGGTAACTTTGATTCACATTTATTGCATGCCTTTATCTATAGCAAAATCTCGTATATATCGAAATACGTCCAAGCAAACACCTCCGCGTTCACTTGGAGAAACCCTGATATCTCCTTCCTCATCCTTAAACTGGGTTGAGACTTGATTTTGAGGACCCTCGTTGGATCATCATCATCAATCAGAATGTCAATCATCAGCTCTACTGTAGCCACCCTTACCTCTTCTAGCTCTTTTTGTGGGTCCATGGACTTGTAGAACTTGCTGTTGGATTCGAGCCAGGGTATGTATGGTAGTTTCTATGCTATCGAAGGCTTGAGGTAGAGTGGCTTCTTTGCATTCTTTCCCTTCTCTTATCGCTTTGCTTCTCTTAGATCAGCAATGCAGCACTCTCGACCTGTGCTTTGGTCATCTTGAGTTGCCCACACTCCATTCTCAGTGGAAACTTCATCATCAGACCCGATGAAGCAAGTGCAATTCAAAAACTGGCGAGGGCCAGTCGGCCCAAGAATACGTTGTAGGGTTTTTTTAGGAAAATGAGTGGGCTGCCCTAGGAAGAGAGCACTCGTGTAATTTTATTCCACACAAAAGAAGAGAGCTATAACATCCCGCTTCAGGAGGCTCAAAACTAAATGCTACTGATGCTGCAGTCATCCATAGGTGTTATTTCTGAGTGACCAAAATCGGAATCTTGAAACTATTGGCAACACAGAAACACAAGAATATGAAAAACTTTAAACTTCAACAAAATAGAAATTTTCATTTCTTATGAATTTCGATTTAAGATTTAATCACATAATCCCATACGTTAACCACATTCAGATCACATATAGATATACAAAATACGATAAGAGTGACATATGAAGATGTCCTCCTATGATGATCAGAGAACTAATAAATATGAACTTTACAGTTCTTAGTACATCACAATGGAAAACACAAAATAGCTCCTATATAGCTAACACTGCCTCATGCACGTCTCCGGAAGCTTATTCATCCAAAAACCTGAAAGTCTCCCACTCTCAGACTACTCAAATTAATTTTGAGTACCCGAGAGTTTGTGGAGAAACACAAACTTCGAGTCAAACAATAAGTCTGGTAAGAATAATCCTCTATCATCTCTTATCATAAATAGATAGCTAGTGAGACCATGTCGCTTACGGAACGGGTTTTCCCCTCATTGGTATCCAAGACAAAGATGCAAATCATTTACTATGCCCCTGCACCCAAAATGATTAGTCTTAACATAATATGAAATAAAGCCATAAATCATATGTATTGGATACCCCATCCACCCATTTATTAGATATCCCATCTAAAACAATTTATTAGATTTCCCATCTAAAATCAATTTATTAGAGTTACCCTCTAAAATCTTTAAAATGACTATCTGTCATAAATTAATAGGACTATCCATCCCAAATCCATATGAAATAAATGCAGATTATCCATCATACATTATTTTATAAAAGATGGTGCGGGCTATCCACCGCACACTCCATAGTTTCCTAGGATGACTATGAACCCTTGGGTGCCAAATCCCGAGGCTAACCACCTCTGGCAAAACATTCTTTACTTTAGAAATTTGATGAGGGCTATCCACCACACATTTAATGGTTTTCCTAGGTTAACTAAGAACCCATCACTTGGCCAATTAAAATATTTATAAAATTCATGATCCCCATGATTAATTATTTTCCCCAGGTATACCACCTGTTTAACCTATTCCCATTGGTAGCCCCAATTAGGTTAAATTAAATAAAAACACATTGATAGCTCCAATGTATATTTTCGAATGCACATTTCTGTTTGTAACCCCAGACTATGTATTGAAAACATTAAACCCACCTCGATGTCCCCAAGGTTTAGTAACATTAAATTTATATAAGGATCCCCCTTACATATGCAACCAAAACAAGCAAATAAACATCCAAAGTAAGCCCCTTCGGAAACCTTTCTTTTGAAAGCATCACAAAATTATACCTTTCGACCTTGTTTAAAGGTTTCTTTTCGACCTAGTCAAAAGGTTCTACCTTTCGACCGTGTTGAAAGCCTGGGGCATCCTCCGTATAACACCATTTATAGTCCTTTCAAAATCAAACGTTTCAAAACCTTTCGCAATTATTGAAGATAGCCCCTTCAAAACCCTTCGAAAATAAACCTTTCGATGTCAAACCTTTCGAAATCAAAATTTTTCGCAACTATTGAACATAGCCCCTTCAAAACCCTTCGAAAATAAACCTTTCGATGTCAAACCTTTCAAAATCAAAACCTTTCACAATTATTGAAGAACAATGAAGTGTTGGTGTTGGAACCAACCCTTCGAAAGCATACTTCCAACCATGTCGGAAGGTTTACCCTTCGGTTTTGCCGAAAGGTGTTAAAACACCTTTTTTGAAAACATTTTAAAACAATACTCTTGAAGGTTTAAACTTTCGAAGATCCCCTTCGAAACCCCTTCTAAAATATATAAAATTTTGGTCTTTTATAAAATGATAGAGTCGAAGGACCCCCTTCAACTAATTCGAAAGCAATTATGTTTCTATCCGAAAGCAAAGGAAGCAGCCTCCCCATCCCTTTGCCCTTCTCTTCCCTTCGACACCGTGCCTACCTTTTGGGTTTGGTAGAGGGTAACTGTTTACCTTCCGTCTTAGGCGAAAGGTACCTTTCGACTTCATCGTAAGGGTAAAAGCGGGCTTATTAGAGTCGAAGGCAGAACTGGGCCTACTGAAGTGATGTTTTTATCTTGCTTGTCTAATTTTGATTGGTTGAGGAGCCTTCTCCCGTACTTCCAAATAGTAAAAAGTATAAAATAGTCAACATTTTTCTCAAAACACTATACTTCTTCCCCAAATCAATTTTTGAAAGCAATTTTCCTTCGGCTTTGACCAAGGCAGAAGCAATTTTTCAGTTTAGCCCTTAGGCTTAAATAATTTAATTACCTTAGTAAATCACGAAGGAAATATCCTCAAAAAATCACCAAAAATCTGACAAATCATATACTTCAACATGTTAAAATTTTAAAGCATATGAAGATCAAAACAACTTGGAATTTAACCAATACCGAATGAAAACGTGTTAATTAGCCCATTAACATTTTAAAACACCTGTGTCTTATCCAAATAAAGGATTAAATGGTTATATACTAACCAAAATCACAAATATGAATCGGGTATAACCCATAACCGATCCAAACATAGAAATGAGATGATAAACATGGTTATTCACCTTGATTAGTTAATTGGAGAATAAGATAATTTCCTAGCTTTAATTCCTTAGTTTTTTCTTCAATTTAAACTCTTCTTGGAGCTTTTTAATGGTCGGCCGAAATTTGATGAGGAGTTAAGAATGAGAAAGTGGAAATTTATTCAAGTGGTGGAAGAGATATATACTAAGAAATGTAGCCCCATTTCCTAGTTTACCCCTTAGGAAAATTCCTCCTTCTTAATTTATTTAAGTCTTCTTATTTTAGTTCATTCTTTTAGACACGGCCAGATTTATTAATCTCATCTCCTAACTTATTCACATTATTCTATTTAATTTATCCAATTAAATATCCCGAATAATGTTAATTAAAATTTAGGGTCATTATAGACCCTCCCCCTTAAAGAATTTCGTCACCGAAATTTCAGTAAGGACACAATCAACAAGCATATAGCCCATGCAAGCAAAGCTTGTATAACCTACCAGCCAAATTCTATATAAACCCTATATAGAACATACCATCTAAAATAGCCCAGGAAGAGTAGCCCTAATCCTATCTTATGTCTCCCAAGTACAGTCCTTCACGTTGTCGCTCCACTGAACTTTCACCAACCTGACTGTCTTGTTCCTTAGCCTCTTCTCATCTTTTGCCACAACACGAACTGGTTGCCTCACAAAAGTCATATCTGGTTCCACCACTAAGTCCTCCAGTGTCGTCGGAGCGATAATAGTTTCTGGATCATGAACATACTTCCTAAGATGAGAAACATGAAACACATTGTGGACCCTGGCCAAACTACTCGGTAAATCTACTTGGTATGCGAGTCTCCCAATCCTCTCTGATATAGGAAATGGTTCAACATATCTTGGTGCTAGCTTCCCGGTCTTCCCGAACCGAACCACACCTTTCATCGGCGATACCTTGATGAAAACTCTATCTCCAACTGAGAACTCTAGGTCCTTACGCCTTTTGTCTGCGTAACTCTTCTGCCTAGACTGAGCTTCCTTCATTCTTTCCCGTATCAACTCGATCTTTTCCATCGCCACTCTCACCAAATCTGGACCAAGGACCAATCTGTCTCCGATTTCTAACCAACATGCTGGTGATTTGCATGGCCTTCCATATAAAGCTTCAAAAGGCATCATTCCTATAGTAGTCTGATAAGTATTATTATAGGAAAACTCCACTAAGTGCAAGTGATCTTCCCAAGAACCACCAAAATCCAGCACATAAGCTCTCAACAAATCTTCCAGTACCTTATTGACTCTCTCTGTCTGCCCATCCGTCTGAGGATGATATGCGGTACTCATCTTGATCTTAGTGCCTAACACACTCTACAGGCTCTTCTAGAACTCGCTAGTAAACAAAGCATCTCTATCACTGACGATACTACTAGGAATTCCATGTAGTCTAATGATGTTCTTCATGAACAACTTAGCCAAAACAGGTGCCGTTCTGGTTGACCTTTTCGGAATGAATGGGCATTCTTGGTCAATCTGTCCACTATGACCCATATACTCTCATTACCCCAGTTTGACCTTGGCAACCCATCAATAAAATCCATGGATATCGAGTCCCACTTCCAGACTGAAACATCCAAAGGCTGAAGCAAACCAATTGGCTTTTGATGTCCGGCTTTAACTTGCTGACAGTTCAAACACTGTTTTACCCATAAGCCAACATCCCTCTTCATTCCTTCCCAGAAGAAACTTCTCTTCATATCCTGATACATCTTGGTTCCCTCAAGATGAATCGTAAACTTTGATCGATGACATTCCCTAAGAACTTCCTTCCTAAGGTTTCCACTATCCGGAACACATAACCGTTCCTTCTTTCTCAACCAAGCCCTGTGGTCAAGAATAAAATCCTTTAAGTCATCAATCTCGATTCCAGTTTCTAACCTTCGAATCCTCTCGGCTATGAATGGATCCTCTTTCTGCCTAGAAGCAGTTCGTTCAATCAGAACTGGTCAAACTTCCAAACTGGACATCATGGTGATATTCCGACTAGATCCAGCAGTCGACCTCAACTGCACATTGCAAGCAGCCAGTGCTTCCAAGTCTTTCCATTCCACAAACATAGCTAACACCACATTCTGATAATTCCTGCTAAGTGCATCCGCCACCTTATTTCCTTTTTCCAGTGTATACTCGATGCTAAAATCATAAGCTGCAACAAACTCCAACCATCTCTGTTGTCTCATGTTCAGCTCCTTCTGAGAGAATAAATATCATAGAGACTTATGATCCGTAAATAGCTCAAACCTTTCTCCCAAAAGATAGTGTCTCCACACCTTCGATGCGAAGATTACCGCTGCCAACTCCAAATCATGTGTAGGGTATCTCACTTCACATGGTCTAAGCTGTCTAGAAGCATAGGCAATAAACTTTCCATTCTGCATTAGCACAGCACCTAACCAGGTACCACATGCATCGGTGTAAACTACCAACCCCTGATTCCTATCTAGAACTACTAACACAGGCGTATTGGTTAACAAATGTTTCAACTTAAGGAATGCCTCCTCACATTTTTCAGACCAAACAAACTTTACATCCTTCCTAGTTAGCATAGTCAAGGATGCCGCTATCCATGAAAAATCCTTAACGAACCTTTGGTAGTAACCTGCAAGACCAAGAAAACTTCACATCTCGCTTACCGTCTCTGGTCTCTTCCAATTGTTAATAGCTTCGATCTTATCTGAATCAACTGCTAACCCTTCCTCGGAAACTACATGACCAAGGAACTTCACTTTCTTCTTCCAAAAATGGCACTTGGAGAACTTTCATTCAGCTGATGTTGCCTTAGCATCTCCAACACTATTCTAAGATGATCTGCATGATCCTTCTCATTTTTAGAATATACCAAAATGTCATCAATAAAAACCAACATGAACCTATCCAATTGCTCTCGGAAAACTCGGTTCATCAAATCCACGAAGAAAGCTGGTGCATTAGTAAACCCGAATAGCATAACCAGCCACTCGTAAGACCCATATATGGTCCTAAACACCATCAAAGGAATACCGTCCTCTGCCACTCTTAGCCGATGGAAACCTATCACCAAATCCAGCTGGGAAAACACTCTAGCTCCACTCAACTGATCGAATAAATCATCGACCCTCGGCAAAGGATACCTATTCTTGATTGTCCTCTCATTCAACGTACGATAGTCGATACACATCCTTAACGACCCATCTGGCTTCATCACGAATATCGCGGCCATTCCCCAAGGCGAATTGCTTGGCCAGATGAAATTCTTTCCTTCCAATTCCACTAGCTGCACCTTCATTTCCTTTATCTTGGTTGGTGACATCCTGCTAGGTGGTCTACTTATGGGTTCAACACCCGGTACGAGATCTACGCAAAATTCGATTGCTCCTTTCGGCGGCAAGCCCGAAACTAGTTCAAACAAATCCGCAAATTCTCTTGCTACATAAACATGCTTCAACTCTGCTTCCGTTCCCATAGCACCCAATAACGCATAAGCATTTCCGTTCAAACTCCTTACTGAGTAAATAACTCGGTTACATCTATTAGGGTGTCTTAATGATATTTCCCCCTCTTGGCAAAATATCCTAGCATCATACCTATCTAACCAATCCATACCCAATATGATCCCGAAACCCACGAAATCAAAAACATATAAACTGTATGCAAACATATGATCTAACAAATCAAGTTCTAACTGGTCATATCTCATTCCCAGAGTTGCATACCCTCCTATAGGATTCGCAACCCTAAAGGAGTAATAAGGTATAAAGGTTCCAGACATAAGCAATCTACCAAATACTAAGATATAAATGAGTGTGATGTACCGGTATTAAATAGTATCCTAACCGGAGTACTATGAATCATAAGCATACCTTCCATCACAGCTTTCCTTTCTCAGCAGCCGTTGGTCTAGAGGATGATGGTTCCAATGCAAAGACCTTTCCAGCTTTAGCAGCCTCGGGACACTTGTCATTGTAATGCCCCATCTAGCAACAGTTGTAGCACTTCACATTCGGCCTCACCGTAACTGCTCTTCCATCACCCGAGCGACACTCATTGGCATAGTACTCCTTCTTGTCACGCTTGTAACAAACAATATTAGCCTTGCTCTTCTTAGTTGCTACCCCTGACTGGGCACCTTTCTTCTTGAAGAACTTCTGCTTCTTACCTTGAAAATTCTGAACCCTAACCGGTTTCCCTTTTCCAAAAGTAGAAAGCATCTCTTCATTCCGAATAGCCATCTCCACAACAATATGACACGGATCCCGGAGGTTTAGCATGGTTGCTCTGGCAATCTCAGGATTCAACCCCCTAATAAACTTATCATTACGGATCAATCCCCCTGGACTAAATCTGCAAATTTCTTGAGCAATGTTGACTTGACAACCTTTGATAGAAATCTTTCTTTGAACCTCCTTCAAAATTCAGCCCAAGTTAGATCTTCCTCTGGCTCTCCTACGGTAACTCCGTTCCACCAAAACAATGCCGCTCCTTGCAATTGCCTTGAAGCAAGTTCCTCTTCTGCATATCTATGAAGCCGAGATCTGCAAATATCCTTTCACAATGCAATAGCTAGTTCTCCACTCCTACTGCATCGTCGGCTCCCAAAAAAGGCTTTCCTCCAAGACTAACGTAATTCCTACTCAGCTTGGCATAACTATTGCCAATTGGGGCCATCGGATTAGCTCCTCCAGCATTCCCTACAGCCACTCCCGCAGCTGCTCCAGCTTGCATCATATTCATGAAGAACTGATACATTATCCCCATATCAATCGGCGGAATCTCAGCAACAACATTGGCATTTGCATTTGGGTTTGCATTTTCCTATCCATCCAGGTTGCTCCTAGTATTGGGTCGAACATTTCCACGTGTTGCGGTGCATCTCCCACCTTGATTCACTCCATTTCCTGCCTCCATATCTTACTTTCCTACTACCTGAAATCCAAACTTGGTAAGATATAGAAGAATGGTCTAAGAGAGTGGGAATACATACTTAGGTATTTATAGCAAAGTACACATACGTTACTATAATGCTTATCCAAGCCCAACCATATTTTAGATTCATTAGATTTTGCTTTAAAAATAAATTTTAAATTTTTTTAAGTACATGAACCATGGTATGATACCAACTTGTAACATCCCGCTTCAGGAGGCTCAAAACTAATTATTACGGATGCTGCAGTCATCCATAGGTGTTATTTCCGAGTGACCAAAATCGAAATCTTGAAACTATTGGCAACACAGACACACAAGAATATGAAAAAAATTAAACTACAACAAAACAGAATTTCTCATTTCTTATTAATTTCAATTTAAGATTTATCACATAACCTCAGACGTTAACCACGTTCTCATCACATATACATGTACAAAATACGATAAGAGCAACATATGAAGATGTCCCCTTATGATGATCAGAGAACTAATAAATATGAACTTTACAATTCTTAGTACATCACAGCGGAAAACACAAAATAGCTCCTATATAGCTAACACTGCCTCCTGCACGTCTCCGGAAGCTTATTCATCCAAAAACCTAAAAGTCTCCAACTCTCAGACTACTCAAATTAATTTTGAGTACCCAAGAGTTAGTGGAGAAACACAAAATTCGAGTCAGACAATAAGTCTGGTATGAATAATCCCCTATCATCTCTTATCATAAATAGATAGCTAGTGAGACCACGCCACTTAGCGGAACGGGTTTTCCCCTCACTGGTATCCAAAATAAACATGCAAATCATTTACTATGCTCCTGCACCCAAAATGATTAGTCTTAACATAGTATGAAATAAAGCCATAAATCATATGTATTGGATATCCCATCCACCCATTTATTAGATATCCCATCTAAAAGCAATTTATTAGATATCCCATCTAAAATCAATTTATTAGAGTTCCCCTTTAAAATCTTTAAAATGACTATTCGTCATAATTTAATAGGACTATCCATCCTAAATCCATTTGAAATAAATGCAGATTATCCATCATACATTGTTTTATAAAAGATGGTGTGAGCTATCCACCGCACACTCCATAGTTTTCCTAAGATGACTATGAACCCTTGGGTGCCAAATCCTAAGCTAACCACCTCTGGCAATACATTCTTTACTTTAGAAAGTTGATGTGGGATATCCACCACACATTCCATGGTTTTCCTAGGTTAACCAAGAACCAATCACTTGGCTAATTAAAATATCATGATCCTCATGATTATTTATAAAATTCATGATCCCCATGATTAATTATTTTCCCTAGGTATACCATATATTTAACTTGTTCCCACTAGTAGCCCCAATTAGGTTAAATTAAATAAAAACACATTGATAGCCCCAATGTATATTCTCGAAAGCATATTTATTTTTGTAACCCCAAACTATGTACCGAAAACATTAAACCCACCTCAGTGTCCCCAAGGTTTAGTAACATCAAATTTATATAAGGATCCCCCTTACATATGCATTCAAATAAGCAAATAAACATCCAAAGTTAGCCCCTTCGGAAACCTTTCTTTTGAAAGCATCACAAAATTATACCTTTCGACCTTGTCGAAAGGTCCTACCTCTAGTGTTTATGAAATTGCATCTGTATGCGTTTAATTTGAAAAAAATTTCAAAAATTCCATAAAATCGATTAAACACTATTCACCCCCCTCTAGTGTTAATCCAGCCTTAAGATCCATAATCCGCATTTCCAACATTTGGTATCAAAGCATTGGTTTTCAAAGTTTTCATAATCTGATTTTTGAAATTTTTTCAAATGGCTGCCAACACTGGTAATGTCAATACTATCACTAGTTCATTTGTAGAGGATCAATCTATTGCCAGACCACCACTTTTTAATGGCAGTAACTATGCATATTAGGCATGTAGGATGAAAATCTATTTACAATCAATAGGATTAGACACTTGGAATATCGCACAAACTGAGTACATTGAACCCACAACTAATTTTGTACAGTGGATTGCTGAGAAAAAGAGTGTTGCACAAAACAATTCCAAAGCCATGAATATTCTATTCCGTTCACTTGATAGGAATGAGTTTAATAGAGTGTCTGTCTATAAGTCTGCATATGATATCTGGAAAACTTTGCAAGTTACTCATGGAGAAACAAGCAAAGTTAAACAGACAAAATATCCATTTTGACCAATCAGTTTCAATTATACAACATGAATCCAAATGAGTCCGTTTCAGACATGTATAGTAGGTTTCAAGACATTGTGCACTCATTAATTGCATTAGGAAAGAACTTTTCAGAAGAAGATCAAGTTAGAAAATTCTAAATTCACTCACTCCGGAATGGGATCAGAAGACCCTAGCAATTGAAGAGGCTAATGATATTAGTACCCCAAAAAATTAAAGAATTAATTGGGAATTTGATATCGTTTGAAGTACAAATGCAAGAGAGAAGAGAAAGCAATGCCATAGAAAAGAAGTCAATAGCATTCAATGCAATAACAGATGGTTCAAACTCAAACAGTGATGACGATGAAGAAATAGCCTTGATGACAAGGAATTTTAGAAAGTTTTTGAAATACAGAAAGATGAACAACTACAAGAGAAATGATCACAAAAATTCTGGAAATAATAATGAGACTTACAACAATGTCAGATGCTACAATTGTGATGAGCCAGGCCACTTAAAAAGAGATTGTCCGCATCTGGATAAGCAGAAATTTCCTCCAAGTAATGATTCGTCAAAGAAAAGAAAAAGGGCATATTGTAGCGACCCGCAGTTCCGTACCTCTTGAGTTGATAAAAATTCTTCCTTGCTCAACCCAAAGTGTACGAAAAAGCGAATAACCAAGGTAAAGAAGAAGAAAGAGATAGAAGAAAAATAAACAACAACATAGAATCTCACAATCGCAGCGGAACAAAATATAATATATAATAACAGATTTTTATACAAAAGAATCTATAACTGTTTTATACTTACAATCATCAGAGTACAAAAATATATACATCAATCTGGACAGTTTAATAACTTGTCCTCACATAGTGGAAATACAAATCTTCGAAAACATGTCTTGTCATCCAGCTCGTCTCCTGAGCTCCATAGCATCCAATCCTGAATATGCAACACTCGGTCTGACCCGAGCATTATAATAAAATAACACCCGAGTTAGTCTGGAAAACCAACGTGAAAAAACACACTAAATTTGAAATATTAACTTTTATCAAAATCCTTTGAAAACAAAGGTATCTTGTAAGACCATGCCAAACATAAGCACGACGGGTTTTTACCGTACGATAACCAAAATATTTTATAGAAAATCCAGTGATATTATAATAGGGTCTAAATACAAATACTTATTTAAATAGCCGAAATTGTTACATTAATTAAATTCCAGCATACTAGGCTCTACAAACAAAACCGTGAGGCTCGTATTGGAAAATGGATTCTATATGAATGACTGGGCCACTGGGGTACCGCCCATCACAGTACACCTCTAGAACAATGTATCGAGGACCATCGCTGGGATCCCCTGCTACACAAGACCAGCCTACCCCTAACCTGGATAGACCGAATATGTTATCACCCCGAGTGTTCCCACCCTTACTATCGAGCGCTCCTTCTTTCATGCACAACCATCTCCATAATATAAAGGTTTCCGAGGACATCTAGAAAAGTGATAACATACCTAATTAGGTGCGACCCACTTAGTCTTGCCGCATCTCCCCTATTTTAGTCATTCTCGGTTAATGAGGTTCGAGACTAAGTGTTACCTTTCAAGGACAATTTTACTTAGAATGCTCATCGTCTTCTAATGACGATGTTCTGATAGCATTCGTCCATACAAGTTGTCATGGGTCTGGACAAACCGAATCACCATCTTCATCATCTTCACGGTATTCATTCGTTACGTTCAAACCGGATCGAAGTGGTTTTTCAGATAATTAAATCTGATCCCGGGTTCTTCGCAGCGATTAACGAAATTGGCCAATATTGATAGTCGGTTATTTAATTATCAATAAGACATCCATAAGCAGTCACTAGGCCTAATTTTATAGCTCTCCAAAATATTTATTCCAAAACATCTTCACCAAGATATATATTCAGTCTCTTTCAATATTTCTATATTTGAAAACAATTTCAACACTTGTTTCCATCACAGGATATTTCACCATTTTCAATGCTTACAAATATTTCCAACTTCCATTTTTATAACACTTAGAAAATACTTCTATCCTATACCATTTCCCACTAAAAATATTTCCAAAACCTTCCTTTCAATACTTATGGAAATATTTATACGTAAAATTTCCAAAATCATCTAAATATTAAACTTGGAAATATTTCATATCTTATCTTATAAGTCTCCGGAATTTTAATAAATCCTTCCTACGATTTCCAAACCCATTATACTTGTTTATAAACCCAACCAACCCTTTATAACTTCCTTAAATGAATTCAAATTCTTTTCGAAGTTATCGCATCTAACATTGGAAATTTTCTTAAGTCTCTAGAATTCCGTTTATAAGATTTCTCTTATAAATCTCATCTTTAAATTAACTATTTATACATCTCGAGAGAATTTTATAAATAAATTTTCAATCATTTCAAACTATATATATATATATAATGAACATTTTTAAAGACTAGTAATTTATTTTTATTTTTAAAAGATGTTTTAAGTTATTATTTAAAATATTAAACACTTTTAATAAACCATCAATAACTTGTTTAAAAATAAAACAAACCAATTTACAAAGCTGATTACAAAAATTAAAATTTCATTTCAATAAATATTAAATATTTAAAAATCCATTTTCCTAAGTATTCCAATTGTAAGTAGTTTTAAAATTTCATAGTTTTAAATAATAAAGTTTTCCTTTTGAAAAATGAACTTATCTTCTTAAAAATAAAAATATATTTTAAAATCTCAATAACCAATTTAATTTATAACTTCCGCTCGATTTCACAACATATCGATTCATTGTCGATCCCCTAACCATTCTCATTTCAAAAAAATATAGAATCTACTTTTTTTCAACCCTGTTTCCATATTCTAATATAAATTCACCCTATGAATTTATATTCCCAATTATCATACGATATCGAATTCCTTTATTTATAAACATCGTTTATAAATTTTATAACCCCTTCGGTTTTATCTGTTTATAAAACAAATCTTGTTTATAAAATTCCATTATATAAATTCATTTCTTATAAATTCCATTTATACTTCCAATCTATTTTTAACAATGATTTTAACTCCTTTTTATATTCCCAGAATACCATTTATAAATTCTTTTATATAAATTCAATTTTTTTTAAATCTCCATTTAATAATTCACCATAGTTAAGTATAACCAAAAATCAAATATATTTTTTCTAATTCAATTTCTTTTAAATAAACCCAATTCCAATATAAATATTTTTATATCAAAAATCCCTTTTAATTTCTTCTATTTAAAAATATATTTATGGTATTTAAAATATCAAAATTTAGGCCAGTGCTACAATAGCATCCAATAATTTCAATCACTACAACAATCTATACTAGATTATTCTACACAATCCATATATCATAATATATGAAATTAAATTCAACATTTTGAGGAATCTAGTTGGATCTCTCCAACCTGTTTCCTTGCATCCATAGATGTTAATACAACATAAAAAAAATACCAATCCCACTTCGAGGGGGATATCGCGGTATATAGGGTCATCTGCTATAATGTGCGGGAATATCACTCCAAATACTAATATATATACTACTATATATATAACATCCAACAGATAATAATTATTAAATTCAACCAACATTCATTAATTTATTTCAACTATTATAATTTAATCTAGCAAATTCAGAATGAGTGAAATTTACTCACCTTGATTATTTTTTCTTTGAAATTGCGAATCGTTCCAATTCCAAATTTATTCCAGTGTATAGTGTTTCTTTGCTACAATCCAACTTGACTGGTTTAAATGATTTTTGGCCTCGTATAATTCAATGTGGATAAATGAACGTCAATATAATTTAATCGATAATTATTTTAAATTTATAAATTAACTTACTAATTATCTAAAAAAATCATCCTAATTACCTCATCACCAGACAGTATCTCCCCATCACCTCCAGCCTTCGACTGGTACGACGCAACAACCTCAAATCTTAATGAGATGAACGCACGCGACCTTAGGCCAACACCCTCGACCTCCTCCACTGCCGCACCTTTCAAGCAACCGCAACCCTTACCAACTTCGACGCCGCCACCCTCTGACAGCCACGCCCCTCGTCGTCCTCCTGCTTGATCGTACAGACGCCCTCTACATCGAAGTCGCGCTCCTTTTGGATAGAAGACTATCCCCACTGGTCATGAAATTCGATTCTGATCCTCCCTTTCTTTTTTTCTTTTTTTTGAAATGGGTTTTTGAATCGATTCTGAATGTCGAACGAATTCGATTTCTATCAGCATATATTTTTTTTTCTCTTTCGTATTATATTTTCGATTACCAGAGAAATAATGGAGATAGCCGTGTTTTTTTTGCATACGAACAGATGAAGAAAAAGGGAGATTTCCTCGCGATTTTGAACTGGGAAGAACTCGCGATTTTTTTTAAAACAAGGCGGCTTACATTTTACTTCTCCTTTTTTGTTCGAACTGAATTCGTTTCTTTTTTAAAAGGAAGAAGGGGAAGCAATGGAAAAGAAAGGAGGTGTGTAGGGTGCTGTCTACAGTGTTTTGAAATGAAGGGAAAAAGGGCTGACGTGAGTATGGTCAATCAAATATACATATATATATATACATATAGACATACATATAGACATACATATATATATATAATTTAAATTTTCAAACCATCTCGATTACGTAACTTAAAATTTCGAACCCCTATCAAGGCATGTTGCTATGCGTTTATAATGTTATACCCCTATTCTGAATGCAATGGAAAACGTTTCGAGTCCTAATTCAATCGTATGAAGAAGATAGCTTTTTGGACCCAATTATTATATTGAATTTTCGATGTTAATTTCAACACGTTTCTATCCCATACGATCAAACGATAACTCCAAACACTATGAAATTTGAAATTCGATAATAATAAAATATTACGGATCCAATGGAACTAGTTTTGTCGAATTTCGAGATTGTGCCCCCGATTCGCTATTTTAATGCGTCGATTAAATTGACGATTTCAAAAATTTGCGAAATCGTTTGAAATTTCAGTTTTAAAAACTTTCTAACTCAGTTATAATTCCCAATCCAATATTTAAACCATTTAAAAATTAAAAATCAAACGATGAAAAATCCAGGTCGTTACATTCCTCCCCCTTAAAATAATTTCGTCCCCGAAATTGCTAAGGTAGGAAAAATGCTTTAAACCCATTAACTTATCAAAACCCACTTAGTGAAAATTCGATATTCACTTTTCTAATCCTTTGTTTCGCCCAAATCAATTAGGTTTCAATTCTAATTCCAAAACCCTTTATTTCAATTACAATTTGAAATCAAATTGTCGTTAACAAAAAATTTCAAAATTTTTCTAACAACCTAAATTTTCGAATTTTTTTGGCAAAGTCTCCTTTGTACGGAGAGCCTTTTTCAATATGACAAGAGAGATAAATATATAAACAACGACCCACATGGTCGGAAATCAAAAAATATATATCAATATTTATATTTTCGTAGTATTCAATATGAAAACGTACCTTATTTAGCATTTTTAAGCATTATTAAGCAAGCATTTACTTCAGAAAGCTATTACGCAACCCAAAATTTAGCCCGCTAGCCTCCAAGTACTAATACTTACTCAATTTAAAACCACGTAAGTACCAATTTGAAATTCACTAACATTTCATTTATTTAAATAGTTCAAACACACAATCTTCATAAGCAATGCTGTAATGACCCAAGATTTTAGGAATTTATTCTGACAAATATAAATGAATTCAAAATAATTTTTGAATAAATTTTGAAAGGGGAGTGATATAGCTTGATAGTGTATCAGTATGTGTGTACATGTGTGCACAAGAAATGCACATGAACTAAAGCTAAAATCCCTGAACTCTAAGAATAAATACATATTGATATGTATGGGAATATATATATATATATAGATTAAATCCTTAAAGGCTGAATGCATAAGTAAATATACATATATGAATGCTACTGAATATTTTTGAGTATACATGTGCATGTGTGTGTCAATACAAAATGATGTATAAATATATATATATATATATATATATAGGTGTACTAATTATTTCAGTAAGACTTATGTAAATATATATATGTGATAATAAAATACTAGAGTTCAAATTAGTAAGATAAATTATACAGACATATTTTAGTATATAGGAAGAAAGAAAGAAAAACTGAAGATATAAAAAGGACTAATCCTCTTATAAATAAATAAAGGAAGTACATGCCATTTACATGAAAGCTAAAAATAGAAAAAAAATAAGATAAAGCAGAGAAATACTTGGTATAGGCAGAATTAGGAAGAGTATTTGATAAATAATAAAATCAAGTCACATTTTTGGCATGATTGTAGACAAACGAAAAAGTATTTTCTGAAAAGCAAATTTCTGAAAAGAATGTAACCACTCTTCTCTTCACCTAAATTAAGCCGGGAAGGGTAGAACTTTGGGTTTAAATAAAATACAGATAACATGATTTTTCTGGTGGGCAAAAATGGCTTTAGCCAATACCCAAAACCCTAAGGAAGACCCTGTATATATACATGTATATGCAGCAGCCTCCTCTCCTTCTCAGAAAAGAACTTGAAAAAAAAAGGGAAAACAACACCATAGAAATCATAAGGCAAGGGAAGGAAGAGAGCTTGAGGCTAAAGGCAGAAGTTCATCAATTAATTAAGGAAGCAAAGAAGAGAGCTAGGTGAGAAAACTCACTCAAAAACCTAAGGCAATAAGTCCTAATGTAGGCAGCCAGTTATAAGTAATTTTCTTAAAAATATATTTTCATATGAGAATGCTTATCTGTGATTTTTAAACTGAAAATGTTTTGGTTCTCTTTGGTTGATCACTTGTTTTATTATAAGAAAGCTTTATGTGTTGTTAGTATACATATATGTTTTATAAATCTAGATCTATGATATGTTAATGTTTAGGAACATAAACAAATACCCAGAAAACAAAATGTTGAAAATAGGCAAGTAGTATTGGTTTTGGCTCAACCCAGAAAGATGTAAATAATGTTGA
This sequence comes from Allium fistulosum, assembly GCA_030737815.1. NCBI lineage: Eukaryota > Viridiplantae > Streptophyta > Magnoliopsida > Asparagales > Amaryllidaceae > Allium > Allium fistulosum. The sequence continues at coordinate 269,016,850 of CM060906.1, read as the reverse complement.
GCTGCAATATACTCATGTATAAGTGCTGAGGCTTGAGACAAAAAGGAATTAGGGGTGCAATAGGGTTGCCTATGTGCTGATGCTCCTGATTCAATGAAAATATATATATGTTCATATGCATAGCAAACAAAATTTTGTGATTCAGTGAAACCAGATCATTCTGAGTTTAACTCAAGCACAAATGTTTGCAAAAAGGAAAAACTCTCTCAAAAGCCATAAGCCAATGTTAGTTGCCTAGACCCCTTTTTAGAATACCAGAATGTATATATATACATACAGAAGCTTATTTATTTAGTCACCAATGGTTGTTTGCTTGTTTGTCTCTGTATGGTTATGAATAATATGAGATGCCATGATATGGATGTTTTTAGTTAGTAAAATGGATCACTGAATGGTTTAGTCATGAAAAAATCAAAAGAGTTATTATTAACTTAAACCTGATTAGGAAATTGGGGTCAAGAACACTGCAGGAATGACTTGTTTTCTTGAGTAATACAAGTTGACACATGGCTTGTTTAAGTCCTGAGATCTTTGTGTAATGGAGTGAATTAGTTCATTACAGTGTGTCCATTGATTCATAAATATTGTAGATGAGACCAGGATAGATAAATATACCAAGGGAATAATATTTGAGATGATGAGAAAACTAGAGTTTTTCCCAGAATTGAAATATGAGGATTGAATAAATGATTTAACTCATATTGGTTATTTTCCTGTTTGGTATGAATGATTGTTTGACTATGACTGAATTGTATGCTTGAATGTATGTGCCATATTTATATATGTAGTCTCTGGAAAGAAAAATTGAAGTGTGCACATGCACAATGACACAGAGCATGCACACAAGTATGATCTGATTCCAAAGGGCAGAACTTTATGTATATGTATTTAATTTGATTTTAACCTAATTAACTAATTGCTTTTGTGAATTTTCTCATACCAGACATGTGTCTGACCCTAGTGTGCTAATGGCATCTGGGGTGTCTCATTTAAAATGAGGCAGTTTCAAATGCTTTTTCAGGGTTTGCAGCAACTAAGTAGGAGTAGGAGCAAGGCTTTGAGAAGAAGATTATAGCATGCTAAACTTAGTTAGATAAGAGCCTAATTGATAAAATCCGCATGTATTAATGATTTAAATTGTTACTTGTATTAAGTGTTGAATATGGGATGGATATTTTGTTAAGTATTTTATTAAGAGATTGACTTGTATCTGGAATTTATAAATCTAGTTAATATCTGATACTAAAGAAGTTAATCAAAATATTGTAAGTGAATTTAGTAAGAACACCATGTAAAAAAATTGAATGATTACATTTTATAAATGTATTAGTCAATCTTGAGTCTTTAGAAAGGATTTTAGTTTTGGAAAATCTGGATAGTTGATTCTCAGAAAAAAATAAATGGTTTTATCTTTCTACCATGGCATATGTATACAAAAGATAATAGGCATAGGTTGAATGTTTTTATATGACTGCAAGGTTCCCATAATTTAACTTGTTTCATACAAATGTTTCATGTCTTATTTTTAAATAAAGAAAGGATCTGTAATAAGGGAGTTAAAAGCCAGATCCAAATAGTTGCAGTTATATACGCACATAAACATGTTTTGTGCAAATATTAACACACCTTTTCCTTTGTATTTGTAATAGGAATCTGAATTTCACTCAGATTTTATTGCATATAACACTGTACTATGTGTGGATTGATTAAATCCAATCAATCCAATATCCTCTTGTTTTCCAGAACTCTGATTCAAACAAGAGAGGCATATACATCCTCACATGTATGTGCATATCTTTATGAATGTACTGATATATTTATATTGGTTAATTGTTTTGATCCTGGATATATTTTGTTATTGGAAAAGAAAATGACCCTGGGAAATATATTTGTAATGAATGATCAATCTATAGATCATCTCTGATAGTTCAAAGGAAGTTTAAATCAAACCTAAAAGTGTAAATGAATGTAGGTGGACATCCAGCCACATATAAATTGAATGTGCATATGCATGTACATAGAGATCGAATTTAGACGTCAGTCTTAATAATTTAGACGTCTGAGATTAAAGATTAAACTTAGACGTCAGTCATAATAATTTAGACGTCTGAGGTTAAATTTAGACGTCTGTCACAAAAAAATTAGATGTCTGAATTCAGTTCAAAATGTCTTTTTCTCTCTGTTTCTATTTTAGATCTCTGAGCCGTCTGTCATAATTAGTTAGACGTATGGGATTAAGTTTAGACGCCTGTCATAATTATTTAGACGTCTGAACTACTGATTTTGCCTAATTTGCCTATTTAAAAAGAAACAAGTGGCTATGTCAATAGCTTGTATGGCATTTTGATTTCTATTTGATTTAAATTCCCTTTGATGAAGTAAAAAAAATCCTTATGAAATTAGGGTAGAAATAGGAGGGTCATTCCAAATGCATGTTAAACATATATTTATAAGCAGTTTTGAGGTTCCAACACTCGTTTAATCATTTCCAATCAATCTATATACCATTTCATTCAATTTTAATGATGTACAACTCACTTTTCATGCATCCAATTTATTTCTATTTCAAACAAACTCATATCCATTCCATATTGATTTAAAAAATCAAATTTTATTCACTTCTATCAATTCATAGAATTTTATTTACTTCCGTTTGCGTCGAACAACAATTTTTCTATGCAAATTCGGCACTATGCATTTAATAGAATAACCATTCCACCCTATAGCTATTTTTAAATTGGTTGCAACTCAATTTATATTCAATTCTACTCCATTTCAATTTGATTCTTATCAATTCATTTACGTTTCACTAATGTCCACATTTATTATATTCAAATCTGTTTTATTAAACTCGGAATCATTTCATGCTAATTTATTTATGAACCATTTCATAATTTATTCGAGCTAACTTCCATTCAACAACATTAACCTATGTTAATCCATTATTTTATTTTATTACCGCCTTATTTCTTAAGTTTATTTTCATTTCAACCAACTTCCATTTCATTTACTAATTCATTAATTAGTTCATTCATTTTATTCACTTCAATTTTTAATTTCAAGCTCGAATTTCTTTAAACAACATCCATGGCCACATTCAATTTATTTACACCTTAAATTGAATCTATTTATAACTCAAGTCATTTCTATTTCAATCCATTTCTATTTTATTCTACTGCATTTCGAAATATATTTAATTTGCTTACTATTAAGTCAAATTTTATTTATAACTCAAGTTCCATATTCAATTTCTAATTTTTATTTCAAAGATCACTTCATTTAATTTTCTTGAGTCCTAAATCCATTTTATAATTCAAGTTTGGACTTTCTTTCTTCACTTTAAATTATCACACCATTTTTATTTTGGGTTTTCTATTTCACTTTTCCATTTTATAAGTCACACAACTTATTATTCACATTTCCATAATTTCTATACTCGAGTATAATCACATTTTATTTTTAACTCGAGATTATATATTTATTTATAGCTTAAATATACTTTTATTCCATTTGTTTCAATTTTTATAAGCTATGTAACTTATTTATTCATAATTCTAAAATTTTCACTTAAATTTTATCTCATTTAAAATTTATACCTTATGGTTATATAATCATTTCACAATTCAAAATTTATATTTACTTCAGTTCAATATTATTTCTAATCCAATCCAAATTTTATTTAAATTTCAATTCCTTTTTAACCAACATTTCAAAACCAATTCGAGTTATTCATACTTAAATTAATTCCACTCCAAACCATTTTATTTTTAATTCATTCAGTTTCATTATATATTTCAATTACTTTGCTAAGTTAACTCCCATTTCATTAATACACTATTTATTTCAATTCAAATCTAGTCAATTAAATTTCTGAAATTTAATTTATCCAACTTAACTTAAGTTGAATTCCATTTCAATTTTCTCACTTTAAATTTTATTCCAACTTCAATTATTCGCACTTCCCTCCTTATAAATATCATCTTTCACAGGATTCTAGAATTTTTAAACACCCGGTATTTATTTCAAATCACTTTGAAATCATATATATATATATATATTCCTTTTGGTTTAACAAACCGCTTCCTTTGAATTTTAAAATCAACCTGATTTTACCCATAACAATTCCTTTTCAGAATTTTTAAATAAACTTGTTTGCCCGACAAATTTGAATCAAATCAATTTCGGCAGCAATCCGTCACTTAGACACTCGAAAATGAATACTAATGTTGCGGCTGTCATCACCAGGATTATTTTCCAGCAACTGAAATGAGTTTAATGCTATATCACTTCCAAAATCCATTAAAAACCATTTTTTTCCATTCAAAAATATTTCCAAAATAATAATACTATTATTTATCTTCAAACACTTTGGAAAGCGCTTTTAAAAATCTCCAGGGATTAAAATTTTGAAATTCTGGTTTGAACCCATTTGTAGTTTTTACCCATTTGTATAATTCACTTGTATAGTCTAATTTGTTTTTTATAACCATTTCAAGTTTTAAAATCTTAATTTGGCTATAAAATAATAATCGAAACACATCAATCTATTATAGTAATTTCTAGAAAATTATTCCTTTTATATCAAAATATAATTTGGTTAAAATTATTTCATTTACCCGCTTCAAATCCATACTGTGTCGAATTATTCTATTCAAGTGTTTAGAAACTCCTATTAATTTAGTGATGTCCCACTACTAGAACAGAATTTATATACCACTCAACAGATAAATTAACACAATATAAAACCATTTATATTCACTAACAAATACACGCTCATATCTATTATTACACTCAACTCATTCTAGAGTACTACTGACTCCATTTCTAATGAGTAATTCCCACCAGAGCCAAGGTTCTCACTTAACCTTCAGCTCTGATACCAAATGTAGCGACCCGTAGTTCCGTACCCCTTGAGTTGATAAAAATTCTTCCTCGCTCAACCCAAAGTGTACGAAAAAGCGATTAACCAGGGTAAAGAATAAGAAAGAGATAGAAGAAAAATAAACAACAACACAGAATCTCACAATCGCAGCGGAACAAAATATAATATATAATAACATATTTTTATACAAAAGAATCTGTAACTGTTTATACTTACAATCATCAGAGTACAAAAATATACACATCGGTCTGGACAGTTTAATAACTTATTCTCACACAGCGGAAATACAAATCTACGGAAATACATCTTGTCATCCAGCTCGTCTCCTAAGCTCCATAGCATCCTGTCCTGAATCTGTAATACTTCGTCTGACCCGAGCATTAAAATAAAATAACACCCGAGTCAATCTGGAAAACCAGTGTGAGAAAACACACTCAATTTGAATTATAAACTTTTATCAAAATCCTTTGAAAACAAAGGTACCTCGTAAGACCACGCCACACATAAACACGATGGGTTTTTACCTTACGATAACCAAAACTTTTTATAGAAAATCCAATGATATTATAATAGGGTCTAAATACAAATGCTTATTCAAATAGCCGAAATAGTTACACTAATTAAATTCTAGCATACTAGGTTCTACAAACAAAACCGTGAGACTCGTATTGGACAATGGATTCCATACGAATGACTGGGCCACTGGGCTACCACCCATCACAGTACACCTCTAGAACAATGTACCGAGGACCATCGTTGGGATCCCCTTCTACACAAGACCAACCTACCCCTAACCTGGATAGACCGAATATGTTATCACCCTGGGTGTTCCCACCCTTACTATCGAGCGCTCCTTCTTTCATGCACAACCATATCCATAATATAAAGGTTTCCGAGGACATCTAGAAAAGTGATAAAATACCTAATTAGGTGCGACCCACTTAGCCTTGCTACATCTCTCATGTTTTAGTCATTCCCGGTTAATGAGGTTCGAGACTAAGCGTTACCTTTCAAAGACAATTTTACTTAGAATGCTCATCATCCTCCAATGACGATGTTTTGATAGCATTCGTCCATACAAGTTGTCATGGGTTTGGACAAACCGAATCACCGTCTTCATCATCTTTACGGTATTCATTCGTTACGTTCAAACCGGATCAAAGCGGTTTTTCGGATAATTAAATCCGATCCCGGCCTCTTCGAAACGATTAACGAAATTGGCCAATATTGATAGTTGCTTATTTAATTATCAATAAGACATCCATAAGTAGTCACAAGACCCAATTTTATAGATCTCCAAAATATTTATTCCAAAACATCTTAACCAAGATATATATTCAGTCTCTTTCAATATTTATATATTTGAAAACAATTTTAATGCTTGTATCCATAAAAGGATATTTCACCATTTTCAATGCTTACAAATATTTCCAACTTCCATTTTTATAACACTTAGAAAATACTTATATCCCGAACCATTGCCCACTAAAAATATTTCCAAAACCTTCCTTTCAATAATTAGGAAAATATTTATACATAAAATTTCCAAAATCATCTAAATATTAAACTTGAAAATATTTCACATCTTATCTCATAAGTCTCCAGAATTTTAATAAATCCTTCCTACGATTTCCAAACCGATTATACTTGTTTATAAACCCAACCAACCCTTTATAACTTCCTTAAATGAATTCAAATTCTTTCCGAAGTTATCGCATCTAACATTGGAAATTTTCTTAAAGTCTCTAGAATTCCGTTTATAAGATTTCTCTTATAAATCTCATCTTTAAATTAACTGTTTATACATCTCGAGAGAATTTTATAAATAAATTTTCAATCATTTCAAACTATATATATATAATGAACATTTTTAAAGACTACTAATTTATTTTTATTTTTAAAATATGTTTTAAGTTATTATTTAAAATATTAAACACTTTTAATAAACCATCAATAACTTATTTAAGAATAAAACAAACCAATTTACAAAGCTGATTACAAAAATTAAAATTTCATTTCAATAAATATTAAATATTAAAAAATCCATTTTCCCAAGTATTCCAATACTAACTAGTTTTAAAATTCCATATTTTTAAATAATAAAGTTTTCCCTTTGAAAAACGAACTTATCTTCTTAGAAATAAAAATATATTTTAAAATCTCAAAAACCAATTTAATTTATAATTTCCTCTCGGTTTCACGACATATCGATTTATTTCGATCCTCTAACCATTCTCATTTCAGAAAAAAATAGAATCTACTATTTTTTTCAACCATGTTTCAATATTCTAATATAAATTCACCCTATGAATTTATATTCCCAATTATCATACGATATCGAATTCCTTTATTTATAAACATCGTTTATAAATTTTATAACTCCTTCGGTTTTATTTGTTTTTAAAACAAATCTTGTTTATAAAATTCCATTATATAAATTCATTTCTTATAAATTCCATTTATACTTCCAATCTATTTTTAACATTGATTTTAACTCCTTTTTATATTCCCAAATTACCATTTTTAAATTCAATTTTTTTTAAATCTCCATTTAATAATTCCCCATAGTTAAGTATAACTAAAAATCAAATATATTTTTTCTAATTCAATTTCTTTTAAATAAACCTAATTCCAATATAAATATTTTTATATCAAAAATCCCTTTTAATTTCTTCTATTTTAAAAATATATTTATGGTATTTAAAATATCAAAATTTAGGCCAATGCTACAATAGCATCCAATAATTTCAATCACTACAACAATCTATACTAGATTATTTTACACATTCCTTATATCACAATATATGAAATTAAATTCAACATTTTGAGGAAACCAGTTGGATCCCTCCGACCTGTTTCCCTACATCCATAGATGTTAATACAACATAAAAAAATACCAATCCCACTTCGAGGAGGATATCGCAGTATATAGGGTCATCCGCTATTATGCGGGGTGCATAGGGTCTTATCCGCTTGAATGTGCGGGAATATCACTCCAAATACTAATATATATACTACTATATATATATAACATTCAACAGATAATAATTATTAAATTCAACCAACATTCAATAATTTATTTCAACTATTATAATTTAATCCAGCAAATTTAGAATGAGTGAGATTTACTCACCTTGATTTTTTTTCCTCTAAAATTGCGAATCGTTCCAATTCCAAATTTATTCCAGTGTATAGTGTTTCTTTGCTACGATCCAACTTGAATTGTTTAAATGATTTTTGGCCTCGTATAATTCAATGTGGATAAATGAATGTCAATATAATTTAATCGATAATTATTTTAAAATTATAAATTAACCTACTATTTATCTAAAAAAATCATGCTAATTACCTCATCACCAGACAATATCTCCCCATCACCTCCAGCCTTCGACTGGTACGACGCAGCGACCCCAAATCTCAACGAGATGAACACACGCGACCTCAGGCCAACACCCTCGATTTGCTCTGCTGCCACACCCTTACCAACTTCGACGTAGCCGCCCTCTCCCAGCCATGCCCCTCGTCATCCTCCTGCTAGATCGTTTAGTCGCCCTCCATATCGAAGTCGTGCTCCTCTTGGATAGAAGACTATCACCCCTGGTCGCGAAATTCGATTCTGATCCTCACTTTTTTTTCTTTTTTTTAAACGGGGTTTTCGAATCGATTCTAAATGTCGAACGAATTTGATTTCGATCGACATATATTTTTTTCTCACTTTCGTATTTGATTTTTGATTGCCAGAGAAATAAAGGAGACAACCTCATTTTTTGTATACGAACAGTTGAAGAAGATGGGAGATTTGCTCGCGATTTTGAACTGAGAAGAACTCGCGATTTTAAAAAAAAAACAAGGCGGCTTCCATTTTTACTTCTCCCTTTTTTTGTTCGAACTGAATTCGTTTCTTTTTTAAAAGGAAGAAGGGAAAGCGATGGAAAAGAAAGGAGGTATGTAGGGTGCTGTCTATAGTGTCTTGAAATGAAGGGAAAAAGGGCTGATGTGAGTATGGTCAATCAAATATATATATATATATATAATTTAAATTTTCAAACCGTCTCGATTACGTAACTTAAAATTTCGAACCCCTATCAAGGCGTGCCGCTAGGCGTTTATAATGTTATACCCCTATTCTGAATGCAATAGAAAAGATTTTGAGTCCTAATTCGATCGTATGAAGAAGATAGCTTTTTGGACCCAATTATTATATTGAATTTTCGATATTAATTTCAATGCGTTTCTATCTCGTACGATCAAACAATAACTCCAAACACTACGAAATTTGAAATCCGATAATAATAAAATATTTCGGATTGAATGGAACTGGTTTTGTCGAATGTCGAGACTGTGCCCCAGATCGTTATTTTAGCTCGTCGAGTAAATTGACGATTTCAAAATTTTGGGAAATCGCTTGAAATTTCAGGTTTAAAAACTTTCTAACTCAATTATAATTCCCAATCTAATATTTAAACCATTTAAAAATTAAAAATCAAACGATGTAAAATCCGGGTTGTTACACGTATACGTCTACACTAGGCGATTCAGACTCATCCTCCAGTAATGAAGATCAAGAGACAGAGAATTTAAACATGTGCTTTACAGCTATTCACGAATCTGATGATCTCAGAAATATGGATCTAAAAATAGGTACGCATTTAAATTATATTAATTGAAATTGCTTGTTTGAATGTTTGATTGTTTGCATGTTTTGAAATTGCTTGTTGTTTGAATTTAAAATTTTTGATTTTCAAAATAATATTATTTTAATAATATTTTAATATTAAAATATTAATATTAAAGTGTAATTATATTTAATATTATTTCAGATAAAATATAAATTAGATTATAGGATATATGGATATTAAATAAAATATAAGTCATATGTATTAAAGGACCCATGTCGACATGACCCTACCCCCCATGTCGACATGGCTCTTTTTGCTATTTATGGGCACTACGACATTAATTGGGTGCAAGGGATATTGGATGAACTGCATCACAAAATTTTTACTTTAGTTGAAAACACTTTATATCATGAGATTTATCTTACTCAGATTTTTAACTACTTTGGTGTTGATTATAAGAAGGAGAAGTTCGTTTCTAGAAAAGTGTTTAACCATGCTAACATCTCTCTTTTGAAAATTCTATTTGTGTTTCAACTATATGAAACACTTGCTTAAAAGGATGGGAGATTGGCTCATGAAGAGATGGAAGAAGAAGAGGAGGAGGAGGAAGAAGGGGAGGAGATGGAAATTTAAAAAGAAAGAGAGGAGGAGGAAGAGACTTCATTGGAAAGCATCGAATACCCTATCTCTCCTAACAATCCATCCAATAAAGCACTTCTCAAGAACCAAAATATTATCGTGGAAAATCAACGGTTTCTCAAAAGATCCGTTAGTAAAAATTTGGACAAGATTTCCACCAAAATGAACAAGTTCTTGGGGAAAGTGAGTCGCAATCTTGGATTATCATCATCTTCATCATCCTCTAACTAATACAAGTTTCATTTCATATTGTATTAGTTTGTACCTCTCTTTAGTTAATGTTATGTATCATTTATGTAATGTTAACTAAATTTATCAATGAAAATCTTTTATTTCTATTTATTAGCTCTAAAATATCTCTGGAATGCTTGTTATTATATTATATAAGTTTATATATAGACTTGTATATAATATAAAGAAACAAAGCAAACTTTCATAATTAATAGGGGCATGTCGACATGTAACGGCCAGAAAATGGTTTTTGTTTTGAAATTGAAATTGACATAACTACCTTGTGTCTTTTCATTTCAAACGACTTTCAAACTCTTTAAATATCTGTTTCTTCCAAAAAAAATGCATACTTTCAATTATTTTTACTTTCTATTGAATTTCTTCATATTTCATCAAATAATGGCCTCTGCTATTCATAATCTAAGTGAGAATCTGGAAGAAGCTCTCAAATCCTTCAAGAACATACTTACCTTTATCCTTCGTAATCAACGTCACTTAAAATTAAGCCAAAGGCAGATGCTAAAGGAATAAGAAAGGCACTTCGATGCCATTCGATGGATGATCTCTGCCCTCAATAAAGAAGAACTTGAAGCGAATCCAAAAGAAACTCTGAACAAAGATAATGAAGAATGGGATGCTATAAAGGTAGATCCTATCTTCGGTGAAGAAGGATGGGTTCAAGTTCAAAGAAATGTTTGATTTAACGTATGTGGCTTGATTTACTTTGATTTGGTTTGAATTGTTTGGTTTGATTTGATTTGATTCGGTATGGTTTGGATTGATCTGAATATGGCGTGTAATATATAATTGAACATGGGGTGGTTTCATAACAACATGATGTATATATTGATTGATTATGTTTGAAATTTTAATATCTCTCACATTTACCTTACTATATTTTATTCATATTATTATATGTCTCATTTATATTCTACTATACTATGTTATTATCGTATACAGTGTTACAGTATAAGATTTAGGGGGAGTTATGTAGTTTAGGATTAGTTTTTGTTGATGACAAAGGGGGAGAATTATAAAATAGGTTAGTTAGGCTTAGATTAAGGGGGAGTTGTTGGAATAAAGGGGAGTCAGAGTAGAATCAGAGTTTGGTGGAGTATATTTTATAAACATAGGTTGTCATCATCAAAAAGGGGGATTGTTAGTTCCTGTGATGATTGTTTTGATGACAACAACCTTAGGAATTATTATATAATATAAATACTAATATTCTTGTCTAGATATATATGTGTATGCAGGATATATATAAGTACTGAGAATGAAGACTATACAGTATAAAGATTCAAGACTAGGTATAAAGATTCAAGACTGGGTATAGAGATTCAAGACTGACGAATTCAAGATCGAAGAAATCAAGACTAAAGAGTCATGAGTATCAAGAGTTCAAGAATTCAAGATATCAAGATAAGTAATAGAGTCTAGATTTATGTTAAAACTTTATAATAGCACTAAAATCTTTATTTGGATTTTAATTATGGAATGGAATCCACCTTCTCGCTTTAATAGTGGGATGGAACCCACGACCTCTTTAGTGGGATGGAATTCACGACCTTCTCTAGTGGAATGGAATCCACAAAATTTTCAAAATGATTTATTTTTTCAAAACTATCTTTTTAAAGTCATCTCTATCAATTTAAATATTTTAGCTTTAATTCAAAAACTACTTTAATCATATTAATTTCAAAATCATCTCTTATTTTTTAAACTATCTCTTGATTTTAATATTTTAGCTTTAATATATTTTAAAGAAATCTATACTTAGTTTTTAATATTACTTTTATATTATAGATTATATATTTTAAGATTACTTTCTAAAACTCTTTTATAAGTTTAAACTATATTCAAAATGGTTTACAAAGTTTAGAAATTGTTTTTACAAGTTTTAGAATAGAAATCATTTTAAAGAAAAATTTATTTTCAAAAATAACATAGGCATGTCGACATCCCTCATCCCCCCATGTAGACATGGTAGCCATAGAATTCAAATTTCAAATTTTCAAAAGAAGTGTCTATTCGTCATAACCTTTCGCGAATGGACACGACCGTTGTTCTCCTACAAATACCAGTTGTTTTCAACAAATTTGCAGTTATTTTTTCTTCATTTCTTCACTCCTTCTTCTCCACTCAAATATTCTCTTATATTTCAAATGCTTTAACAAAACTCTGCTGAAATTCTAAGTGAATCAAACTCGATCATCTCTTGTTTGATTCTCTGCCACTCTCTCTCAAAGATCTCAGTGCTATTCAAAGTTATAAGATCATTTGTAATCAAAGAAGTGTATCGAGTCTCTCTCTATAAAAGTGTGATTGGAAATGGTGTGATTGTGGCCCGTAAATCAATTGGGTGTGATTGTAGCCCGTAAATCAATTAGGTGATCATGTAGCCTGGTTAAATCAACAGAGTTTTCCCTGGACTCGGAGACAGAAGGGTGTATCTCGTGGCCTTGAAATTGAGGTTGTAATATCGACATTATATTTGAAAAGAAATCTGCATAAGAAATTGTGTGGGACTAGATGTAGGGTAACTACGAATCAGTATAAAATTCCAGTGTGTTCTTTCCTTTACTGCTTTTATTTGCTATTTACATCTGTATATGATTCTGTGGTTGTTTCTTTGTTTGTGAATTGCATCTGTTTGTGTTTAATTTGAAAAGATTTCAAAAAGATTCATAAAATTAATTAAACACTATTCACCCCCTCTAGTGTCAATCTAGCCTTAAGATCCGTAATCCGCATTTCCAACAATGTACTACCGGAAGGTAGTCCCTTCACCTGGTCATTTGTATGGAATCCATTCTCCAATAAGTGTCTGCCATTTTGTTTGTAAAACCCACGGTTGTGGCTAGTACTGCTGGAATTTAATCAATGTAACAATTTCGGCTAAGATTGATAAGTTTACTTGCAAATGTTTCTAAAGATATGTCATTAAAAATAATATCAAGTATTTTGACGTAAAATGTTTTGGTTATCATAAGGTAAAAACTCGTTCTGTGTTTATGTGCGGCGTAGTCTTATGAGATACCCTTTTGTGTTCAAAATGCGTATTTTGAGTTCTTAAACCAGTCCCATGACTGACCCGGAGTTTATTTTCCCTTTTCCTTAAACTTTGGGTGCCCTAATTTTCTCGGGGCAGTCTAGTAAGTCAAGTTTAGCTTAGAAGAATCCTGGATGGAGCTCAAAGCATGGAGTTAGAAGATTTTACTAAAGATTTTTATCTATTTACACCACATTCTTGTACTATAGTGTTCAGCAAATTTGTAAGGACAGGAATTTATAACTGTTCATGTTTAGATCTGATAAATGTATTTTAATTTCTGCTGTATTGATTATTTGTTGAAATAACATATGTGAGATTCTGTTCTTTCTTATTTTTCTTTCTTACCCTTAAGAATCCGCTTCTCCAGCACTTGGATTTACGGGATGTGAATACCGAGGATGTATTAGTGTTGATTTCTAGGGGTCGAAGAAACGGGTCCTCACAACGTGGTATCAGAACTTAGATTGAGCGAACACTAGAGCCTGATAGGGGTAAAAGACTCATCAGAGATAGGGTTCATAATGCCTTAGGATGAGTAACTCATTAGAGATAGGGTTAGTAACACCCTTGAATGAGTTTGAGAGTATTATATATGATCACGTATTTGCTAATGAAATATACATAAGGATTCGGTTTTATATGAAATCATTTTACATATATATATATATATGTATGTATGTATGTATGTATGTATATATATATATTGAAAGGAAAAGAATAGTTTGGTAAAATTTTCAAAGAGTTTTCGAAATAATAAAACCATTTATACAAAGTATTTTAAAAAGCCATCTTTCAAAATAAATCTCAAAACATTTTCTGAGTATTGACATACCTCTCAATCTAAGAGTACGCTAGCAATTGCCTACTACTCGAGCCTAAAAGAATGATTATTTGCCTTGTATAAACCATATAGGGGAAGTTACGCGAACGGGGTCCTCTAGAGCGAGTTGGGGCAAGAAGGATAGCCTCATAGTTCTCTCTAGTGATGAAGAGGAACAGCCAGAATATCCGCCTAGAAATGGTAGGTTTTTAATCGAGGAAGATTATCCACATAAGAACTAAATGATCTTGGCTTTGAAAATTGGTAAATGAAATAATTTTAACAACAATTATATTTTGAATATAAATAATATTTTTCAAATAATATAGTTATTTAATTAAGGAAAGGATAATACTTAGTTATTATCATTGATTGATCGGTTGTTTAATTAAAAGTTTAAGCACGAACACCTCGTGAATATAATTTCACGATTTGACTATGAGATATCCAATAAATGTCTATAAAGGAATTTATTTTAGATAGATAAATCTTGTGAATACGTTTTATATACATAATTTTATAAACTAAATTTATAAAACGTGCTTTATAAAGGAATTTTTGAGAATTTAAATTTTGGTATTTTCAAAAGGAATTTCATTTTTGAAAAAGGAACAATAATGGTATTATTTTTGAAATAAAAAAATGGGATTTTGAAAATGAAAAATAATCTTATAGTTAATTAATCCGAGTGGCTCGAAAGTATTTAAAATGGGCAGGAGATGTGTTCGGATGAAAAATGCTTCTCTTAAGTATTCCCCTTCTTGTTAAGGAAATATGTGATACTATTGGTAGTACCCAGTTCCCTGGTATCATTTTTGAGATTACCCTATCAATATGATTTTCTAAAGTTAAAAAGGATAATGTGAATCACTTATTTAACAAATTGATGGTTGTCAATTTTTATCAAAGTGTATTATCTTAATTGATAAGCATGGGTGTGCTTTGATCTTTAAAATAAATATTTAAAGTTATTAATGAATGGTTTTAGGTTTGTTGTAAAACGTTGTTTTAGCAACATTTGTTTTTAAACCCTTAAATGACACTTTGGAAGAAATCTTATAAGTATATTTAAATCTTTAATAATGGGATTTAAAAGATAATAACAAGTATTAGAGTCTTTTATAAAATGATAGAAAATATTATAATTATCATGTTATAAAAAGAGAAGTTCATTTTAATAATGTTCTGGTAGTAATTGTTTTAATCTCTTCAATTATATTTTAAAGATAGTAAATGTTAAATGTTTATTTAATAAAAGAAAAGTAGTTCACTATAACTATGTTTTGGTACTAATTGTTTTAATCTCTTTGAAAAGGTAAGAAAAAAAATTGTTAAGTATATTATGAATATACTTAAAGCAACTGAATAAGTATATGAATACTTTTAGATATTGAAACTGTAAAAGTAAAGAGAATATATGTGTATAAAGAAAGTTTAGTTGATAAAGGAGTGTTAGTTGATAAAGAAAGTTTTAACTAATAAAAAAAGGGTTTTCACATTTGATAATGGTTAAACGAAGTATTTGGTAATTTATCAATTTAATGAGTTATTTTGAAAATAAGTTTTCCAGAAACCATTAAGATATGTTTAGAAATGTATGATAATAAAAGGATTATGTAATATAAAGACGTATCTCTAGAAAGTGTTTAAATTAAGGAATTATTTAAGAATATATTTTATAAAAGAAAGTGTGATTATCAAAAATAAAATGATGTTTGAGAAAGATGGATATCCTAATGTTTTGAAAAAAAGTATAAATGGGAAAGTTATGTAATATAAAATAAGTTTGGAATTAAATTTTTAAAGATATTTATTAACAAAGAAACTTAAAAGGAATTTTGGAATAAGGATTATAATGGTATTATTCCAAATAAAGGATAATTGATTTCTTTTGGAAAAAAAAGATAGAAATATTTTTGTGAATAAATATTTGGAAATAAAAAGGTAAAATGGTTATGTATAAAGAAGTATCTTTATAAAAGTTTGAATAAAGATGAAAGTTTTATGAAATATTTTCATAATAATATTGGGAAGGTTATTAAATATGTATGAAGAATATGAATTGTTTTGTCGCACGATTTAATATAAGATTCGAGTACAGAACTTTGAGCTGTTTGACACTTATCCGAAAGAGGATTTATCACTTGATTCTTGACGACGAACATCGATGAAAGTTTGTGGTTGGATGTTTGATTTTTCTATCATAGTTGAGAGCTATGCAAGGAGAACTGAAGTTCTAATCAGAAAGCTTGGCCAAAGTCCGCACTAAAGGATCAAGGGATCAATGCTAGTTCGGAAGTAAAGTTGTAAATTCGAATAAAAAATCGAATCAGATATTGTGTACGGATGATCTATATATTATACAGATGTAAGTTAAAAATAAATATTTTGGGCAAAATCTTTGGGTTTTTGTTTTGGGTAATTTCGAGGATGAAATTTTTTTTAGGGGGAAAGTCTGTAACGACCCGCTAATTTATCACTTTGATAAATTGTATTTATTTTTAAATTTATTCAAATAAAAGATTGATAATTAAAATAATATTGTTTTGATTAATAAGTAGTAATAGTAATTTTATTTTGAACAAATATTTACAAAAATATTTTCCTTGAAATCTAAATCGACAAAATGGCTGAAAAATGTATCATCAGTAAACAACTCTATAATCATAAATCGTCGCGTACGAAGCTGGATACATATACTTATTTTTATAATTAAACAAGAATATGAAATAAAATCAATAGAATTGTTTTTGAAAATAAAATGTGTTTTTGACATTGTTAATAATGCCCTTAAATATGATAATTGATTTATTAAATTAAATTGAGATTTAATGATTAAATAATTATTATAATTATTCAAATAATGATTTTAAAATGGTATGATTCATTTTGAATAGTTATAAAGTGATAATAAATCATCTATAATAGTTTTATAAAGATATATATTTGATTTGAAAATATAAGGAAAATCAATATCGCTTTATCGGTAAGAGCGATTTTTGTAAATAATTGTTAATATAAATTTATATGGTTTTATAAATCAAATATGTTCATTTTAATTCATTTAAAATGATAAGAAATTTATTTTCAAATTTTGTTTACAAATATATGTATGTTAAAGTATAAGTGAAAATGTGACCGGGAATCAGTTCTCCAATCGACAATGGTTTATCGAACGAAAGTTGTTCGGAATCAATGCAACGTTGTTTATATGTCATGTACACATATGTAACATACAAATGCATGCACTAACATGCACATGAACATATGTATACATACATATATACCTATACACTTACAAATACATGCATTATACAAACTCTAAGATATTTTGTATAAAGCTTCTTCCTTAAGCTTTCATAAGTCAACTTGTGCATACATGAAGTAGATGGAAATGATGGGCACATGGGGAAAAGATTTTTTCTGGCCTAGGAAAGATGGGTGGTGTGTTGGAGAAGCCATGAAGTGATGATGTGTGTATGGCTTTCTTTGCACTCTTCCTTTGGCTATAAATCGTTCATCCTCTCCTCATATTTTTTCACCTTCTTCATTCTAGCCTAACTTTCTCATATCAGACCCGAAATGAGGAATTTCCTTTTATGAAACCCTTTAAAATTTCAGTGGCTACAACTTTTCAGTTGAGCACTTCTTCCCATTTCCAAGTTAGCTATGCTCAAAACTCCATTTTCTCCAAAGCATTTTTGAGCCCAGTTTTAATGGCCGAAAATAACTCCTTTTCATTTGAGTATAAATCCTCAGAAACAGATCCAAATGAGGTAATTCTTTTTTTTAAATCGTGTGAAATTCCAGTGTCTAAAACTTTCATGTTTATCACTTCTACTAGTTTTGATAATAACTAGGTCAAAATACCACTTTCTTACAGTGCATTTTCAGGCTTCGTTTTTACAAATCCGAGAATACCTCTTCTTCTCTTGACCATAACTTCCTCATGACAAATCCAAATTAGATTATTCCTTTTTCAGATTATAGAGAAAAGAATTTTCTATAACTTTCATGTTGATCGCATTTCCAAATTCAGAGAGTTGAGTATCCAAAAACCCGAGAGAAAATGACCTATTTCTAGGTCTAGTTTTCGACAAAATTCAATAATAATCCAAAATCCTACACCTCATTCCCCAAGCTTGGGCAAGCGCCACTTTTAACATGGAATGGCTGAGCACACTAGGAGGCAATGTGTTGGGGTTCGTGAGCTTGGATCGGGAGTTAGTGAAGTTTAGTAATGATTTAGATGAAGTATTGTGGATATTTGAATGTTGGTAGGAAGTTTGGTTTGATTATGGTGAGAACTCCTAAACTATATTATATTATATGTTGAATGATGTTATGATATTTACAAATGGATGTTTAGTATGCTTTGATTATTAAGTTTGGTTGTTTAATGTTTTTTTTGAATATATATGCAAGTCACGAATTTACACGTCGATAAGCACAAAGGAAATCACTTTCCTTAAATTAGTAAAATGGTATATATGGAAGTGTTAAACATCTTTAATATGGTTTATACTGTATTTGAGATGTTTTATAAACATCTACAAGTGTTTTGGTGAAGTTTGAAAAGAATTGGAAAATATAGTTAAAAATAAGCGCGTCGCATAACGGCAGTTCGCGATTTCGCGCTATAAAAGTCAAACAAGTGTAAAAGTTGGAATATAGCTTAGAATTCTTCGAGGTAAGAATTTTCCAAACTATTATCCATACTTTTCCAACGAAGAAAGAAAATTGAGATTTCGATAACTAAATTTTGAAATATGAGTAAAACAAGTTTTTGAAAAATCCTGAATTTGCAGTTTGGAATCCAAAACTGGATTTCTTTGAAAATGATGTTTTAAATTGTTTAAAAATGTGAAATAAATCTTTTAAAATATTTTAAAAGTGATTTGAGTAATAAAAATGAATTTTCAAATAATAAAAAGTTGATTTGATTAATATAGCTAAAAAATCACTTTCCGCAACACTTTTTCGTAGCACTTTTCTATAACTTTTGAAATATAGTTTTAAACTTAACAATTCTTTTCCAAATCTTTCATAAATGTTTTAGATGATTAATAAAGTGTTTTAAAGGAAATATGCAGGATTTATGAAATGATCAAAATGTTTAAATGGTTTAGGGTCGATCAAATAACTTGACCGCCTTATGGGTGTCAAAGAGATAGTGTCTAGGCTTGAGTTTGGAAAACTAGTTTCCTGCTCTCCCTGACTATCCGGACTGGCCCGACGGATGGGACGGTGAATTTGATTTACTCAAATTGAAATTTTCCAAGGATAAAGAAAGATATTTTTCAAGATTTAAACAGCTTGGATTTTATAGAGATGATCTTTTTGTACTCGGTGTTAAAACCCAAAGAGGGAACTCGTACTATTCGTGGAATTTAAAAGGTAATGTTACAACCCGGATTTTTTTCAACGTTTGATTTGGGATATTTAAATGGTTTTAAATATGGATTTGAAATATAATTTGATTTTTGAATATGAAGATGTTGGTTGAAAATTTTAGAATGAATTTAAAAATTCAAATAAAGCGATTTATTGAATGAATTCAATTGTTGAATTAATAATTGGAAATCATTTAAATAATTGAATTGAAAATTGAATATGAATAAATTGTTAAAACTGGAATTTCAAGCGATTTCGTAAATTTTGGAAATCGTCGATTTAATCGATGCATTAAAATAGCGATCCGGGGCACAGTCTCGGAATTCGATGAACCCAGTTCCATTGGATCTGTAATAGTGTATTATTATCGGATTTCAAGTTTCATAGCGTTTGGATTCACCATTTGGTCGTACGATCTGAAAACGCCTAGAAATAATCTAATTGAATTTAATTTAAATAGTCGATTTAAAAAGCTATCTTCTCCATACGATCGAATTAGGCCTCGAGACTTGTTCTATTGAGTTCGGAATAGTGGTATAACATTAGAAATTCCTGGCGGCACGCCTCCGTAAGGGTTCAAAATTTCAAGATATGTATAACGAGATATTTTGAATATAATATACATACAAGGCTAGTCAAATGGTCAACTCAAGCTACCCTTACCTAGTCATACCCATCCCCTCTTCTTTTTAATACGTCCCTTCCTCTGTTTAACCCATGAAAACATATGACCTCCTTTTTCTTTCCTTTTAAAAATGCGATGTCTCCTTCTTCTTCGACAATCAATTCGTTCAAATCGAAAAATAAAAACAAAAGGAAGACGAACTCAAAATTCATTCCACAAGAAGAAAAAATCATCATCAAATCGAAATCTCGTTCGAATCTCGCAAACTCATGAACGAATCGAGCAACTCATGAATTGATGAGAGTCGCGGCCCGAAGACGATGGACGTGAGGCACGTGAGGGGCTGTTGAGGCATTCGAGTGTTTGGGGGTTTTGGCTCATTTTGCATACGTGTGTAAAGGAGAAGGGGTCATGATGGAAGGGGCGATGCTTGGGAGCTCGAACCGTGTGTAGGTCGTATGCGATGGGTGGATGAGTCGCGGAATTCGCGAGGGGAAACACTATAGGGTGGCGATGTGAGGAATAGGGAAACAACAGTAGTTAGGGGCAAGCCACAGTGATGTCAAGGTGCCATGGGTTCGATTCGCGAAGGAGGGATGAACAGTGCGACCTGGAGGAAGCCGTGGGTTAGTCATATATTTCTTTTTCTTCTTTAAAATGATAATTAGCTTATTAATTTTGTTTAATTTTAACCGTATATTAATGAAAATGTCATATTAAATTCATACGAAATTTGGGAGAGAAGCTTTTTATCTTGGTGATGTGGATTAGCAAGTTTAGTTAAGGGATTTTTGCATTGGATTCGTGATGGCGTAGGATACGAAAATAAAATTGGAAAGGATTGCAAATAAAATCAAGGTGAGAAATTCTCACTCATTTGGATTGCCAAATTTAATTTTAAATAGTTAAAATTAATTTTTGGATGCTTACTTGAATTTATAAAATTATTATCTGTTAAATGATATTGTATTATATATATATAGTAGTATATATATTAGTAGTTGGTAGCTTATGAGACCCTATGTGCCCCGCATAATAGCGGATGACCCTATATACCGCGATATCCCCCTCGAAGTGGGATTGGTATTTTTATGTTGTATTAACATCTGTGGATGCAGGGAAACAGGTTGGAGGGATCCAACTGGATTCCTCAAAAATTATATTGATTTTTTTCATATATAATAATATATGATGTGTTAGAATAATCTGTTATAGATTATTGTTGTGATGTGAATTATTGGATGTTATAGTAGCACTGACCTAACTTTTGGTATTTTAAATACCATAAATATTTTTTTGGAATTTGAAAGGATTTTAAAAGGAGATTTTGAATATAAAATTATTTATATCGAAATTTGGATTATTTTTAAAGAAATTGATTTGGATAAAAACAACAATTGATTTTGGGTTGCATTTAACTATTCATAAAAATATTTTTAATAGAGATTTTAAAATAATTTATATAGAGGATTTTTAAATGATGGATTTTTAAACGATATTTCTGGAAATCATGAAAAGGAGTTGAAATCGATATTTTAAATAGATTTGTGAAATATATGGAATTTATTAAGAAATGGATTTATAAAATGAGATTTTATAAATGGGATTAGTTTATAAACAAGTGAAACTCAAAGGAGTTATAAATTTATAAACGATGTTTATAAATAAGGGAGAAAGAAATTAATTGATAAATTGGAATATAATTTCATGGGGTAAATTTATATCGAGATATGAAAAATTGATTTTTGGGAAAATAGTGAATTCTATTTTTGGAAATGAGGATGGTTAGAGAATCAGAATGGGATCTGTAACGACCATGATTTTTGAATTACTGTCGTAATAAATATTTAAAAAAATCTGTAACGACCGTGATTTTTGAATTACTGTCGGAGCAAATATTTTAAATAGAAATTTTTTTATTTAAATTCGAAAAGAAAAAAATATACACTTGCTATCCATCATTGTTGTATGCAGTTGTATAACTTGCCTTTGCTGTGAACAATTTTATTAAAGCAAAAATGTATAAGCGCTTTGCTGTCATAAAGTTGAAATCACTTTGCTCCCATCATCACACTTTGTAGCACGTCCTTTATTCACCCTGACGTATTTTTCAATTTAATGCCAGTGTACTACAAAGCATCACCAGCACACTTCCTTTTTGACTTGTTCAAAAATTGAGAAAAGAAAGAAAACACTGCATCATTCTTTTGAGTTCCATTTTCTTCAGTAGCTCGGTTGAAACTTTAATGGCGGTTCCAGTATTCTTGCTCCACTCCATTCTCAGTTGCTTCCGATCTCAGTTGCTAGTGTTTTTGAAGCAAATCTAAAGTGAGTTTTAAACTCAAGTTTCTAATTTATCCTTTACTATAATATGTGCGTGCCTGATGTAGTGCACACGAACGAAGTCCAAGTGTAGCAGCACATCACAGTATTGAGTTGTTTGACCTTATGCATATAATTTATACATTATTTTGACAAAATGTGCATGAAAATAAGTTTGTACTCAATTTTGAGTACTTGGTTTTAAACTGAGTAACTATTATTGATCACTACACTTACTCTGGCGGTAGTACCAAGTAGTTCTATAGCACAATAGTGCTATATTTATTCCCTGGCCATTTGGTATTCATCATGTGTTATTTTATTAACTTTATTTCGTACTAAATCATATAACACGAAAGTACTTTGGAACCAAATTTAGGCCGATATTGATCTGTGGTGTTTATGAGAATATAAATGTTTTGTGCCTTCACTTAGTTTAGTTCATGCCTTCCCTTTACGCAATTGTACATATTAATTTAGATTTAAATGCAAATCTACTTGTTGTGAATAGTAGCATGTGCTACTTATTTAGTTTGTACGTCCATGCACCTTGCCATTTTCATGAATAGGACCCACATGCACTAGTTTCTTACTTTTACATGTACGTCCATGCTCTCTTGTGCATTGGCTTTTAATTGATTTGAAATCACCCATGCCTATTACACATGTCCCCGTTGTTTAATTCATGGCTATTATGATTACACAGGTCACGTTTTTTTTGTTTGGCATTTTGCCGTGAGTATAAAAATTATGTTGTCCTGATATATATAATTTTATTTTGATGCGGGAAAACATGTAGCCCGAAATATCGTCCAAGTTATTTTAAAAATTTCTTATTTCATTTTATGTGTACACGTGTATATTGCCCAGCAGTGAAATATTTGATGAAAATATAGAAGTGCAGTACTATTTAATTTACGTTGAACCGGTGTTTGGTTTTGAAACGTATTTTGTTGCCGTTATTTTTATAACGGATTTTTACTCCGGTGAGATATTTTTGAAGCGTATTGTTTTGATGAGATTTTGACGTATAAAAATTACTGTTTTTTTGACTTCAGTAACCATCAATTTTAAAGTTAATTTTCAGTGGTTATCCCGCAATGCTGATTTGATACTCGTTTTTACGGTGTTTTGCGAAGCGCAATTTCTTTGTCGAAATTGCTACAGATGTTGTTGTTTCAATCACGTGTTTTTGAAAATCATTTTAAAAAAAATTGTTTCCAAAAATTTTACAGTTTACGCTTTCAAAAGAATGAGGAATCAATTTAAACGCTTCGGTAAAATTGAGGACTATGAACCCTTACTTTTATTGATTCGCTTAATTCCGGACTTGTCCGTTTGAGAACGTAAATTGTTATTTATATAAAATACACAATTTTGCACTTTCAAGGAAACGATGAAGAGATTTAAACGATTTAGCAAAAGTGCGGAGTATGGAACCATACTTTTACTATTTCGGTTACTTCCGGACTCGTCAATTGAAATATTCGTCGCTGTTTGATGATTTTGATGATTTTGTTGGGCTTTCGAGCCACTATGCTGGACCTTCGGGTCATATGATAGACCTTCGGGTCAAATACCAGTACTAGACCTTCGGGTCATATGTTGGACCTTCGGGTCATATGTTGGACCTTCGGGTCATTTGTTGGATGCCAAAAATTATGATGATAGTACTTGGTAGGCTTCGGCCATATGAGATGCACGTGCGGCGTAGCTAAAAACTCGCCATCTGTTGGGATCGATCCATCTTTTATATTGATTTTCTAGTTATTTTATTTTGATTTCTAGATTTTGAAAATGCTGATTTTCTAGTTATCTTCACTGATTTCTAGATTTTTGTGTATTGCTATTTCGAATTCAATTATGAATTTGGAAATTTATTTTGATGGAGTTTAAATTGAGATTTCTTCCTTTAAACTATGTTGATTATTTATGTTGAATAGTCTCATTCGAGACTATAATCATTTGGTTAAGTGTAGTTTATCGTACACTTATATCTGAAGTTTAAATTAGACTGATCTGTTTATTATTTTCTTTTAAATAATACTCGGGTCAGACCAAGTTGTTTCAGGATAGTCGCTATCTCTGATTCAGTTGCAGCTTCAGCTTTTGGGATTTCACTCCATCTTTTGTCTAGTCTTCGAGGTGTACTTTTGGTGTATTGACTATCGCCTCATGTATGTTGGTGTCTTTGTATATATATATTTGGTTCTTGTGAACTATCGATTGTTGTAGCATGTATCCATATTTTTCTTCCGCTATATATCTGATATTTCTGTTCTGATGTGATTACACTATCAGTGTTGTTGTTATTATGAGTTGTTCTGGATTTTTCTTAAGCCACCGTAGTTTCGTTTCAGATTTGGATTGAATATATATCTTTGGGAGTAATTTTCACAACTCCTATCGATGTAATCAATACTCGTCTAAGGCATAACTTACGGATGGTCGCTTTTAACAAGCCTTATTCTTCGCAATAGCAGACGTTATTCCTTATAATAACCTTTGTTATTGTGAGCATAGAGGTGGGGCGTCACAGGATCGATGTGTTATAAATCGAGAGGAATTTATAAATTGTATTGGTTATTGGTGTTTTAAAAATATTTTTTTATAAGAAGTTAAGTTTTGATTTAAAAAGGGGAAATTTTATTTATTAAACTATGAAATTTTAAACCAGTTAGTATTGGAATATTTCAGAAAGTGGATTATTCAAATATAAATTTTTATTGAAATAAATTCTAATTTTTATAGCAAGCTTTATAAATCGATTAGTTTTAATTAAAGATGGATTTGAAATGAGTTATTAATATTTTGTTAAAAAGTGTTTAATTTTTCAAATAATTATTTGAACTTGTTTTAAAAATAAATTATTATTCTTTAAATACTTATTATTATATATATATAAGTTTTGTAATGATTTAAATTTGTTTATAAATCTTCTCGAGGTTTGAAAATGGGATTTATTTGGTAGATGGGATTTATAAGAGAAATTCTCAATGTGGAATTTGGGAAATGTAAGGAAAATTTCCGAAGTATTTAAATAAAAGTGAACTTTGAAAAATGAATTAGGATTCATAAAAGAAGTTAGAAATGGATATTTGGAATTATAGACAAGTGTTTTGACTTTGGAAATATTAAAGGGAATTAATTAAGGAACCTTGGAACTTATAGAATTCGTTATAGACGAGTTAAGGAATTTACAATATAAATTGTGAAGAATTTTTAGAAAAGAGAAATAAATGAAATTTTCCTAAGTGTTGAGAAGTAAGGGGTTAGAAAATATATTTTCAATTATTTTTCTAAATGTTGAAATAAGAGATGGTTTGAAATATCCTGATATGGGTATAAGAATTTGAGTCGTCTCAAATATTGAAAATTTGAAGGGATTTGAATATATATATCTTATAAAGATATTTTGAAATAAATTTTGAAAAATCTATAATAAGGCCTAATGTCTACTTATGGATGTTTTATTGATAGTTAAATAACCGACTATCAATTTTGGCCAAATTCGTTGATCGTTTCAAAGAGACTAGGATCGGATTTAATTATCCAAAAACCACTTCGATCCAATTTGAGCATTTTGAATGGATATCGTGGAGATAGTGAAGATGGTGATTCGGTTTGTCTAGACCCAGGATGACTTGTATGGACGAACGCTGTCAGAACATCGTCATTGGAGGACGATGAGCATTCTAAGTGGAATAGTTCTTGAAAGGTAATCGTTAGCCTCAAGCCTCATCAACCGGGAATGACTAAACAGGGGAGATGTAGGAAGGCTAAGTGGATCGCACCCAATTAGGGTATGTTATCACTTTTCTAGATACCCTCGGAAATATATATAAATTATAGATTTGGGTGTACATGGAAAAGGGAGCGCTCGATTTTAAGGGTGGGAACACCTGAGGTGATAACATATTCGGTACTATCCAGGTTAGGGGTAAGCCGGTCTTGTGTAGTAGGGGACCCCGGCGAGGTCCTCGGTACATTTTTTAGAGGTGTACTGTGATGGGCGGTACCCCAGTAGGCCAGTCATTATATGGAATCCATTCTCCAATACGAGCCTTTACGGTTTTGTTTGTAGAGCCTAGTATGCTAGAATTTAATTAATGTAACAATTTCAGCTATTTGAATAAGTATTTGTACTCAGACACTATTATAACATCATTGGATTTTCTTTAAAATGTTTTGGTTATCGTAAGGGAAAAACCCGTCGTGTTTATGTGTGACGCAGTCTTACGAGATACCTTTGTTTTTCAAAGGGTTTTGATAACTTTAATAATTCAAATTGAGTGTGTTTTCTCACGCTGGTTTTCCAGACCGACTTGGGTGTTATTTTATTATAATGCTCGGGTCAGACCGAGTATTACAGATTCAGGATAGGATGCTATGGAGCTTGGGAGACGAGCTGGATGATAGAGCCTTATTTCCGTACTTGACTTATATTTCCACTGTATGAGGACAAGTTGTTATAACTGTCCAGATTGATGTATTGATTGTTGTACTCTACTGATTGTAAATATAAAACAGTTACAAATTCTTTTGTAAAAAAATATGTTATTATATATTTTATTTTGTTCCGCTGCGATTGTGGGATTCTGTATTGCTGTTTATATTTTCTTCTACCATTTTCTTCTTCACCCCTAAAGATTCGTATTTCCATTCAATTTGAGTGGAACTGATGTGAATTATGGTCAACTCAAAGGGTACGAAGATACGGGCTTTTATAGGTGATTTCGCCGTTATTCCGCCCATATTATTTGTTGAATACGGGGATTGATATTGAGTAGAATTAGATGATTTCTATAGATTCTACTCACTTAACATTTACTGGTTTTGGATTAACATCTTAGATAACATGGTTTCAAATAAATCAAAAGTATGAGTTTTAAACTAAGAAATCTTTGTTAAGATTTAAACGAGATGATTTGGAATTAATTTAAATTCCTATACTTAAAATTTATTGGTTTGAATTTATAGTAAACGATGTCATGAAATACATTGTTTTTTATCCATGTTAAATGTTATGATTTGGAAATTTAAATAAATTAATTGGAATATTTTCCTAAGAAAAGATGAAACGATTTGGAATTTTAAAGGGGTTTTAAGTAATCAAGATTTGAAGAGAGAGGTTTGATAATTCCGTATATACCGAAAAGAATGTTTTAGAAATATATATCTCCGAGGGAGATTTTTGACAAAACAAGCTTAATCAATTAAAGAATGATTTCCTATTCACAGAACCTCTTTTTATCGATGATTGGATAGAAGGAACCTGGGTCGAATCTGGATAATTCCTATCTGAAAACAAATTCGAACAAATATATATGTTCTAAAAATAAAGTCCTGATAGAGAGAATGAAGAATGAAGATTAGGGATTTTCGGGATGAAAGGACTTCTTGTTGATAATTCTGGTTAGCTCCCAAATACTAAAGTAGCAGTGGTCCTTTCATTTCTGAAATTCTTTGGGTTGCAAGGACTTCTCGCTACTAATCCTAGGGTTAATTCCCTACAGGATATGGTAGGAGAGTACCTTCGATTTCATTCAAACCTAGAACGAACTTGTATGGATGGATGTCTAATATTGCATTCTTGAGATTTCATCGTTGACTTTTCTGAATATGCAACTGCTTGGTGGTGGAGAATGCAACTTCTATTAGCTTAACACCCTTCTCTGAGATGTACGAGCTCGGAGGTTGTATGTTTGTTGAAGTCAATAGAGATCGATGGAATGGTCGTGTGGCATTCAGAGTGAAATATGCAAAGTAAACAATAATCATTACCTCAGGCCTCACACCTAGAAATGACCGAAAAAGGATAGATGCGGCAAGCCTATGTGGTTCGCAACCATTAGAATATGATCATCCCCTTCTAGATATATTTCTTCTCACTATGACGTTCGGGATGTAAATTATTGTGGATGTATGCTATGAGGACCCTAGGATAGGTTGGTAACGACCGAGGTGATGACATATTCGGTACTATATAGGAAGAGGTAGGCCGGTCTTGTGTTGGTAGAGGATCATCCGTTGGGCCTCGGTACATTCCTCTAGAGATGTATTGCTGGAAGGTAGTCCCTTCACCTGGTCATTTGTATGTAATCCATTCTCCAATAAGTGCCTGCCATTTTATTTGTAGAACCCGCGTTTGTGGCTAGTATTGTTGGAATTTAATCAATTTAACAATTTCGGCTAAGATTGATAAGTTTACTTGCAAATGTTTTCAAAGATATGTCATTAAAAATAATATCAAGTATTTGACGTAAAATGTTTTGGTTATCATAAGGTAAAAGCCCGTTCCATGTTTATGTGCGGTGTGGTCTTATAAGATACCCTTTTGTTTTCAAAACGCATATTTTGAGTTCTCACACCAGTCTCATGACTCACCCGGAGTTTATTTTCCCTTTTCCTTAAACTTCGGGTGCTCTAATTTTCCCCGAGCAGGCTAGTCAGTCAGGTTTAGCTTGATAGAATGCTAGATGGAGCTCAAAGCATGGAGTTAGAAGATTTTACTGAATATTTTTATCTATTTCCACCACATTCTTGTACTATAGTATTCCGCAAATTTGTAAGGACAGGAATTTATAACTGTCCATGTTTAACTCGGATAAATGTATTTTAATTTCCACTGAATGATTATTTATTGAAATAACATATGTGAGATTCTGTTCTGTCTTATTTTCTTTCTTACCATTAAGAATCTGCTTCTCCGAAACTTGGATTTGCAGCACGTGAATACCGAAGATGTATTAGTGTCGATTTCTAAGGGTCAAAGAAACGAGTCCTCACAAACACCATTGCAGACACTATTTCCATTTGAACTAATATTCATAACATTATTCGCATAATAAAGTACAAATCCAGTCTCAAACAATTTAGAAACAGAAATAATTCCACAAATAAAGTCTTTTACAAAATAATAATTATTTAATTTTAATACTACTCCACGAGGAAAAATAAGTGGTAATCCCTACCATCGTTGCACCTACGATAGATCCATCAGCAACTTGGAGCCTTATCTCTTCTTTTGCCACGCGATGCTAGTTCCTAAGCCCATATAACAAATTACATATACGATTTTTAGATCCAGTATCTAAAACCCAAAACATTTTATTAATTACAAAACAATATTGAATCATAAATTTGCTTGACGGAGCTATAGAACCGTTCTACTTTCTTTCTCTAACAATCTTTAGGTAATCAACACGGTTCCTTTTCTAGTGACATTTCTTGTGGTAGTGGGGGCATTCACCATTATCTTCGGTCTTCTTACTTTTCTTATTCTTCTCGCCTTCTCTTTTCTGCTTCTTCAAACATTTCGAATATGATGCACCACCCTTTATAGGAAGCACAACCCATTGATCCTTAATGTAGACTCGGCCAACTTCAACATATTAAGGAGCTCTACAAGATTCACATTCAATTTTTTCATATTATTATTCAGTATGAACGATTAATGCCAAGGTGAAAGAGAACCAAGGATCAAATCAACTTGTAATTCATTGCTTATATATACATCCGATCATGAAAGCCAATCAATATAGCCTTTCATTATTAGTACATGATCGTCCACCTTCTATCATTTAGTCATTTTGGTATCGAACAGCTTTTTCATAAGCTCGTACCTTGCGGAATGTGATTGTTCACCAAACAGGGCCTTAAGACTATCAAATATCTCATGGAAAAACATGTTTTCGTGCTTCCTTTACAATGGCTTGTCTAACATAGACAACACGAAAACTTAGGCAATCTCTAAGTCTGAAACCATTTCTCGTAAGCAAGTCTAAGTTCAGCGTTCGCATCATCAATGGGTTGTTTTTTAGGTTCACATATAATAGCTGACCAAAGATGCTTGTAAGTCAAAGCCATCTTATTGGTCTTAGCTAATCGATATAGTTTGATCAAGTAAGCTTGTCATTTTAAGAAAAAAGTTTTAGAGACGTCATTTTATGCAAGTTTTAGTTAGTATATTATTAAAACAATATCATAGTTGATGTTCTTAAAATATTAGTAAGGTTAAACTTTATGTTTCAAGCTCCCACTAGTCTTTTATGTTTTGAGAAATCCTAAGTCGAAACATAAAAGTCTTTCGACTTCACTAATAGGCGTTAGGACTCATTCGTCTTGAAATTCTGACCTTGAGATTGTTCAACAAGTCATAGCTCCATGGAAGATGTATAACTCCATATCAGTTGTATCATATACAACTCCTAACCCAATGTACCTTTTCCTATTTTTACTTTGACCTTGAGTTTGCTCAACAAATCAAAATGAAATTATTAACTCATACCTACCATATCACGACGGCCTAAGTATAGTATATGTACCTTGAGTTTTCTCAATAAATACATATAGTTATCTTGTCTTGTCTATTCAATATATTAATAATACTACACATAACATCCCTATTTTGAGTTTGTTCAACAACTAGGGAGTATGCAAGTAATTTATTGATATATATATGGTTGAGGACAATATTATGTTGAAGATTCATAATCTTTGATATATTATATTGAGTGATTCGACTTATGCAATAATGTATTTCTTGTGAAATACCATCATGATTCAAGTGTCGCACACATCGAGAATCACAATATATGTACATTTACATATGTGTTTATTCCTTAAGCCTATTTAGGGTTTCCTCGTGATCCATTTTAGTTTATACATTCATATTATATAAGTTTTTCTCATTATATAACATTTATATTTAATCAGCTTACACAATAATATTATGTATAACATTTATTAATTAAATCTGATTTAATTAATTTTTAATTAGTTAACTCTTTAATTAATAATTTATTATTCAAGCTTAACATATTACATTGAATATTTTTACATACTCTAACCTTTATAGTAACACACATATATCATATATATACGTATTTAATATATTAATTAAATTAATTTATTTAATTGAACTATTTTAATTAAATTTTATTAATTTCGTAAAATTATTTTATATATACATACATGTATACTTATATTGTCCTAACTATTTCTAGACAACATAACATATATCACTATATATTATACATGCGTATATGTGTATTATTTAATTAATTTAATTCTTTTATTAATCTTATTAATAAACTTAAATTTTAAATTAATTTATATTTGTTTTCAAAAAAATTTAATTTTTTATTATATTATAACTTTTACAATATATGCGTGCGTGTGTATGTGTCTTATTTTAAATTTAACTTTTAAATTTAAAGTATATAATTTTAATTTTCAATTTTTTTTGAAAATTAGCCCAAGGCCCAACACAAATTGATCCTTTTCTATTAGGGCAACCTTTGGGCTCACATATCTATTCGATCCAGGTAGGGCAGAATACTTGATTACCCAAATTCAATCCTTTGACACTACTTTTCTAGACACCCTACTATTTGAGCTCTGAGCTAAATTAATTAACCCTAACATAACAAATTTTCACCGCATAGGATATTAGGCTCCGGTCATTGTTGGAACTGGGCAATCCTACAGTGGAGTAATTGGGTAACTTTCAAAATTTTTTTCATCACTGGTCTTTAATGGGCCTATGTAGTCTAATTCATTTACAACTTTTCTAAATTTTCTTCTAAATAAAACTAATATTTTATCTAAATTTTATAAATGAACTATATTTTATACAACTTGTATTATATTTCATATATGTGTATCATATACACATATGTGTGTGCATGCACGTGCAATAGGATAAAGTGTACAAGTTTGACGTGTCTGTATAAGGTGTTGGGATTTACACTACATAACCCCTCGTGTATATTAATTTATTTTCTAAATATACAAAAATGCGCATTAAATTATTGGATAAACAAATATATATATATATATATATATATGTGTGTGTGTGTGTGTGTGTGTGTGTTTGTGTGTGTGGTATAAAGTTAATTATGTATTTATTATAAAATATTGGTTATAAATTATTTATATAAATCATTTATGAGATATATGTATGTGTATATATATAATATAATTAAATTTCAAAATTATTTTAAATATTAATTTGTAGAATAATTTAAAATCATTTATCATATACGATGTAAACAAAAATGATTTTATATACATTGAATTATAATATACATATAACCATATAACTAGTTTATTAAATTATATATATATATATATATTCTTATTTTAAATACATATTTTCTACTGCTCACGGCTATGATTTTTTATTAATTTTGTTTTTGGTTTAAATATTTCTGGAATCAAAGTGCATATATTATGTTATATAAAATTTTCTAGAAAAATTATGTTATATACAAATGTATTATAAAAGTATTTTAACTAATTTTAAATCAAATAAATCATTTAAAATGTTTATATATAAAATAATAATATTTCTATTATTTTTACTGTCAAAAGGTTTTGGGTGTGTACAAATTTATTTTAAGAGTTTTTAAATAAATATATCATATGAATTAACATTTTATTACCAGGTTTAATTGACAAAATCATATAATAATAATATTTTGATAATAGAAAATAATTTATTTTTATTAGGTCCTGAGCTATAAGCATACTTACACATAATTTTTTTTTCATTTACACACACATAGAGATATATGCAACACCATTGGCATGTGGCAAGACAGTAATATAGCGATTCATGATAAGATCTATCTAACTAACATATGAATAATTGATTAAATAAGTAATTAAAAATATTAATAAATCAAAATGATACCTCTCAACAAGGCCTAGAGTTTGAAATGATAAAATGGTTATGTGAATCGAATTTCAAGTTCTAGAGTTGCTGGCTCCCGAACTGCTTTAGCACTGATGATCGAATCGAAGAGTTTTGATACGATTTGTGCTTGGATATTTTAGGATTTGGTATAGGGTATTTTTGGCTGAAATTTGTAGGTAGAAAGAGGAGAAAAAGTATGTCAAGAAATGGGGTAAAAGATAGCATATAAATAAAAAGTCAAATGGAGAGAAAAGTGGATTGCATTCTTATCTCTCTCTTACCAATTCTACTCTTTTTAACCATTCAAAATCCTCCCAGTTTAGCCAATGTTTGGTCAGCTTAACTAACCTATTTTTGATCGAATATGCATGCACCATATGGGCCTCAAATCCAGTCCAAGTCCAGACGATGTCCATTGCATTTAAATCCAAATTTAAATGCATACCGATATCGTATATCCATCAATATATTTATAACTATCATAAGTACACTGTTTACCATTGTTCAATACATCAAATACAAAATTTCATAATTAATATTTCATAAATATTAGTTAATTTAATTAATTTATAAAAATTAAAAATTAATTAAATCAGGTGATAAGAGGAGTATTCATCGTTTTGATTGTGTTACTCTTAGGTGTAAATTTGGTCAGCGATTAATATCGAATAATTCGAATATTAACGTTCACATATCACTTAGCAGAAGGTGTGACATTATAGCCAAATTTATCGCTTACTCAGTTTTGCTAAAATCCAATTTTATTTTATTAGGCGTCACTCGGTGGTGACAATTATTTACACCAATTCTCTTCCTCAAAACTATATCACTTAGAACTTATGGAATTCAGTAATGGTCAAAATTCCAATACCATTCATATTCAACTCTATAGTCCAAACACAAAGTCCTTAGTTCAAAAATAATAATAATTATTAATCGAACTACTCTGGCCAAAGATTTTGTCTTTGAGTTAACTTTAGCTGACCGTGATACTAACCCCATATAACCAAGGAAACGAATCTCCTCTTGAATAGTGTTTCACTTTCAATACTTCCACTCAACCCAACTATAGTCATTCGATTGATGTCGTGCCATGATTTGACTATAAATAAAGCGGAGCTTTCGTCTCGAGTCGAGGGAACTGTGTAAATTAGCCACATCGATATTTCTATTTGACCATAGTTAATTAACTAACAGAAAACTATCGAGTGAGTCATTCCATAGTTATCCAATAACTATAAGTACGTAATCCCTTGGTTCCCCAAGCAGTCATGAGTAATACATTTCCAACATTCGGAGAGCATTACATACTCTAATCTTAATGAATGCATCGATATTCAGTTTTGATGTATCTTGACTAGGAATATTCAAAATGATGTGTTTTTTATATTGTGATACAATACTCATGATTACAACTATTTGTAATTACTATCACAAACATACAATTTAAGGATTTACTATTAAATATATTTTAATTAAATATTTAATTATTTATACCACATTATAACAAATATACAACAGAAAGAAAAACACATAGATTTTGAATGAGAATTGATTACAGAGATAACTAAATTATAAAAAATTACAAAATTGCCCTTGGGGTATACCATTAATTCTATCACGTCTAACTTGGCTCGGCATACCCGTGGCTCCCGCGGTCCCCCATCCTCCTTGTGGTCTCTATAGACCAACTCAGACTGTCCTACCACCTAGGCAGGCAGGAGTAAAGCGGTAAGAGGTACAACTAGATGTACCTATTTCTGGCAAGAAGCATGTCACATTTCCTAGAAGCATATTGCAAGTACAAGAGCATTTAATACAAAGCATGGTGGAGCATACTCCTGGTACAGTTCTATCGATAGTCATCTCGGCCACATAGTCCTTTCTTTTACCAGCGTCTCTCATTAGATCCATTTGATTAGATCAATGTCCAGGTGCACTTTATGCCTTTTTAGTGGTACGATCTTAGTCGTCCAAACATCAGTTCATCTACTATGAGAACTGTATGCACGACCACTTTCAAAGGGTTATTTAAGCCCCTGGTGGATGGGACACCATGTTGGTTGGGCCTCTGGTAGAGGGACTCCAAGTAGGTTGGTTGAGTCCTTGGTGGTGGGACCCAGGTTGGTTGGTTGGATCCTCGGTAAAGGAGATGCTATGTTAGTTGGGCCCTCAGTAGAGGGGACCCTAGGTTTTGGGTTAGGCCCCTAATGGAGGGGGCCTAGGTTGTTGGCTACACCTTGGTAAAAGGGACCCCAAGTTTGTTAGGCCCCAGAAGAGGGGGCCCATGGTTGGTTGGACCTTGGTGGAGGGGCCCCAGGTTGGTTAGGCCCACGGTGGAGAGGACCCTAGGGTGGAACCATGATCTGCCACTCCTGCTCCTTAAAGTTCTCCAGCTCCTTCAAGATCAGTAGGTCCTTGAGGTTAGTTGTTTTATCAGTATTAGGTATATCATTTTCTTATTATTCTCTTGTAATTCCTTATAATTGTAAGAAAGCCATATAGTAAGAGAAATTCACAGTGGACGTAGGTAGCTTGGCTGAACCACTTCACTTCTAGTGTTATTTTACATTCGATGCTCTTTTCCCTTTCTTTTTTTCGTCGTTGAGCTTAGTGATTAGCAAGTAATTTTCTCTTCGTAATGCATTATCATGGCTTCGTGGTTGATGAAAAATCGTCAACAGAGTTTTTGTTAAATAAAGCTGGCTTTACTTGCACCATATGCTCTGATTTGTACACCATCATGAAGAATGGTGTTTTTATTCGTAAAGGTTATGATGTAGATGGAGTTTTTGAGTTGAATGTTGAATGTAATAAAGTTGGTATTTCTAGTTATATGTTGTGTGAATTTAATATTTGGCATGTCAGACTCTTTTATGTTAATAGACGACTTATTCATAACATCAGTAATTTAGTATTAATCCATAAATTATTAATAAATGATTTAGAAAATTTTGAATTCTGTAGCCAAACTAAAACAACCAAGACCCTACATAAATAAGTAGTTAGAGAGTTAGAACCTTTAGATTTCATAAATTCTGATATATGTGAATTTAATGGTACACTAGGGATGGTAAACACTACATTATTACATTTGTTTACGACTGTTCTAATTTCACTTACGTTTATC
Organism: Allium fistulosum; assembly: GCA_030737815.1. NCBI lineage: Eukaryota > Viridiplantae > Streptophyta > Magnoliopsida > Asparagales > Amaryllidaceae > Allium > Allium fistulosum. Next base: position 268,980,431 of record CM060906.1, on the reverse strand, counting down.
TCATGAAAAATTAACGTGATGATGCACTTGATATGTTTTAAGTTAGTTTTCACTGAAATCGGAAACCAATTTAATAAGAACATTTAGGGACTTTATAGTGATAGAGGAACATAATATGAATCTAGCGTATTTATTGAATTTTATAACATACATGGTATAATTCATGTGAGAACCACACCATATTCATCAAAAATAGTATAGCTAAAAGAAAAATAGGTACTTTACTGAATTAGTTATAGCTATTTTATTAAATTTGGGTACAGCATCACATTGGTGGGGGGAAATTTTATTGACTATTTGCTATGTGTTAAATAGAATTCCTAAGTTTAAAAGCAAAACTTTACCATTTGAGATTTTGAAAACCATAAACCTAATTTATCTTATTTTAGAACTTGTGGATGTTTAGCATATGTGGATTTTTCTAATCCTAAAAGAATTAAATTAATAAGTCAAGTATGTGAATGTGTTTTTTGTTATATATACAATTAATAGCAAAACATGTAGATTTTTTGATTTGAATGCTCATATTTTTATTGAGTCAAATGATGTTGGTTTCTGTAACAAACCGTCAAAATTTAACTGGAAATTTAATATAAAAAAATTTAAATTAAATATAACAAGGGTAAAAATGGAATTTTCACAAATGTTCAAATTTGGCTATGAAACTTGCATAGCTGTGTCTGTAGCGATTTTCTAAAAAACTTTCATATATAGAGTTTCGAAGTCAGAGTTCATATAAAAGAGTCATTAAAGTTTAAAGATTAAAATCCAAAAATAATTAGAATATATATGGAAAATAATTAACAAATCAAAGCGTTAAAAATAACTAAATTAATAACTCAACCGATCGAGACCTAGCAGTCGATCGTCCTGAACCAAAAGGTCGACTGGTGGGCACTTGTTGGTTAGGGTTATCCTAGGTCAAACAGCCTGGATTTAGTTATATTAAATCAATGGTCGTTGTCGTTTCATATAGTTATAAATAGGACGTTAATCCAAACCCTAATCACTTACCAACAGTATTTCCAAACTCTATCTCTTTCCCAAATCTCTATCTCCTCTAAAAAAAATTGAAATAAAATATAAGTAAATTAAAGACAAAATCAAGCAAAAAGGAGAGATTAACTAGTAGAAGAGAAAGCGATTCAACATGAATTAAATAGAGAAAGGATAATAAAGAGGAGAGTGAGTTCATAATTAATATGATGATTTATATGTAATTATGTCTATTTGTACCCCCCTATATGATCTATATTTGGTTTAGTTTAATCAAAAATATTGTTTATCTAGTGGTTGTAATAGATTGGAAATTTGATAGTAATTTAACCCTTATTAATATGATCCCGTTAAATCTAAATTTGATTAAAGTAAAAATGGTTGAATAAAAGTTGATTTAGGTTAAACACGCTCTTTTTGTTAAATTGAATATACATAGATATAACCCTATTATTTCTAAACCTACATAAACTTGAGTTGATGACAAATACAATTATGAAATTGTGAAACGATTAGAAATGGAAATTGAGAACACTGGAAATTTTAGATTTACAAATTAGTGTTTATTTTAAATTGAAATAAATGAATAGAGAATGATAATTTACAAAGAATGGTATTTAATAGAAAAAAAATACTTAAATCAACTACGACCGATCGACGGGCTTACTGGAGCCGCTCGACCGCTCCTTTAACCGAGGATCGACCGGTTAATAGTTTACAAGCGTAATCTGAACCTCGGCCTAATACCTAGATTATAAGTTTATATATATATATATATGAATGTTACTATATTAGTAGAGAAATTAGTTCCCTAGGTCTATGACCCTTGGAAATTACGATACTGAATAGATGTGTACGCTGGCAATTAAGCCTATACATTATTTATTCGACATAGTCGATATTCGACAGGGACGATTCAATCGCAAATTGCACACAGGAGGCTCTACGGTGTACACACGACATTGATGAGGATGCTTGGAGAAGTGTGCGACCCAGCACTAATGGGAGTTTCCTAGGTACAAGACATAGCACTGTTGATTATTGATTGGATGCCCGGTACTATGCAATAAGTGGTGCTATGTTACCATTGAGAGTGGATGCGGATGCAGCGGAACCTAAGACGTCTTTGACGTGAATTGGCATTGCGTGCTCCACCTAAATGCATAAACATGGTACATGTAGTTGTAGTTTGGGAATGTAGTTCCAAAGATGATATTGAATATGATCCTATGTTGGAATAGTTTCAGAAGTTATTAGCGGATCCATTGTTATTTTGAGGTTCGATTAGTTGTTCGACCCTAAGTATAAACCTTCACAAGATGTTTGGTGTATGTGTATTTAGAACTATACCCTTAGGTTAGCAAAACTACTTCAGTAAGTAGTTCGCAACACAAGTAGGACAACCTAGGTCACATAGAGTATTAATAAAGTCAACTGCATGTGATCAACATATACTAATGATGTAACTCATTCACCACATTTTTATCAGACCCACTCCTTTCTTTTTTCTCCACCATAGGTGGACAGGGCAGCAGATGATTGCCTCAGATCTAGTACGTGGAGTGGCGAATTTGGCATTGGCATTTCTTATTACTTTCCATTACTCTCCATGTAACTATTTATCGTACTTAGTATTTATCAGACTATATGTCATATTTCTGTACACTCTATATTATGACTACGTATGTTTTGTGACTGTATTTTTTTGGATATTTTCTAAGATGACTATTTTCTGTATTTATATTTTATGGCCTTCCACTATGAGATCTAAAAGTGTAGAATTCCTTAAATTTTATCCTTACATTCTTAGTTTCTATAATGCTTCAAAACTGATAGCTCGTACTTCTTGTCACGATGTGAGTTTGAACGTCACCCTAGGCTTTGGAACGACGTGTCTGGAGGTGCGGTTTGTCACACTTTGTATCAAGGTATAGATTTAAAATTCCTTAGGAGTTAGGAGCGTATTGAAAGAACATACTTGAAGAATTTTGAAAAAAAGTTTTCCAAAAAGGTTTTCAAAAAGTTTTTTAATGGGTTTCTAAATATATATATGTATATATAAAGAGTTTTTTAAAGGATTTATATATAAGTTTAATATGAAAAAAAATGCTATCACTTATTCTAGCCAATATTATCTGTTGAAAATTTGCTAATAAATTCCTAACTCATAGATAGAGAGGATGAGCGATCTATCTTGTTGCGGCTCAGGTGATGCAGCTAAGATTCTGGGCATGAACATCCCGATTTGGTTCTGTTGGTATCTACAAGCAAGAGGACAAGCCGTGCTTAATCCTAATAGGGAACTCGCATAGCAGGCAACAGGTGTAGTTCCTATCTACCTACCTCCCATCAATTTTGCCAGACTTCATGACTCTATGAGGGAAGCCATATGTGGGGACCAAGTCTTATGTGGACTCAAAGGCATGGATCCACTCTTATGTTTTGGATTGACGGGTTTTGGAAATGACATTAGGAGACAGCTTGCTACATGACATTTACAAGGAGAGGCTCTAAATTGGTAGGAAGTGGTAGTGGCGGAGGCTGATGAGGAAGACTTGGGCAGAGTTTAGAAGGCGTTTTAAGATGAACTTTCTTTCCATGATAGGGTAGGGAGTACAGTTGGAGAATTTCATACACTTGTAGCAAGGAGATATATCGGTGAAGGAATATGTAAATCGGTTAAATAAGTTGACTAGGTTTAGTTTGGATCTAATAAATACCACTCACAAGAAAGCTTTGAAGTTTGCAAAGGAGTTGAATCAACCTCTTCAAGGGTTGGCCCTTAGTCATATTCCCATGGGTACGATTTATGAGAGTTTGGTGGAGATGGCCTTGCTAAATACTATTTCCAAGAAGGAAGGGAAGAGTGAGCCAAGCAATTGGGAAGGAAGGCATCCCAACAGAGTCAGCACAAGGGTGAAATAGAGGCCCAATGGAAGATTAAGAAGTACGAGCTCGATTGCAGAAGATGTGGTAAGACGGGGCATTTTGTGATGGAGTGTAAGACGGACATTGTAACACCTTGTAAAATTTAATAATTAAAATAAGGTTAAAAATGAAAATTTTGTAAATGTCAAAATTTGGTCATGGAAGTTTCACCATTGCGTCCGCGGCGATTTTTCAATCAATTTTCATGTTTAAAGTTTTGTAATTGGAGTTCAAATGGAAAAGTTATGCACGTTTGAAGTTTCCAAATTTTAATAATTCAAAAGAGTTTAAATTTGAAAATTTAAAGTTTGAATTTGAATTTTTATGTTAAGGGGTACTTAATGTTTAAGCAAATATTAGGGTTAATTTAGGAATTAATTAAGAGATAAATAACAAGACAACAGAAATAAATTTACACGGTCAAAAAATAACATGACTTGTTGACCGCTTGGGCCAATGATGGACCGTTGGGTATCATCGACCGACCGATGAAGTTAAAAAGTAGGATGTTTTGAGTGGTCTAAACAATCCGGATTTGATTATTTTAATCCAATGGTTTCAAATTCTTCTCCACCTCTATAAATAGACCCCTCACTTTTCTTCATAAAATTTGGTGGTGACGGTGAAGCTCTACCAAATTTCTTATCTTCTTCTTCTTTAGATTTCAGAATCAGTTAGGATTTTCAAGTAAGTGATGATTATTGCTTTTGATTTCTAATTCTATTCCTCTTTAGTTCTGATTTTAAATCTAATTTCTATATACAGGTCACTTCGTTGTATATTCCGAAAAAGGAAGATCTGAAAGGGAATTAGGCAATGGTGAAATCAAATCTAGTCAGGATGAAACAATTCTTTGTGAGTGGAAATTTTAGTTTTTCTCATTTTAGTAATTGTTTAGTATTTGTTTGGATTTGATATATGCCTCGAGAAATTTTGGTAAACGAAGACATAACATTCAAAACCCCCAAAATTTCCCTAAGTAAAATGTACATCTTTGAATCTATTGGAATTTCAATAGTTTTGTATTAATATAATAGAATCATATCTGTGTTTGAGATTTATGCAATTCATAATCTATTCCACTTCATCTCTTTTGATTTCCCTTGTAGTATTAAAGGATTCTAAAAATAGGTAAAGTTAGAAATGGAGTGCAAAATATGATTTTGATTATTCGTAGTTCGCACCGCCTGTTTCTATATTAAATAAGTATGTACCCTTTTTTCACTCAAAGGTGGTAATTGCAAAAGTTGAATAGAATATGAAAGGTTTAAATTGTAAGTTATATTCCTTGAAATAGAGGAGTTAACTCTATCATATTAATATGAGATAAGTTTGGTATCGTTCCATTTTTTATATACAAGTGTAGTTGTGTTGGCAAAGGATATTAGCTATCTTTTTTTGGTTTGGAATTGGAGACTAGTATGAGTTTGACATTTTAATTTAATAAGTATTTTCTATAACGACTCAAAATTATTAAGTTTTGAATGAGAATATTTAATTTGTTTAAATATTTAGATTTGATCCAAATTTAATAAATAATAAGAAAATAAATTATAATATAATGACTCGGTTTTTATTAACGTATTTTCCATTTAAATATATTTGACTTTTATATAATTTTTTATTTGAAAAATATTTAAATTATCGTTCGAGGATTTTTCGGCAAACGACGGCATCTTATGGTTTTACAGAATTAGATAATCAGTGGATTTTTAAAAGATCGTGTCGCATTTCTTAGCACGATCGTATTTTTGTTTTGTCATTCATGGTTCGTACACGAACGAAATTATATGTGACGAGATGTTGGAAATTTCAATATAAAGTAAAAGTAAATACTTAGCTTATTAAACACTCCTACTTCTCTTTTCCATTTTTACTGTTCTATTCATCGTTTACTGAAATAAAAGCAAGTAGATCCATTTCCATTCAAAAATCCAAAACAAAATAAATACTCAATGAAAATTGGTAAACCAAGGATTTTTGGATTTGTTTTGAGTAAATCTACAAGACCATATCCATTTGGTTGCGTGATATGGAGTTTTGAGGGTAGCGGTAGTGAGTTTTGAGGGTAGCGGCAGTTTACAGTTAATGGATGTGAACTAGGGTTTGCCTCTTTGAGTGATGTAGATGTAGTTAAGCGAAACGCAGGGTAGCATGATATTCGTGGTATGGAGGAGCTTAGGCAGTGCAAGTGACGTTAGGTGTGATGCCACCGTGGCGGTCCTAACATTTTGGAGTCGCATGGGTCTCATGTAGGTCGTGGTTTGCGAGGGATGGTCGGAGGCGACGAGCTTTGGCATGAGGGACAAGCTCGTATAGAAAAGAGTATTGGTTTCATCGGTTCGAAGTTTCATCGAGAAATAAGGGAGAATGAGAGAAGAGAGAAGATGGAGGGATGGGTTTCTCTCTGAATTGGGAATGTGTTGAGTGAGAAGAAGTTGTAATTTGGGGAAAGAGATCAGTGAGAGGATAATTAAATTTATAAAGTGGTTAAGTATTTGATTATATTTTTAAATTTAAAATTTTATAAAATCAATAACTTTTGCATATAAGGACGAAATTGGACGCGGTCTCTAATGTTGTGCTTGTAATAGCGATAGCTACGTGATGGTAATTGTTTCACCAAATTTGGAGCAAGTGAGATTTTGGGCTAGAATCCAACATCGTTTGATTTTAGTTCAAACTGGAACACCTAAGCGTCCGCTGGAATTTTAGTGTGTTAAACTCACTTTTTTAGATATTTAGTGTGATATATAGTAGATAAAATTTACCGTTTGCGTTTGGATGAATTATTGGTTGGTTCGGTTAAACATCAGCTTTTGAAAAGCGAATGCTACTTAATATGAAATACAGAGAATTTTGTAGAGAAATCCAAAATTCTAGACATTTTGATTTGAATTTCCTGTTATATACATGTTGATTTTATTTCAGTTATATACATGTTATGTAGTTGGTTAAATATTGAAGTTTCATAGTTTGACCATATTGGATGTGACACCAACATATGTTAAAAGCTGAACATTTTTTGAGAAAAAGGGTAGAAATAAAATTGGTTAAGTGCTATAGTAGCTATTGGTCTTGTTACAGTATTTTGAAAGTACTATTAATTGCTTTTTGATTAGAAAATGGGTTTTGATTTGAAAAATTATTTTTAATCTGGTCTTTTGGATTTTCTATGATATTTTACTCAAAAATAGTTTTGTACTTCTCTATTTTACTTGAATTTCTTTTATTATTCTTTTCTAATATATGGATATATGTAAATGTTTTAAGATCATTTTAAGGAGTATCTATTGTCATAAAAAAATTATTACATTTATGAATGTTTATTTTAAAAGAAAATTAACGGGGCTTATCTTTTATTTTAAAGTGATTTGTTTTTAGAAGAAGATACAACCATTTTGGAATAAATACTAATGAAACAATTTATATAAATGTTGTAATAAAAGAACAAATTTATAAATGGCATTTATAAATTAAAGAGAGAATTATAAGCGGTACTTTGAAAATAAAAAAATAGGCTTATAAATGGTATTTTATAATGGGAAAATATTATCATTTGATAGGTTAGAGTAATAAATCACAGTGTTAATTTATTGCAATATATGGAATGATTGTATCATGGAAAAGGTATAATTTTTATACTTATATTCGAAGTTTGGTTTTATATTTGAAATTGTATTTTACAAAATGAAGTTTTGTAGTATATTTAGAAATTTATAAAAAGAGTTTTATAAATGAATTTGTAATTTTATAACAGGAGTTGTAAATAAATTTGGGGATTTATAATATGAGTTTTATATATGATATTTTGTAAAAGAAGTTTTATAAAAGAGTTCTATAAACTGTATAAAGGATGTTTATAAAGGAGTTTATTTAATAAGCTTGGAGATTTATAAAAGAAGGTTAAAAATTATGTTTAGATATTTATAAAAGGGATTTTACAATTTATAAATAATACTTTTATAAATGGAATTTGTAAATATAAGGAGTTTTATAAAGGCATTTATAAAGAAGAGATTTATAAAAAGACCGAGATTTGATTTCCATAAATGATCATTTTCCAAATTGCAGTGGTATGAAAAATGTTCTTTCCATACTTAACGTCAAATTCCAAGGTATGAAAACTCGTCTTTATCTTGAGAACCAAGAATGTGTACCAAGGCAATGTTAGTTTTCTTAAGTTTGAAATCGGAAAGTGGTGGTAAATATATTGGTCTAACTTCCATATGATCAGTTTACTTACTCCAAAAGTGTTTGGGTTTACTTTTATTAATGTATTTTAAAAAGACATTGTTTTAATCCGATTGATTATGGTTTTGGCAATGAAATATTTCTTAAGATTTGTGAATATACTTATACGGATGAGATAAGTATATGGGTACATTTCCTAAGTATTGGAAATGTAGTATTTTATGAATATGCTTACACAATTGATATAAGTATAAAGGAAAGTTTTTCTCATTTTTGGAAGTGAAGTGGTTTGTGAATATACTTATACCATTGAAATATATGCGAATATTTTCTAAGTATTGGAAGAGTAGAAGAGACTTGTGAGTATATCTTTGTAAAAGTATTTTGATACAAGTATTTACAAAGTGGTTTTAATTAACGAAAGATTAATTAAAGAGGCTTAGTGGTTGCTTTATGCTTAAGCTTGCTTGGTTAAATCTCTAATTGAATTGTTTGTTTATTTGATAGTTAAATAACCGACTATCGAATGTTAGCCAGTTTTTAAAACTATCGTTTATCGGTTCGAAGAGATCGAGATCGGATATATTATTCGAAAACTACTTCAGACTGGCATAAGCGTTCGAATTGAAGAAATTTTAAAGATGAAGAAATCGAAGACGGAGTTCTTTGAAGTGCAAGGGCTGCTTGCTACTAATACTGAGGGTGATTCCAAAGTGGATGTAGTAGAAGTGGTGCCTTCGATTTTTCTTATCCTAAACAATTTGTATGGATGAATGTTGGCATTGCATTGTTGCCTGGAGGGTTGTGTTAGCATTCTAAGTGGGATTTGCCAAAAACGTAAAACGTGGCTCTAGCCTCAACAACCGGGGATGGCTAAAACATGGGATATGCTCTAGGGCTATGTGGTTTGCTACTATTAGGGTATGTCATCACCCTTCTACGTATATATATTTATTTATTTATGGATTTAAATGTGCATGAGAGCTCTCGGGAAAAGGTTGCATATCAACCGGGGTGGCAACTTATTCGGAACTATCTAGTAAGGGTTTGGCCGATCCTGATTTGTAGTGGGTCTAAGCAAGGCCCTCGATATATTTTTTAAAGGTGTACTAGGGCAGGCGATGCCCTAGTAGCCTTATCATTGTACGGAATCCATTCTCTAATAAGTGTCCTTCAGACTTAGTTGTACACCTATTATACTGTAATTTAATTAATGTAACAATTTCAGCTATGATTCAATATTTAATTTAAACCGTAGACTTAATATAAAATCAGAAGATTTCCTATGAACTGGTGTGGATATAGAAGGTAAAACCCCGTCCGTATTTATGTGTGGCATAGTCTAACGAGATACCTTTATTTTGAAAGGTTTTCATAACATTAAAATCCATTTGAAGTGTGTTTCTCATGCTGGTTTACCAGATTGATCCGGGCATTATTTTCTTATAATGCACGGGCCAAACCGAGCATATTTTTCAGATCTAGTTATGGATGCTTTGAAGCTTCAGAAGACGAGCTGGATGCCTCCAAGACATATTCACGTATATTTTATTTTTCCACCGCATTAGTTGGTTGTATTTATCAGCAATTGTGAGGACATGTTGTTATAACTGTCCAGGCTGATGATAGATTGGTGTACTCTGATTGATGTATGTATATTACAATTTTCTTTTGTAATGATGTGTTGTATATTATATATTACTCATCATGATATGAGATTCTGTTCGGTCTTTCTTTCTTTTTTCCCCAACAATCTGTCTTTTTGACACTTAAGTGCTTGACTCGTGAATACTGTGGATGTATAATGTTGACTTTTGAGGGTCGAAAAGGGTGAGTCGTTACATTTTCTTTGCGTGTGACTAGAAATATTTTATTCAGTTCTTATGCATATATATATATATATATAATATTAATGTATTAATTATTATAATTAGTAACGTACTGATTATAGCGTATTGAACATATTGATTAGAATTAATAGGGTAGTGAATAGCGCAATTCCTTAGAAAGGTAGTTAACGGTAATTATGGAGTTTAATCCATAATTAAAGGCGTAATAAGGGATTATCTTATATGGCCAATTATTAATTGTGTGGGATAGTGTATAGATACAATTAGTATATATATAAAGTATGACTAGATTATAGGGATGCAAGGTAAGTCTTAAGTACACAGAAGTCAGCCCAGTTAAATCTGGCTACTAGCAGTGTGATTTTGGGGACTGATGTAGGACATCGCTTATAATAAATATCCTTAATGGACGTGATGTTAGTCCCAATTCTGTAGGGTATGTCTGCCCAGTCAATCTGACCACCAGTGTCTATGAATAGTCAGACTAATCTGGGACGTCATAATTTGGGTTATGGGTTATAATCAGGTTATTGATACGGTATGATGAATCTTTAAGAGATTCGCTTCAGGTTTAGAGGTATTAAGTGACTATTTTAGGGTCCGCCTCTTTCCCATATAAGAAGTATTAAGTGACCTACTAGGATATCTTAGATGGGAAGAACCACGTAGGGATTGTCTTGGATTAGGTATTAAATAATGGGGACCTACCTATTTTATAGGTATTAAATGGCCAGAGTCTGCTTAATTCCAACTAAAATGGTATTAAGTGGTTCGAGTGCTTCGTCTTGCATCGTACACGATAGTTGCGTTAGAGTTTGGAAATAGACTAGAAATGGGTTAGGATTACATAATGGGGACTTGCCTATTTTATACGTATAGATGGTTAAAGTCTGTCTAATTTCCAATAAAAAGATATTAAGTGGTTTGGGTGCTTTTTCTTGCAATGTTAGCGATAGTTGGGCAAAGTTATGGAATTTGGGCTGGAAAAGCCTTTGGGCTTACAGTTGAAGTTTTTAGTATGATATAGTTTTGAATATGGATATATTACTTATCTAAATGATACTGTCCAAATACTATTATGGTAAAGCTAAAGATTTTCATTCACCAGACATTTGTTGTTCTGACTCCCTCCTCATTACAACACACAAGTTAGGGTAGACCATGCTGATATAGGAGACGAAGGTGGAGATAAAGACTTATCGCAGTTGTCTATCTATTTTTTAAGTATTTATAATGTACCCATTTTAGAAAATTATGTTAAATTAAAATATTGCGCTATGAAGGTTTTATGTAGACATGTTATAAGATTTGGCGATAACATGTTATGTTTTTGAAATGGTTTTCTTTTGTGAAATGGGTACTTGTTTATGATATTATATTTTATCCATTCCGCTGTGTGATTCTGAAAGTATAGGTAGATAACTCTGTGTATTTTGTATTGTTTAAAATTTATCAACCAATAGCTGGCTTTGAGATAGGCCTAATGTTTGATTGGCTTTTATTGATTGAAATTAGGTCTGTTTCTAGGTGGGTTGTTACAGCAGGTATCAGAGCTTAGGTTACCCAATCAATGCGGGTATGTATACGTATGAGGGGTGTACTTGTTATTTTTGAAAGTATTTTTCAAAAACCAGACTATATATACTTAATTTGAACTTACTATATAAGAGTAGTTATAACAAAATTCAGATATGATGGGCGAGGCAACTACGGGTTGGAAAAATAGATCGAGTTAAAACTATACTCCTACCTCGATTACCCATGGAGCGAAGATCGTATCGTTAGAAGTGTCAGTGGAAAAGATTGTAACTCTAAAATTAAAAACACAATAAATGTGCAATAAATAAGGAGTTGCAAGAATTTAATGAGAATATGAGTAGACTGATTAAAGAGAATATTGGGGTAATTATGGAAGATAATAGGAAAGATTGGAATTAATAAATAAGTGTCTTTAGAAATTGTCTTGTTAGAATAATAATCATTTATTACGGACAATCAACATTTATAGAAATAGTGAATAAACATGTTAGGTAGTAATTAAATATTATAAGCAGCATTGTTATAAACATCCGGAAGTATGGGATAATAGGAGAGAAGCAAGTTTCGGTAAGAAGGTGTACATTAATCACCACAAGAAGATAACCAGATTATATAAAGATTAAGTAGGAAAGAAGAGTGTGATAAAAAGATTTTTGGAAATTTCCTTGACATGCTTTAAATAGGTTATTCAAAGGATCTATTGAAAGTTTGTTTTGAAAAAATAAGGAAATTTGGAAATTCATAATTTTGAAAATTTATTGAGTCATTATTTTTTAATAAATAGATTTTTATAAAAAAGGTTTTTCATTCTTGAAACTCTTAGTAAATTGGTTGGTCAAAAAGTTTTCGATTTAAAGGTTTTCGATAAAGGATTTTTCTTTTTGAAATAAATATAAAATAGACCATAGGTTGGACTTGATGATTTTTCCTATTTTATAAATTTGGAAGTTCTTTAAAATTATTCTTTTTAAAATAGAAATGGAACTTAATTAAAATGATGAAGAATCCATTTAAGTTGGAGAATTATGAATAGAGGCAACATTGGAAGATTTGCATAGGAGTAGTGTTAGGAACTAATAAAATAGGATTAGTAATCCAATTAGGGATAATGTTGGAGAAAAGCGATGAAAATATGATAGGAAATGATGGGATAAGAGTTTACTTTATTTTCTCCACTTTTCTTTATGTAAAGTTATAGAAGATGTTTTTGAATGCTTTAAATTAAAGAACTAACTTTTAAAGGAATAGATCTTTGATATAGAAAGTTTCTGAAAGAGGGAATTTATTTTGCTCCTTTTTGGAGTTAAGCAATCCATTTTTTATTTTTGATAGTTTGGTTTAATAATTGAGTTTTTGAATGTTTTAGGTTAAAGACCCTACTTTTAAAGAAGCAAATCCTTGTGGTAAAAGTATTTAAGAAGAGAAATTGTTTTACTATGCAATTTTTGAATTCGGAGTTAAGAATAAAGCAGTAAATGTTTTGAAAATTGTTAAAAGTTGGGTTCATATATTTTTGGAAGGTTTTTGTTCAATTGTTAATCAAAATGGAATAGATATATAAAATAAAATATGATGTTTAGATGCTTTTAGGAACTCAATTCCCCAAACTTTTTTGAAAATGGGAAATTATTTTGAAAAGCATGCTTAAAAGCTTTCTTTCAAGATGTGAAAATTCTTTTGTAAGTTTGAATTTCAAATGTCGCATACCAGCATAATGTGGGTTACTAAGTTTACATTTTATGGAATAGATAGAGATCGTTGTCTAGGTAAGAAAGGTTGAAGGTTTCGGGATATGAATAAAATAAAAATAGTATGTACAACCTGATCTAGAATTTGAAATCAGTCCCAAGCATTTATTTGTAGAATGTCGATAAAGTTGTAAAGATATTTCAGATCTATAATTGGGTTGTAAGATTAGGTTGCCCTAGCTGACTTGGATTGTGAACCTATATGTTTTAATTTATTTGGAGCGCATTCCGTGTAATTTCCATAAATTATCCAATCCTAAAATTTGTATAAAAATATTTCGTTTGAATTCATAAGGGATATACCAAAAAGGAAAAGAGACGTGTAAATATGGATATTCTTTTCCATAGTTTACACTGTCTATTTCAATAAAAGAAAACGAAATAATCCTTTGTAACTTCAAACAAAGCAAAAATATCATTTATGATTAATTTATGGAAATTTTTAACGGTAATCCTATTTGGAAGGATGGCTCTGATAAAATAAAATATGGAAAGGAATGTTCTAGTTTAGAAATTAACAATTAGAAAATATATATATATATATAGTTTAATATACAATGGTATTCGTATTAATTATAAACGGCATAGTAATTATAAGATTAGAATTAATGGACATTAATTAAATATTTAATGGGCAATAAATTTGTAATTAATAGAAAATAAAAAAAGAATAAAATAGGTGACTAATTAGGGAATCTAATATGGTATTTGTGGAGGAACTGAATACGCATAATGGGTGGATTTTGAAACTAATAAATAAGTAAAAAGGGATTAAATAATGATTGATTAGTGACTATCAATTTTGACATGAATGACTAATTATCACGGTTGATGGATATTTATTAGAACTAGGAAGAAGAATTAAGGAATGTAGTTGATGGTGGAATGACATTCTAGGGATGTCCATCTTAATTTAGTAAGGATCGTTAAGACCCCAATGTCATTAACACCAGTTGATGGTTTATGGTAGCTTCTGGAAAAAAATTCTTTTAGAGTTTTGGATTGAAATTGCTAGTTTTCTACTTTACGAAAAGTGTTTGATTTGGTATAAGACATGTTCCTGTTTTATTACTGTGTTGATTTTATGGATGTGATTAGACCGCTAAATAAATATGTACATATTGATGAACATCGTAAATAAGGAAATTTCATAAGAAAACTTAATTAGCGATAAACCTAAGGTAAGACTAGAAATTAGTGAGGAAATTAGGTTAGAATGCTTCAAAACCAAAGCTTGTAGAGCGTCACCATTCACCCCAAATAAGTTAAGATGTATAGGGATATAAAGAGAATTTTTTTAATGGTCAACGATGAAGAGAAAGTCGTTGAATTTAAATCTAGAGGTTTGACATGAAAAAAGGATTATGACTGAGCAAGGAAATCCCGGTGGGTTGTTATTATCATTGGAGGTTCCGACTTGGAAGTGAGAGCATATATCGATAGACTTTATAAATGGGTTGCCTAGGAATCAAATGGACAATGATGCTATTTAGGTTATAGTAGATTGTCTCATTTTATTTTCATTAGAAGTAATAGGACTGCAACATCCCTAGACAGATTTATGCCAAGAAAGTGGAGCGACTTCATAGAGTTCCAGCTAGTATTGTTAGTGACGAAGACTCTTTGTTCACTAGTGAATTTTAGAGGGGTTTGCAATTTGCTTTAAGAACGACTTTAGATCCTAGCACCGGTTACCACACGCTGACCGATGGACAGGCGAAAAGGGTAAACAAAATTTTGGAAGAATTGTTAAGAGTCTGCCTCATGGATTTTGGAGGATCTTGGAGAAGGTAGAAGTATATAGACGGCGAATGAAGGCCGCACAGGGCCGTTAGGAGTCCTATGCTAGATTCCTCCTTCTTCCAGATTCCTCCTTCTTCCATTTCTTTAGATTTCACAATCAGTTGAGATTTTCAAGTAAGAAGTTTAGATGTTTATTTCTTTTGATTTCTATTTCTATTCCTCTGTAGTTTTAATTCTAAATCTAATTTCTATATACAATTCACTTTGTTGTATATTCTAAATGAAGGAGATCTGAAAGGGAATTAGGCATGGTGAAATCAAGTCTAGTTAGGAAGTAAACAATTCTTTGTGAGTGGAAATTTCAATTTTTCCCACTTTAGTAATTGTGTAGTATTTGTTTGGATTCGACATGTGCCTTGAGAAATTTTGGTAAACGAAACATAGCACCAAAACCTCCAAAATTTCCCCAAATAAAATGTCAACCTTTGAATCTATTGGAATTTTAATTGTTTTGTATTAATATAGTATAACCATATTTGAGTTTGAGATTTAAACAATTCATAAGCTTCATCTCTTTTAATTTCTCTTATAGTGTTAAAGGATTCCAAAAATAGATAATGTTAGAAATGGAGTGTAAAGTATGATTTTGATTGTTCGTAATTTGCACCGCCTATTTCTATATTAAATAAGTATGAATTCCTTTTTCACTCCAAGGTGGTAATTGCAAAAATTGAATAGAATATGAAAGGTTTAAATTGTAAAGTTTGTTCCTTGAAATATATGTGTTAATTCTATTATATTAATATGAGATAAGTTTGGTATTGTTCCATTTTTTATATACAAGTCTAGTTGTGTTGGCTAAGGATATTAGCTATCTTTGTTTGGTTTGGAATTAGAGACTTGTATGAGTTTGACAGTTTAATTTAATAAGCATTTTCTTTGCATGTGACTAGAAATATTATATTCAAATCTCGTGCATATATATATATATACACATATATATATATAATATTAATGTATTGATTATTAAAGTTAGTAATGTATTGATTATAGCGTATTGAATGTGTTGATTAGGGTAGTAAATAGCATTAATTTCTTGGGAAGGCAGTTAATGGTAATTATGGAGTTTAATCCATAATTAAAGGCATAATAAAGGGTTACTTTATATGACCTTAGTTATTAATTGTGTGGTATAGTGTAAATATACAATTAGTATATATATGCAGTATGACTAAGTTATAGGGATGAGATGTCGGTCTAAAGCATACAAAAGTCTATCTAGTTAAATCTGGCTACTAGCAGTGTGACTTTGGGGATTGATGTGAGACATCACCTATAATAAACAACCTCATTGGATGCGAGGTTAGTCCCAATTCTGTAGGGTAAGCTTGCCCAGTCAATCTGGCTACTAATGTCAATGAATAGTTGGACTAATATGAGACATCACGGTTTGGGTTATGTGTCATAATCCCATTATTAATATGGTAGGAGGAATATTTAGAGGGGTCCGCTTCAGGTTTAGAGGTATTAAGTGACTATTTTGGGGTCCACTTGTTTCCCATATATGAAGTATTAAGTGACTTGATGAGATTTCTTTCGATGTCAGTTGGGAAGAACCACAAAGGGCCCCACTTTAGGTTAAGTATTAAATGATGGGGACCTGCCTATTTTATAGTTATTAAATGGTCAGAGACTGCTTAATTCCAATTAAAAAGGTATTAAGTGGTTCAGCTGTCTTCTTTTACATCGTACATGATAGTTGCGTTAATTAGAGTTTGGAAATGGACTGAAAATGGGTTAGGTATTAAATGACAGGGACTTGCCTATTTTATAGGTATTAAATCGTAAGAGTTTGCCTGATTCCCAATAAAAAGATATTAAGTGGTTTGGGTGCTTTCTCTTGCATTATTAGCAATAGTTGTGTAGAGTTTTAGGATTTGGGCCGGAAAAGCCTTTAGGCTTACAATTGAAGTTTTTGGTACGATATAGTTTTATATACATAAGACATATTACTTATCTAAATAATACTGCCCAAATACTGATATGGTAAAGCTTGAGATTTTCATTCACCAGACATTTGTTCTTCTAACTCCCTCCTCATTATAACACATAGTTTAGAGTAAACCATGCTGATTTAGGAGATGAAGGTGGAGATGAAGACTTGTGGCAGTTGTCTATCTATTTATGCTTTTTAAATATTTTCAATGTACCCAATTGAAACAATTGCGTTAAATTGGAATATTGAACCATGGAGGTTTTATGTAGACATGTTGTGAGATTTGGTAATAACATGTTATGTTTCTGAAATGGTTTTCTTTTGTGAAATGGGTACTTGTTTCTAATATCATATTTTATTCGTTCCGCCATGTGATTCTAAAAGTATAGATAGATAACTTTATGTATTGTGTATTGTTAAAAATTTAACATCTACAGCCAGTTTTGAGATAGGCCTAAGGTTCAATGGGCTTTTATTGGTTGAAATTAAGTTCGTTTTAGGACGGGCTGTTACAGACATCTCAAAGATCAAATGTTTCAACTGTAATCAATTTGGGTACACAAGGAGGGAGTGTTCGACACCACCGAAGACCTCTACTCAAGTGATTTCACTTTACGCACTAGATGTTGTTCCCAACTCGAGTGCGCCTCCAGTACCGAACAAGGGGAAGAAGGTCGTAATTCAGGGTGCGTTAATTTTATATGATTTATCTATTCGTACCTTATTTGACACTGGGGCATCACACTCTTTTATCTTGAGTAGACTTGTAGATGAGTTGCACTTAGAGGCTAGCATAGTTTCAAACCGAGTAGTTATATCAAATCGAATTGGAGGATCAGCTTATTTATCCATGATACATAGGGGTTTAAAATTATTTATTTTGGGAGTCAAGTTCGATTGTGATACTTTTGTCTTAGTATTTTCTAGGTTTGGGTTAATTTTGGGTATGGACTGGATGACCATGTATGGGGCAGTCTTATATTGTGATAGGAAGGTTGTTCATTTGGGTACTTGTAGTAGACGTGGTCTAAAGGTTTATTGCAATCCCAATGGTTATGTTATGTTGAGTTATCTGTATTCTTTAGACCTATCACATGATGAGTTAGCTTCAGTGGAAGTAGTTAGAAACTATCCAGATGTCTTTTCCGTGTTTACTGGTCTTCCCCCTAAACAGAGATCGAGTTTCATATTTGTATTGATGAAAACACCAGACTTGTTGCTTTACCTTTGAGGCACGTCGCTCCTAAAGAAAGACGTGAGCCGAATAAACAAGTAAACAAGCTATTGGAGAAAGGCTTCATTAGGAGGAGTATTTTAGAGTAGGAGCACCACCTGTCTTTACCACCAAGGCAGATGATTCTCTGAAGCTTTGGATCGATTATCATGAGCTAAATAAGCCGACAATAAAGAATTATTACCTATTGCCTCACATAAATGATCTCTTTGATCAGTTGGTTGGAGCGAAGGTATTCTCTTAGCTTGACTTAGCTACCGAATATCATCAACTAACGCGCCAAGGGATAGAATTCAGAAGACTACTTTTCATACACCAAACAGATTTTATGAGTGGTTAGTCATTCCTTTTGGACTAACCAATGCACCCTCCTATTTTGCTGATCTGATGAGCAGAGTTTTTGGAAGGTTGCTTAATAAGTTCATGGTGGTATGTCGAATGACATATTAGTCTATTCAAAAAGCGAGGAGAAGCACATGTTGCATCTAGAAAAAGTGCTCAACATACTCCGTAGGCATAAGTTGAAGGCGAAGTTTTCCAAATATCACTTTTGGTGCAAGGAGGTACACTTTTTGGGACACATTGTCTCTGAGTGTGGACCGGCCATCGATCCAAGTAAAGTTGCTGCAGTATAAGATTGGCATGTGCTAAAGAATGCCCTTGGTTTGGTTACTATAGGAGGTTCATTAAGGACTTCGCTAAATCTCCGCCCCTTTGACCTGCCTTACCAAGAAGAATTTGGTATTCTTATAGGACTCAAAGTGTGAGGATGCTTTTATCAAGTTGAAGGAGTCGTTGACTAGTGCAGCTGTTCTAATATTACCCGATGGAATGAAGGTATTCATAATATATACTGACGCTTGCGGTATGGTGTTGGACGTAGTCTTGATGGAAGAGGGGAGAGTGGTGAGCTATGTTAGTCGATAGTTTAAAGTCCACGAGAGAAACTATCCTACCCATGATCTTAAGTTGGCAGCCATTATCTTTGCACTCAAGCCATGGAGACACTGTCTATTAGGGGATCAATAGCTATACACGGATCATAGGTCTTTGAATTATTTATTCTCCCAAAAGGATTTGAATTTAAGGCAGCAAAGGTGGATGGATTTTTTGACATCGTATGATTTCGATATCTCTTATACTCCAAACAAAGGTAATGTTGCAGTTGATGCCTTAAGTAGAAAGCATGCGATGTTGAGTCCTATGTTCTTAAAGTGGAAGTGCTTGGAGTTTATCTCTACATTTGGTTTTCAACCATCGTCAGACATCACTCCAGGATTGTTAGCAGTTTTGGATGTGCAGCCTATACTTATGTACCGCATTAGGTCAAGCCAGAAGCACGATAAGGAGTCATTAGATGTTTTCAAGAAGCTTAGTAGGGGAGAGTAATCAAGTCATTTGAGGTGCTATACCATTGACTCGAAGGGGTGGTTACGGAGAGATGGTAGATTTTCCTCTCGTTATGGAGTTAATTGACATGGTACTAGCCGAGTCTTATCATTCTAGGATAACCATACGTCCTAGTGGAAACAAAATGTACTGTGACATGAAGAGAGTCTTGCACTGGCCTGGTATGAAGAAGCATGTGGTAGAGTATGCGGTCAGTTGTATGACTTGCCAAAGGGTAAAAGTAGAGCAGAAGAAGCCGAGTGGATTGTTGCAACTATTAGATATTCCACAGTGGAAGTTTGGGAGAGTGTTTTTATGGATTTCATTGATGGACTACCTAGGAGTAGGAGGAGGAATGTGAGTATTTGGATTATAGTCGACCAATTGACCAAATGTGCTCATTTTGTTTCGATTAGGAGTATGATGACTGTTGCATCTTTGGCTACATTATACGCGAGGGAGATAATTAGGTTATACCCACTCCCTTCTAGCATCATTAGCGATCGAGATTCACTTTTCACCAGTGGATTTTGAAGGAGTCTTCAAGAGGCATTAGGTACCGAGTTGAGTTTGAGTACCTCTTATCACCCACGGACGGATAGACAAACGAAGAAGGTGAACCGGGTGTTGGAGGACTTGTGTATCTTGGATTTTGGAGGCTCTTGGGAGGATCACTTGCCACTAATATAGTTTACCTATAATAGCAGCTATCAGGCAAGTATTGGGATGACACCGTTTTGACGCATTATACGAGAGGCCTTATAGATCACCATCTTGTTGGTAGGACACTATGGACATGATTATTCTTGGATCAGATATGGTGAGGGAGACATCAAAGAAGGTAGATTTAATCCATAGAAGGATGAAAACCACATAAGATAGGTATAAGTCTTACACTAATAGGAGATGCAAAGAGTTGGAGTTCGCGGTGGGCAACATGGTTTGTGTGAAGATCTCACCGCTTAGGCATGTCATGAGATTTGGTAGTTCGGAAAATTTAACACCAAGGTTTGCAGGGCCTTTTCCAATTATTGGTTGAGTAGGGAAGTTAGCTTATAAAGTGAAGCTTCTTGAGAAGTTAGTGGGAGTATACGACATTTTCTATGTCTCACACTTGCAAAAGTGTCTACATAATACAACCGATGTAGTCGAGCTAAGTCAACTAGAGGAGGTGGAGGTAGAAAGGGAGTCACTTATTCGCCATGCACCCACTCATAATCTTGAGCATGGTACAAAGAGACTCCGCAATAAGGTTATCAAGCTTGTTAAGGTCCATTAGGGAGACGATCCAGCGGAGAGTTAGGAGTCTGAAGAGAGGATCCGAGCTACCCACCCAGGACTCATTTCTGGTACGTTTTCGTTCTAGTTAAATAAGTATAAACTACCTATATGTTTAAGTTCTAGCTTATTATACTCCATAGGTAGTGACAATTGGATGCTAAGAATGGTTGCGAACGTATCAATAGAACATGTTTTGGATAATGAATACTAATGGATGTATTTATTAAATTGATATTTGCACACCTAGGCAATATATTCTTGAGTTAGCTACACCCCATCACTTGTCATGTTTTACTGAGTTATGCATATGGTTGTTGCATATGGATTGAATGGTTGTGCATACATATAGAATTGCCAGTATATTTACTTGGGATATTGCATACATTTGGATGCATGACATAAGCATTTGCATTTCAATAGGTCGACAAGATTAAGAGGCCACCTGATTTTTGCATTAGTATATGTTCATATACATTCCATGCCTACATGTACATATTGCATTAAAATTTTGAACTAAGAACAATGCTTGTTGGTGGTTGATGGATGTGTAGATGGTAGTAAGCATTAACTTCCATAATACAAGTTGCATTTTTCCATCCTTTGAGATTTCGGGGATGAAGTCCTTTTAGGAGGGAGGGAAAAATGTAGTACCATGACAAAAATTAACCAGAAATTTAATAAAAGAATAAAAATTAAACACAATAGAGTAAAAATGGAATTTTCACAAACGTCCAAATTTGATTATGAAACTTATACAGTTCCGTTCATAGCGATTTTCTGAACAACTTTCATATATAAAGTTTCAAAATCTGAGTTCATATGAAAGAGTTATTAAAGTTTAAAGATTTGAGTCTAAAAATAATTAGAATACACATACACACACATACATATATGGAAATAATTATCAAATCACAACGTTTATAATAATTAACATTAATAACTCAACCAGTCGACACCTAACGGTCGACCGCCCCGAACCAAGCGATCGACTGGTGGGCACTTATCGACTAGGATTAGTCTAGGCCGAATGGCCCAGATTTAATTATATCAAATCAACGGTCATCATTATTTTGTGCATGAATAGGGATTTAATCAAAACTCTAATCACTCATCAACAGTATATCCAAATTTTGTCTCTTCCCCAAATCTCTATCTCCTCTAAAAAAAATTTCTAAATAGAACAAAAGTAAATTGAAGACAAAATCAAGCAAAAGAGAGAGATTAACTAGTAGAGGAGAAGGCAATTCAATACGAATTAAAGGGCGAAATGTTAATAAGAGGTGAGTGGGTTCATAATTAAATGATGATTTATATGTAATTAGGTTTATTTATACCTTATTTGTCTACATTTCATTTGGCTTAATCAAAAATATTGTTTTCTAGTGATTGTAATAGATTGAGAATTTGATAGTAATTAAACACTTATTAATATGATCCCTATTTAACTAAATTTGGTTAAAGTAAAATTGGTTGAATAAAAGTTGATTTAGGTTAAGCACACTCCTTTTGCTAAATTGAATATAGATATATATAACCATATCGATTCTAAACCTAAGTAAATTTGAGTTGATGACAAATATAGTTATGAAATTGTGAAACAATTAGAAATTAAAATTGAATTTGAGAACACTGCAAATCGTAGATTTACAAATTATGGTTTATTGTAAATTAAAATAAATGAACGAAGAACAATCATTGACAAAGAATGATATTTAGCAGAAAAAAATTAAATCAACTACGATCGGTCGACAGCAAGCGGTCGACCACTTCAGTAGTCGGCGATCGACTGAATAACGGTTTACAAGCGTAATTTGAACCTCAACCTAAGGCCTAGGTTATAAGTTTATATATATGTGTGTGTGTGTGTGTGTGTGGATGTTGGTATATTAGTAAGGAAATTAGTTCCCTAAGTTTATGACTCTTGGACGTTACGTGACTGAATAGATGTGTACGCTGACAATGAGGCTTAGATGTTATTTATTCGACATAGTCGATATTCGATAGAGGCGACTTAGTTGCAAATTGCACCCATAGGAGATTCTACGGTGTATGCAACATTGACGAGGATGCCTGAAGAAGTGTGTGGCTCGACACTAACGAGAGGTTCCTAAGTACAAGACATGAACTGTTAATTGGACGCCTGGGCTATGCAATACTGGCGTTATATTACAATTGAGAGTGGATACGGATGCAGCAGACCCTAAGACGTCTTTGGCGCGAGTCAGCATTGTGGGCTCCTCCTCAATGCGTAAATACGATATGTGTAGTCATAATTTGGAAACGTAGTCCCAAGGATGATATTATAGGCGATCCTATGTTGGAATAGTTATAGAGGTTATTAGCCGATCCGTAGTTATTTTCAGGTTTGATTAGTTGTTTGACCCTAAGTATAACTTTATACGATGTTTGGTGTAGGTGCATTCAGAACTATACCACTTAAGTTAGCGAAACCTACCTTAGTAAGTAGTTCACAACACAAGTAGGACACCCTAGGTCACAAAGGGTACTAATGAACACAATTGCATGTGATCACCATATATAATGATTTAACTCATTCACCAGACTTTTATCTGACCCACTTCTTTTCTTTTTCCCCACCACATGAGGACATGGCAGTATGTGATTGGCCCAGATCTAGTACATGGAGGGGTGAGCTTGTCGTTGGCATTTCTTATTAATTTCCATTACTCTCTAAGTAATTATATATCATACTCAGTATTTATCAGATTATATGTTATATTTCTGTACGCTCTGGGTTTTGACTATATATGTTTTGAGACTGTGTTTTCTGTAAGGACCCGATTCTTCGACTTTCGAAAATCGACATCGATACGTCCACTGTATCAACTGCCGAGCAAACGAATGCCGGAAAACCGAATTCTTAGGGTTTAAAAGAAGAGGTAGAAGAAAAGATAGAAGAAAACGAAAGAAGAACAACAGAACAACATCAGAAACAGAAGAATATCAGAATCTCACATTCGCAGCGGAACAACATATAATAGATAAATGAATAATCTTTAAACAAAAGACTATATCAGTTTATACATACATCAATCAGAGTCAATATACAACTCAATACAACAATGGACAGTTATATAAACTTGTCCTCATACAGAATACACAGCGGAATAAATAATATCAGATACAAATACTACGTTTCGCCAACCAGCTTGCTTCCAAAGCTCCAGAATATCCTGATAACATAACTCTAGGCTGCCCGTGTGGAAAATTATGGGCACCCAAAGTTTAGAAGGGAAACAATAAACTCCGAGTCAGTCATGGTGACTGGTGTGAGATCGTAAAACAGTTATTTTTAAAACAAACAACAGGAAGATTTTAAAGTCAATTTCGCAATGCTTTTGGAAAATGAAACTACCATAAGACCTCCCACCGCACACACAATGCAAACGCAGACTTGGAGGAGATTTCTTCTTATGTTAGTCAAAGATGCTTACTACGCAAAATCAAATCATTTTGGATATTATTATTAGTGCATAGTGGAAAACATTTCAAAAGTAGAATATAAATCTTAGCCAGCATAGGTACCATTATATTATGCCTGCTATAGCTGCCTCATGAGGAGACAGGTTATACAATTGAAATTGTAAAGGCTCGTATTGTTTCTTTGGATTTCCAACAAATGGTCAGTCTAAGGAACTTTCTATGCCACAAAGGAACGCCTCTGGAAAGACGTCCCGAGAAATAACCTAACATTACAGTTAGATCTCTGCCAACACAATGCCGGGTTACCTCTGCAAAAGTAGGTAACTACTGACACGCGTATGCCATCCCCCGATCGTAACCGATCTTCCCGAGGATCCTCGATTTCCAACAACCACATAATAAATTTGTAGTATCAACATAGGTTAAATATCTGGGCTCCATACCATGATACCACCTCTATCCAGAAGGAATGACATACACTAAGGGGCGCTACTCCCTAGAACCTTGCCGCATCCTTCCTGTTTTGACCATTTCCGGGGTGTGAGGTCCGACGAAGTCTCGTCCACAAAGCTACGCTTTTCACAAAGCCATGCTTCGGGTCAAACAAATGATCACAAAGATAAATGATCAAACAAATGATCATATCACAAATGATCAAACAACGATCATTTCACAGCAACACTCAGCATGCCACGTTACCAAATTGGGAGTATATCGTTGATAAATTTCAACTACATAACCTCTGAGCTCGTACGTCTCAGAGAAGGGTGATAAGCTAAGAGAATAAATTCCCCGCCACCAACAGATATGTATTTGAAAGAAATCAGCTTTATATCTCAATTTGTAACGTCAGACGCACAATCCATACAAGTCTGTTCCGGGATCGAACAGAACCGAAGGCACTTCTCACGAAGCCCTTGCAAATCCGGATAATTATCTAATCACGTCCGGACTTCCCGTCACTAAGGGTGATAAAACCTCTATATCGGAGATCAGCCGATGTAGAGTAACTCGATGGTAATCCTTCCGTTTTCAAAAATATCCGGTCTTCACCACCGGTCATCAAATGCAATTCATAACGACGTATCACATATTCGGAATGGGTTATACAACCCTAAGGTCCTTTCCTGGCTAACCCAAATAGTGAGCGCTTATTCAAAAATAAGTGTGGCATTCAATTCATCCAATTCACAACAAATACCCATTCAAGGTAATTATTGATAGTCGGTTAACTATCAATAAAGATGCGCAACATCATCAGATTCCAAATAATTTTCCCAAATTATTATTTTTTCCAAAATATCTTTACTAGATATATAATTTCCACACTTTAAAAATAAATCAACGTTTATTTTTCTAAACAATTTCCCTTTCCTTTATAAATTCCATATTGAATTTATATTTCAAATATCTACTGATATACGATTTTCAATCGATTTCAAATATTCACTTTCAATTTATCTTTACAAAGATAAATTCTCAAAAACGTTTCATTTCATATTGGAAAACATTTCCCATACTTATTTAATGATAAGTAATTCCCAAATCTTATTTATTTTCAACATTTGAAAATATTCAATATACTTAAATCAAAATTAAGTATATATTTCATTCTTTAAGGAAACCATTTACTATAATAACATCTATTTGAGTCAAAATGAATGTTACGTAAAACATCGTTACGACGACTCAAAATCAGTAGTATAGGGATTCGAAATTAAGATAGATATATAAATCCCAATACTATATAAAACATTTCCTTTCGAAAATCATTTACTATAACAACAGTGTTATAGTCCACCATTTCCTTATTTTCCTCGAAACGTCTATTTCAACAATAAATGCTGAAATCTATGATTTCGACATTTAATATATTTTAAAACATCGTTAAAACAATTAACTTCATTTTAAATGTCACTTTCCCAAAACAGATCCATTTTACTTAATAATATATTCACTATCCAAAATCGTGAATATACTTCACTAACCAAATTTCACTATTTTCTACACATTTTGTTTCAAGAATTATCCACTATCCAAAACCGTGGATAAAATTCCCTTAATAACCTTCAATATTAAATTCATCAAATTTGATTGATTTTCGGATTTATAAACAACGTTTATAAATTCACCTTTATATTTCATAACAACTTTGATTTATAAATCTCCTTTATTAACAAGTTCGATCAATATTCCATTTAAAGGCAAAAATCCAATTTATAAGTTATTTTTCTTATAAATCTTCTATTCTGCAATTTCATTCATTTTATAACTTCACAATTTATAAATCTATAAATTTCATTCAATTACGAATTCCATAAGTATTTCGTTTTTAACACTTATAAAAACTCGTTTTATAATTCCAATATTTTTAATTTATAAAATATCAATTTTGTACATCTTTTATATAAACCGTTTATAATAATTCAAAAATCTCAATTTAAACCATTTTATAAATGACTTAACCATTTATTTCAAAAATCACCGTTCGGTTATATTTCACAAAGATCTTAACTTTTATAACTTTAAAATTTGAACGTTTATTTATTTAAAATAAATCAATTCAAAAATCTCAATAAAACGTATACTTTCAAAAAATCACATTAAAAATCTCTTTTAAAATCAACATCATCATTTTTAAATTTCAAAGATGAATCCGATGATGCAACACACAAATTAGTCAATCACGACATCCAAACATCATATATCAACATATGATAACAGAATACATCACAATATCTGTAAATAAATAAATACTGGTGAGGAATCCAGTTGGATCCCTCCAACGTATTTCCCTGCATCCACAGATGTTAGCACAATACCAATTCCACTTCGAGGTGGAATATCGCGGTATATGGGATTTATAAATATATCATCCGCTTACTAACGGCGCAATAGGGTCTCATCCGCTATACAATGCGGGAAATCAATCAATCCAATATATACATATGCCAATATGTATATATTGCTATATATATAGATATATCCTACTATATCTAATATCACATCCAAACAATCAATCAATCAAATCAATAACTGTAAAATCCAATTTTCATTTGAGTGAGAAAATCTCACCTTTGCTTTAATTTTGCTGTCCATTCTCATTCTCGACTAGTTTCTCCACTTTAAACCTTGTATAAACAATTTTGCAATTTATTAATATTCGAAGTGATCGAACAATCAACTTTCATTTGATAATTTTAATTACTCAATGGTTTTGTTTTAAACCAATTTCAAAAATTAAATTTGAAACTAAATTTCTTATCAGATAAATTAAATTAGCCAAATCTGTCAAACCAATTTTTCCTCTTACCAATTTAATTAAATCAAATTCCCTTTTGAAAATCTTTAGTATAATTACTGCTTTTAGATAACATATGTATGTGAATCAACATAGGTATATAAATGTATATATATATATAAATGGATTTAGTCTACACTTTACTGTAATAACCTATTTTCTTTTTTTTTATTTTATTAAATAAATGACAACATCAATTTACTTTCACTGAAAGAAGAAAAAAAAAATCTTTTACTTATTTTAAATCTTAAACAGAAACTGATGTATAAATATATTTCCTAATCCATATATATACATTTATATATATGTACAGAATTGAAAATAAAATTTGTAAATCTACCTCACTGACATCACCGCAACCTCCATCGCCTTACGCAAGTCAACGATCGCGACTCAACGAACGATCATCGGTTTTGACGAAATCGAACTGCGCCTCCCTCTACCGCGAACCACCTCGATCTGGCCCACGCGAGCATCCACCAGCGACACTCTCGCGAGTGCCTCCGCCCTCATCATCGCCACCTCGCGAAGCCCTAGGCGACTCAAACGAACTCGCGACCAAACTCTACGCGAGTGCATGCGCGCGAGCCTCCCCTTCCTCAGTGTCGTTGCCGCCGTGCTCACATCCCCTACTGACGTGTACGCGTGCGCGACAACGTCGCCTGCGACGAACCCTAAAATCGCGACTTCGATTTTTGAATTGATTTTTTTTATTTTCCTGAGGATGAAGGGCTACTGCCATTAGAAACAAGAAGAGGGGATTTCGATCTCGAACTGGGAAAATAGATAAGGAGGAAGACGAGAAATTTTTATCAAGCTTTGTTCTGCCATTAATTGATTTTTTTTCTTCGGTTTAGAACTGAAAAGAGATGAGGACGTGATTATTTAAAAACGAAAGAGGCAGGGTTTGCCCGATTTTCTTCTGTGTTCTTCTGCGCGATTTTAGGCAGGATTGTAGGCGTGATTAGAGGAAATAATGTTGACCAACTTTAAAATTTAAAATGGAAATTCGATTAAATTTTTCAACGCATTTGCATATCGTACGGTCACACGGCAACTCCGTTCAATACGAAATTTGAAATCCGGTAATAATACAATATTACGGACCCAATGGAACTGGTTTCGTCGAATTCCGAGACTGCGCCTCGGAAGGCTATTTTTAAATATCTATTCGAACGATAATATTTCAAAACTGAACAAAACAGTTTGAAATTAAATTCTGAAGCTTCTATTATCTTCAGTATCATCATTATAAATTTTAAAAGCTTTTGAAATATTTTTCTTCAGCTTAAAATTGAAGATTCAAATTTTTATTCAACTTACAATAGATTAAATTTTATAATTTAATCGCCAAATTCATATTAACATTGGGAATTCAAGTTAAATTATCATCCAAATATTTAAAATTAATTAAATATTTTCAATTTAAATTGTCCAAAATTCTGGGTCGTTACAATCTTCCCTCCTTAAAAGAATTTCGTCTCGAAATTACAAGTTAGGAAAAATGGTCCTTAACTCGTCTACTATTTTTCACAATCCAATAGTTTTATCAATTTATCAAAACAAATCTTTCTACTAAAGATTCGTTATCATTTCAACTAGCTTTCCAACTTCAATTATAAGTTTCAAACAACATTGTTTTACTTCTCAATTTAAATTTAAATTTAAATTCAAATTTTAACTTTCAAAATTTTCTAACACTCAAAATTTTCGAAAAATTTCGCTAGCGTCTCCTTTGCGCGGCTAACTCGGTACGACTACAAAACGTCCCTACGGACTCTCAAATTTCAAAAAGAAAAGAAAAAGCCAAGCGGCTAGACAAGAAATCGTCAAACTCATACTGAAATTCAAATACATACCTTTTTTTCGAGCAATTCAAATTTATCTTTGAAATCAAAATCCCAATTCCTTTATACACCTGTATATCCTACTAGCCATAATATCTAGTTACATATTCAAACCATTTTGCAAATTCCATTACGAAATTTCGATACTTACTTCTTATACCATTTTTAATTCACTATTGAAGTTATATCCATTATCATTCAATTTTGCATTTCAATTCCATTTGAATTCAATTTACCATTTCAATTCTATTTGAATTTAGTTTACTTCTGAATATTGAATTTCATCAACTATCTTTCATTCAACTGCACTATTTTAGATTAGTTTCATTTACTAATTCATCACAAATTCTAATTCATTTATTTAAATTTGTTTTCAACATTCAGTTTCAATTCCAGTTTTATTCTTTTGTTCATTCCCAAAATTTATTTTCAATTCACTATTTTGGTTTATAACCACTCATATTAAACTGGATTTCTAATTCGAATTCAATTTACCTTTCTTTTATAATCATTGAATTTAATTCGTTTTAAACCTTATTCATTTGGTTAATATTCAATTAGCTTTACTTACTAATTTTAGTTTAATACTTCACAAATCAAATTCAATTCCAGTTTTATTTTCATAATTCAATACTCAATTCCAATTCATTTGTTACTACTCCAAATTTATTTTCAACTTAATAAATTTTTCTTTAAGTAATCATTTCACTTAGCCTCCTTATACCTTTCTTCAAATTCACTTTATTCAAATTTATTCACTTATACTTACTTTAATTTAACTCCATTCTTTAAACTAAATTTATTCTATCAAAATTCAAATTGTATAAGTTATCAATTCAATAATATTCCATAAATATTTTTAAATAGGATTCCAGAGTCTTTTCAACTTTTTCAAAACCATTTTTGAAAAAAATTCAAATTATCCTTTGAATTTCAAAAACCAAACCCAAATTTTTCAAATAACTTTCATTTAAAACAATTTGGCAGCAATTTCCTCTTTTGGAAACCCGAAAATGAACATCGATGATGCTGCAGTCATTACCGAAGTTATTTTCCAACGACCAAAAAGAGTTTAGAGCTTTCATCTCTCCAAAATACTTTTCAAAACCTTTGAAATTCATTTTCAATTCCAAAAAGGATTTAAACATTCCAAATCTCCAAAATTTTCAAATTCTTTTCAAAACATTTCCAAATACTTCTCTGGAATTCCGTTTCAAATTACAAATCACATTTACAATTCACATTCTTAAATTTCATTTGTATGTGAATTTTAGTTCTTAACTTTGGAGTTATGATTTCAATTTCCATATAATAATGATAACATTTCAATATTATCACTTCCTAACAACCATGCAACCATATACTGTAATAATTTATAGGAAAACATTTCTATTATATACAAAAATAGTCTTGGTTATCTACCAAATTTTAAAACAATACTATGTCGGTTTATCTTGTTTAAGAGTTTAGAAACTCCTATCAATACAGTTATCTAGACTGCACCGACCAGAATCTATAAACAATCAACCGATAAGTCAACACAATACAAAACAATTTATATTCACTAACAAATACGCACTCATATCTATTATTACACTCACACTCATTCTAGAGTACTACTGACTCTATCTCTAATGAGTAATACCCAACAGAGCAGGGTTGTCGCTTAACCATATGCTCTGATACCATGTTGTAAGGACCCGATTCTTCGACTTTCGAAAATCGACATCGATACGTCCACTGTACCAACTGCCGAGCAAACGAATGTCGGAAAACCTAATTCTTAGGGTTTAAAAGAAGAGGTAGAAGAAAAGATAGAAGAAAAGGAAAGAAGAACAACAGAACAACATCAGAAACAAAACAATATCAGAATCTCACATTCACAGCGGAACAACATATAATAGATAAATAAATAATCTTTAAAAAAAGACTATATCAGTTTATACATACATCAATCAGAGTCAATATACAACTCAATACAACAATGGACAGTTATATAAACTTGTCCTCATATAGAATACACAGCGGAATAAATAATATCAGATACAAATACTACGTTTCGCCAACCAGCTTGCTTCCAAAGCTCCAGAATATCCTGATAACATAACTCTAGGCTGCCCGTGTGGAAAATTATGGGCACCCAGAGTTTAGAAGGGAAACAATAAACTCCGAGTCAGTCATGGTGACTGGTGTGAGATCGTAAAATAGTTATTTTTAAAACAAACAACAGGAAGATTTTAAAGTCAATTTCGCAATGCTTTTGGAAAATGAAACTACCATAAGACCTCCCACCACACACACAATGCAAATGCAGACTTGGAGGAGATTTCTTCTTATGTTAGTCAAAGATGCTTACTACGGAAAATCAAATCATTTTGGATATTATTATTAGTGCATAGTGGAAAACATTTCGAAAGTAGAATATAAATCTTAGCCAGCATAGGTACCATTATATTATGCCTGCTATAGCTTCCTCCTGAGGAGACAGGTTATACAATCAAAATTGTAAAGGCTTGTATTATTTCTTTGGATTTCCAACAAATGGTCAGGCTAAGGAACTTCCTATGCCACGAAGGAACGCCTCTGGAAAGACGTCCCGATAAATAACCTAACATTACGGTTAGATCTCTGCCAACACAAGGCCGGGTTACCTCTGCAAAAGTAGGTAACTACTGACATGCGAATGCCATCCCTCGATCGTAACCGATCTTCCCGAGGATCCTCGATTTCCAACAACCACATAATAAATTTGCAGTATCAACATAGGTTAAATATCTGGGCTCCATATCATGATACCACCTCTATCCAGAAGGAATGACATACACTAAGGGGCGCTACTCCCTAGAACCTTGCCGCATCCTTCCTGTTTTGACCATTTCCGGGGTGTGAGGTCCGACGAAGTCTCGTCCACAAAGCTACGCTTTTCACAAAGCCATGCTTCGGGTCAAACAAATGATCAAAGAAATGATCACAAAGATAAATGATCAAACAAATGATCATATCACAAATGATCAAACAACGATCATTTCACAGCAACACTCAGCATGCCACGTTACCAAATTGGGAGTATATCGCTGATAAATTTTAACTACATAACCTCTGAGCTCGTACGTCTCAGAGAAGGGTGTTAAGCTAAGAGAATTAATTCTCCGCCACCAACAGATATGTATTTGAAAGAAATCAGCTTTATATCTCAATTTGTAACGTCAGACACACAATCCATACAAGTATGTTCCGGGATCGAACAGAACCGAAGGCACTTCTCACGAAGCCCTTGCAAATCCGGATAATTTTCTAATCACGTCCGGACTTCCCGTCACTAAGGGTGATAAAACCTCTATATCGGAGATCAGCCGATGTAGAGTAACTCGACGGTAATCCTTCCGTTTTCAAAAATATCTGGTCTTCACCACCGATCATCAAATGCAATTCATAACGACGTATCACATATTCAGAATGGGTTATACGACCCCAAGGTCCTTTCCCGGCTAACCCGAATAGTGAGCGCTTATTCAAAAATAAGTGTGGCATTCAATTCATCCAATTCACAACAAATACCCATTCAAGGTAATTATTGATAGTCGGTTATTTAACTATCAATAAAGATGCGCAACATCATCAGATTCCAAATAATTTTCCCAAATTATTTTATTTTCCAAAATATCTTTACTAGATATATAATTTCCACACTTTAAAAATAAATCAACGTTTATTTTTCCAAACAATTTCCCTTTCCTTTATAAATTCCATATTGAATTTATATTTCAAATATCTACTGATATACGATTTTCAATCGATTTCAAATATTCACTTTCAATTTATCTTTACAAAGATAAATTCTCAAAAACGTTTCATTTCATATTGGAAAACATTTCCCATACTTATTTAATGATAAGTAATTCCCAAATCTTATTTATTTTCAACATTTGAAAATATTCAATATACTTAAATCAAAATTAAGTATATATTTCATTCTTTAAGGAAACCATTTACTATAACAACATCTATTTGAGTCAAAACGAATGTTACGTAAAACATCGTTACGATGACTCAAAATCAGTAGTATAGGGATTCGAAATTAAGATATATATATAAATCCCAATACTATATAAAACATTTCCTTTCGAAAATCATTTACTATAACAACAGTGTTATAGTCCACCATTTCCTTATTTTCCTCGAAATGTCTATTTCAACAATAAATGCTGAAATCTATGATTTCGATATTTAATATATTTTAAAACATCGTTAAAACAATTAACTTCATTTTAAATGTCACTTTCCCAAAACAGATCCATTTTACTTAATAATATATTCACTGTCCAAAATCGTGAATATACTTCACTAACCAAATTTCACTATTTTCTACACATTTTATTTCAAGAATTATCCACTATCCAAAACCGTGGATAAAATTCCCTTAATAACCTTCTATATTAAATTCATTGATTGATTTTCGGATTTATAAACAACGTTTATAAATTCACCTTTATATTTCATAACAACTTTGATTTATAAATCTCCTTTATTAACAAGTTCGATCAATATTCCATTTAAAGGCAAAAATCCAATTTATAAGTTAATTTCTTATAAATCTTCTATTCTACAATTTCATTCATTTTATAACTTCACAATTTATAAATCTATAAATTTCATTCAATTAGGAATTCCATAAGTATTTCGTTTTTAACACTTATAAAAACTCGTTTTATAATTCCAATATTTTTAATTTATAAAATATCAATTTTGTACATCTTTTATATAAACCGTTTATAATAATTCAAAAATCTCAATTTAAACCATTTTATAAATGACTTAACCATTTATTTCAAAAATCACCGTTCGGTTATATTTCACAAAGATCTTAACTTTTATGACTTTTAAATTTGAACGTTTACTTATTTAAAATAAATCAATTCAAAAATCTCAATAAAACGTATACTTTCAAAAAATCACTTTAAAAATCTCTTTTAAAATCAACATCATCATTTTTAAATTTCAAAGATGAATCCGATGATGCAACACACAAATTAGTCAATCATGACATCCAAACATCATATATCAACATATGATAACAGAATACATCACAATATCTATAAATAAATAAATACTGGTGAGGAATCCAGTTGGATCCCTCCAACCTGTTTCCCTGCATCCACAGATGTTAGCACAATACCAATTCCACTTCGTGGTGGAATATCGCGGTATATGGGATTTATAAATATATCATCCGCTTACTAACGGCGCAATAGGGTCTCATCCGCTATACAGTGCGGGAAATCAATCAATCCAATATATACATATGCCAATATGTATATATTGCTATATATATATCCTACTATATCTAATATCACATCCAAACAGTCAATCAATCAAATCAATAACTGTAAAATCCAATTTTCATTCGAGTGAGAAAATCTCACCTTTGCTTTAATTTTGCTGTCCATTATCATTCTCAACTAGTTTCTCCACTTTAAACCTTGTATAAACAATTTTGCAATTTATTAATATTCGAAGTGATCGAACAATCAACTTTCATTTGGTAATTTTAATTACTCAATGGTTTTGTTTTAAACCAATTTCAAAAATTAAATTTGAAACTAAATTTCTTATCAGATAAATTAAATTAGCCAAATCTGTCAAACCAATTTTTCCTCTTACCAATTTAATTAAATCAAATTCCCATTTGAAAATCTTTAGTATAATTACTGCTTTTAGATAACATATGTATGTGAATCAACATATGTATATAAATGTATATATATATAAATGGATTTAGTCTACACTTTACTGTAATAACCTATTTTCTTTTTTTTATTTTATTAAATAAATGACAACATCAATTTACTTTCACTGAAAGAAGAAAAAAAAAATTCTTTTACTTATTTTAAATCTTAAACAGCAACTGATGTATAAATATATTTCCTAATCCATATATATACATTTATATATATGTACAGAATTGAAAATAAAATTTGTAAATCTACCTCACTGACATCACCGCAACCTCCATCGCCTTACGCAAGTCAACGATCGCGACTCAACGAACGATCATCGGTTTTGACGAAATCGAACTGCGCCTCCCTCTGCCGCGAACCACCTCAATCTGGCCCACGCGAGCATCCACCAGCGACACTCTCGCGAGCGCCTTCGCCCTCATCGTCGCCACCTCGCGAAGCCCTAGGCGACTCAAACGAACTCGCCACCAAACTCTACGCGAGTGCGTGAGCGCGAGCCTCCCCTTCCTCAGTGGCGTTGCCGCCGTGCTCACATCCCCTACTGACGTGTACGCGTGCGCGACAACGTCGCCTGCGACGAACCCCAAAATCGCGACTTCGATTTTTGAATTGATTTTTTTTTCTTTTCCTGAGGATGAAGGGCTACTGCCATTAGAAACAAGAAGAGGGGATTTCGATCTCGAACTGGGAAAATATATAAGGAGGAAGACGAGAAATTTTTATCAAGCTTTGGTCTGCCATTAATTGATTTTTTTTCTTCGGTTTAGAACTGAAAAGAGATGAGGACGTGATTATTTAAAAACGAAAGGGGCAGGGTTTGCACGATTTTCTTCTGTGTTCTTCTGCGCGATTTTAGGTAGGATTGTAGGCGTGATTAGAGGAAATAATGTTGACCAACTTTAAAATTTAAAATGGAAATTCGATTAAATTTTTCAACGCGTTTGCATATCGTACGATCACACGGCAACTCCGTTCAATACGAAATTTGAAATCCGGTAATAATACAATATTACGGACCCAATGGAACTGGTTTCGTCGAATTCTGAGACTGCGCCTCGGAAGGCTATTTTTAAATATCTATTCGAACGATAATATTTCAAAACTGAACAAAACAGTTTGAAATTAAATTCTGAAGCTTCTATTATCTTCAGTATCATCATTATAAATTTTAAAAGCTTTTGAAATATTTTTCTTCAGCTTAAAATTGAAGATTCAAATTTTTATTCAACTTACAATAGATTAAATTTTATAATTTAATCGCCAAATTCATATTAACATTGGGAATTCAAGTTAAATTATCATCCAAATATTTAAAATTAATTAAATATTTTCAATTTAAATTGTCCAAAATTCTGGGTCGTTACATTTTCTGGGATATTTTCTGAGATGACTATATGTTTTGGAATAGCGTGTCTGGAGGTCGGAGGTGCAAGTTATCACAGTTTCATTGAACATAAATTTCCATTTAAACTAAGGAATAGTGGGGGTACATCTACTGCTAAAATTCCAATAATTAGAAATAATGAACACACCGAGGAAATTGAATTCGAACCTAGGAGAAGTAAAAGATTCTAGAATAATTAAAGATTTTGGTCCAGAATATTATGCTTATACACAGTAGAAGAGGATTCTTCTAATCTTAACGAAGCTTTGTTCTCTTTAGAATTAGGTCTTTGGAAAGGAGCTCTAGATGATGAAATGGAATATCTTAGATCTAATAAAACATGGAATTTAGTTGATTTACTACCAGGTTGTAAAACTATAAGTTGTAGGTGAGTACTTAAAAAGAAGTTAAAACTGACGGTACCATTAATAAATATAAGGTTCGTCTTGTATCCATTTGATTTAGACAGAGAAAATATTTACTCTTTGATACTTTTTTCACTGTTTACTAAAGTAACATTTATTCGAATGTTAATTTATCCCGCCTTACTTTATGATTTACTAATTCACCAAATAAATGCAAAAACTGCATTGTTTTGAATGATGAATTTGAAGAAGAAATTTACATGGATAAACCATGAAGCTTTGTTATCCCTGGTCAGGAATGTAATGTTTGCAAACTAGAAAAATCTATATATGGTCTTAAGCAAACGTCTAAATAATGGTATGAAAAAATTGATAATCTGGTTATATCACATGGATTTAAAGTAAATGAAAGTGACAAACGCATTTGTTATAAATCAGAGAATAACATTTGCACTATCATATGTTTATATGTGGATGATTTACTTATATTCGGTTTAAATATTCATGCTATAAATTCTGTTAAATCCATATAATATGCCAATTTTGACATGAAAGATCCTGAAGAAGCGAATGTAATTCTTGGTATTAAAATTACTAAGTCTAAAAAGGGATTTTTTTTTTGGATCGATCACACTATATTGAGGAGATGTTAATGAAATACAACTACCTTAACTGTAAACCTGCTAGTACACCATATGATCCCAGTGTAAAACTATTTAAGAACACTGCTGAAGGTGCAAGACAGTCTAACCATGCGAGCATTATTGGCAGCCTTTGGTATACCACTGATTGTACTAGACCCAACATAGCATATGTTATTAGACAATTGTCTAGGTTTACCAGTAGACCTAGTATAGAGCATTGATATGCTATTGAAAGGGTCATGAGATGTCTTAAAAGAATTATGAACCTTGGATTACATTATCATAAGTTTCTAAGTGTCCTTGAAGGACATCTTGATGTAGAATGGAATACTTTATCAGATGACTTCAAAGAAAATAGGGGATATATCTTCAGTATAGTAGATGGAGCTATTTCTTGGACGAAATATATTATTTTGGCTCAATCCACCGTGGAGTCTGAGATGATAACACTAGCTACAGCTAGTCAAGAAATAGATTACTTGAGAAATTTGTTAGTTGAGATCAGACCAACTGTCTTGATCCATTGCGATAGTCCACGACTATTGCAAAAGTTGAGAACCATTATTATAATATTAAAAGACAATAAATTCGTCGTAGGCATAGTACTGTAAGATAGTATATCTCTTCAGCATCTGTTAAAGTGGATCATGTACGCACTAATGAGTATTTGGCATATCCTTTAACGAAAAGATTGACTAGAGAGAAAGTTCTTACAATATCTAAAAGAATGAGACTATTGTCTTTATAATGAGGAGCCACTCATAATGGTAACCCAACCTCATGACCGGAGATCCCAAAAACTAGGTTCAATAGGTAATAACAAGTTGTGAAGTGTCATCAGTCGAACATACTACAGAAGCATGTATTCCTGAAGTGATAGAAAGATGGGTTGATTGTAACTCTTAGTTTTATAATCTATGTGGAGTGAAGTACCTATCTACAGGAGTACTCTTGATAGACTCGCTATGTGAATGTGAAAATGAGGTCGTTTCCTATGGAGTTTTAGGATAGAAATTCCTAAAGCGTTCACTATACCAGGATAGACATGCATGACCATAAATGCACGGGCCTTTAATTGCACTCTAGAAAGATTGTATGTGGTTTGATATTAGAGATAGAGTTCAAGGTTACAAGCCACTCTAGTATAATCTAAATCTTACTCGCTACGCAAAGGTTCAAATAGAAAGATATTTTTGTTTATGTGCAATCTTATATATTTTTATTTTGAAAATTACTCGAAAAATATTTTTTTAAATTAAATTGGTAATTGTTAGAATTGTTGGAATTGTTAATAAAAGGGTAAATAAGTGCATTTATTTTCTGAGTCCCATACCATTGAGATTACCTCCGAGACGTATTTACGTATCTTTTATTTCCGCTGCATTCGTTGTTTTGTATTTATCAGCATTTGTAAGGACACGTTGTTATAACTATCTAGACTGATGATAAGTTAGTTTACTCCGATTGGTGTATGCATATAAAACTTTTCTTTTGTAAAGATCTGTTGTATAATATATGTTACTCGTCATGATATGAGATTTTGTTCCGTCTTTTCTTTCTTTCACCCCAACAACCTATCTTTCCAACGCTTGGATGCTCGGCACGTGAATATTGTTGATGTATTAGTGTTGACTTTTGAGCGTCGAAAATGGCGAAACGTTACAAAAACATTTTATACCTTTGATACAAATTAATAAAATATTTGAATAAGTACATTTAAGGTTTTTTCAAACAGGTATAAAACGTTTTATAATATTATTTTTTGGTACAAATTAATAAAACGATCATTTAAGACCCATTTGTATTGAGAACGTTTTATAGTGTTCATTTAGATCCGTTTTTTTCATTAATAAAATACCGATAAAACGTTTTTAATGCATCAACATTTTCTCCCGCTAAAACAGTAACGCTCTTTCAGTTTCCGTTTATTTAATTGATGAATAGACGAAATGAAAATGAACAACATACAATTATCGTTTTGTCATTTCTCTTATCGGATCTTCGTCTTTTCAAAAAAGAAGAAGAGATAACGAGCCATATTTAATTGTCTGAGGGTGCAAATTGATCATCAACCTTGATGTAAGAGTTTGATGGAAGCTGTATTTAGTTGTTTTATCCTGAAGACGGTGTTGTTTGTAGTCTGTCTTGTATAACTTTGGACAGAGGGGCGAAATGCCTCAGAAAAAGGTCAATGGTTGGGAAAATTTCATGATAAATAGTAAGAAGATGAGAGAAGACTTTAGAATCTAGATATGAATGTTGCTTCATTGGAAAAAACATTAATGGAGTTATTAACAAATTTTCATTTTTCAAACTGTTCCATTATAACCTTAGATCAAATGCAACACAATTTTTTTTCCCCTTGAACTCAGGAGAGAATAAACAAATATATTGTTAAGGACCAACTTTATACATAATTATAGAATAAAACAGATAGAGATGTAAATCATTAATAACACCTAATCACTAAGATACAAATTTATTTATTTTCTCTCCGTTCTCAAAACGCCCCCACTGAAACCCCGCTCACAATGCTGCAACTCTTAAATTCAGCGTCGTCTTAAAATTAAATATTATAAAAATCCCCAAAATCCCCACCATTCAATCTTCATACTTTCAATCGCTGCTAGGTATGAAATCACGAATGCCATCTCTTTTCTTAATGTTTAATGCGCTTTATGATTTAAGGAATGCGTTTGTGATTATTACATGTACAGTTTTTGGATAATTTTCGCCCCTTTTTCGATTCAATTTTTGTACATTATGCGCCAGATTAATTGCTCTGGAGGAGTTTTATTGGAGTTTGATATTTTTTTGAAATTTCTCTTTTTCGAGTAGTTATGTAGTTTAGAATATAACGAATATCTATAAATTTACTTAAGGGTTGTGTTGAACGAATGTCAGATTTGCAACTAGCGATCCAATTAGTATTACATGGAAAACAATATCCAATGTGTACGTCATTTTGTGTTTTTTGGCCTCTCTTTGATGATGATATTTGTTTCGAGAAATGAATCGATGTTGTTTATGCAAAATTCAGTAATGATGGGCTATTTCTATTCATTACCCTAACAATGCTTTATTCACACCAGTTAATAATCATAAATATCTGATCGCAAAAATACCCTTGTATTTTCTGTATCAGGGTAGTTTATTCATGCTCAGCATGTACACATGAGTAGCTTGATTATGATCAGATTCCTTACAATGCTATAAACTTCAGTATGAATTACTTAGTTTTGCATGGACACGGCTTCTTTCGTTCTCTTCTCATGCTTCAACCCACTTTAAAACTCAAACAGATCATGTTTAAATCATATTTCAAGCATATACCAACTCACATCCAAGCAATTTGAATCAATATACCAAACATTCAAATGAATATAATTTGATTTGGAGTTCTATTTAAATGACGTTCAGAGGAAAGAAATAAAAAAATCCTTAGCACTGTATTAGATCAGTTATTAAATGAAAATCAAAAGTTAGATGGATAAAATAAAAAAATTTGCAACTTTTTTTTTAAATAAATGCTTTCTAGTTTGAGATTCTAATCAGAAATTTTTTTATAGCAATAGTTTAACGAAGGAACATGACTTTTTGGACTAAAGAGCTTGAAAATTTGAGTTTGTGAAAATGAAGGGCAGTACAGGAATATATGGGGGATCAACAACAACTAATGGGTTCCTCACTTGTTTTAAAGGATTTGGAATTTTGGGGGTGTAAGGAAATGTTAGTGGGGCTAATAGACCCTGCAAAAAGATACATAAGAAAATAACACAATACAATAAAGTGTGTACAGCAAGCTATACATTTGAAAGTAGGATAATTTTAGGATAATTTAATATATTAGAGTTGTTTAAATTAGAAGAATATAACAGGTGTAATTCGCACTCCATGGAAAATCCATGTGAGACATGACTCAACTTTTTGTGCACTTATTTGAAGCAAAGACACATCTTAATTGACGGAACGAAAAGGGTTTGAACATAATTTATTAACATAGAGAGAAGGCATGGAATTCTAGAGGTCGATAACAGAGTTGGAATAATAATACCAAAATGGAATATAATATTAGTTAGAGGAATCACACATATCATGTTGTAGCATCACTTGGTATACACTTAACTGTATAAGAGATGTAGACTATTTTAGGTACCTAATGAAAATTATTCAGGAAAATTCATTGTTTTGTGAAGATGTAAAGTAAAGATTAAAGGCATGCAACAATATACAATCGTTGTATCTTAATTTAGAAGGTGAATTTCGTAGAACAACGATGAAACATGTTTTATCATATGATATTAAGTTTTGGCTTGTCATGAAGATGCATAAGCACACTATGAGATTGGTGATAATAAAATATTCGCGATGGGCATGTCATAACCAAAAAAAAAAAATGAAAAAAAGAAGAAGATGAAGTAGCAAAGGTGGACAATCTACAGAAGACAAGATGAAGAAAATAGTCTTTTAAGATGATTTGATTTATTAGTGTGTATATATATACATAAACACACCGGACATTCACTTTATAATATATAAATAAAACCTAGAGACGATTCTATTGAAAAGCAAACTATTACAGAGTAGTAAAAGTATCATCCAATTTCAAGTTGATACACATACCATTACAAGTAGAATCCAATTTAAATACAATCAAAAGAGCAAACATAAACACACTATTACAATCAACAGAAAAACTTTTCTTTTATTAATATTCTTCTTCTTCTCTCTCCAGTGCTCTCGATCATACTTCTAGAAAAATTTCAATTGAAATCAGAAACCAATTTCAATTTAGAAAACAAATTATGCAATCCATTACTAAGTTTGATTTGGAAATTAAAATAGTAGCTGGTGTAGTTTCCTTGGTTTTTTTTTTTTTTTTTTGCTATGAAATGATTGGACTTTTATAACTTTTGTTAGTTAATGTTTCTATTATAGTTGGAGACAAGCAAATTTGCTCTAAGTCGTACTTATTAGTAATCTGAGGGGTGTGAAGCGTATGTTTTGTACACATCATATGATTTAGATTGCTAAGGTTTAAACTTTAGAGGTATAAAACATTTTTGAGCATGTCTCAAGGCGTTTTGACTCTGCATCACCTTGAGGTGGGCCTTGAGGTACACGCGATACAGCTAAGCGGGATCAAAGCTAGAATGACCATTATTTAGTATAGAAAACCAGATATCCATATAGCTAAAAT
Organism: Allium fistulosum; assembly: GCA_030737815.1. Taxonomy (NCBI): domain Eukaryota; kingdom Viridiplantae; phylum Streptophyta; class Magnoliopsida; order Asparagales; family Amaryllidaceae; genus Allium; species Allium fistulosum. The sequence continues at coordinate 268,937,610 of CM060906.1, read as the reverse complement.
GATGATTACAAGTATCAGATAATTAAAGTCTGTTTAGGATGACTTATTCCCTTCGAATGAAAATAATTTTATTATTATCTACCATGCGTATGATTCTACTAGAACACAACCAAACACTAATAAATAATCCCATCATTCTCCATCTTATGTTGTATGAGTGTGTATAAATCCATTATTCTCCATCTTATGGATGATCATGGGTACAATGGTATGACCTGCAGAGTGTGGATCTAGATGTTTTGGAGTTTGAATTTCATCAGTACCCAATATCTATTTCGCTTTCTCTATTTGTGTTTGCATGTGCATGCACACTTGTGTATTTTTGTGCACGCGCATGTGTTTGTATGCACATATACTTTTTCATATAACTTTAAGTTAGCTTACTTTATTCCTTAATCTGACGATTTTTAATGTTTCTGACTGTGAATCAATTATCTCATACAAATATGTTAATGACTATCACGTAATATAGTCGATTGCCGCCATCAGGAAATTCAACTCTAATAATGTATCTTGTAGACTGTGTAGAATGTTCATGGTTGTGTACAAAACCTGGATATATATACATGCATGCGGGCATATATAAAATCAACCACAAGATTCGCAATTACTTGATGTTTTTTTCTTCCATTTGGTTACTTATGATAGAAAATATTAAACTACCTCTGATGACATCTAATATCTGAACAAATTATCCTGGTCAATGATGTGGTGCATGCTTTACATTCTAAATTCCCTTGATCTATATCACGTTTACTTGATAAGCGTTCCATCATTTATTTGATCATTTGGTATTTGAAGGTGGACGAGTTTATATGAAATTCATACCAAGATTCACAACTACTTTATGTTTTTACTTCCACTCGGCTACACATGATAAATAATACTAAAAGTGCTACCGCTGACGACAGCTGATATTTAAACAAGTTATTATGGTCGTGTTATTATTAGCTTTATTTGGTAAGCGTTCCATCATTTATTTGACTATTTGATGATTTTCGTGGTTAAGGAATTGTGATAAATGCTATTTCTATGTCGTCCGTAAGTTTCAAATACTGGAATGATTGTGTGGACCTGGAAGATTTAAAATTATTGTGGGAGGATGCTGCAGTTAGAAAAGAATGGGCTGATGCTAATGAATGCATGGATCGGAAAGTTCATTTATCTAGAGATCCTGATGGACATGAATATCTCACACAAATAGAAATGAGGGTAAGTGATGCCAACTGAAAAAGAACATGCCATGATTTTGTTCTAACCAGGAGTAACTGCATTTATGTAATGCATGAAATTATATCAATGCTATTGTATGATGCATTTTTCCTTTCTCTTCTTGATATCATCTAATGACTTTATTTTGCCAAGGAACTTGCATCACACGTTATTATTCATAAAAAAACATAGCCGTACACACTTATTGAGTTCATTTTAATAAGGATCTCACATCCACGTGCATATACACACTTATTCGCACTAACCCATTGGTGTTCTGCATACAACAGAGGTGCTTGTTGATCATCTTTTTATAGAAAATACACAAGTGTAGTGCTACAACAGAATAGCTACAATATAAATAAAAAATGATAATGATGATAAAAAGAATAATAAAAATTTGAATTGTTTGTGATTACATATGGACTCAGTTACATACAGAGAATTGATTGGGTTGGTCTATGTAACACACTCTTTGATTGTAGTTGTTTGTGATTCTGACATAATGTTTTTGGATATAATTTGAATTTAGGCCGTGGCAACAATAACTGTGGAAAGGCACTTCAATTCTCATATGGACCCGGTAAAACCTGCATTTTCCCCTCGCAGTGCGTGCTGGAGAGCAAATTTTCTATCTTCAATTTTCCATTTCTATATCCTTTATATGTACCTACAACATCTCAGTCAATATTTTTCATGTATTTTAATTTTAATTAACTTAAGGTGATAATTTATTCATGGTTGAGATGTGGTTCTATACGCGGGTACATGAAATTCGAGGACATATGATTTTGTCTCTACTTACTGTAGCTTTATTACTATTAATTTATTTGTGTTGTGTGTAACAGAACATCAATGCACTGCAAATTGTTACCTTAAAAATTCCCACACCTCTACGTATAATTTGTTTTAAGCTCTACGTTAGGATCATATAAGTTATTATGAAATTATATACCATACTTCAAATAAAAGAACAAGTAAGAAAGCATATTAGGTAATTTTAAAAAAAGAAGAAATACTAACAAATTCAACCTTTTTATACTCTATATTTGTTTTCTTTTTTGTTTGTTTTTCCAATAAACAATTGTACCGTGCATATTGGTTTTTCTTTCTAATTAGCTTTGATCTTTTTAGAAATAAAATTGGGAATATTGGATTAACTTACTTTCGCCTTGTGATGATATCAACTGTCCTTCTAATGCTCTTTCCACTTTGAATTATTTTATATTAAGTTTTCCAAATTAGATACGTCACCTTATACAAACTATCTTTCTGTGATTCATGTATTAGAAAACATTTCAATATCTACAATACACTTTCATATATCAACACTGTTTATCGTCTCTATTACTTGGTAGTGGATGATCATCAAAAGGTTAAGTTGTGATACAATTTAACAAACTCATGCAGGATATGATATGTGCATTAGCTGATATTTTAAGCGATAGGCAACTCCTGGCAGCTCAGTATGATAAGAAAACAAAGGAGACAAAGTTGGGAATCATGCAAATTTCGTTACCAACTGCAGAATGGCTGGTTAGGTAACGATTGAACATCAGGAATCCTGAAATATCATTTCTATGTCACGAAGTCATTAAAACAAAATATTCTTTGATGAAAAACTTTTTTTAGGTCCTTCATGTGCATATTTTGTCCAAAACAAATCAGTTTTTTTTTGGTTGGCATAAATAGGGTTGATGAATTGAGCTAATAGTTTCAAAGGGAGGTTTTGTTAATAAATTTTTTTAATATACAGATAGAAAATTTGACAAATTTTCAAGGGCCTATAGATAACCCTTGAGTTAATTTCAGTGAAATTATATGTATGTGTGTGTGTGTGTATGTATACACACACACATACGTACACACACCCACATACATACACATACACCTATACATATGTATGTACATGTACATATACATATGTATGTATGTATCACACACACACACACATCTCTGATCCTGAACTTGCACAACTTTGCAGAGACATGGGATGCAGAAAATACAATATCGAGGTGGATCCGCATATGCTTTGTAAACCCTTTGTAAATGTTTATTTTGGCGCTGCTTATCTGAATTGGTTGTTTCACTATGATGGCCAGTAAGTTCGTCTTTCCAACCATTTCCTTGAACTTTGAATATAACACAAATAACTAATATTTATAATTGTGTTTGCAGAGAAAGAAGTGAGGAGTATGTTGTAAGAGCATACAAAGGTGGAATAGATAAAGCAACTCACAAGTCAACAGCCGAATATTTTCAAAGATATCTTAATGTTAAACACTCTTTGCCTCCTAAGATGTAATGCTTCCCAATTCCTTAAACATTGACAAAAACAAACAAACAAATAAAATGAAATAAAAAGATCATATAAGCAATTACATTCTTAGTTTGATTAATGCTTCATTTTTCTTTTCTTGGAAAAGACCACTACTAGAACGGCAATACCTTGTACTTTCAATGTAAAGAGGTTTTGGGTTCAAGACTTTTAGACGACTTATCAACATTTTATTTTTCATTGATCATATCCTTATTGCATGAATAACTGACAAGCTCTGTGCTGTAGATAACTTTCCATTTTTTTGTACCCAATTGTTTTCTCTGATTTTTCTCCTTTTTGATAGGATTAGAAGATTTTAGCTGTAACACTATATTTCAATGTGGAATCATGTTTAGACTACATTGTCAATTTGGTTATTCTCTTGGAGGTGCTAACATGCAGGACTGATATCCTTAATCTATATATAATGAGCATACATCCATTTGAAACTTTTGAAATTACAAAAATATCCATGCTAAATGAGTACAGTAGACTGGGTTCTAGATGTCTCGGGTTCGAACCCCAGAGACACCAAAATTATGTTTATACCAATTTACCATTTTACCCGAAAATAAATTTGAAAGAAAAAATAAATGAGATGATTCTTTTTCTATAAGTACTGGTATGATTAATATGAATACTGAAGCTGATGTATTTTTCTTTTTGTAGTTTTAAAGAGAGAATTGATGATGATTTATCGCCTGATACTCTTACTGTTGACCCAACTTTATTGAAGGCAGGTTGTTAATTTCGTCAATTTAACTTCCAGACCTTATATTATTTTATTTTCTTACGATCACTTTTCCCCTATGCAACTACCTCACATGAAAGCTAAAAATAAAATAAAATGGGAACTGTACATCTTGCAAAAATATCAAATACGTATCTACATTTGTGTTTTGTGCTACCACATTTGACACTTTTTCGTGTATATTTTTTTTTAAAATAAATCAGATGATGGATATGATTACTGGGACTCAAGAGTATCCCAAGAGGACATGAAAGAAATGTGGGAAAATCCAAAAGTTAGAAAAGAGTGGAAAAAATCTGTTGCAAAACACAGAAAAGTACGTTTCAGACATGATGAGGAGAAGAGACCATATCTTTCTCTTGTTGAAGTGAAGGTAAACTAGATTAAACTACTTCGAAAGCATAAAATCCGTCACATGCAATTAAACATGGAGATTTGAGCAAACAAGAAACTGCAGTTTACATTTCCATATTGCTATATTAGTCACAAATATTAATGAATACAATATCTTAATTGTACGATGTTATATTGGTACTCATGCATTACAAGTTTATGAATTGCAATTTGTAGGCTGTTGCTGAAATTATCATTGGACGTTACTATGGTACACGTGGAATAAAAGCTGTAAGGGATCTTTTTAACCATATCTAATTGTGTATATGTAGAGTTGGATGCAAGCAGCATAACTATTGTCTGTTACTATTATTTATGTTCAGATTACTTTAGCCGCTCTGGCCGATGTATGCAGCATGCGATATGTGAATGGGTTAGGAGATCGGATTGGACTGATGGGAATTGATTTTACTACTGCATCACGGTTATATAGGTCAGCCCTTTGATTTAATCCAACAACACGCATAACATCTGATCCCTCTCTCTAACCACCACCACCCCCCCCCCCCAAACCCCCCCCCCCCTTCTTTCTTTTTTGGGATCAAGTCTTTTATATTGTATTTTTCCATTTGTAACTGTAATTGAATTGCTTATTTTGAAAAGTTTTTGATGAAGGCGGCTAAATTTCATAACATCTCAATTTACCTCTGGTGGTATAATATGAAACCAACAAACGGCACAAGTGTTAGTTACACACACACAAACATAAGTGCACTTTCAGTTTGGCAATTGTAAATCTCTTTCACTTGCAGAGGTGAAATCAGAAGTCATACATAGTCGAGTCAATGTTCCAAATTTACAAGTAAATAAGTGTTTTCCTACATTTTTGCTTGTCTATTATGCAAGTAATTGGTATTTTAGTAATATATATAAATCTTTTTTGGTTTGACCACGATTTGATGTGTACTTCTAAAGCTGTTGCCATCTTTGTTAGAGTTCTACTCTTTTCTATCCCATCATTAAGGCCTATATTTTGCCTCAATTCTTGTGTTATCTTTCTCTTTAACATTATTTGTTATTCATATTAAGGCTCTTTTCTTATATGTTTTTTTACTAAAGGGAAACTGTGCGTAAGGACTACAAAGTCAAATCGGTTAAAGACCTCTATAACCCATTTGTTTCCATGTATTTTGGTGCATCTTACTTGGTCTGGCTCTCTGAATATGATGGAAGGTGAGCATTTTAGTAATGCAAGCAACACCTATTGATGAGAGATCAAACAATTATTTTTATGCTGGCAACCTAATCTTTTCGAAACTAATAAAGGGATTGCAATATAATGAAACCATGGCAGAACTAATAATTTACGATAACAGTAATTTGATGTGAAGTTAATCATATTTATATTTCATACAGCTAATATTGAGCTGTATATGTTCATCAGTCTTATTAAATGTCAATGTAAGTATACCTATGTTAGGTTGGGATAACTCACAATGTGAATGGGGTAGCTCACAATCATTGGAGGAGCTTGAGCACTACTCTAGATTGGTGTAAAGATAGATAATCATCATACATGCACTAATTTCTAAAAAGAGTTATCCACTGTAAACCAATCATGGTGTGTACTCAACACTAGTGTGGACTTAGCACTTCTCAAAATGTTTTACCATCTACTGACCGACCACCTACGGTTAGGTTAACGGTACCATTACCATACCAATACCGACCCATTATCGGTAAATTAACGGTAACAGAATATCAAAATCATCAGTAATGGTAAATTTACCCATCGTTTCATACTCTTTTATATTGACCTCAATTAATTTATATATCACAAGTAACACATGTTTTAGGATAATAGGCGACCCATCGTGTGATTTTATATCCTTTCCATCTTGCAGCTTTTTTGAACTTTACTTTTTTGTGAAATTTCGATGTATTAGTAAGTTATAAATGTTGTATCGATCCAAAGTATCATAGCATTTGAAATATATTTTAATATAATGAAATATGTATCGTTGATCTGGTATTGCTTAAGATAAATATGAGTCAACCATTTGTTAAACTGTAAATACACAACTATACAGTTATTCTCTCTTATTTAATTGTAAGTCTGCATTATCAATCAGTGGTATTTGATTTATCGGTATACCAATCATCAGTATACCAGAGTATCGATAACAGTAACAGTTTTAGGCTTTACCAGTTGACTCAGTATGATAACGGGTTTTTCCTTATGGTAACGGTAGCCGTTACCATATTTGTCCTATAGTCTTATGAATGTGTCAATAAAGTCTTGCTCTTGATCCCAAACATTTACTAACATCTGCATATACAGGCATGACCAAAAGGCCTTTTTATTCAATTAGATTAAACTTTTCTTTCATTGGCTAAAAGGCCCTTTTATTACATATTTATGGATGTATATATTGTGTTTGATAAATAAATACAGGCAAAGAAGTCATGAATTCATTATCCAAGCATATATGGTAGGTCCGGAGAATGTAAATGCTCAAGAGACCGATCTTATTATGAAGAAGTTTCAAGAGGCTGTCAGTATCTATGATAAAAGGTACTCTTTGTTGTTTTGGCTTATCATGATAGGTATTGGGATTTGCAAAGAAACTGTACCACAAAGACTGATGTGTGTGTGTGTGGATTATGCACTTTATAATGAATTAGACAATCGTTAGCAAATATTTGCAAATGCAATCTACCAATTGATTATAGCACATTGAATTTAAACTTTCATACATGCTAACACTATGGCTTCTTGCCTAGTTTTGGTTAGAGATTATTATTTGATGATTAACTTATAGACAATCAAAGTGTTTAGTAACATTTTTCCCAAAAAAAGGGAAAAAGGAAAGGAAAGAAGAGAAAAGAAAAGAAAGAAAGGAAGTGCTTTGTAACATTGATCATAAAATACATGTCAAAATATTTCACATTTTCTCATTGTTTAGCAGGATATAGCGCAAAAAAAAAAAAATGTTAAACTAAGAAAATGGTATCATAGCATTTACTTCCATATTCTTTATTTATTTCTTTCTTCCTAGATATGGTGGTGTGTCGGTTTCTTTTCTTTTCTTATGTTCAACAGAAATGCGCCATGTAACACATCCATGCTCAGAATTTAAAGCAACATATGCCATTTTTGTTAAATAAAACATTGTTATCACCTCTTAATTAGTTGAATAAATGAGAAGGACAATTGGATAAAAATTTGATAACTGATTCATGCGAATACACATTACTTATCCCAGAAAAATGATCAATTATTTTATTCATTGACTTGGTAACCACTTTTGATGCATCTTTGGTTATACATTTATATCGGGCATTGTGTAACAGCATTAAGCTTTATCTATATATTTCTAAAGATTCATGGATTTTGATCTTCCCTTTGAAAACAAGAAGTGCCTGATCCTTATTATTATGTCTGATCGACTAATGGTTCTGTGTTACTTGCACATGCAGTCTACAATGGAATTGCTGTATTTTATGAAGTTAATCTGTTTCAACTGAAGACTCTGCATCGGCTACTTCATGTGTCTTGTGTAAGTCTCATATTTCAAGCAATTTGTGTAACAGAAGATTTTCATGTTTATATACCTGTAGGTGTTGATATAGTCTACGTATGTTTTTCACTTAGAAAGGTTCTTTATTCTGTATTGTCGAACACTAAAACACTTGTTACAACAAGTAGTTTAAGGTGATATATTATAACTGACAAGTGTTGAAGTAGTTTTTATGCTTTATCAAGGTTCTTAATATTATTACTTTATAGAGCCACTAACACAAATTTTGAATGTAATCAAACTCTATAAAAGTGATCAGTTATTGCAAACAAACAATTTTCCTAACTAGAAAGGATGCTCGGTATTGTAGATTTACAACAAGGACTAATTTCAGATATAGGCTCATTTCGAGGGAAAAAAAACTTATTGCGAATATAGACTCAACGACTTATTACAAAAATTAAGTTCGATTTTCACTAGATCAACCTTTTGTACACGCTCACCTTAAAAGTGCACTGTACAAATTCTAACCTGGTGAAAACCAGATGTATATTTGCGATAAGTTTCAGGAGTTTATTTTTGCAATTAGTTTTTTTTTTTCGGGTGTTTATAACAAAGGATTAAAAAGTAAAAACCTTGGAACCTGAGAAACTGCAAAGTTTGATATTGCAGGAATATGATACCAAATTTTGCTTTGCTCACTGTTTCTAGCTTTAAATGCGGTGAAATTGTTTTGTTTACGAATCAGTTTTTCTGAATATTATCCATGGTAATAGTAGGATTGAGATCAACATCAGTCTTTTAAATTGCATCAGTAAGTATCGTCTGCACAGCAATTTGCTGTAGAAGTTTGTTTATCGTTTTAGTAATGCACTCATAATATCCTTTTCTATCTTTTATATACACACACACACACACACACACACACACAAACACACACACACACACACACATACATTTTTTTACATTTTTTTCTGTCAGGTTTTCAATTATTAGAAGGTGCAAATACAGTCAATGATACATCAAAATTCTCTTCTTGAGGTATAGTAGAAGATCAGAAGCTTCTCCTATGCTGGAAAATGACAGTTACCTTAAGAATTATAACCTCTTATTCATGTATTTATGATTACATTTGAAGACCGAGTGTCCGAGTGTTGGGTTTTATTTCAAATTTAGATCGTAAAGACTGTATACAGTTTGTAAAATATGAATGATACATGATGCTAATTGTTATATACTGCTTTTTAACAGCTGTGCTTCTATACTTTGTTAAACCATTTATGATAATTTTAATATATTGTCTACGAAGGAGCTGTAATGTACTAGTTTTCCATCAAGATAAAAACTGGAATGCATGTTATTTTTGCAATGCAGCACCTTCTTTAGCATAGTTGTTTGTCCGTATGGTTTGTTAGAAAAATACAGTTTCAAAATATGGTTGCTCAAATGCTAATTCAGTGATTCAGGTCAAAACCCTAATTGTTTTTATCTTTGGGTATTGATTTTGCTATTCACACCATAAAAACATTAAAAATCATCCAATTTTAATTGGTTATACAAATTGCAGTTCTTCAATGCATTAGGCAATGTAATGCTGTTCGATTTAAAAAACTAATAAGAAAATTAGGAATGGTGATGCAAACTTAGCATTGTGTTATTTTCAGCCGTTATTGATGATGTCAATAACTGTGCTTTTCCTCTCCTATTTATTTACAAAAGTTCAAAACCATATTCTGATCTCTTTGAAAACCCATTAGTTTACAAAACTATCCATGTTTCTCTTCTTCGTTTAAATTTGTTGAATAAATAGCATCTCTTCCTATTAGTTTGCCAAAAGCGAAATTATTTTCATTGAATCGTTCAAGACGAGCAAGGTCCTGGTCCATCGGTTCAAGTGATTGCAATGTTGTTTTAGAAAGTGATAAGTCTCGTATAGAAAACATTTTTGAAACTGTTGTTAAATCGTATAAGAATATCGACGCATGATTGGATCGCTTTCTTTTATGAATGTTTCCCCCTCAAAAATCACACATGGTAGAACAAAAATCTTCTTTCAGGATACATTAAAGATTTTTTGTATAAGTTGTGATTACTTGCATAGCTCAAAAGAACACTAGAATTATAATGATGATGCTTTATTTATTTTGGAATTCGAAAAACAATGTATGCCTTTTTAGTGAATGGTGTGGTTCATACACTACAATGATTTTTCTGTTTAGCGTCGGCCAATAGCCGACTACGGCCGACTCGAGCCGTTACTAAATGTCGACGCTAAACAGGTCATCGCCAAGTGAAATGACGACGGCAAAAGGGACGGTTACGTCCCCTAATTTAGCGTCGGCTAGAGTCGGTTAGCCGACTCCGGCCGACGCTAAACATAGTCCACGTGTAAAAAAAATGGGTCGATCAATAGACTGATCCTAGCCGACGCTAACCGACACTAATCTGGGTAAAAATTTTCTGTATTTCCAGCATCCCTTTCTCCCCTCCATCCACACAATCATATATATTCCACAAATATACTACACCAAACAACAATATACATCAAAAATATGTCCAACTAAGAACCACAAAACATCAATATACATCTCCAAACGTTCATCATCACAAAAATCCATAATATTTACAAAATTCAACCAAATGTTCATCAAAAAACATATATAAAAACATGCTACCACTCACCCCAACCATCATCAGCGTCAGATCCCTGTGATGGCGGCATATTTGTCCCGTGCTCTGCCAAGTAAGCAGCAATCGCCTCGTCTAGTTGCTGCTTCAATCCAGTCTTTCTCCAATCGTTCAACTCGACGACTTGTGCTTGCAGGGCCGCTATTGTTTCTTCAACCTGTTGCTTATTGTAAGCGGCTTGCGTCGCGGCCTGTATATTCATAAATTCATAGTTATAGTTTATACGTAATATTCAATAAAATTTATAAACTGGTTAATGAATTAATTAAATTCAATAAATATTACCGCTTGATTGCCATATCTATACTGTCTATTTCTGGTCGGCGGGTCGGTCAAACGAGCGAATATCCTGTCTGTCTCCTCAACGGTCAACTGCTCTCTGCCAGATTCTGCAAGCACGCGAGCAATCTCCTGATCGCATCTGTCCTGTGTTTAGAAATATAATTTTGAGAAGATAAATATTCAATTTAATGTACTATTAAATAAGAGGAAAAATTTATAGACTTTATACCCGGATATTCGCTGATTTGGCGTCTGACCATTCATATGTTACGTTGCCATGTTCATCTATATGCTCGACGGCGTGTGTTCGGGTGAAGACGTCCAAATGAGATGGTGCAACACCACCTCTCTCCCTCGTCTAAAATTAAATATGATTAAAGAATGTATATAAGTAAATTACAAATAACAACTTTTATATTTACCATTTCTTCTCTATATTGCTGAAAAGACTTGGATCCACCGTGGTGTGTTGTAGGATTCCTAAGCCTGTTTGCGGAGTTCCTCGATGCTACCGCCTGTATAATTTAACTATTATATAAATATTTAAACGAACTATAATTACAGACATATGAAAGTAGAAAATTTACCTTCACGTCTTCGCTTTTCCAATATTGCAGAAACCGCGCATACAGATTTTTACTCATCCAGTTTGGCTTTTTACCGGCCTCTTTTATCTTGGAGAGCGTACCTCTATAGTTTTTCCTCATCTTCCTCTCCCAGTGCGTCCTGAACGTCCCGAGATCTTCGGGATCCACAATAAAGGGCGCCTGCACGTTGAAATTTAAATGAATTATATAAATTGCATATTAATTTTCAAAGATCTCTCAAATTAATTAGAATTTTATACTTACCTGGAGGTCAGCCCATATGGCATCTCTGATATAAAGTAGGATACTATCCCAGTGCTCCCACAAGTCCGTCATCTTACTACGGTAGCTGTTTCGAGACATAGCTAGAATGGGCTCGGATGGCTGTAAATCAAAACCCCTGAATACATTTTGATATTGTCAGTTACTAAATCATAAATATACTAGTAGCATGCACTAAATAATATAATGAAGTTGCAGTAAATTAAATACTTACCCTCCATCGATCTTCGGCACTAGGTATGCTCTTTGGCGATGATCGGTCATACCACTACTACCCTCGCCATGATCATGGCCTCGTGAACCTTGAGACCGCCTGCTGTGTGACATAATATCTGCTAGAAACATGCATATATATATATATATATCATTTCATATAATGAAAAAAAAACATATATCATTTCATAATTAGAAAACATGTCTGATTAATAATCACATACACATAGCTCATAGCAGAATAATAAAAGAATAATACAACAAATGATACGAATTTTCATTACATTAACATAGGTTCTAGAATTGACATAATACAATAAACGATACAAATTTCCATCTTATATACATTACATCATCACTAATTAATAATCAATCTTCGTCGTTTTCTGATTTTGACTCGGTCTCGCACTTTATATCGTCATTTCCCTCTAAAGTCTCAAATGCTTCTATTAGAATATTTGATTCATCGTTCAAAGGCCCTATATCAGCATGATCATCAGTTATTATTAATTCATTATTTGGCTCAAGATCTGCTTGTTAAGCTGCTTCGTCTGGAATATTATTTCCGTCAATTGTAAATCTTGCCTTTGTTTTAAAAACAGCTGACCAGTTTGCTTTATCTCGTTTTAGTGATGGATAGAGAGCAAAATAAACCTGTAATGCTTGTTTGGCTAACACGAAAGGATCATACTTTGAGTAACGTGAGTTATGGTTTATTTCAATAAGTTTATAGTCTTTGTGCACGTTGATACCAGAGCCCGGAACATTGCTAAACCAACTGCATCTGAATAAAAATACTTTTTATGCAGATTGGACAGAATATGTCAATTCCAAAACCTGTGTTAAGACGCCGTAAAAATCTTTTATATGTTCATCTGGATCATCAGTCCCTTTGACAAATACACCGCTGTTATAAGTCATTTTTTCAGCACCGTATTCCTTGGTGTTGAATTTAAATCCATTCACGAAGAATATTGGATAAGTGTTGACGTTTCTTTTTGGTCCTATCGCAAGACGTTTCAATCCTTCATCACCGACACAATTTCTTTGATCATAAACGTATTTCGTAAACCAGTTAGCAAATTCTTTGCTGAGATCGCCAAGTGGATGTTCTGATTCGTAAATACTGCAAATAAATGTATACGTATATTAAGTGCAAATTCCACCATATCTACTATTGACCGTGCTGCATCTTCCACCAAATCTACTATTGGATTCATCGTAACATTATTGTTATTCACCTCAACCTCGAGCACTATAGAATTAGATGCACCAATTTTTTCTCCATGACGATCCCAGAAATAATAGTTTGGCACAAAACCGGATTTACACAAATGTACAATAACTAAATCCGGTTCCCGATAATGCAAATGTCGACATTTACGACACGGACAACGAATTTGTGTGCCGCCTTCTTCATTATTAGCTTTAGCGAATTTAACAAATTCATGTACACCATCCTTAAAATATTTTTTCGTAGAACCTTTCGTTCCTGTTCGACTTTCATACATCCAGGTACGGTCGAGAAGATAGTTGAACATTTTTCCTAATTTAAAAACATATATATATATTAGAAATTTCGACAGCATTTCTTTTCTATTCCTATACGCATATATACTTTGCATCTGAAGTTTTATGTGATTATTATCGTATTTTCTAATCTACCAAAGCCTTTTGGGACTAAATGCTTTGTTGTTGTCTTACTTTCGTTTAAATTATTTATATTAACTAGAGATAGACTAAAATTCACACTTTCACATTTTCAATTATTCCCAATTCACACTTTCACATTTTCAAATTCACACTTTCAAATTCCCAATTCCAAATTCACACTTTCAAATTCTAAATACCTACACCCCAATTATTCCCAATTCACACTTTCAAATTCAACAATTTCATACTAATTAAAAATAACCTAATACACTAAATTAGTAATACCTACACCCAATTATCATCACAATAATGTACATTTAAACCTAATTAAACAATTTAAATCGAAATTAGGGTTTAGAAAATTACCAAATTCAAGAAGAAGAAGAAATTCCGGCGAGTTCTAGGCGTCTACAGCGACAACGACGGAGGGTGACGGCTGGAGAGGGTCGGAATCGGTGATGGGGAAGAGTAAAAATCGTTTTTTTTGGGTGAGCAAAGAAAGTGAGGAAGAAGGGTTCGGCTGAAACATGTATTCGCGACATGACGTCGGCTGGCGTCGACCTGCATCGGCCCATAGGGCGTCGGCTTGCATCGGCCGTATATATATATTTTTTAAATTCTTTTTTTTACAACTATTTCGTTTAAAAAAATAAAAAACAATACTACATTATAAAATAAAATAAAATTGACATTTATGATTATTAATATTCACCCAATGACGGGTCGTGATAGGTTAGATTGGTATTTTCGATGATATATGTTCGTGTAGTTCGAAAAGTTATCGTTGTTGAAAATCTAACTCGCACGACCAATCGATGCAACTTTTAGTCGATCCGCTATACAAATTCGATAAAGGTGGTTATATGTAACATTTTAAAGAATTAAAATAATTTTTTAAACCGTTGGGTAATCAATTATGAATTTTTAAATGTATTTGGTATAATAAAATTATATAAATAAATTATGCGGCGTAAAAATAAATAATTTGGATCTTATGTCGATCTAAGGTATTTTGGAGATGTTTCCAGAATATGGTTAAAAAATAAATGAATCTGGGGTGTCGATCTTGAATTTCAAATTTATGGCCGTTCGTGGACTTTCGGACAAAAAACCCTTCGTTCGAAGGCCGAACGACCTTCAAACGAGACCAAATTTGAACCAGGGATGCTTTGTAGTGTTTTAATCGAATCCGTACGGATGAATTCGCAAAAAAATCATCACCTAAAAAATTATCCTAGAAATATGTCATTGTCTAGGAGTTAGCTATAACACTTATAATATAAGTGTTATAGTTAACTCCTACAAAATGACATATTTCTGGGATAATTTTATTTTCGATGATTTCTTTTGCGAATCCAACCATACAGATTCGATTAAAACACTACAAAGCATCGCTGGTTCAAATTTGGTCTCGTTTGAAGGTCGTTCGGCCTTCGAACGAAGGGTTTTTTGTCCGAAAGTCCACGAACGGCCATAAATTTGAAATTCAAGATCGACACCCCAGATTCGTGTATTTTTTAACCATATTCTGGAAACATCTCCAAAATACCTTAGATCGACATAAGATCCAAAGTATTTATTTTACGCCGCATAATTTATTTTATATAATTTTATTATACCAAATACATTTAAAAATTCATAATTGATTACCCAACGGTTTAAAAAATTATTTTAATTCTTTAAAATGTTACATATAACCACCTTTATCGAATTTGTATAGCGGATCGACTAAAAGTTGCATCGATTGGTCGTGCGAGTTGGATTTTCAACAACGATAACTTTTCGAATTACACGAACATATATCATCGAAAATACCAATCTAACCTATCACGACCCGTCATTGGGTGAATTAATAATCATAAATGTCAATTTTATTTTTTTGGCCATTTTAGTACTGTTTTTCATTTTTCCAAATGAAATAGGTGTATATAAGAAGTAGATTGAGAAAATAATTAAATAGGCGACGCTAGCCGTCTCTAGCCATTACAGGCCAACTTCAGCCGACGCAAAGTTCAATAAAATATAATACCGTCCCCAACTGACTCCAAAAAGGAGACGGAGCCGACTCCGGCCGACTCCATGCTCCGTCCCCATCACTACTAGAGATACAGTGTATTCCAACGGCGATGTTCCAACGACCTCCAACGGCTTTTCTAACGGCTTCCAACAGCCCGTTGGATTTTGACGTAACCATCTGAAGCCATTGGAAACCGTTGGAATAATGCTGTTTGCGGCCGTTGGTAGCCGTTGGAAAATTTCCTGCATAACTTCCCGAGACCAGACCTGCAACTCATTATCCTCTTCCCCAATTAACATTTTCACCCAATTCTCCCATTCCACCACCTCCTAACCAGCTGCCGCCGCCCCCAAACACCATCCCAACCACCTCCGACGCCATCTAGAAGCTGCTACAGCTCATCTCCACCGTTCTAGCTCTCCAAATCGGTAATTTTGCTAAACCTAATATTTAGGTTTTTTTTATTTAGGGTTTAATTTTTAATTGTGATTGATTCCTACTTGTTACTGTATGCATATTACATCATGTTATCCCCTAATTGCAACTATTATCCCATAATGAACAAGTTATTACCGATTGAAAATTTTGTAATTTAGGATATTTCATTAGTTTATGTTGATTTGGTTAGTATTGAACGTATGTGTGTGGTAGAGTTTATTGCATTTGAAAGCCGTTAGAACGGATATTGCATTTGTGCGAACACGAGTTTTGTATTTGTGCGAACACGCGAATTGATTTAGTGTATAAATGAATTTATAATAAATGAATTTTGTGTACAAATTTTGTGTATAAATGAATTTAGTACTTATGTAATAAAATGGTAAAATATAAACCAATATTAATTAAACGAGTTATATATTCAAATTTAATATAAACAAATATTTAAATCCTTAGATATATTTGGCCCCGTCTGACAAGTGTTGTATATGATCGTTTTAGGGATATTCGTTTTTTCCACCAAACGGACAACTCTATTTATCTGATACATCATTTGTCGGATTTGTCCCTGTATTGGACAAGTTACAAACACTATAAAGTAATTATATTTCGTCAATCATATCACCTTAAACGGTTCACAAAATTTTGACGGCATTTCCTTTACGTTCCTTGTGTACACGCATTTGTGTACGATGCAAGGAACACGGGGGAAATGCTGCCGAAATTTTGTGAAATCGTTTAAAATGATATGATTTACGGAATATAATTACTATTGTGTTTGTAATGGGAAGTAGGATGATCGACCATCAAAGAAGACACATAAGTGGCAATGAATCAATAGTTGTTTATTTAAAATAAAGTTTTTAGAAAAAATATAAAATATAGTACATGTGTACTAAATCAGTAACTAAAATTTAAACAAAATATAAAATGAACGATTTATAATTTTTTTACTTTATCATAGGTTTTCAAGTAGGAAAAATGATCAATTACTTTAATGATCGGAGCTGGATGTATCAAAGAAGGGAAATTAATGGCGCAATAAGTGAACATTTTCTGAAAGGGGTACAAGTGTTCATCGAATTTGCTATAAGTAATATTGCAAACGATGAAGAAATTCATTGTCCATGTAGTAGATGCAAATTGTTGAACTATTTAGTACCGAATATAGTTAAGGTTCATTTGCGCCAATACGGTTTCGTACCCAATTATTTGTTGTGGGATCGTCATGGAGAAATTATAGCCCCTAATAATCAAGAACAGTCGGTGGAGGTCATTAGTGATGAAGTTAGTACAAATCTCATAGAACATATGGTCGAAGATGCAGCACGATCAATGTTCCCTACCGTTGAAATTGATAACGACGATGTTAACGTCAAAGAGGAACCAAATGTTGCAGCTAAAAAAATATATGATTTATTGGATCATGCTAAAAACCCCCTTTGGAATGGATGTTTAAGCGGCTCTCAATTATCGGTAACTGCAGAATACATTGTAATGAAATCAAAATACAACCTTACAGAAGCTGGATTTATGGCTGTTGTTCAAGCTGATTAACGTTATATGCCACCCGATAATTTAATGTGCGAAAATTATTATAAAGTGAAAAAACTTATGTCATCTTTCGGTTTGCCATATCAAAAAATAGATACATGTTTAAAGGGTTGCATGTTGTATTGGAAAGAAGACATCAATCTTAGAAATTGTAAAATATGTAATCAAGAAAGATACAAACCGAGGAAAAAGAAGGGAAAAGAGGTTCCGTATAAGCGTATGCATTATTTACCCATCACCCCTAGACTTCAACGGTTATATGCATCATCTGTAACAGCGCATCATATGAGATGGCACAGTGTGAGAACACCTCAAGAAGGTACGTTGATACACCCATCCGATGGAGAAGCATGGAAATATTTTGACAAGAAATATCCCAATTTCGCAGCGGAGAGCCGCAACGTTAGACTAGGGTTATGTACAGACGGCTTCTCACCGTTTTCTCAGTTTGGTTCTAAATATTCATCTTGGCCTATAATAATCACACCTTACAATCTACCCCCATGGATGTGTATGAAAACTCCATATATGTTTCTCACAATTGTCGTTCCTGGCCCTGATGATCCGACACAGGGCATTGATGTTTACTTACAACCGTTAATCGAAGAGTTGAAAATATTATGGTATGAAGGAGTTGAAACATACGACATATCAAAAAAGAAAATTTTTCGGATGTTCGCTTCTCTGTTATGGACTATTAGCGATTTTCCTGCATATGCAATGCTTTCGGGTTAGAGTACGGCCGGTCGTTTTGCTTGTCCTTATTGCATGGAAGAAACACGAGCATTTTCCTTACCGCATGGGAAGAAAATATCATGGTTTGATTGTCATCGATGTTTTCTTCATATTAATCACCCTTTTAGAAGAGACAAAAAAAACTTCATAGCTAATAGGCATGAGACTCTACGACCACCAATGGTTTGGTCAAGCGAGGATATATATGAACTTGTAAAAGATTATCCAAAAATACACGAGACCGGACAGCAAATTGAAATTCAAGGTGAATCGACGTTTCATAATTGGTGCAAACAAAGTATATTCTAGGAATTGCCTTATTGGAAAAATCTCTTAATCCGTCATAACATTGACGTGATGCATAACGAGAAAAACGTATTTGATAATGTGTTTTATACAGTTTTGAATGTGAAGGGCAAGACTAAGGACGATTTGAAATCTAGACGTGATATAGAGGAAATATGCAATCGTCCTGAGCTTCATATGAAGCCCAATGACAGTAAAAAACTCAAAGCATGCTACGAACTAGACATCAACCAAGTTAAAGTATTGTTAAAATGGGTGGAAGGATTACGATTTCCCGATGGAATTTCCTCTAATCTTCGTAGATGTGTCGACTATAAAAATGGAAGACTAAGTGGAATGAAAAGCCATGATTGTCATTTAATTATGGAAAATTTGTTACCCATCGCTTTCAAAGAATTGTTACCAGTAAAAGTTTGGATGGTAATAACAGAACTTAGTTTATTTTACAAGGAGCTTTGTTCAACTACGTTAAAAGTTGATCGTCTACTTAAACTTGAAGAAGAAATTCCTATACTGCTCTGCAAACTGGAGAAAATATTTCCTCCGGGTTTCTTTAATGTAATGGAGCATTTATGTGACGCCCCACCTCTATACCCGCGCTAGCCAAGAACACTACGGTGTAGTGCTGTCAACTAGCATGGAGAATAAGGCTGTTGAGGAGCGACCATCTATGTAATTGCCTTGTGCGAGCACCGATATGTCAGATAATAAAACATTGCATTTCTTTTTTTTTTGAGGAAACCCGACATACCGATACAAACTCAAAGCTACTATACAGTGGTTATAATAGTTTAGGACAATGGATATAAAAATAACACAGATAACATAAATGCGGAATAAAGATGGAACGAAAAGTCTCATATATATAATAACTGATATCAGTTACAATACATTTGACACAATACAAATGATACAACTACAACTGTCGACTCAAGAAGTTATATATACAAGTACATTATCGACTAATATACATGAATACATTATCATCTTAAAACAGGCACACTGACTACTACAACAAGACGAAGACCACTTCAAGTGATATAAAAAGTCTTCATAGCTCTAGCAGCAACCCAAAGCTAAAAATCTACAACCTGTAAATACTCGGTCTGACCCGAGTATTACATTCAAAAGAAAATAATACCCGGATCAGTCTAATTCAAACTCAGTTATTAATGCATGGAAGCAATAATAATCAAATAGATGACAGTCACAATAATTTCCGTCTATCCAATCCTTTTAACAAAGAAATTGGATAACTAAAAATATAACACTTAATAGTGTTAAGCAAAAATCAGCAGATTTAAATCATCAACAGAGATAAATAAACAAATTATCAAATCGACTAAATCAATTCAAAACTGACAATTCTGGGTGGCTGCAGTGCACGCACGCGTGCACTGCCTCGCCACCACCGAAGGTAAAGTCACCACCACAATGAAACTGCAGTGGCAAACAGGTATAAGGACAAAGGCAGGCTGCAACTAAACTGCAGAAAAGTCATCAACAGTTCAAGCATGTGCAGCAATAGAGACGAATTCGAGTACATCATGACGCAGAACCAAGTGCAGTTCAACTGAGATGGACAACTCGAGGATAAACATGTACAAACTGTTTCAGTAATCCAATGCCAACAAGAACAGATGAACATCAGTGAAGACAAGTATGAATTCAAACATGAAATGGAGAACATCATTGCAAGTGCAACAGGTAGAAAAAAAGAACTCAAGTATATGGATGCAAAGCTTCAACAAATTAAATAAACTAAATGCAAAGATCCAATGTCTCAAATGACTCAAGTACATGAATGCAAACAAAAGTATGGACAGTAATCAACTACAAGGTATGCAAACAAATATGGAATGGAATGCATCTACAAGTGCGAATGGCCAGAGTCGAAACTAACAGTGAAACAATGAAGTGCACAGCTACAATGATGCATGATAAGCAATGGCAAAAAGATGGCCAGAGACGAAGCTCACAGGGGCCAGTAAGCCAAAGAAATAAATCACTGTAAAGTCAACAAGGAACCACACGAAAACAAATTTTTAGAGATTCGAAACAAAAGAAACCCAACATCACGAGAATATATGCATTCGAACAAAGTCCAAGTAAACGAAATTGGACAAGTCAGAAAATCGAACCAAGGCAGGAAAATCATCATCGAAATAAAATCAACGATATAAGTACAGTGGGAATTTACATAGCAACAATGATTCCAACATCGAACGAAACAATGGCCAAGATAGACAATAACGAATCAAAATCGAATCGCAAGAGCACTGAACTAAGCATGTATTAGAAGTGAGTAAATAGGATTACTCACAATTTTTCGACGAGGCAGTGAAACCGAAGCCTTAGCATACGAAGCGAAGACGAGCGCGGCAAACCCCTTTTTAAGCGACGTCGATTCGAAGTCTCGAAACCCTAAATCGCCAGGGGAATGAAGATACGAGACCGCCCTCATTTTTCTTTCTTAGACGTAGGGTTTTACGAATGAATGAGAGGGGATCGGGTTTGCCCCTGATATCATCTTGGCAAAGCCAAGAAACATGGGCCAAGATTCAAATTGTAAAGCCCGGTCAACATTTTTATAAAAGAATTTCAAATTGATTTTTAAATTTCGATAGCAATTATAATCGTCAAATATCGAAAATCGATTGATGCAAAATACTGGGTTGTTACAATTTACCTGTTCATCTTCCATATGAAGCACGTCTTCGAGGTCATGTGCAATATGGATGGATGTATCCATTCGAAAGGTATGTTACTATACTGATTATGTAAATGGTAATTTAATTTTAAATAGAAGTTAATACTTAACCGAAATATTTTTTATTAGGTACTTAAATCATTTAAAGAAAAAAGTGAGACAAAAAGCTTGAGTTGAAGGTTCTATTTGCAAATCATATATCGAAGAAGAAGCTTCTTTCTTTTTCTCTCATTATTTTAATGATCATGTGAACTTATCATTTGTAAGTGTTCCGCGTAATGATGAGGCCGTTGAATAAAATTCTTCTTCTAAATCAATATTATCTATTTTTAAACAACATAGCCGACATGCTGAAAAATGTGTGGAAGTATGGCTAGATGATAAAGATTACCATGTAGCACACACATATATTCTTCTTAATTGTCCTGAAGTTGCACCATTTGTTAGGTAATTATCACCTTCCAAGTTTTGTTAAATTTAATACTACACGTGTAAATAAATAATAATGTAATATATCTTGTTTGTGTTTTCAGTATTTTTGAATCACAAAATCCAAGCGGCGATTTAAGCAAAGATTTCAGTACTTGGTTTTCGAAATACGTTTCTGATCCCACAAATAATGTGCTCGATGAAGGACTGAAACATTTGGCGTTTGGACCGAAAAGAAAAGTTAAAACGTATCCAATATTTTTTGTTAATGGATATAAATTCAACACCAAAGAATACGGTGTTGAAAAATTAACAAACAATACTGGTGTATTTGTTAAAGGCAGTGATGATCCTAATAATCATATGAATGATTTTTATGGCGTGTTAACTCAGATTTTGCAGTTGACATATTTTACAAGACCCGCGGAGGATGTTTATTTGTTTAGATGCAACTGGTTCAGCAATGTTCCAGGTTCTAGTATTAACGTGCATCCAAATTATAATCTTATAGAAATTAAACATACCTCGCGTTATCAAAAATACGACCCTTTTATACTAGCCAAACAAGCCCTACAAGCTTATTATGCCCCTTATCCATCTCTAAAAAAGGATAAAGCAGATTGGTCTGCGGTTTTTAAAACCAAAGCAAGATTTACGTTCGATGGACAGAATATTCCAAACGAACAAGCCTATCAAGCAGATCTGGAGGAAAATGTTGAAATAGCAATTACAGACGATCAAACTGATTTTGGACCTTTAAATGATGAGACAAATGTATTAGTCGAAGCATTTGAGAGTGTAGAGGAAAACGACATAGAACACGAAACCGAGTCTGAATCAGAAAACGACGAGGACGACTGAGTAATATCCGGTAATTTTTACAATTATTCACATTACATTTATCTCTGATTAATAATGCATTTATCCAAAGTTATAAAATTTTAATGCCAATAAGTGTATACTCACACACTCAACACATACACACAACATGACACATTTGTAGCATATTGTATTACATTTTTTAATGGTTCGTCATATCATAATTATTATGAATTGTATATGTATGTATATGGCAGGTATATTATGTGTGGCTCTGGTTCTGGCTCTCGGCGACGTGGCTCTTCCCAGCAGATTGGAGAGAGTAGTGGTGAGCCATCAGCTCGTCTAGTCGTTTACTTGCAGCCAAAGGCTGATCAGGCGTAAGTATCATAATTAGCAGCATATCAATTTAATTTTTTGTACATGATATATCTATAATTGTCTAAAGTTCTATTTTATATTTAACGCAGTGGGTTTGAGTTGGAGCCATCTAAAGTGGTTCTGAATATTTCTAAGCAGGCGTATATGAGCAGGATGAGCGATTGCTGGTCTTAGTGGAGCAAGATTTCCGATGATGTGAGAGATACCATTTGGCAAGATTTTCTAGTAAGTTTATACCGCTTTACAAAATGGTTAATTAAATACAAATAAATAATTAGTAATATTTTCTCATTGTACAGGGCGCAGTAGATTTGCAAGTGGTACAGCGGATATTACAAAAACAATGTAGATCGTTGAATGTAGCAATCGATGGATTGATGGATACTGAAATGCCCAAATTCGTTGATCCGAAGATACCGAATTCTAGCTATCCCGAACTCGTTGATCGCGCACGATACCGGGTTCAAAGATCTTCAATTCTTCAAGCGTTGATCAAGCGCACTTGATTCCGCGAATCGGCTTCTATAATCGTTGAATCGAGCGCACTCAATTATCCGAAAGAGGAGATAGGAGATTACACTCAACTACCAATTTAAATTGAAAGCACAAAGCTAACAAAAGAGAATTTTATTCAATATTCAACAACCTTTACAAATGAGAGACCCGGCCTATTTATAGGCGTTTTACAACTCACACGAAAAAACAAGAAAAATTACATCTCCTAGGTCGGTTCCGAGTTAACAGTCACGACCTAACATAAGTCGTACACGACTTAAGCTCAAACAGTTACAACTCAACACACACAAAAACTTCAAAGAAAATACAAGTACTTAGGTCGGAAACGACCTATAGATGACGACTTACAAACAGGTACGAGCTAAAAAGAAACATAAACGACTCAAAGATACAACGGCTCAGCATTAACGGCTCAGATTGATGCGGTATCAAGATCCTTGGCTACAAGCTTTCTTGCGACTTAAGAAATCAACAGCTGAGATTAAGTCGGCAAACAAGATCTATGGCAACAAGTCTTCAGCGACTTAAAACATGCGCATCTCAGATCAGCGACTCAAAGGAATCAAAGGTAGAGATTAACTCGGCAGAAGAATCAACGGCATCCAGAGCTTTGCGACTTAAAGATAACATAACTCCGCGACCTAAGCCTGTACGACTTAAAACCTCGCGACCTAAGAACCCTGGCATCTGAACCCTCTTTATGCGACCTAAGTTCTTGCGACCTAACTTAGGTCGAGACATTTTCCTGCGACTTAGTATAGGTCGTTTCATTTTAACCCGGAGCACTTTTAACTCGGTAAGTCGTACTAGCGACCTATCTTCCAATTCGTTAGGTCGTACACGACCTAAAAACGTGTTAGGTCGTCTGAGCACTTTTCCACTAGGTCGTTGATCTTCACTAAGTCGTGGGAGCGACTTATAGGCTTCGTTAGGTCGGTCGCGACCTATGACTTCAACTTTCCACCTTTCTTCACGAAATATTGACTCCTTAGCTTTAGGTCGGATTCGACCCATCAACATGTTACGACCTACGAGTTTGCTAGGTCGGTCACGACCTAGTACTTGGCCTGCATCATCCTCCCCTGGTTGAGAAAAATTCGACCTCGAATTTGTAAATTCTTCTTCATCAGCTCGATCATCTCCGTGAAATGGTACGAGATGTTTAACATTGAACACGTCAGATGTATACACATCATTTGGCAGCTTCAATTTGTAAGCATTTTTATTAATTCGTTTCACGACTTCTACCGAACCAATTTTCCTGGCTTTCAACTTGTTGTAAGCGCCCACTGGAAAACGATCTTTTGTTAACACTGCATAAACTAAATCACCTTCGTTAAATTCAACACTTCTTCGTTTCAAATCTGCAGATTGTTTATACTTCTCATTTGCTTTCTCCAATCGTTCTTGAACGATTTTATGACATTCCGTCAGCCCCTCAACAAAATCAGCAGCTTTCTTAACTGTCTTCTTTGATTGTGGCACTATCGTTAGATCCAACGGTCCCTTCGGTAAACTTGAATATACTATCTGAAATGGACTGAACCCAGTACTTCGATTTACAGCATGATTATGGGCAAACTCCGCCTGGCATAACTTCACATCCCAACTCTTCAGATTATCTTGTACAAGACACCTCAGCAAGTTTCCCAATGATCTGTTTACCACCTCAGTCTGTCCATCCGTTTGCGGATGATAAGCACTACTGAACTTCAGCTTCGTTCCCACCATTTTCCACAAACTCAACCAAAAGTGACTCAGAAATCGAGTATCTCTATCCGACACAATAGATTCTGGCAATCCATGAAGTCGATAGATCTCCTTGAAAAACAATTGAGCAACATGAACAGCATCCGCCGTCTTCTTGCAAGCAATAAAATGTGCCATCTTCGAAAATCTGTCCACCACCACATATATGGAATCGTTACCACGCTGTGTCCTCGGTAATCCCAACACGAAGTCCATACTCACATCAACCCATGGTTTAATTGGTACAGGTAATGGCATATATAAACCAGCATTAGTCGCAGTTCCTTTCGAAACCTGACAAATATGACAACGCTCCACAAACTTCTCTACCTCTTTCCTCATTGATGGCCAAAAGTAGGACTGTGAAATCAAATGTAAGGTACGGTCTCTCCCAACATGTCCCTCTTCGTGTAACTCCTTGATAATCTTCATTCTCAGACTACCCTCCGGTATGCATAATCGACTTCCTTTAAAAAGAAAACCATCTACCATCACGAACTCATCTGTCTCTCCATCCTTGACTTTATCAACAAACTTTGCAAAGTAAGGATCATCGGTAAGTAATTCTGGCAATATTTCAAACCCCGTCACTTCAACCTTTAATGTAGTTAATAAGTGATTTCTTCTACTCAACGCATCCGCAACACGATTCGTCACTCCCGACTTGTGTTTCACAACAAATGTAAATTGTTGCAGATATGCAATCCATGATGCATGTCTCGCTGAGATCTTGTCTTGCCCTTGCAAATGCTTCAATGCTTCATGATCAGTATACAGAACAAACTCCTTCTGAAATAGATAGTGTTGCCAGTGTTTAATAGATTGCACAACAGCATAAAATTCCACATCATATGTACTGTATCTCATCTTTGCTCCTGACAACTTCTCACTAAAATATGCAATTGGACGTCCCTTCTGACTCAACACTCCTCCAATTCCAACCTTGGATGCATCAGTATGTAGTTCAAACACTAACTGAAAATCTGGTAATATTAGAATTGGTGCAGACGTCAAAAGTTCTTTGATTCGCTCAAAAGCAACCCCGGCTTCCTCCGTCCATGCAAACTGTTTACCCTTCATGCAATCAGTAACAGGTGCCATCACACTACTAAAGTGTGGTATAAACCTTCGATAGAATGAAGCCAACCCGTGAAAACTACGAACTTCCGTTATCGTCTTGGGCTGCGGCCAATCTCTGATCGCCTCAACTTTACTCTGGTCCACCTGTATACCTTCCTTCGAAAAACATATCCTAGAAATAAAACACTATGCGTCATGAACACGCATTTCTTCGTTGCAGCATAGAATTGTTCTTGTCGCAATACCATCAGCACTTCTCTAAGATGATTCAAATGTTCCTCTGGACTCCCACTGTAAATCAGAATATCATCAAAATACACCACCACAAATTTCCCAATGAACGGTCGAAAAATCTGATTCATCACCCTCATAAAAGTACTTGGTGCATTGGATAAACCAAATGGCATGACCAACCATTCGTATAGACCCTCCCTGGTTTTAAAATCAGTTTTCCACTCATCGCCTGGTCTGATACGAATTTGATGATATCCGCTCTTCAAATCAATCTTCGAAAAGATAGTAGCTCCGCTTATTTGATCCAACAAGTCATCCAACCTCGGCATTGGAAATCTATATCTCACAGTAATCTTATTCAATGCTCGACTGTCAGTGCACATCCTCCACGTTCCATCCTTTTTGGGTACCAATAAAGCTGGTACAGCACAAGGACTTAAACTCTCCTGCACACGCCCCTGTTCAAGCAATTCTTCCACTTGCCTCCGCAACTCTTCATGTTCCTTCGGACTCATTCGATAATGTGGTCTGTGTGGCAACACAGCACCTGGAACAAGATATATCTGATGTTGTATATCCCTCAACGGTGGCAACTCCGTTGGTAACTCCTCTGGAAATACATCGTCAAATTCTTTCAAAACTGGTTTAACTTCTTCTGGTATTTCAACCTCTTCACGGCTCTCTCGCCCAATCAATAAAAATACTTCAGGCTCCTCCTCTACTTCCTTCACAAACTCCTTCAACGATAACAAAGTTTTGAGTTCTTCAATCTCCTCCAACTTGTTTTCCTCCGGCTGTCGCTTCTTTGGAACTAGAGTAATCTTTGTGCCTTCAAACATAAAACTGTAACTGTTGGTACGCCCATCATGTTGCACTGCCCTATCATACTGCCACGGTCTCCCCAGCAACAAATGACAAACGTCCATGTCCACAACATCGCACCAGATTTCGTCTTTATATTTCTTCCCAATGGAAAACTTCACACGAGCCCTTCGTCCAACCTTCACCTCCCCACCTTTCCTCAACCAAGCTAGCTTGTACGGTTTCAGATGTTTCTCAGTCTTCAATGCCAACTTCCTCACAGCTTCTGACGAAATTATATTATCATAGCTTCCAGCATCAATAACAAATTTACAAACTTTCCCTAGAATAGTACATGTTGACTGAAAAATATTGCTCCTCAACCAACTACAATCCTCCTCTTGCTTTGGTGTTAAACAGTACCTCTTCATCATTAGATTATAACCTTCGTCTCCAGACACTTCTTCTTCCTCCTCATCAGGTGGTGAATTGGAACATTCAGCTTCTTCATTCTCATCCTCAACCTCAACTATCATAGCTCTCCTCTTCGGCTTTGGACATTCATTACTTTTGTGGCCCAACTCTTGGCAATTATAACATTTGAAACTGTTATTGACTTTCGCCTTCCCAATCTCATTCACAACTGATTTTGCAACAGCTTTTGAAACATTAGAACTCCCACTAACTCCCTTCACTGGATTGTTGGAATTTGTAAACACACCGCCTCCTCGTCTACCCTGCTTCTCCCAAGCCAACGCTTTCTGATGTGCCTCTGCTACAGATTTTGGATCGAACATATTAACCATATCCTGGATCTGCATTCGTAGTCCCCCAACAAATCTAGCTGTCGGTTGTTCTTCCGTCTCCATAATATCATTTCGAGCAATCAGTTGGTAAAATTCGTCAGCATAGTCATTAACTGTCTTCATGCCCTGCCTCAAGTTCTGCAAACGTTGATACATCAAAGATTGATAATTGTATGGTAAGAACGTTGCTTTCATCAATTTCTTCATCTTCTCCCAAGATTCAACTTTTGACTTTCCCATCCGATCACGTGTAAGCTTGGTTTGCTGCCACCATGCCAAAGCTCTACCCCTCAGCCTCGTAGCAACCAACTTCACTCTACGATGTTCTGGAACTTCTTTGAAGTCAAAAATCTCCTCGACATTAGCCACCCAATCTAGAAACTCCTCCGCTTGCATACCACCTTTGAATTCAGGAATTTCAGTCTTCATCCCCGACTCCCACTTGTGATCATACTCAGAGTAATTTCTTCCTTGTCCTCGTCCTTGTCCTCGAACACTACCACCATCATACTCCTCTTCAAAATCAGATGTATATCGTTGTCTATCTCATCCACCCACATCTCTACTACCTTCACGTCTTCCACCATCATCCCTTCTATCTACATTCCTCCGTTCATGATCATTCACGTTCCTCCCACGCCCTTGATTATTTTCAACACTTCTGTCTCGATTGGAATGTGGCGAGACTCTACTACCCCCATGGTTAGATTCAGGTGAAACCCTTCTCCGATTTTGATTCATTTCTGTCATAAGCTTCTCTAACCGGCCAATTCCTTCGTTAAGTTTTTCACTAAAGTTTTCATTGATTCTTTGCTCCATCTCATCAGCTTCTTCTCTTCGATACAAAGCTTCAATGTTTTGATGTCGATTGGCTCTTCTTGGCGGCATACTTGAAATCTTCACAAACTCTTCAACACTTCAAATTTCAAACACTTTTCGGACTTTGATCCAAAATGAAATGGATCGAAAACTTCCACTTTGTAGCAAATCGTGATGAATACGATGGACAAAGTTTCGGCCTCCAATTCAAATCCGATCAAACAACTTCGAACAATGATGAACACTCCTCTTACTCTTGGCCGTGATAAACACCAACTCAAACCTTCCCCTCAGGCTCGGCAAATCACTTCAAACTTCAAAATGATTAGGCTCCAAGTCTCGATCCAGCTATGATTGGCTAGAACAAGCTCTGATACCAAACTGGTACAGCGGATATTACAAAAACAATGTAGATCGTTGAATGTAGCAATCGATGGATTGATGGATACTGAAATGCCCAAATTCGTTGATCCGAAGATACCGAATTCTAGCTATCCCGAACTCGTTGATCGCGCACGATACCGGGTTCAAAGATGTTCAATTCTTCAAGCGTTGATCAAGCGCACTTGATTCCGCGAATCGGCTTCTACAATCGTTGAATCGAGCGCACTCGATTATCCGAAAGAGGAGATAGGAGATTACACTCAACTACCAATTTAAATTGAAAGCACAAAGCTAACAAAAGAGAATTTTATTCAATATTCAACAACCTTTACAAATGAGAGACCCGGCCTATTTATAGGCGTTTTACAACTCACACGAAAAAACAAGAAAAATTACATCTCCTAGGTCGGTTCCGAGTTAACAGTCACGACCTAACATAAGTCGTACACGACTTAAGCTCAAACAGTTACAACTCAACACACACAAAAGCTTCAAAGAAAATACAAGTACTTAGGTCGGAAACGACCTATAGATGACGACTTACAAACAGGTACGAGCTAAAAAGAAACATAAACGACTCAAAGATACAACGGCTCAGCATTAACGGCTCAGATTGATGCGGTATCAAGATCCTTGGCTACAAGCTTTCTTGCGACTTAAGAAATCAACAGTTGAGATTAAGTCGGCAAACAAGATCTACGGCAACAAGTCTTCAGCGACTTAAAACATGCGCATCTCAGATCAGCGACTCAAAGGAATCAAAGGTAGAGATTAACTCGGCAGAAGAATCAATGGCATCCAGAGCTTTGCGACTTAAAGATAACATAACTCCGCGACCTAAGCCTGTACGACTTAAAACCTCACGACCTAAGAACCCTGGCATCTGAACCCTCTTTATGCGACCTAAGTTCTTGCGACCTAACTTAGGTCGAGACATTTTCCTGCGACTTAGTATAGGTCGTTTCATTTTAACCCGGAGCACTTTTAACTCGGTAAGTCGTACTAGCGACCTATCTTCCAATTCGTTAGGTCGTACACGACCTAAAAACGTGTTAGGTCGTCTGAGCACTTTTCCACTAGGTCGTTGATCTTCACTAAGTCGTGGGAGCGACTTATAGGCTTCGTTAGGTCGGTCGCGACCTATGACTTCAACTTTCCACCTTTCTTCACGAAATATTGACTCCTTAGCTTTAGGTCGGATTCGACCCATCAACATGTTACGACCTACGAGTTTGCTAGGTCGGTCACGACCTAGTACTTGGCCTGCATCAGCAAGAGTCTGACATCAACTTAGTTCAGCGACACTGGAACTCAAAGATCGCTAAGAACTATAAGGAGAAGATGTCAGAGATTAAAAAAGTGGGGAAGAAACCAAAGTGGATGAGCGCGACTGTATGGGATAAGTGGGTTGATTGGTGGAACTCAGAGGAGTTCAAGGTAAATCTATAATGAATCTCAGTAATTTTTTTAACGTTTAATAAATAATTATTCATTGTAAATTTGCAGGAGGAGCCAGAAAGGAACTCAGCAAACAGGAGCAGGAATCCAGTAACTCATCGTGGAGGCTCCAAATCTTTCCAGCATCACCGCGAAGATTTGATAAATTTATCTATTATCACATTTGTATATTGATCAGTTCAGTAATTAGTTATGTGAAGTTAAATTATCCAAATTATCAATTGCAGAAACGAGCTTATGGACATCCCGTTGGCTTAGTGGACTTATTTGCTCACACCCACGCATCTAAGCAAGTAGACGAGTCTGGCAAAATCATATATCAGTGGGGTGATCAGGATAAGGCGACTGAGGCATATGTATGCATTTTTTAATTTCTAATATTTACATCAATAAGTTTATTAATTACTAGCTATGTAAAATAAAAATTACATTCTACTATTTTTCAACTGAAATTGTTTTTTTTCATTATAGTCAAGGTTACAGGAGGCATGGGCATATGCGCTTCAGCAGTCTGGTCGTGATGAGTTGACATAGGAGGAGCAAGATAACATATTTGACGCTGTTATGGATCCGACGCAGCGGAGTAGACGTTATGGCTTCGGGAACGTAACGGTAATTGATCCTTTTACATATGTACAACAAATTAGCGTTTAGATATATAGTGCTATAATATTTTATAAGCGTTTCCAACCCTTTTGCTATTATTTCTATTTGCAGGCTCGACAAGCTCAAAAGGCCCAAGACAGAGAAGAAATTAAGGAGCTTAGAGCTATGATTGAGCAGCTACAGGAGGAGAATCGTCTGCGAGCTGTACAGATGGAGCAGCTGAATCAAAAGCTTGCGGAGTATGTGCAGAATCATGGTACCTTTCCTTCGTCGTCTGGTGCTTCCGGAGGCGACGACGAAGATGCTTGAGAAGGTATGCCTTTTATTGTTTGTGTTTGAACGATGTATATATTGACTTGGAGATGGTTATAATGTGTTTTAATGTTGTATATATTGGTACGGAGTGGGTGAGAACGATATTTTGATGGTATGTACGTGGTTTGTTGACATGTTTTGTTGGTATTTACGTTGATGGTACGGTTTATGATGTTTGAATGGTTTGGTTTGTTTATATTGGTGTTTAATTGATTTATATGTGTTGTTTATATTGATATTGATATATATGTGTGGAATGGATTGGAAATGTATTGGAAATTTATTGGAAATGAAATGGATTGAAAATGGTGTGGCTGGAAGGTTAATAGGCTTGCAGTTGTATAGCAAAATGAACCCAGATTTCCAACGGTTTCCAACGGCATATTGGACATTTTATTCCAACGGCTAGTAACGGTTTCCAATGGCTATTAACCATTGGTCGCCGTTGGAATTGCCGTTGGAAATTATCCGTTGGTTCCGTTGGAAAGCGTTGATTATATTCCAACGGCCGCCAACGGCTCGTAGCCGTTGGAATAGCCGTTTAATCTTGTAGTGCATTTTAAAGTATTCTAGTTGTGATACAGGATGAAGAATGATTGTTGGCATTGACCATTGAAACTAGCGGATGCCTCTTGGCCTTAGCAGATATAACCATTGGCGTTTGAATTCAAATACAAATGCAAACGACATAGACTTTTTTGTGATGAAGCGTTGCCCCTTGGACCTCGTGACCTTACCGATCGAGTCGACCGTTGCCACTGCATCGTCACCTAGGAGATTATCACCCCCTAGGCCCTCTTGGCAAACATTGTAAAAGGAATCTTACGAAAAGTAACTTTCAACACTTTATTGCTCATTGTTGTGCATTTTTACTTTGTTAAATCATATTAATTAAATTAGCATAATACCTATAAACAAGGAGTAGTGTATTTGGAACGGTCATGGATCCATCTTACAAATTAAAAAAATATCAATGTTTCCATCAGGGTTGAAAATTACTTTTCAGAAGTAAGCAAATATCATTCCTAACTTGTTATGTTTAATTTATTGTGGAAATGTAGTTACTAAGGTTTTAGCAAAAAGACTTGAAAATACAATTGACATTCTATCTGGCACATACCACGAACTATAGAATAGTACTCTAAAATATACTTGGTGTTTACTTTTCATTATAAAATTAATATATATTAGATGAATTAACTTAGGTATACCATGCATATGAATCTAAGTTCATGTATATTTTGAGAACTATATATGCAAAGGTATGAATATCACTTGTCACATTAGATCATATTCATTTGCTAAGTAATACACAAAATGGTATGCACCATCCAATAGATATTTGCAACATAAAGATTCAAATATGCACATATAATTCTGTGCAAGTACAACCAATCATTTTGTACTCCATATTACTGAATATTAACAACGCTTAATGCTAACTAGCTATATATAATCCAAAGGGTAAATAGTATTCCTTTTTTGCATTCATTAATTCAATATTAAGTACAAAGCATCTATTTAAATAATATTTGTACCTATCCAACCATATATACAGATTAAGATACTCTCTTAATTCCATGTCAAAAATAGATTTCCTAACCTATGTATTCAAAATTTTGCTTATATATCAAAATGAGTAACCCCATAAAAACAGTACACAAAATTTTATTTTTATTTTTATTTAAAAAAAAAACATAATGGGAAATCTTTGTTCAAAACCTTGCTGCAAAAGCTTTGTAGGAAAACTGATGAAGAAGCTGAAGAAGAAAAGCAACAAAGTATCATGTGTAAGTGCTGCAACCACTACAAAACAAGCTGCATTTGACTGTCATTATGATCCTTTAAGCTATACTCAGAATTTCGATGATAATGGCCGAGGCGGCAATGATGAGTATTCAAATAGGTTTACTTCAATGTTTGTTTTATCCAATAAAGATTAAGATGTTGTGAGCAATGATGATATTGGAGTTTCAATGTTTTGGTTTGGAGCAGCTTCAGTTAATTGTGGTGATATACAAATTGCATAAAAAAAATATACTTAAATCTGATTGTTTTACTCAGTTTGTGTCTGTAATTTTGATCTTAATTATTGTTTGTTTTGATAATGTTATTGATTCAAGCTGCATGCATAATGATTAAGATTTGCATATGTTACAAAGCAGTTTGTTAATCTTCATTTTTTTCTTCTGTTTCGGCTCATAAAATATTAGAATTAATGGAATGCAATGTTTGTAATTCTTTCAAACTGAATTCGATTAGGGTTGGTTGCTGTGAAATATTTTTAACATTCAATTATTGGTGCTTCTAATATTTGTATTCTTGTTAATTTCAGTATATCAGAATTGAATTGTTTTTATGCAATTAACTTCTAAATGCCAATGTTTCTTTCTAGTTTATGCAGGAAAATAATGATAGTTTGTTCTAAGTTTTTGATCCCAGTGATAATATGTAAACGTTAAAATAAACAGCTTTGTGAATAGTGCTTCAGTAATATTCGTATATAATATTGACTTTAATCAGATTCAATTAGCAATAACTTGCACATATGAAGTACCAAAACTGGCAAATTTTACGTGCATATATGCTTTTAATTTTGTCTTAAATCACGATTGATGTAATTATTAGTGTTTTTATAGCTTTGAGTTTGTTGTAGAGTTGAACCATGAAAACTCGTAACCATTTGTTTTAAATGATAACAATCGGTAAAATACATGAACAAATATTTTTATTTAGACTTAGTAATAAAACACAAGACCGTGTAGCCAGTTTAGATTTCGTTCATGCGTATATTAGGATTCAGGTATAGTATTTCTACCAATTACCTCAATTTGCTTGTATTGCTGTAATAAATATATGTTTAGATATGTTACTTATATATGAGCCCCACAATCAACATATTGAAATTAGGTTTTTTTTTTCTTTTTTCTTCTTTTAGAAAACTGATAAACTATGGAAGGATAAAGGGTTGTATTGAAGAGAATTTTTGTGTCACAACACTAGCTTAATTATGAAGTACCATGGATCAAATTTGCCTTGAAATAAAGTAATTAGGTTGCTTAAGCTTACACAATTATGTAGGTGTATTTTAACTGTTTGTTGAAATATTCCAATTTAACTATTGATTCAATCAAAATCAAACAAAATATAGTACATAAAATGAGGTAAATAAATGATAAAAAGTAAATGACACAAAGATTTATGTGGTTCGCATGTTATAGAATTCCACATCCACGGATCATTACATTTTCTTTTATATTCTTCTTAGTACAAGCTTTAGTGGCAATAAGACCAACCATTCTGAGTATATAATTCAGAGAAACTATTGAAAATCTCATCCCCTCTTCTGCTACAATATTGTCTCCTCTTTTACAGTAAAGAAAAGGATGTCACATGGATTGTTGACGTCATAACCTTGTAATTCCTCATTTGCCGTTAGATCTTGCCACGTGTTGTTCATCCATGAGTTTTATTAATTGTGCATGGATTGCTGACGTGGTCACAGATGGGGACAGATAGGGGAACCTATTTTGGACGGAAAATTTTGGCTATAAGCGGGAACTTTAGATTTGGTCTTAGGCGTGAATTTTGAATTTGGTATATGGAGTTCGTAATTGGAGCTATGAATTGTCTTATGCTTTATTGGGTGTTTTATGTAGTACCTAGTAACTCGAGTTGTTGTTATGCCTTGTTATCATCCAAATATGGTGGCATGTCATAAAACAATGAGGGTGGCGTAGTCCGAAATTGTAACGACCCCGAAATTTAATTAAGTTTAAATTGTTAATTAATTTCATTTTTGAATAAAAATTGTGAAATAATGGGTAATTAATATAAAATATTAGTTAAATTATGAATTGATTTGGATATTTGAAAATAAATAATAAAATGTTGGATAATTAAACTTTAAAAGGAATTCAAATAAGTGTTGATGTTAAACAAATATTTCAAATAAATTTATAGTTGTATAACATATGAAATGAACATATAAACTTCTAGGAATAAATATTAAAGTAAAATAATAATAATAAATATTGGAATAGAGATTTATTTACATTATAAAGTAATAAACAAACAAAAATAATAAAAGAAAAATAAAATAAAATATAAGTTCACTTATACTACAAAGTAATGAAACAAATAAAAAGAAAAGAAGCAAACAAAATGTATATTCATGTACACTTGCAAAAAAATGAGGAAAAACAAATAATACATAGTGAAGCTTGCAAAAGAAGAAACGAAATAAAATATATATTTGTACATGGCAATTTAATGCAAGCCACCATATTATCATATCAGCCTCCAACTAAGAAAAATCTCCCTGACCAAATACAAAAAAATCTTGTACCTGATTTTACATTACCCTGTACAACAATCTTATACATATCAGCCTTCTTCATTTCATTTTTCGTTCCATTCCAGCTGAGAATAAACTAAAGTTAATATCATTCAAACTTTAACAAAATTCAACTGAAAACATCAAACAACAAAACAAATCAAGCAATTCAATTTGAATCAGAGGATCAAAAGAAGGCAAGATACTCAAGCCTGTTTCATCATCAAGCTCTGTTCTTTTTTCAGGAAACAATACTGTGAGTAAACAAATTCTATTTAAAGGTTTTAAAATCTGTTTAAAATCTAGATGCATGTAGAAATTACTTGGAACAAAGTATAATGAGTGATTGCATGTTGTTTAATATGGATTGTATGTATATGTATATGACTATATGGATGTGTATATCTGTATACCAAGTGAATACTCTGTTAGTTTTATAGATTTCAAATTTTGATCAAAATTCAATATCTTCTTGCCTGATTCTTTTTAGAGATTGATATATAAATCAAACTTGATTGTAATGACAAGGTACGTATTTGACCTAAAAATAATTCCAGGCAAGATTTAAAGATAGTTTTTCAATGAAAGGAAGAATTACAGTAAAAGCATGAACTTATCAAAATCTTGATTTAAATAAATCATGGATTCAAGTATATAATCTGATTTGTTATCGAAAATGATGATTTTTAAAAATAAAATCAAGATTTTTAGGCTTTTAATTCGAGAGGAATTGCATGTTGAACGGAATTTGAGTTTCGAGCATTTTCTGGTGATAAGTGGAACTTAGGTGGTCGGGGTCACTACTGGAGCAGGCTGGGAGCTCGGGGGTTCTGGCAAAAATAATCGCCGGATTTTTCAATCAGCGTGGTGGCGGAAAATGGTGGAAGTAGGGTTTAGCTGGGTTTTTGGGTCGAGGTTGGATTTTGGGTTGCTGCACTGTCGACATAGCATCGGAGGAGACCGGTCGTGGGGGAAAGAAGCAAGGGTTCATGGCAAAGCTTTGGCCAGAGATTCATAACCTCTGGTGGTCGAAGTCGTCGGGTAGAGGTGGTTTTGTGGGTGTCAGTTTTGTTCCAGTGGGTTCATTCGAACTCGATATCGTTTTCGTGGTTGATCGAGGAATCTGGGTGGTCAGTTAGTTAGAGGAGGTTGTAGGTGACTTGTCGGGGGTGTCCTTGGAGGCCGGAGCTTCGTCGTTGGTCGGTGCATGTATACGTGACATTTCTGTGCACCAGTGTTTGATTTGGGAACGAAGGAAATTCTCTCGGGGTTGGTCTCGGGGAAAGAAAGGGTTGTCTCGGGGTTGTCTTCGAGTGTGTTCGCGTGAGTATTATGTTTTTTTATAAACAATTAGAAATGTAAACAAAGTTTTGAAAAAAAAATTACCCGGGAATGATGTGTGATGGCACGGGTATGGACTCGGGTAAAATATTAAAGGTTATCAAGTTTAAAGGTTAAACAAAATCAAGTTAAAAAAATAAAAATAAAAACTAATTTCTTAAACCTATTCTTTGAAATAATGATGTTATTTAAGTATTTGTTAGTTAAAGTGGTATATTTTATTTTAACTTAAGTAGGTTAATTCTTAAATTTAAATTAAAACTTAATTAAGAATGTAAGTAAGAAGTAATTAATTTGTGATTAGGGATAATCATTTTTGTAATTAATTAAGGGTTAATTAATTATAAATAAAAGGTTAATTAATTAAGGTAATTAATTAAGAAGTAATTAATTAATGAATGTGATTAAGATTTAATTAATTAATAATTAAGGATAATTAATCATTGATTAAAGATACTTAATAAAAGTAATTATAAGATTAATTAGTTATAATTACACAATTAATTCATCTTAATTGTAGATGATTGATTATTATCGGATGCTTTGTGATATGATGCTTTGTGATATAAATTGCTTTGTATTGAGCTGTGATATCTGTGATATGTTTCTTGTGAATGTAAAACCCCTTGGCCCGTAAAATGGCATTTGAATTTCGATGCGACAGGGAGTCGGATTCCAGTTGGTTATCCGAAACCTACATCGAATTGTAATGATGAATCTTTGTAATTGATAGTACTTTATCTGTTAATCTATGAATGAAGATAAGCGTTATAGATCATACCGCTTATCGATATTGATGTGCTTGAATCTGTGATGATTGATGATGTTGCACTACTGTGTAAAACCCATAGACCACACTTTTACACACACAAATATGGATTTCACGAGGAAATCGGTTAAGTCACATATGATTTAAATTTAATGTTTTTGAAATTGAAATTTTAATTTCAATTGATTTTGGAAATGGAATCGGGTTAAATGTGAAAAGCTTTTGAAAAGGAGTTTTGAGAATAAAGTTATTTTGGATAACTTCATAAAGCTTTGAAATTTAAAATGGTTGAACCTTGTTTTGAAATTGAAGAGAATTTTAAATGGTGTATCTTTTATATAAAAAAGATTTGAAATGGAAAATGGTTTTCCAAGTTATGAGTGAATTCTTTTTGAAAGCTATCAATTAAATCTTTGATTTAAAGATTTAAAGATTTAACGAGTTAAATCCAATTGGAATGGAAATTGATTTGGAAAATCTATGAATAGATCTTTGTGAAACTGGGAGAACTTTGTGAGATAAATCTTTTTGTGTAAAAGATTAAAATGGTAATTTGTTTAAACCATTTGAAGAAAAGTTTTGGGTAATAAGTTGTGATTTAACTGAAATCCCAATATCCATATGTTTTAAAATATTGCGCTAACTATTCGGTTTAGCCGGGAGAGGACTTTGTGTCATATAACCCATTTCGAATAGTGATACGACGTATATGGATTGCATTTGAAGACCGGTGTTGAAGATCGGGTGTTTGCGAGAACGATAGGATAACCTATCGATTGTCTCTGCACCGAGTGGCTCCGGTATAGAGATTCCTTAAGTGATGGGAAGTCCGGTCGGGATTGTGAATACCCGGATTCCAAGGGCTTCTTCAGAAGTGCCTTCGGTTCTGTTCGAACCCAGAACAGACTTGTATGGTTGTATGTCTGACACTACACTTTGAGATATAAAGCTGGTTTCTATCAAATACATTTCTGTTTGGTGGCGGAGATTTATTCTCTTAGCTTAACACCCTTCTCTGAGACGTACGAGCTCAGTGGTTATGTAGTTGATGGTTACTAGTGATACATTCCCAATTTGGTAATGTGGCATGCTAAGTGTTGCTGTGTGTTGATGATCATTTGTTGATCAAAGCATGGCTTTGTGAAAAAGCGTGGCTTTGTGGACGAGACCTCATCGAGCCTCATAAACCGGTAATGGTCGAAACAGGAAGGATGCGGCAAGGTTTCAGGGGTAGCTCCCCTAGGGTATGACCATTCCTTTTGGAAAAACGTGGTATCATGGTATGGAGCCTAGATATTTACCTATGTGGTTGCTCCAATCTCATTTACTCTGTGTGATTGTTGCTGTGTGATCGAGCCGCCTCGGATAAAGGTCCCAAAGGACTGGGGGTGGCATATCTTAGGTTTACTACCCGGGAAGGGGGTAACCGGCCTTGTGTTGGCAGAGAGCCAGGTGGTTCTTAGGGCGTCCCTCCAGAGGCGTTCCCATGTGGCATAGGAAGTTCCTTAGCCTGACCATTTGTTGGAAAATCCAAAGAAACAATACGAACCCAGTACGGTTTTAGTTGTAGAACCTGCCATTTACTTATGGTGGTCACCACTGTTTAGATGGTAGCTATAGTAGGCATAGTTCGGAATGTCTATGTTGGCTAAGATTAATATTATACTTTCGAAATGTTTTCCACTATGCACTAATAATAATAATCCAATGATTTTGCGTAGTAAGCATGTTTGACTATCATAAGAAGAAATCTCCTCCAATTCTGCGTTTGCATTGTGTGTGTGGCGGGAGGTCTTATGGTAGTTTCATTTTCCAAAAGCATTGCGGATTTCAATGTTTAAAATCCTTTTGTTGTTTGTTTTAAAGATAAACTGTTCTTGTTTTGCTTAGTGCAACGTGATAGGGGGTTCTCGCTTCGCAGTTTGGTGGTGAACAGGAGACTCTTACCCCTACATGTCCCTGAGTGGGAGGGGTTGGTTAGCCGTAAGGCGTGACAGTCGAAAGGCTGGTCGTAAAAGCAAGGGCAGGGTACCAGTGTATGCCACGGTGGGTCTGGGATGGTTGCAAAGCCTACCGGTCGTCACTGCCTCGTGTGGGCCATTACATTTAGTATCAGAGCTGAAGGTTAAACTTTAGCTATAGAGTATAACACATTAAGTAGCTCATTAGAGATAGGGTGAAGTATACCCTAGAATGAGTATCTCTAAGATATCCGTTCGAATGCCTCAGTAAATTCTCTTACTATCCATTGATAGTAAGTATGAGTGCAAGAAGAGGATGAGATAGGGGACAAGGGAATACGACTATAAATGGTCAATACCCTGTAACAACAAGGAAACAATCTCTTCTCTGTCAATCTCTTTTGTTCAGCATCTTTTCTCAATTCTTTAATAGTTCCTGGTAGTTCCAGGAAAGAGATTCGATATATTAAAATGGGACGTAAACTCCAAATAGGTCAGAATTGGTTGTTTGGATGAATTGGTTGCTTTGGTTGCTATGGTTGATAGGTATACTTTAGTTCTAAACTAAAAGTTTTGAAATTGTACCCAAAAATAGACAGATATATGAATACAATTTGGGTCTCAATATATTCTACGAATGGTTAGTTATCCCTTCGAACTGACCAATGCCCCTGCACATTTCGTAGATCTGGATAACCCGAGTATCTTGTGAAGTGTCAAACAGATTCGTTCTTGATATTCTGATGTGGTAAGCCAAATGCAGAATAAATATTCAGTTGATTTCATGCAACATTCTTCATCTATCTTTGTGTCTCCCTGGCAAATTTCGAGGACGAAATTATTTTAAGGGGGGAAGGTTGTAACGACCCCGAAATTTAATTAAGTTTAAATTGTTAATTAATTTCATTTTTGAATAAAAATTGTGAAATAATGGGTAATTAATATAAAATATTAGTTAAATTATGAATTGATTTGGATATTTGAAAATAAATAATAAAATGTTGGATAATTAAACTTTAAAAGGAATTCAAATGAGTGTTGATGTTAAACAAATATTTCAAATAAATTTATAGCTGTATAACATATGAAATGAACATATAAACTTCTAGGAATAAATATTAAAGTAAAATAATAATAATAATAAATATTGGAATAGAGATTTATTTACATTATAAAGTAATAAACAAACAAAAATAATAAAAGGAAAATAAAATAAAATATAAGTTCACTTATACTACAAAGTAATGAAACAAACAAAAAGAAAAGAAGCAAACAAAATGTATATTCATGTACACTTGCAAAAAAATGAGGAAAAACAAATAATACATAGTGAAGCTTGCGAAAGAAGAAACGAAATAAAATATATATTTGTACATGGAAATTTAATGCAAGCCACCATATTATCGTATCAGCCTCCAACTAAGAAAAATCTCCCTGACCAAATACAAAAAAATCCTGTACCTGATTTTACATTACCCTTTACAATAATCTTATACATATCAGCCTTCTTCATTTCATTTTTCGTTCCATTCCAACTGAGAATAAACTAAAGTTAATATCATTCAAACTTTAACAAAATTCAACTGAAAACATCAAACAACAAAACAAATCAAGCAATTCAATTTGAATCAGAGGATCAAAAGAAGGCAAGATACTCAAGCCTGTTTCATCATCAAGCTCTGTTCTTTTTTCTGGAAACAATACTGTGAGTAAACAAATTCTATTTAAAGGTTTTAAAATCTGTTTAAAATCTAGATGCATGCAGAAATGACTTGGAACAAAGTATAATGAGTGTTTGCATGTTGTTTAATATGGATTGTATTTATATGTATATTACTATATGGATGTGTATATCTGTATACCAAGTGAATACTCTATTAGTTTTACAGATTTCAAATTTTGATCAAAATTCAATATCTTCTTGCCTGATTCTTTTTAGAGATTGATATATAAATCAAACTTGATTGTAATGACAAGGTATTTGACCTAAAAATAATTCCAAGAAGGATTTAAAGATAGTTTTTCAATGAAAGGAAGAATTACAGTAAAAGCATGAACTTATCAAAATCTTGATTTAAATAAATCATGGATTCAAGTATATAATCTGATTTGTTATCGAAAATGATGATTTTTAAAAATAAAATCAAGATTTTTAGGCTTTTAATTCGAGAGGAATTGCATGTTGAACGGAATTTGAGTTTCGAGCATTTTCTGGTGATAAGTGGAACTTAGGTGGTCGGGGTCACTGCTGGAGCAGGCTAGGAGCTCGGGGGTTCTGGCAAAAATAATCGCCGGATTTTTCAATCACTGTGGTGGCGGAAAATGGTGGAAGTAGGGTTTAGCCGGGTTTTTGGGTCGAGGTTGGATTTTGGGTTGCTTCACTGTCGACATAGCATCGGAGGAGACCGGTCGTGGGGGAAAGAAGAAAGGGTTCGTGGCGAAGCTTTGGACAGAGATTCATGACCTCTGGTGGTCGGAGTCGTCGGGTAGAGGTGGTTTTGTGGGTGTTAGTTTTGTTCCAGTGGGTTCATTCGAACTCGATATCGTTTTCGTGGTTGATCGAGGAATCTGGGTGGTCAGTTGGTTAGAGGAGGTCGTAGGTGACTTGTCGGGGGTGTCCTTGGAGGCCGGAGCTTCGTCGTTGGTCGGTGCATGTATACGTGACATTTTTGTGCACCAGTGTTTGATTTGGGAACGAAGGAAATTCTCTCGGGGTTGGTCTCGGGGAAAGAAAGGGATGTCTCGGGGTTGTCTTCAGGCGTGTTCGCGTGAGTATTATGTTTTTTTTAAACAATTAGAAATGTAAATAAAGTTTTGAAAAAAAATTTACTCGGGAATGATGTGTGATGGCACGGGTATGGACTCGGGTAAAATATTAAAGGTTATCAAGTTTAAAGGTTAAACAAAATCAAGTTAAAAAAAATAAAAATAAAACTAATTTCTTAAACCTATTCTTTGAAATAATGATGTTATTTAAGTATTTGTTAGTTAAAGTGGTATATTTTATTTTAACTTAAGTAGGTTAATTCTTAAATTTAAATTAAAACTTAATTAAGAATGTAAGTAAGAAGTAATTAATTTGTGATTAGGGATAATCATTTTTGTAATTAATTAAGGGTTAATTAATTATAAATAAAAGGTTAATTAATTAATTAATTAAGGTAATTAATTAATGAAAGTGATTAAGATTTAATTAATTAATAATTAAGGATAATTAATCATTGATTAAAGATACTTAATAAAAGTAATTATGTGATTAATTAGTTATAATTACATAATTAATTCATCTTAATTGTAGATGATTGATTATTATCGGATGCTTTGTGATATGATGCTTTGTGATATAAATTGCTTTGTATTGAGCTGTGATATCTGTGATATGTTTCTTGTGAATGTAAAACCCCTTGGCCCGTAAAATGGCATTTGAATTTCGATGCGACAGGGAGTCGGATTCCAGTTGGTTATCCGAAACCCACATCGAATCGTAATGATGAATCTTTGTAATTGATAAATTGACTTTATCTGTGAATCTATGAATGAAGATAAGCGTTATAGATCATACCGCTTGTTGATATTGATGTGCTTGAATCTGTGATGATTGATGATGTTGCACTACTGTGTAAAACCCCTGGACCACACTTTTACACACACAAATATGGATTTCACGAGGAAATCGGTTAAGTCACAGATGATTTAAATTTAATGTTTTTGAAATTGAAAT
Source organism: Allium fistulosum (assembly GCA_030737815.1). Taxonomy (NCBI): domain Eukaryota; kingdom Viridiplantae; phylum Streptophyta; class Magnoliopsida; order Asparagales; family Amaryllidaceae; genus Allium; species Allium fistulosum. The sequence goes on along the minus strand of CM060906.1, from coordinate 268,893,483 downwards.
TTTAATTTCAATTGATTTTGGAAATGGAATCGGGTTAAATGTGAAAAGCTTTTGAAAAGGAGTTTTGAGAATAAAGTTATTTTGGATAACTTCATAAAGCTTTGAAATTTAAAATGGTTAAACCTTGTTTTGAAATTGAAGAGAATTTTAAATGGTGTATCTTTTATATATAAAAGATTTGAAATGGAAAATGGTTTTCCAAGTTATGAATGAATTCTTTTTGAAATCTATCAGTTAAATCCAATTGGAATGGAAATTGATTTGGAAAATCTATGAATAGATCTTTGTGAAACTGGGTGAACTTTGTGAGATAAATCTTTTTGTGTAAAAGATTAAAATGGTAATTTGTTTAAACCATTTGAAGAAAATTTTTGGGTAATAAGTTGTGATTTAACTGAAATCCCAATATCCATATGTTTTAAAATATTGCGCTAACTATTTGGTTTAGCCAGAAGAGGACTTTGTGTCATATAACCCATTCTGAATAGTGATACGACGTATATGGATTGCATTTGAAGACCGGTGTTGAAGACCGGGTGTTTGCGAGAACGATAGGATAACCTATCGATTGTCTCTGCACCGAGTGGCTCCGGTATAGAGATTCCTTAAGTGATGGGAAGTCCGGTCGGAATTGTGAATACCCGGATTGCAAGGGATTCTTCGGAAGTGCCTTCGATTCTGTTCGAACCCGGAACAGACTTGTATGGTTGTATGTCTGACACTACACTTTGAGATATAAAGCTGGTTTCTATCAAATACATTTCTGTTTGGTGGCGGAGATTTATTCTCTTAGCTTAACACCATTCTCTTAGACGTGCGAGCTCAGAGGTTATTTAGTTGATGGTTACTAATGATACATTCCCAATTTGGTAATGTGGCATGCTAAGTGTTGTTGTGTGTTGATGATCATTTGTTGATCAAAGCATGGCTTTGTGAAAAAGCGTGGCTTTGTGGATGAGACCTCATTGAGCCTCACAAACCGGTAATGGTCGAAACAGGAAGGATGCAGCAAGGTTTCAGGGGTAGCTCCCCTAGGGTATGACCATTCCTTTTGGAAAAAGGTGGTATCATGGTATGGAGCCCAGATATTTACCTATGTGGTTGCTCCAATCTCATTTACTCTGTGTGATTGTTGCTGTGTGATCGAGGCGCCTCGGATAAAGGTCCCAAAGGACCGAGCGTGGCATATCTCAGGTTTACTACCCGGGAAGGGGGTAACCGACCTTGTGTTGGCAGAGAGCCAGGTGGTTCTCGGGGCGTCCCTCTAGAGGCATTCCCATGTGGCATAGGAAGTTCCTTAGCCTGACCATTTGTTGGAAAATCCTAAGAAACAATACGAACCCAGTACGGTTTTAGTTGTAGAACCTGCCATTTACTTATGGTGGTCACCACTGTTTAGATGGTAGCTATAGTAGGCATAGTTCGGAATGTCTATGCTGGCTAAGATTAATATTATACTTTCGAAATGTTTTCCACTATGCACTAATAATAATAATCCAATGATTTTGCGTAGTAAGCATGTTTGACTATCATAAGAAGAAATCTCCTCCAATTCTGCGTTTGCATTGTGTGTGTGGCGGGAGGTCTTATGGTAGTTTCATTTTCCAAAAGCATTGCGGATTTCAATGTTTAAAATCCTTTTGTTGTTTGTTTTAAAGATAAACTGTTTTTGTTACTGACACTAGTCCCACAACTGACCTGGAGTTTATTGTTCCCTTCCTAAACTCTGGGTGCCCATAATTTTCAACACGGGCAGTCTAGAGTTGGGTTCTCAGATATTCAGGTTTAGTAGATTATCGGAAGCTAGTTCAGTGTTCGGAGTTCACGGACGACTGACGTTTCTTCTCTTGGTGCAACGTGATGGTGGTTCGTGCTTGATGTTGGAGTAGTTGGAGTCATTCTCTTTTGTAGATCATTTGGAGTGATCTCTTCCATTGTTGTTATTTCCGTTGTAGCATTGTATCATATCTCTGATATTGTTGTATCACATTGATATCATTGTTGTATTTCATTCTGGATATTGTATTCATTGGAGTTGTATATGATATCATCTATTTCTTTATTCCGCTGTGTTGTTATACTTACTGTGTTATAAGCTCCGGTGACCCAGATTCGGCGTTTGAATCTACGACATTTCGAGTACAAGTGAAGTACGGGTGCCGATTTTCGAAGGCCGAGTTCAGGATCGCTACAGAAATGATATGGCAGCGCAGTCTGAATTGGTTGTAGTGCGGTCATACTTGAACATGGCAGCACAGTCAGCGATATTGACGGTGCACTCACACTTGATGGTGGCAACGCAGTTTTATTTACACGTGGCACAGTCTTATTTGATAATGATGGTGCAGTTGTATTTGACTTAGCTTCGATAGGGCTTGCTTAAGTTAATTATGTCTACTTCCACTTATAAATTTATTGTGCACTAACTTTTCATGCATATAGTATGCGGTTGTGTTTTTTGATGGGAGCATGGCCTCTGAGCGTTGTGCTTTATCTCTATGCAGTCTTGAAATATGGATAGCGGCGCATCCTTGTTTAAGTATGATGACATGAACTCTGATCCGTGCAGTCTTTGTTATGCTAAACTAGTGTCATTCAACATCTTTTAGCTTATTTACCTAAGTTGGTGGGATTTGGTTTCACCCGCACTACGTTGGCTCGGTTTGCGTAGTTTCTACATGTGCTTGCTACTGTCTTTATCTCTTAACTAAGTCATGTGCTCCTTTGATTATGCGTGTCTGAACCTACATTAAATATCTACATAAGAGGGAAAAAATGGTGTAACACTTGGCCCCTAAGTCCGTGCTAATGTTTATTAGGACTTATAGTTGCGCATCCAATTTTTCTTGAATAATCTAATTAATCATTCTTGCATTTAATGTTCCCTACATGTATCTCAACGTGAATGACCGCTTTTTCTAGCCGTCTTAAGACGAATCGTTTCGTATTTCAAGAAATCCGCTTTGTTTTTAGTGTACTTTGGTTTAGTATCCAATGATCTTTGATTTTCGTGCTTTTTGAATTATAGGGTTTGAAATTCTTTTAACAAAACTATATATGCTTCCTCTCCTCCTTCTCATTTCTCTCTAACTTAATCAAGAATTCTTATTCCAAATGTCGTGGTGTTTACATTATATCGTCTCCTTGCTTTTGTATTACGAGTCGTCGTAAATGCTAAGTTGGATTCTTCTCTCTTTTCTTTATCTCTTTTTATACACGTGCACGTAAAATATGTAAAATTCGAGGTGTCATCAAATAATTGAAAAGTGTTTTTAAATAGAAATTGAATTTTTAAATTAAATAAACAAACGTAAAACATTTGTGAATTTTGTTATCAAATTTTGAATATGTTATTATTTTGAGAAGAAAAAGTTTTTTTTATGTATGTGTGTGTGCTCGCACACGCTAAATTCGAATTATATATAATTTTTGATTTATTATATAATGTATTCAATGGAATTTAGTAATTTATAAATACATATAGGTAAATTTTGTTATATGAAAATTTGCAAACATTAGAAAACCTTTTTTATCACACATTTAAAAAAATCGATTTTTCCATGCATATTTTAATTTTTTTAAAAGGGAATAAAGTTGTATAGAATCATTAGTTAACATTTTTTTGAAGGTGTCAAATTCTAAGTATGGACGAAACTATATACATATATTTATATTTATATTTACGTCGTATAATTTTTTTTATAAATTTTTTCATAGATATATATAATTAAATAATATATAATTTATTTGCAAAATTTAAATTTGAATTTAAACTTAAAAGATATTTTCATAACTAGATTTAATTTTCAAATTTGAAATTTAAGTTTGAATTTTAAAATGTTTTTATATTTATATTTATAAATAGTATTTTATGTACATATGTGTACATAAACATACATATATGCATACACGCACACACACATATATATAAGATAATGTGATGACCTATTTTTTCGGCCTTCGAAAATCGACACTAATACGTCCATGGTATTCACGTGATGCAAATCCAAGTGCCGAAAAGGCAGATTATCAAGGAAAGAAAGAAAATAAAGACAGAACAGAATCTCACATGGATGGAATAACATATATTATTTCAACATATAATCTTTATAGCGGAAATTTTAAATACATTTGTCAGAGTTAAACATAGACAGTTATAAATATCTATCCTTACAAATGCGGAACACAATAATACATGAGTGTAGTGGAAACAGATAACAATCTCCAAAAGAATCATTTAACTCCATCTTATGAGCTCTTCCAGATTTCTTCCAACTAAACCTAAAAACTAGACTGCCCGGGAAAATTATGGCACCCAGAGTTTAAGGGAAAGAAAAATGAACTCTGGATCAGTCATGGGACTGGTGTGAGAAACTCAAAATACGCATTTTGAAAATAAAGGTATCTCATAAGACCACGTCGTAAATAAACACGGAACAAGTTTTTACCTTATGATAACTAAAACATTTGCTACGCAAAATCTGAATATATTATTTTTAATCACATTCTTTGAAAAACGTTTCTCAAAAAAACGTATTAAAGTAGCAGAAAATGTTACATTTTTTAAATTGGACAGTATAATAGGTTTACAAATAAGTCCGAAGGCACTTGTTGGAGAATGGATTTCCATACAATGGCAGGTAAGGGACTACCTTCCGTACTACACCTTTAGAGGGATGTACCGAGGATCGACGTTTTTGAAACCTTTGCACTTAGCAAGGCCAGTCTACCTACAGACCCGCTTGGTGGTGGATAGAACCGAATATGACATCACTCCGATCATAATCGACCTAACCATGGCCAAAACATACTCGGCATATAGAGAGTAATCTAGAAGGGTGATGACCATACCCTTATGGGTGCGACCCACATAGCATTACAACATGCCATGTTTAAGCCATTACCGGTTAGTGAGGCCTGAGGTAGAGATTACCTTTCACATAGAAGATTCCCACTTTGAATGCCACATTGACATTCCTTAATCACACAACTGATTTCTACAAACGTATAACTCCTGAGCTCATATGTATCAAGAAAAGAAGTTAAGGTAAGAGAAGTTGCCTTCTCCGCCACCAAACAGATGATACGTTCATAAAGATCAATTAATGTAATTAAAAATACAACGTCGGACATTCGTCCATACAAGTTGTCCAGGAATAGGCCAAACCGAAGGCACTCTCCTACCACATTCTATCGGGGAATACCCTTAGGATTAGTAGCAAGAAGTTCTTGCATTGAAGATCTCAAATGAAGAACTACTGCCACATAAATATGATATGAGAATTTCTACCTAGGGTCAGTGATAAGCGACCCTACATTCCATGTTCCAAATCATTTCCATTTTACGTCTTTGTTATCGAAAGCGTATATTGGTTCGAAGTGGTTTTCGGATAGGAATCATCCAAATCTGACTCCGGTTCCTTCGAACTAATTATCAATAAAAGAGGTGTTAAGTATATGGGTAATCCTTTATTATCACAGATATCTTTTAGAGATATATAGTTTTAAACCATTTCTTTCTGGTATATTAATAAACCCCTATTTATCTTTGGAAAATTATTTATTTAAATCTTAACAAAGATATCTTAATTCCAAATCAAAATTTTGATTGAGTTGAAACCATGTTATATAGGATGTTAATCCAAAAACAGTAAATATTAAGTGAGAATAATTTATAGAAATCATATAGTTCTATCTAATATCAATTTTCATATTCAACAAGTACTATGGATGGAATAATGACAAAATCGCCTTTTAAATTCCACAAATAGTACGAGTTCCCTCCTCAGAATTTAACACAAGTATAAGAAGATTATCTTCATACAGTATAAGTTATTTAAATTTGGAAAATTTATATTTTTATACTTCGAGAAATTTTGATCCGAGTAAATCAAATTTACTATCCCTTCCGTCAGGCCAGTCCGGGTAGCTAGGAAGGGCATGCAACTAGTTTTCCAAACCCAAGCCTAAAGACTACATCTCTATCACCCATAAGGTGGTCAAATTATTTGATCAACTCTAAATCTTTTAACATAATTTACATTTAATTATTTTAGAGCATCCAGGCTTTCCCTTCGATTTGTTCAATTCCTCAGTCGTATTTTCTATGTTACTCAAAAATGAAACAAACATACTAGTCATTTTTGCATACTCATTTTTAAACCCCTTGATCATCTATAAATTACTTAATTATTTATTTAAAAATATTTATAAAAGATTTGGAAATAAATTGTTAAGTTCAAATTCATATTTCAAAAGTTAGTAAAAAGTGCTGCAAATAGTGTTTTAAAAGTTATATTGGTTAGATCAACTTTTCTATCTTTTGGGAATTCATTTATATAACTCAAATCTCTCTTAAAACATTTTAATATATTTGTAAATATTTTTCCATATTTTTAAAGAATTAAAAATATCCATTTTAAAACATATACCGCTTTGGCCTCCGAACTGCCAAAGCGCGATTTTATTTAAAACTTGATTTGCTCATATTTTAAAATCTACTAAACAAAATTTTGATTTTCTATCTTTGTTTGAAAACTATGGTTATAAGGGTTCGGAAAATTCTTATTTCAAAGAAATCCATCTTCGACTCCATCCTACAAATGGATTTAACTTTTAAGACGCGAAATCGCGAACTACTGTTACGAGACGCGCCTATTTTTGACTAAATTTTCAACATTTATTTAAAATTTTCCAAAACACTTATAAATATTTATAAAACATTTTTAAACCATATTAAACCATTTTTAAGAGGTTTAAACATTCCGTATACACCATTTCAACAATAAAAGGAAAGTGATTTCCTTTGTGATTTTCGACGTGTATTAAACGTAACTTGTTAATACAATAAAACAACAATATTAAACAACCAAACTGGTGACAGTAAACATCCATTGCAAATATCATACCATCATCCAAAAATATAATATAATTAAGAGTTTCTCACCTTCATTTTTCCTTGAGCTAATTTAAAATTGGCTATAGCTCCGCTATTACGAAATCTATGCTTACGAACACTTGGATTATCACTCCTAGGTGGCTCGGCCTAGACTTTGGATGCAAGGAGGAGCTCACAGTCTTGACAAGGAGATGGTAGGGGACTTGGCCTACGGTGGTGTGGGTTGAGGAAGAGAAGTGGTTTGAAGTGTTTTTGAGGGGGATATACCAATGTATATATATTACAAATTTATTTCCTTTTTGAGTTATTTTTCTACATAATTTTGTTAACATGAGAAGCCGTTAATAAGCTTGAGAATGTGGAGAAGGAAGTGAAGAAAATTGTGTGAAAAATAAGAAGAAGGGGTGTGGTATTTATAGGATTTAGAAAACCAAAATATTATAATATGGATGGACAAAATTACCCCTTACCACCTCCACCTCTATATTCTTTCATTGCATGGTAATCCCCTCAGGCCTAGGTGATGGTGATCATGATGGTATAGGTGGTGGTGATGTGATGATGGTATAGATCGACACTAATACATCCATGGTATTCACATGCCGCAAGTCCAAGTGCCGGAGAGGCGGATTACCAAGGTAAGAAAGAAAATAAAGACATAATAGAATCTCACATGGATGGAATAACATATATTATTTCAACATATAATCTTTACAGCGGAAATTTTAAATACATTTATCACAGTTAAACATGGACAGTTATAAATATCTGTCTTTACAAATGCGGAATACAATAATACATGAGTGTGGGGGAAACGGATAACAATCTTCAGAAGAATATTCTAACTCCATGTTTCGAGCACTTCCAGATTTCGTCTAACTAAACATGACTACTAGACTTCCTGGGAAAATTAGAGCACCTAGAGTTTAAGGGAAAGGAAAGTAAACTCAGGATCAGTCATGGGACTGGTGTGAGAAACTCAAAATACGCGTTTTGAAAACAAAGGTAGCTCATAAGACCATGCCGCACATAAACACAGAACGGGTTTTTACTTTATGATAACCAAAAAATTTGTTACGTAAAATCTGGGAATATTATTTTTAATGACATTTTTTGAAAAAATGTTTTTCAACTAAACGTATTAAAAATAGTTGAAATTGTTACATTGGTTAAATTTGATGGCATAATAGATTTACAACTAAGTCTGAAGGCACTTATTGGAGAATGTATTTCCATTCAATGGCAGGTAAGGGACCACCTTCCGTACAGTACACCTCTTGAAGGATGTACCGATGATCGATGTCTTTGAAACCTCTACACCTAGCAAGACCGTCCTACCCATAGACCCGCCTGGTAGTGGAAAGAACCGAATATGACATCACCCTGGTCATAACCGACTTAACTATGGCCATAGCATACACAACATACTCTACATATAGAGAATAATCTAAAAAAGGTAATGACCATACCCTTATGGGCGTGACCCATATAGCCTTATGGCATATCCTGTTTAAGCCATTACCAGTTGATGAGGCCTGAGGTAGCGATTAACTTTCACAAAGCACATTCCACTTTGAATGCCACATTTCCATTCCTTGATCACACAACTATTTTCTACAAACATATAACTCCTGAGCTCATATGCCTCAGCAAAGGGTGTTAAGCTAAGAGAAGTTGCCTTCTCCGCCACCAAACAGATGATACGTTTATAGAGATCAATCAATGTTATTAGAAATGCAACGTCAAACATTCGTCAATACAAGTTGTCTAGGAACAGGACAAATCGAAGGCACTCTCTTACCATATCCTGTCAAGGATTACCCCTAGGATTAGTAGCGAGAAGTCCATGTATTGAAGATCTCAAATGAAGAACTACTGCCACATAAATATGATTTGAGAATTTCCCCCGAGGGTCAGTGACAAGCAGCCCTACATTCCATCTTGTGTAGTTAAAGCGCTTGGCAGATTCAATGCGGCGGAGGCACAAAAAGTCATAGCAGAGATACAACGAGGATATAGCGGGATATAGCGGATGACTCTAAAATAACATATAAAACTCGTACTTAATGTCTTTACAAATATATAAATGGTACTTAAATGATAAATTAACATTCAATTGAATTATAATTAATACATAAATAATTTTAAGTAAAAACATGTGCGAATATACTGTAAATAAATTTAAAACTATTATATAACATAATTGAATTTAGTAGAATATTAGAGTATTTTCATTTCTAAAAATATATTAAAAATTAAATTAAATAAATTAATTTCATAATTTTTATAATGTATAAATGTCATTTTTTAATACATTTCTATTAAAGAAGATATAGCGGAAATAACTAAATATAGCGGGAATAATGGGATATAGCGGAAATAGCGGGGCTTAAAGCGGAAAGACTATATTTGGGGCTACATGGAAAAATCATAGCGGTAGAAATCCACTACGAGATATAGCGAGGTAATAGCGGGGCATTAACTGCATACATCTTCCAGATCATTTCCATTTCATGTCTTTATTTTCGAATGCGTATATTGGTTCGAAGTGGTTTTCGGATAGGAATCATCCAAATCGACCCCGATTCCTTTGAACTAATTATTGATATAAGAGGTGTTATGTATATGGGTAACCCTTTGATTAATCCATTCCTCTTATCACAAATATCTTTTAGAGATATATAATTTTAAACCATTTCTTTCCGGTATATACGGAATTATTAAATCCCTCTTTATCTTTGGAAAATTATTTATTTAAATCTCAACAAAGATTTCTTAATTCCAAATCAAAATTTTGATTGAGTTTAAACCATGTTATCTAGGATGTTAATCCAAAAACAGTAAATATTAAGTGAGAAGAATTTATAGAAATCATCTGATTATACTCAATATCAATTTTCGTATTCAACAAGTACTATGGGCGGAATAGTGGTGAAATCAACTTTTAAATTCCATGAGTAGTAAGAGTTCCCTCCTCGGAAATTAACACAAAGTATAAGAAGATTATCTCCATACAATCCAAGTTATTTAAATTTGGAAAATTTATATCTTTTATACTTTTGGGAAATTTTGATCCGAGTAAATCAAATTTACTATCCCCTCCGTCAGGCCAGTCCGGGTAGCTAAGGAGGGCAGACAACTGGTTTCCCAAACCCAAGCCTAGTGACTACCTCTCTCTCACCCATAAGGTGGTCAAGTTATTTGGTCGACTCTAAATCTTTTAACATACTTAATTTAATTTTAATTATTTTAGATCATCTGGGCTTTCCCTTCGATCTGTTCCATTCCTCGATCGTATTTTCTGTGATACTTACAAATGGAACAAACGTACTAGTCGTTTTTGCATACTCATTTTTAAAACCCCTTGATCATCTCTAAATTACATAATTATTTATTCAAAAATTTTAAAAAAGATTTGGAAAGGAATTTTTAAGTTTAAATTCATATTTCAAAAGTTAGTAAAAAGTGCTGCAAATATAGTTTTAAAAACTATATTGGTCAAAACGACTTTTCATTCTTTTGAAAATTCTTTTATATAACTCAATTCTATCTTAAAAGATTTTAATATATTTGTAAAGATTTTTCCACATTTTTAAAGAATTAAAAATATCCATTTTAAAACATTTACTATTTTGGCATCCGAACTGCCAAAGCGAGATTTTATTTAAAACTTGATTTGCTTATATTTTAAAAACTACTAAACAAAATCTCGATTTTCTTTCTTTGTTTGAAAACTATGGTTATAAGGGTTTGGAAAATTATTATTTCATCTTCAACTCCATCCTACAAATGGGTTTTACTTTTAAGACGCAAAATCGCGAACTGCCGTTATGCGACATGCCTATTTTTGACTAAATTTTCAATATTTATTTAAACTTCGCCAAAACACTTTTAAAAGTTTATAAAACATTTATAAACCATATTAAACCATTTTTACGAGGTTTTAAACATTCTGTATACACCATTTCATTAATAAAAGGAAAATGATTTCCATTGTGATTTTCCACGTGTATTAAACGTGACTTGTTAATACAGTTAAAAAATAATATTAAACAACCAAACTGGACGATCAAAGCATAGTAAACATCCATTGAAAATACTATATCATCATCCAAAATATAATATAATTAAGAGTTTCTCACTTTCATTTTTCTTGAGCTAATTTAAAACTGGCTATAGCTCCGCTATTACGAAATCTAAGCTTACGAACACTTGGATTATCACCCCTAGGTAGCTTAGCCTAGACCTTAGATGTAAGGAGTCCTCATGGCCTTGACAAGGAGATGGTGGAGGACTAGACCTACGGTGATGTGGGTTGAGGCCATGGGTTATGTTGAGGAAGAGAAGTGGTTTGAAGTGTTTTTGAGGTGGATATACTAATGTGTGTGTGTGTATATACATATTATAAATTTATTTTCATTTTGAGATATTTTTCTCCATAATTTTGTTAAGATGAGAAGCCATTAATAAGCTTCAGAATGTGGAGAAGGAAGTGAAGAAAATTGTGTGAAAACTAAGAAGAAGAGGTAGGGTATTTATAGTATTTTAGAAAACAAAAATATCATAAAATGGATGGACAAAATTACCCCTTTCCACCTCCTCCTCTTCATCCTTTCAATGCACGGCGATCCCTCAGGCCTAGGTGATGGTGGTCATGATGGTATAAGTGATGGTGATGTGATGTGGTGTAAGGCGAGGTGATGTTTGATTGTAAGAGTTGTTTAATTAAGTGTTAAGAGTCTTATAAAATATCTTAGATATATATGTATATAATATACATATATTTGTTTTCATGTTATGTGTATGTGAATGTGTGCATCTGATATGTGTATGTGCATAAGTTGATTGAACAAAGTTATATGACTTTTATACGTCAAACCGTTACGAATTTTAATTCTGATTTCCAGTCATATTTTCACTCATTAATTAACGTACATATATTTGTAAACAGATTTTGAAAAATATTTTCTTATCGTTTTAGATGAATTGACATGATCATATTTGAAATATAAAACCATATAAATAAATATAAAACAATTATTTACGAAAGATGTAATTATATCGATAAAGCGATATCAATTTTCCTTATATTTTCAAATCAAACATATGTCTCTATAAAATTATTATAAATGATTTAATATCAGTTAAAAACTAATTAAGATGAATTATTATAATTTAAACATAATTATTTGAATAATTATAATAATTATTAAATCATTAAATCTCAATTTAAAATCATAAATCAATATTCAAATATAAGGGCACAATAATGATGTCATAAATACTTTTATTTTCCCAGAATATAACAAATTTTAATTTCGTATTCTTCTTTAAATATAAAAATAAGTGTATATATCCAGCTCCATGTGCGACGTTTGATGATTATAGAGTTGTTTATAGATAAAACGGTTTTCGGCCATTTTATCGATATATTTCCAAAGGAAATATTTTTGTGAATATTTTTCCAAAATAAGTTCATTATCATTATTCATCACTTAAAACTTGAAAATTTGTGAAAAATAATCTATATTAGGATATTTAAAATAATTTAAATATTTTTAATTAAATTGGTCAAAATTCGGGTCGTTACATGCTCCCCTCTTAAAATAATTTCGTCCTCGAAATTACGCAAAAAAAGGCCCAAAGTTTTTGCCTACCATATTTATTATAAACTCAATTCTATACGATATACATAGATCATCCACAACCCCCGATTCGATCTTTTATTCGAATCCACAACTTCACTTCTGAACTAGTATTGATCCCAGATCCTCTAGTGCGGACTCCGATCAGTCCTTTCGATCAGAAATTTGTAGTTTTCCTTACATAGCTCTCGATTATAATAGAAAACTCAAGTATCCAACCACGAATCCTCATCAATGTTCGTCGTCAAGAATCGAGTGATAAATCCTTTTTCGGATCGGTGTAAAACACCTCAAAGCTCTGTACTTGAATCTTATATCAGAATCATCGACGAAATAATCCACGTATTTCATATGTGATTACTAATCCTTCCAAAATTCTCGTAAAATATTTCATAAAACCTTTACCTTTGGTTTTAAATATATTCTCATAAACTATTTATTTCTTCAGAATATTTATCCATAGAAATATTCTTTGATCTTCTTTTAAAAGAAACCATTTTCATTTAAAAGATAATTTATCCTTTAATTTCCCTATTATAATATACTTTCTTCAATACCTTCATATCAATAAAATTTCCTTTATTAGTCAAAACTTAATATTTCTTTAATACGTATTCTGTAATTTCTCTTATCTTTGATTCTTTCTAGAATATTTATTGAAAGATTTTGTTTTCAAGTCTTTAAACATTTCATAATACCACTTTCTCTTATAAAAGAAAATCCTTCATTTAAGAATTCTTATTAATTTATTTAAATGATTAATATAATTGCATGAAGTTGAATCAAAATATCATAGTTATATTATATGTCTCCATAATTTTACTTTCGATATTCCAACTTAGACTTGGGTCAAGACCTCCTACCACTAATATGTAGGGTACAAAATACTAATACTAATACATCATAACAACATTTCATCCCCAGCCACACACACTACTATATATATATTAAATAAATAGAGCTGCCATTTAATCACCATACTCAACATCTCCTTCATTCCTTTGAATCTGAAGCCGATGGTGCGATCGAGTGTCCAAAATCCATTAAAACTTCCCCAATTCCTTCTTCATCGCTCTCAAGATCATCGTCGGCCTCATTGCCATCTTCCAGTTGAATTTCACCCTCAACATAGGATAGCCATGGTTTTTCAATGGAACATGTCCCATACCAACTGGTACTCCAGGTATTACTTCTCCCTCTTCGATTTCTTTAAGACCTTGCACACCCACTTCCTAAGGGTTCTCGAATACTTCAGCTTCTTCTTCCTCTTCCGGTACTTCTTCATTATTCCCTTCCATCTCATCCCAGTTAATGTAGGAACTGGACGGTTCTTCTTGCCAAATAACATGCTCCCCATCCAAGTCCCATATCATATTGATGCCTCCGCTATTGTTGCTAGATATCATGGCGTTTGGGTCTTCCATAGGTTCTGATTCTTCCTTCATAGGTTCTGATTCGGAGCTAGAAGGATTCGCAATCCATCTTCTTTCTAGGACTTGCATGGGTTCGTCTCACTAAAAATTATGATCATCTCGAGGGTCACGGGCGGTAAGAGCATTACTGCCATTGGGTACCCATCTTCATTTCTTCGAGTGTACGGGGCATACTCTTCGTCAATCGGGGTCAACTATTGCTAAGTGGACATTTCAGTTATTGTTCCTGGTCGCTAGAGAGAATAATGAGGTTGTCCATCTCGCCCCAATTTACACTTGAGGTCTTTCCTTTAGAGTACTTTCCTCCATATGATTTCTACAATGTAAACAACTTCCCCTTAGATATAGGTACTAAGCAATTTACTTAATCTGACTCATTCTAATGTCAAGCTATTAATATCTCATTAACTTAGGTATATCCTAGTACAACATTTTTAAGTAGAAAGGTTTGCTAATCACTTGATATTACTTTCCTCAAACTAATGTTCGATCAATACTTTGAAAATAACTCTAGGTCTTTGTTCAATCCATTTCTAAAAATAGCTTTTCCCACTTAAAATTCTTTACATGTCAAAATGGTTTATCTTTTTTCAAAAGTCTTTTGAAATCTTTGCCAGAATGTTTTCCAAATTTTATTGCTACCACTTCCAAAAATCCTTTTTATAAAATTTTAATCATTATATCTAAGTAAAATTTCTCAAAAATATATATTTTTATATAAGATATAATCCTAGGTAAAATTATTTATTTTTTTTTCAAAACAAAAACATTTATATATATCATTAATAAATACGTACTCATATATAATGCACTTAACTAATTCTAGGGTGTTACTAACCCTATCTCTAATGAGACTTTACCCCTACCAGCCTCAGGTGTTCATTCAACCTAACCTCTGATACCAAATGTGATGATTGAAAATCGACATTAATACGTCCATTTTGTATTCACGTGCCGCAAATCCAAGTACCGGAGAGGCGGATTATCAAGATAAGAAAGAAAATGAAGAAAGAATAGAATCTCACACGGATGGAATAGCATATATTATTTCAACATATAATCTTTACAGTGGAAATTTTAAATACATTTATCAAAAGTAAACATAGACAGTTATAAATATATATCCTTACAAATGCGGAATACAATAATACACGAGTGTGGTGGAAACAGGTAACAATCTTCTAACTCCATGCTCCGAGCTCTTCTAGATTTCTTCAAACTGAACCTGATTACTAGACTGCCCGGGAAAATTAAGGCACCCAGAGTTTAAGGAAAAGGAAAATAAACCCCGGGTCGGTCATGTGACTGGCGTGAGAAATTCAAAATACGCGTTTTGATGCCGCATATAAATACAGAATGGGTTTCACCTTATGATAACCAAAAAATTTGCTATGCAAAATCTGGGAATATTATTTTTAATGACATTCTTTGAAAAATGTTTTTCAAGTAAACGTATTAAAATAGCCAAAATTGTTACGTTGGTTAAGTTTGATGACTAATAGGTTTACAACTAAGTCCGAAGGCACTTATTGGAGAATGTAATTTCATACAATGATAGACAAGGGACTACCTTACGTACAGTACACCTCTAGAGGGATGTACCAAGGATTGACATCTTCGAAACCTCTGCACCTGGCAAGACTAGCCTACCCACAGACTCGCCTAAGGGTGGATAGAACCGAATATGACATCACCCCGGTCGTACCTGACCTAAACATGGCCACAGCATACACAACATAATCGATATATGGAGAGTAATCTAGAAGGGTGATGACCATACCCTTATGGGTGAGACTCACATAGCCTTATGGCATGCCCTATTTAAGCCATTACCGGTTGATGAGGCCTGAGGTAGCAATTACCTTTCACATATCACATTCCACTTTGAATGACACATTGCCATTCCTTAATCACACAATTGATTTCTACAAACGCATAACCCTAAGCTCGTATGTCTTCGGAAAGGGTGTTAAGCTAAGAGAAATTGCCTTCTCCACCACCAAATAGATGATATGTTCATAAAGATCAATCAATGTAATTAGAAATGCAACGTCAGACATTCATGCATACAACTTGTCCAGGAACAAGATAAACTGAAAGCACTCTCCTACCACATCCTGTCGGTGATTACCCCTAGGATTAGTAGCGAGAAGTCCTTGTAGAATACAATAGCCTATGATTTTTGTTTGATGATAATAAACATATATATATATATATATTCATTTAAATGTATTTTTTATTGTACTATTTTATTTTTCCACATAATTAAATAAATATTTGTTGAATAAAATAAATAACTCAGAATTCATATTTAAACAAATATTTTATTCAAACAAATATTTTATTACAAATTCAAATAGTACAAATTTGAGCTCTCACTACATTTACACATTTTCAATTACAATACAATTTCATTTACAACACAATTTACAATTTTCACCTCACTACATATTCACTCTTCACTCGCATTTTGCTCTTCAACTCTGTTCCAGCCGGTATCCAGCATCTGAACTATCTACAAAATAAACACTGATGCAATAAAATTGAAAAAGAAAATATTTTGCAGTACTCAATAAAGTGTGTGTTTTGAAAATATTATTTGCCTCAGTTATTTGGGTTGTTTGTCATCATTTTCTTTTAATTCAGCTAACACGAACAACTTGTGACATGCACAGTTTATCACTGTACATGCCACAAGGTCATGCACACCGATATACACTTGCTTGTTAAAATTGCAGGGATAGGTGAACACAAGGTCAAACCCAAGCAAAAACTAGATTCAACTCAAGTTCAATATGCAAAACACCAGTTCAAACATCATATGAAATCGCACGAGGGCCAAGAACAGAGAGAGAATCAACGTGACTTGCTCACAAATTCAACTGGACAAAGTGCACCATACACATATACATACTTCAATGGAACCAGACCATTTTAACTTGAAACAAAGACAAGACTACAATAAAATTGGCACTAGGAGTTCAGAGGCATACAAACTCAGTGCACACACACAAAACCAACAACTCAATGGATGCAACAGCATAAGCAACATAATGGTCGATATACAATGACATCAAGCTACACTGAAGTTCAAAATAAAATGACTTAAAGAAATGCAAGAACAGTTCACCAGACACATGCAACATTTCAACTCAGATCAATGAACACAAGCCAGTGGAGCAACACCCACAGACCAGCTTTGGAACAAGACCGGTGTATACACGTAAAACAACATACAACACTTCAAACGGTGCAGACTCATGAAGCCTCAACAAAATGTACACATATGAAGACTTTATTCATATGGAACCATGGAAAAGTGCACAAGCATGTGATAGGGCAAAACAGTGATAGTGATCAAGTGCAGGCATGAACAACCAGAATTGAGGACAGAGACAAATACAAGTGTACATGTGCAAGCAAAATTAATGAGCAATGCATAAGCAAGATACAAAAGGGATGCATATCAATGAACTCAAGGAAGTGAATTACTCAACACATCAAAATGCAGTATACTGGAACATGCAACACAGCAGTGAATCAGTATAGTAAGGGTGATGGTAACTGAAGTAATTCAAGTGCACAGAAATGTCTGGACTCAAGGCAAATGGATACAGTGACATGTATATACATATGCCAGAATGCAAGCACTGAAGTGGATAGAGCAGCCATAGAAATCATACACTCAACCCAAAAACTAGCACAGTGACAAACATATACAACAGAGGAGACAAACATGCAACATAGGGTGACACACATGGGGCATAAGCAGTTGTGAACAAAAGAGATGCAACAAATAACCATACGCAACAGAGCAATAACAAAGTCAAGAATTGTTTCAAAAAGTCAAGGCAGCAACGAAACTAGAGAGCGAATGGTCATACGTCCGAACAAGTCAGTGAACAAGCCATAGCCAGGGAACCAGATTATCTCAAATTCAAATGAATAAGTCGTAGAAGAAGAAAAAAGGGATCAAATTCAAATGCCAAAGTCAAAGCAGAAAAGAACGGAGAACATTTGAATTCATGGAGTAACACGCATGAAATGAACAAGTCAAAAATCATCACCATCGTTCAAGCACAAATCAACGTAGATGATAAAATCAAGATAGATTCAAACAAAAATTATATGAACTTAAATATAAGGTTTTTATCCCTATTTAACCCAATCTCATCAACGGCAAATTAATCATCAAGTTTGAGCCCAAGCAAATAAACAGAGCATAAAGTCAAACATAATCACAAATCAAAAAGGGAAAATCGCATACTAGTATTATTGATTCGAACTCGACAATTGAAGCAACCGCATGCACTCAAGCTAGGGATCGATTGACGAAGCAAACCAGAGTTGAATTCATCACTTCAATCGATTGATATCAAGGCGGCGGCTTCAATTACAAAACCCTAATCTTTGAAGAGGAACAAAATAAAGGAACGGTCGAAGGCATTAACAAAAGAAAAAAGGGAAGACGTTCTTTTCATTTAATTATCTAGTGGGCCGGTCTAATTTTATATTGGGCTTAATTTTTATAGGGTTTTGTTCATGTTTTAATTTTGATTGTAACTTTTTATTTTTATTTTGAGTCAAACTCTAGTTGTGTAACTAGGTACGAACTACGGTTTTGTAGTTCGAGAATTCACAACTCAGTGGCTGAGTTGTGGCAGGGTTTTGAGCTTAGTTAGGTTAGTCAAGTTAACGGATGTCGCAAGTTTACGTTTGTTTGTAAGCGTTCAACTACTTAATTTCTAGTAGAAACCTTGGAGGCAGCACGTAGGTAGGTTTTTACCAAAGCTGGGTAAATCTGTGTGTGATTTTTGCTGCATTACTTTCTGTTATTATTTTTATTTCCACATTAATTTTAGTATCACCCTATTCACCCCCCTCCTCTAGGGTGAAAACGATCCTACAGGCCTTGCATTGAAGAACTCAAATAAAGAACTACTTTCATATAAATGTGATATAAGAATTTCCCCCGAGGGTCAGTGATAAGCGGCCTATATTCCATCTTCCAAATCATTTCCATTTCATATCTTTATTTTCGAACGCGTATATTCGTTTGAAGTGGTTTTCAGATAGGAATCACTCAAATCCGATCTCGGTTCCTTCGAACCAGTTATCTATAAAAGAGGTGCTAAGTATATGAGTAATCCTTTGATTAACCCATTCCCCTTATCACAAATATCTTTTAAAGATTTATAATTTTAAACCATTTTTTTGGTATATACGGAATTATTAAACCCCTCTTTATCTTTGGAAAATTATTTATTTAAATCTTAACAAAGACTTCTTAATTCCAAATTAAAATTCTTATTGAATTAAAACCATGTCATCTCGGATGTTAATCCAAATATAGTAAATATTAACTAAGAAGAATTTATAGAAATCATCTAATTCTACTCAATATCAATTTCCTTATTCAATAAGTACTATGGGCGGAATAATGGTGAAATCACCTTTTAAATTCCACAATTAGTACGAGTTCCCTCTTCGGAATTTAACACCAAGTATAAGAAGAGTTCCATACAATCCAAGTTATTTAAATTTGGAAATTTTATATCTTTATACTTTGGGAAATTTTGATCCAAGTAAATCAAATTTACTATCCCATCCGTCAGGCTAGTCCAGATAGCTAGGGAGAGAAGCCAACAGGTTTCCCAAATCCAAGTCTAGAGACCACCTTTCTGTCACCCATAAGGTGGTCAAGTTATTTGATTGACTCTAAATCTTTTAACATATTTAATTTACTTTTAATTATTTTAGAGCATCCAGGATTTTCCTTTAATCTGTTCCATTCCTCGGTCGGATTTTCTATGCCACTCACAAATGGAACAAACGTACTAGTCATTTTCATATACTCATTTTTAAACCCCTTAATCATCTTTAAATTACTTAATTATTTATTTAAAAACATTTATAAAAGAATTGGAAAGGAATTGTTAGGTTTAAATTCATATTTCAAAAGTTAGTAAAAAGTGCTGCAAATATTGTTTTAAAGTTATATTGGTTAAAACAACTTTTTTATCTTTTGAAAATTCATTTATATAACTCAAATCTCTTTTAAAACATTTTAATATATCTGTAAAGATTTTTCCACATTTTTAAAGAATTAAAAACATCCTTTTTAAAACATTACTACATCGGCCTCCGAACATCCAAAGCGCGATTTTATTTAAAACTTGATTTGCTCATATTTTAAAATCTACTAAACGAAATCTCAATTTTCTATCTTTGTATGAAAACTATGGTTATAAGAGTTCGAAAAATTCTTATTTCAAAGAAACTCGTCTTCGACTTCATCCTACAAAGGGATTTAACTTTTAAGACGCGAAATCGCGAACTACCGTTACACGCAGCGTCCATTTTTGACTAAATTTTCAGTATTTATTTAAACTTTGCCAAAACACTTTTCAATATTTATAAAACATTTCTAAAATATAATAAACCATTTTTAAGAGATTTAAATATTCCGTATACACCATTTCATTATTAAAAGGAAAGTAATTTCTTCTGTGATTTTCGACGTGTATTAAACATGGCTTGTTAATACAATTAAACAACAATAATAAATAACCAAACTGGACGATCAAGGCATAGTTAACGTCCATTGCAAACATCATATCATAATCCAAAATATAATATAATTAAGAGTTTCTCACCTTCTTTTTCCCTTGATCTAATTTAAAACTGGCTATAGCTCCGCTATTATGAAATCTAAGCTTACGAACACTTGGATCATCACTCCTAGGTGGCTCGGCCTAGACTTTGGATGAAAGGAGGAGCTCATGGCCTTGACAAGGAGATGGTGTATAACGACCCGCTATTTCGAAGCATTCAAATCGACAATAATCCACACATGTTAGACTTGAATTGCCCAAAACAACAGATTGTTAATTTATATTTGGAAAAACTTGGCATATATAGTAAATAAAATCAATCGCAGAATCACAAACATAGAGTTTTACAACAATAAGCAGTGGAATAGATAAATAGTAGTTCATGATGTTACTACAGATACATCAGAGTCCAAAGCAAAATATAACAGAAATCCCAAATACATAAGAGTCTCTAATACATAAGCAAATGACAAGTCTGAACATAAACAACTGGAAATAACTGGAATAACTGAAAAAGCTGAATAGATAAAAGATAGATCTCAAAGCAAAGCTCCAAGCTCCAAAGGTGAGTCTTAAATGTTGTGACACTCAGGCTGACCCAAGCATAAAGCAAAACACGAAACACTCGAGTCAGGATTAACATTCTTATGCAAGTAAATCAACTCAAGTGAAATGTCCAAATGAAATGCAATATAACTTAAAGGATGCTTGGGATTTCCATCCTTTAAGGATCCGTGGAACTATCTACATACATAGTACAATATGCTACATAGATAATTTCTACAGTAAAGTAAAATATTAAAATAGCGTTAATGCGTTACCCATATTCCCCTTAACACATTTTTATATAAATGTCGTAGTCTGTACAGTACTGTAAACTCCACCAAACCGGTGGGCTATCAGGGAGCACTCCATATGTACGACACAAACCAAACTCATAATGGGCGCGATAAGGCATATGACAAGGCACGCGAGGCAATGCCCAGGGTAGGATACTACCGTTTTGCGAATCCGGACTGGTGGTGACGCATAGCAGCTACTACCGCCCACCCCGAGACACACTCCATAATCAAAGGTGTGCACACCAAAATCAAATCACAAAAGTAATAGATATGGTTTCGAAGAAGCATGTTCGATCGGAGGTGCGACCTCACTTGGCCCGGCGTGGCTCTTTTTTTAGTCATACCAAGCTGACTCGAGGGAGTCAAGGCTGCGTTTATACCTCATACAAACGTTCGCCAAACCATCCTACTTCGTTCTAGATTCTCCACCACATACACAGTTGTTAAAGTGGTTTTCGATATTGGCAGAGAGTATGACAATATCTGATCCCGGTCTCTTTAACAACCAAACGCTTATTTCACACCATGGTTATTTTATAAAATCACTTTTATAAACATTTAAATTAAATCTCAATCACAAAATTAAATCAAAATCAAAATCAAATATCTAACTTCAATTATATTTAATTTTGAAAATATTCACTTAATTCACTTTTTTATAACCATTTAAATAAATCCCAAATTAAAATTTTAAATTCAAAATTACATATTAAATTTCAATTTTAATTAAATTTGAAAATATTCATTTAATCACCTTTAATTAAATCAAGTTATAAAATCATACCCTTCAAATCTCAAAATCAATAAGTTTTCAATCAATCCTTATTTAAATTAAATTTTTAAATAAATCAAATTACAAATCAACTTTAATTTATCTTTCCAACTTTTATTTATTAAAGTTAATATAAAAATCTTTTTAAAAATATTAAAATAAATTTAAATAAATACTTAAACATATTATATATATTAAATTAAGTTTTATTAAATTAAATTTTATTATATTAATTATTATTAAATTAAATCATATTTTATGTATATATTTAAAAATAATAAAATTATAAGTAAAATCTTAAAATTTACATTTTTCAAAACTTAACTTATAAATTTAAAATTTCCAAACATATAATTTAAAAATCTAAATTTTATTCATATATTAAAATAAAATCTTTATATTATATTTAAAATCAAAACATATATATTTCCCTTTTCTCAAAAATTTGGAAATCATTTAAAAATAGACTAACTGTGTCTGTATATAATTTTCTATCCTATGGTCAAGTGATACAGATATTTATCATTTCAATCCATAATAATTTAATTTTTTTACGGGTATATATCATTTCAACCCGCAATCCCAAAATTTCAAATCAATAAAATCGCTTGGGTTTATCATTTCAACCCATAACGATTTTCCCTAATCTATAAGATCATTCAGATGTGTATCATTTCAACCCATAGTGATTTCCTAAAACTAAGGGAACTTGTAGTATGAGAACAGTATAATAAAATAGCATATCAAAACAATTACAAGCATATATAATCATTAATAATATAAATTTAATATATTACAACATGTTATGGTGTCATATGTCAATTTACATAAGTAAACAATTCAAAATATCAACATATCATATTCAATGATTAAATTACTAATCAATTCAAATTTAACAACATATTAAGTCGTCATTTCATGTAAATTAAATTTACTAAACAAATGAATGTTAATCGTGAGTGATCGCTCACCTTTCATGGCTATTGAAACAATGATGGCGACGAAAGAGACACAGACACGCACACGGATACAGACACGAACAAAGGATGGCTGTGATGAGTTCCAGACAACAAGCACACAAGCAAAACTAGCCTAGATTCAAAGGATCAAAACATATAAGTAACTTATATATATAAGCTTTTTATATATATATATTTTTAAAAGATGAGGAGAGAAAGGTAGGGGTTCTGCTCGAGTTTGGGGTGGCTGCTCGCGAGATTGTGGAGTTCGGTTAGGGGATAAGCTGCTCGGCTAGGGTTCAAGCGGCAGATAGGAGTGGTCGGAGGCATGAGCTGCTGTGCTTGGGGTCGGGTTCGGCGACTGTTGAGTGCTGCATTCGGCTGTTGGGAGGGAAGGCGGTGAGTGGTGGGGTCGAAGCGGGCGAATGGAAGGCGGATCAGTGGGACGGTGGGCTGTTATGGTATTGTGGCCGAAGGGGAAGGCGGAGCGGCTGTCAGGTGGAGGGAAATAGTGGAGTGGATAGTGGCGCTGCGTTGGAGGGTGAAAGGTCTTGAAAGGTGATTGTGTGTGTATGCGTGGAAGCGGAGAGGGGCTGCTATGGTGGAGATCAAGGGCTCGGCTATCAGGGTAGCGGCAGTGGGAGGTGGGTTTGGTCAAGGTGGGGCGACTGGTGGTAAATGGAGTGGCTGACGTTGTCGCGTGGAGATTTGGATGGGTCTGGTGGTCAAGGGATGTCGAGCAGGGTGGAGGAGCACGGTGATGGAGGGTGGAGACGATCAAAGCTTGTCTGGGCTGTGAGATGTGTGATGGTGGCCGGAGCAAGGAGTTGGGTTATTGGCTAGGAAGAAACAAGGGAAGGGAAACGAGCAGAGCAGGTTAAAGAAATATGAATGCAAACTTAAAAATTTATGAAAAGCTTACCTATTTTCTTTCAATAGAAGAAGATAGAACCAACGAAAGGACAACACCCTATATATAGAACCAATGGGAATAAAGAAACCAGCACGTGAATTTAGGAAAAATTAAAGGCAATTGGCTGTTTGATTTCCACTGGTAGATAGATGAAAGGACATAGGAAACCAAAAGGCTCAAATGCGAAACCGATACGGCTAACCGTTTCGCAGGTTTCACCGTGTACCGGACGTCAAAATACACAAATGAATATACTGCGGAGATCAGCACGACGAGACAAACAGAATGGTACACAGATATGAGCGATATGACCAACCTATCAAAAATCGACTTTTCGCTGCCAAAACTGCTGCCAAAACACCGAAAATAATATAAATGGGTCTAGAGCAGTCCAAATTCAGCGAAACAAATTATGACATCTCACTCAGAAATGGTTTACATTTTTATTATATAAATATTCAGATTTCGAAAATATTTAATTTCCATCAAATTTTAACTAATTTTAAATTGAAAATTTCATAATAGAACAAACTTAAATATTTTCTGATAAAAATTTGCCACTTACTATGTTAAAATAGACGTAACCCAAATATCAAATTTTCATTGCAAAATTTTATTGTTTATTTTAATGAAAAATTTAGTTAATTACGTTATTTAAATCGTTAAAATTCTTGGGCCGTTACATGGTGGGGGATTCAGCTATGGTGGTTTGGGTAGAGGCCGTGGGTTATGTTGAGGAAGAGAAATGGTTTAAAATGTTTTTGAGGTGGATATAATAATGTGTATATATATATTATAAATTTATTTTCTTTTTGAGATATTTTTCTTCATAATTTTGTTAACATGAGAAGCCATCAATAAGCTTGAGAATGTGGAGAAGGAAGTGAAGAAAATTGTGTGAAAAATAAGAAGAAAGGGTGGGGTGTTTATAGGATTTTAGAAAACCAAAATATCATAATATGGTTGGAAAAAATTGCCCCTTGTCACCTCCTCCTCTCCATCCTTTCAATGCACGGCAACCCTCCTAGGCCTAGGTGATGGTGGTTATAATGGTATAGGTGGTGGTGATATGATGTAGTGTAAGGTGAGGTGATGTTTGATGGTAATGGTTGTTTACTTTAGTGTTAAGAGACTTATAAAATATCTTAGATGTTTATATATATAATATACATATATTTGTTTTCATGTTATGTGTATGTGTGCATGTGATATGTTTATACATGTACATGTATGTGCACAAGTTGTTTGAACAACGTTACATAACTTTTGTACGTCAAACCGTTACGAATTTTAATTTCGATTTCTGGTCATATTTTCACTCAATAGTTAACGTACATATATTAGTAAATGAATTTTGAATACTATTTTCTTACCACTTTAGATGAATTAAAATGATCATATTTGAATTATAAAACCATATAAATAAATATAAAACAATCATTTATGAAAGGTGCTATTATATCGATAAAGCAATATCAATTTTCTTTATATTTCAAATCAAACATGTCTTTATAAAATTATTATAAATGATTTAATATCACTTCAAAACTAATTAAAATGAATTATTATCATTTAAAAATAATTATAATAATTATTAAATCATTAAATCTCAATTTAAAATCATAAATCAATATTCAAATATAAGGCACCACTAATGACGTGATAAATACTTTTATTTTCCCAAAAAATAATATAATAAATTTTTATTTAATATTCTTATTTAAGTAGAAAAATAAGTGTATATATCCAGCTCCGTGCGCGACGTTTGATGATTATAGAGCTGTTTGTCGATAAAACGGTTTTCGGCCATTTTATCGATATATTTCCAAATGAATATTTTTTGAATATTTTTTCCAAATAAGTTCATTATCATTATTCATCACTTAAAAGTTGAATATTTGTGAAAAATAATCTATATCTGGATATTCTAAATAATTTAAATATCTTTAATCAAAGTTTTCAAACTTCGGGTCGTTATAGATTACTTCTACAATATTATATGTAAATACAAGTTTAATTAAATACAAACATAATTTTCATATTACTTTAATAATATATATATTAGACAACTTATATGTATAAGGAGGGACTAACATGCCCATTGCAGTGTAAATCTTAGCATTTGTGTACGATCATATTAATTCATATACACTATATATGTTGTACGTGCACTACATGTACATGTATATATGATATACATGTACACACTTTATATATCATATATAATATCCATTAGAACTTCTTTTGTTGGATTTTAATGGCAACAACTATACAATTATGTCAAAGAACCTCTAAACTAACTTGTAGGTATATGCCAAAGTATATACATGGAGATACAAGAAGAGATATACATGACTGAAATGATAGAGGAATATATACAAAGGGATATAACGATCAACATCAAAATCAGGCTAAATTAAAGAAAACAAATAGGTTTTATATCTTAATTTTTGTCGGTCTAAATTTTATGTACAATCTCCAATTTGATGATTACACACACACACAAATATATTTTGAAAATTATCTTTGCAATATAACTATTTTATACATGTTTATTCAAAAAAAAGTAGTCAAAATATAACATTTCAAAGTAAATGAACAAAATAGTCCAACTTCAGACATCTGGAATTTTTGTCCTAGACGCCTGTGTACATTTAAATTTAAAAGAACTTTTTAGTTCAATACCAAATGTCTGAATTTTTTATACTAGACGTTTGTATTGAATCTAGACGTCTGGTATGAAAATTACAAACGTTTGGATGCCTGTAGTGATGTTTTATTATTTGAATTTCTGAAAAGACTTGTCCCCTCTTCTTCAACCGTTGCATCTCTTGCTTTGAATAGTTCTCTCCAATGGTTACTACTATTCAATTAGAACTTTTCAAATCTACAAATAGAGTTGAGAATTCACTTTTATTTTTAATAACCAAGATTCAATTCTTTTTATCTTTTTAATCTATACATGCTTGTGAATTACGAATATTCTCACCGATTTATTTTCTACAATTATACATTCAAATCATCATCTCAAGGAGATTATATGAAGGGTGTATTCAATAGACGTATCCGTGTTATCTAGAACACAATCATTCAAGAAATTTATTACCACTTATAGTCAAAGTCCTATTGGAGTTTTTCAGGCAAGAAGTCCTATTCAGCAACTTAGGCGGTTTGTAATATAGAAGTCTTGTTTGGCAGCTCAGGCGGTTTGTAAAACCTATTCCTCCGGGTTAAGTGACGTTTTTTAGTTAATCCAAAAGAAGTCCGACACTGGACGTAGAAAGGAAAGTTCGAACCAGTATAAAAACTCTGGTAAGATTGCTTCTTGCTTTGCTTTACTATATATTCCCGCTGCTGTTATATTTACTGCTATGATTACTACGCTTCAATTCCGTATCTATATATTTGACCACCATCGATCCAGTGCATAGCGACTTTCATTTGGTAATAGAGCAAGACTATTATTTAAACATACAGTTGAGCAAGACTTTTAATTGGTATCAAATTTTGGTGTTCTACTGATCATAACAACTTCCTAGAGCAGATCTAGTCAGAGCTCAAAGACAGTTGAGAAAAAGAAAATTTCTGAAAGCATGTAACTGAAAATTGAATCTCGATGCATGTGCAATATGACTACACCGAGATCAAAATCAGTACACAATGATTCCATTTATAAATATCTTTTAGCATCACATGATAGTTTATTTAAAAATTCTAAATTATTACAAAAGGTCAATAATGTTGGTTTACAGAAATTAAAGGATTGTGAACTTAAATATGATAAATTAAAGGAAGAAAATGATTTCTTAATAAAAAAAGTTAGAAATTTTGAAACTACCATTGAAGAACTTGTTTCTCAAAATAATTTCCTTATAAAAGAAAATGAGCTTTTGATAATAATAAGGCTAATCTTTTAAAGGAAAATGAATCTTTTCAAAATAAAATTATATTTTTAGAAAATTCTTTAAATGAATCTAATTCTAAATTTTTGTTTCTTGGAAAGAGAGTAGTGCTTTGAATGCTAGAATTTAGATTTAATTAAAGAATACAAGCTTTTAAAAGAAAATAATGTTATTTTGCAGAAGGAATTTTGCGACCCTAAAGCAAATTTTGATAAATTACATGAGAAAGTTACAGAATTCAATAAAGGAAAAGATAATTTATCTTTCTTAATGATAAATACAAAAGTTCACAATAATAAATGCAGTTTAGGATATAAGTGTGATAAACATCTTTATTAATAGTTGGCTTGGAAGCGCAATCTTTTGGTCCGACCGTGAACTTTCTAAAATACCCTACACTCTATGTAATTCAAGTACTATACGTATTATTCTCTTTACAACCACCTAAAACAAAAAATAAATTATGTTATTTCTAACCTATTTTAGACTGGAACAATTTAAACTAAGTTAAAACTTGAATATTTCAATGAATATATTTCTAAGTTTGGGTGTTCGATGAAATGAGAATAAGTCAAATATGCAGATCGGATAATAAAAGATTCTTCTAGATAATTCAATGCACCTTTGTTAATAATTGTACTACGTTTGGTGCCACACATTTCTTATGTCAACGTGGACTACCAAAAATACAACTCTATTTTAATATCACTTAAAAATTGGATATAACTTCTTCTACAAGTTCAAAATTCCCCTTTAGGAATATTACAAAATTTTAATATCATTTAAAAATAGGATCTAACAAATAAACCTTTGCAAATATTATCAAATTTTAATATCGCTTGAATATAGGATCTAATAAATAAACTTCGTTTTACAAATTCAAAACTTTTCCTCTATAAATATTATCAAATCTTAATAGCACTTTAAAATAAATCTAACAAATAAACATTTTTTACAAATTATTAGAAACAAAAATTCAAATAACAGTCTATGAGTGCGGCGCAGTGGAAAGGAGGCTTGGGTTCTGGTAAAAAGACCTAGGTTCGATTCCTTCCATGCGTTTTCCTATCCCATATAAATTTACCCGGAAGTATGGGGGCTTGGATCAACGGATGACTTTACTATACCCTCCTCAAGAGTATACCGGCCTGTCGGGTTCTCCTGGGTTTTCAAGAAAAAAAAAAGAAAAAATTCAAATAACAACAAATTAGATATTGCAACTAAAAAATAAAAACAAAAACTTACTATACATGATTTTGACTTAAAAATATGACCTAACTTTTTTGTAAATTATTTTTCTTAAATATGTTAAACACATTCAATTTATAGAAAAACAATTCACGTGTAAAGCATGTACCATCATCACGCGTGAAGCGCGTGCCATAACGCTCGTAAAAACAGTACTAGATATGCATCCATATATACACGTTTTAATACTAGTACTAAAAATAGAGATAGTTCTAAAACCACTTCATGTCATGATAGTATTTTACTTAGAAATAGAGAACATTCTTTGAATACTAAATCAATGACAATCAACGTTGATATATGAGTTCCCGCTAATTTAACCAATTATTATAGACAATTATACATTAGCAATTATTATGACACTGTGATTAATAATGAAAATTATGTTTTTAAAGGATCAACAACATCCAACTAGATATGGTTTCCTAAGTCCTAAACCCTATATTTATTTTGTAAAATAAGTATCATTGTGCTTACATTTGACATATCTATTAAATACTCATTAAATTGCATTAATGTTAAATTGTTTTATTCACTTATCTATGATACTTATCTCTTATATATATAGGCGTTCACATATATGTAAAAAGTATATAGATTTATTTCTTAAGAGAAATATTATATTTAGTGGGAGTTATTAAAATATCGTGTTATTCCTTTTTGATAATGACAAAGGGGTAGAAATTCATATGCATATTGATAGGGGGAGATATTATACTTAGAGGGAGCTTTAATCATATTATAATATCATTTTATATAGAATAAATATTTTCAAAAATTATATAGTTGTCATCATCAAAAAGGGGAAAATATTAGAACCTCTCTTGTTGGATTTTAATGACACCAACTATATAATTATGCCAAAGAACCTCTAAGCTAACTTGCAGGTATATACCAAAGTATATACATGGAGATACAAGAAGGGATATACATGATTGAAATGACGAAGGAATATATATAAGAAGATATGATGATCGACATCAAAAGTGGGTTGAAATTAAAAAATAAACAAACAGGTTTTATATCTCAATTTTTGAAGGTTTAGATTTTATGTACAATCTTCAATTTGATGATTACACACACATATATATTTTGGAAATTATTTTTGCAATATAACTATTTAATACATGTTTATTCAAAGAAAATAATCAAAATATAACATTTCAAAGTAAATGAACAAAATAGTTCAACTTTAAACGTCTGGAATTTTTGTTCCATACGTCTGTGTACATTTATATTTAAAAGAACTTTTTAGTTCAACTCCAAACATCTGAATTGTTTATGCTAGACGTCTATACTAAATCCAGACATCTGGTATGAAAATTCCAGACGTTTGGATGCCTGTAGCGGGGGTGTTTTTAATTTGAATTTCTAAAAGGACATGTAACGACCCGTAAATTTCAGCGGTTTTATTTATTTAATTAATTGGATTTGTGTGAAATTTTAAACAATAAAAATTTTGAAATAAAAATTTGATATTTGGAATGCGTCTAATTAAACATAGCAACTGGTAAATTTTCATCCGAAAATATGAAAATTTCTTTCGCGCGTAAATTTACTTCAGTTTAATCATTTAAAATTTATGATAATAAAATGTTTTCCAAACCTAAATATTTTTACATGGAAAATTTGTAAATCATCTTCTGAGTGAGACGTCATCTTTCGTTTCGTCAAATTTGGACTTCTGTTGCTCCGTTTATCTTTATTCGGTTAGAATAGCAGTATTTCTAGTACCGGTTATCGACTTTTGATCGGATGACCGTATCACTAATATCTGTGTACCGTTTTGATCGTCTCGTCGTGCTGATCTCTGCGGTATATTTATTTCTATATTTTGAGGTCCGGTACGCGACGGAAATAATAAAACGGTTCGTTGTAGCGGTACCTTTTAACGTTCCTTCGGTTTCAAAAAAATAAAACGTGCTACCCAAACCAAATATCAATTGCTTTAATAAATTTTCTCCGGAATCAAAGCTTTAGACCATTGCTATTTCAATTCCACCATTTCAGTTTAGACCGATTCATCCTCCTTTTACTCTCATTTTTTTCTCCATCTCGTGACTCTTCCTGTACCCCTCTCTCATTTGCATTTCTCTTCTCTGTCTCGCTCCTTTATATTTTTCCCTCAACCCGTTTCCAGATTTTTCCTTCGTCCCTACCCAGATCTGCGCCTCCACCCAGGAAACCCCACGGCCCCTTTCGCCATCAGATCACCACACCACCACCGATCCCATGTTTTCCCAACCGAAGTCAGTCACCCGCCTCGTCCCCTCTACTCGAGCCTAGACCATCACCAAAACCCCTCCAGACCACCACGATCGAAGCCTACCACCCACCCAGGCAATCCCACGTCTCCACCATCACGTCCCCAGGCCACCATGCCGAGAACCACCACGAACCAGCCCAGTCGCCACCATTCCACCACCCACGTCCCTCTCCAGCCAAACCACTGCCATCTGCCTCCATGCCGACACCACGACAACCACCTGGCACTCACCACGAGATCAACCTACACCCAACCGATCACCTAGACACCTTGAATCCCAGCCTACCCCACTTTCCAGTCCTCCACGCCTCCCTTCATCCGTGCCCAAACCACCATCAACAGCCGTGCCACGCACCACCCCTACCCAGTCGTAACCACCAGCACGTCAGCCTCCACCGAAACCCCAGATCGAGCCCCACTTCGCCCATAGCCTCCGCGTCTACCTCCTACTTTCCAGCCTTTCACCCATCCAACCGAAGACGTCACCACCTATCCTCCCCTTGCCTTTGTGTAGCCAAGCAACACAACCGAGCTCGCATGGTTTTTAGGGTATGTCTTATATGTACTATATATAGGTGTTATATATATATATTTTTGTTTTTGGCATGTCTGTTATGGCATGTATTTGTTATGTTCGAAAGTATATATATACACATATAGTTGGTCAGTGGAGATTTTATGGATGACAGCTTGTATTGAATATAATTATCAAGTTAAATAGGTTAGTACATCTAAGTTATAGAAGTCGTTTCTCATATTATATGTTAATTATATGGGTATATATCTATTTTATAAACTAAGTTATATCGATTTTTATATTGGTTTTGAATATTTATTTTTTCTGTTGTATATGGATTGTGTACATATGTTTATGTCTGTAAAGTATGTTTTGACTGTACATTGTATTATGGGTTATATTCATAAGTTTATGTAAATACATGTTAAAAGGGTGATGTTGTTCAGACTGTTGTTTACAAAGGAATGCTACCATCTTAAACAGTACAATATATAGGATGTATAGTGTTGTATACATAAGCACTGATATTACAGAGTCTATGTTTTGTCCTATTCTATTAAGCGTTTATATGTTTACGTATGCATACTTATTTCTAATATATATACATATGTGTGTGTGTGTGTTAGTTTATCATATGAAATATACAAAATGTTAGTTTACATATTTATACTAGTATTGAGTCTATTAACTGGCTTTAGACTATATATATTAGTTATACTAGACAAGTTTAGGCATCGGGTTAGTTAATATAATTTATATATTTAATGGTTACACTATTTATTATATACATATTTCAAGTATATAAACAACAGTTGAGTTATGTAAGATATAGCATATACTATATGAAAGGTATTGCCTATTTTATCTTTTGTTTTACAGTTTTAATACGTTGTTATATGCAAGATTCATGTCAGTTATATAGAGTTTTATATCAAGTCTGCATATTTGGTGGTCTGAGTACATATATGTATTTGTGAGTTGAGATGCATATAAAAATTAGTTGTCTGCATATGAATGTTCTGTTGTATATTTGGCATGTGAGTTTGGGTAGTTGCCTGCATTATATGAATATATATAGTCTATATTTGTTTACGAGTTTAGTTTTGTACTGTTATATAGATATTTTCTCTCTGCAGCTTATATACCAATTTATATAATAGTATATATATGTTTAAAACTGAAAAATTACACGACCTTATATGATCTGCTTTGAGCCAGTATATTTATTTTAGCAAAGCAAGTTCATATTAATATTCTTATAAACATTAGTTTTGAATTTTAAATATAAAGATTTTTTTCTTTTATTTGGTTTGTCTGTATATTGGTTTAAATTATATATGTATATATATATATAGATTTATTTTGAGTAGTGTTTAAGTTATATGTAGATTCTAGAAATTTTATAATATATGCAATATATCTTGTTCTTATCGATTTCCCATTTATCAGCATGTCCGTCAAATCGTGCCAATCTAGCTTCGTTTTGGAATTCGTGCTTGGGTTGTAACTCATTCCATTGTCAAATCTATCTAGCCTCGAAAGGTGAGCAATCACTCACGATTAATGTTCTTATATTTATTAAATCTGATTTTGATTGAAATGTTAATTGAAATATGCTGCTGTTAGTTATTCACATTGTTATTTATATGTCATTATCTGTATTTGTTCACCTATGACATCTGACACCATTATCTGTTATTTATATTGTTAATATATGCCTGTTGCTGGTGTTATTATTATTATCATATCTGTTATTACTCTGCAAGTTCCCTGTTAGTATAGAATCACTATGGGTTGAAATGATACATACCCGAACGATCTGTAGAATAGGAGAAAATCGTTATGGGTTGAAATGATAAACCCAAGCGATTTTCATTGAATTGAATTTGGGATTTCGGGTTGAAAAGATATATATCCGAATATGTTTTAAATTGCGGATTGAAATGATAAATATCCGTATCACTTGACCATAGGATAGAAAATTATATACAGGCACCGTTGGTCTATATATAAACGTTTTGAAAATGATTTCTATGGTTTTGAAAAAGAAATATATGGTTTTGATTAATATTGATTTTAAAGATTTATTAAAGTTGATTTAATAAAATTGATAAATAATATGTTTAAGTATTTATTTAATATCTATATTTTTAAATATAGAATTTGTAATGATTTGAAATTGATTGAAATTGTATTTATTTAAGAATTATACTTAAATAAGTCTGATTTGAAATGTATTGAATTTGAAATTTTTAAGAAGTGATTTACAACTTGAAATTTGAAAGGGTGACTTAAATGGATATTTCAAATGTATAAATATTTAAATGAGATCTTTTGTTTATTTAAAATTGTAAATTGAAATTGAATTTAAATGTTATGGAAATGATTAAGTTAATATTTCAAAACTAAATAATTGTAAAGGAAATCTGATATATATATATAAATTTATCGAATTTAGTTTTGAAATGATGAATATTTAAAGCTTTGAAATATATAAAAATTGAAATGACTTATTTTATGGTTCAGATATGTATTTGAAATCGATAAATTGATATGGTTTATTTAGAAGCTGAATCGAGTTGAAACTAATGATTTGAGATTTGAAATAAATTAAATTTTTGGAAATCGAGTTAATTTGAAATCGAGTTGTGGAATTTGAGGAAACTAATTTATTTTATAACGAAATTTTAATATCTAGACTGTTTAAAAGGAAAGTGTTATGATTTCCAAAATACTGTGATTTCCAGACTATGATTTCAAAGCATTATAACTTTGGAAAGTAATATGATTTTGAAAATGGATATTTGAAGTTAAATGATATCGTATTAAATTGGGTTTTGAAATGATAATGATTTTGGTTTAAAGTATAAACTATTTTGAAACGACCACGGTGTTAAAATAACGATTGGTTGGCAAAGAGACCGGGATCGGATATGGACATACTCTCTGTCGATACCGAAAACCACTTTGACAACTGTGTACGCGGTGGAGATTCCAGAATGAAGTAGGATGGTGGCGGCGTTCTTAAGGTATGTTACGTGGACCCAACTCCCGTGAGTTGGCATAAGGTGGCTAAAACATGAGCGATCTCGGACCAGTGAGGTAGCACCTCTTCTCGGACGCATTTCTTCGATATTATACTCTTACTTGTGATTTGACTAGATGGCCATCCTCCGATTTGGGAATGTTGTTCGAGGTGGAACGGTAGTGGCTGCTATGCGTATCCATCAGTCCGTGTGCGTAATTGGTATATCTACCCTGGCATTGCCTAGTTGTGCCGTGTCACCTACCATACCGAGCTTTACTACGATTATGATTTTAAGATCCGACCGCGTTAAGGTTCTCCATCCCCTTAACGCTATTTTCCGATATGATTATACTTTACTTATTTAGACACTATTATAATAGCGAATATTACTACATAGTAAATAGTTTAACGGATCCTTAGGGGATGGTTATCCCAAACATCCTTTAAGTTACTTGTATTTCAGTTGATATTTCACTTGAGTTGGATTTATTAATATAAGAATGTTAATCCTGACTCGAGTGTTTTGTGTTTTGCTTTACGCTCGGGTCAGACTGAGTGATACAGCATTTGGAGACTCACCTTTGGAGTTGGAGCTTCGTTTGGAGATCCAGCTATCTATCGATCCTGCTTTCAGTTATTCCGTTGATTCCAGTGATGTATTCAGATCTGGTATTTAATTATTGTATTGAGACATCTATTGTATTCGAGACCTCTGTTGTATCTTGTTTAACTCTGTTATATATATATAGTAGCTTCATGAACTACTATCCCTTGTTTCCGCTGCATTATTGTTATATTACTCTGTGTCTGTGATATGTAATTATTTTATTTACTGTATATGCTGATTTTGCCAAATTTTATTTACAACGCAGTATTTTGAGCAATTCAACTCCGGCATGAGTGTCTACCTATACACTTATAATGGATGCGAATGGTTGAAAATACTGGGTCGTTACATGTGGTATCAGAGCTCTGGTTTTAGGCAAAACTCTGCATATGTAGTAAATTCAATTACATAATCACTTTCGTTCGAGCTTGAATTCCTTCTTCTTTGACTCGGTTCCTTTGAATGTTGGAACGTTCACTTCGGTTCCAAAGTCCATTCGTGTCTCCCCTATTCGTGTCTTTTGATTCTGGAGTATCCCATAACTCCACTTCGAATGATCTCTATAATAAATCGGCGGTCTCGCCAATCTTCGAATAATTTGTACTGAGGTGAAAACTCCTTTACAATCGGTATTGATTCACCGAAGATTTCTGTATCCCCGGTTTACGATGTTGCTACCTTATGCTATACCCGAATTCTACCTCTGGTAATCGAATGTCGATTTGCTTCAGAATTCTACATCGATCTTATCTATGAAGTCACGGTTGACCCGGTTAAGGTTGCCCGCGATTTATACAACTTTATCCATCTTCCTGTTTGAAATGCAATCATCTAAACTTCGTTTCGAGACTATCTATTTTAGATTATAATTCTCTTTGATTAGAGTCCCTCTATATTTGGATCTCTATCCTTTTGTCGGAATCCAATTCTGGAATCATCGTGTGAGGGAGTGTATTGGTATTTGTATATTAATATTAAAATGTTTTATATATTGTGTTGTTTGAGTTGTTGATGTTGGTTTGGGTTTTCGATCGATTCGTCTGATCAACGCTATCGATAGGATTTCCAAAACACTTGAATAGAGCAAACTGACACAATATAATTTTAAAATTTGATAAATGAAATAAATTTGTATGATTATATTTTAAATATATAAGAAAAAATTTCTGGAATTAAAAGTTAAATAATTTGGTTGTTGAAAATGATAATATTTGATTTTCATTTTATTGTTTTGTAAGTCATTGACTATTGCAAAGTGACAGTTGTTTTAAATTTATTTGGAATTGGAATGAATTTAAATCGAGAAATTTAAGAATTAGATTTCTGGTGATTTCAAACTTTGTTTTAAAGCCTTAAAATGTATATTATTTAAAGTATTTTCGAATAAAATGGTTTTCAAAGAATTTTAAATGTTTAAACCAATGCTCTTCTCTTTGTCGCTGGAAAATAATTTCGGTGATGACGGCCGCATCATCGACATTCATTTTCGAGTTTCGAAGAGGGGAAACTATTCTGTAGCTTTGCTACGGTTTTGTTTTGGAAAAAAAAATATATTCGATTTGAATTTCTTCAATATAATTTGATTTATATATATATAGGTATCTTATTTTAAAATTTAATTTGATTGGTATAGATATAATATATATATCTCTAAATTGTTTGAAGTAAATCGGAGATTTAAATTCTTAAATTTTAGGTTTAAAAGATGATTTCAATTATAAACTGAAGCCAAAATTCTTGGATAAATATTTAATTGAGAATAGCTGAATTGTAAAATATTATTTGTATAATACCCGATTTCATTTCAACATAACTTACCTAAAATTTTCAGAAGTTAAAAATGTAATTGGATAATATACAATATAAAATGACTTTATAAGGAAAGATTTGAGTGTTATAATAAATGTTATACACTTAAATTTTATTATAAAGATGTTAATAGAGACAAGCAGAATAATAAGTTAATTAAATAATAGATGAGACAAATAAATTGTTTTGAAGGAACTAATAAATTGAAAATTTGATTAAAGTATGGAAATACCTTGAATTTAAAAACCAATTATTGAATATAAATTGATTTAAACTGAAATATATGGTTTAAATTAATTTATATGGTTTAAATATATGTGATAGGACATATTAAGTGGAATAAACTTAATAATGATTTGGAATAAAAGAATTAAATTTGTTGAATAAAATATGAGGATAATAAATGATTATACAAATTGATGGTTTAGAAATTGTTAATTGAGGATGACTAGACAATAGGGTAATGAATTCAGAAATAGATGAATTGATTTAACTTAAGTGAACTCAGTGGATTAAATCAAATTGCTAAATATTAATTAGTTTAATTTGGAATTATATGGTTTAATAAATTGTCTTATCTTGTCTTTTAATCTATTTTTCTTTTGGTTGCTTCTACTCTCCTACCTCCTTCCTTTTCGGGGACGAAAAGTTTTGAGTGGGGGAGAGTGTAACGACCCGTAAATTTCAGTGGTTTTACTTATTTAATTAATTGGATTTGTGTGAAATTTTAAACAATAAAAATTTTGAAATAAAAATTTGATATTTGGAATGCGTCTAATTAAACATAGCAACTGGTAAATTTTCATCCGAAAATATGAAAATTTCTTTCGCGCGTAAATTTACTTCAATTTAATCAGTTAAAATTTATGATAATAAAATGTTTTCCAAACCTAAATATTTTTACATGGAAAATTTGTAAATCATCTTCTGAGTGAGACGTCATCTTTCGTTTCGTCAAATTTGGACTTCTGTTGCTCCGTTTATCTTTATTCGGTTAGAATAGCAGCATTTCTGGTACCGGTTATCGACTTTTGATCGGATGACCGTATCACTGATATCTGTGTACCGTTTTGATCGTCTCGTCGTGCTGATCTCTGCGGTATATTTATTTCTATATTTTGAGGTCCGGTACGCGACGGAAATAATAAAACGGTTCGTTGTAGCGGTACCTTTTAACGTTCCTTCGGTTTCAAAAAAATAAAACGTGCTACCCAAACCAAATATCAATTGCTTTAATAAATTTTCTCCGGAATCAAAGCTTTAGACCATTGCTATTTCAATTCCACCATTTCAGTTTAGACCGATTCATCCTCCTTTTACTCTCATTTTTTTCTCCATCTCGTGACTCTTCCTATACCCCTCTCTCATTTGCATTTCTCTTCTCTGTCTCGCTCCTTTATATTTTTCCCTCAACCCGTTTCCAGATTTTTCCTTCGTCCCTACCCAGATCTGCGCCTCCACCCAGGAAACCCCACGGCCCCTTTCGCCATCAGATCACCATACCACCACCGATCCCATGTTTTCCCAACCGAAGTCAGTCACCCGCCTCGTCCCCTCTACTCGAGCCTAGACCATCACCGAAACCCCTCCAGACCACCACGATCGAAGCCTACCACCCACCCAGGCAATCCCACGTCTCCACCATCACGTCCCCAGGCCACCATGCCGAGAACCACCACGAACCAGCCCAGTCGCCACCATTCCACCACCCACGTCCCTCTCCAGCCAAACCACTGCCATCTGCCTCCATGCCGACACCACGACAACCACCTGGCACTCACCACGAGATCAACCTACACCCAACCGATCACCTAGACACCTTGAATCCCAGCCTACCCCACTTTCCAGTCCTCCACGCCTCCCTTCATCCGTGCCCAAACCACCATCAACAGCCGTGCCACGCACCACCCCTACCCAGTCGTAACCACCAGCACGTCAGCCTCCACCGAAACCCCAGATCGAGCCCCACTTCGCCCATAGCCTCCGCGTCTACCTCCTACTTTCCAGCCTTTCACCCATCCAACCGAAGACGTCACCACCTATCCTCCCCTTGCCTTTGTGTAGCCAAGCAACACAGCCGAGCTCGCATGGTTTTCAGGGTATGTCTTATATGTACTATATATAGGTGTTATATATATATATTTTTGTTTTTGGCATGTCTGTTATGGCATGTATTTGTTATGTTCGAAAGTATATATATACACATATAGTTGGTCAGTGGAGATTTTATGGATGACAGCTTGTATTGAATATAATTATCAAGTTAAATAGGTTAGTACATCTAAGTTATAGAAGTCGTTTCTCATATTATATGTTAATTATATGGGTATATATCTATTTTATAAACTAAGTTATATCGATTTTTATATTGGTTTTGAATATTTATTTTTTCTGTTGTATATGGATTGTGTACATATGTTTATGTCTGTAAAGTATGTTTTGACTGTACATTGTATTATGGGTTATATTCATAAGTTTATGTAAATACATGTTAAAAGGGTGATGTTGTTCAGACTGTTGTTTACAAAGGAATGCTACCATCTTAAACAGTACAATATATAGGATGTATAGTGTTGTATACATAAGCACTGATATTACAGAGTCTATGTTTTGTCCTATTCTATTAAGCGTTTATATGTTTACGTATGCATACTTATTTCTAATATATATACATATGTGTGTGTGTGTGTTAGTTTATCATATGAAATATACAAAATGTTAGTTTACATATTTATACTAGTATTGAGTCTATTAACTGGCTTTAGACTATATATATTAGTTATACTAGACAAGTTTAGGCATCGGGTTAGTTAATATAATTTATATATTTAATGGTTACACTATTTATTATATACATATTTCAAGTATATAAACAACAGTTGAGTTATGTAAGATATAGCATATACTATATGAAAGGTATTGCCTATTTTATCTTTTGTTTTACAGTTTTAATACGTTGTTATATGCAAGATTCATGTCAGTTATATAGAGTTTTATATCAAGTCTGCATATTTGGTGGTCTGAGTACATATATGTATTTGTGAGTTGAGATGCATATAAAAATTAGTTGTCTGCATATGAATGTTCTGTTGTATATTTGGCATGTGAGTTTGGGTAGTTGCCTGCATTATATGAATATATATAGTCTATATTTGTTTACGAGTTTAGTTTTGTACTGTTATATAGATATTTTCTCTCTGCAGCTTATATACCAATTTATATAATAGTATATATATGTTTAAAACTGAAAAATTACACGACCTTATATGATCTGCTTTGAGCCAGTATATTTATTTTAGCAAAGCAAGTTCATATTAATATTCTTATAAACATTAGTTTTGAATTTTAAATATAAAGATTTTTTTCTTTTATTTGGTTTGTCTGTATATTGGTTTAAATTATATATGTATATATATATATATAGATTTATTTTGAGTAGTGTTTAAGTTATATGTAGATTCTAGAAATTTTATAATATATGCAATATATCTTGTTCTTATCGATTTCCCATTTATCAGCATGTCCGTCAAATCGTGCCAATCTAGCTTCGTTTTGGAATTCGTGCTTGGGTTGTAACTCATTCCATTGTCAAATCTATCTAGCCTCGAAAGGTGAGCAATCACTCACGATTAATGTTCTTATATTTATTAAATCTGATTTCGATTGAAACGTTAATTGAAATATGCTGCTGTTAGTTATTCACATTGTTATTTATATGTCATTATCTGTATTTGTTCACCTATGACATCTGACACCATTATCTGTTATTTATATTGTTAATATATGCCTGTTGCTGGTGTTATTATTATTATCATATCTGTTATCACTCTGCAAGTTCCCTGTTAGTATAGAATCACTATGGGTTGAAATGATACATACCCGAACGATCTGTAGAATAGGAGAAAATCGTTATGGGTTGAAATGATAAACCCAAGCGATTTTCATTGAATTGAATTTGGGATTTCGGGTTGAAAAGATATATATCCGAATATGTTTTAAATTGCGGATTGAAATGATAAATATCCGTATCACTTGACCATAGGATAGAAAATTATATACAGGCACCGTTGGTCTATATATAAACGTTTTGAAAATGATTTCTATGGTTTTGAAAAAGAAATATATGGTTTTGATTAATATTGATTTTAAAGATTTATTAAAGTTGATTTAATAAAATTGATAAATAATATGTTTAAGTATTTATTTAATATCTATATTTTTAAATATAGAATTTGTAATGATTTGAAATTGATTGAAATTGTATTTATTTAAGAATTATACTTAAATAAGTCTGATTTGAAATGTATTGAATTTGAAATTTTTAAGAAGTGATTTACAACTTGAAATTTGAAAGGGTGACTTAAATGGATATTTCAAATGTATAAATATTTAAATGAGATCTTTTGTTTATTTAAAATTGTAAATTGAAATTGAATTTAAATGTTATGGAAATGATTAAGTTAATATTTCAAAACTAAATAATTGTAAAGGAAATCTGATATATATATAAATTTATCGAATTTAGTTTTGAAATGATGAATATTTAAAGCTTTGAAATATATAAAAATTGAAATGACTTATTTTATGGTTCAGATATGTATTTGAAATCGATAAATTGATATGGTTTATTTAGAAGCTGAATCGAGTTGAAACTAATGATTTGAGATTTGAAATAAATTAAATTTTTGGAAATCGAGTTAATTTGAAATCGAGTTGTGGAATTTGAGGAAACTAATTTATTTTATAACGAAATTTTAATATCTAGACTGTTTAAAAGGAAAGTGTTATGATTTCCAAAATATTGTGATTTCTAGACTATGATTTCAAAGCATTATAACTTTGGAAAGTAATATGATTTTGAAAATGGATATTTGAAGTGAAATGATATCGTATTAAATTGGGTTTTGAAATGATAATGATTTTGGTTTAAAGTATAAACTATTTTGAAACGACCACGGTGTTAAAATAACGATTGGTTGGCAAAGAGACCGGGATCAGATATGGACATACTCTCTGTCGATACCGAAAACCACTTTGACAACTGTGTACGCGGTGGAGATTCCAGAATGAAGTAGGATGGTGGCGGCGTTCTTAAGGTATGTTACGTGGACCCAACTCCCGTGAGTTGGCATAAGGTGGCTAAAACAAGAGCGATCTCGGACCAGTGAGGTAGCACCTCTTCTCGGACGCATTTCTTCGATATTATACTCTTACTTGTGATTTGACTAGATGGCCATCCTCCGATTTGGGAATGTTGTTCGAGGTGGAACGGTAGTGGCTGCTATGCGTATCCATCAGTCCGTGTGCGTAATTGGTATATCTACCCTGGCATTGCCTAGTTGTGCCGTGTCACCTACCATACCGAGCTTTACTACGATTATGATTTTAAGATCCGACCGCGTTAAGGTTCTCCATCCCCTTAACGCTATTTTCCGATATGATTATACTTTACTTATTTAGACACTATTATAATAGCGAATATTACTACATAGTAAATAGTTTAACGGATTCTTAGGGGATGGTTATCCCAAACATCCTTTAAGTTACTTGTATTTCAGTTGATATTTCACTTGAGTTGGATTTATTAATATAAGAATGTTAATCCTGACTCGAGTGTTTTGTGTTTTGCTTTACGCTCGGGTCAGACTGAGTGATACAGCATTTGGAGACTCACCTTTGGAGTTGGAGCTTCGCTTGGAGATCCAGCTATCTATCGATCCTGCTTTCAGTTATTCCGTTGATTCCAGTGATGTATTCAGATCTGGTATTTAATTATTGTATTGAGACATCTATTGTATTCGAGACCTCTGTTGTATCTTGTTTAACTCTGTTATATATATATAGTAGCTTCATGAACTACTATCCCTTGTTTCCGCTGCATTATTGTTATATTACTCTGTGTCTGTGATATGTAATTATTTTATTTACTGTATATGCTGATTTTGCCAAATTTTATTTACAACGCAGTATTTTGAGCAATTCAACTCCGGCATGAGTGTCTACCTATACACTTATAATGGATGCGAATGGTTGAAAATACTGGGTCGTTACAGGACATGTCCTTTCTTCTTCAACAGTTGCATCTCCTGCTTTGAATAGTTCTCTACAATGGTTACTACTATTCAATTAGAACTTTTCAAATCTGTAAATAGAGTTGAGAATTCACTTTAACAACCAAAAATTAATTTTTTCTATCTTTCTAATCTATACACACCTGTGAGTTACAAATATTCTGAACAATTTACTTTGTATAATTACATTCAAATCAACATCTCAAGGAGAATATATGAAGGATATACTTAATAGACTTATCTGTTTTATCTAGAATACAATCGGTCAAGAAACTTACTATTGTTTATAGTCGAAGTCCTGTTAGAGCTTTTCAGGCGCGAAGTCCTATTCAATAGCTTAGGCATTTTATAATATAGAAGTTTTATTCGTCAGCTCAGACAATTTGTAATTGGGGTTAAGTGATGACATTTGTAGTTAAATACAGAAGGAGTCTGTAACTGGAAGTAGAACGGGAAGTTCGAA
This sequence comes from Allium fistulosum, assembly GCA_030737815.1. NCBI lineage: Eukaryota > Viridiplantae > Streptophyta > Magnoliopsida > Asparagales > Amaryllidaceae > Allium > Allium fistulosum. Next base: position 268,849,496 of record CM060906.1, on the reverse strand, counting down.
CCGGCATCAAAACTCTGGTGTGATGCTTCTTGCTTTACTTTACTATTTATTCCCGCTGCTATTATATTTATATTGCTGCTGCTGTGATTACTGCGCTTCAATCATGTATCTATATATTTGGTCATCATCGATCCAGTGCACAGTGACTTTCATTTGGTATCAGAACAAGGCTATCATTTAAACGTACAGTTGAGCAAGACTTTCAATATCGAATAAAATCATTTTATTAATAAATAAAATAAAATAAAATAATGATTTTATTTAAAATTTATTTAAATTATATCAAAATTAATTTAGACTTCATAGCCCAATAAGATCTTAAATAGTAAAAGAAATTGAAATCCATCTATTTAATCCGTTGCGTGCTGGTCTAGCTCCAACATGCACAACATTGGTGGAGGCAAAAACAAGTGAGATGGAAGAGAGAGAGATCAACCAAATAGTGAGGGGTTAAGGTGACTTTTATAGATAGGGCATGATTCAACCCTTGACCGCTAAGGTGAGAGATCACATGTCATTTAAGTATTTTTTTCGTGCACTTTACTATTTTTTAACGTAGTTAAGGTGAAGCTCGTTTGTTCTTCAAGTTTTGCATCATTTTTTTTTGGATATTCTTCTATGTTTATCTTGATCTAATTTGCATTTTTTTAAAGCACATGATGTATGCACTTTAAATTTTTTGAACTAAAAAAAATCCATGGAACATCCTTGATTTGCGTGGATTTTGATTCTATGATGCTTTCTCAATGTGAATTTGAAATGTGTTTTTGAGAAAGCAAAAGGATGAGCTAGATTTTGATGGAGAAGATGTTGTGGCTCATTTTTTTAAATATTAAATAATAATTGTAATACTATTGGTGTCACATTCTTTTGGTATCAGCATAAACCATCCATACGTCCCTCTATAGATATTACTAGATCTTAATATCACTTATTCATCTTTATTAATTAAAACTAGAAATAAAAATTTAAACTAACAATAAATTAGATAATGCAACTTAAAAATAAAAATTCAAACTAAGTATGATTAAATATTTATACAAATCATTTTCTTTTGAATGTGTCAAACATATACAATTCGTAGAAAAACAAATCACGGACGAAACACATGCCGTAACGCTCGTATACATAACTAAATTAGCCATTCCGTCCAAAACTAGGATGAATTCTTATTCCCAATTTATTCTTTTATCAAACTGACTGTTAGGGAGGTTTGTCTACTATGGGCTTTCAAAATCAAACCATGTGAAGTCAAAAAAACTAGAAGCATATCTTTGACATGTCTCGTTTAATCTCTCAAATCTTGTTTACTTTGTTTTTCCGCTTATGTCTTCTTGAATATCTTTAATTCTAAATTTGTTCTATTCTACTATTATATTTTGTTTAATTAAAATTAATGAAAAACAAAATTAATTATTAAAAAAAAAATTATATGATCCAACGGCAGGCTTTTCACTGGAACATAGTTTTATTAGTATAACTGGACTTATATGATGTGTTGGAAAATTTAAAACATAATCAAACATAATACTTAGCTGAAAATTTCCGCAACATTCCATCGGGTGCTAGCGACGTTTTAAAATTGCTGGATATAAGTCTCAATATGGCAGCGTTATAATCTTGTGGATAGCGTACCTGGTGCATCAAGTCATTCAAAACAAGAGAAAGAACAAGTTGAAACTCCACACGCCACACGTGACATGTCTATCGCCTCCCCTTTCCACGTCACGCGCGGCCGCTCCTCTTCCTCATTTGCCATACCCCACGCACGTGCGCGCGACCGCCACCGTACCTCTGCTACGGCGGTGGAAGGACCGTCCTGCCTCTTCGTTGGACCCATCGATTCTGCTAGCAAGGAAAAGCTCGAAGCTCTGTACCAACAGGTTCTTATTCTACTTCATCACTTGATTCCTAGTATCGTGATTGTTTTTTGGTGGCTGTATATCCGTGGTAAGTATGTTTTAGAGATAGGCAATGATTCGATTTGGGAATGAGTACTTCTTGTCTGTATGTTTCTATCGGTTAGATGTTAATGGCTGCATTATGCTGAGTGGTGGTTTGCTTGAGATCGGTGTCTGATAAATTACTGCTTTTTCCTCCCAATTTGTTACTAAAACAACTCTTTTTTAATTAAAAGTTTGATGTTTGAAAACTTCTGTATTTCTGTATTAGTTAGTTAACCGTGTTACTATGAAATGTTCCGCTTAACGAGTTAATTCTTTTGATTTCTTATATGAAAGCTTATTAACGATGAAAGTCTATATGATTATATGTTTTGTTTTGTGCTGAATTAGTTTATAATTGAAGTCTCTTTGCAGGGAAGATGCTTTCAAGTTTCAAATTGTTGGTATGACTTTTATAGGCTACTTATTCTGGTTTCTAAAAGCAACAGTTTAAAAGTCAGTTTGAGTCTTTGGGAGCATGTTTTGTAAAACTTGCTTATAAGCAATTTATCAAAATTATGACTTAGAGTCGCAAGTTGCTTCTCAAAATAACTAAATGAGCCTAAAAGTTAAAAGTCAAGAGAAATAAGTTGTTCTTTCACTAATGTATAAAAGCTTCTTAAAGGCGAAAAAATGATTATAAGTACAATCAAAGCCAGCCTTGGGGCTATGCGGCACATGCAGCCGCATAGGGCCAAAATATTTTTAATTTTGTATGTCATTTTTTTTTCAAACAATTTTGTTGCATATAAATTATAGTTCTAACAATTTATTAAGACTTACTTGCATCAGTGGTTATGCTTTAGAACTCTTACCACGTGATAACGAGTTTAAATATATATGACAATATCCTTTTTCTTTTCAAACTCTTGCCATGTGATAATGAGTTTAAATAGATATAACAATATCCTTTTGCTTTTCTAATAAATTGTCAAGCAAAATATTTAATTTTTCAACCTTTCTCTATATAATATGGATGGAAAGATCGATTTTAAGATTTCGCTTTGATCCCAAATCAACAAAGGACCAGCCCTTTGTACCATTCAAGTATCAAGTGAGTCATGTTTTTGTTTGGTAAAGGATTAGATCTTATAAGATGTGAATCGGGTGATCCAGATTACGATTAATTGTTTATAATTGGTATCAAGTGAGTTATTTTTTTGAATATGAGCTTTTATGTGGAAATATAAGCTGATAACCTTTTTATAAGTTTAGGTGAGTCTTGAGATACTCATTTTATGGGGATTAATAAAATTTTGATTATGACTGTTGACCGCTGAATGTCTAAGACTGCACATGTGTGTGTATACATATACATACATATATTGTATGTATGTATGTATATGTATGTATGTATATGCTACACCTTAACGTCATTCAAAGTTATGCAAATTGAAATGAAATCATTCTTTGTAGTTATGTTTTTATTCTATTCAAGGCCGTATTCACTGAAATTGACAACATTTTGAAAATACTAGTATAGTGGAAACATAACTTAATATTACTCGTTTAACTTAACCTTCCCTTCGAAATATTATTTTTTAACATTTTAGGATTGTCCAAGCAAACCAATTTTTCGTGTTAAATATCTTGAATTATACAAAACTTATCTACAAAGTTTGTTTTCATTTCAGATATTTATGTTTCTTTGTTTATAGATTCTACATAAGGGTGACTAATATTGGTGGTGCAAATTTGTTCTTAGTCCGAAGGACAAAATTTACAGAAAAATTAGTCTATACGGACAAAATTTACAGAAAATTAGTCTATACGTTAACGCTTTCATAGATTAGCTCATAGGAGAAATCAGTTTCTTCTTCCCAAACCAGCACCTCCGCTTCAGATTTTTCCCATGCCAACCTAATCAGAGCCACCTGCTCCTCTGCTTCGTGCCACATCCTTTTCCTCACAATCGCCTTCTTGCCACGCCTCCTCGCCCCGTCTTCACCATTTAAACTATTTTTGCAGCTTGATCTCCTCTTCATACCTTCGTAGTTTGATCGCCACAGCCTCCTCACCGTGCCTTCTTCTTATGCCTCCTTGCAGTATTCCTTGTCGCTTCTCCTCACATCTTTTCTTCTACTCTGTCGGTCTTTGCTTTCAGCAATTTCAACAGTTGCTAGTTTATGAAATGCTATGTGGAAATATCGTTACTATAAAAGTAAATTCTTAAAATGATATGTGATATATGAAAATAACAGTAAAAAATGAAATAGCATTAATGATGATGATGATGTGATGGTGATGTTACTATGGACATGACGATGCTAAGATTGATTACGTAACCATGCTATGTACAAATATTAAATGGAATAAAATTGTAAAGAAAGATTTTTAATGAAATGTTATATGGAAATAGCATTACTATTTTTTAAAAGTTCTATATGCAGAGATGTTATGCTATAAATGTAAGTGCCAACACAATGTTAGAGATGTTAGTAATATACAAATACTTAAAAAAAAAAAATTAGATTTCCAAGTATTAGATAAAATAGCTTTACAAAAAAGTTAGTTATTCAAACGCTAGTTACAAACAACGTTATATATTTGATTAGTGTTATTAATGTTGTGAAAAAGTGGTAGAAATAATACTCGATTACATTAAATCATCATATTAACCAAATATGTCCAAAGAAGTACAAATTTCTCAACGAGAACAATAACAATAATACTCTAAGCCCATAATCGAGAAATTCAGTTAAATATAGTATTTATAAGGTTTCAATTCATGAAATGTTGCGTGCAACAACATTATGAGCTATAACATCCATCTTCTTCATCAGGATCGATGCCATCTCTAGTCATCTTCACTATCAATCTTCACACTCCTCATATTGTCTTCATTGAAAGGTTTTAAATTTTGGATTTTAGTTGGGTCTCGTCTTGGGAATTTTACACACAATATCTTATATCGGATGAGATCTCAAGATTTTAGTCGAGTCTATCTTGGTGTACATCTCAGATTGACATCTTGAATTTTAAAGTTCATCTCGAAACTATCTCGGACTAAATGTCTATAATTGACATTTTAAAGATTCTTATAATAATTGTTATCTAATATAAACTTTTTAACAATGCATAATTTGTATAAAACGATAAACATTAATTTTTCTTTTAAGATGAGAGTGTTAACATAATTGATTTGGTATATTGATTGAATGAATTCTAACTCATCTGAACGTCAAAAATAAAAATAATAAATAAAAGCTCTTTTATTTTTGCTCACTCATTAAAAGATTAGAAAAACAAAACTAGAAGGCTAATAAAAGGTTATTAGAATGCAATTTCATTTGGATCTACATAAGAAGTAAAAAGAAATTGCGTGAATGGAAAAAAATATAACATCGTATGAGGTCTTCTATTGATCTTACCTTGAGATCCTTAAATCTTAGAAAGATGAGTGTCAATTAAGATATAAATAAAATTTAATGTCTCATTTCGTTATATCTCGTCTTGCTCAAGTTCGAATATGAGATCTCGGGTGAGATAAACGAGATTTGACACAATCCTCCGTTGTTCGCTTTTCTTCTCATCAATGTTGTTCTGCCTCCATCACCATTGTGGACCGCGTCTTCTCCATCACAATCATTGTTAGTGCCTCCACTAGTTTTCGTTGTCGCATCCACCAAGCCTTGTTATCCCTTCCATAGTCGCAACAGCTGCAATTGGAAAACCCTAAAATTTGAAGCTTAGGCTTGGTATTAAATTGAGTTTCTAATAGATTATAGGCAAAAGTGTTGCTTTGAGACTAAAAGAAATAATTGTCATTCTTGAGCTTTTCTTCTTCTTCTAGAACTACTACTTCAGCCTAACGCCGTGTTTAACTTTGATTCTAATTCAATGCTGAATTTACAAAGCTCACTCTATTTTAAGCCTATATCACAACCTCCTTGCCTATAAAAAGCTACATATAGCTTATGTATTTGGTACAATCGCAAATTAGTAATTCATATCTTTTATTCTTTTCCTTTTTCGAGATTTGAACTTAAAAGTTTTATTTTGTTCTTTATCATTTTCTCCTACTAAGTATTCATAGGACTTGGAATAAAACACTAGACATAACATTACTTTAAAAAAAGCCGTAGGACCATGGCTATTTTTATTTTTTCCTTTAAGTGCTACACGGATAAAGTAATATATTATAAAATATTTTAGGGACATGGAAGGCAGTAGAGCTAAAAAAGAAGAGGGTTGGAAACCACATTTTGCTATTAATATTCTTGGATTCTTTTTTGAATATTATATTTGCAGAATATTCCAGTTAATTTACCAAAGCATCTCCATAATAATACCTCATGCATTGTGCTACTTGAAAACCACTTCCAGTCATCCTATATAGGCTTCACACCATATGATTCAACTTTCATATATTTTTGGGAATTGTTGACAATTTGAAACATTTCTGATTCTAGCTATTTAGATATCCTTGTCTATGCGACATAATAAGATGATATCCATGATATGGTTGATATGAACATGACAATTACGATTCCTGAATTTATATGTCTAATTTATTGAAATGTGCATCGGGTCATTTTGTTAGATCATCATTTGTGCATTATCAAGAAATGAATTCTATCAAAATTTTAATAGTGTATGTACTAACGTGAAACTATTTTTCCCATCCTCACAGGCTAGATATTCCTATTACAATGGAAAACCTCTAATTCTTGATGATATGTTTGATAAAGTTGAGGTAAACATTAATTTCCTTTTCTCATTGCCTGATATATTGTTGTTGTTTTTGTATTAGTCGGTTTAAATATTTTACTTGTGCAAAACAGCTGAAACTGCGTCTTTATGGTTCAAAGTTTGTTGTAAAGTATCCACGTTGCAGTATTAGACGACAGTCCACTTATTCAGATGCCGAGGTATAAAAATTCAACATTCTTCTTTTTTGTAATATATTGAATTTTAATTTTAAGAATGTGCTTGACATCATTGTTAAGGCACATCAGTATCAGACATGGTTTACGCCTTGGGAAAAGCCTTTTGCAATATTTAGAAGTAAAGCTAGTTTTCAATGGTGGCTCTAGTAAACTCTTGCGTAGCAGGAAGCTTTGCTCACTGTTTTTTCCCGTCCACATTTTTTTTTCGGTTTTAATTTACTGGAAACCCTTACATTTGTCTTATAATTTTGAACCATCATGTACTATGCATTCCCAAAACTGTCTAAATCTGCAATTTATCTACTCTAACCTTCCTATGGTCATACAGTGGTCACTGGTCAGTTATAAAGAGAACAATGTTGAATAATGTACCACAATGTGAAATGTACCACTGTTCCCTTTTATTTAGACAAAGTAAAGGAGTTTCTGTAGGTTGGCCTTCTGGACTATTACAAATTCTACTTGTTTGTGATGTTGACATAATTTTTTGTGTAGGACAGGAAGACCCCTCTCAAGTAGTTGCATTAGCAAGTGTTTGGATGCTTCTTCTACTTTTTGGATCAGTTGCCGTATCTATACCTGTATTTATTGCCATTGGACATACTTTTCGAGATGTTATTGACTCAGGCTATTTTCTTAGAGGGAAACATACACTTGATATGCTTACGATGTTAAATGCATCTCTATTCATTGGACTTGGATGTTTCATTGGTTATCCTATAGCTTCTGCCTCTGGTATGTTTGCACGGTTGCACCTTTTGCTTATATGGCATATTTGTTTAGAAATTTGGCTTCTTTTTTTTTTCCTCGAGAAGCATAATTGTATTCACATTTGTTTTCATTTGATGCTACTAGCAAAGTTTGAGGAAATTGTGTCATATAATTTATTCTTGTGAGAACATGTTCTCTAATGACCAAACTTGGTGAACTTCATGAATTGATCACTGTGACTGTCCCTCTCCATCCTACTAGTTTGTATTATTGATATATTGCATGCACTGGAAATCAAATTTTTTGGAAATGTTTTTCATGTGCGACAATTTTCACTATTTACTTGGTTGAGCAGGAGCCAATATTAGGCTCTTTTATCCCTGAGAAAAAATTATACACGTTTTGTACATTGATATTGATTATGTTTTGCAATTGTTATTCACAGTCCAAGCATTGCGTGGTTTATGGAGGAATAACTTAGTAGCATTGAAAGGATCATGCCCAAATTGTGGAGAGGAGGTTGAACACTGGTCTTAATTTTTTCTCTTCTGCAATTTCTAGTGTATGTTTACATGGTTTATTAACATAAGCATCTATCTGTGAATCACACTTGCAGGTATTCGCATTTGTACGAGCAGAAAAGTCTAGTTTACAATCTCATTGTGCAGAGTGTCATGTATGTGAAAGTTCCCTAGAATTTCGTCCCAAGGTAGAGGTAAAATTATTTTATTACATGTAGCAGAAAGCTTACTTCTATGTTTATTATAAACTTTACAGAGATCATATAGCCCAAGGTACCAAATATTTGATCAAAAAAGTATAATAAGTTTTTAGAGTGTTAATCTTTCTTGTTGATTTAGTATCTCATATATTGTTTTTCCTTTATTATACTTAGCAAATTCTATTTTTTTATAGCCAACTCAAACAATGGACTTATTAAGAAATCCAAATTGTATGGCTGAAATAATTCAAACAACTGACATATTGATACCTAATCCAAACAATAAATAATTACTCAACATAACTACATTCAAGACAAGATTGCATGAGCAAAAGCTTTAGTTATAGCAATTTTGATTGGTTTACATGAAGTGTTGTTATAGCCGATCAATAAACGCTTGAGAGTTTAACATACACCGGTTGTAAGAGTTTTGTGAAGATTAATTTTCCAATATAATTAGTTGGGTATAATTGGGAAAAAAAATTAGAACCCCTCAAAACACTCTAATTTGATGGGTTGAGAATTGCCATTAAAATTACTCCACAACGGTTTTCACCGATTTTATAACCAACAATAACCGGTGTGGAAAAAAACATACAAGCAAGGGTTATCACAACACCTGAAATGCAAAGCCGTCCAAAATCAGTCAAAATCGGTAGAAAACAAACTACCAAGCGGAGGGTGTGTAATACGTAAATACAAAATGTATGAGTTCGAAAATATGCTCCTAGGTTCCGTGTAAGGAAAAGCCTAAAAGATTTTTTGATGTATTTGTGTATCAACCTAATAATGTATGCGATGCAGATCTGCTTTCTATAAAAAATAAACATCTTCCGTACAACTGAGATTCACCAATATATATAGCATGAAATCATACGAGAGAGAATATCTCAAATTAACTTTCCCCTAGCATAGAACCACCAAGAGATGAGTCTAAGTCGGAGGCTAGTGGATTACCTGGTAGTCTTATCACTTATTACTATAACGCCTACACTTGAAGGCGAGTGGGATGTACATTTTCATGAAACTATAGTCTTGGGGTAGATCATTAAGCAGAAGTTTCCACATACTGGTGGAAACTTTTGGCTGAATCCGAGGAGACATTAAATAGAAAGGCATGATGATCACAAATTGTGTTCCATGCAGCTTTTAATCCCTTATTTATTCCTTCCTCCTCTTCATTTCTTCACCAACTTCCGCCTTTAGCCCCAAATCCAAAAATAAGGAAGGAATAAATAAGGAATTAATAAGCCGGTGATTTCAGAAAAGTATATAAATCGACTACAGTTTAGAGCAGAGAGAGCACTTAAGGAAGCCATATTTTGTCTTTTTTCAAAGCTTTTGAGAGCTTAAAAGAACGCAACAGTTAGTAATGGTCAACTTACACTTTAAGAAAAGGGATATATCTTTATATTCAAACTCACACACCTAAATTTTAATCTGTTGGATGGAGGAATCGATAGTGGATCTAATGGTAAATAATAGTTTAAGTGTAAAGTTCTGACTGTAATGTTGAGTCTAAAGATCCGTTACTAGTTACTACGTAAGAGAACGTCTCTCTTTGTGATTTGGACATAGTAAGAACGCTTATCTCTACAATCCATGAAAGTAATAGAACTGTTTATTTAACGAAAAACATGCTCAAGTGCAAATTGATTCTTGGTTCTTAATTTTTCAAATTTAGGCATCATCAAGCCAAAAATGATTAAGTGGTGCAGTTTATAGTGCCTCTCTTCATTTTTAAGTGAAAATTAAGGAAAACTGTGAATTGAGATGCAAAATTTAATGTAATGAAAGTGTAAGAATTCAAGTATTCTAAAATCTTTGTATTGTATTACAAAATAAAAATTTACTCGTAAGATTTCTAATGCTCAAATCAAGCCTAATGCCAAAGAGCACATTTTTCTGCTTTGAAATTAAGCGGTGCTTAGGCACTGTATTAAACTTGGTGATAATTTTCTCACTTCACCTCGATTAGCGCTTGATATAACTCTAGTTATAAAAGAAGGGGATTTTTTTTGGGTTCTCTATTCATATCATTATTCTTTTTAAGCAGTCCTTGTGTTTAAGAAAACAGAGATTCAAATTAGAAAAAGCGAAAACGTCACGTGCTATATTAGGATTCCCTGGATTTTTAGTTTTTGTACTAATTTCATGCAAGGGATATACAAATTATAGACAAAAATAAGGAGGGATCACATATCAAATGACCAATATACCCCCTGAAATCCTCCAGTTGAACTATTATTACATTTCGACAAAATGGGTTTTCTGTCATAGTAGCAAAGTCCTATACATCTAACCTATATTCATATGATTAAAAGACTCATAAGTTTCTTACTTTTCCCAATGCAGCAATCTACATCAAAGCCTGGTGAACGGTGGATCTATGGTCGCATTTACCTCATTTCTCGGTCCAACGCCAATATCAGAAATCTCTTGTGAAATAATTCAGGCACTGCACAAAATCAAATGTTCATAATCCCTCAGAGAGTCTTCTGCTTACAGTATAATTTTGAAAATTGTTTCACTGTAACCAAATTTGGATCATGTGCTAGCAAACCTAAGTGGACTTCTGTGTCACAATAAATCCTAATTGCTACATTATGAGGTAAAGATGGAAACTATACACGATTGTACATAAAATTTGATTGTGATTTGTTTACATTTTAACTATAGCAGTTGCCTAATATGAAAAGTTTGGTTTGTGGTTACATAAATTGAGATCAAGTACAAGAAGCTTCACTTTATACCATGCCTTGAAAGTGGGCTTTGATTGTATGAACCAAAGCTATCTATATTGCTTAGCATGCAAACTATTGTAGTTGAACAATATAAGTATATCATAACTGTTATCAGTATTTTTATTAGAAGTTTTAATGAAGTGAAAGGATCGCGTTTCTATGTAGAGGAAAATGTTGATGCTTGGAGGAGGTACATTACATTATACATGAAATGACTACCATAATATAATGGGAGAGTTATTACATAGCATTAACAATTATCAATGTGCATGCACAACTGCTAGATGTTTGAAATGACCCAGCCATCCCTTAAATTGATCCAGCTCGTTGGTGCTACCGTTTTAAGAGCATTTCCAACATGGGGTGATTCAGTTTGGTTGGTCTATTTGGATCAACTAAAACAACCTCCGAGATCGCTTAAGAGATTACCGATTTATTCGGCATTATTAATTTTGGCCGAGTCAGCCGATATTAATAATGTCGGATATACGTCAGTATTAAATATTATCTTGTATGCTTATTCAACATTATAAACGTTTGATAAGTCAACAGTAATATTTATTATCATTATACATTTTCATATTTATATTTTTTTATCCATTACAAATACAACATTTTGCTTTAGTCTCACTTCTACAACCAATTCATTCTCACAAAATCAATATTATTTTAGCAAAAAAAAGGTCAAATAACCACTGAGGAAATAAATTGATGAGTTCGGCCTACCCTATGTTTCATTTAGTTAATCAAAATTCAGATTTCTGTGATAATTTTCCATCTAACCGACAGAGTAATCGAAATTATCAACAACATTCTTAACAAAGGTCTCAAGTATGTTCTCATCAACAATCACAACAAATCAGTCTTAGATATAATGATCTCAGCAGTCAAATATTAGTCCACGATATCGATACAAAATTATAAGATAATTCATGATGTAACCATAATCAAATGCTCACTCAAGTAGAATTTTTAATTGTCAATTTATTTTTTATGACGAGGCCTTGATCAAATGCAAAATGATTTTGACGATTACGAAGAAGATGAAAATTTATGGGGCAGAAAAAATGTTTTTGGTCAAGAATCCCAATGGACTCAAAGGAGAGCGAACATAGGAGGGATTAGCATCAATCGGTTGCCGATTCCTGAAAACATCGAACTACCACCCAATAAATCACAATAAAGAAGATGGTTGACTAATGGATAAAATGAACTCGTTGTGTATTAGCTAGTGTTAAGAAGATCTAAAGAAAGGTACATCCCAAAACGAGTTTACTTTTTGGGAATCCATTTCCAACTTGTTCCATTAGTGTCTTTCTAATAGTCTTCCTGGAAGCGTTGAGTCGTTGAAAACTCAATGGAAAAGGATTAACAAGGCATGCAAAAAATGAAATGAGATAAATTCGGTGTTGCTCACTAGACAATAAAACGGGACCACAAATGTCATTTCAGTAAGTTTTTAGTAGCAACCGTTTTCATAGTTAGCTGTAACATAGCAAACATCTGATAAATGAAAAATCTTCAGCTTGAAAAGGTTCACCAAGTATATTGACAAGAATAAGTGTAGATGATCGTATTACCAAAACAATAAGTAACAGCAAAAGCAGTGTAAGAACTGTACGAAAAACATGCACACGGGTGCACGAAAATAAGATACTGATATAAAACAGTAAGGAATTCGGAGGCTTGCCTTAGCAATCTCTTTAAAACTTTATTTGCAAAGTTTCCCAAGATACAACATAATAATCTACATGAGATTGTGACGAGTATGTCTACTTTGTGATTTGATAATGCTTTGATTTGAGAATAGAATGAAGATGAAGAAGAAGAAGAAGAAGGAATAAGGAACGTGATCAGTATTCCTCTCCTTTTATAGCCTCCAACGGTTGCGTTCGCTCATAAGGTTGCGTCTATTCTTTTGAATCAAAGAGTCATCTACAATGCCAACCGGTTGTTTCTATTCGTCTATAATTCAATGCCTAACAATCGTTTATGTTCATATGTCATTTACAACACCCAACAGTCGTTTCTGTTCGTCCGTCATTTGCAATGCCCAATAGTCGTTTCTGTTTTGAGCCAACAGTCGCATTCGTCCATCACTAATAGTCATATTATTTGAAACAGTCGTGTCTGTTTATCATTGTTTGTGTCTGTTTGAAAAAATTACTGTTCAAAACAGACTTTTTTTTCTAGAAAAAAGATAGTAACACATTAGACCCAAACCCGAACCAGACCGGCTGGCCGGTCGGACGGACGGGCGATGCGCGCATGTGTTTAAACTGTTAAATATGCTAGTGTATGATTTTTGTTTGATGATAATAAACATATATATATATATATATATATATATATATATAATCATTTAAATGTATTTGTTAATGTACTATTTTATTTTTCACATAATTAAATAAATATTTGCTGAATAAAATAAATAACACAGAATTTAAATTCAAACAGATATTTTATTCAAACAAATATTTATTACAATTTTGAATAATACAAATTTGAGCTCTCACTATGTACACAATTTTCAAACAATACAATTTCAAATTACAACACAATTTTTCACTATACAATTATCATTTACATTTGCACCTCACTACATATCACTCATTCACTCGTATTTGATCTTCAACTCTATTCCAATATGTATCCCGCATCTGAGTTATCTGCAAAATACACACTGTCGCAGTTAAATTGAAAAGGAAATATTTTTTGCAGTGTAAAATAAAATGTGTATTTTGAAAATATTATTTGTCTCGGTTATTTGGGTTGTTCATCATCATTATTTTGAATTCATCATACACGAACAACTTGTGACATGCACAGTGTATCACTGTACATGCCACAAGGCCGTGCACACCGATATACACTTGATAAAACTGCAGGGACAGGTGAGCACAAGGTCAAACCCGAGCTGAGGCTGGATTCAACTCAGGTGCAATACAAAATACATCACAAAATTGTCGAGTACAAGTTATCATGCAAAAAGAATCTAAAACCAACATAAAACAAGCCTTAACAGTCAATGGTTCACATGACAGCACACATGAAGTATTAACCAGAACTAGACCCAAATTAACAATGAACTGTACTCGAAGCATTCACACACCAGACAAGTGCACAAAGATAGGCCAGAAAATCAAAGAGCAACACTGTATATACATATGCATATGGTCTGGTGCAAAGAAACATGTTAACTAGAAATAAAATGTACAAACCAACTGATCACAAAACTTCAGACTGCAACTCAAAATGAGCAACATGTATATATATATATATATATATATATATATATATATATATATGCTACAGCAATGAGCAGTCGAGACAGACCACACAACCAAATAAGTCATCACTAACATGAAGTACAACAAGACTCAAGTACTACAAGAGTCCATCAAGCAACAACAAAGTGTACAATATGCAAGTGAGGTTACAACCCAGTATAGTTCAAATGAAAACAGGTTAACTTCAAGTGAAAACGAAAACGAAATGGTACAAGTGCAGCCTCAACAGTGAAGACCAGTGAGAAAATCAATCAGGACTCCAAGCATGCAAATACAAGACGATGGCAAATCACATGAAAATGTACACAATTACATATGCAACTGAATACAAGTCGACATGCTCAGTTCACATGAAATGCAAAAGGACACAAGAAATCTACAAGTTAAATGATCAGTGACTCGAAGTTTATACAAGTGCACAAATCAAGTACATATGACTCGAGTAAATCACAACCAGAGGCAACAGCAGATCAACAACACATATATACACAAATACATATGTATGTATGTACATATATGGTGATACATCTAGTTATGGATATGCAAGCAATGCAACCCAGACCAATATCACATAACAAGCATCAGGTCGAAAATGCTACAGGCATGAACACACACGTATGAATGAAAAATCAAAAATCAAACAAGCCATGTGTCAAAAAATTTCAAATAGGTATATATATACACAGTAAATTAAACAAGTGGTATCAACCCAGATTATCAAAAAATTAATGCCGAAGTCAAAGGGAATAAAGAACGGAACCAAAGTCATGTCATGCCAAAATCAAAGCTGTGGTGACCAAGGCAAAGAATCAAACAAGTCAACATCAAAGCCGTGGTAAACAAGCATAGCACATCAGAAAATATACGAATTGAAGAAGTCAGAAAACATCACCAGCATCCAAGCAAAATCGAACGACCGAGCTAAAGTAACTGAAGAATTCAAACAATATTATACGGACAATAATTAGGGGAATCGAACCGTATAAAACCATTAACATCATCGACATGAAATTTCATTCGAGTTCAAGCAAATCAGAGAGCTAATCACTAAAGTAAATCAAACAAATAACTCGAATCTAGGTCGAGCATAATCAAAGTGAAAAGGAATATCACGTACCAATTTTAAACCAAGTATACACGCTCGACAATTTGAAGCAGCCGTAAACAAATTAATCAATCGAAGAAACCATTCGAAGTATCATTCAATAAACTGAAGTCGGCGTGCTCAATTTCTCAAAAGCCCTAATTTTGAACGAAGAGGAACGAACGAACGCTACCATTTTCACCAAGCAAAGAAAGCGGGCCGAAGAAATAAAAGAAAAAAGGGGGAACATTTTTTTATCACTTAAATCTTTTGGGGTCGGCCTTTATTTGCTTGGGTTTTTAATTATAAGGCTTTTAGTTTTTAAATTAGGGTTTTTATTGTTTTAGCTAGTTTTATTTGTAATTTACTTTTAAACTTTTGTAAAGTCTAGTCGTGTGACTAGGGGACGAACTACGGTGGTTGTAACTCCCCACTACGAGACCCATATTAACAAAGAGTATCACAAGGTAACACCGTCTGCTAATGTGGAGAATAGAGCTGGTTAGGAGCGACCATCTATAACCTTGTCTTAATTATCTATTGAATACGCCGACAATGCCACTTCTTACTTAAATGGATCGACATATCCAATAAATACTTAATACAAAGCCATAGGTGGCTGAGGATCTATCAGAATAAAATATAACAACTCAAATGTAATACACATCACAGAACAGTAAATCATCACATACATTTTCACATATACAAATACATAAAGAGTTTACAAAATGATACATGTCAAGTGGTAAAGCAAACCACAATATACAGACGATTCAATAGAGTACATATCAGAGTTATAGACAAAAAGGACTACACAAAAAGCTATGATAAAAAGAAGCTAGTGGAGTAGTCCATGCGGAAGCAAAATATGCTAAGTCCAATGTACCTAACCTGAAACATCTCGGTCTGACCCGAGTATAAAATACACGGGTCAGTCTGACTAAACAAATCAGTTAGGTCAACGAATGATAATGCCATACAAAATCATAAAGTGCCACAAATATCTCCAAAAGAGATAACCAAATCATCTAATATAAGATGAACCAAAATGAGCCTCATATCATAGGCAATTCAAATAAACCGAGGATATCATATCCCAAAACAAACCAAGAAGGCAATAACAAGTTTCCACAAGGTAATCGCTATATATCGTGTGGTTCAAAGGACCTAAACCGAAGGGCGATTTACTAGGGAAATATAATAGTCATAGAAACAAAAGATGCTCGAGCTCAGTACTGTATAACAAGGATCCACAAATCCGAAGGCACAAACCCAATATCACTCGAGCGGTGACGATGGACCAACTCCAAAAGTGACACTATAGGGCAACAAACCCGAAGACACAAACATGAAGGTACAAACCCGAAGGCAACATACCCGAAGGCAACAAACCTGAAGGAGACAGTCCGAAGACACTATCCCAAAGGCAACAAACCGTAGTGGTGAAGGTCCGGAGGCCTAGTACTGGACACCACTAACTGGCAGAATGTGTCACAACTCTCGAAGAGGAACCCAAAAAGTGTTAACATGAGTCCCATAACCACTCGTTCGCACTAAACGGTTTACTATCCGTTAGTCAATTTCACACTCAAAGCAGTACAAAGCTTACCTCATTTCATCGGTAAACTAGACCCAAAGGTCAAAACGATCAATCGAATAGGTCGGGGATTAATCGGAAAGATAAATGCACGGATTCATGGTCTGTGTTTTACCTAACCATTTAATCTCCCTTCCACTTCGCTCGAAGTGCAAATTTGTGTATGTGTGTGTTTTAAATAGAAATTATAAATCGGAGAAGCGAGCTTTTAATACGATTTGAAGAGATTATTTATAAAACCCGTGAATGAAATTAAAGAGGAATCATCAAAGTCAAAATGCAATAACAACTAATTGGAACCAA
The DNA here is from genome assembly GCA_030737815.1 of Allium fistulosum. Lineage (NCBI taxonomy): Eukaryota > Viridiplantae > Streptophyta > Magnoliopsida > Asparagales > Amaryllidaceae > Allium > Allium fistulosum. Next base: position 268,832,214 of record CM060906.1, on the reverse strand, counting down.
CACGAATCGATAAAAGTTGGAATCACAAACAAATAGGCATAATAGGCAAATAGGAGCAGGTCAGTTGACTGGTTCACTGAGAACAGTCGACTGAACCAGAAACTAGGAAATTCCATTTCCTGCAGTCATTCGACTGACTGCAGGAGGTCAGTCGACTGATTACAGAAAACAGAGACTTCCTGTCTCTGTAACTAGCCTCTGAAACGCCCATTTGCTACAACCAGTCGACTGACTTCAATGGTCAGTCGACTGACTGGCACTAGGGCAGTTTTTCAGCCCATACAATGAAGAGCAAACCTCTTCAAATTTCAATCGAAAGAGCAATGGAGCTAGGGGTTTATGCCAATCGACAACCCAGCCCTATTGGCTCTTCGATGCATCACCAAAAACATGATCAAACAACAAAGCTATGATTTTTAGAGTTTTTGACTTCAAAACACCAAAGATTGAAATGTTCACAAAACCAATCCGAATCAAAAGCAATTGCACATGAATGAGTGTTAGGAATTCATACCTAACCTCAATGATATCAAGAGAAGTAGGTGTGAGTTCAAAACTCACCTTTTTAACTCAAAAACAAAGATGAGAAGCCCAATTGCAAAGAAAAGACCAATCTCTCTTCACTTCAACTCTACAAGCTTCAATCTAAGATTTAAACAAGTATTTCCTAAATTAGGTTTAGAAATTTTCTGAAATTGAAGAGGAAAGAGTTGGAGAAGATGAAGAGGAGGCTTACCAATAGCTTCTCTTTGATTTTGGAGCAAGAATTCAAGTTTGCAAGAAGAAACTAGGGCTTGGAATTTCTAATTCTCCTTCCTTTCCCCCATTTTCAGTTTTAGCTTGAGCTTTAGAAGTGAAAATGACTGAATGGAAGGAGAGGGACTGAGTTAGGGTATTAAGTTAGCTAGTGGGCTGAACCCAAACCCAAAACCCAATAGAAAAAGTCGCCAAATTCAACTTACTCCAAACATACCAAAGTTTATACTCAAAAAGATCGCAAACGCCATTTTGGACTCAATGGAAGTGGTTTCGAGCTCCAATTCGGCCGTTTGCAAAAAGTAGCTTTTCGGACTTTAAATCCGATTAACGACGTTATATTTAAATAAAATATTTAAATATAAAATCGTAAAATATGTGGGTTGTTACAGACTCCCCTTCTTAAAGAAATTGTGTCCTCTCAATTCCTAGAGAAGGATTTGTAACAACTACATACTTACAACACCCAAAAGAAAAGAAAATAAGCTTGAGATAAAAAGATATACTCACCATCGCCAAGCAAAGATAGAAAACCCGGATAGGATCGCTCGATAAATTCTCTGGTTTCCCAAGTATAGTCATTGGGGTTAGCGGACCATTGAACTTTAATGAGCGGCACGTCCTTGTTTCGAAGGTGTCTCACCTCCGAGGCAACTACGCGAATAGGTTGCTGTACAATAGATAAGTCCGGTGAGATATCAAGCCCTTGCAAATCAGGAGAGTCAATAACAGAATCCGATTCCCGAAGACACTTCCGGAGCTAAGAGACATGAAACACGTTGTGAACTCCGGATAGATGAGCTGGAAGTGAAACTCTATAAGCCACAGGGCCAATTCGTTCAGTAATAGGAAATGGTCCTACAAAGCGAGGAGCCAATTTCCCTGTCACACTGAAACGCATAACCCCTTTCAAAGGAGAAACACGAATAAAGACAAGTTCACCAACCGAGAACTCGAGAGGCTTCCTACGGCTATCCGCATAGGATTTCTGGCGGCTTTGTGCCTCTTTCATTCTCTGACGAATAAGAATAATCTTCTCAGAAGAATCATGAACAAACTCTGGGCCAAGAATAATCTTCTCCCCAGATTCCAACCAACAAGAAGGTGATCGGCATGGCCTTCCGTATAAGGCTTCGAAAGGAGCCATACCGATACTGGACTGAAAACTATTGTTGTAGGAGAACTCTACAAGGGGTAGATGATCCTCCCAACTACCTCCAAAATCAAGGATACAACAGCGAAGGAGATCTTCCAAGACACGATTCACCCTCTCAGTCTGTCCATCAGTCTGAGGATGATAAGCAGTAGAAAAATTCAGCTTTGTGCCCAAAGCTGATTGAAGACACTTCCAAAAGTGACTAGTGAATAACGGGACACGGTCACAAACAATGGAACTAGGGATACCATGAAGTCGAATGACTTCCTTCACATAAAGCTTAACCAAAAGAGGAGCAGTCCGAGTAGACTTAATCGGAATAAAGTGAGCGGACTTGGTCAATCGATCAACGATGACCCAAACAGAAGTATATCCCGACCTCGATCGAGGTAGACCATCAATAAAATCCATCGAAATTTGATCCCATTTCCACAATGGAATCTCAAGAGGCTGAAGGAGATTGGAAGGGCGCTGATGCTCGGCCTTGATAAGTTGACAAGTCATGCAATTGCTCACATAACTTGCAACATAACGCTTCAGGCCTTCCCAATAATATAAGCGACACATGTCGGCATACATCTTGCTAGAACCAAGATGAATGGTATACTTAGTACGATGATAATCGTCAAGAATGTCACGCCTAAGTGCAGAATCAGGGGGCACAATAACACGGTTCTTCTTGCGAAGACACTGATGAGAATCAATACTATAATCCAATGACATCTCATCACTGGATCCAGTCTCAACAAGATGAATGAAAGGCAATAAATCCGGATATTGCCGCTGAGCCTGGGCAATGCGATCCAATAAGCTAGGTCGAGCTTCCAAACTGAATAATACTATCGGAGAATCAGAAGATGGAGCTCTATCACGAATATCACAAAAAGATAGAGTCTCAAGAATATCCCATTCGGCAAGCATCAAAGAAATAACAACCGAATGTCTGCGACTAAGCGCATCAGCAACACGATTACCCTTACCAGGGGTATATAGGATATCAGAGTCATAGGAGGCAAGAAACTCGAGCCAACGCTGTTGCCTCATATTGAGTTCCTTCTGAGTGAACAAATACTTCAAGGATTTATGATCGGTATAGAGAATGAAGCGCTCGCCTAATAAATAGTGTCGCCAAATCTTCAAGGCGAAGACGATGGCGGCTAACTCAAGATCATGAGTGGCATAGCGAACTTCATTCGGACGAAGTTGCCTAGAAGCATAAGCAACTACCCGATCCTTCTGCATAAGCATAGCACCGAGACCACAACCATAAGCGTCGGTGTAGACAACAAGATCATGATTCCCTTCGGGAACCACAAGAATAGGAGCATTAGTGAGAAGTTCCTTCAATGTCTGAAAGGAAGCTTCACACTTGTCGGACCAAATATAACGAATGCTTTTCCGAGTAAGGCTGGTGAGAGGAAGCACAACACGAGAAAAATCCTTAATGAACCGACGGTAATAACCTGCCAATCCAAGGAAACTATGAACCTCATGAACATTCTCAGGCCTCTTCCAATTCTGGATAGCTTCGATTTTTGAGGGATCGACAGAGATACCGTCAGAAGATACAACATGGCCTAAGAACTTAACCTTATTCTCCCAAAAATGGCACTTGGAGAATTTGGCTTTAAGCCGATGGCTGCAAAGAGTACTCAAGACAATTCTCAAGTGATTATCATGCTCGGCTTCAGATTTAGAATAAAAAAGAATATCATCAATGAACACAAGGATGAACTTATTGAGATATTCCTGGAATACCCGATTCATAAGGTCAACAAAGAAAGCCGGAGCATTCGTCAAACCGAACGGCATAATGAGCCACTCGAAAGAACCATAATGAGTGCGGAAACCATAAGGGGTATGCTATCTTCCGCGACTTGGAGCTGATGAAAACCAGTGGCAAGGTCGAGCTGAGAGAAGACCTTAGCGCCACTCAATAGATCGAACATATCATCGATCCTAGGAAATGGATACCTATTCTTGATGGTCAACTCATTAAGCTTGTGATAGTCGATGCAGAGCCTAAGAGTTCCATCGGACTTCTTCACGAAGACAACCGCGGTACCCCACGGTGAAAAACTGACTGAATCAACTGCTTGGACTCAAGCTCTAAAAGCTGCTTCTTGAGTTCCTCATTTTCTTTTGTAGACATCCTCGTGGGAGGACGCCCAACTGGCTTTGCACCTGGAATGAGATCAATGCGGAACTAGATCGCCTGCTTGAGTGGCAAACCCGAAACTGGCTAAATAACATCAGAGAAGTCACAAACAATAGGAATACGAGATACATCATCGTCATCTCGTGAGTCAAGAGAACATAAAGCCATTTCGAAATTATCCACATTCCGAAGAATAAGTAATAGCTGAGTAGACGAATCCTGATGTCGAAGATATAAAATTCTTTTAGAACAAATAATCCTGGCATCATATCTCACTAGCCAGTCCATACCCAAAATCATATCAAATCCCAAATAAGAAATAACGTGCAGATTCGCACGGAAAGAAAAGCCACATAAAACAATCTCAACATCATCACAAAGTATGCTAAGGGTTGCGGATCCCCCAATAGGATTTGCAATCCTCAACGAAGTAGCCATACAAGAAACATCCAAAGACAAATCATCGATGAGCGTCTTCGATACGAATGAATGCGAAGCACCCGTATCGAAAAGAACTCGAATACTACGGTCATGAAATAAAATAGAACCTTCCAAAATAGATGGAGATATACCTCCGGGCTGAGAAGGACCTCCAGAAGCCTTTGCAACATAAAACTTGCCAGACTTGGCATTAGGAACAGTAGGACAGGAGGAAACATGATGACCTTCCTTCTTGCAATAACGGCAGAAGAGCGGCTTAGGACAAGCTCGAATCATATGATCAGGAGAACCACAATTGAAACACTTCCGAATGGAAGGTGTTCCGGCCGATTGAGAGAGAACCAGATTCAATAGGCTTCTTCTTCTTAGAAGGAAGAAATCCCTGCTTAGGAAATGGAAACTTCTTCTTATTGGGGTTCTTGTGAACCTCAACATCATCACCACTATCACACTCCTTCTCGATGGCTTCGAGATGAAGTGGTGAATCAACCAATTCCTTAAAATAAAGCTTAAGCTGGAGCATTAAAGACTTCTTAAGATATTTCTTAAGACCAGAGACAAACTTCATATTCTTCTTATAAGAAGTGCTAATGAATTCAAGACCATACTTAGATAAGGCCTCGAAAGATGCAACATAATCAGAGATGGAAGACTTCCCTTGCTTCAACTCAAGGAAGCGACGGGCTAATAAAACTTTCTCAGATTCAGGAACGAATTTGAGTTCGAATCGTTCCCGGAACTGAGTCATAGAAAGAACAGACTCATCAAGTTCGGATATAAGAAGCTCGTACCAATCAAGGGCACGCTCTTGTAATAAGCTAGAAGTTACAAGAACTCGGTCATGGTCAGAAAGATCCATGCGAGAGAAGATACGTTCACATGTGCAAATCCAAGCTTGGACCTCAAGAACGGACTCGGAGCCTTTGAATGGCTTTCCACCAAGATGAGAAAAATCACTGCACAGGCGTGCAAAAGTAGACTTGCGTGGAGGAGATGCACGAATAGGAGCTGGGGGCTGAGTGCTCCTAAATAACTCCAGAAACTGATCGGCAGACATATAAACGCCGTCCGGATGCGAGCCACTGGATTGTCCAGCATCCGTGCGTCGTCCTCGGCCTCTTCCGGCCATTAGCTAAAAGATAAGATAAAGATTATTCACAAGGTAGATATCATTAATTCAAATATGGAATACTACGGAAAAATATATTCCTAGAAGTATTCCCAAAAATTCTATCTACCCCAAAGGCACGGAAAGAATAAAGGCACAATGATTCAAAGATTCGTAACATTCGTATTACCCTTTGATGTACCATAATATGTGTCTCTGTTATATGTTTATCATATTTTGTTCTGAACTCAGCTCTGATACCAAGCTTGTAACGCCCCACTCCGAGACTCATATTAACAAAGAGTATCACAAGGTAACATCGTCTGCTAATGCGGAGAATAGAGCTGGTTAGGAGCGACCATCTATAACATTGTCTTAATTATCTATTGAATACGCCGACAATGCCACTTCTTACTTAAATGGATCGACATATCCAATAAATACTTAATACAAAGCCATTGGTGGCTGAGGATCTATCAGAATAAAATATAACAACTCAAATGTAATACACATCACAGAACAGTAAATCATCACATACATTTTCACATATACAGATACATAAAGAGTTTACAAAATGATACATGTCAAGTGGTAAAGCAAACCACAATATACAGACGATTCAATAGAGTACATATCAGAGTTATAGACAAAGAGGACTACACAAAAAGCTATGACAAAAAGAAGCCAGCGGAGTAGTCCATGCGGAAGCAAAATAGGCTAAGTCCAATGTACCTAACCTGACACATCTCGGTCTGACCCGAGTATAAAGTACACGGGTCAGTCTGACTAAACAAATCAGTTAGATCAACGAATGATAATGCCCATACAAAATCATAAAGTGCCACAAATATCTCCAAAAGAGATAACCAAATCATCTAACATAAGATGAACCAAAACGAGCCTCATATCATAGGCAATTCAAATAAACCGAGGATATCATATCCCAAAACAAACCAAGAAGGCAATAACAAGTTTCCACAAGGTAATCGCTATATATCGTGTGGTTCAAAGGACCTACACCGAAGGGCGATTCACTAGGGAAATATAATAGTCATAGAAACAAAAGATGCTCGAGCTCAATACTGTATAACAAGGATCCACAAACCCGAAGGCACAAATCCAATATCACTCGAGCGGTGACGATGGACCAACTCCAAAAGTGACACTATAGGGCAACAAACCCGAAGGCACAAACATGAAGGTACAAACCCGAAGGCAACATACCCGAAGGCAACAAACCTGAAGGAGACAGTCCGAAGACACTATCCCAAAGGCAACAAACCGTAGTGGTGAAGGTCCGGAGGCCCAGTACTGGACACCACTAACTGGCAGAATGTGTCACAACTCTCGAAGAGGAACCCGAAAAGTGTTAACGTGAGTCCCATAACCACTCATTTGCACTAAACGGTTTACTATCCGTTAGTCAATTTCACACTCAAAGCAGTACAAAGCTTACCTCATTTCATCGGTAAACTAGACCCAAAGGTCAAAACGATCAATCGAATAGGTCGGGGATTAATCGGAAAGATAAATGCACGGATTCATGGTTCGTGTTTTACCTAACCTTTTAATCTCCCTTCCACTTCGCTCGAAGTGCGAATTTGTGTATGTGTGTGTTTTAAATAGAAATTATAAATCGGAGAAGCGAGCTTTTAATACGATTTGAAGAGATTATTTATAAAATCCGTGAATGAAATTAAAGAGGAATCATCAAAGTCAAAATGCAATAACAACTAATTGGAACCAACACGAATCGATAAAAGTTAGAATCACAAACAAATAGGCATAATAGGAAAATAGGAGTAGGTCAGTTGACTGGTTCACTGAGAATAGTCGACTGAACCAGAAACTAGGAAATTCCATTTCCTACAGTCAGTCGACTGACTGCAGGAGGTCAGTCGACTGATTACAGGAAACAGAGACTTCCTGTCTCTCTAACCAGCCTTTGAAACACCCATTTTCTACAGCCAGTCGACTGACTTCAATGGTCAGTCGACTGACTGGCACTAGGGCAGTTTTTCAGCCCATACAATGAAGAGAAAACTTCTTTAAAATTCAATCGAACGAGCAATGGAGGTAGGGGTTTATGCCAATCGACAACCCAACCCTATTGGCTCTTCGATGCATCACCAAAAACATGATCAGACAACAATGCTATGATTTTTAGAGTTTTTGACTTCAAAACACCAAAGATTGAAATGTTCACAAAACCAATCCGAATCAAAAGCAATTGCACATGAATGAGTGTTAGGAATTCATACCTAACCTCAATGATATCAAGAGAAGTAGGTGTGAGTTCAAAACTCACTTTTTTAACTCAAAAACAAAGATGAGAAGCCCAATTGCAAAGAAAAGACCAATCTCTCTTCACTTCAACTCTACAAGCTTCAATCTAAGATTTAAACAAGTATTTCCTAAATTAGGTTAGAAATTTTCTGAAATTGAAGAGGAAAGAGTTGGAGAAGATGAAGAGAAGGCTTACCAATAGCTTCTCTTTGATTTTGGAGCAAGAATTCAAGTTTGCAAGAAGAAACTAGGGCTTGGAATTTCTAATTCTTCTTCCTTTCCCCCATTTTTAGTTTTAGCTTGAGATTTAAAAGTGAAAATGAGTGAATGGAAGGAGAGGGACTGAGTTAGGGTATTAAGTTAGCTAGTGGGATGAACCCAAACCCAAAACCCAATAGAAAAAGTCGCCAAATTCAACTTACTCCAAACATACCAAAGTTTATACTCAAAAAGATCGCAAACGCCATTTTGGACTCAATGGAAGTGGTTTCGAGCTCCAATTCGGCCATTAGCTAAAAGTAGCTTTTCGGACTTTAAATCCGATTAACGACGTTATATTTAAATATAAAATCGTAAAATATGCGGGTTGTTACAGTGGTGTAGTTCGAGAATTCGCAAATCAGTGGCTGAGTTGTGGTAGGGTTTTGAGCGTAGATTTAGGTTAGTCGATAGCGGATATCATGAGTTTACGTGTGTAAGTGTTTGACTACTTAATTTCTAGTAGAAACCTTGGAGGCAGCACGTAGGCAGGGTTTTGCCGAAGCTGGGTAAATCTGTGTTGTTCTATTTCTGCTTTTAATATTCTGCTATTATCTGTGCTGCTATTATTCTGCTATTATCAGTGCTGCAATTATTTTATATATTTCTGCATTAAATTTTTATAATTAATAGTTTTACCCTATTCACCCCCCCAGGGTGAAATCGATCCTACATAAACCATGGCCATAAAGGTCCTCCCGTCACACAAAATTACCCGACCCTAAGAGCCAATATAGATTGATGGGAAGGAGTTTATAAACATGAAAAACTTCTTTGTTTTTGGCGATGTGGGACCATATCTTCATTCACCTATGTAAGGATCTCTAACAATCCTCCACATGAATGACGATACATGTCTCCTACATACCAAGGGGAATATCACAGAGTACATATAGAAAAATACTATATCGAGGATAAGTAGATATTTCACTTTGAACTTTCCCCAGTTAAAACTTATCGGATATACTTGGCTAATCGGTGAATTATTTTATCTTAAACCATTAGCCGTTAGTGTATGATCGGACAATAAGCTTTACAAAGCATTATTTCTCCTGACATCTAATCACTTGGTTGTGTTCATTTTGGTCCTGAACAAATTTGGTTCTGCGATGTATTTTTAGAGAATTTAAGCCTTAATATTCTCATAGAGCTAACCCAGCTTACACTAACATAGGTGATCACATCCATAAAGAGTATCCTATGTATACTCCACTTGACGTTTTCAAGATATGGACATCATTAAAAGCATAGCTTAACCTTTTTAATACTTCTGTAGGCATGCATTCTATTGTGCATCATAGGAATGGAGTAAGACTAAGTCCAAACAAATGCATTACTTCTTGTTACCCAAAACTGGTTTGCCCATTATTCCTAGTTCGTGGGATCTCCAATCGCTAGGAGGTTTTCGTATAAGGTAACTCCTTTTGGTTTAGGCTTCTAAACCCATTCCCCTCGACACACATGCAATTTTCTCTCTTGATAAACCTTTAGTAAATGGATCCGCTAGGTTATCATTAGTCCTTACATAATTAATGGAAATAGTTCCATTTGAAAGTAACTGCCTAACTATGTTATGGTGTCGATGAATGTGTTGTGATTTTCCATTATACATCAAGTTTTGCGCTATCCTTAACGTTGCTTGATTATCACAGTGAATACATATGGTTGTTGCAGGTTTTTGCCAAAATAGAATATCTTCTAAAAATTGACGAAGTCATTCTGCTTCTTCGTCTGCTTTATCTAATGCGATGAACTCAGATTCCATAATGGATCGAGCTATGCATGTTTGTTTAGTACATTTCCATGACACTGATTGTAACGACCTGCTATTTCGAACCATTCAAATCGATGACCATCCACTCATGTCAGACTTGAATTGCTTAAAACAGCAGATTGTTAATCTATATTTGGAAAAACTTAGCATATACGGTAAATAAATCAATCACAGAATCACAAACACAGAGTATTTCAACAATAAACATCGGAATGGATAAATAGTAGTTCATGAAGCCACTACAACATTAGAATCTAAAATAAGATACAACATAAATCTCAATACAAAGAAGTCTCAATACATAAGCAAATGACAAGTCTGAACAAACAACTAGAAATAACTGAAACAACTGCAAGCTGAACAGACAAGATAGATCTCCAAGCCAAGCTCCAAGCTCCAAAGGTGAGTCTCAAATGTTGTGACACTCAGTCTGACCCGATCATAAAGCAAAACACAAAATACTCGAGTCAGGATTAACATTCTTATGCAAGTAAATCAACTCAAGTGAAATGCAATATAACTTAAAGGATGTTTGGGATTCCCATCCTTTAAGGATCCGTTAGACTATCTACATACATAGTACAATACGCTACATAGAAAATGTCTACAGTAAAGTAAAAATTAAAATAGCGTTAAGGCGTTACCCATATCTCTCTTAACACATTTTATATATTCCCGTAGTCTATACAGATACTGTAAGCTCCACTAAACCGGTGGTTTACTCAAGGAGCACTCCATAGGTTCGGTATAAACCAAAGTCATAATGGGTGCGATAAGGCATGTGACAAGGCACGCGAGGCAATGCCTAGGGTAGGATTCTACCGTTTTGCAGAATCGAGCTGGTGGTAACGCATAGCAGCTACTACCACCCACCTCAAGACACACTCCCATAATTAAAGGTGCACCCAATCAAATCACAAAGTAATAGAATGGTATCAAAGAAGCATGCTCGATCGGAGGTGCGACCTCACTTGGTCAATTTCCATATATAGATTGTCAAAATCGGAGCTAAAACGAAGAAGTTACGGAAGAAAGAAGAAATCAGAAAATAAGAAGAAAAGAAAAAATAAATAATAAATATATAAGGTTAGGTCGACCCTAGGGTCAACCCTCCCCTTGTCTAGATCGACCTATAGGTATATCTTGGTTGACAGGTAGGTCGACCCGCATTGATTCTTTTACGTAACTTCGTCCAGTTCGATTCGAACACCTCATTTTGCTATTTCTATTCCATCCTGTGTGTTTGTGCTTCCATCCGACGGTTCCCATCGAGCCTATGATGTGGTTGCACTAGATTTAATCTCCAAATCCAACAGTCTGAGATCCACAAGTGATACTAGAAATAAGACCCTATGCCTAGCTATTTTTCTCATTCAGATTTTCTCCATCCGGTTTCATTGCCTGAGGCTGGACTCTAAAAGGAATATTTTTCCGAGGAGAAGATCTTTTTAATTAAAATATTTTATACCCTACAAGTGGATCCGGGAAGGCCAAGGAATAAGAGCTAAGGACCACAGGTAAGTGTTTAAGTAATTATTTTAGATTTTTTAAGTAATTTAAAATAATAGGGTTTTCAATAGTTGTAGTTTTTCTACAATTTTGAGATCGCTTTTATACAAGTTGTTTACAGTTAATTATTAATGTTCTTTTCAGTCTATTTTATTTAGCTATTTTATTCATATATTTATAGTTATTTACTGTCATTTACAGTTATTTATATTTTATTTACATCCATTTTGCGTTACATTTCAGCCTGTAAATTTTAGTTCTTTTTATTCCTTTTACGCGAATAAATTAATAAAAAGTGGATAATTCGCTAATATGGACTAAATTTTAAGAACACTAAAATTAAAAAAAATTGGACATAAATAAGTAGAACTATAATAAAAGAACGTAGACTAAAATAGACAAATTTGACATTTGCAAGCAAGTTATAACTAGTAGATTATAACTAGAAAGACAAGATAAAAGAGAAATTATAACATAGATTATAATTAAATAGAAAGAATAGAAAGAGGCTTATTTTAAAGACTTACACTAAGTTAATAAGCAAATATAGCAGAGATAATATAAGAGGCTTATTTAAAAGACTTAGAATAAGTTAATAAGCAAATAGAGCAGAATGAACAGAAGAAGCTTATTTTTAAACTTAGACCCTGGGTTAAGTTAATAAGCAAAATTATAACACGCAGGTTATAATCAGAGATAACAGAAGAGGCTTATTTTAAGACTTAGATTAAGTTAATAAGCAAACAGAACAGAAATAATTAAGAAGTAGGACCCGTACCTGCAGCATTCCCCTTATACTGTTTAGGGTAGATAAGTGGTCAATAATTAAGAAGTAAGACCCATACCGACATCATTTCCCTTATGCTGTTTAGGGTAGATAAGTGGTCAGTAATTAAGAAGTATGACCCGTACCGGCAGCATTTCCCTTGGGACACGCTTATGCTGTTTAGGGTAGATAAGTGGTCAATAGTTAGAAGCTCAAATCAGGGGATTTGAGCAAGGGGCGCAACTAGATTTTGTTTGTTAGGACCCGTATCAGCAGGATTCTCGTTCAATCAGGAACTGATGGTCTCACAACACACTCAGATGAGGCTGGGCATGCTTATGCTATTTAGGGTAATTAAGAGGTCTAAAGAGGGAGCAACAGATAGCGCGAGCCTAGTGGTGGTCGAGCATGCGGCCTCAGTGTTGGCTGATAAGTCGTTATTGAGTTCCAAGCCCTTATTAGGTGTCTTCTGCGTAAGGACCAATATGGTCTAGTCCACAGTAGGCGTAGGTGTCTTTTGCGTAGGGACCAATGGGTCTAGTCCGCAATAGGCATAGTAGAGATAGAAGGCCGATCAAAGGGTAGAACTAGAAATTCAGCCTAATTAAAGTAGGATTAGGAATTCAGCCTAATCAAAGTAGTAATCTGAGACAAGTGCAAACAATCGAAATAATCAAAGAAAGCAGTATTTTATTCCAGCTTTATCTTTTCTTTTATTTCCTTTTTATAACTAGAAGTGTTGCAAAGTCTATTATCTTTATCTTTCTTAAAAATGCTAGTAATTACTTCCACTCACCAGACTTTTAGTCTGACCCACTCCTCTATTTTCCCCTTTTCTCCCCCTTAGGCCAGCAGAGGCAAGGACGGTAGATTTGGGTTTCTTGGAGACCCATTTGCAGAGCTTTTCCATTCTTCATGTATTCTTCTTCTTTTCAGTTTCTTATGACTTTTGATGTACTGGTACTTTGTGAGAGGGATGATTATTTTTATGTACTCTGATGATGTGACTGAGATGGTATTTTTCGCGAGACCTATGTATTTAGTTTTTAAGACATTTATGTATTTGGTTTTATGAATTATTTTATGGGGAAATAAAGTTTAATGTTAAATGTTTCCACTGTTTTATTTATTTTGTCTTATGAATCTTAGTCTCAGTAAAGTTTTAGCTATACCTACAACGCACCGCATCTTTTAGTGTGCCCTTTTTGGGTATACTAAGGGGTCTAGGGTTTTTCAATTATACAAATAAATTTTATCCTAGTTCAACTGTTTCAAGTTGTTTCAATTTTATTTCTCATATTAAACACTCCAATTATTCAAAAAATTTGTTTCATTTCAATAATTGAAAACCATCTCTTAACATAAAGCTTAAGAGTTCAATTTTCGGTTTCACTTCAAACCATTTTGAAATAAATATACACACACACATATATATGTATATATTTTATACATCAAATCATACTCAAGAAATTCAAATCAAATCCATTTTTCAAACAAAAGTGTAACAAAGCTACTAAGTGGTTTCCTCACTTTGAGACTCGAAAATGAATGTCGATGATGCTGCAGTCATCACCGAAAATATTTTCCAGTGACAAAGAGGAGAGTACAGACTTATTTCTTTTAAAATTCTTTGGAAACAATTTCCATTCGAAAATACTTTCAAATAATATAGTTTTCCAAAACTTTGAAAACCAAATTTTTGAAAAGCATCGAAAATTTAATTCTCAAATCCTTAATTTAAATTCGTTTCATTTGCAAATCAGATTTATAACCATGTTTATAAAATTTTCAACCCTTTATAACCTACAAAAACAGTTAATGGTTTGACAAAACAATAAATGATAATCTAGTATTATCATTTCTAACAACCAATTCATTTAACTATCCAATTCCAGAAAATTATCTTTATATATAAAATATAATCAGACATAAAACTATTCCATGTATCAATTTCGAAAAAAAATATTGTGTCAGTTTTCTTTGTTCAAGTGTTTTGGAATTCCTATCGATAGCGTTGGCCAGACGAATCGATCGAAACCCAAATCCAGACTTAACAACTCAAACAATACAATATAAAACATTTTTATATCAATTACAAATATGCTCTCTCATAGGACGATTCATGAATGGATTCTAGAACAAGGATAGAGATTCAAATTTAAAGGAATCATTATCAAAGAGAATTCTAACTAAGAAGATAGGCTCGAAAGGGAGATAAGATAATTAAATTCAAAAGAGAAAAGATGGATAGACTTATATAAATCACAGCGACCTTAACCAGGTCAACAAAAACTTAGAAAGACGAGAATATTATCAAAGAAATGGAGGGAAACTTGTTGAGAACATCGTGAAAAACACGATTCATGAGTATGACGAAGAAGGTAGGAGCATTGGTTAATCCAAAGGGCATGACTAACCATTCATAGAAACCATTCGTCCGGGAGGAAGGAAAACAGATCGAGCTCTAGGAATAAGATCGATGCAGAATTCTATTTTCCACTTGGGAGGAAGGGAAATGACTTCACCAAAGATATCCGGAAATAGTTGGACAACAGGGGTGGAATCAAGATCATTAGGCTGAGAATCAAGCGAAAGATAAACTGCCTGCAAAATCCTGAGGCAATCGACATTCGATCACAAGAGAATTACCCTGGTCGTCTACTAGAGAAATGGTTCGGGCTTTGCAAGAAATAACAGCATCAAAACCGAAGACATAGAAATCTCTAGTGAATCGACGCATGTTGTAAAGGAGTTTCACCCCTTTACAAATCATACTAAGGTTGGAAGAACCGCCGATGGGATTAGTCATACATAAGGATGAAGTTGCCAATTGAGGTTGCAAGATGTGCTCAAATTTATTACAGAGATCAACAGAAATAGATCTATGGGATGCTCCAGTATCAAAAGGAACAGAAACAGGAAAAAACCAGAATAGATTTAGAACAAAGGTAAAGATCCAAAATTAAAAGAAATCCAAATCAAAGAGGATCTTAACAAAGAATTTCAAGCTCGAATGAAAGATGATTCTATAATTGATTCTATTCATTCTAGGGTATTACTACCCTATCTCTAATGAGTTTTTACTCCATATGCTAAGTTTTCCTAAACCAGAGCTCTGATACCACTTGTAACGACCTACTATTTCGAACCATTCAAATCGACAATCATCCACTCATGTCAGACTTGAATTGCTCAAAACTGTTAGTCCTTGAGATGATGGTTTTGATGACAACAACCTTAGAATAAGATTATAAAATATAAATACTAACATTATAAGTTTAGATATATATGTATATGCAGGATTTAACCATGCAGGTACAAAGAATGAAGACTGTACAGTATAGAGATTCAAGATATCAAGATTGAAGACTCATGAGTATCAAGATTATCAAGAGTTCAAGATTTCAAGGTAAGTATTGAGTCTAGAATTATGTTAAAACTTCATAATAGCACTGAAATCTTCACTCCATTTTTCTTTTGGGATGGAACCCATTTCTACCTTTTTAGTGGCTTACAAACCCACGACAAGTAGCTTACAAACCTACAACAAGTGGCTTACAAACCCACGAACATCCTGGTTTTGTACAAGTTCTCGAGTCCTGATATGATGAGATATTCTGTAGGAAGAAGCTTGCTAAACTACTTTAAAATGATTTTCAAAACTACTTCAGAATGATTTTCAAAACTGCTTTTCAAAATGTTTTAGCCTTAAAAATTATCTTTTCAAATGATTTTCAAAAAGATGGTTTAGCCTTAAAATATTCTTTTTTTTTGTTTTTAATAAACTCTTGTTTTTAAACTTTGTTTGTTTTAAACTATCTTTTAATTATAATATATTTATACTTAGATTTAAATATAAAATTATAGTAAAATTTTATATATATTATTCTCTATATTCATCTATGTATTTTTATCTATAGTCAAGTATATTTATAAAGTTTAAATAGCTTTTAATATAAGATAAAGGTTATTTTCAAAGAAAATCAAATCATCAAAAATTGCTTTGGGATGTCGACATGCCCTAGTACCCCATGTCGACATAGTGACAGTTAGATTCAAAAATTTGAATTTCAAAAGAAGTGTCAATTCGCCATAACCTTTCACGAATGGACATGGCTGTTGTTCTTCTATAAATAGGGGTTAGTTTCAATGATTCATATCAGATTTTTTGGTTTTTCATTTCTCTTCTTCCTCCACATTTTCTTATTCAAAATCCTATCATTACTCTGCCAAAATCAACATTGAATCTAACTAGATAATTTCTGGTTTGATTCTCTATCACTATCTCAACAAGATCCAAGTGCTATTCAGAGTTATAGGCTTCTTTGTAATCTATCTAGCGAGAAAAGGTGTGATTGTAGCCTTGGAAATCAATCAAGCGAGAAAAGGTGTGATTGTAGCCTTGGAAATCAATTGGGTGAACTTGTTGCCTCGGAAATCAAGTATCTCTACCCAGAGGATTGTGATTCTGGAGGGTGTACCTCGTAGCCTTGAAACCGAGGGTTGTAATTGTTGAATTGCTTTTGAAAGGAAATCCGTACTTAGTTGTGCGGGACTGGATGTAGGGTAACTCCGAACCAGTATAAAATCCGGTGTGTTCTTTCCTTTACTGCATTTACTTTATTTCTACATCTGTGTCTGTTTCTGTGATATATCTATGTCTGAATATTACATACATTTGTGTACAAATCAACTATAACTCAAAAAGATTTAGTAATCTCTTAAAAACACTATTCACCCCCCTCTAGTGTTATTCCTAGCCTTAAGATCCGTAATCCGCATTTCTCACATTTGGTATCAGAGCAAGGTTTTCAAAAGTTTCATAATATGATTTTTGAAAAAATTTTAATGGCTATGTTTAAGAAATTTGTTAATGCTTGTTTAGAAATATTCAGATCATCATTGTCTCTTGAGTCTGCATATAATCAATATTCAAATACAAGTTGTCTACTAAGATTGTTTGATGTGCAGGAATCATGCTTTATGGGAGTTGAGGAATTAATCCAGAACAAACAAATTGTGCAAATCAAAAAGAACAAATGGATACTCGATAGTGGATGTTCTAGACACATGACTGGGAATCCAGATATGCTTAATGATATAATATACAAAGATGGAGGACTGGTTAACTTTGGAGACAATTCAAAAGGTTATGTGATCGGCATCGGTAAAGTCGGTAACTCTGAAACTCTTATTATTACTAATGTTTTGCTAGTTAAGAATCTGAAACACAATCTGCTAAGTATAAGTCAACTATGCGATAAAGGATATAAAATTAAATTTGAAAAAGATAAGTGTCACATTAAAGACAATAATTCAACCATAATATTTGAGGGAATTAGGAAAAAGAATATTTATATTCTTAGTATGAAAATTTCAAATGATAACTTGTGTCTTTTGGCAAATGCAAGTGACCCTTGGATTTGGAATAAGAGATTTGGGCATTTGAATTTCAAACTCTTATCTAGACTGTCAAAACATGATCTAGTAAGAGGCCTCCCTAAAATGAATTTTAAAGTAGATAGTCTATGTGATGCATGTCAACTAGAAAAACTTAGAAAAAGTTCTTTTAAATTAGAAGATATGATTTCAACTTCAAAACCTCTTGAATTACTTCATCTTGATTTATTTGGTCCATCTCAAATTCAGTCAATAAATCATAGTAAATATGTTTTTGTAATTATAGATGATTATTCTAGATTTACATGGAAACATAAAAGTGATACTTTTGAATGTTTTAAGAATTTTTCAAAAAGGGTTCAAAATCAATTTTCTCAAAAAATTATAACCATCCGTAGTGATCACGGTGGTGAATTTGAAAATGAAACGTTTGAAGAATTCTGCAATAAAAAGGGAATAATTCATAATTTTTCATTTCCAAGAACTCCACAACAAAATGGAGTAGTAGAACGTAAAAATAGGACGATTCAAGAGTGTGCGAGAACTATGCTTTCTGATAGTAATTTACCAAAGTATTTTTGGGCAGAAGCAGTTGCTACCGCCTGTTATATGTTAAATAGAATTTTAATTAGACCTTTAACTGATAAGACATCTTATGAACTTATTCACTCAAAGAAACCTAAGGTATCTTATTTTAGAATTTTTGGAAGTAAATGTTTTATTTTAAATACTAAAGATAACTTAGATAAATTTGATCCTAAATCCGACAAAGGTATCTTTATCGGTATTCTAATAGAAGTAAAGCATACAGAGTATTTAATTTAAGAACTAATACCATCGAAGAAACAATTCATGTTTCATTTGATGAAAATTTCAAAAAATTTGAAGAAATAAATGATGAAGAGGATTTAATCACTCAAAACCAAGAGTCAACTGAAACTAATAATGAATTAAATCATCCTAATAAAAGGATTAAACTTTTAAAAGGTTACCCTATAGAAAATATACTTGGAGATATGCAATCTGTTGTTAAAACTAGAAACCAACTAAGTCAAATGAGTTATATAGCTTTTATATCAACTATTGAACCCAAAAATCCAGAAGAAGCATCAACTGATGATTCATGGATTTTGGCTATGCAAGAAGAATTAAATCAATTCACTAGAAATGATGTTTGGGAACTTGTTCCTAGACCTGAAAATAAAACAATAATTGGAACTAAATGGGTTTATAAAAATAAAATGAATGAACAAGAAGAGGTTGTTAGAAATAAAGCCCGGTTAGTCGCTCAAGGTTATTGTCAAGAAGAAGGAATAGATTTTGATGAAACCTTTGCCCCCGTAGCAAGATTAGAAGCTATTAGGATTCTACTTGCTTTCGCAAATCATAATAATTTCAAATTATTTCAAATGGATGTTAAAAGTGCATTTTTAAATGGTTTTGTTAAAGAAGAAGTATTTGTTAAACAACCACCACTTTTTGAAAATGATAAATTTCCAAATCATGTTTACAAACTTAAGAAAGCTCTATATGGTCTAAAGCAAGCTCCTAGAGCCTGGTATGATAGACTAAGATCATACTTGTTACAATCAAATTTTGAAATAGGTAAAGTAGATAATACTCTTTTTATTAAAAGAAATAAAAATGATATTCAACTAGTACAAGTCTACGTAGATGATATCATTTTTGGATCAACAAATTTTGAAATGAATAAAGAATTTCTGAAATAATGACAAAAGAGTTTGAGATGAGTCATATGGGTGAATTAAACTTCTTTTTAGGATTACAAATAAAACAATTAGATAATGGTATCTTTATTAGTCAAGAAAAATATGCTAAAGATCTAGTTAGTAAATTTGGTTTGACTACTGCGAGTGGAAAACCCACTCCCATGGCAACCAATGAGTACCTTAGTAAAGAAGATCTCTCGAAAGATGTAGATCAAAAGTTATATAGAGGAATGATTGGATCACTACTCTATATCACTGCGAGTAGACCTGATATCATGCATAATGTCTGTCTCTGTGCAAGGTATCAATCCCAACCTAAAGAAATTCACTTAAAAGCTGTAAAACGTATTATAAGATATGTTAAACACACCTTTGATTATGGCTTATTTTATCCTAAAAATGATTCGTTTGACTTAATATCTTACTGTGATGCTAATTATGCTGGTTGTAAATCAGACCGAAAAAGTACAAGTGGAACTTGTCACTTTTTAGGGCATTCTCTGATTTCCTGGTTTAGTAAAAAGCAAAACACAGTTTCTCTATCAACAACTGAAGCAGAGTATATTTCTGCTGCTTTGGCTTGTTCTCAAGTAATATATATGCAACAAACTTTAAAAGATTTTGGTTTAAATATCACAAAATCACCAATTTATTGTGATAATACTAGTGCAATAAATTTATCCAAAAATACTACTCAACATGCTCGAACTAAACATATTGATATCAGACACCATTTTCTCAGAGATAATATAAGTAGGGAAGTAATTACTCTCGACTATATCAATTCTGAAAATCAAATTGCTGATATTTTAACAAAACCCTTAAATGAATCTACATTTACTAAATTAAGAAGAGAATTAGGTATCTGTTCATTAACTGAAATATAAAATATAAATAACAAGTATATTTAAAAATTAATTCAAAATAAATTAAATAGGCAAAATTTCAAGAACCATGTCGACATCTCCCTAAACCCATGTCGACATATAACGTTTTTTAAATTTTAAAATTTTTCCCACCAAAATTCAAATAAGCGGTTATAAATTTCTCCTATTTCGAAATTTTCTTCATTCTCTCTGTTCTCTTTCTGTTCTATCTTCTGAAATCAAATTAACAATGGCCTCCTCTTCCAAATCAAACATAAAATCAACTTTTTTGTTCCCATCGCCTACTTCTGGTCCGTTTCAACAATAAACGCTCGCTCGTGTGACGAAAATGGAAGATTCTCTGAAAGATACCCTTTAGTTAATGACTGAAATCCAAGTGATGCAACTTCGAATGGCCAAAGAACAAGAGAGGCAAGGCAAAATCCTTAGGAATTTGCAAAAATTTCTTATGGATAATCATGCTAACCCAATCTTGATTGACGAAGAATTTTCAGGAGATCATGTACAAGAGGCCAGCGAAGAAGAAGAAGAAGTAGTCCCCATGGAAGAAGCGCACGCGGAAGACAACGACAAAGTCATTTGTGTTGGCGAAGTATGTTTTGACAAGGATGGAAACTTGCTTGAACAATGTGGAAATTTCTGTTTCCATTATCCAAATTGTTCGATCCGTAGATCTCCAATTGTCAAAGATACTCAGTAGTTTCTTCTTTTTCGTTTTCATCGTTTTGTATATACTTGTCACATTTTACGAAAATGTAAATTTAAACAAATATATAATAAATGTTGTGTGTTCTTATATATGATTCCTATATATGTTATATATATTAGTATTATATAGATACTTGGTTAGGAATGTTAGTAGTTTAGGACTACGTTTTAGGTTTACAAGTAAGTATGGATTATGTATGATAACACTATCATTATAATCATATAGGATATTAGACTAGGAGTTATATAGTTTGGAGTTTGTTTGTTTTTGTTGATGACAAAGGGGGAGAAATATAAAATAGGATAATTAGGCATAGATTAAGGGGGAGTTATTAGTTTTAGGGGGAGTCAATAGGATAAAAGTAATATTTTATAAACAAAGGTTGTCATCATCAAAAAGAGGGAGATTGTTAGTCCTTTAGATGATGGTTTTGATGACAACAACCTTAGAATAAGATTATAAAATATAAATACTAACATTATAAGTTTAGATATATATGTATATGCAGGATTTAACCATGCAGGTACAAAGAATGAAGATTGTACAATATAGAGATTCAAGATATCAAGATTGAAGACTCATGAGTATCAAGAATATCAAGATTATCAAGAGTTCAAGATTTCAAGATAAGTATTGAGTCTAGAATTATGTTAAAACTTCATAATAACACTGAAATCTTCACTCCATTTTTTTAGGATGGAACCCATTTCTACCTTTTTAGTGGCTTACAAACCCACGACAAGTAGCTTACAAACCTACGACAAGTGGCTTACAAACCCACGAACATCCTGGTTTTGTACAAGTTCTTGAGTCTTGATATGATGAGATATTCTACAGGAAGAAGCTTGAAAGACTACTTCAAAATGATTTTCAAAACTACTTCAGAATGATTTTCAAAACTGCTTTTCAAAATGTTTTAGCCTTAAAAATTATCTTTTCAAATGATTTTCAAAAAGATGTTTTAGCCTTAAAATATTCTTTGTTTTTGTTTTTAATAAACTCTTGTTTTTAAACTTCATTTGTTTTAAACTATCTTTTAATTATAATATATTTATACTTAGATTTAAATATAAAATTATAGTAAAATTTTATATATATTATTCTCTATATTCATCTATGTATTTTATCTATAGTCAAGTATATTTATAAAGTTTAAATAGCTTTTAATATAAGATAAAGGTTATTTTCGAAGAAAATCAAATCATCAAAAATTGCTTTGGGATGTCGACATGCCCTAGTACCCCATGTCGACATAGTGACAGTTAGATTCAAAATTTTGAATTTCAAAAGAAATGTCTATTTGCCATAACCTTTCACGAATGGACATGGCTGTTGTTCTTCTATAAATAGGGGTTAGTTTCAACAAATTTTATATCATATTTTCTGGTTTTTCATTTCTCTTTTTCTTCCACATTTTCTTATTCAAAATCCTATCATTACTCTGCCGAAATCAACATTGAATCTAACTAGATAATTTCTGGTTTGATTCTCTATCACTATCTCAACAAGATCCAAGTGCTATTCAGAGTTAGAGGCTTATTTGTAATCTATCTAGCGATAAAAGGTGTGATTGTAGCCTTGGAAATCAATCAAGCGAGAAAAGGTGTGATTGTAGCCTTGGAAATCAATTTGGTGAACTTGTTGCCCTGGAAATCAAGTATCTCTACCCAGAGGATTGTGATTCTGGAGGGTGTACCTCGTAGCCTTGAAACCAAGGGTTGTAATTGTTGAATTGCTTTTGAAAGGAAATCCGTACTTAGTTGTGCGGGACTGGATGTAGGGTAACTCCGAACCAGTATAAAATCCGGTGTATTCTTTCCTTTACTGCATTTACTTTATTTCTGCTTCTGTGTCTGTTTCTATGATTATATTTGTGTCTGAATGTTACATACATTTGTGTACAAATCGACTATAACTCAAAAAGATTTAGTAATCTCTTAAAAACACTATTCACCCCCTCTAGTGTTATTCCTAGCCGTAAGATCCGTAATCCGCATTTCTCGCAAAACAACAGATTGTTAATTTATATTTGGAAAAATTTAGCATATACAGTAAATAATTCAATCACAGAATCACAGACATAGAGTATTTTAACAATAAAAACAGAATAAATAAATAGTAGTTCATGAAGCTACTACAGCATCAGAGTCTAAAACAAGATACAACAGAAATCTTAATACAAAGAAGTCTCAATACATAAGCAAATGACAAGTCTGAACAAACAACTGGAAATAACTGAAACAACTGGAAGCTGAACATATAAGATAGATCTCCAAGCCAAGCTCCAAAGGTGAGTCTTAAATGATGTGACATTCAGTCTGACCCGAGCATAAAGCAAAACATAAAATACTAGAGTCAGGATTAACATTCTTATGCAAGTAAATAAACTCAAGTGAAATGTCCAAGTGAAATGCAATATAAGTTAAAGGATGTTTGGGATTCCCATCCTTTAAGGATCCGTTAATCTATCTACATACATAGTACAATACGCTACATAGATAATGTCTACAGTAAAGTAAAATATTAAAATAGCGTTAAGGCGTTACCCATATCCCCCTTAAAACATTTTTTTATTTTCTCGTAGTCTATACAGATATTGTAAGCTCCATCAAACCGGTGGTTTACTCAGGGAGCACTCCATAGGTACAGTACAAACCAAAGTCGTAATGGGCGCGATAAGGCATGTGATAAGGCGCGCGAGGCAATGCCTAGGGTAGGATTCTACCATTTTGCAGAACTGGGTTGGTGGTAATGCATAGCAGCTACTACCACCCACCTCGAGATACACTCCCATAATCAAAGGTGCACCCAATCAAATCACAAAGTAATAGAATGGTATCGAAGAAGCATGCTCGATCGGAGGTGCGGCCCCACTTGGCCCAGGTATAGCTCTTGTTTTAGTCACATCAAGCTGACTCGCGGGAGTCAGGGCTACATTCATACCTCATATAGACGTCACCAAACCATCCTACTTCGTTCTGGATTCTCCACCACGTACACAGTTGTTAAAATAGTTTTTGGTATTGGCAGAGAGTATGACAATATCCGATCCTGGTTTCTTTAACAACTAAACGCTTATTTCACACCATGGTCATTTTATATTTCAAACAGTTCATACTTCATATCAAAATATCATATTCATTTCAAAAATCATATTACTTTCGAAATCATATTCACTTTCGAAATCATATGACTTTTGAAATCATATCTTTAAATTATAATTCACTTCAAAAATCATAACCACAAAATAGATTAAACCATCATATCAAAATATTCGCATTTAAATCCGTTAAATCTAAATCATGACAGTTCCAACTTAAACAGTTTGAATATTGAAATTAGTTTATATATTAAAAATAGTTATACATTAAAATAGTTTATATTTAAAAATAGTTTATAGATTAAAATAGTTTATATATGAAAAATAGTTTATATATTAAAAAGAGTTTATATCGAAAATAGTCCAAATTAGAATTTTCTTCCAATTCCACAAATCAATTCAAATCAACTTTAATTCCAAAATTCAACTTAAATCAATCTCATTCCAACAATTTCAATTAAAAAGGTTAAGGGTTCAATTCAAATTCTCATTTAAACAATTTTTTTAATATATATTTATATCGATTTCAAATTTAGATCTGAACAACAAATGTTAAAACCACTTCCAATTCAATAAGTTTCAAAGTTTAAGTATTCAAACAATTTACAATAACTCAATTTGATAAATTTCATTTATATTTCAAAATTCAACATTAATTTTATTTAAATTTTAAATTATTCACTTAATCATTTCTAATAACATCTAAATAAAATCTCAAATCACAAATTTAAATCAATATCAATAATTAAATATCGAACGTCAATTATATTTAATTCTAAAATATTCACCTAATCACTTTTACCAGCATTTAAATAAAATCTCAAATTACAAATTTATATCAAAATTAAATATTCAAATTTATTTAAATTTGAAAATATTCATTTAATCACCTTTAATCAAAATCCAGTTATCAAGTTATAAAAATCATATTTTAAAATCTCAAAATTAATAAGTTCAAATTAATTCTTATTTAATACACTTCTTAAACAAATTAAACTTCAAATCAATTACAACTCATCTTTCCAACCTTAATTTATTAAAGTTATTACAAAATCAATTTTCAAAATATTAATATAAATTTTAAATAAATATTTTGAACCTATTATATATATACTAATTAAATTAAATTTTATTAAATTAAATCTTATTATTAAATCTATTTTAAATCTTATTTTATATTTTTTAAAAATAATAATAAAGTTATAAGTAATTTTATAATTTACATTTTCAAAACTTAACTTATAAAATTAAAATTTCCAAAACATATAATTTTAAAAATCCAAATTTTATCACATATATAAATAAAAATCCTTATATCATATTTTAAAAATCAATACCTTTTGATACACATATATTTTCCCATTTCAAAAGTTTGGAAATCATTTAAAATAGACCAACGGTGTCCATATATAGTTTTCTATCTTAAGGTCAAGTGATACAGATATTTATCATTTCATTCTGCAATAATTTAATATTTTATAGGTATATATCATTTTAACCCGCAATCCTAAATCAAGGTCAATAAAATCACTTGGGTTTATCATTTCAACCCAAAACGATTTTCCCCTAATATATAAAATCGTTCGGGTATGTATCATTTCAACCCATAGTGATTTCCTAAACTAACAGGAAACTTGCAGAGTGATTGAAAACAGATAATTAACAGCATAGCATATAAGGAACTCGAAATTGTGAATCACAAATTAACATATCATCATATACATCAAAATGAACATCACATCATGTATATGTCAAAGTGAGCATAGTAACATATAAAATCATATGTATATTAACTAAACAAAAATCCTAGCTATAACAAACATTTCAAGGGTCGATTCAAGTGATGTTTATTTACTTAAACATAAAATTGTTAATCGTGAGTGATTGCTCACCTTTCGAGGCTAGAGAAATAGCAAGAACAAGATGTGGCGAATCCAAGCACAAATTCCAAAGCAAAGCACGATGGACTTGAATCGATGAATTCAAAATCTAAACTAGCTTGATATAAATGGAAATAAAATATATATTATTATTATTATTATTATTATTCTTATTCTTATTATTATTATTTTCAATATTCAATTAAAAACACATATTTAAAATAAAAATCTTCATATTATATAAAAAAAATCAATATTTATTAAAATCCATTTTTTTCAAAATTCTTCAAATAAATATTCTAACATAATTTATATATATTAAAGTTATTTTAAAAAATCTATTTCAAAATATTAACATATATATATATACACACACATACCTTTCCTCATTTTTTTAAATAGAAGTGAAAGCTTGCCTGCGTGCTCGAGTGGCGCTTGTGGCTAACAGGTATGGATCTGGTCGGAGCAACTATTGGTGGAAGGCGGATGATATGCTTAAGGTGGTGGGAGGTACAGGCTATGGTATGTTGTTCGTGGCGGGGCTGCTATGTGGTTCAGGTCTTGGCTGTGATATGGTAGGCAAGTACGGGTGGGGAGAGGGTAACGGAAGCGGAGGGGAAGTGAAGAGCATGCTCGGTGATATGGTGGTGCAGACGTAGGTTAGGAGCAGGCTGCTCGATGTTTGGGTGTAGCACTGGGTTTTGGCGCGGGAAGGCTGTAGTGGTGAACTTGTTCAGGGAAAGGGCGGAGATAAGGGAATTGGAGCACGATGTTGCTGCTGTCGGGGAGGAGGTCGGGTTTGCGATGGCAAGTCGGAGCAAATGTGTAGGTGGTTGCGTTTGTGTGCGGCAGCGGAGGATAGGAGGGGATCAGAGAGAGGTTGTTGGCTGCAGCGGGTGATCGCTCTGCTGGGTGGGTAAGTGTCAGAGGCAGAGGAAGTGAGGGCCGCGCTTATAGGTGAAAGATCTGTCCCGGTGGTGGGTTGCGGCTAAAGTGGTGGAGAAGTGGGTCGGAGGGAGTGGAGAACGGCGGCGGGCGGCGTTGAGAAGAGCGGAGGTTTGGAGAGGGAAGAAGGGTCGGAGGAAGGTTGCAAGTTTCGAAAAAATGAAGGGGACGTGCAAATTGACATGAGCAGCAGGTTTCAATTAAAGTATGCAACTAATATATATATATATATATAACTATAATATATATTTTCTCAGAAACAAAAGAAAAGGAGCAGAACGAAAACAAGAAGAGAGAATGCCAATGGAGAAATGAACTAGTAATATAATAAATTGCAATGGGAATAGTAATAGTCAAAACTGAATTTTAGGAAATATTAATTGCTAGTGTCCATTAGTTTCAGCCGATGGACCATTGAATGGACACAGAATACTCTATAGATTTGAAATGGGTACCGATACGGCTAACCGTTTCGCAAATTTCGCCGCGTACCGGACACCGAAATGCACAAATGAATATATTGCAGAGATCAGCACGACGAGACGAACAGAATGGTGCACAGATATGAGTGATACGACCCACCTATCAAAACTCAATTTTCGCTGCCAAATTGCTGCTAAAACGCCGAAAATAATGTAAACGGAGCTAGAGCGGTCCAAATTTGGTGAAACAAAATATGACGTCTCACTCAAAAAAAGATAAATTTTTTTATTATATAAAAATATTCAAATTTCAAAAATATTTTATTTTCATCAAATTTTCTACTGATTAAAATTTTAAAATTAAAATTACACAACTAAACAAATTTCCATATTTTCCGATGAAAATCTGACATTTGCTACGTTTAAATAGACGTATTCCAAATATCAAATTTTCATAGCAAAATTCTATCATTTAAATTTCATGAAAAATTTATTTAATTACGTTATTTAAAATTGTTAAAATTTCCAGGTCGTTACACTGATGCTCCTACAAGGGTAAAGACATAACCACTTGTTGATTTAGAATCCTATGAATTTGAAATCTAGTTTGCATCACTATATCCTCTATGACGGTAGGATATTTTCTGTAATGTAACGAAAAGTTTGTGGTATTCTTTAGATATCCTAACACTCTCAGTAGCGCTTTCCAATGTTCCTTCCCTGGGTTACTTGTATACATTCTTAGTCGACTTACTCCATAAGCAATATCTAGTCTTGTGCAATTCATGAGGTCAATTAAGCACCCTATTACACGAGAGTATTCCAGTTGCATTACACTCTCATTAGTGTTTTATATGATACTTCCGATGGATTAAAGGTTGTTCTTACCGCTTTGATTCCATAATTTTGAATATTTCAATCACTTTTTTTACATAGTGTGACCTAGATAATTCAATTCCATTAGGTGTTTTTATTATTTTGATTTTCAAAATAATGTCTGCTACTCCTAAGTCTTTCATATCGAAATTGTTGATTAACATTTTCTTTATGGTCTCTATAACTTTAATGTTGGGACCAAAGATTAGCATATGACCCACATAAAGACAAATCATCACATATGATTGTCCAACTTGTTTGTAATAAACACATTTATCACATTCATTTATATGAGAATTATTTTTCATTTATGACACTATCATTATTTTCATACCATTGTTTCGGAGCTTGTTTGAATCCGTTTAATGATTTGACTAATCTACAGACTTTGTTCTCATTTCCCTTGAAAAATAAAACCTTCAAGTTGCTCCATGTAAATCTCCTCATCGAGATTTCCATTTAAGAATGCTGTTTTTACATCTATTTGATGAATTCTAGATTATAGATGGATGCAATCACTATTAGCATTCTTATAGAGGTTATTCGTGTAACCGATGAATAAGTATCAAAGAAGTCTACACCTTCTTTTTGACGATATCCTTTGGCTACCAATTTGGCTTTATATTTGTCAATAGAGCCATCTGGTTTCATCTTCTTTTTAAAGATCCATTTACAACCAATTGGTTTTATTCCAGGTGGAATGTCAGCTAATTCCCAAGTTTTATTACTTAGAATTGAATCAATATCACTTTTGATTGCTTCTTTCCAACATGAAGATTCTGAAAATGACATTGCCTCTTTGTAAGTTTGAGGTTCATGTTCTAACATGTAGGTTAAGAATTCTGAGCCAAAAGACTTGGAAGTTCTTGCCCTTATGCTTCTTCTTGGTTCAATTTCATCCTTTTCACGATGAGTTTGATCATCATGTGGTTCATCCCTTTCTTCTCTTGTCCTTTTAGGGACAATTATTTGATCATTCTTTTTGTGTGGAAACACATCTTCAAAGAATGAGGCATCCATTGACTCCATGATTGTATTTATACTAATGTCATTTATATCAGATTTGAAGACTAAAAATCTATATGTGCTACTATTTTCAGCGGGTCCTATATAGTAATAGTCTATAGTTTTTGGTCCAAGTTTGACTCTTTTGGGAGGCGAAACTGGTACTTTTGCCAAACACGCCCACAATTTGAGGTATTTAAAACTTGTTAGGTATCCTTTCCATAACTCATATGGAATTGTTTCTGTTTTGCTATGTGGAACCCTATTTAGTATATGATTAGACATATTTAGGGCTTCCCCCCACAAGTTTGTTGGTAGGTCAGAACTTAATAGCATAGCGTTAACCATGTCTTTTAGCGTTCTATTCTTTCTCTTGGCAATACTATTTTTTTGTGGTGAATAGGGGGTTGTTCTTTGATGAATTATTTCATTTTCTACACAGAATTATTCAAATGGTGATTCATATTCTCCACCTCGATCTGATCTCAATATCTTGATCTTTTTGTTAAGTTGATTTTCTACTTCAGCTTCTTATTTTATAAACGATGTAATTGCTTCATCTTTACTATTTAAAAGATATATATAGCAATATCATGTATAATCGTCAATGAATGTGATAATGTACCTTTTCCCACTTCTTGTAGATAATGACTTGAAATCGCATAAATCAGTATGAACCATTCCCAATGGTTCAGTACTTCTATCAATAGTATGAAATGGTTTTTTGACCACTTTTGCTTCTACATGTGTCTCACATTTGTATTTTTTATCTACTTAAAATTTTGGAACTAATTCTTTGTTTGGAAGTTTTTTCATTTTTCGAAAATTTATGCATTCTAATCCATCATGCCATAATAGAGTTTCATGCACAACCAAATAAAAAACTTCATTTTTATTTATTGCATAATCAGAATACATAGTATTTTTGCTGACTACAGCTATGTGCCTTAAACATGCCATCACATAAATATCCCCTTCCTATATAAATTCTAGCCTTGGACAGACCCATCTTGTTTGACTCGAAGACCATTCAGAATCCCTTCTTTGAAATTACAGATCTAGAGATTAGGTTCTTGGGGATGTATGAAACATGAAGCATGTCATTCAATGTAATAGTTTTTCCAGAGGTGAACCTTAGGATGACCATGCCACTACCCTCAATCATGGATACTGCAGAATTACCTATGTAGTGTTTTTCTCCCTGATCGAGTTTGTTGTAAGTGGAAAACATGTATTTGTCATAACATACATGTCGAGTAGCAATAGTGTCAAACCATCACTATGTAGGATTCTGAACCAAAGTGCATTCTAACACAACTCCAGAAAAGTTAGACTCATCCACTTTCCACCATATTTGCCTCTGAATTGGTCTCCTTCTTGTGTCTGCAATCTTTAGCGGCGTGTCCTGTCTTACCACAAACCCAACAATTGCCATTAAACTTCTTGGATTGCTTATTTTCGTTGGATTTCTTTTCTGGTGCTTTCCTCTTCTATGAGAAATTCTTCCTTTTGTTTTTGTTGAAGTGTTCTTTCTTCTTTGACCCTTCTATAACAAATTCCTTCTAGCTTTTTTGTTGTGCAATCCCACGATTATCAGCCTCTATCTTCAGTCTAATGATGAGGCCTTGTAAAGAAATCTCCTTCTTTTTATACTTCAGATAGTTGCAGTAGTCTCTCCGTAATGGAGGCAGCTTTCCTGTTATTGCTTCAACCAAGAAAGATTCTCCAACTTTATGTCCTTCTGATTCAAGTCCATGAATGATAATTATAGTTCATGCAGTTGAGCAATCACAGATTTGGAGTCTATCATCTTGTAATCCATGAATTTGTTTATGATGAATTTCTTCAGACTGACATTCTATGTCTTGTATTTTGCGGCAAGTGCATTTCAGAGAGCCTTTGCCATCTAATAAGGTTGATACACTTTGTACAACATCTTGTCCAGACAGTTTAGAATATAATTTTTGCATAGGAAATCTGAATGTTTCCATGATATAATTTTTGCATAGGAAATCTGAATGTTTCCATGCATCAACAGCTAGAAACACATCTTTGCGTGTTTCTCTAATTTCGCCTAATTTTGGCACAAGTTCCTCCTCTTCGAGATACCTTTGCAGACCCAGCATAGTTAGATAAAACAACATTTGATTTCGCTAAGTTTGAAAATCATCACCACCTCCATTGAACAGATTAGGTATATTGTGGGTAGCTATTTTTGCTCATAACTCAATTGCTGCCATTTCTATTTCAGTAAAAATGTAAAATTTTAAGATGTAGATAGTCGTGTTACTAAAACAGTAAGTAATAGAAAAAACAGTGTTAGAACTGTTCAAAAAACGTGCATACAGATGCACAAAATTAAAATACTGATATAAAACAGTAAGAATTTTTTTGGCTTTCCTTAGCAATCGCCTTAAAACTTTATTTGCAAAGTTTCCCAAGATACAACAGAATAATCTATACGAGGTTGTGACGAGTATGTCTACTCTGTGATTTGATAATGCTTTGATTTTATAATAGAATGAAGACGAAGAAGAATATGAAGAAAGAGGAATGAGGAATGTGATCAGTATTCCTCTTCTTTTATAACCTTCAACGGCTGCGTTCGCTTAAAAGGTTGCGTCTGTTCTTTTGAATCAAAGAATCATCTGAAACACTTAACAGTCGTTTCTATTTGTCAGTCATTTGCAACGCCCAACAGTCGTTTATGTTCGTCCATCATTTGCAACGCCTATATTCATTTCTGTTTTGAGCCAACGGTCGCATCTGTCCATCACCAACGGTCGCATGATTTGAAACGGTTGTATCTGTTCATCACTGGTTGCATCTATTTGAAAAGACTACTGTTCAAAATAGGCTTTTTTTCAAGCAAAAAAGTAGTAACACATTAGACCCAAACTCGAACCAGCCAGTCGGTCGGACGGACGGGCGGCATGCGCGCGTGTGTTTAAACCATGGCCATATAGATCCTCCCTCTTCACAAAATTACCTCACCCTAAGGGCCAATATAGGTTGATGGAAAGGAGTATATAAACATGAAAAACTTCTTTGTTTTTGGCAGTGTGGGACTATGTCTTCATTCATTTATGCAAGGATCTCTAATAATAAGGGAGTTGTCTTTAGTCTTATGCACGTCTACAATTAACTAAAGGAAAAAAGGAAAATGAAGTGAAATTAACAAGCAACACGTCACCTTTTAGTTTGCTCGAAGAAGAATGATTGTTGATTTAAGTGCAAGTGATTCCTATGTCCCAAAAGCAATTGAAGATCGTGATTCCACTCCATTTCCTAGTAATGTTGCTAGGATGGCATGAGGAAAATGAAGATTAAAGAATAAAATTGATTTCACTTCTCATTACGAAGGAGTTGTGCAATGTATGTCAGATGAACAAAATGAAACAA
This sequence comes from Allium fistulosum, assembly GCA_030737815.1. NCBI lineage: Eukaryota > Viridiplantae > Streptophyta > Magnoliopsida > Asparagales > Amaryllidaceae > Allium > Allium fistulosum. Next base: position 268,799,646 of record CM060906.1, on the reverse strand, counting down.
AACCGATGGAGGATGAAAAAAGAGCAGAAGAGTACACAAAAAAAGGTTAGAGCAAAAGGTCGAGAAACAACTCCAATAGAAGGAAAGAGAAGATGTAACAACCCATATTTTTTTAAGTGCCTAGATATTTAACAATTAGTTTAAATATTACTTAATTTAAATCTAACATCTAAAAAACTTACTTTTGAAAATGAACGAATTAGGAATCGAGAACTCTTCTATTGAGTCTGAAATATTCGTTTAGGGGGATTTTGAGTATAAACATTGATATGTTGGATGTTACATCATTTTTGAGATTTATTTGTAGCTATACGTATTGTACAGTTGTACATGCATAGTTGGGCCTGGTGGAATCATGGCTCATGATTCATTCTTCAAGAAAGTGAAAAACAATACGAGTTACGTAATCAAAGAATTTCTAGAATCGAATAATCTGATGGTCAATACAAGTTCGAAATGCATGAAAATAACATTTCAGGACTATCACGAATGGTGTTATATTATATACCATCGCGAAGATAAAAATGATAAAGAAGTGAAATTTTGAAGAATCGTCGTGATTCGATGCTCCTACAAGTTGTATGAAATTGAAAAGCGAATAAAATTTACAAAAAAATTAACAATAAAATTCCTAAGACCTAACTATTCTCCCTTTACTACATTTTAAACATTTCAGAAAATTTTGTAAATTTAGCTCAATTTTCAAAACCAATAACAAATTTAGACCATTTTGAAAACTTATTACAAATATATGCCTCTTTTTGCTACATTGGCGCCAAGTCAACACTCTCTTATAACTCATTTTGAAAATACGTCAAGAAGATTTTTTTTTAAGTTTCCTATTGATACGATTTCAAATGAAGTCAATAATAATAGCCGAAAACTTTTTCCCCTCCTGGCTTAATCTGAAAATGCATTAATAGGAAATTAAAAAAAAAGAATTCTATCAACACATTTTCAAATGGAGTGGGGAAGGAATTTTTCCAGCAATTCCTATTGGCTCTATTTGAAATCGCATTAGTAGAAAACTAAAGAAACAAAATCTTCACAGCAAATTTTCAAATGCACCATAGAAGAGTGCTAACTAAGCACCAACGCTGCAGAAACAAGTCTATATTAGTAATAAGTTTTAAAGTGGTCTAAATTTATTATTGGTTTTCAAAAATGGCCTAAATTTACAAAATTCTCTTATAAACATGAGTAGCCTCCAAAAATAAAATAAAACAAGGGAGTATAATATCCTATCCTCCACACCTCATTGCCTCTTACCATGGTATAAGATCATCGAAGCGGCAGCAATAGGCCAACGATGACGCATGGTTCAAAGGTGATAGTTTTGGGCAAGGCGACCAAAGAAGGGACAGGTTGAGGGGTGCTGGAGGTAGCTTTGATCAAGCTAGGTGTAACAACCCACCATCTACGACGTCTCGACCCACGTCTAATGTGGCATTGGTATCGCGGATGTCATTGACATCGGATTATTTTTGGTTAAAATATATAAAGCAGATCACAATGTTATCTACAATATTCTACACTTTCTGAAACCTACAATGGAAGGAATAATATATAATATAAATCAGCAATAAAATGTAATGACCCATAATTTAGTCACTTTAAATATGAGTATTTAATATATTTTCAAATGATTAAATAATGGATTTTATAACTCAAATAAAATTTGGATAAAATACCTCGAGTGTTTTTATGGATATGAAATGTTAGTTTAAAGACGGTTCGAGTTACAAGGTGGTTAGGGGTACTAATTTAATTAAGAATAAGAAGAAAAATTTAAACTTTCCTACTCTTTGATTAGACCACACTTTTTAAACTTATCCTTGCCCAATAAAATAAATGAGAATGGTTACTTCTTAGGAATTAAGAAAATAACTTGCCTAATAAAACAAAATAGTATAATAACCAGCCTAATAAAACAAGAGTATAAAAAAATAGTATAATGACCTACCTAATAAAACAAAATAGCGTAATGATATTCCATGCGGATGGTTGCCATTGGACCAAAATTTGGTCGAATCAGCTTATGCTATGCGGATGGTTGCCATTGGACCAAAATATGGTCGAGTTAGAATATGCCATGCAGATGGTTGTTATTGGATCAAAATCTGGTCGAACCAGGTTAGGCTATAAGAGGTTGGGTAATCACTAAAGTACACTTCTCTTCACCTATACATACCCAAATCCATATCTCATTTAATTTATACAAAAACTAAAGAAAGAAACCAAATACCCTCTTCATCTTTAAGGCAACCAAGGTTTCCATTCACTTCACCAAATCAAAAGGATTTAAGTTTTAGGTGGTGAGTATAACTTATTCTGTGAATATAATCAATTTACAGTGAGTTAATCGTTCTTTGATTTAAAGGAATCATGATATTAATTCAAGTTACTTTAGTTGATAATAATATCTCTACTTGAATGACTTTATTTCTAATCGATGAAAAGTAATTGTTTGAAATTATAGACCAGAAATAAGTTTATAGAGTTGTTTTTCTGGTTTGTTTTAAAAGGAGTTTGGTTTAAATAAGGGATTTCTTGTCTATGCCATTCAGTAACATAAAACAAATATGATAAGTAGTGTTACAATGTTGACACGTTTATGGAAAGTAAATCATCTTGTATTTAGCACTAAAAGCAGACGAGTAAACTTTCCTTTATCTGTGAAACCTAGAATCGAATTGTTTTAAGTAAGACAAGGCCAGGAGCAACCAGTGCCCTTACGTACCTGGCTTCGATTTTGGGCGAGGGATGGAGAAGTCGAAATGTCGGAAACGTGATAAGTATAAGAGGGTTAATTTCGATAAATGGGTCATGATTAATTAAGTATATGGGAGATACTTCATCATAAACTTGACACCAAATTCCAAGGTATAGAATTTCGTCTCTATCCCAAGAAGTAAGATTAAATATCAAGGCAATGATAGTTTTCTAACTTACCCGACTTCATTGTTAATCAAGGGGTAGTACTGTTTGAAATCAGAAAGTTAGGATAAGTATAGGATGTCTTAATTTTCATATGAAAATCTATACTTACACTAGATATTGGATTTGTCCACTATCGATAACTTGACTGGTTTTAAATTTGTCGAATGCTGGTTCGAAGAGACCGGGATTAGATAGCATGAGATATTCGAAAACCACTTCGAACCAACGTAAGCGTTCAAATTGGAAGACATATGGAGGATGACGAAATCGAAGACAAAGATCTTTGAAGTGCAAGGGCCACTTGCTACTAATCCCGAGGGTGATTCCAAAATGGATGTAGTAGAAGTTATGCCTGCAGTTTGTTCATATCCTAACAACTTGTATGGAAAAATGCTAGCATTGCATTGTCACCTAGAAGGCAGTGTTAGGATTCCAAGTGGGATTGCTATATAAAAGGTAAATGTAGCCTCAAGCTTCACAACCCAGTATGGCTAAAACAGGGGATATGCTTCAAGGCTATGTGGTTCACTATCATTAGGGTGTGATCTTCCCTGATCTGGATCGATATTATTCCTATTTATGTATGCTTCGGGGCCCAATGCGGTTGTTGATCACAATCGAGGAATGATCATATTCGGTGCTATCCAGTAAGAGGTAGGTCGGCCTTGACTAGCAAGGGTTGAAAGGTTTTCAACCCCGATACATTTTATCTAGAGGTGTACTGTGATGGGTGGCACCCCAGTAGCCATGTCATTGTATGGAATCCATTTTTCAATATGTGCCTTTACAGACTTAGTTGTATACCTGTTATGCTGGAATGTAATTAATATAACCATTTCGGCAATGATTCAATATTTACTTTAAAACCTAGGCATTATTATAATATCATTGGATTTTCTACACAAAAGGGTTTGGTTATCATAAGGTAAAAACTTATCCGTATTTATGTGCGGCGTGATCATACAAGTTACCTTTATTTTTAAAGAGTCTTATAAGTATAAAAATTATGTTTTGGAGTTTACTCACACCAGACCCATGTCTGACCCGGAGTTTTTTTCTTTCTCTAAAACTTTTGGGTACTCAAATTTGTATGAGTATTCAAGTAGTCCAGGTTCTTACAGGTGCATTTGGGAGGAGCATAGAGTAGGAGGCTTCAACATTATGTATTATCTACTTTATTTCCGTTGTATGTATATATTTTATATCAGCAATTTGGGGACATGCAGGTATAACTGTCCCTGGCTGAAGTTAGTAACTGTTATGACTTTGATGTGTCATTTTGGAGGTGGCCATATGTATTATCTGTATTCTATTATATATGATTGCCTTGTGTTGTGAGATTCTGTGTTTTTTTCTTCCTGTCTTTTTTTACCCCGACAACTTATCTTTCGGACACCTAGATGATTAGTATATGAATTTCGTGGATGTATTAAGTGTCATCTTTAGGAGTAAGAAAGATAGATTGTTACATAAAATCCTGGACAAACAAAACAATACAGTGTAATATAAACGCTAATTGCAACATCTTTTTATACTGGCAATAGAAACCGTCTAATGTCTAGGAATAATATAGTAGATAAATAATACAAAAATGCACATCTCCCTCGTACCATCATGCCTGCAAGTCATCACTTGTCTTCTCTATTGATCTATTAAAGTATAACTAAAAAAGTAGAAAATTATGGATGGGGTCAGACATACGTTTGGTGAGTGAAACTCATCATGTAAGTGTAAAATACGAATAAGCTTCACTCACCATATAGGTATATAATACTATTAAGCTAGTAAAACAATACTTATGCTTGAAAAATATACCTTAACCTATGTCATTTTCACCCAACAAGTCAGCTAAACGCAATATAATACAATAGTGACATCACATGCTAAGGTGTCACTAAAATCTAAGCCATATGTAATCATATAGACACGATTGAGCCTAAAGACCAACTTGCATGCCGAAAATATATGCAACTTGCTACTAAAGATTTTCGTGTCTCAGCCCACTATCGCTTTGTGCAATTAATGCACTTAGCGGTTCTATAATGGTGGAGGTGCAAAAATTCATAGCAGGGATATAGCAGAATACAATGGAGGTGCGAAAGCTTCATTATATATAAAACCAGACATTTAGAGTTAATTTACTCTCGTCTCATAGCATTTGTGTAGGAATAAGAAATATTTTTTAATCTTATGTAACCAAACTAAAGAATATAATGATTTATGCAGACTAGATTTGGTGAATACAATAGATATCTAACTTATATTGAGCACTTATGTCTTAAAATTAGGTCTTTAATCTAACTTTGTTGATTTAATTTAAAAGAAAACCGCTCAAATCAACCTTTGTATATTAATATTGTTAAAGTTGATGCTAAAATTCTTGATTATGCGAATGTAGTGGAAAATAGCGGGCTTAAAGCGGATCTACTATTTAATCGTGCTAGATTGAAGTAGCATAGCGGCTGGAGAGCGCTATGCGTTATAGCGAGAATTTTATGGGGCTTTAGCGAGGCTTTAACTGCATAGCTATCGCTAAATCATACGCGACTCACTATCGATGATATACGCATCCTATCCCACTATCGAAAAATCGTATGTGACTCGCTAGTGAAGATCTACGTGTCTTAGCATGCTATCCCAAAATCGTATATACATTATTGAGCTCAAAGTCCCAACTCATGTACCACCAATTAGGACACTATTGGGCTCAAAGTCCCAACTCCCCATCGCTAGATGTTACTGGTCCTACTGAAGTGCACCTGACGACTACCATATACCATACTATTGAGCCTAAAGTCCCATCTCATGTGGCCCGTACGTGACACTGAAGTGGAAATCGCATTTAACTATTGAGGTCAAGTTCAAGCAAGACATTCGCCTAACGGTCAACAACACTATTGGGATTAAGCCCGAAACTCGTCACCGCTCCAACATTTACGAAGCTACTGGATCAAGCTCCAATCCATAAGCAACAAATCGTATAAAAAACTTATCCGACTAAAATAATTTTCTAAACTATCTCAAAATATAGCGAACAACATGCCAAAATGTTCCCCATCTCGCCACGATCTCGATGCAATAAACCTCACATGAAATAGAGGTCATATGTGAGAGTTATAAGCATTTGAAGATAAAGGGCAATATAGTAATTTATAATTTAATTAATTTTTATATTTTATTTAGACCACATTCGCTACAGTGCTTCATCCTCCACGATATCGTTTGTGAAACACGATCAACGTCCCTTCCCTATTAAATTGCCGCCGCTATAGGTTATCCGCCCTTATCCGACTTCACTAATGGCTTCACCGTGCTAAGCCGTGTCTAACTCCACCACCCTTTTCACCTCCGGGCACTAGAAAAATTCTGCCTCCATTGCGCTTTGAGCACCAGATTTCGATGACTACAACCACTAGGGGACGATCAGAACCCGGCAACCTCCCCTCAATCTCCTCTTTATATCCATGCCCTCCTATCATCGTATCGTTGCTGTTTAACTGTTGGATCAAAACGGACTATCCACGTTTATCGAAACTTCCAATGCATTTTCTAATTAATCCATACACCTAATTGACGAACGAACACCATCCGTGGATTCGTGTCGTCAAGAACTACAACTTTGATATACAATGTCTAATTTGGAACACTTTTGTATTTCGTACTTTTCAATTATGGAGATTAATTTTTACTAATTAGAATCGATTAAAAATTATATTTAAAAAATCTAACAATGACGTACTACATCCTAATCAGGTGAATATATATAATTAGTTTTTAATATTAATTGCATCATTTATAAATATGGTTTCAGATCATAAGGGGTGAATTACTACGGCTTATAAATATATACACAAATATGATAAATCCCACTCAACAATTAACCCTGTCTCCCCTCCGATTTGATGTAGATCCTTCCTCTCCTCCGCTGTCCAGAATTTACATGCCTTCAAAATTTCAAATTTCTTGATAGCTTCGATTTATTTGCTTAGCTCTCTTTGCGGCAATCGGTTTCATATATAAATTTATTAAATTTTAATTTGATTTGGAGAATATATAATTGATTTGAGAAGTAGGGTTTCAAAAGTGGAGGCAAGATCTATTAGAGAAAAAGGAAAAGGTTAGAGATTTATTTATAGGATAAAAAAATAATATCTTAGCTAAAATATCAAAATTAATATATTAGAAAAATTCCACTAGAAATTTCTAGCCCATTTAATCGAATTTAGTAAATTATATACGTTTCTGTAAAATGACATTCGATGCAATGGAATAGGTCCCAAATCCTAATTTCATCTCCTGTAGAAATTTACTATTTTACCCTTTATGTGAAATTACGATTTTACTCTTTTTAATTTAATTTCATAAAATTACCGGGTGTTACATTCTCCCCGCTAAAAGAATTTTGTCCTCAAAATTCCATAAGATGGACAATGCAACCCCCTTTACATCGTACAATCATACAAAACAAATATAGCTACGTCTAAGATTCATTATACAACACAAGCGAAAACATACCAAGAGTATAAAATACATAAAATATGATAATATGATATGAGATGAGTGCAATACAATTAAATCGGCCTCCTATATGAGTGCAATACAATTAAATCGGTCTCCTATATGAATGCATATGCAGTCAATAAATATATATGCAATCATCCTAGTATATGTGTGTGTGTGTGTGTATGTGTGTGTGTGTGTGTGTGTTCCTTTGTGGATCCATACATCCATATCAAAGGGAAAGTAAACAACCATGTCCATAAACAAAATCGGAAAACATATATATAAAGGAATAACACATATATAATTATCTAACAAAAATTAGAACACCTAACTATGGGTATCTATCCTAGGTTGGAATGAATATATATAAGCCAACATGGTATAAACTAAACTAGTATAACTCAAACAAAGCAACAATAGAAACCAAAACATGTCATAAGGACGTGCATGCAACCTATCCCAACATTCATGCCTATGTATATTAGCTAGCTAAAGCAACCATGCAAACTAACAATAACCTAACGAGTAAACTAACCTACAAACTAAAAGAGGAATTTAGCTCGTGATGGGAAACTCAGATTGTCTCCTTAAGCTCCACCATGCTCCTATCCAAACCTTTTCCTCACCATACTTGGGAAAACTTCATTTTCTCATTTTTATATCATATTAGATCAAGTCCTAAGATGTGAATACACCTATGGAGTATTCTAGACTCTATCTCTACATTCACCGCATAAGCCGACTAATCTCTACCATAACCGCAAAATCGTTAACGTGCATTTGCATATGAGAACACCTGCAAAATTTTCAAGAAACCTACCCAAACCTGCCGACTTCCCTACTCTCCATATATTCGAGAAAGGCTTAATAACTAATGGTGATAGCTTTCCTACATAACATATCTCAATAACGAGTCCTTCATCTACCTAACTGCCCACTGCGAACTCTCTATGCATACCTATCCTATGCGGTTTCCATTCCTTAGCATGTCATTGAGATGTCTCTAATCACATAATGTCCAAGTATAGCTTAAATTTAAATAAATTGCACTACTAGCATATATCCATCGTCAAATACCTTGCAATGTGCTCCGTCATTTGCTTCTTCGTTCCCGACCAATAGAAACTCTCTTCAAGTCCATTCACATACTTCACTAAACTCCTTATTTAAGTCCATAGAGATGACAATAAGATAATGGACAATATCTACCCTCTAAGTAAAATAACATTTTGAATTCTTAGGTGAACCACATACCCCATCACCGTTTAATTTATAGATATCACAAGTGGATGATCCCTTATTTTCGATGAACACGATATTATTATAACAAACTCAAACTCAAATTCTATTAATTTAAAAATAGTTCAAAAATCATTTTTCTAGCTATAAAATTCCATATAATTCTTTTTCAAAAAATTTAAGTATAAATATACTCTTCCTTCTTCAAATCCAAATAACTTGAATAAAATTTAAAATTTATATTTAAAATGTTTCTAATACTTAAAATCTTCATTCAAATTAAAACTATATTTGTTTCAAAACCCATAAAATATTCTTATCAAAATTATAAGTTCAAAATCCATAAAATTTCTTTTCAATGTATTTAATATTAAAAACTCATTCTTTTCTTCAAATTTGAATATAAATTTACTAAATAAACTTGAAAAAAATTCAAGCTTCATGCTTTTTAAAATATCATTTAAAAGTTCTTAAATTATTTTATAAGGTCTAGCCATTGACTTTAATAAAAACCGATGAAGTATCCTTTCATATTTAAATGTTCAAAACCATTTTAAACAATTTCAAAACAACAACTAATCAAGTTAGTAATTAGATAAAACACATATTCATACAACTTCATTAGCCAGAATCACAATCCATATCACCTATTGGATTAAATTCCTTTATAAGTCTACCTGATTGAAAATATAATTGCTGAATTTGGAATAGTAGTTTCAACCTAGAGTTTATGTGAATTATAATTTTAGTTATAAATAAAAAAGAATAGTAATGATGGACAACCATAAGTGTTGATTTAATAGAAATAATCATAGAAAAAGGGGAAAGATAGATTAGAGTGGTTCAGCCTAAATTTTATAGATTTAAGCCTTTAAATGGTAAAGTTTGGGTTGATTTAAATAAATGGATGGACCTCAAGTCTATATTCTAATCTTCGAAGACGATGACAAACAAAACAAAAATTATAAAATTTTGGAAAATACCGAACCTTACATGAATTGGGAATCAGATATCTGATTTAAGTTCAGACCTCTGGATTTTAGCAAATCTAAAACTAAGAGCAATTAGTTCTAATTTTATTTGATTCAGACGTCAGAATCCTTTTTCAAACATCTGAAATCGAAGTCATACATCAGAGAAAGGAAGCCAGATATTCGAATGCCTAGAAAACTATTTTTTTAAAGAGGGTCGAACGTCTAATGTAGAGTTTTAGACGTTTGAATTTATTCAGCAAACTGAGTTGATCCTAGACCTAGTGTAGACCAATTAGGGTGAATAAGGGAGCTTGTCTCCACTTTCTCGACTGTTAGGAGTTCACGTAGCTTCATGGAGAACATGTAGAATGGAGAATCATTTTTACATTGGATGATGTACCAAGATTCACAATTCTGATGGATGTAATGTTGAACTCAACAAGGCGTGCGGTGGAAGCACATCTAGAAGCTCTTATTGTTACTGGGGCATGCCCTATCACATGTTAACCTTGTAGGAACCGAGGAAAGGAGATAGAGACGTCGGTAAAGTATGGCTATACAGCTGGGTAGCGGTTGGACCTATGGGGGAATCACTATTGTGATTTCTTTAGATTTAGGTTGAATGATAAAGAGCATATGACACATTCACCATTGAGATGGTGACACAAATGCTTAGGTGGGCCATAAATCATTGAGGTAGTATACTCGGCACGAGCCTAGACATTACCCGTTCGCTCGGTGCGTAAGTGCGATATACGTGATTCATCATTGAGAACGTTGATTCAAGGTTTGTTAGAAAGTTAATTATAGGGCTATATACTAGGAATCAACCTAGAGTTAAAAGTTGTTAATTGTTCAACCCTTGATTGTAAACCTTCGTAAGTTATTTATTTATGTTAATGCAATAAGAATTTTACCCATGGTTTGTAAAGTAACTAATCCTTTATAAGTAATACAGGAACACATAAACACACCCTAAGTGTAGATTATAGATAAAGCTAACTACTTGTGAACACTGTACACTAGTAATACAATTCATTCACCAGACTTTGTCCAATCTATCCCTTTTCTTCCTCTTTTATACCCACTACAAGAGGACAAGCCAGTAGGATATTTGGCCAGGACATAGTACGTTGAGAAGGATACTGATATGATACCAACTATAACACCCCACCTCTATACTCATATTACCAAAGAGTATTACTGAGTAATATCATCTGATAATATGGAGAATGAGGCAATATTGGGTTATCATACATGAATATTCCCTCTATCTAACATCAGTATGTATTTCAAAATCATATACTACTCATCTAAATGTACTCGACGTTGGCACAAAATAATAAACATGTGTGTTTCTAGGATAGAACAATACACGATATAAAACAAATAATAGAGATCACATAGTCATTAATGCAACGATAATATATAATAAATAACATATACAAGTCCCAGTGGGTCTATATAAAAGAATCAAATGCCCACTACCTTTCAAATAAAAATAAAGTATATGTTCAGTACATACAACCCATCTCAACATCAACATATACATACAAGAGGCTGCTACACTAGTACATATATAATATCTTGCCCAACCAATAAATTGTCCCCGAACTATGTCCAATAACTACAAGCTGGTCACTTCTTCCCTTAAACTGAAATGCCCATACTAACCAAGTATTATATAAATAACACATGGGTCAAACTATGTTTATAATGTAGAAGTCAATGTATAACGACAACTGGCATGGTGTAATAATGTTTAACTCAAAGTGGCATATAAATATCTCAAAGGTACCAGCATACCTCAAAATCATGCATATATATCCTTACCCATAACAAAATAAAAAAACTACACATCAAATGGTATAATGTCAAAATGGGTGAGCTAACTACTAGACCAACAATAATCAATGCCTAATAATCATCAAATAGAAGAATGCCATGCTCTCAGCTATGCCATGAATATCTCTTAGATAATCATAAAGTAGGCATACCTGGGGTCTGTCGCACATAATATATAGGTAAATAACAAACAAGCATCCGTGGTAACAAATATCAAAAACAAATATGGCATGCTATTAACTATGCTACGATTGGCTCTCAGTTAACCGTACTAAGTATAGGGCCAAACTTCTCAATATGACATGCTCGCATCAATGTCATAGATTAACTCGTTGATAATCATATAACACACACATAGATAGGTTTGACTACCTCATGGCTCTCAACCTCGCAAATAGTCATATCGACTTGTAGACGCATAGTCAATGATCCCACAAAGATGAATAAGTGTAGTATATATCATTACATCAATAATCAGATGTGGGACTATAAGCTCTCAGCTCTGCTCTAGGGACATTCCTCACACGCTCTCAGCACTACCCCTGCAGTCTTAAGTTACCTCAATGGGCATCCTAACGCAATATCCATCTTACATCAGCATGCTTGCATGACTATGTAATGCTATGATCATGACCTACAAGTGCCCCAAATAGCAACAAACTATTGGCCTAGGTGACACTATGCATTGGCTCTTGGCTATACATAACAAAATGTATTACCAATCTAGGTGCAACCCTACGATCAAGCCTCTAGGATGGGTGCTAGCCTAATCTAGTTTACCCCTCATTAAAATAATAGGAGTACATGCACAAAAGACAAATAGACTTATAACTCTCAACCTGCGGCTTCTAGCTCGCAACACCATACATATAAATACCTCGTAGCTCATCCCCGTATGAGTTATATCTACTCACAATAAGTAAACAAACAAATATCAGCTCAGGTGTCCCGTACCAAATAGTGTTACTCGCTCATTTACTCAATGCTCGTAAACTACACTCGCTCCACTCGATAATATTATATGAAGTAGTCCAATGAATAAGTGGAGAAATATTACCAAACTTACTATACTGGACGGTATTATAACTTTGTTTATTCAATATTCTCATCACACAAAAGAATATGATCAAACAACGCACCCAATTCATCTAGGAAAGAGATTATATTTATAGAAAAATATGTTAAAAGTTTCAAAAGTCTTTATATCTTTAGAAAGTTTAAAACACCATTTTATCCATTTATTTAAACTTAAAAATAAGGATTTTGAACTTTATTGTACATTTTCAAATCCCATTTCCATATTCAAAAATCATAGAAAACTCATTTAAAATCAACTATTGTTTATAAAAATCATCCCATAATTTTCTATAATCAAATATGATTTTTTAAATGAATTTATAAACTTCAAAATCAATTTCTATTTATTTTAAACCATGGAATATATTTTAAAATCTTTTTCTTGTATACAAAAATCATATAAATTCTTTTAAAATCAAATAATATTTGTTAGAAATTATTCTATAATTTTTTGAAGTTAAATATGATTTTCGAAGCCTAAAAATCAATTTTTATGTAATTTGAATTATTAATTCTTCCACTAATTTATTCTTAATGAGAATAAAACATTATTTATAAAATAACTATACATTTGAAAAATATCACCTTTTTACTTCCTATATATAACTTTTATTTTATTTTCAAAAACAAAATTTTTAAGCATAGTAATATACGTAAGTGCTTGGAGCTAAACAACTCTAGGCCATGGGAATCGATCAACCACCAATTTCCCCACTGGTTGACTGGTGGGGATGGGTGTCGACTGCTTCACATGCAATTTGGAGTTGTAGAAGATCTAGCACATACGTCTCCTACTTTGTATTGCTTGCTTGAACCCACTATAATTCTGATGCAGTGCATGTTGAAGCAAGAACAACTCAAGACACACATCTCTATTACCACGAATCAATACAGCGATCATATGGGTTTAATTCTAAATGTACAAGAAATGGGATTAAACCAGCTACAAAGTATCGAGAATCTCTATCTCATGAATAAGCGTCACATTCAATCAATTTAAACATAGATATGTGGGTGATAATACTCATCTTAATTCTATCAACCAAATATCCTCTTCTAGTACTCTACAACACCTCCAATCTTCTTCTTCTCCATTCACTTTGAGTTGCTCAAGCCTACAAACTAGATTAAAACTTGATTTTACAAGCTTCTATTAGTGCAACATCATGTTGAGAAGCATATATTTTAATTTCAGCATTTATGATATTTTATTTGATTGTTAAGAATTTTGGAAGAGAGTGTTAGGGCTTGATTTTTTGTTATAGAATGATGAAAATGTGAAGATGATTTACATGGAATGATTATTGAAAGCAAAGAAAAAAAGTCTCTAGACTTCTTGCTTTAAAGCAATTCATTTATCTTTTATTTTCTCCATTTTCTTCACAAAACAATTTTTTACCAAACAAACATAACTCCAAATCTCAATTATAAATCATAATCACTTAATAATAGTGTTTTTCCAACCTTGTATACTTCTATAAAATTATATTGTTATAATTTACTCAATTTAAAATGATTATTTTGAAATTATAATATTTGGCCTATTTACAATTAAATTCCTCCTTCCACATATAAGTGAAATAAAAATTCGTATATTACTGTGATAAATTCCAAAACTCATTTATGCACCAATATATAACTTTATAAAAATTATCGAATCACTTTTAGTTTATATTAAAAATCATTTTGACTTTGAATATATCAATTTTTATTTAAAAATGAAAATTAATTCACCTTTATTGATAATTTATTACTTCAACAATAATTACTATCAAAATAATTCTTTAGTAATCTCTTTAACAAATAGTATCTTTCAATAAAAATAAGTATCCCAATTAAATTATCTTTTTCTCAAATCTCAGTAGTAAATATTTGATTATTAAAATCTCCATCTTTACAATAATATTTGATCCTCTTCCATTATAAATTTCTATATTACCAAATCATCACAAATTCACAATACTTTTAATTTAATCCTAAACTGTTTACATTTTATTATTTTAAAAATCATTTAATTATTTAAAAATCTATTATTAATTTCATTTAATTGCTTCTCAACTTCGGGTACTCACATCTGGGGCTCAACTCTTCGTTTATTATGCATACTTTCTTATTTGGTGATGTGGGAGTTTCTTTTTCTTTTGGTTCCAAAGAATTCTTAACATTCATTCTTTATTCTCTTATTGTTTCTTCTCTCGGAATTACAGGATCTCCCCTTCCTTTTCTAAAGACATGCTTGTCCTTTTTTTGCAACAACTTATTTTGGTATGTTTTATTCCTTTCTATGTATATTAACTTAGTATATAGTTTGATTAAAATATGTTGTGTTTTAGGTTAGGGAAACACATGTTTCTTCTTTGGTAATCTACCTCAAGTTCATCTCAACATGCATCATCATTATAGGTCTTAAATTCTTCCTTGTCTAGTATATAAAGGCTTTAGAGGGATAAAATTGCGGCCTCCATGCTGCTAACAAATCCTTAACCATTGAAAACTCATAGATCTCATCCTTGTAGGATTCAGAAAAGAAGAAAACTCATGAATTGTAGGAAAGATTAAGAGTTCTTGAGAATATACTCACACTTCTAGAGAAGAAACAAAACAAGCTAGAGTTAAGGTGATTAAACTTGTGGAACTTTTGGTTAAGATAACCGTTCTTAAGGAAAAATTAGCTAAGAAAGATTATTTACTTGAAAGGTTAAAGCTTCTCTAAAAAGGCTAAGGTCAAAACTTCCTACTTCTTGCAACGAATCTTGCCTTTATGAAATGATAAATGTTCATAGGCGGCTCAATTTATGGTATATAAAGATAACACTGACTGACGCCCATACCTGGCTTTCCTTTGCTCGGTTTCAGAGGGTTGGTTATAAGAAGAAATTTGACATAATCCTTGACTAAATCCTCAAAGATTTGAACAAATTTAGAGATGATGATCTAATTTAGAAGAACATTTAACTTTTGATGATCCCCTTTTTGAGAAGAGGTAGAAAATAAAGAAGGAGGATAAGTTGATACTGATGATGATGACATCGATGAGGATGGTAGGGTTGGTGACAACGTCTTGGATGATTCATCAAGAAAAGATAAACATGATGATTTTGATAGCCATGGTTTGGGAGAGAAAGATAGCATTTATGAACTGGGTCATGACGCCGACCCTTTTTCTCCTATCACTTAGGCCAGGACTGATGACACTACACCACCTAGAGGTCCATCTAATAGACCTTACTCGTCCAACTTGGGTAACTTTGGCATATTGTCTTCTCGAATTATGAAGGCTCTTTCCCTAAGGCCCAAATTTTCCGTGACTCCATCTTAAGTAATCAGATGCCCATATTACTTCTATTTTATTTGAATTTTCTTATTGAATTCTCAAAAAAATTATTCTTATTATTAGGATAGATGGAAAAACAGACATTACTTTGACATTTTGTTAAATAAAAATTGGAATGAAATTTTAATACTTAATGGAGAAGGGGAGAGACTTTGCAAAGATCTAAATAAGTCTAATGATAAATATACGGAACTTTTTTTTTGCAAGGCAAGCGGGGTTGGCTGGTCCCCTACCAGTTTATTGCTAAAAAAGAAAAGATAGGCACAAAAACAGAGGTGACTAGAACAAACTCAAGTCACCAGACAAACACAAACATCACAGGAAAGAAAAAAATACACACAGAAATAAAAACAAGAGAGCGACAACACAGTAAAAATAAAAAGAGCAAAAAAGAAAAAAACAGGGAAGAAGATGAGCTAAGGCCAGTCAGTAGGAAAGTAATCACTGAAATCAAATTTACTCTCCCTCATTCCAATCTTGATGCTAGCCTTCAAAGCATTCCAATCAAATATACGGAACTTTTAAAATGCTTTAAGTGCTTAGAGGATTTTAAAAATAAACAATTTGCACCCTTCCTTTGAAAGTCTCATTATCATCAATCGAATTTCCATAAGAAAATGAAGAACACATTCCCTCTTTTGGATGCTTGTAAAGATAGAGAAAACTTATGAATTACTTCTACTTTGTTTATAGCAGATTCCCTATAAATGATTTCTCTTTCCTAGGCAATAATTATGGGGATTTGATTAGGAGACTCCAAAAAGATATCTTGACGAGTGTGGTTCAGATCCTCATCCCAGGGCATACTCGAACCTGCCTATAGTTAATGGCGCTCCTTTAACTTTTGATTTGCTTCACCGAGACAATGTCAAATATCATAAAGATTGGTTTATTTCTTAATATTATAGGGTATTTATTCTTTACGAACCCTTGTAACCTTTGTTGTTTAATTGTAATGAAAACTTATGCTTTAATTTATACATCCGTGATTTCCGTTGGTAAGTTATATGGTTTGATTTTTAGTTTTAGTTAGACTGTGGTATGCAGATTTCTGAGTTTGTACCCATTTCTACTTTGTTTCCTATTCCTAAAAATGTTTTAAATAAACTGGTTAGGTTTAAAAGAACTTTTAGAGAAAGTTCTTTCATGATCGAAAAAACTCGCAAAGCAAAGTACTTCTTTCTTCACGACCTTCATTGTATATACACATGATTCCCATATTTGGCTTTTAATTTCCTAGTAGACGAGAAGAATTAATTTCTTCATGATGCTTGGACTAACAATGAGAAATTATTGTGTAGCGAAATCATCCCTCCTTTCATAGAATAAGATCATCGAAGTTTTCCTCCATTAATACTCCTTCTAATGTTGAAATCCCCTTTATGACCATTTTTCTATTTCTCCCATGTCTCATAAGAAAATTCAGGATAGTCTTTCAATGTATGAGAATTAATTGGGAAACATTTTCTGGTTTATTTGAATGTAATAGTAATACTTGTAATTTTATATCATTAATGAAGAAGAATTTTATGTGTGTTTCTTTAATTTATCAAGTGTTTGTCTTGCTTTTATTTTATGTCTTGATTTAGGATATAGATCATCCTTTATCATTTGGTGATCTTAAATTTTTATGGTGTCTCACTGATATTAAATCTGAGTTAGTTTTAGATATAGAAAATTGTCCTTCTTGATCCATTCTTGGATTATCTTTGATTAATAATGATAAAGAAAACAAATGGTATGATAAGTATATGCGGTCAAAGTCTATTATGAGAGCTTCTCAAGAAGTAATTTTTTATCTTGAAAATAAATTCTCTTTCAAAGATAAGGAAATTCAAGAATTGATAAGAAACTTAATTTAGGAGCTTATTCTTTATTATTACCTCAACTAGCCGAATACGACACAAAAATTGCTCAACTTAATCATTGCATTTATGATTTAGAAGCCTTTAGGGTAAAAGTTGGGCTAAGCTATTAAGTCAAAGTAAGTGAAAGTGAACTAAGGCTACAGTCATAATGGAATCCATAGTGGCATACCCTGATGTATCCAACATGAAAGTCTTATAGCATATACAGAATGTACTGGAAGCTAACAAAGTCCAAGTCAAATATCCAATGAGTTGATGATATAAATTATGAAAAGTGCAAGTCCTTTATTACAAAATCCTCGATTAAAATTTGCCCTAACGGCCATGAAACCCCAATTCAAAGATTTCTTCACAAAGTTCGAAGGAAAAATGAAAATGGAGGAGAAGAATATTGTAGGTTGCGGAATTATGGATCTTAAGGCTAATATAACACTAGAGGAAGGTGAATAGTGTTTTCTAACTTATGTAAATCTTTTTAGTTTTCTTTCAAAATTATTATTAAATCACAGATTAACAACACATAATTATACTAACAATCAGTCACAGATGTAATCATAGATAAACATAAAAGCAATAAAGTAGAGTAAGAGTTAGAGGGATGACATAAAGGATTTTATGATCAGATTTCTCTTACATCGAGTCTCATACAACTGCTTGTACAGATTTCTTTTCAAATTCCAATATTTAACTAGATGGAAGTCAAACCCAAATATAATCTCTATTTCGAGGCTACGAGATATACCCTCCTGTATTTCGAGTCTAGGGTAAACTTACTTGATTTGACTGGGCTACAAGCACACTTACTAAATTTAAACGGGCGGCTAAACACACCTACTTGATTTGAATGGGCTACAAACACCCCCACTTGATTTGAACATGATATAAGAACATCCAAACAAACACAAGTATAGTTGGTAGTTTTTCCAAAGATAAATTCTTGTACTTCGGATACAATGGATCCTATAACCACTTAGATAGCACTTTAATCTTCAAAATGAGGGAGATGTTTCCAAAATAGTAAGAAAGTAGTATTGAATCAATACAATGAAGTATGAATTGATTCTATATGATTTGAAGAGAATATAGTATAATTTTCAAGAGAATTTTCAAGAGAGTAAGGAGGAGAAGAAAGTAAGTAATTAGTTGTTAAAAAATCATTTTGCACTCCCCTATATATAGTGAATGAACAGTGTATCCATTCGTGAAGTGTTGTGTCAAATAGACACTTCCATTCAAATTTGAGAAAATATTTGGCGGCATGTATGTTGACATATCCTAGATATGTATATCGATATATGCTAGTTAAAAATGAAGGTTTTTTTAAAATGTTTTGAAAATTATGCACTTTATAAAATATTTTGAGCATAGATTTTAAATCTTTTTGCATTTAATTTTTTTTATAAAGTATTTAAAATATATTTTTGAAATTAAATTTTTGTTCAAAATATCAAAGATAAAAAATTAGAGATAGAGATCAGAAATTGCTATTAAGGACTTTAACAATATATACTACTGACTCTGTACACAAAATTATAACCTTGAGCTCTTCATTTCTTTATCTTTGAACTCGTGGATCTTCTAACCTTTATCTTGAGTCTTTATACTCTACAGTATTCGATTCAGCATCTATGTAATATTCTGTGCTATATACTATATGACTTGGCAAAACATTAGTATCTATATTTTATATGGTTGTTGTCATCAAAATCAATAATTGGGGTATTAACAATCTCCCCATTTTTGATGTTGACAACCATTAAATATCTTCGTATATAAAATATGACACAACTTCCCCTAAGTTACATAACCCCATTAAATATGGGCATGTGTATATTTTGTATTTTTCTCCCCCTTTGTCATCAACAAAAATGGGTGAAAAAAAAATCATAAGTAAGATGATATATACATCAAAATCGGTACCTAATGTACCAAAATCAATATAAACTAGATGATATACATGAAACCAAAATTCAACAATGAGAGTATGGAAAACAATTCAATATGATATAAATGATATTATTATATAATCCAAAGTATCCAAATTTGACAAAGAAATTTATACATTAATTTTTTTACATAAAATTCATATATTTACATAACAAACCATAAAAATTTCATGCATAGCAAACCATGTTAATTATGAAATTTAATCATAGCCTAATCATAATATTTGATAACTGTAACTTTGTATATGATCAAATTTACATTTAATAAATTTTTGAAGTAAATAATATTTTATTTTTATACATTATTTATTTCTAAAAAGTCATGATAATTTATAGTATTTTTTTTAAGCCTAATATGAAAAGTATAAGTGAAATATGTATAGTTAAAAAATATCATTAAAAAAGCATCGCATAAATTTAATGATAAAAAGAACCTGGGAATGACAGTAAGATAGTTGATCATATATTTCAGTGTCATTTCTATCTTGAAAATTTTCTTTTCCAAAGAGTATCATGACATGATTGATCATATAAAAAGTCTCCATAGTAATTTTTTCATCTTTCTCTTCTCATTGTGCATAGTGCCTTAAGGAATAAATCATATTTGTACTGGTATCCATACTATGTTGGATATGTATGGTTATTCTTTTAGAAATCAAACCCAATATTTTTAAGAGTTTATGATCATGAATGTTTAATCATGAAAAAAGCATGAATGATTACATGCAATGAGAAACATAATGTTAAAAAATGAGATACTCTGCTAAATCTTTTATTTTCAAATTTTGATTCAACACAAGTAGAGTTTTAAAATTCATTCATAACACTATTATGTGTAAGCTAACGTGACTCTAACATATAACATAATGTATTTTGTGTCATATTCATTGTTTTAAATTACAAGTGTATTAATGAATTACTTGTGTAAAGACACTTGGGATCATGCATGTATACAATGATCTTCCTAAAGGACAAGTGTAATGACATATGTCATTTTGCAAACGTGTTACTATTTTTTTATATGACAACTGTCATATGATGTGGCACATTCTCATTAATAGAAGGGATTCTATAAGTAGGCCCTTATTCACACACTCTAAGTACATTCAATTAATTTGACGAAGCCATAAAGTTAATATCTCATCATAAAGTTAGCAAGAAATAAGAGTAAAAGAAATAAAATCAACATTAGAAAAGTTGAAATCATGGAAGAAGGTATGCTTTGTTGTTATTATGCGATTTAAATATGTGCCTATGAGTGCTTCAGATTTAAGATGTTGTGTAGAGCTTCGTATTGAAAACGTTGGGAAGTCGATTTGAGAAAGAGATCAAAAGAGATGGGGAAGAGAAGCAGAGAAGTTCCAGAAACAGGCGCTCAAACATTTGGATTCCTAAGTCAGATGTCTGAATGCTTGTAATTTTCAGAACAGTGAGCCTTTAGGAGATTAGACGTTTGACCTCTCTATTCAGACATATGAGTTGCCGCAATTTGTAAACCCAAGAGTTTCGATGTTTTACAGTGATGTTTGATTTCTTCACTCAGACGTTTGACCTCTTCACTCCGACGTCTATGTATGCAACCCGAGAGTTTTGCAGAGATGTATGACCCTTCTAGTTAGACATCTGAGTTGCTGTAGAGGGATTTTTCCATTGTGTTGCTGATTCAAATTTTAAAGGGCATTTTTGTCATTTCGGTGCATAGTTCTTCTCTATTGATGGTGCGGATTCTTTTGAAGTGATCGGATGGTCTAGAGTGATTAGAGCATTTACATATTAGCCTCCTAATCATCTCCCTAATTATGCAATCTGATTTCCAATAATTGCAATAATAGAAACCCAAGTTAATCCAATTTGGGAGTTTTCTATTTTGAGTGCTCTAAATTGTAATTCTTTAATTGAATGATTGATTAGAGACGGTCTCCACATCTTGTAACTCTTTAATTATTGATTTGGCTTGTAATCTCTCCGAACCAGTGATTGAAATAAATAGGTTGTTGGGTCTCCATGGACGTAGGATACATATCCGAACCATGGTAAATCTTCTGTGCCTCTTTTTCTTTCTGCAATTTTATTTTGTGTGATATCATAGTTGATTTTGAATTTGCATTGGTATTCAAATAGACAATACTAGATTATGGTTAAATCGCTTCCACATTTAGTGTTGATAAATCCTTCCCTGCATTTTTCACGACACAACAGTTTAATATTAGAGCTAGTGTTATTGTTCTAGTTGGATAATAACGGCGAACCACGTTAAATCCTCTGTTTCTCTTTTACTTTCTACAATTTTATTTTGTGTGATATTATAGTTAATTTTGAATTTGCATTGGTATTTAAATAGGAAATAATAGATCCAGGTTAAATCGCTTCCACAATTATTGATGATAAATCATTCCCTACATTTTCACCGCACAACGATTTGGTACCAGAGCTAGTGTTACTATTCTTTTTGGGAATTAATGGCGACTTTCGAAAAATCTATTGGTCGATCTGGTGTCAATTATGGTGTTACACATTTTGACGGAAAGAGAGATACTTGGAACTTGGAAGATGAAGACGGAGGTAATGTTGAAGAAGGAGAAGACTTTTAAGATTGTTTTTGCGCTTGATAAACTGAAGAACATTGGAGCAGAAATTTTGGAAGAGAAGGACGATGAAGCTCTTACAACAATCCAATTGTGTCTTTCAGATGAAGTTCTTAGATAATTCTCTTAAAAGAAGATTGCGAAGGAATTATGGGATGCATTATCTGATGCATATCAAGACAAGTCTCTCACAAATTAGATTATTCTTCAGCAACAACTCTATTCATTTAAGACGTTGCCTGAAGCCAATCTTATGGAGCATGTAAATGCTTTGACTACTTTGATTATGATCCTTAAGGCAGCGGATGTTGATATTATTGATGAGGCTCGGGCAATGATCCTCTTATGTTACTTGCCTAAAGAGTATACTACTTTTGTTAACTCCATGATAAATGGTCGTAGTAAGATTAGTCTATTTGACGTAAAGGATGGTCTTCATAATGAACTATTGAAAGGAAGATTAGCAAGCACTAGCTTAGATAGTGATACAGAAGGCTTATCTATTCAAAGAGGTAAAAGCCAAGGCAAGCAAAGAATGGTGGTGGTAGATATAATTCAAGGTCTCAGTCTTGGAGGCCTAAGCAATTAACTTGCAATTATTGTAAGAAACCGAGGCACTTTGTAGCTCAATGTGCTAAGCTCGAAGGATAAAGAAAAGACCTAAAGCAAACTTTAGTGTCTACAGCAATGAAATCAGATATAGAGAGTGATACCGATGTATTTATAGCTTCTGGCTCTTTTGGGAAGAGCAACTTATGGCTTATTGACTCTAGAACATCCTATCATATGACACCTGATAAGAACTATTTCTCTACATATCGTGAGATTAATGGAGGAGAAGTTACAATGGGAAATGATGCTTTTCGCCGTATGGTTGGTTTTATTAGTGTGAAGGTTAGAATGTTTGATGGTGTTATTCATACTATTACTAATGTTAGATATATATATATATATATATATATTGGATTTGAGAAGGAGCTTGATTTCTATTGGGGCTTTGAGTAGGCTTGGGTTGAAGATTGTAGTTAAGGGAGAGAAAATGAAGATATCGAAGGGTTTCATGACTGTTATGAAAGACATGAGGGCTGGAAATCTTTATTTATTGAAGGGGACTACCGTAGTTGGTGAATTAGCTTCTGTTACTTCTGTTGATTCAGATTCTTCTAGATTGTGGCATTTGCGGATGGGTCATATTGGAGAACGTGGTCTGGATGAGCTGAGAAAGCAAGGCTTGATTGATGGTGTTTAGCATTCAAAGCTTGGCTTTTGTGAAGATTGTGTTCTTGACAAGCAGACAAAATTTTATTTTAGTACTGGAGAACATAAGGCAAAAGTTGTTTTAGAGTATGTTCATATAGATATTTAGGGAAACTCCCCTAGCCCATCCTTGGATGGAGCCAGGTACTTCGTTTCACTTATAAATGATTTCTCTTGTAAATTATGGGTATACTTTCTACAGTCTAAGTGTGAAACCTTTAACAGGTTTAGAAAGTGGAAATTTACTACTGAGAAGAAATCGGGGAAGAAGTTGAAAGTTCTCCATTCTGATAATGGTGGCGAATTTGTATCATAGGAATTCATCGATTTTTGTGAGCCCGAAGGCATAAAAAGGCATTACACCACACTCGACGACCTTCGGTCTAAAGGAGTTGCTGAAAGAATGAATCAGACATTATTGGAGAAAACTCTATCTCTTAGATTGATGCTAAGTTGAGAAGGGATTTTGGATAGAAGTTTTATCTATGATGGCTTTTCTTATCAACCGCACACATTTTGCTTCCATAGATACAAAGATCTTTAAAGAAGTATGGAAGGAAGTGCTATTAGCTATTCATTTTACAAAGTGTTTGGATGCCCGGCTTATGTACATGAGAGCAAAGGAAAGCTGGAACCTAGAGCTCGCAAGTGTATCTTTCTAGGTTATAGAAAAGGGGTGAAGGGATATAGGATGTGGTGTCCTATCAGCAAGATGATTGTTATCAACATGCATGTAACTTTTGATGAGAAGGTTGTGTTGAAGGTGTAGCCTTCCTCATCCGATGACACTACGAGGACAGATTCCGAATACCAAACACAAGGCTAGTAATCTTCAGATTCTTTCCATAGAGGTACAGATGGTGTTTCCGATGGCACCATGGTTGATGAGTACAGTACAAATCTTAGTATAGAGGATCGGAATTAAGGTGGAGCTCATTCAAAGACTAGGCCTGTTAGATAGAGAAAGAAGCCTTGGTGGCTTGAGGATTTTTTTGCGTTGAGCATCGAATACATTGACTTCGATGACATGGCAACAGATGCATTGAATGTTGTCCATGATGAGTCCAGAGATTATAGAGACAATATCGCATCAGTTAATAGTTCTAGTTGGTTAGTTGCTATGGAAGAGGAGATCAAATCTTTGTAGAAAAAATATCATACCTGAGATTAGGTGCCTCTTCCCACTAATAAGAGGGCAATTGGATGTAAGTGAATCTATAGAGTAAAAGGCGAAAGCAATGGTGAATTCATATACAAAGTAAGGTTAGTAGCAAAGGGGTATGTTTAGAAGAAAGGGGTAGAGTATTATGATATCTTTGCTCTAATTATCAGGCACACATCTATTCCTATTCATTTGGCATTAGTTTCTCATTATGATATAGAATTGAGCAACTAGATGACAAAACTGCATTCTTGCATGGCGATCTAGATGAAGAGATTTATTTGCAACAGCCAGAGGGGTTCATTGACAGTAGCAGGCCAGATGATATATGTAAACTTAACAAATCTCTATATGTACTGAAGTAGTCTCCTAGACTATGGTATAAGAGATTCGATAAGTTGATTCTTTCACAAGGTTACTTTAGAAGTTTCAAAGATCAGTGTGTTTATTTTAGAAGGTGTGATGGAGATATGATATATCTTGTTATATGTTGATGATATGTTGATTGAATCTCAGAGTATAGTTGAAATTACAGAGTTGAAGGCAGAGCCCGGTAATGGGTTTTATATGAAAGATTTGGGAAAAACACTAAGAATTTTGGGTATAGAGATAGTTAGAGATAGGAAGCAGAGAGAGGTGAGCCTCATTCAAGCATCGTACATCGAGTGGGTCCTCGCTTGATTTGGTATAGAGAAAGCTAAATCAGTTGGCACTCCATTAGGCTTTCATTTTAAGTTATCGGAAGACTTATCTCCTTCATTGGATGAAGATAAAAGGTATATGGCAAATATACCTTATTCTAGTACTGTTGGTAGTCTCATGTGTGCGATGGTGTGTACGAGACCGGATTTGGCCCATGTAGTAGGTGTTATGAGTCGATATATGTCTAATTCAGCCAAAGAACATTAGCAAGTGGTGAAGTCGATTCTAGATATCTTCATGGAACTTCATTAGCTGGCTTGTTGTGTGGTGGAGTATATGGAAACATATCTCTTAAGGGTTATTGTGATTTATATTATGTTGGCAATAGAGACGGATGAAAGTCGATGTCGGACTATGTTTTTACACTTGGCATATACTTGATTTCGTGGATATCAAAGCTGCAGTCTATAGTAGTTTTTTTGACTACAGAGACTGAGTTGATATCGATTGTGGAAGCGACTAAGGAGGGATTTATTTACTTTAGCTATTGGATGATCTTTCTATGGTACAGCGGACAATGGAGCTATTTTCAAACAGTCAGAGTGTGATTCATCTAGTAGAGAATCAAGCTTATAGTTCTCTTACAAAGCACATTGATGTTAGAGGTTTCTTCTTTATACTTCAGAAGAACTAAGCAAGATCAAGTTGGTGAAGGTGAGTACTATGAATAATCTTTCAGATACAATGATAAAGTCACTTCCTAAGGACAAGTTTGAGCAATGCTCAAACTTGATCAGTTTGATTTCAATTTCTTAAGCGCTATGGGGCACAAGACCCAACAACCCCTATGATTATTTTGTTGATTGTTGATGAGACCTATATATTTTGAATCGAGGTGGAGTGTTGTTATTATGTGATTCAAATATATGCCTATGAGTGCTTCAGATTGAAGATGTTGTGTAGAGCTTTGTATTGGAAGAGTCGGGAAATCGATTGGAGGAAGAGATCAAAAGAGATTGAGAAGAGAAGTGGTGATGTGATAAAAATAGATGGCTGGACATATGGATTCCTAAGCTAGACGTCTGAATGCCTGTAAATTTTAGAGCAGTGAGCCTTCAGTAGATCAGACGTCTGACCTCTCTAGTCCGAAGTCTAAGTTTCTACATTTTGTAAACCCAAGAGTTTCGATGTTTTACAGTGACGTCTAATTTCTTCACTCAGATGTCTGACCTCATCCATCAAACGTTTGAGTATGCAACTGATTGTTTTCCAGGGTTTAAGGGGACGTCTGACTCTCTATTGACTTTTATAATGTTTTGCTGATGCGAATTTTGAAGAGCGCTTTCATCATTTCGGTGCATAGTTCTTCTCTATTAATATTGCAGACTCTTTTGAAGTGACCGAATGGTCTAGAATGATTAGAGCACACATATATATATTGGTCTCCTACTTATCTCCCTAATTATGCAATTAAATTTCCAATAATTGTAATTAACATAAACTTTAGCTAATCCAGTTTGATGGTTTTCTATTTTAAGTGCTCCAAATTGTAATTCTTCAATTGAGTGATTGATTAAAGAGAGCCTCCACATCTTGTAATTCTCTAATATTGATTTGGCTTGTAATACCTTTGAATTGGTGATTGAAATAAAAGTATTGTTGGGTCTCCGTGGACGTAGGATACAAATCTGAACCATATTAAATCTTCTGTGTCTCTTTTACTTTCTACAATTTGATTTGTGTGATATCATAGTTGATTTTGAATTTGCACTGGTATTCAACTTGGCATTACTAGATTCTGGTTAAATCGCTTCCACACTTATTGGTATAAATCCTTCCCTATATTTTTCACCACACGATAGTTTGGTATCAAAGCTAGTGTTATTGTTCTGTTTGGGTATTAATTGTGAACCACATTAAATCTTTGTGTCACTTTTACTTTTTGCAATTTGATTTTTTGTGATATCATAGTTGATTTTTAATTTGCATTGGTATTCAAATATGTAACACTATATTCTGGTTAAATCGCTTCCGCACTTATTGGTGATAAATCATTCCCTACATTTTTCACCGCAGAACAGTTTGGTATGAGTGCTAGTGTTATTGTTCTGTTTGGGTATTAATGGGGACTTTCGGAAAATCTATTGGTCGATCTAGTGTCAATTATGGTGTTACACTTTTTGATGGAAAAGTGGATTTTGGAACTTGGAGGATGAAGTTGGAGGCAATTGTGAAGAAGGAGAAGGCTTTTATGATTATTTCTGGGCCTGATAAATTGAAGCACGTTAGAGTAGACATTTTGGAAGAGATGGAAAATGAAGCTCTTACAACAATCCAATTGAGTCTTTCAAATGAAGTTCTTAGAGAATTCTTTCAAAAGAAGACGGTGAAGGAATTATGGGATGCATTATCAGATGCATATAAAGACAAGTCTCTCACAAATTAGATTATCCTTCAGCAACAACTCTGTTCTTTTAAGATGATGCTTGGAGCCGACTTATGGAGCATGTAGATGCTTTGACCACTTGATTATGAACTTGAAGGTAGCAGATGTTGATATTACTGATGAGGCTCAAGCAGTGATCCTCTTATGTTCCTTGCCTAAAGAGTATACTGCTTTTGTTAACTCCATGTAATATGGTCGTAGTAAGATTAGTCTATTTGACGTAAAGGCCAGTTTTTATAATGAAGTATTGAGAGGAAGATTAACAATCACTAGCTTAGATAGTAATATAGAAGGCTTATCTGTTTAGAGAGTTAGAAGCCAAGGCAAGTCAAAGAATGGTGGAGGTAGATGTAATTCAAGGACTCAGTCTAGGGGGACTAAGCGATTGACTTGCAATTATTATAAGAAACCGGTGCATTTTTTAGCTCAATGTCGTAAGCTTGAAGGATGAAGAAAAGACTCAAAACAAGCTTCAGCATCTACAACAATGAAATTGGATACAAAGAGTGATAACGATGTGTCTACAGCTTCTGGCTTTTTGGGAAAGAGCAACTTATGGCTTATTGATTCAGGCACATCCTAACATATGACACCTGATAGAAACTGTTTCTCTACATACCATGAGATTAACGGAGGAGAAGTTTTAATGGGAAATTATGCTTCTTGCCGTATAGTTGGTGTTAGTAGTGTGAAGGTCATAATGTTTGATGGTGTTATTTATACTATTACTGATTTTAGACATGTGTCGAATTTGAGAAGGAGCTTGAGTTCTATTAGGGCATTGAGTAGGCTTGGGTTGAAGATTATAGTTGAGGGAGAGAAAATGAAGATATCGAAGGGTTCCATGATTTTTATGAAAGGCGCGAGGGAATGAAATCTTTATCTGTTGAAGGGAACTACTGTAGTTGATGAATCAGCTTATGTTACTTCTATTGATTCAGATTTTTCTAGATTATGGCATTTGAGGATGGGTCGTATTGGAGAATGTGGTCTAGATGAGCTAAGAAAGCAAGGTTTGATTGATGGTGTTTAGCATTCAAAGCTTGGATTTTGTGAAGATTGTGTTCTTGACAAGCAGACAGAGATTTCTTTTAGTACTGGAGAACATAAGGCGAAAGCTATTTTAGAGTATGTTCATATAGATATTTAGGAAACCTCCCCTTGCCCATCCTTGGGTGGAGCCAGGTACTGCATTCATTTAAAAACTATTTCTCTCGTAAAGTATGAGTATACTTTCTATGGTCTAAGAGTGAAACCATCAACATGTTTCAAAAGTGGAAATCTACTGTTGAGAAGCAGTTAGGGAAGAAGTTGAAAGTTCTTTGTTCGGATAATGGCAGTGAATTTCTATCAAGGAATTCATCGATTTTTGTAAGTCCAAAGGCATTAAGAGGCATTACACCACATTCGGCTACCCTTAGTCTAATGGAGTTGCTGAAAGAATGAATCAGACATTATAGGAGAGAACTCGTTGTCTCGGATTGACTGCTAAGTTGAAGAGGGGATTTTGGGCAGAAGCTTTACCTATGGCGACTTTCCTCATCAACCACACACCTTCTACTTCCAAAGATACGAAGATCTTTGAAAAAGAATGGAAAGAAGAGCCTATTAGCTATTCATTTCTTAGAGTATTTGGATGCCCAGCTTATGTACATGAGAGCAAAAGCAAGTTGAAACCTTGAGCTCGCAAGTTTATCTTTCTAGGTTTTAGAAGAGGGGTGAAGGGATATAGGATATGGTGTCCTATCAGCAAGAAGATTGTTATCAACAAGCATGTAACTTTTGATGAGAAGGCTGTGTTGAAGGTGGAGCCTTCCTCATCCGATGAAACTATGAGGATAGATTCAAAAGAGCAAAACAAGGCAAGTCATCTTTAAATTCTTTCTATAGAGGTATAAATGGTGTTTCCGATGGCCCCATGGTTGATGAGGATAGTACAGATGTTAGTGCATAGGATCAAACTCAAAGTGGATCTCATTTAGAGACTAGGCCTGTTATACATAGAAAGAAGCCTAGGTGGCTTGAGGATTCTGTTGGGTTGAGCATCGAAGACATTGACATCGATGATATGGTAACATATGCACTGAGCCTAGAGGTTATAGAGACATTATCGCATCATTCGATAGTTCTAGTTAGTTAGTTACTATGGAAGAGGAGATTGAATCTTTACAGAAAAATCATACCTGAAATTTGGTGCCTCTTCCCACTGACAAGAGGGAAATTGGATAAAAGTGAATCTATAGAGTAAAAGACGATCGCAATGGTAATTTCAGATACGGAGCAATGTTAGTAGCAAAGGGTATGTTTAAAAGAAAGGGGTAGAGTATCATGATATCTTTGCTCCAGTTGTCAGCATAATCCATTCATATTCTTTTGGCATTAGTTGATCATTATGAAATGGAACTAGAGCAACTATATGTCAAATCTAAATTCTTGCATGGCAATCTAGATGAATGGATTTATTTACGGCAGCCAGAGGAGTTCATTGACAGTAGCATGCTAGATTATGTTTGTAAACTTAACAAATCTCTATATGGACTGAAGCAGTCTCCTAGACTACGGTATAAGAGATTTGATAAGTTCATGCTTTCACAGAGTTACTCTAGAAGCTTCAAAGACCAGTGTATTTATTTTAGGAGGTGTGTTGGAGATATGATATATCTTTTGTTGTATGTTGATGATATGTTGATTACATCTCAGAGTATGGTGAGAATTACAGAGTTGAAGGCAGAGCTTAGCAAGGATTTTGATATGAAAGATTTGAAAAAAGCACAAAGAATTTTGGGTATGGAGATAGTCAATGATAAGAAGTAGAGAGAGTTAAGACTCACTCAGACGCAGTACATCGAGAAGGTCCTCGCTCGATTTGGTAAGGAGAAAGCTAAAACGGTTGATGCTCCATTAGGCACTCATTTAAAGTTGTCGAAAGACTTATCTCCTTCATCAGATGAAGTCAAAAGGTATATGGAAAATATGCCTTATTCTAGTGCCGTTGGTAGTCTCATGTATGCGATATTGTGCACGAGAACAGATTTGGCCCATGCAGTGAGTGTTGTGAGTCGATATATATCTAAATCAGGCAAAGAGAATTGGCAAGTAGTAAAGTGGATTCTTAGATACCTTCATGAAACTTCATTAGTTGGCTTGTTGTGTGGTGGAGTAGGTGGCGACATCTCTCTTAGAGGATACTGTGATTTAGATTATGCTGAAGATAGAGACGGATGAAAGTCGGTGTCGGGCTATGTTTTTACACTTAGCATATGCTCGATTTCGTGGAGATCAAAGCTGCAGCCTATAGTAGCTTTGTCGACTATCGAGGCTGAGTTGATATCGATTATGGAAGCGACTAAGGAGGGATCGTATTTACCTTAGGTATTGGATGATCTTTCTATCGTACAGTGGATAACAGAGCTATTTTCAGACAGTCACTGTGCAATTCATTTTGTAGAGAATCATGCTTATAGTTATCATACGAAGCATATTGATGTCAAAGGATTCTTCCTTATGCTTGAGGAAGAACGAAGCAAGATCATGTTGGTGAAGGTAAGTACTATGGATAATCCTTCAAATATGATGATAAAGTCACTTCCTAAGGACAAGTTTGAGCATCACTCAAACTTGACCAGTTTGATTTCAGTTGTTTGAGCACCATGGAGCGCAAGGCCAACTCTATGACTATTATGTTGATTGTTGATGAGACCACCATATTTTGAATCGAGGTGAAGTTTTGTTATTATGCTATTCAAATAAGTGCCTATGAGTGCTTTAGATTGAAGATGTTGTGTAGAGCTTCGTATTGGAAGAGTCGAAAATTCGATTGGAGGAAGAGATCAAAAGAGATGGAAAAGAGAAAGGGAGAAGTGGTAGAAACAGGCACTTAGATGTCTAGATTCTAAGCCAGTCGTCTGATGCCTATAAATTCAGTACAATGAGCCTTTAAGAGATCAAACGTCTGACCTCTCTAGTTAGACGTTTGAGTTGCTATATTTTGTAAACCCGAGAGTTTCGATATTTTGCAGTAATGTCTGATTTCTTCACTCAGACGTCTAACCTCTTCACTCAGACGTTTGAGTATGCAATCCGAGAGTTTTCCAGGGTTTTACAGCGATGTCTAACCCCTCTGATCAAACGTCTGAGTTGTTGTAGTGGGACTTTTCCTAGGTTTTGTTGATTAGAATTTTTGAGGGCATTTTCGTCATTTCGGTGCATAGTTCTTCTTTATTGATGGTGTAGATTCTTTAAAAGTGATCGGATGGTCTAGGTTGATTAGAACATCTATCTATTAGTCTCCTAATCATCTCCCTAATTATGCATTCAGATATTCAATAATTTTAATTAATAGAAACTCTAGCTAATCCAATTTAGGGGATTTCTATTCTGAGTGCTCTAAATTGCAATTCTTCAATTTAGTAATTGATTAGAGAGTTCCACATCTTATAACTCTTTGATCATCGATTTGGCTTGTAATCTCTCTGAATTGGTGACTGAAATAAAAGGATTGTTGGATCTCATGGACGTAGGATACAAATCCAAACCATATTAAATCTTCTATGTCCTTTTTTACTTTCTACAGTTGGATTTTGTGTGACATCATTGTTGATTTTGAATTTGCATTAGTATTTAAATAGGCAATACTAGATTCTAGTTAAATTGCTTTCGCACTTATTGGGGATAAATCCTTCCCCGCTTTTTTCACCATGCAACATGCTTTATTGTTTAGTATAGTCATTAGGGAAGAAGTATGACCAATCACGAAGAGGTATGACCATTAAAAAAATTAAAAATGAAAAGCACAACTTGGCAGTTGAAGTGTCTATTCGAATTTAACAAAATAAAAGAAAATGTTACATTAATAAACTTCTCATAATTCTTTACGTAGTTATATATACTAAGTATATTCTAGAAAAATTTTTTGTTTTATAAAATTTGTGTAAAAGGACATACAAATTCAAAATTACAATGGCCTACGTCAGAAATATGGCTGCTGTAACCACTAAGTGTCTGTTTATTTGAAAATAATAAATAGTTAACTTTTAAATTTTGAAATTAAATTTATTACATAAGTAGCTCAGAGTATATGTTACTAGACAAAAAAAATTTCATATAAAAATATACATTTATAATTTTTGAGATTTTCTAGAAAATTACTACGTTTAACATGCCTATTCGACATTTAAAGAGAGTAATCAATTTTGTACCAAAATCTAAAAAATGTTAAATTATTTAAAATGCTTTTCGATTTTTATGTAATTAAATATATTAATTGTTAGCTGGTATATATTTTTATGAGTGAAAAATGATTTAATTTGAAGACCATAAAATTTCAAATTTTCGCTCCAAAATCTAAAATATAGCCGTTGTAAATTACTAAGTGTCCATTCATTCGAAAATAATGAAATAGTTAGAATTTGAATTTTGGCCTCAAACTTCTTATAGAATCAAGTATATCTATCTTATACTCGTGCAAAAAAATTTCATTTAAAAATTATTAATTTATATTTTCTAGATTTAAAACATACTACTACATTTAGTATTTTTTGTCCTTGTTTTCAAAGTTTATAGTCAGTTCTGTAAAAGTTCCACAAAATTTAAAAATTAATATTTTGCTTTGAAATATTTTTCTAAGATTTTAATACACAATATTATTTACAGTTAAAATATAACTTTTTAATAGATAAATAATTTGGAATATTATATAGATATAATCATAAGGCATTTCAAAAATTAAAGTGTTTTTTCAATTTAAAAACTAACCGTTATTTTTAGTGGGAAGACCTGTTTTCTACTTACTTATAGTATTTTGGTTATTTAGAACATTGAAGAAGAACTAAAATGTCTTTCTACTTAAAGAACTCATTAAAAAGTAATATATAAACATTAAATAAAGTTCCAAGATTGCCGACATTGCTGATGTCCTCTATTCCAATATTATTGTTTCTCCATCCATCGGTTTATTTTTAAGCATATATATCTGCATTATTGCTCTTTCTTTCTCTTGATCTTCCATTATGTCTTTTGAAAAACTGCTGTCTAAAATCTATTTGTTCTTCTTGATTTATGATGTATGACTACCAATTGTCTATTCACCATCAGTCATATAACATACTTATTCCTATAATTCAACATTATACCTTTCCAGAACATCAAGTGACTTTTCAACATAATTAGATTCTAATCCATTTGAAAATAACATATTGGTTTCATAAAGTTGTTTTTCTATAAAACTGTTAAAGAGAGTACTAACAATATTACTTGCCATTAAAAAGTGGGGTTCTAGCAGTAGATTATCCTTCGACAAAAGTATTGAAAAGTGAACTAGCAGTGTTACTAGCCATTTATACTTTTTCAAAAAACCAATTACAAATTTTTGAAAACCATGCTTTGATACCAAATGTTGGTTGCAGAATTATGGATCTAAGGGCTAATTTAACACTAGAGGGGGGGGGGGGTAAATAGTGTTTTCTAACTTATGTAAATCTTTTTAATTTTCTTTCAAGATTAATATTAAATCATATATTAACAACAAAGAATTATACTGACAATCAGTCACAGATGCAATCACGTATAAAAATAAAAGAAATAAAGTAAAGTAGGAGTTAGAGAGATGACACCAAAGATTTTGTACTAGTTCGGATTTCTCGTACATCCAGTCTCGTACAATTACTTTTACATATTTCTTTTCAAATGCCAATCTTTAATCAGGTAGAAGGAAAACTCAAATACAATCTCGATTTCGAGGCTACGAGACACACCTTTCTGTATTTCGAATCCGGGTTAAACTCTCTTGATTTGACTTGGCTACATGCACACCCATTAGATTTGAACAAGCTACTAAGTACACCCATAAAAAACGAGTAGAGTTGATAGTTTTTCCCAACACAAATTTTTGTACTTTTGATACAATGGGTCCCATAGCATCTTGGATCGCACTTTCATCTTTGAAATGAGAGAGAGATGTTTTTAAAACAGTATGAAAGTAGTGTTGAATCAATACAATGAAGTATGAATTGATTCTATATGATTTTGAAGAGGATAAAGTATATTTTTCAAGTGAATTTTCAAGAGAGTAGGGAGTGAGAAGAAAGTAAGTAATTAGTTGTTAAAAATTCATTTTGCACTCCCATATATAGTGAATGAACAGATGTATCCATTCACGAAGGGTTGTGTCGAATGGACACTTCCATTCAAAATTTGAAAAACCATTTGGCGACATATATGTCGACATATGCTAGTTAAAAATGAAAAAATTTCTTTAAAATGTTTTGTAAATTCTATACTTTATAAAATATTTTGAATGTAGATTTTAAATATTTTTGTATTTAAAAAACTTTTATACAGTATTTTAAATATATTTTAAAATTAAATGATTTATTTTTGTTTAAAATATCAAAGATCGGAAATTGGAGATAGAAATTAGAAATTGCTATTAAGGACTTTAACAAAATTTACTAATGACTCTATACACTAAATTATAACCTTAAGCACTGTTTGAACCAAAATTGGTACAAACACCCAAAAAAGTAAGTAGTAGAGATTAAATGAAAATAAAGAAAATCGGACAGAAAACAAGCACACACAAATTTATGCGGCATTTCACTAGAAGGACAAACTTTGCAGTCCAATTAGTTTCTAGGACACACATCCACAGAAATTAATTTCAAGGCCAAAATCAGCAGAATAATTACTTTTAAGGACAAAGTCAGCAATCCAATTACTTTCAAGGACATAATTTCATAGGTTTTTAAGTCTTGGAAAATAATTATTTTGCATTTTGTTCTTAAAATTAATTATTTCAGTTGTGTGTCCTAAAAACTAATTGCATTTGCTAAAGAGGCCCTTGTGGCTAATTTCCACCAAATTTATAGTGGTTCAGCAATCTTGATCCATGTCCACTTTAATGATTTTATTGCTTTTGCACTAGTTTTTGTGATTACAAGAGAGTGGGATCGGAATAGATCCTTCAATACAAGAAAGTAAGAGTGTAATTGCAGCGACCTGATCCTTATAATGAACCAAGCCTTCTATATTTATAGGGGTAGGCGACCAAATATATCGCTGATATTTCTCCTTTAAAGCCTCTCTGTAGAGGTGAAGTCCTCTAAAAAATCTCAGCCTCAGATCCCCTATGGTTGGGGATCGGTACCGATCTTTGTTATGAGGATCAGTACTGATCCCTATATATGGAGATAGGGGATCGGTGATTCTTCATGGTGGTTCTTCTTGAAATTGGCTTCGAGCATCCAATTTTGTTTTGCATAGTCATCTAAGTGTTTTTTGGCTTAAGCGATGAATCTGCAAAAGGTTGAATTGCTGCTTTAGACATATATGGGGATTACCAAAATGATGTACAAGAATTCTAGAAAAACACTTGAATCGGGCTCTATGTAGATAGAGAAGAGTGCCATAGGAGTGGGGAATACCTTAGGTGTACCCTTAGGGATTGGTACTGATCACATATGTAGGGTGGAGTACTAATCCATACTCAGTGTATTCCGGGGTGTTGCTCTTCTAAGTCTGTTTGGCCGTCGTCTCATGGTCTTATCCGTACTTGGTTACTTGACCTTAGGATCATCTCTCGGACTTCTTTCCTCGATAATCATTGAGTCTAACTTGTCCGATCAATCCGAATATAGTTGGGCCAAAAGACTGGCTAACACTTGCCCCTCAAAGTACATCTTGTTTTGAATGTGATGTGCTTTGAATCGAGACAAGTTAGAATCACTGCGGAGGATTACACTATGTGTTATGAATGGCCGCTATCCTTCCTATGAGTCATTTATATGGTAAATCATGTCTATAGAAATTCATCATGATGCTCTTTCGGCATCTGACACTATAAATACTGGAGTACAGTCTCTTGATAATTATTCTTGCTCAGTTCCATTGAGTTAACTGATTCAGATGGTAGACTTTGATTATCCGAACTGATCACTTTTCTGAAAATTCCAGGTAAAATCCAATTTCATTGGTTTGGGAAATCAAATGTTAGAGGTGCATGCATTCTCACACGTTCAGGTACACACTGTTGTCATTGGCTTCCAAGCACGTTCACACATCTATAGGTCGTTGCCAACATCCCTTCAGTGACAGTCATAAGTCGACCATTTTTTTTTATTTTTTCTCTTTTTTTAAGTATATGGTGGGATCCGATACCGGCCCTATAGGAAGGGATCCAGTACCGATCCCTTACTTTGCATATAATTCCATTTCCGTTTCGGGACCTGAGAAAGTCAGGCCGCACGTGGGTATGTAACCCATTGTCTCTACTCTTTCTCTTCACTTGTCTTTAGTTGCCTGCATACTGAACCCTACTACCCAGGCCGCCATTAAAAACTTGGACTTGAGAAATTCAACAAATCACCTCATATCTACCACCGCCCCGCTCATACAACTCCTCTAAAGCCTGAGTCGTCACCCTTAATCGAATCTTCATCTGATTTAGTCGTTCCAAATCAAAATCAAATCGATGCTGACCCCATTCTAAGCTCTAGTTCCCTTTTATTGAATCATGGTTTCGCATTTAGGTATGTGTTTGGATAGTGCTGGAGGAGACGAGGATGGAATCTGGACATGTCTTGGTTTCACGTCGGCAGATTTGGAATCAGTGTAAGCATGGAAAGGGTGGAGATGGAATCGATCTAAGCATAGGGAGAGTCCCTTAGGTACTGGATCAGTAACGATCCCATAGTTAGGTGATTTTTCTGATTTTTGCCTTGCGCATTCTTGACTATGGGAAAGTTTTGCTTTGTACATTTGCATATAGACTTGAACTCAAGGTTGGATGCACATATATGCTTGTATGACTATTTTAAATATACTCATATGCCTTGCATGTTCATGAAATTCACTTATGCATTGATGGCCGATCCTGGGACCTAGATAAAATCCTTTTGTACAACCATCGATGTGAAAATTAATTGGGATGGTCAGCGATGATGGTCACTCTGGTCGAACTCTCGAATCTCATCATCGTCGTTGTATAATTATGAACTGTATAATATTGCACTCCACAACACCACACTAAGTTACACTTAGCAGGAGGAATAAGTTAATCCATCCAATTATGACTATCTGTTGAGTTTAGTAACCATGGGTTCCAGACACTCCAAGCATTTAGCTGTAATGACTAGTGATCAAGCTTCCACACATTTCGAATTAGATGCCGAGTCTAGTTCAGCAACACTTTCTACTCGATACACTTCGGGTAAAAATTAGGAACACCCCAAATGCTCACTTTGCCCAAGATAACTCTCCAAATCCAAGAGAAGATGATATTGTAGAGCCAGCTCCTGATACGCTTGAGGATGCCATATTCTTAGAAGATCGAGTGGATTTGACCACTTCAAAAGTTAACAAAGCACCTTTTCGTCGAATTTGCATTAATCACGGAATCCCATATGATGTCATATTTGTCCCGTCTCATCACCAAAAGGCTCATCTTCCTTCAGAAGGGTATATCACTTGTAACAGATATGTGCCTAGTTAGGGTGTACCACCATTTAATCCATTAATCCGTCGAATGCTCCATTTTATGAGACTTGCTCCAGCTCAATTGCATCCGAACAGCTATGCATTTCTCCAGGGCACATACTTAATTTTACTTGAATTCTTAAATCGTAAGCCGACCGAAGAAGATATTCGATTTATCTACAGCTTTAAGCGACGAAAAGGAAGTTCACTTATCTTGAGCCAGTCAACAATTGTCAAGTTGTGACTGGTGCTTGGCATAAGCATAGTAATTTTCAAAATGAATGGTTTTATGTGCGATGTCCATCCAGGTTTGCACAATGGTGGTTAGTAGGACGTAAGTTCTTTTCCAAACTATAGCATGAATGCTTAGAAGAGTCATATTCTAATTAACACGATTTTCTAAATCGTGCATATGTTCTATTAAGACCCGGTGGCGGTGTTTATCAAACTGCCATTACAACACTTAGAAACATTCCAGAGGAAGATAGGGAGATAAGATCTTTATTACTTATGATCGTCTCTTAGTCTTCAAATTGCTAGAAGAGGGTCGTAGCACCAGCCAGGCTGACGATGATGATAAAGTAGTAGTAGGTGGCCGTATTTAGCCAGAAGCAGGTCATGTTGGCCCTAACGTGTCCCTAGTCCATACCTAGGAAGTCAAGGAGGCTCAAGGCAACATCGAGGAAGGTGAACTAATAGACAATGGTAATGAGGCTGGCAATAACGATGTATATTCAACTCATGAACCAGTGGCTGAGAAATCTTCAGATGAGCAACCACTTGCTTCTAAGAGGAAGCTCGTTGTTAAGCTCCGTAAAGGGTAAATTTATGAGCAGCCTCTGCCAATTACAATAGTGCAGCAAACTTTATCTCTTCCTTCTGTGGATATATTTTCCAAGATGGGACCAATTCCTACTAAGTTTGGTTCCTTGGATATAGGAATCCTAAGCATAGAGGGTTCTCTCCTTTGTTTCGATGATTGTAGCATTCGTGCTAGTGTGGGAGAGATTACTCCAGTGAGCAAGGCTCCAATACATGGTCCATTGGTGAAACACTAAGACACTCACACACATATGCACTTCACAGCACTGTCTTGCACTTGCCGTATGTTCTTTTTCATTGAATCTAACTTGTACCTATTTCCTTTGCAGGTTCTATAAAAAAGAGCAAATATACATACTGATCCCTGGAGGAGAAAGCATATTTGGCTTAAAGGCCCTGGTCGGGTTAGTACCACTAAGGGAGTAGTCGAGATTACGATTCAAGCCACTGCTCTAGCCATGACAGGGATGACAAGGATAGGAGTAGTTACGATAGGGATCATTCTTCACATAGTTCTGCTTCTAAGAGCTGGCTTAGATCCATATCTCCTCCTCCTAGAGGTCCGGATAGGCAACCTAATCATCGTGATGAGATTCCACTGGTTGACACTTCTCGAGCTCCACCTCCTACCTATATTCCTATATAGCCCACGGCAGTATCCTACTCTAGCCGGTCCTCCAAGCACATGCATCATAAAGGTGGCTCCGAGACTCCCTATTAAAGGCGTGGTAAAGAAACAGATGCCGCTTCTGTCATCCCAATTAAACAACTTGCGTTCGACGTTCATATGGCCGAAATGAAGGATCAATTTCCAAACATCTATTTTTATAGGCTTATGTTTATGCCCAACCTAAAGAGAGTTCCAATAGAGGTCCAAGAAAGGACTATGAACTATGTGACCGACATACATCACCAATATAACGATTGGGCACGAGTTGCTGAGAAGATTTCTAAAGTCTCAAGAGATAGGCTGCAGGAGATTGAGAATCAAAAGCTTATTGAAGTCGATAACAAATGAATCATAGTCGGCATGATGCTGAGGTTGAGAATCTAAGAAAATCCCAGGCTAAAGCAGAGAAGAAAGCAGAGGAGGCTATCAGAGTGCTCGAAGCTGAAAAGTCCAAGCACCTTAATGAAATCGAAGAGGCACATCATCGAAATCGTGAGCTAGTTCTAGAAAGAGATGTCACTAGAATGAGTGTGGTTGAGCTAAAACCATATTGAAGCATGAAACCAAAGAAAAAGATGAAGTGCAACAAATTGCTTAGGAATCATGCAACAAGCAGGTCACCATAAGGGAAGAGAGAGACAAAGCGCTCGAACGAGCCACGGATGTTGACGCTATTGTGAAGGGAGAAGTTGAAGCCGTGGAGCAGTGGGTAGAGGAGCGAGTCATGGAGAGGTTAGAGTCATTTCTTACTCAGTACAATGCCAATGTGCTTAAGTTCGAAAATTTGGAGTGGCTTAAAGATGATAATCCTAGACTCCTTGTGCGCACCTGAGAGTGGATCATTGAGGAAGAGAAAGAATTTCCCTATGGTGCTTAGGTGGATCTGGAATAGTTGGAGAAGAAGATCCTGGTGAAATATGAGCCCTAGATTTTACATGATGGCCTGCTTCTTATCCATCTAGAACTTTCCACAGCCACGCAAAAGGAAATAGACGAAGGTTCTAGACCAGTGCAGCATGATGCTTTGACTAGTCAAACTCTTGGGACTCAAGCTGCTCCTAACTCAACCATTGATTCGGGGTATGATCCGGATAGGCCTCAGATTCTAAATTCTATTGCTCTCTCTCCTATTTTAGAGGGGGTCTCCGATGACACTTGGGTTCATGCAGAGCTCCAGACTAAAGAAGGCATCTCCTTGACTTTTCCTTTATTTCAGAGAGTTGACGTGTCGCCGATCAGCGTCGCTAGTCTCTCTTTTTGTATCTCTCTAACTTTAGGTCAGCCTGCAATCATCTTGCTTCCTCCTAAAACCTCCCGGTCAGGGAAACAAGTGCCTTTGACGGAGTTAGTAGCCGTTATAGCTTCGACAACTATCCCCAACGCTCCGGCCGAAGAGACTCCAGGTCTTGACGAGCGGGTGATTGATGCTCTATTGGATAAAGGAACTGATAGGACCCAAGGTGCTCGGATTGATGAGGATATTGTAATCACTGGAGTTTTTGAACCACTACGGGTCACACCCTAAGTGACATTGAGCGCCAATGTCTTTCAGACATAAAGATCAAGTTGGAGAAGCAGGATATTTTTCCCATTCTTCTATCTGTGGCCTTGCCAGGCTAGACCATTTATACTCCTATATATATTCCTCTGCCTGAAAGCGCTCAGAGCATGCCTATTGGATCCTTACAAAGTACTCCGGTTTCCATTCCCTTGCTTAAAAGTGCCCAGAGTGTGCCTGTAGAATCATTGTAGAGTACTCCAGTCAAAGGCCAAGGAGGTAGAGGAAGAGGAGGAAAAAGGCATGGAGAGAGTTTGAGTGACGTTTCCCCTGACTTAGGGAAGAAGAAGCAAAGGAGAAAAACACCAAAGAAGTAGTGGTAGGCTTATCTTGTTTGTGTAGACTCTCTTTTGGTTTGAAATAATAGTAGTCTATTTTAGTTTGCTGCCCGGATTTATGCAGGTTCGGCCCCCCGCTTTTGTTTTTTGTTTCTAGTGTTGATAACACTTATATTTAGCTTTTGAATTTTATGTGAATAATAAATTTTTTGGCTTCGTCAACTCTTTGTTTGGATTTTCCTAAGTACTTAAGAAATATATTTTCCATTCAATGTACTTGCAGTCTATTTCTTTCAATGATTGTTTTTGGACTAAATCCTTATCCCGTTTCATAGTTTACCGGCCTTTCATTGACTAAACGAACGTAAGGTAACCACTGAAATGCCAAACGCTGGGTGTTAGTTAGGGTTAGTCACTTAGGAGTGACTTAAGTATCATTTTCCAAGATAATAATTTTCGGTCGCACCAAACTCCAGGTGTCGGTTTAAGTCAATCACTTAGGGTTGTAGTCTGCACACCCTCATCTAGGATGTTTGCATCCAATCGCGGCTAATTCTGGGTATCGATTGAAGGCTTGCAAGTTAAGCCCCACCTTACTCCAAGAATTGACCTTTCATTTTGCCTACTCTTGGTAAGAGGTTAATAGTTGGTCAGTCTTATCATGTCCACTTCAGTTTATACTTCTGTCCCCAATCCGAAGGCAAGAGTTAGCGTATAGACGGTCATATCATGTTTGGTTTAGTTTATACTCCTGCCCCCAATTCGAAGACAAGATTTGGTTTGCGGATGGTCATGTTACATTCGGT
The DNA here is from genome assembly GCA_030737815.1 of Allium fistulosum. NCBI lineage: Eukaryota > Viridiplantae > Streptophyta > Magnoliopsida > Asparagales > Amaryllidaceae > Allium > Allium fistulosum. The sequence continues at coordinate 268,757,224 of CM060906.1, read as the reverse complement.
TTGGGTTTATACTCTTGGCCCCGGTCTAAGGATAAGAGTTGGCTAAAGGATGATCGGGTCACGTCCATTTAGTTTATACCCATGCCCTAAATTCGAAGGAAAAAATTGGTGTGCAGATAGTCATTTCTTGTCCGTCTTAATTTTATACTCTTGTCACCAATCCGAAGGCAAGAGTAGATTGGCATCAATCTCCGAACACCAAAAGGGACTTCATGGGCCTGATCATGGGCCTTAGAAGTTTGATCGGCACCTACCTTCAAATACTTGCACACCTGCATAAATCATGCAGATTCATTTGAGTCAGTCAAGTCACAACTCTTAAGTAATGGAGAGATAGATTTTTGGGCTGGGAAAGCTGTTTTATTTCATAAAAGACAGAAAATGACATGATTGGTCTTATTACATGACTCTAGCCAATTATTTACAAGTTTATTTTTAAGTTAAATAGCATTGTAAGCGCTCGCTATACTAGGCCCTTAGGAGTGAAATCTCATCAGTTGTTGCAAGCCTGAAAGTTCCATCTCCAAGCTTCCGTTCTATCGCGTATGGACCTTCCCACATTGGGTTCAGGTTTTCTGAGCCTGGAAAAATTCGTTTGAGAACCAGGTCACCAATTTTGAAGGTCCGAGTTATGGCCTTAGTGTTATAATATCGGTCGACTTGGTGTTGGTGGCGGCTGCCTTCAACTCAGCTTCGGTCCGCTTCTCAGTGATCATATTAAGGACTCCAGAAAGAGTTGCTTATGGAGTTGCTCATTTGTCTGTGGATTATAGTGGGTAACTCTGTGAGAAAGTACTTCCACTTCAACTAGAATCATAGCCTCTGATCCATAGGCTAAAGTGAATGGAGAGTGGCCAGCCGCCGACTTATGGATTGTTTGATAAGCACATAACACTGACGGCAGTTCATCGACCCACTTGCCCTTGGCCTTTTCCAACCACTTCGTAAGAATGGACTTAATAATCTTGTTTGCAGCTTTGACTTGTCCATTCGCCTAAGGATGTGCTACCGATGCAAATCTCTTATCTATGCGATGTCAGTAGTAGAAATCCTTAAACTCCGTGCTATCAAATTGGGTCCCATCATCGGTAAAGATTGCTTGTGGAACTCCAAAGCGACAGATAATATTTCGAACTACAAAGTTGACTACTTTCTTCATGGTAATTATGGTCAATGGCTCTGTCTCAGCCCATTTGATAAAGTAATCAATCGCCACGATGGCATACTTCGCGCCATCTTTAGATATCGGTAGAACATCGATGATATTAATGCCCAAAAATGCAAATGGCCAAGGACTGACCATTTGAGTAATTTCTGTTGGCGGGGCTCTCATACTTTTAGCAAATCTCTGGCACTTATCACACCTTCGGGTATAATCAGTTGCGTCTCGATTAACAGTTGACCAGAAATATCCATATCGAATAATCTTCTTCGTCAAGTTTTTCCCCTTAGTGTGGTCATCACAAGCCCCTTCGTAAACTTTTCTTAGGACTTGTTTAGCCTTGCCATGAGCGACACACCAAAGCAAGGGGACAGAGAAACCCTTTTTGCACAATAATCCTTCTTGCATGATATATCTCGAGGCTTAGTGAAGAATTTTTCGTCATTCATTCCTTCTTTATGGGAGGATCCCTTGTTGCAAATAATTCCAAATCGGAGTCATCCATGACTCCTTTTCAAGTTTAGTCTCCAAAATCCAATCAACATCCATCTGGTCGATGCTCGGAGCTGAAAGTAGTTCCAACAAAACCAAGCCCATGAGCTGCGCATCTCCAGAACTAGCCAACTTAGCCAATGAATCAGCCTTTTAATTATGGTGTTTGGAAATATGTTATATCATATAGTACTCAAAGTCATCAAGCAGCTCAAGAACCCAGTTTAGATAAGGAGCTAACCTTGCTCCCTTTGCCTGATACTCTTTTCGAACCTGGCATACCACTAGCTGGGAGTCATAAAAAATGTGCAAAGTCTTTATTCCCAGTTCCTTGGCAATTTTGAGTCCTGCAATCAGGGCCTCTTATTCAACTTCATTGTTTATCGCCAGAAAGTCGAGTATTAGAGCATAACTGATTAGGTGTTCTTCGGGAGTGACAAGTACGACTCCAGCACCGAAACACTGATCATTAGATGCACCATCCATGTACATCTTTCATCCAACTTCTTTTTCCCCACAGCTCTTCGGAGGACATCTCGTGCAGTGAATTCAGCTATGAAATCCACCAAAGCTTGACCTTGGATTGCTCTCCAAGGGTGATAGGTTATGTTGTATTGACTCAATTCAATGTTCCATTTCAACAACCTTCTAGAAGTCTCAGGTCGTTGTAAGACTTATCGCAAAGGCTAATCGGTAAGGACATTGATCGAATAAGCCGGGAAATAGGGGCGGAGTTTTCTAGAAGCAATCAACATGCAGTAAGCGATCTTTTCCAATCTCAAATAGTTTGTTTCTACTCCTAACAACCACTTGTTGATATAGTAAACCGGTCACTAGATGCGGGATTCCTCACGTACAAGTGCGGCGCTCAGGGCATGCACACCGCCGGGTATAAGCACAAATCCTCATCATCCACCGGTTTTAAGAGAATGAGTAGTCTCTCCAAGTGATTCACCAAAGCTTGGAATGCGTCTTTGTGATCTTGATTCCAATCGAAGTTTCTCTTCCCTTTCTTGATCACTTCAAAGAAGGAGAAGCATATGTCAGTGGCTCTAAAGATGAGCCGACTCAGGGCGACGACCTTCCCATTTAAGATTTGGACCTCCTTGATTGTCTTCGGGGCTTCGATCTTCCTCAAAAGCTTGATCTTTTCTGGATTGGCTTCAATTCCATGGGAATTGACAATGAAGCCGTAGAAATTTCCCAATGCAATGTTGAAAGGGAATTTCAAGGGATTGAGATTCATCCTGTATTGTCGGAAGACACCAAACATCTCCTTCGGATCATCAATGTGGTCTCTTGAACCCCATGACTTCATAAGTGTGTTGTCCACATAAACGTCCATCGATCGTCCAATCTGGTCTTTAAACATCTGGTTCATAAGCCTCTGGTAAGTCGCTCCTACATTCTTTAATCCAAAGGGCATGACTAGATAGCAATATAGTCCGGGCTGATCTATTCTCAAAAGCGAGAAGCTACCCTTCGGGCATGCCTTATTCAAGTCCAAATAGTCGATGCATGTCCTCTACTTCCCATTTGCTTTTTCACCAAGATAGGGTTTGATACCCAATCCGGGTATAAGATATCGTGGACAAAGCCATTGTCTTTCAGCTTATCCACCTCTTCTTTGAGCATGGCGGATCTTTCCGGACCCAGCCGTGGCATTTCTATTTCACAAGAACAAATTTGGGATTGATGTTTAATGCATGGCTCGCTATCTCGAGTAACATCCCACACATATCCGAGTGTGTCCACGCAAACACATCCAGGTTCATCCGGAGAAGTCCAACCAACTCCTTCAACACACTAGCATCGAGCTAAGATCCAACCTTCAGGACTTTGCTTGAATCATCCTTGTCGACTGAAACAACGATCGTCAACTCGACGAGAGCTGCTCATCCACCTTCTGGCTCTTTTCATCGATCCATACCATCATAGAGTCAACTAATCTCCCTGAACTAGGGCTCAGGCTGTAGTTTCTATGCATCCAAAGCCTTTATGCAGAGGGCCCCCTCTACATTGTTTCCTTGCCCCTTTCGCCTTGCCTCCTTTAGCTCAGCAGCGTAGCATTCGTGGCATGCCACCTGATCTTCGTGCACAATTCCCACTCCATTGTCTATAGGGAACTACATAATTAAACACCAGGAACTGATGGCCGCTCTAAATTTAGCTAAGGCCGGTCGGCCTAAAAATGCATTATAAGCAGAATATATATCCAACAGCAAAAAGGCACGACGAGCACTCGTTGGTGGTCGCCCTCACCAAGTAATACTGGTAATTCAACAAATCCTATGGCTTTAGTTGCCATCCCATTGATCCCCTGTGTTCGAGACTTACAAGGCTTCAAATCCTTCTCCTCCACCATCATTTGATCGTAGGCTTTCTTAAACAAGATATTGACTGACCTTCCATAGTATGTACAACAGCAAGACCAATCATGGCTGAAATCATGAGTGGGTCGATCGTCGAACCTTCCACTACGTCAGAATCTCTATTCCAGTAAAAACAATATTGTCCGCCATGGTTTGAGATTGTTTTTCCAGAGTTTCGTCCTTAATAGCATGAAAATTTTCATTCTCAACATACTTTAAAGCTCCAATGTATCTATCCATTTCCACAAAGCTTTTATCGGTAGGATGCAGCCCATCGATGATTGTGTTAATCACCAAATGTCTTTCTGGGTGCTAGGTGGATTAGCACCAAGTTGAGCTTGCCCCTACTGGGAAGATGACCTAGGGGGGTTAGAAGTTCCTCGCCTGCCACCCTATGGGGCATTCACATATTGTTGCATTTTATTTTTTATAATCAAATCTTCAATCATGTCGTGCAAGTGCCTGCACCCATTGGTATTATGACCATAAGTCTCATGGAATCTATAGAACTTGTAGAACTTCCTCTCCTTCTTGGTTGACTCCCTGGGAGCCGGCTTCCTATATGGTTCAGTATTCTGAGTAGCTAGATAGATGTTCTTTATTGAGTTATTCAGTTCAGTGTAATTATCATACTTAGGAGTCTGAAAATAATTCCAGTTATCCGACTTACGCTTCTTAGCCCCATCATTGTTCTATTTCAGGCCTTCATTATGATTGCCAACCTTCAGGTTTACATCCCTAGAATTTCCTCCAGCTTGCTTTATAGTGACATTACTTTGTGTTACCTCATCTGAATTTCCAACAACGGTCCTCCATGGATGCTTGCGTGCATCCTCCCATCGTAAATATTCATTGGCTTTGTTGTAAAAAGCTTCCACTGTCGACGGTTGGTTCCTTTCCAACCAGTCTCCAAAATCCAAATCAGGGTGAACTCCCCTACAGAGCGCCATTAGTACCTTGTCTTCCTTAGGATTCGTTGTTCTGTTACATCCGTGTGGAACCGATTCAAAAGGTCCCTCAATGACTCTCCTTCAGCTTGATAAATGTTGGATAATGACATCACATGCTTCAGACGTGAAGCGTGTAAGCGGAATTGCTCCATGAACTTTCGTGACAGCTCAACGAAGGACGACATGGACTTCAGCGAAAGCCGAGTAAACCACATCGTTGCTACCCCTATAGGAAAATTGGGAAACAGCTGCACTTCACAACATCTACAGCTCTGGCTGAATCCATATGCCATTCATATCTCAATAAATGTTGCCTAGGATCCGTCGTTCCTCCATTCAATGGCACCGTTGGCGTATGAAATCTTCGAAGGTATCTTGCACAAAGAATGTCCTCCATGAATGGGTTCCAGCTCACTTTAGTACCCCATTCATCATTGGTTCTGAATTTGTTTTCACTCACCAAACTCCTAACCATATCTTACAGATAATCCGAGTCAATAGGTTTGACTTAACAGCAGTAATCGGGTCCTGTCCCGAGTGTTCGACTCGGCGAATGCTCTCGGGAAGGTGCTTAGTACCTAGGCTCCCCAAAATCCAATGATCCATTCGTCCAGTAGTCCCCCCTGTTTGATTACCGTGAGTTGTATTGCTAGCAAAAATCCAAAACTTCATGTTCTAAATATTAGCATCACGTCCATAGGCCACATCCACACCGCCTTCCAATTATTGAGCACCGGGCCCACCATAATGGGAGTCGGTACTGATCCCTCCTCGGGAGTCGGTATCGGTCCCTAAACTTGCACCCTAAGTCGGTGCTCTTCCCTGATATGATGCCCCAGTAGTGTTTTGGGTCATCTTCTGCCTTCTATCCCTACACCTTTACTCAAATAAAGAAGAACTCTCCGACTTTGAGCCGGAATCACTTCTACTCCATCTATGGCTATTTTGGGTCAGTTCAATCAGCAGCCTCAGGCTCTGCTGCACTGATTGATTCATCTCCTGCTCACAAGCCTTGAATTTGTCTTCTATCTGCTTCATCATTCTATCTATCTCCACTGTAGTCACAACGTCAGGTGGATTCTGGATCTCCATTTTCTCCAGCTGGTTAGCTTCATTCCAATGCTGGAGATTTTGATTCTCAGCATCACTGGGTAGCTCTGGTTGTTATAGTATGTGTTTCTTTCCTTGGTAGGGATATGGTAGAAAGCTTCTAGTAGACCTTTGGAAATCTGAGTTGTAGAATCAAAAGGTAGAGAAATTGTATCTATCTCTTGGATATGGAAAATCCAATTATAGATGATGGATCCAAATGACTTAAGAATATCCTTCTCAGTGAAAGCACCAAAATGTTTGAACCAAAATTGGTACAAATACCAGAAGAGTAAGTATTATAGATTAAATAAAGAAAGTAAATGAAAAATGGAGGAAATCAGATAGAAAACAAGCATACACAAATTTATAGTGGTTTGGAAATCTTGACCTACGTCCACTTGAATGATTTTATTGCTTTTGCACTAGTTTTTGTGATTACCAGAGAGTGGGATCGAAATAGATTCTTTAATACAAGAGAGTAAGAGTGTAATGGCAGTGTCCCGATCCTTAGGATGAGCCAAGCCTTCTATATTTATAGGGCTAGACGACCAAATATCTCGTTGATATTTCTCCTATAAAGCCTCTCAGTGGAGACGAAGTCCTCCAAAAAATCTCGGCCCCAAATCTCCTGTAGCCGGGGATCGGTACTGGTCCCTATAGGGGGATCGGTACCAATCCCTATATTTGGAGATAGGTAATCGATGATTCTTTATAGTGATTCTTCTTGATATTGGCTTCAAGTTTCCAATGTTGTTTTGCATAGTCACCCAGGTGTTTTTTGGCCCAAACGATGGATCTACAAAAGGTTGAATTTCTACTTTAGACTGCATATGGAGATTGCCAATATGACGCACAGAAATTCTAGAACAACATTTGAAACATGCTATATATAGATAGAGAAGAGTGCCACAGGAGTGGGGGCAACCTTAGGTGTACCCTTAGTGATCGGTTATGATCCCCTGTGTAGGGTGGAGTATCAATCCATACTTAGTGTATTCCGGGGTGTTTCTCTTCTAAGTCTGTTTGGCCATCGTCTCGTGGTCTTGTCTTTATGTGGTTCCTGGACCCTAGGATCATCTTTCTGTGCTCCTTGCCTCGATAATCGTTGAGTCTAACTTGTCCAGTCAATCCGAATATAGCCAGGCCAAAAGGCTAGATAACAAGCTCTTCGTTTCTTTGCCTTTGAACTCATAAGTCTTCTAATCTTTATCTTGAATCTTTATACTGTACAGTCTTTGGTTCAGCACCCGCGTAATATTCTGCACTATATAACTTGACAAAACATTAGTATCTATATTTTATTTGGTCGTTGTCATCAAAATCAATAATTGAGGTATTAACATATATCTCAAAAAAGTTCGACCCATTTTAGGTGTGGGTGCATCTCTATTTATAGAGAAATTGATGAAAATGTATAGGATCTTATATAATGCAACTTATATACTAATGTGAGAGTATGTACTAATAATTATACTAAGTAGAGTAAATTAATAGAGTATAAATAAGATAGATAACAAAAGCGAGCACATCAGAAATTTTATACTGGTTCGGACCTCCCGTCCTACGTTCAGTCTCGAAGCTCCCCCTTGGTATTTCCTTTAACCAAATAACCCTCACTTCGCCCGAAGGAGTAGGCTAATACAAAAGTACTTCTCTGACAATCATGTGTTCCAAATAACATGGATTTTGACTAATAGTACAATTCTTCCTATGATCCCGTTTGAGTATGGGAATGTGAATTCTTTGAGTTGTAGGATGTGATTTAACCAAAATGATATTTTGGTTATTATAGATTGAGAATATGTAAGCAAGAGATGCACAAATATGTAAATAGTGAGTAATAAGAAATCAAGAGAATAGTTAATCATTAATCTCAATCTTTGTAGTATTTATAGGATTAAAGAGATGCAGATAAGGAGTTGTTACTATTAGATAAACTATATTTAATTTAATGCTTTAACCTTTCGATGAAGAGATGAGTCTATTCAATTTAACAGAATCATCTATTCAAAATTTTGCAGTTGCCTAGATGACAAACGTCTGTGGATTTTCCACAGATGTCTGTGGCTTTAAGATAGAATTTCACGAACCATTCACAGTCGTCTATGGATTTTTTACAGAAGTTTGTGGCTGGCATTTTCTGATTATAAAAATTTTTAATGCCAAATTTGAATGTTTATTTAATGTCGATTTTATGTATATGAATTCATGTGTGCATATATACTCAAGGAGACCTTATAATGTTTATCTAAGACTCTTAATACACTAGTATAACCTTACTAATCATAACATGGTCCGTAAATCTCTGTTTGTCTTCGAGTCCTGATATCTTTGAGCATGACGATCTCTTGTAGTATATACTTGTAATCTTGATAAGATATATAATATATGCGATTGTATAGTTGTTGTCATTGAAACCAATGAATGGAGGATCTAACATTCTCCCACTTTTTAATGATGACAAATATACAATCGTTAGTCATGAAAAAATAACATCCCCTAATTTAATCTCCCCTCATGTATATGCATATATTTCTCCCCCTTTGTCATTATCGAATGTAAAATTAGAGAAAACTTAAACATATAGTTACAGTGAATGATCACATAGATAGATCACATAGATAGATCATACAGAAATATAAATAACAAAAGTGAAAAATAATCCAACCCGTGTTCCGAAGGAAAAATATAACAAATAAAAAACTAATAGTTCATAGATAATAGGAAACACAAACAATATGTGCATAAATTAAAATAAAATATCAAAGTTGAAAACGAAAATGAGAGCAAATGGAAAAAAGGCTTAGTGATACTGGTTTGAGGAGTAAGATTGTCTGCCGTAGTTTACATAATATTCCTAATAGGCAGATGGATCTTATTGGTATTCCCCTAGCCATTGTGTTTGATCATGGTACTTTTAATTCTCTTGAATTGATAGTCTTTGAAAAGCCATATAATGTTGCTGGTGAGGTGGGTTAGTATCGGACAAAGACATATCATCACTATCTTCTTCTTCTTCCTCCGGTTGCTCTTGCATAGTGTTCTCGCCTCGAGAAAATCCTTCTTGGGGATGACAGATTGGTGTTTGTGCTCAAGGAGGTGGTGTAGGCGAAGGAGAAGAGGACGATGTGGATGATGATCTTCGACAAGTTTTTCAAACAACCTTCTTCATCATGTTCATAACCTTGTCCAATGTTTCATTTTGGTCATACGTATGGAAAATGACCTTGTAACCCACTCACTTCCTTCCTTAGAGATTTCTAATTTCTCTCTAGAACATCATCAACGTTAGCCATAAAACATACATTCGCTTGTTTCGAGTCACTTTCACTATCATTGTCAGATGAAGAAGATGAATCCGAATCGTACCTTGTTTCTTGAAAAGCTCTTTTCTTTTTCTTGAATTTTTCAAACTTGCTTTTCTTTTTATCATTATTGAGCTATGGACAATCCTTCTTCATGTGATCAAATTTGTCACACTCATAGAATTTTATTGATGTTTGATTCAAGGAGTTTGGTTTGCCACCATTTTGAAATCTGGTCTTCTTCTTGAACTTCTTGAATTTGTTGTAGTTTTTGGCAATAAAAATAATCTCATATGCGTCCAAGTCTAAATCTTCGTTACTTGCTTGGAATGATATGTTTTTCTCTTTATGATTTTGATCCTTTCTAGCCTGCTAGTTAGCTTCATACGACATTAGATTTCCTATTAGCACTTTGAATTTGAGTTGAGAAAGATCATTAGCTTCTTCAATGGCTAAAACTTTTCTTTCCCATTCATTTTTCAAAAAGTTTAAAATTCATGTGACTAAATCAAAATCTGTGAATTTGACTACAAGTGCTATGAGATCGTGTTGAATTGTTTGAAATCTAGTATACATATCAATAATTGATTCATTTGCTTTCGTTTTGAAAGATGAAAATTGGTTTTGTAAAATTGAGATTTTAGTTTGCTTGAATTTAATTGTGCCTTCATGTGTGACTTGTAAAGTGCGCCATATATCATATGCAGTGGTGCAAATCATGACACGTGAAAACTCATTTTTGTCAAGTGAGCAAAAAATACATTCATAGCTTTGGCATTGGTAGATGCCATTATTTTTTATGCATCAGTCAAAGTGCTAATGTCGGTGTTAGGTGCTTCATATTTGCTTTGAGTTGCTAGCCATATTTCTAACCCATTTTCTTCCATAAAAATTCTCATACGAGTTGAATAGTAAGCATAGTTCGAACCAGTAAACAGTGGAGGATGAGTGGTTGATTGACCTTCTTGAAAAGTGCTTGCCATATTAATGATTTTTTAACTGCGTATTATTATAGATTGAAATGACCATGCTTGGATACCAAATGAAAATGTATAGGATCTTATTTAATGCAACTTATATACTAATGTGAGAGTATGTACTAATAATTATACTAAGTAGATTAAATTAACAGAGTATAAATAAGATGGATAATAAAAGCGAGCACACCAGATATTTTATACTAGTTCGGACCTCCCATCCTACTTCCAGTCCCGAAGCTCCCCTTTGGTATTTCCTTTGACCAAATAACCTTCACTTCGCCCGGAGGAATAAGCTAATACAAAAGTATTTCTTTGACAATCTTGTGTTCCAAATAACACGTATTCTGACTAATAGTACAATTCTTCCTATGATCACCTTTGAGTATGTGAATGTGAATTCTTTGAGTGGTAGGAAGTGATTAAACCAAATGATATTTTAGTTATTATAGATTGAGAATATGTAAGCAAGAGATGCACAAATATGTAAATAGTGAGTAATAAGAAACCAAGAGAATAATTAATCATTAATCTCAATCTTTGTAGTATTTATAGGATTAAAGAGATGCAGATGACGAGTTATTACTATTAGATAAACTCTATTCAATTTAATGGCTGCAACCTTTCGATGAAGAGATGAGTTTATTCAATTTAACAAAAGCATTTATTCAAAATTTTACGGTTGCCCAGATGACAAACGTCTGTGGATTTTCCACAGACGTCTGTGGCTTTAGGATAGAATTTCACGAACCTATTCACAAACGTCCGTGGCTGGTATTTTCAAATTATAAAAAAAATTAATGCCAATTTTGAATGTTTTTTTAATGTCGATTTTGTGTATATGAATTCGTGTGTGCATATATACTCAAGGAGACCTTACAATGTTTATCTAAGACTCTTAATACACTAGTATAACCTTACTAATCATAGCATGGTCCATAAATCTCTGTTTGTCTTCAAGTCCCGATATCTTTGAGCACGACGATCTCTTGTACTATATAATTGTAATCTTGATAAGATATATAATATATGTGATTGTATAGTTGTTGTCATTAAAAACATAGAATGGAGGTTCTAACAATTGAGCTGCTATATTTTTAACAAATGTCATTCCATTTGAAGTAGATGTCATAATCCATCCATGTGGCACATGGTCGAAATGAAACATGGCATACTTATTTAGAACACTTCACGAAAACTCCTGATTTTGCGCGATGGCTCTTGCGAAAATACTTCACGATAGCCTTAATCTATTGTTCCAAAATAACTAATGGTTGAATGAAATTCCTCATGACAACCTAAATATATTGCTTCAAGGTTGTTCACAATAGCCCATGGTTGCTCTTTGGATCTTCTCACAAAATCTTTAATTCATCACTTCAAAGATGGTACACGATGGTTTCATCAAACTTCGCACGATGGCATTGATTCATCATATAAATATTGCATGTGATGGCCTGATGGAACTACTCACTACAGACTTAATTTGTCATCTGAAAATTGCTCATGATAGCATAGTAGAATTCCTCACGAAATCATTGACTTGTTGCTTCTAGGTGGTTTATGATGGCTCCACAAAACTCCCACGAAAGGCTTGGTTTATCACTTTTGAAATAGCACACAAATGCCTTATGAAACTTCTCACGACGCCCTTGGTTTATCACTTTGAGATGGCACATGATGGCTTTATAAAATTTCTCATGATGGCTTAACAACCTTTTCTCTCGACCGCTTTAGGAGTTCCATCACGATAGCATGCTTTTGTCAATCTACACAGAATGACAATATAAGAAACTCCATGATGACTGAAATGTTTTTATATAACAGCTTCATGATTTCGTGTTCAAAGACATCACATGAAGGCCCTTGTACGTAAATTTCCTTATAAAGGCTTCCATTTTAATATCATAAGGGCCTTTGATTGTCATCACACGATGGCTTCCTTAAATTGTATTACGATGGCTTTGTCCTTTGCAATTTTCCTTCTTCATTGTCCTGCGATGACTTAACATATTTAGGTATAACATTTTCCCACTCCCTATTATTATGTTGCTTTATACTTTAGTATAGATAAAATTTCATATTCTTATAGTTATCCACCCTAGCCGTTAATGTTCTCTTTTTTAATCTAATGGTTACCTGACTTTCGTCTTCCTTTCTATAAATAGTGCTCTTCTCCCTCTTCTCTTTTCTTTCTTACTTGCTTTATTGAAATCTTCTTATTTGTTCTTAACATCTTCTCGAAATCAAACTTTTACTTTTTTTGCGATTTTCATCTGATAAATGATTATTTTATTAGTTTGTTTATTGTTTGTTTCGTTCCTGCGAGTTTTAATTCAATTTGGTTGATCTTAATTTTATGAAAGTATAATTAATCTGAGTTGCGTGTTTTTTATCTTGGTAATTCTTCATATTTCTTTCTATAATTGTTACTTTGATCCTGATTTATTTTCCTAGGTTACTACTTTATTGTTTATGGGTTTCGAGTTTGATGGTTTATGTATCCGGTTCTTAAAGAACCCGGACTATCGTTGTTAAGGCCATATCTTCATATTTTATTCATGAAGGCTTAATTTATTTAGCACACGAAAGACTCTTTTTTTGCGATAACTAAGCTTTTGGTATGATGCATGAAAACAATGTTTCCCATTTTACTTATGATGGCTACACCTAAGCTTGTCGTGAAAATTTTTAGATGCAAGGACTATTTTGGATTTACTAATTAAAGCCTTATATATTTCCAAGTTGACTCACGAAGCTTGTTGATTTTAGTTTATGATGATTATGTTTGAACTCAATACACATGGACCTTCCGCTCTTTTGCATGAAAACTGGGCCCTTTAGTTTAACACGTGAAAGCCTTGTCTTTAGTTCTTCTTACAAGGACTGTGTTTACATTTATCACGTGACAATCCTATACACGAAAGCAGTGCCTTCAGCTTAGCACATGAAAGCCTTGTTTCTTATACAACTCATGATGGCTATATCCAAGTTTGGCGTGAGAAGTTTTACTTTAAATTCTTTTCACAAAAACAACATAGGATTAGTTCATGAAAGCCCCTATACGTTTCCATTTTGACTCGCGAAAGCCCCCTTTTATGTATTTATATAATTAAGTTTCACTCTAGACACTTGCTTCGAATTATCATGTGATTACTTTATTCTTAATCCTTTTTATAGCTTACCACACCATGATTTAGGTTATCATGTGATATTCTATCATATAATAGTCGGCCATTCGATAGTTGACCTTATTTGCGATGTTTTAGGTTATCATGTGATATTCTATCATATAATAGTCGGCCATTCGATAGTTGACCTTATTTCTGATGTTTTATCACTCGAAAGCTAAGTAACTCACTATACATAGTTTACTTGTTTAATGGTCAACACTTGTGCATTATTTGTCATATGTTCCTTAGGATATTAGCCTTTTAATTTACCCACCTTCTAACACTTTTAATAGATGAGTCAATATATCTTGACTACCATATGGACATCTTGGTATATGCATATGTTTCATGGATCCATATGTCTTACCATATTATTCTGATATATGTTTGTATAGGTTTTCTTATATTCAAGTGCTTATATATATATATACATCTGTGTGTGTGTATACACAACTTAAGAAGGTTTTTATTGGCTTCATTTTGGACATTTTGAATTTCATTTTAATAATTAAGACTTTTATATTGTAGATATCATGGCTAGAGATAAGAAACTGACTTCCAAAGGGGGCATCAAAATCTTCTAAGTCTTCCAAATCTGCAAGTTCTTTCGAGGAAAAGGTTTACACTTCTCATCAATCCTACTTTATGAAGCAAAAAGATATCGACTCTATTTTCCGCCTTTTTGGTATTGTGGGGATTGAAATGAGGGTTCCAGGCCTAAACGATTAAATCAACACCTCTACTGAAGGGTTCTTCGCTTTCACCCCTCTTTACATTTATCACTCATGTTATCTGTCCTTCAACCCCATCATAAATAATGTCTTGTCTGTCCTAAGGATTGCTCACATCCACCTAAATCTCAACTCCTATAGTTACATTAGTTCTTTGTTCATTCTATTTAGAGAACTCAAGCTGGAAGAGCTAACTTCTTCCATCCTTTGCTCCTTAGTCACTCTTCAAAAGATGCAGAATCAGCCTGAGGATTTTGGTTATTATCTTAGCTCTGTCGGTGGTGGAGTAGTAAGTGACTTCATTAATATGCCTCTGGATTGGAGTCACCGGTTCTTCTTCATGAAATGTTACTCTCCAAAGATTATTAAAAGGTTTTCGGTCCCCGGTATGTATTCTTGCTAGATTTATTTCCACTTAATCACTACATATATTAGCTTTATCGATTAAATGTGTGTTCAACAACAAATGCTAGCTGCTGAATTATAGAACTTTAACCCTTAGTATCTGGCCTGGATCCTTAGCTTTGGAGATGCTACAGCATATTCGAAGAGAGGATTAATGCTTCTTATTGAGGAATAATTAAGGAAGTATTCTGTGATTTTTCCAACTCATCGTGTCTTGGGCGAACCCACCATGATGAGAAAGAAAAAGAACAATCCACCATCCCTTGTTGCTGATAAGCTCGATGCGTTCTCCACAAACTCTCCGGTGCAGCGCACAACGAAAGAAAGTCGTGGATACTCTCCATAATTTGTTTCTTATTATCCTTTTCCATTTGGTGTAGTGAAATAAACTTCTTTAATGCTTTCCCTTTGTGGATAGATCCTTTCGAAGTGCATCTTATAAGCATGGATGCTTTGTCTCTCAATAGGGGTGCCTCCGAATTACCTATTTCATCTAAGGAGACAGGTGTGACAACCACTCTACACCACTGGCACCCAAATATAGCCTATATAATACTGTGCACTACAAGAGTGTCCGGTCGATGTAGGACAACCGTCAAGGGTTGTAGTAAAGTAAATTATTCGTAGAATCTGTCGTATATCTCATAGCACATCGAAAAATATAATAGTTAACATCTCAAATATAAAATAGGCAAGATAGTAATAACTGAATGAATCGTAGAAATTAGAGTCATATAACTATACAACATAAGTGATAGAGTTTATACAACTGATAATAAACTCAAAATAGATAACCTTCTCTAAATATATAATAGCACTAGTAAACTCCATAATGTTGCACAGCGGAATGATTAGCAATAATAACTAAATATAGTAATACGAAAGTATAGCCTCATGCTCGTTACCTGTCCAGCTCTACGTGCTCACCAGACCTGATATCCCTAATCCACTGATTTAAGAGTACTCAGAATATGTTACATGGTTATTAAACAATTTTGATTGAAAAAATGGATGCTTCCTCTTCGTCTTCTAACCCTAATTCTCATTCACGACATCGATGGTCATACAAGCACCGTCATAGTTTCTTTTTGTCGAGATTTGTAAACCCTAATTTCCATTACAATCTCCCACCTTACAACTCTAATTTGCCTCCTGCTCCCCACTTCTTCAGTTCCGATTAACATCCCTTCTTCAAACCCTTTATCGGACATGCCTTCTCACCTAAAAGATCCCTAATCTCAATCGACAACCTACTCATATTTCGCTTTCCTCCTCATCAACAGAGCTACGCTGTGTTAAAATATATGGATCGGTTCTTCAGCAGCTCCAAGACGTTAGCACATATTCAGGGTTTGACCAAGACTTTAGGAGTTGTTTAACTATTTTATAGGAATTAATTTTACATTCAAATTGTATATGATAGTTTACTGTTGCCAATTATCTGTATATATATCTCAACGTTGAATCAAATTAATCAAGTTACTCATCTCAGTCTTTTCCTGTTTCACATGGTATCAGAGCGCCATTAAATAAAAAAATTACGCTCTTGTCTTCATCAATCTCTTATCATGGCTAATGAAAACAACTTTGCTGTCATCAGAGCCGATCCTTATGCTATCCATCACTCTGATAGTCCCTCTACTGTACTTGTCACACCTCTCTTAACGAGTGATAATTATGGCTCTTGGAATCGTGCCATTACGATGGCGTTACGGGCCAAGAGCAAATTCGGTTTCGTCGACGGTTCCTTGCCGATCCCAACGGTGGAAACCGACATTTCCAATTGGCTCCGCTGCAACGATCTTGTTGGCAACTAGATACTCAATTCTGTATCTTCAGAAATTAGGCCAAGTATTCTCTATGCCGACAGCGCTTCCCAGATATGGATGGATCTCAAAGAGCGCTTCTCTCAGTCAAATGCGCCGAAGATATATCAGTTAAAACTCTCTATCTCCTCTCTCAAACAAGAAGGTATGAGTGTTTCATTGTACTTCACCCAACTGAAATCTTTGTGGGATGAACTGAGTAGCATTATTTCGATTGCTCCGTGTACTTGTAGAAATGGAAAGTGAATTATTGAACAACAAAACTAGGATCGAGCCATGGAGTTCCTTCAAGGACTTCATGATAGCTTCTCTACTGTGCGAAGTTCTCCTGATGGAGCTATTTCCATCCATTCAGTGAATCTACAATCTTGTCCGTCAAGAAGAAAAGCAACAAGAGTTGAATGTTTGATCAACTCCCGCTGTTGAGTCCGCTGCCTTCCAAGCTTCAAAGCCACCATACCGTGGGCTGTCAAAGAGGCAACGTCCATTCTGTGACCACTGCAACCGACATGGGCATATTCGGGAGAAATGCTATCAACTCCATGGCTTCCTAGACAAACAAGGAAAGTGCACTGCTGAACATGGATCAGCCTCTCATGTTGTGCCAAACAATCATCTAACAGCTCAACAGTACAACAAATTTCTTGCTCTCTTGGACAAAGACGAAGTTGGTGAACTCTCGGCTAACTTAGCAGGTACAATTCTGTCTTGTATGTCCTCTTGTTGGATTATAGATTCAGGTGCATCAAATCATATATGCACATCACTATCAATTTTTCTTCATATGTTCCATTGCAAAAACATATGTCTGTTCAATTACCTGATGGTACTTTTGCATCAGTGGCTCACATTGGGATTGTTAAACATTCAAAATCTATTATCCTCAAAGATGTATTTTTTATCCCATCATTCAAATTCAATTTATTATCTATCTCACAATTAACAAAACAGCTTAATTATGAAGTAATTTTATCTAAATCTCAATGTCGTTTTCAGGACCTGCTGACGAACAGGACGATTGGTCGGGGTAGAGTTCATCATGGCCTTTACTACTTGGAGGATGTTACCTATTTGAATTCTGTTTTTTCATTTCAGCTTTCAAATAATTTTGATCTTTGGCACTCTCGCCTTGGTCACCCTAGTAGTTCCCGTTTTAAATTTCTTGTTAATAATTTTCCGGATATATCCGCGAATAATAAATTTATTTGTGATGTTTGGCGACAAGCTAAGCAATCTCGTGGTTCGTTTCTGCAAAGTGTATCTCGCTCTTCTGTATGTTTTGAATTATTACATGTTGATGTTTGGGGACCATTTAATGTTCTATCTAAAAATGGTTCACATTTTTTTCTCACCATTGTTGATGATTATTCAAGATGCACTTGGGTCTATTTAATGAAATTTAAGTCTCAAACCTTTCATATGATAAAACATTTTTTTAATCAGGTTAATAGACAATTCGGACTGCTAATCTCCACTATACAATCTGGAGATGGTGGCATCTTTATTCCACAACTTCAAGCTCTTCGATCTGATAATGGAACTGAGTTTCTTTCATTAGAGTTTCAAAATTGGTTTCATTCTCATAGTATAATCCATCAACGAAGTTGTGTAGCCACTCCTCAACAAAATAGGATTGTGGAACGTAAACATCGACACTTGCTTGATGTTGCTCGCTCACTACAATTCCAAGCTAATCTCCCCCTCTCTTTTTGGGGCGAATGTGTTCTCACCGCTGCGTTTCTCATTAATAAATTACCTACACGTATTCTTAATTTCAATTCTCCTCATGAAATTTTATTTGGAAAGGCCCCGTCATATTCCTCTTTACGCGTGTTTGGTTGTCTTTGTTTTTCCAAAAATATGCATATTAAAAATAAATTTGATGCATGAGGTAAACCACGCATTTTCGTTGGCTATCCTTATGGTCAAAAAGGATATCAAATTTATGATCCTTCGTCTCATTGCATAACTGTCTCACGTGACGTTATTTTCCATGAGTCGGTCTTTCCATACAAAAACATTTCAGATCATCGTCCTAATGATATTTCGATCACACCTTTAGATGATGATTTACCCACTGATCAAATAATTTTTCAAAATAATTCATCAGTACCTACTGATTTTACTTCACCTATTCAGGTTGAAATTCCGAGTGAAAACAATACTTCCAGTGTGATTCCCACGGATACCGCTGACCTAATTCGTCCTCAGCGAATTCGACGACCACCATCACATCTTAGTGATTATGCATGCAATGTTTCTTCTTCATCTACTTCTTTTCCATTATCCAAATATTATTCTTTAGAAAATTTCAGTTCTTCTCATCACGTCTTTTTGTCCAAAATCATTGATCATAATGAACCTCAAACCTATTCTCAAGCCATTAAATCTTCTGTTTGGCGCGATGCAATGACTGTTGAGCTTCGTGCCCTCGAAGCAAACAAAACATGGTCAATTTGCTCATTACTACCCGATAAAACACCAATTGGTTGTAAATGGGTTTATAAAATCAAATATCGTTCCAATGGCTCTATTGAACGACATAAAGCCCGTTTAGTGGCAAAAGGCTACACTCAAGTTCAAGGAATTGACTATCATGATACATTTGCTCCGGTAGCAAAATTAGCCACTGTTCGTCTACTTCTTTCTATCGCTACCATTAAAAATTGGACTCTTCATCAATTAGATGTCAATAATGCTTTTTTACAAGATGACCTAAATGAAGAAGTTTTTATGAAACTTCCTCCTGGTTTTTCACGTCTTCATAATAATCAAGTTTGTAAGCTCCATAAATCTATTTATGGGCTTAAGCAAGCCTCACATCAATGGTTCTCTAAATTCTCTTCCACTTTAATTGGACGTGGTTTTCATAAATCTGTCTTCGATTACAGTCTTTTTACGTATATTCGTGATCATATATCAGTATTTTTTCTTGTTTATATGGATGATATTATCATTACAAGAAATAATGAATTTTTTATTTCCAAAATAAAAGAATTTCTCGCCAAATCTTTCTCCATCAAGGATCTTGGCCATCTACGCTATTTTATCAGTATAGAAGTATCTCGTTCCAAGAAGGGATTATTTTTATGTCAGCGTAAATATACTCTTGACATATTAAAAGACTCTGGAATGCTTGGTTCTCGAACATCTCCATTCCCTATGGAACAACATCTTCGACTACTTCCGAATGACGACGATCCCTTGTCTGGCCCATTTCTTTACCGACGACTCATTGGTCGTCTCTTATATCTTACGGTCACTCATCCTGATATTCAATATGCTGTTAACAAACTTAGTCAATTTATGCAAAGTCCTCGTTCCACTCATCTTGATGCTGCAAATAGAGTTCTTCGATATTTGAAAGGAACTGTTGGTAATGGTCTATTTTTTTCAGCGACAAGTTCTCTTTCTCTCGTTGGCTTTGCTGATTCCGACTGGGCAGGATCCCCTATCACTCGTTGCTCTACTACTGGTTATTTTACAATGCTTGGTTCTAGTCCGATCTCTTGGAAATCAAAGAAACAACCAACTGTTTCTCGATCATCGGCTGAAGCGGAATATCATTCTCTTGTCGCTATTACATCTGAAGTACAGTGGTTATGTTCCATTTTATCCGAACTTAGTTTTCCACAATCTGCTTCCGTAACAATACATTGCGATAGTCAAGCTGCAATCCATATTGCTGCAAATCTCGTCTTCCATGAATGGACAAAACACATTGAAATAGATTGTCATTTCGTTCGAGAAAAGATTCTCTCCAGCCTCATTGCTCCATCCTATATCAGTTCCCACGACCAACTGGCAGATATCTTCACAAAACCACTAGGTGTTGATAATTTTAAGAGACTACTTAGCAAGTTGGGTGTGCTCGACATTTCTCTCCCGGCTCCAACTTGACGGGGGGTGTTAAAATATGTGGATTGGTTCTTCAGCAGCTCCAAGACGTTAGCACATATTCAGGGTTTGACCAAGACTTTAGGAGTTGTTTAACTATTTTATAGGAATTAATTTTACATTCAAATTGTATATGATAGTTTACTGTTGCCAATTATCTGTATATATATCTCAACGTTGAATCAAATTAATCAAGTTACTCATCTCAGTCTTTTCCTGTTTCACACGCTGACATGGTTAAACGAGATCTGCTTTGCTTAGCAAATACAATCTTGTAAACTACAGCAACTCCGCCTACTTCTTCGTAGCCCTCCCCTTGGATCTTGTGCACTAACCGTAACCCTAAATACTCTGTTACTGATGTCGAGATCCAATTTGATACTTTTATTGTAGAAAATTTGGTCATAAACAAAGCAAATGTGTTCTCGCTGTCTATTAGATTCCAAATCAGCTTCTAGCCCCTACAGCACCTATCAGGTTGAGAGTAATAATTCATGTTCAGCTTTGTCTTTGGAACACGACCACCTCTTTGGTTTCAATATTAGCTTTTTGGAACTAAGAAATTAGATCCGTAGATACAACTCTGGTGCAGCCTGCCTTGATCTACTTTAACACTCCAACAAACTTCTAGTGGCCTTCGACTCTTTGATCGCATATTTTAGGTCTCCAGAAGCTAATAAGACTACGACTGAAAACTCTGATTTGTGTCAGCTTCACGAATCAGATAGGCTATGGGATTGTGCTAACTGCTCTTATTATTGCATCATTACTACCCTTGTATGATCAAGGAGGAAAAGATAGAACCTATGTTGCTTGCACGGATGTTCAATTCTGCTACAATTTAGATGGTACTGCACAAACATGGGTATAGGCTGTTCATATGCCCACCTCTGCCTCAATGCATGAAGAATCTGCTCGCATGATAGAAGACCCATTTCTAGAGATTGCTATCAGTAGTTCTAGGACACAGAATGTTTTAGCTTTGCCTGCACCAATAGTAGAGAAACCTAACATAACGCGGAAACATAGAGGTAGAAGCAGATCGAGTGAGACCGTGCATAGGAGCGCAAGACACCTTCGCCCGGGTTCCGCTACAAACTTGGCAACCCCAAGTGATCACGTTCTTTTAGTTAGCAGTTTTACCCTTGTAATGTTTAACTCGCTAAACTCTAGCTAGGCATATCATATTGCTAAGAACACTGGAATTTTTCACAATCAAATTGATATTGACTTTGATATTATTAAGAACTTAGAAAACGAGAGAGCTAACAACATCCTTAGATGAATGTTTTGAGTTGGAATGTGAGAGGTCTAGGCTTGCTTGGAAAAAGAGATAGAATAAAAAGAATCTTAATAGATAATAGGGTAGACATAGATCTAATTCAAGAATCTAAAACTAAAACACCTAGCTTCAGCTTCTTAAAATCGATTGGAGACAACTCTCGGAGTTTATACCAGCGCATGGTAGCTCGAGGGTATTATATTGATGTGGCATGAGGATAAATTTAACCTTCTTCAAGCAATAACTAATCGTCACTCACTTCATCTAATTCTACAGGACTTTCAAAATAATCAAATAATCAACGTCACTAACTTATACACACCTAATAATAAGACCTTCAGACACTTCTTTAGGCTGAATGTACAAACTTCCGCAGACTCTCATATGGTCCCTGGCTCATAGGGGAAGATTATAATGTGACCAGATATATTGGAAAGCGATCTCCTAAAGAGGGGAGTTCTATTGCATGGAAGAATATAACAATTTTATTAACCAAAATAGCCTTATTGAATTATCGCTTATCAGAAGAAGATTCATTTGGTCTAATACTAGAGAAATCTCTTCCATGGCGTTACTAGATAGGTTTTTCATAAGTGAGGATTGGTAAGACTCCTTCCCTCTGTCCAAGGCAGATGGATTAGTTAGAATCCTCTCGGACCACTGCCTCATCATCCACAGCACTAATGATCAACTTCCAATGTAGTGACCATTAAAATTCGAAAAATGTGGCAAAAAGAGGAAAACTTTTAAAATCTTATAACTAAGAAATAAAACTCCTTAAATAACAGATTTTCGACCAATGCTGCTAAAAAACATTTTTTTTAAGCTGAGAGAGCTTAGAACACATCTTCAGAATTGGAACATAAGTATATTTGGAAATATAAACATTAAAAAGCAAAATATTGTTAATGAAATTCTAGACTTAGATAAATTAGGTGAACAGAGAAATCTAACTAGAGACGAAAATACTAGATTACATAACCTAAAAACGGAAATAAATAGATTAATGGACCAAGAAGAAACTATGTGGAAACAACGATCTCGCTTCTAATGGATCAACAATGGGGAAAAAACCAAAATTTTCCTCCGTACTGCTAATGACAAAAGACATCATAATACCATAAAATCTATCAAGGTTAGTGAAATTGAATATCAAGAGAAAAGAGGCTAAAACAATATATTTACTAATTACTTTAAGGAGATATACGGTAGTAGCTGTAAACATAGAATTCGGGCAAACTTGCCCACCCTCTACCCAAACATGGATACATCCCTAATTGAGCTAGATGCTCCATTTTCTAAAGACGATGTTTGATCAGCTATTAAGGGCCTAACGAGCGACAAAGGTTCAGGACTTGACGGCTTTCCTATGTTTTTCTATCAAAATTTTTGTACCCTCATTAAAAATGATATTATGCAACTTTTTAAGGAGCTTCATAATGGTACTCTTCAATTAGGTGGATGTAACCAGGCAGCTGTTATTTTAGTCCCTAAAAAGGAGAATCCTGAAGATCCTTTGTACTTAAGATCCCTCTCAATGATCAACTGTTCTATTAGAATAATCACTAAAGTGTTAGCTAACAGACTAATACACAAAATAGATAAATTAATTGACAAAAAACAAACAACAAGCATTCATGGTAGATTCATTATGGACGGGGTGACCACGCCCAAGAATTCAATTCCATAGCAAAAAAACTACATGCACACTTCTAAAATTAGACTTTGCCAAGGCCTTCGACTCTATTGATTGGAGCTTCTTACTCAAAGTTCTTAAAGCTAGAGGATCCTCAGAAAAATGGATCTCATGGATTAGACTTATCCTGAAGTCTAGCGCGTCAGCTTTCATAGTGAATGGTATCAAAGGAAACATATTCAGCCTAAAAGAGATCTTCTTTAGGGTGACCCCATGTCACCTCTTCTATTTAACCTTACGGCTGATGTTTTCTATATAATACTCTCCCTTACTATTAGAAACAACATTCTTCTATGCTTGGGGAACGATGTCACTACACAAGGGGTTTCCACCATGTAGTATGCAGAATGTTAGCCTCCTTTTATACTCTCACCTCCCATATCATATTACCTCGCTTAAGCTTATTTTATATAATTTTGAACTCCTATTTGGCCTTAAAATCAACTTTCACAAAAGTTTGATCCTTATCCTTAACGACGCATCAAATAGTGCGACTGTTGTGGCCAATACGTAAACTGTAAAGCCATGAGCTTTCCATTTAATTATTTAGGTATAACAATTAGATGGAAGCCAAAAAAAGGATTGACACACTATCATTGATAAAATAAACAGTAAATTACCTTCTTAGAAAGAAAACTATCTATCCAGGGCTAGCACGGTGGTACCGATCAACTCGGTTATGTCTGCTATATTGGTTTACTAGACATCGTACTATAAATTTCCAAGCTAGGTAATTAATAAAATAGATTGCATCAAAAGAAACTTCATATGGAAAGGAGATACAAACAGATCTAATATGAGATGTCACATTAATTGGAGCAAAATCCAAATCTCAAGGTGGATTGGGTATCGTTAACCTTAAGGCATTAAAATCCTCCTTACTCAGTAAATGATTTGGAAGATTATGGTAGACAATTCTTGTTCTTGGAAAGAAATAATTAGTAACTACTACTATAATAGCTTAAAAGACCTAAACATCAACAACAATAAAAAAATTCTCTTTCTTATAGAAAAAGATCTCTGATTTATATCACATATTCAAAATTGAATTCAATGTTAATACTGGAGACAAAGCCACTTTCTGGAACGAGCCTTGGATAACTTCCATAGCTTTGAAATACGAACTTCTTGATCTCTTTCTAGTCTCCAATAATAAAAATGACCTTATTAAAGAAGTTTATAGAGCTTCTTCACCTTTTAGATATGACATAACTTGACAGGGAACCTACTTACACAATACATAAAATTAATTAATATGATCAAAAATTATAATACCAGAGACAATTCTGATAGCCTGGAATGGTGTTCGGATAAAAAGAAGAAGCTATACCTCTAAATCAATGTACAAAATTTTAACCTTCTCTGGAGCAAATGATTATAGACTCTTCAAACCCATATGGACAATCAGAGCTCCTCCTAAAGTTAAACTTCACAGGTGGATTTTTTTTACAGGATAAACTAAACATAATAACTAAGCTCAATTCGATTACTAACTCCAATCTTGATCCACACCCATGTTACCTGTATAATCTAATGCTCGAGGCTAATTCCCATATGTTTTTTATTGTCACTTCTCTTAATATATTATCGATAAGATCTTAGAGGCTTTCAACATAAATATTGATTCTGCAATACCCTCTCCTACAAATTACTAGAATAAATTTAGATTAGACTATACCCTTCCGACAAAGAAAATTTTAGACTCAATTTATTCAATCACATGTTGGAGCTTATGGATTGGATGCAACCAGCGCATTTTTAACAATACTTGTAACAACTCCATCACTATAATTTATTACATTGACCAGTTCGAAGACATAATAGTTGGCAAACCTGTATTGATAGGACTGTACACCCTACTAATGCCATAGCTTGAGCGCTAATGGCCCTTACAAATGAGTGATTTATAATACGATAACCTATAACGACCCATATGGGTCATATTAGTATTAATTAATTCACCTATAGCAATTGCTTTATAATATGTAACCTAAAGCAACCATTATGGGTCATATTACTATTTTATTACATTAACTTTATATCGTTAACTCGCAACTAGAATTAATTTAATAAAAATATATTCATATATAAAAATATACAAATAAGTAAAAAAATAAAGAAATAAATAAAGTAATAAATATAAAAATAAAAACTAATTTATTAACATAAATCTCATTAGTCGACCACATTTAAAATTATGCCAGATCAATCATCGTTTAAATTCATTAACAAAAACTTCTTTATCCATCCTTGTTTAAATGCATATTATTACCTTAACTACTAAATATAAACCAATCCAATTGCATAAATGTAATCCCTTGCTGTAATGTAAGCTTCTTGACTGCTACGACTCCTTGTTGTATAGGGGATAAGGCATAAAGGGACAATTTGATACCTTCATTACAATAGTTTGGTGCAAATTACATGATTCAGATGAATCCTTGCAACATTCGTTCTTGCTGAATCCATAGGCTAGTAGTGCATGCTTATGTTTTACCATTTAACATAGCTGGGTTTAGTGGTTTCTATGCAAATATATCCTTCCTTAATTGCGATTTTATTACTCTCCCTTGCTTTATATCAAAATTATATTTCCTTAGCAAACATATTCAATAGGCTATTATTGCTCGTATATACTTTTATATACAAAATATATTTAATTATAATATATAGGTATATGGAGATGTAAGAATATATATGTATATATAAGTACTTGTATATATATATATCAATAATTATTCTTATATGCGTTTGAGAGTACATGTATTTTATCTTTCTAATTCAAAGTCTTGACTAGGTAAAAGTTTTAACTAAATAAAATACAAAGTTTAGCAGAGGTTAGTGTTGGAGATGAATGAGTAATATATTGGGAAATGTGTGGCATTGAATGCCTTGCGAAATGAATAGTCCCACATCTTAGAATAAAATATACACTTTGTGTTTATATACTAAGATGTGGACACTATTATAGTTACTATGAGACAAAAAGAGACATGAAAGCATAGCCATCTTGGTGGGTGGTGTAACACACTACCCCGCATGCACGTGCCTGAGCCCGCATCCACATCCGCGGAAGGGTGAATGGGCATTTGAGGTGTATTAGAGGTACTTAGCACTTTGCAGTTGGCAATTGGCTTGGCTTGGATGTTCAGACCGAAAAGTTTTTTATTTTTGTCCATTCAAACTCAAACGATTGCACCGCTTGGTAAAGGGTCGCAACCTTTCCAACTGTTGCAACCGTTCGAACGGGCACCTATTACCGAATAAGCACCTCCCCACGCCTATATATAGGCAGAAGGAAAATAGGAAAATTCACTTAGTTTTTCTGCACTTCTTCCTCACCCATGAGACTCTGTTCTTACTTAAATCCTTTTGAGTTCGTCGTTGCTCTATGATTTTTGTGCAGCATCACAGAGACAGGTCTGTTTCATCTTGGGAAACAATTGCTCGATATCCTTAAGTGCCGTAGAGGGAGCAATATTGGAAACAAAGTATTCTAGACTTGGACAATCTAATCGGTATTATACCTATTGCATAAACTGTTTGCTACACAGATCTATTCGTAACAGTTTTTGCAGCATAGTTGTAACAGTTTTGTAGTTGTAACAGTTTTGCAACGTATTTGTAACATTTTTGCAACATAGTTGTAACAGTTCTGTAGTTGTAACAGTTCTGAAGTTGTAATAGTTTTGCAACGTAATCATAATAGTTTCCTAACACCTTTGTAGCGTTCTGCTAACAATCTTGAAACATTATTGATTTATTGTTGGATGTTTCTGTAGACGACAATGTCTCATGAAAGCAACACTTCTGCACCAACATCGACTGTGATTACTACTCAGTCTGCAACTGTGGTTCCAATGATGGCACTGTCTCATGGAGAAAGGTCGAAAAAGTTCTGGGATGGACTTCAAACGCTAGCGGCAAAAGATGTCGTTCTATTTGATGACTTTGGGCCTTGCAAAGTTTCTTATAGAAGATGCTCCCATAGTCGAAGAACTGGAACTCGATGCAACAAAAATTGAAGCCTTGAATGTTTGGAAGAGTTCTAATTTTATGTGCAAAAACTACATATTAAACGTATTAGACAACAGCCTATACAATGTATACTGCACTGCTCGAACTTCCAAAGAACTCTAGATGACATTGGAGAAAAAGTACAAAACCGAAGATGCGGGCATGAATAAATTGTAGTAAGAAAATTTTTTAACTTCAAAACGATTGATGTGAAAACCGTTATCAACTAGATTCAAGAGCTACAAGTTCTCATCCATGAACTGCATGATGAAGGAATGACACTATGCGAATCCTTTCAGGTTTCCGCTGCAATTGAAAAGCTTCCTCCATCATGGAAAGATTTCAAAAGCTACATTAAGCACAAGCGCAAGGAGATGATAATGGAGAAACTTGTAGTTCGATTGAGGATTGAAGAAGATAACAGGAAATCTTAGAAGAAGACTTTGCATACCATGATTGCCAAGGAAAATGTAGTCAAGTCAGAGAAACCCAATAAAAGGAAACATGAGCATGCTCCTAAGAAATCAAAGAAATTTCAGAGTTCATGCCATAATTATGGAAAGAAAGGGCACAGAGCCAACAAATGTCGCGCACCCAAAAAAAGAAATCAGAAGCAAACATGATAACATTTCAAAAGGCGTGTCTGATATGGACTTATGTACAGTAGTGTCCGAATGCAACCTTTCGTAACTCGAAGGAATGGTTTGAAGACAGAGGAGCCACACGAAACATGTGTGCAAATAAGTGGATGTTTACAACCTAAAAAATTGCTACTGAGGAAAAACAACAATTTATGGGTAATTCATCCGCATCAAAGGTCAAAGTCAAGGGAAAGATTATATTGAAAATGACTTCTGGAAAAGAACTAACTTTGGCAGATGTTCTTTATGTTCCATAGATTCGCAAGAACCTGATTTTCGGATCGCTGCTTAGCAAGCATGGCTTCAAACTCACCTTTGTATTTGATAAGTTTGTGTTGTCAAAGAATGGAGTGTATGTAGGAAGAGGATATGTGTGTGATGGTTTATTTAAAGCAAATGTAACCACTATTGTACCAAAAAATGATATGAATAAAACTAAATCTTCTGCTTATATTATTGACTCTTCTAACATATGGCATTCTAGATTAAGCCATGTAAATTTTGATACCTTATGAAAATTGATTAATCTAGACTTTATACCAAAATGAAAAATAGATTCCACCTATAAATGTCAAGTTTGTGCAGAAACAAAATTGATGATAACTGTAACGCCCCACTCCGTGACCCACATTAGCAAAGAGTATTACAAGGTAATACCATCTGCTAATATGGAGAATAGAGCTGGATAGGAACGACCATCTATAGCCTTATCTTAACTATCTACTGAATACGTCGATAAATGTAGCATATTTTGTTTATGTGGATCGACATATCCAATAGATATTTAATACAAAACTATAATGGCTATAAGATCTAACATAATAAAATATAACAACTCAAATGTAAAACATCACAGAATAGCAGAATGACATACATATGTCTAAATACAAATACATGTCCAGTACAAATCCAAAATGATACAACTTAGTGGTATGATGATCACTAATCATACATGAGCCCAAAAGAATAATACATAGATCAGAGTGTCAATAGATAAGGACAACAAAAAGCTAAATAATATAGGCTAGCGGGTATGCAGAAAGCAAAGTCCATGCGGAAGCAAAAGCAAATAGGCTAAGTCCGAAGCACCTAACCTGAAACACCTCGGTCTGACCCGAGTATAAAAATACACGGGTCAGGCTAACTAAACAATCAATTAGATAAGCTAAATGATAATGACATGCAAGGTCATAAAGTACCACAATAATCTCTAAACGAGATAACATGATCATCTAACAAAAGATAAATCATAACAAGCCTCGTATCATCGGCAACTCAAATAAACAAAGGATATGAATATCCCAAATCAAGCCAAAAAGGCAAATAACAAATACCAATGAAGGTAACATAAGTTTCCACAAGGTAATCGCTATATATTGTGTGGTTCAAAGAACCTACCCCGAAAGGTGATACTCTAGGGAAATATAAATATCAAAGAAACAAAAGATGCAGGTGCTCAGTACTGTATAAACAAGGGTCCACAAGCCCGAAGGCGACAAACCCAAGTATCTCTCAAGCGGTGATGAAGGACCAACTCCAAAAGCGATACTATAGGGCAACAAACCCGAAGACACAAATCCGAAGGCAATAAAACTGAAGGCACAAACCTGAAGGCAACAAACCGTAGTGGCGAAGGTCCAGAGGCCCAGTACTGGACACCACTAACTGGCAATATGTGTCACAAACCCCTCGTAAAGGAACCCGCAAAGTGTTAACATGTGTCTCATACCACACGTTTGCACTAAACGGTTTACTAACCGTTAGTCAATTCCACACTCAAAGCAGTACAAAGTTTACCTCATCTCATCGGTAAACCAGAC
Organism: Allium fistulosum; assembly: GCA_030737815.1. NCBI lineage: Eukaryota > Viridiplantae > Streptophyta > Magnoliopsida > Asparagales > Amaryllidaceae > Allium > Allium fistulosum. The sequence continues at coordinate 268,727,386 of CM060906.1, read as the reverse complement.
CCGAAGGTCAAAACGATCAAACGAATAGATTAGGAATTAACTAAGAAGATAAACGCACGTGTTCATAGCACGCATTTTATCTAATCACTTAATTCTCCTCCCTCTTCGCTCGAAGTGCAAAATTGTGTGTTTTATATAGAAATTAAGTTGAAGAAAACGAGTTTTAGGAACGTTTCGAAATCGCTTTAGAAATTGCCTTTGAAATTCTCTTATTATAGAGTATATAATTTTTATACTAAAAAGATAATGTATAATAATAATTTCAAAAGCCCATTTATTTGAAAAATATTTTTAAAACACATTATAATACCTGTGTATGAAATTCAGAAAGAAATATCAAGAAAACATCGAAATAACGGAAATTACACCAAGTATTATCGTTTAAAACAAGTTGCGACTCAATATTCGAAGCAGGTTTAAACAAGTTAACTGTGTCAAAATGACTTGAAATTCTGTATAAATGTAGTTCAACATTCCTACTTCAATATGCAAAAATAATCATCCAAATCTGATTTGAAACGAAGAATCTGTGTCGTTTCAAAGTTGGACTAAAAACAAGGTTAAATCGCTGAATTCCAACAGGCTGCGGGTTCAAGTTCGACAGTAGTTTCGAAATAGCAAACGAACCCAGATTGTCATGATATTTTGCAGGAATGTAATTCAACACTCCAACTACAATCTGCAAAAAGAATCACTCAAATTCGAATTGAAAAGAAGAATTTGCGTCGTTTCAAAGTTGGACTAAAACAGGGTTAAATCGCTGAATTACAGCAGACTGCGGGTTCAAGTTCGACAACAGTTTCGAAATAGCAAACGAACCCAGATTATCATGAAATTTTTCAGAAATGTAATTCAACACTCCTACTTCAATTTGGAAAAAAATTAACTCAATTTGGATGAAGTATGAGAAAGTTATAATGTCTCAAACATGGACTCAGGCCATGTTTGCAGCAACACAAAACAGTGTACAGGTGATTTCCAGGCTGTGCATTGACTTTGCAGTGCAGTTTTCAAGCATCAAACGAATATGTTTTGCAATGAAATTTGGCACACATATACTAAAACACACAGGCTATCAACTGAAGAAAATTTGGCAGCATTTCGTTGCTGGAATTGGGAGAAAATGATGTGCAAAGTGACACACAAACTCTGTTTTCTCAGAAACAAAACATGAACATTAAATCAATATATTGACTATTTTTTGTTAGATTTTGGCATTTTGAAGCATGGCTTCAGCTAGCGTTTGTGAGTTTTGATACTCACCTTGCAAAGTACTTGAGCTACAAGTGCAAATCGGAGAAAAGGTGCAAGCTTTGGCTTCAAAAGAGCTTCAATGACCTAAAAATGGAATGTAAAGAGACATGCAAACCCAATTCTTTAATTACAGTAAACACCTCTTTTCAAAAATTGAAATTTGATGAAGGAATTAGGTTTAGAAATGTATTACCTGTCTAAATTGATTTAATTTGTTAAATTACAGCAAAGATTTGATGAAAAAAAATGGAGATTTGGCTTTGCTTATGAAGGAGGAAGATGAACTTTTCTTTCTCTGTTAGTTTCCGGAAGAAGCTATTTTGAGTACGTACATGAAATGAGAAAAGTCTTTTTCTCTTTTCCTAGTTAAGGAATAAATGGGCTTAGACCCTAATAACATAATTAATTAGCCCAAAAACAATTTAAAACACAAAATTCTATTATACACAACATAAACACAAGTTATACTGTATACATACAATGCCTTCACTTTATAAAATCATACAACATATTATTATGTACCAAAAATTTATTTTATATCAAAATAAAAGATTATTTAACTCTAAAAAATTATTTTTATTAATTAAAACTCTTATTGTAATTAAATGCACAAATTACACAATTATTACTTAAAACTTCATTTTTAACTTCAAAAATTACATAAAATTTATTTTCTTACATAATTAAATGCAATAAACCATATTTTCATCATTTTTATATCCAAAACATATTTTTAAACAAAATGTCATCTTTTCATTTATTATATAAAATCTTTAAAAATCAAATACATCCTTTAAAAATTATTAAAAGAAGTAATTAGCAATAATTACTAAAATTATTGCATTTTCTCCAAATAAAAATCATTTTTCATTCATTATTAACCCAAACAAATAAAATAAAGTTTCAAACTTTATTTTCTCATTTTATTTTCCAAAATCCATTATTTATTCCAAATAAACAATTTAATTTCTCCAATTTTATTTTAATTCACAATATTAAATCATAACTACCGTTATAATTTAATATTTACAGGTAATCTCCAAAACCAGAGTTGTTACAAGAACCTCGTTACACCATGTTGAACGAGAAACTGAACCTCTAGACCTAATACATACAGATGTATGTGACTTAATCATGTGTCAAACTAAAGGTGGAAAAAGGTATTTCATTACCTTCATTGATGATTGTACAAGGTACTGTTATGTGTACTCCTTAGAAGCAAGGACGAGGCATTCGACATGTTTAAACAGTATAAAGCAAAAGTTGAAAATCAACTCAACAAGAAAATAAAAGCTTTAAAAAGTGATAGAGGAGGAGAATATGAATTTCCCTTTGAGGAGTTCTACGCTGAGCATGGTAATATACACCAAACTACAGTCCCGTATTCAACTCAATCCAACGGTATAGCTGAACGGAAAAATAGAACTCTCAAAGAGATGATGAATGCCTTACTAATTAGTTCTAGATTGCAAGATAACTTCTAGGGAGAAGCTATTCTTTCTGCAAATCATATTTTGAATAAGATACCACGAAAGAAAACATCTAAATCTCCCTACGAACTTTGAAAAAATAGAGCACCATCCTACAAATACTTAAAAGTGTGGGGGTGTCTTGTGAAAGTGGAGGCACCTAAACCAAATAAAGTCAAAATTGGACCAAAAACAATTGATTGTGTATTCATTGGATACGCACAAAACAATGTCGCTTATCGGTTTTTGGTACATAAATCCGAAATTGATGATATTCACGTAAATATCACCATTGAGTCAAGAGATGCTAGATTTTACGAACATGTATACCCTTTAAAACAGGGTGCTGAAAATTATACTCAAAAGAGACCAAGGGAAACTAAAATCTCCAATTCTCTTAAGGATACTGAATAAAATGATGAGCAAAACAGTGCTAATCAACAAGTAGAGGAACCAAGGAGAAGCAAAAGATCAAGGACCTCAAAAACCTTTGGACCGGACTTTTACACATTTATGTTAGAAGACGATCCATTAATATACAAACAAGCTATGTCCTCCGCCGATGCCCCTTAATGGAAGGACGCTATTAACAATGAGATCGAATCCATTGTGGCAAATCATACATGAGAGTTAGTTGATTTACCTCAAGGATGCAAGAACTTAGGTAATAAATGGATATTTAAGAAGAAATTGAAACTTGATGGATCAATAGATAAGTATAAAGCTCGACCTATGGTTCAAGGATTCAGACAAAAAGAAGACCTGGACTATTTTGATACATACTCTCCAATAACTAGAATAACATCAATAAGAATGCCGATAGCAATTGCATCCACACTTGATTTAGAAATATATCAAATGGATGTAAAGACAGCATTTTTAAATAGTGAACTAAAAGAAGAAATATACATGAAACAACCTGAATGTTTCCTAAAAACTAGAAATGAAAGTAAGGTTTGTAGATTAAGAAAATCATTGTATGGGCTTAAACAAGAACCTAAATAATGGCATGAAAAATTTGATGAAAATATGATACTAATTGGATATCATATAAATGAATGTGACAAATGTGTCTATTCTAAACATAAAATATGGGATATGTCTTTGTATGTTTATATGTAGACGATTTGCTAATAGTTGGAAGCAACAAAGAGATAATAAAATCTACATAAGATATGCTCTTCGCCAGATTTGACATGAAAGATATAGGAATCGCTGATGTGATACTTAGTGTAAAAATACATAAGACCAACCAAGGATATGTGTTGTCCCAATCATACTATATTGGGAAAATACTTGAAAAGTTTAAACACAATATAATATCAGCAAAATCACCCGTAGATTTGAACCAAAACTGGGTTAAAAATAGCGGTGATAGTATTTACCAACTTGAGTTCTCTCGTATACTAGGTAGCATTATGTACGTAATAAATTGCACTAGGCCTGATATAGCATATGCTGTAAGTAAACTCAGCAGATATACTAACAACCCAAGAAATAGTCATTGGAAAGCTATAATTCCAGTGCTAGGATACCTAAGGTATACACAAAGTCATGGACTACATTATGAAAGGTACACATCTATAATAGAATGGTATTGTGATGCAAACTGGATAACAGGTTCATCAGATACAAAATCCACTAGTGGATATGTGTTTAGCTTAGCTAGTGGGGCAATATCTTGCAGATCCTCTAAACATACTTGTATAGCACGATCAACCATGGAATCGGAATTTATTGCCTTAGACAAAGCCGCAGAAGAAACGAATTGGCTTTGAGGTTTTTTAGAAGGTATTCCGAATCGGGAAAACCTATACCTTCAATAAGCATACATTCCGACAACCAATCAGCTATTGGAAGGGCCAATAGTAAGGTTTACAATGGAAGTCTAGACATATTTGTCGTAGACATAAAACTGTTAGACTACTTCTCTCCAATGGGGTTATCACAATTGACTATGTAAGATCAAATGATAACATTGCGGATCCACTAACAAAAGGCTTACCTAGAGAGAAGGTTTATATCTTATCAATGGGAATGGGGTTAAGGCCCATAAACTAAAAAGTTTCTTTAAGCGAAAACCCCACCTAGCTGACTGGAGATCCCAAGATCTAGGTTCAAAGAGACAACTAAGTTTAGATAAACTTGATAGCACTGCAAATATTCAAACCATTCCTATGATAAGTCAGTGCACTACTCGTCGAAGAATAGGATAAGTTTTGAAACTTTTAATGATGTCTATATGTAACATCCGTAATTTTTGATGACATTATTCAGGAAATTTAATTAGATAAATTAAATAGAATAATGATGATAAGGTGATTGAGATTTGAATAAACCATATATAGGGTCGTGCTTATTAATAAAGTAAATGGGCTTTAAATTGGTTTAGAGGTTAATTAAATTACACATGGGCATATTAGTAAAATGGCCTCTTTATCATACACGGCTATACACATCTCACCCTTGTCCATTCATGTTCCATTTTTCATTTTTCACAAACGCTAATCTAAAACCTAAGAGCCGGCCAATACCATGGAAGAAAGGAGGGAAATTTATCTAAGGAAGGATTAATTAATAACAAATCTCAAATTCCTTATCATACCTAAGGTGAATAATAATTTCATACCATCTCTATTTTATTATATGATTATATGTTTTTGCATTTATGATTAAATTCGTTTTTATGATAATATGGATGATGATATGCTTGAACTATACTATGTTTGATTTATTTTAATTCATTCACATATGAATTTGCATGGTTTTGATGCAAAACCAAGAGTCTATGATCTTAGGATGCTATGGAAGAAATTTTATGTTAAGTAAAACATGATTTGGGAGATGATTTTTAATTTTCAGAAATTTCCAAGCTATAGAAAACTTATTATGAATTTCTAGAGGAAAATATGATATGATTGGGTTTAAAACTTATTTCGAGTATTTTAGGAAAAAAATGAGTCTAAAATTTTAATATGTTTGATTATATGATAAAATTGAATTTCCGTGATTTTTGGGGATTTTTCCTAATTGATTTACTAGGGAAAATAAATTATTTCAAGAGATGGACTTATTCGCGAATATTGGTTTTGTTAATAGAAGGGCTTAAACATTATAATTCTTTTGATTTGGATCTGATTAAATGCGGCAGTTATCTTTGTAAAGTATTTGAAAAGTTTTGAGGCAGCCAATTAAAGATTTACAAATAGGGAAGTAGTTACAAATCAATCACTAAAAGCAGCGAAATTTTAGCCTTTAATTCAGAAAAGTTGGTTCCACCTCAAATAGCAGCACCTTTCGACTCCTTTGGTTCCGCACCATCCCAGTCGGAACCCATATAGTCGAAACCCAATGAGTCGAAACTAATTACAAGGTATCTCTAGATGGTACACAGTGGATTGGAAGGAAGGTGAAAGCCATGGTGTCGAAAGGGTTTCTTCCGATGGGGATGAAACGTTGTTTTGTTTTCAGAAGTTAAATTCTTGCCTTGTTTTATTTAAAGCTGTCGACATAGTTGAAACATTTGCTTTCAAAAAGGGGTTTTTATAAATAGTTTTTGAAGAAGATTGCCATACTAAGAAAAGGTGTTAGCTTTCGAAGGGGGAACCTTTTTCTTTAAATAAGAGCTTCTGAAAGGAATTGGTTTCGACTAAGTCAAAACCCAGCCGCTAATTTCTCCTTTCGACTGCATTGAATCCATCTATGCTATCGAAGGGTTACCTCTATTTTAACTTAAACTAAGCCTTTTCCTGAATGCTTTGGAAGGGGTTGGGGGTTTCGAAGGTAATGGAGTCGAAAGGGGGTTTCGACTCTATCCTTCAATGTTTTAATTTAAAAGGTTGTTGCTTTTGAATAGAGGGTTCTGACACCATCAACTTTTTCCCCAAAATAATTTTATAATTGGTTTCGAAAGAGATACTTTCGTATATAACCATTTTGACCCAAATGATGTTTTTAAAGAGCAAACCCAATGCTTTCGAAAGGGGTACTTTCGTTTGTGTCGAAGCTATGTTTTAAAGGCCGTTTTGATACCATTGAAAGGTATAGTTGGTTTCGAAGGAAATTATTTATCAAGGGCTTCGAAAAACATTTTTCTTGCGTTTTGAAAAGAGATTTTCTTTGCTTTCGAAGGAGGTTATCCAGAGGTTTCGAAAGAGGTGTTTTAAGATTTCAAAACATAAACCCAATCTTAATTTAAAGGAATAACCATAGCATAATTAAACTAAAAGATTTGAAATGAAGAAGTTTTCCTTGATTAAAAAGGTTAAAAGTTTTAACCAAGATATATATATATATATATATATATATAAAGATGATCTCATGGATAATAAACCACAGGTGTTGGTATTATTTTATTGTTATGTTTACTTCTTCATATATTCATTCACATTATGATTAACCCATAACAATATTTTGGGGAAGGGCAGATTAACCAGCTAGGTTGACCCGGTAGTGAATATAACTTAAGAAATGTTAAAATCTTAATTAAAGATATTGGTAGGGGCCAATTGATTTGCAGTAATCCCATGAAAACTTTGTATAACAAATGATATTGGCAGGGGCCAATAGGTTTATAGTTAGCCCATGAAAACTATATTCGGATTAAGATATTGACTGTAACGATCCGGGATTTTCGCGTTCGAAAATCGACATCCATACTTTACATCGTACTCGAATGTCGTAGATTCGAGCGTTCAAATCCGAGTCGCCGGAGCTTATAACACAGTTAAGTAAATAACACAGCGGAATAAATGAATAATACATTGATATACAATATCTGATACAACAGAGTGATACAAATGAATATCAATATACATCAGAGATACGATACAACAAATAGCAGCGGAAAAGAAAACGATAACATCAGCAGCGGATAATCTCCATCTTCAAAGCGCCAATCCATAAATAGATCGAACTCCCAATAACGAGGCACAAAGATAAGCAAGTGCAGTCTGATCCAAAGACTGAACCAACTCCAGAAAATCTACTAAACCTGAATATCTGAAAACCCCAACTCTAGACTGCTCGTGTAGGAAATTATGAGCACCCAGAGTTTAGGAAAGAAACAATAAACTCCGGATCAGTCATGGGACTGGTGTGAGCAACAAAAACAGTTTATCTTTAAAAACAAATAGCAGAGAATTTTAAAGTCAATTCGTAATGCTTTTGGAAAATGAAACTACCATAAGACCTCCCACCACACACACAATGCAAACGCAGAATTGGAGGAGATTTCTTCTTATGATAGTCAAAGATGCTTACTACGCAAAATCAAATCATTTGATATTATTACTAGTGCATAGTGCAGAAAACAATTTCGAAAGTAGAATATAAATCTTAGCCAGCATAGACATTTCGCACTTATGCCTACTATAGCTACCATGTTCAATAGCAGGTTACCACCACATTCCATGGCAGGTAATACAACTAAAACCGTACAGGGCTCGTATTGTTTTGTTTGGATTTCCAACAAATGGTCAGGCTAAGGAACTTCCTATTCCACGAAAGAAACGCCTCTGGCGGGACGTTCCGAGAACCACACCGTTCTCTGCTAAACAAGGTCGGCAACCCCTTTTCCCAAGGGATAAAAGAAACCTCAGATATGCCACCCCCAGTCCTTTGGGACCTTTAACCGAGCGCTCGATAACCAACATCACACATCATAAAGAAAGTGTATCCACATGAGTAAGTATCTGGGCTCCATACCATGATACTACCCTTTTCCAAAAGGAATGGTCATACCCTAAGGGAGCTACCCCTGAAAACCTTGCCGCACGATTCCTGTTTCGACCATTACCGGGTTGTGAGGCTCGACGAAGTCTCGTCCACAAAGCTACGCTTTTTCAAAAAGCCACGCTTTGGGTCAACAGATGATCAACCTATGATCACAAAGATAAATGATCAAACAAATGATCATATCACAAATGATCAAACACTGATCATCACACAGCAACACTCAGCATGCCACATTACCAAATTGGGATATATCGCTGATAACTTCAACTACATAACCTCTGAGCTCGTATGTCTCAGAGAAGGGTGTTAAGCTAAGAGAATAAATTCTCCGCCACCAAACAGAAATGTATTTGAAAGAAATCGGCTTTATATCTCAAAGTGTAATGTCAGACATGTATCCATATAAGTCTGTTCCGGGATCGAACAGAACCGAAGGCACTTCTCACGAAGCCCTTGCAATTCCGGATAACTTTCAATCACGTCCGGACTTCCCGTCACAAAAGAGTGATATAAATCTCTATACCGGCGCGACTCAGTGCAGAGACATTCGACAGGTTGTCCTTTCATTTTCGAAAAATATCCGGTCTTCAACACCAGTCTTCAAATGCTATCCATATACGACGTATCACTATTCGGAATGAGTTATACGACCCAAAGGTCCTTTCCCGGCTAACCCGAATAGTGAGCGAAATATTTAAAAACATATGGATATTGGGATTTCAATTAAGTCACAACTTAAACCCAAACTTTCTTTACAAATGGTTTATCAAATTACCATTTTAATCCTTTAAACAAAAAGATTCAATTCATAAAGTTCACTTAATTTCACAAAGATTCATTCATAGATTTTCCAAATCAATTTCCCTTTCAATTTGATTAATTCGTTAAATCTTTAAATCAAAGATTTAACTAATAGCTTTCAAAACAATTTCATTTTGAATGGTTTAAATAAATCATCATTTTAAATCTGTTAAAAACAAACAGATTTAATTCATAGCTTTCAAAAAGAATTCATTCATAACTTGAAAAATCATTTTTCAATTCACTTGAAATTCCTTTAATTTAAACTGGAATTTCTTTTCTTATCTAAAAGCTTTTATCATTTGAAAACAACAGTTTTCAATTTGGAAATCTGATTCATTCATACGAGTTGAAATCCTTGGTTTAAATTCAAATTCCCAAATTAATACTTTAAAATGGTTTAATTCATACAAACACATTTATATCATCTTTTATCCCTAGTTTCCAAATCATAGATTTAATTTCAAACTTGAATTCAAATTAAAATCTAATTATTTAAATTTTAAAAAACTCGGTTAAGTTATTCAAAATAACTTTTATATTTGAAATTCCATTTCAAAAGCTTTTCACTTTAAACCCCAAATTTCTAATTTCAAAATCAATTGAAATTAAAATTTCAATTTCAAAAACATTAACTTTAAATTATCTGTGACTTAACCGATTTCCACGTGAAATCCATATTTGTGTGTGTAATAGTGTGGTCTAGGGGTTTTACACACAATAGTGCAACATCAATCATCACATAACAAAATACAGGATATAGTTGATAAGCGATATAAACTATACGCTTATCGTTCATTCACAGATCACAGATATATATCACAGGTAAGTAAACTACAGATCGCAACATAAATCAGGGTGTATCACAAAGCATCATATATCAGGGATATCAACAATTCAATCATTCAATAGAATTCAAACATTCATAGGTAAGATTAATTAATTATCTGATTTAATTAAATCAGATCAGTCACTAATCCTGGTTAATTTACATTAATAAATTACAAATCGTTTTTGATTAATTTTTCTTTAGTCATTATTAATTAACCATAAAAAAAAAATCATCGACCTTATAATTCATCACCCTTTAATTTTTAAATAATTAACCTTTAATTATTTAATTCATCATTTAATTTATTATCTTCAATTTATAAATTAACCTTTAACTAATTAACTACCATTTAATTAATTGTCCTTGATTAATTTCATTGATTAATCAATTTACTTAATTAAATTAATCATTTATTTAATTTCTTTTAATTAAGAAGTTATCTTTATTTCTAAATTATTAATTTTAAATTTAATAAATAAGTCATTCTTTAATTAACTTATTAATTTAAATTACTTCATTAAGTAATTTCTCTTCGTTAAGTACTTTTAAGATCAAATATTTATCCCATTACTTTCTTAATTTCAGTATCAACTGGATTAACATCTTACCTTAATTTACGTTTAATTAATTTACCTAAATTAAGTTTTCAATATTAACATAAAATAATCTTAGCTTAACACACTTAAGTTAACTAAATACATAACTTATTAAATCAATGTTGAAGAATTCACTTACACTTGAATTTTACTTTAAGAAAGGTCTTAGACTAATTTATTTAAATTTTAAAACTGGGTTTTTAAAACTTATAAAAGAAAACAGGCTTTTATCCTACTTCGGGTCCTACCCTGCTTCACTCGACTCCTGCTTCGAGACAAACTGGCATTCTACTCGACCTTGCCCCCAATTTCCTTTTCTTCTACAATTAACTAAGTTTAAATTTCCTCTAAGTTTAAAACTAAACTGCTACGAAGAAACTCTCGAAATCACGAACCCGAACTCGAGCAAAACGCTCGCTTACTCGAGAACTGCTTCGAGTCGACCTCGACTCAAACCCAGACACACAACCAACATCGCCTGAGTCTCCGTGCACGTGCACAACCGTTCTGGTGAACTCCGACTAACTCCATCGCCTCCCACACATCGAACAACCCACCATCATCGAATCCAACTCACTCGAGAACCCCCTTTCGACCATAGTCGAAATCGAGCACCACGATCTAGATTTCAACGAAACTAGGCTTCCAACATCGTCTCGTCCCCCCTTCTCTGTCCACCGGAGGCGGAGCAACTCCGGCTACACCACGACAACATGCCAACCTTCCATTTCCCAAAGCATCACAACACTCGATCGAGCGAGGATCACGAACGAAGCAAAAATCTATGGCATACTAAAATTAGGTTTACGAGTGGGAAATGCCTGCCGCTGCCACCATGGCCATCTACACGCCGACACACTATTTTTCCCAGCCTCTCCATACATCACTCCACGTCCACACAAAGCCCCGAGAGCCCAGTGATCGTCGATCACCAGTAAATGGTCAAAAGCTATTCTCAGTTCAACTATGAACTGCACCTTCGACACTTAAGTAAAAATCAAGATTTATATTATAAAATTCCTATTTTTTAGAGATGTTTCACATCATATAATTGAATCAATAAATTATAACATTTGATTTTTATCATACTTGCAAGTGTCATCAGTTCTATGAAGATTTCAAGCATATGTGAATTTTATTTTGCTAGAAAAACATATTTCTTTAATTTATAACCAACAGACATAGGGTTTGGATCTTCCAGCTTAAAAGTGAACAAAGAAATTTTGATTTTGGGTTTTAAATCAAGTCTCAAGGCTCTGAATCAAGAAAACAGAGATAGTCCTAGTATATGCAGGCATACACACATTCAAATGTTTCAACACTGGGAGATAAAAACCATGGATATACAATGTATAACAAGTATCTTCAGTTTCATACTTCACAGGCATCAGATATAAAGATATATATCTAACTTTAAATTTAAATGGTTTACCCACATATAAGCAGATTCAAACTTTTAAGTTTTAAAACAAAGTTACTCGCAGATAAAAGATTTAAAGGAGGCCAGTTTAAAAGAAGGTTTGCTCACTGTTTTCAGAGGAAAAGAAACAAAGTTGCTCACCTTTCTTCAGAAGAAAGAACAGAGTTCATCATTTATTTTGAACAGGCTTTGAAATTTGCAATCTGAAGTCTTTTAAAAACTGGAGACTTCAAACTGAAAGCATTTGCATTGCTAGATTTCTTTTTAACTGAGGAAGCTTTGAACTGGAACTTGAAAAGCTCTGATTTTTCTTTTTAAAAACTGAAATGTCTTGCTTTGGTTTTTGAAAATAAAAGATAACAGGGCTCGTTGGAGTTTTTGAGGTGATGCTACTTTATTTCTTGTTTTAGTTTTGAAAGGAACGAACTAAAATAAGTATGGATGTGTATAAATGAAGAAAGCAGCTTGTATGGGTAGGTGTAGACAGGTACAAGATTTTCTTTGCTTTGTACAATATACAGTGATCTTTCTAGCAAATGGAGGCTGAGGTAATATTTTATTGTGTTGAGGAAAGGTGGTATTAAATGCAATGTCTTCCCTCTTGCTTGTCTCGGCTGTACAAAGATGATGATGTTTGGTGGCTTCATTTAATTGCTTAAGTCCTTATTCCTAAGCCTACATGCTTAGCTTCATTTGCTTGTACATCTTCTTTTCATATTGTACTCTTGAGTATATATATTTTTTCTTTACTCGGCTGTACACTTGATTTTTTTGTTTGCTTTGACTTGCTTACCCATATAAATGAATTTCTATCTTATTTGTTATTAGAATTTGTTAATGTATCAACTTATATTTTATTTTATTAACCCAAATATTTATCAAACCATCAATAATAAATTCAAAATTATTTATTATTATTATTTATATTTTAAAACATCTATCTAAGATTCAAATCACCTATATATACAATATTTTAATTTAAAGATTTAACAAATTTTAATTTGGATCCGGGGAAACTCGCTTACTTTATCAATCAATTTTTCAATTTTTATTCAAAAATTCAATAAATTATTAATTTAAATTAAATTAAGATCTGGGTCGTTACATTGACAGTTAGTCAATAGATTCCTAGTTAGCCTATGAAAACTAGGATAAGAGAAAAGATATTGGATTGAGACAGATAGTCGGAATAAATGGGGATGGGTAATCCAGATTTGATTTACTTGTTTTTCATATCATTATAATATTTTGAGGTACTATGTTTTTTAACCATTGTGGATGCAGGAGCATAGTTTATGGTTTTATAAATGTTTTAGGATACTAGTGAGGGGAAAACCCATTTCGCTTAGCGGCGTGGTTTCACTAGATATCTATATGGTTTGAGATGGTGAATTATTATTCATACCAGGCATTATGTCTGACTCAAAGTTTTTGTTTTCCCCTTAAACTCTTGGGTACTCAATTGATTTTGAGTAGGTTGAGAGTTAAGGTTTCCAGGTATTCTTTTAGACAAATAAAGCTTCTGAGGACGTGCAGGAGGCAAGCTTGTTATTAGAGTTTTTTATTCCCGCTGTGTGTTTTGATTGTAAAGGCAAAGTTGTTTCCTTGCCTTATTATATACTCTGATCAACCAAGGGGGCATCTTCATATGTCGCTCTTGGCATATTTTGTAATAATTACATGTTCTCCGAACGTGATCTGCGAACTAGGATTATGTAATCAATTTGGAATATTTTGAAATGGAATGTGGAATTTGTTTACTATTTAAAATTTTCCAAATTCTTGTGTTTCTATGTATCAATGTATCTAATATCGCAATATTTGGTTGCCGAGGATTAATAACTATGGATGACTGCAACATCCATAGCCGTTAGTTTTGGACCTCTAAGTAGGGGGATGTTACAAGTTGATATCAGAGCATAGGTTTATGAAACTTTAAAGGAAACTTAAACCTAAAAGGATTTTCCAAACATAATCCAATAAATTAGATAATAAGATTGGGGTTTGGGTTAACGCTATAGTGACGTACTTGTATTTGATATATATAGTTATATATATATATATTAGTACGTATTCCCCACTCTCTTATACCGTTCTTATGTATCTTACTAAGGCTCGTATGTAGATTTACGAGAAAGGAGATATGGAAGCAGGAAACAGAAGAGGAAATCTCAGTGGAGGAAGCACCACAGCTAATGGAAATGCTCGACCCACCACCAAGAGGAACTCGGGTCGACAGGCTAACACTAGTAATCAAAATGCTGATGCCAATGTGAGTGATGGAAATCCACCAGTAGATATGGGGGCGATGTATTAGTTCTTTGTTGGTTTGATGCAAGTAGGAGCTGCTGCTAGTGTAGCTAGAAATGTAGGAGGAGCTAATCCTATGGCTCCAATTAGGAATAATTATGCTTTGCTGAGTAGAGATTATACCAGTTTGGGTGGGAAACCATTCTTGGGAATGGAGAGTGCCACAGAGGTTCAGAATTGGATGCTACATTGTGAGTGTATATTTACTGATTTGGGCCTAAATGATGGGCAAAAGAGAAGGTTAGCCTCTAGACAGTTGTAGGGGTCAGCACTTCATTGGTGGAATAGTGTCACTACCGAAGTTCTGGAAGAGCAGTTAACTTGGGTTGATTTTAAAAAGAGATTTGAGCAGAAGTTTGTATATGAGTTTGCTAAGTCAGAACTGAATAGAAAGTTTATGGATCTAGTTCAGGAAGATATGTCAGTAGTCGAGTACGCTACTAAGTTTGAAGAGATGCCCCATTATGGATATGCAACTATAGATACTAACATCAAAAGGAATGAGAGGTTCATTCGGGGATTGAGGCCCGAGCTTGCTAGAATGACCATGACATATGTCCGTGATCCTTGTAATATAGTGGTGGAGATGGCCTTTCACCATGAGGAATTACTTGCTGATTTTGCTAAAGAAAGGATGGTGGAAACTCAGGGTTCTCAAGGTAAATAGAGGAAGTTCTTTAAAAAGAAGGGAGGCCAAAAGGGAGATACTACTAAGAAGTCAAAGGTTGAGGTAGTTTGTTATAAGTGTGACAAGAAGGGTCACTTTGCGAATGAATGCCGGCCAAGAAATGGGAAGAAAGGTACAATTAAGAAGAATGTGAAGTGCTTCAACTATGATCAAGTTACGCATTACAAGAATCAGTGTCCAAAGCCAGTTAGGGAGGACAAAGGAATTTTTTTTGCTATTGGAACAGCTAGGTCTACTGCAACTGATAAAGGAAAGACCGTGATGGAAGGTATGTTTTTGATTCAGAGTATACCAGTTAGGGTACTTTTTGATACCGGTGCATCGCATTCATTTATATCTTAGTGTTTGGTTGATAGATTATGTGTAGAACCCACCTACCTTGTTACTTCCTTATGGGTTGCGAATCCAATAGGAGGATATGCAACTCTAGGGAGGAGATGTGACCAGTCGGTACTTGATTTGTTAGGTTATATGTTTGCATGCAGTCTATATGTTTTCGATTTTGTAGATTTCATAATCATTTTGGGTATGGATTGGTGGGGTAGATATGAGGCTAGGATATTTTGCCAGGATAGGGAAATATCACTGAGACACCCTGGTAGTCATAACCGAGTGATATTCTCAGTAGAGAATACTAGCCATAGTGTTGGTGCTTTACTTAATGCCATGGAGGTAGGAAATAAGTTAAGTCAGGTTTGGGTAGCAAGAGAATTTGTAGATGTCTTTGAGCCAGTCACTGGACTGCCACGGAGAAGAGCCGTTGAGTTTAGAATAGATTTTGTGCCCAGAGCCGAACCTGCAAATAGACCACTTAGAAGGATGACATCGACTTAGATAAAAGAATTGAAGGTGCAGTTAGTGGACCTTGAAGGAAGGTATTTTATTAGACCAAGCAGTTCGCCTTGGGGAGTGGCCATAGTGTTCGTAAAGAAACTGGATGGGTCGTTAAGGATGTGCATTGACTATCGTAAGTTAAACGAAAGGACGATTAAGAATAAGTATCCTTTGCCCGGAGTAGATGATTTATTTGATCAGTTGAGTGGAGCCAGAGTGTTTTCCCAATTAGATTTGGTGACAGGTTTCAATCAGTTAAGAGTGGCAGAGGACAGTATTACTTTGACATCATTTCAAACTAGGTATGGTTCATATGAGTGGTTAGTGATGCCATTTGGATTAACGAATGCACCTGCTTTCTTTGTGGATTTGATGAACCGAGTTTTCCGAGAGTATTTGGATAAGTTTGTGCTGGTATTTATAGATGACATTCTAGTCTACTCTAAGGATGAGAGAGAGCATAAAGTTCATCTTAGAGTGGTACTTGAGACACCGAGGCAGAATTAGCTAAAGGCTAAGTTTACCAAGTGTCATTTCTGGAAGAAAGAGGTTGAATTTCTTGGTCATGTGGTTTCAGAGAAAGGATTGTTAGTCGATCCAAATAATATCAAAGCCGTGAATAATTGGAAGAGACCAGAGATGGTGACTGAGATCAGGAGTTTTCTTGGACTTGCTGGCTACTACCGAAGATTCATTAAGGAATTCTCGCGGATAGCATCACCCTTAACTAAGCTAACTAGGAAGGAGGTGAAATTTGTTTGGTTCGAAAAATGTGAGGATTAAGCTAAAACATTTGTTGACCAATGCACCCGTGTTAGTAGTTCCAGACGGAAACCAAGGACTGGTGGTGTATAGTGATGCATGTGGAACTGGAATAGGAGTAGTGTTGATGCAGAATGGTAAAGTTATTGCCTGCACTCCAGGCAGCTTAGACCGTATGAAGTTAGATACCCTACTCATGATTTGGAGTTGGCGGCAGTGATCTTCGCATTGAAGATTTGGAGACATTAACTCTTAGGGGAGAGGTTTGAGCTTTATACCATCATAAGTCTTTAAGATATTTACTCTCTCAGAAGGAGTTGAATATGAGACAGCAAAGGTGGCTAGAGTTTTTGGCTGCTTATGATTTTGGTATAAAGTATACACCGGGGAAAGGTAATAAAGTGGCTGATGCTCTTAGCAGAAAACATCGTAATGTGGTGTTAGCTATGTTGCCGGAGTGGAAGGATTTAGAAGCTTTAATCAGTTGCGATGTGCAGTTAAGATCGACTGCTGGTTCTAGTCAGAGTTTCTCCAGATTGTCTTGTTTAGAAGTTCGACCAGTATTGATTGAGAAAATTGCTTCTAAGTAGAAGGAGGATCCAGTGTTGGCTGAGAGAATCAAAAGGCTTGAGGTTGGAACTGAGATTGATGATCTAAAGGATTTTAGCCATGACTAGAAAGGATGGTTGAGAAAGAAGGGACAGTTGTGTGTTCCGAATGTGGAGGACTTGAGGAAAGAATTTCTTGAAGAATGTCATCGATCCAAGTTTAAGATTCATCTTGGAGGGACCAAGATGTATCGGGATATGAAGAGGAGCTTCTATTGGGAAGGTATGAAGAGGGATTTTGGCTTGTGGGTTAGCTAGTGTGCAAACTATCAACAAGTGAAAGCCGAACATTAGAAGTTGAGTGGGTTGCTTTAGCCTTTAGAGATTTCAGTTTGAAAATGGAATTCGATATCTATGGATTATATAGACGGGTTTCCAAGGACAAATAAGGGTAATGAAAGTATATGGGTTATAGTGGACAGGTTGACCAAGAGTGCCCATTTCATTCCAGTTAGGTCAACCAAGATGGCACCTATTTTAGCTAAGTTGTTCCAGAAGAACATAGTTAGACTGCATGGAGTTCCTAGTAGTATAGTCAGTGATAGAGATGCTTTGTTCACTAGTGAATTCTGGAAGAGTCTACAGGAAGTGATGGGTACTAAGCTTAATATGAGTATTGCATATCACCCTCAGACAGATGGACAGATAGAGGGAGTCAACAAAGTACTCGAGGATCTACTGAGAGCTTGTATATTTGGACTTTAGTGGATCTTGGGAGGATCACCAACATTTGTCGAGTTTTTCTATAATAACAATAATCAGACAAGTACAGGAATGACACCGTTTGAAGCTTTGTACGGAAGGCCATGGAAATCACCTGCATGTTGGTTGGAGACTAGAGATAGACTAGTCTTAGGTCCCGATTTGGTCAGAGAGGCGTCAGAGAAGATTGATTTAATCTGAGGAAGGATGAAGGAAGCTCAGTCAAGACAGAAGAGTTACGCAAATAAGAGGCGTAAGGACCTAGAATTCTCAGTTGGGGATAAGGTTACCTTTAAGGTATCACCAATAAAGGGTGTGGTACGATTTGGAAAGTCAGGGAAGTTAGCACCAAGATATGTAGGGCCATTCCAGATTATAGAGAAGATTGGAAAGCTCGCATACAGAGTAGAGTTGCCGAGCAGCATTGTAGGTGTCCATAGTGTATTTCATGTGTCTCATCTTCAGAAGTATGTGCATGATCCAAAGACTACTATTCCGCCGACAGGGTTGGAAGACTTAGTAGTGGAGTCTAATTTGACTTTTGTTAGACAACCAGTTCGGGTTGTAGCTAGAGATGATAAAAGATTAAGGAATAAGACAGTCGGGTTGGTGAAAGTTCAGTGAAGCGACAACGAGAAGGACTGTACTTGGGAGACAGAGGAATTGATTAGAGATACTTATCCTGATCCGCTTTGAGGGTATGTCTATATTAGATTTATATAGATAGTTGCAAGTCAGTTAAACTAGTATAGTTGTTAGGAGTTGTTACAGCTGATTGTTATGTTTAGTATTTAGTCCTTACTGAATTTCGAGGATGAAATTCTTTAAGGGAGGGAACCTGTAACATCCTTAATTTTTGATGACATTATTCAGGAAATTTAATTAGATAAATTAAATAGAATAATGATGATAAGGTGATTGAGATTTGAATAAACCATATATAGGGTTGTGCTTATTAATAAAGTAAATGGGCTTTAAATTGGTTTAGAGGTTAATTAAATTACACATGGGCATATTAGTAAAATGGCCTCTTTATCATACACGGCTATACACATCTCATCCTTGTCCATTCATGTTCCATTTTTCACAAACGCTAATCTAAAACCTAAGAGCCGACCAATACCATGGAAGAAAGGAGAAAAATTTATCTAAGGAAGGATTAATCAATAACAAATCTCAAATTCCTTATCATACATAAGATGAATAATAATTTCATATCATCTCTTTTTTATTCTATGATTATATGTTTTCGGATTTATAATTAAATTCGTTTTTATGATAATATAGATGATGATATGCTTGAATTATATTATTTTTGATTTATTTTAATTCATTCACATATGAATTTGCACGGTTTTGATGCAAAATCGAGAGTCTATGACCTTAGGATGCCATGGAAGAAATTTTATGTTAAGTAAAACATGATTTTGGAGATGGGTTTTAATTTTCAGAATTTTTCAAGCTATAGAAAACTTATATTGAATTTCTAGAGGAAAATATGATATGATTGGGTTTAAAATTTATTTTGAGTATTTCGAGAAAAAATGGGTCAGAAATTTTAAAATGTTTGATTATATGATAAAATTGAATTTCCGTGATTTTTGGGGATTTTTCCTAATTGATTTACTAGGGAAAATAAATTATTTTAAGAGAAGGACTTATTCGCAAATATTGGTTTTGTTAATAGAAGGGTTAAACGTTATAATTCTTTTGATTCAGATCTGATTAAATGCGGTAGTTATCTTTGTAAAGTATTTGAAAAGTTTTGAGGCAATGGATCAAAAAATTTAAAAATAGGGAAGTAGTTACAAACCAATTACTAAAAGTGGCTAAATTTTAGCCTTTAATTCGGAAAAGTTGGTTCCACCTCATATAGCAGCACCTTTCGACTCCATTGATTCCGCAGCATCTCAGTCAAAACCCATATAGTCGAAACCCAATGATTATAAACCAATACACAAGGTATCTCTAAATGGTACGCAGTGGATTGGAAGGAAGGCGAAAGCCATTGTGTCGAAAGGGTTGCTTCCGATGGGGACGAAACCTTATTTTGTTTTCAAAAGTTAAATTATTGCCTTGTTTTATTTAAAGCTTTCGACACAGTCGAAACATCTGCTTTCAAAAAGGAGTTTTTATAAATAGTTTTTGAAGAAGGCTTCCATACTAAGAAAAGGTGTTAGCTTTCGAAGGGGGGAACCTTTTTCTTTAAATAAGAGCTTTCGAAAGGAATTGGTTTCGACCTAGTCGAAGCCCAGCCGCTAATTTCTCCTTTCGACTACATTGAAACCATCTATGTTGTCGAAGGGTTACCTCTATTTTAACTTAAACTAAGCCTTTTCCCGAATGCTTTCGAAGGGGATGGGGGTTTCGAGGCAATGGAGTCGAAAGGGGGTTCAATTGTATCCTTCAATGTTTTAATTTAAAAGGTTGTTGCTTTCAAATAGAGGGTTCCGACACCATCAAATTTTTCTCCAAAACAATTTTATAATTGGTTTCGAAAGAGATACTTTCGTATATAACCATTTTGACCCAAATGATGTTTTCTAAGAGCAAACCCAATGCTTTCGAAAGGGGTACTTTCATTTGTGTCGAAGCTATGTATTCAAGGATGTTTTGATACCATCGAAAGGTATAGTTGGTTTCAAAGGAAATTATTTATTAAGGGCTTCGAAAGGCATTTTTCTTGTGTTTTGAAAAGAGATTTTCTTTGCTTTCGATGGAGGTTATCCAGAAGTTTTGAAAGAGATGTTTTAAGATTTCAAAACATAAACCCAATCTCAATTTAAAGGAATAACCATGGCATAATTAAACTAAGGGATTGAAATGAAGAAGTTTTCCTTGATTAAAAAGGTTAAAGGGTTTAACTAGGATATATATATATATAAAGATGATTTCAAGGATAATAAACCGTAGGTGTTGGTATTATTTTGTTGTTATGTTTACTTCTTCATATACTCATTCACATTGTCATTAACCCGCAACAGTATTTTAGGGAAGGGCAGAATAACCAGCTAGGTTGACCCAGTAGTGAATATAACTTAAGAAATGTTAAAATCTTAATTAAAGATATTGGTAGGGGCCAATAGATTCGCAGTAATCCCATGAAAACTTTGTATAACAAATGATATTGGCAGGGGCCAATAGATTTATAGTTAGCCCATGAAAACTATATATGGATTAAGATATTGACAGTTAGTCAATAGATTCCTAGTTAGCCCATGAAAACTAGGATAAGAGAAAAGATATTGGATTGAGACAGATAGTCGGAATAAATGGGGATGGGTAATCCAGATTTGATTTACTTGTTTTGCATATCATCATAATATTTTGAGGTACTATGTTTTTTAACCATTGTGGATGCAGGAGCACAGTTTATGGTTTTATAAATGTTTTAGGATACTAGTGAGGGGAAAACTCATTTCGCTTAGCAGCGTGGTCTCACTAGATATCTATATGGTTTGAGATGGTGAATTATTATTCATACCAAGCTTTATGTCTGACTCGAAGTTTTTGTTTTCCCCTTAAACTCTCGGGTACTCAATTGATTTTGAGTAGGTTGAGAATTAAGGTTTTCAGGTATTCTTTTAGACGAATAAAGCTTCCGAGGACGTGCAGGAGGCAAGCTTGTTGTTAGATTTCTTTTATTCCCGCTGTGTGTTTTGATTGTAAAGGCAAAGTTATTGTTTTTCCTTATTATATACTCTGATCAACCAAGGGGGCATCTTTATATGTCGCTCTTGGCGTATTTTGTAATAATTATATGTTATCTGAACGTGGTCTGTGAACTGGGATTATGTGATCAATTTGGAATATTTTGAAATGGAATGTGGAATTTGTTTACTGTTTAAAATTTTCTATATTCTTATGTTTATGTGTATCAATGTATCTACTATCGCCATATTTGATCGTCAAGGATTAATAACTATGGATGACTACAACATCCGCAGCCGTTAGTTTTGGGCCTCCAAGTAGGAGGATGTTTCACTATGCTTGGTAAGATAAAAAATCAAGTGTTAAGAATCACCTTCGTGAGTGCGAAGGCACCGCTTCAAGGAGAATTGAAAGGCCATATTCTCCAAGCACTCAATGAGACCAAGTTGGTGTTCATGAAAAAAACGAACACAAACAGAGAACCAAGGAAGATAAGAAACATTTATCGTGTATTATCTTTTTAGACTTACACAAAAAGGCTTACAGTTCAAAGACAATCTAAGTCCACTGATTTGCTAGTAAATCAAAAAATAAAACACTAGAAAAGTTCAAAGCCTATGTGCTACTTTAACCGACATGATTAAAGGTTTCGTAAATTAAGAACAAGTGAGCAACTACTCATTCATGTGGGGGATTGTTGGAAATGAATTAGTAATATATTGGAAAATTTGAGGCATTGAATGCCTTGGGAAATGAATAGTCCCACATGTTAGAATAAAATATACATTTTGTGTTTATATACTAAGATGTGGACACTATTATAGTTACTATGAGACAAAGAGAGACATGAAAGCATAGCCATCTTGGTGGATAGTGCAACGCACCACCTCGCACGCGCGCTCCCGCACCTGAATCCGAACTCGAACCCACATCCACAGTGCGGGCAAATGGGAGTTTGAGGTGTATTAGAGGCACTTAGCACTTTGCAATTGGCAGTTGGCTTGGCTTGGCTGTTCAGACCGAACAGTCTTTTATTTTGGTCCATTTAAACTCAACGCACCACTTGGTAAAAGGTTGCAACCTTTCGAACTATCGCAACTGCTCGAACATGCACCTATTACCGAATAGGCACCTCCCCGCGGCTATATATAGGCAGAAAGAAAACAGGAAAATTCACTTAGTTTTTCTGCACTTCTTCCTCTCCCACGAAACTTTGTTCTTACTTAAATTCTCTTGAGTTCGCTGTTGCTCTATGATTGTTGCACAACATCATAGAGACAGGTCTGTTTCATCACAGCAACACAGAGTTTTGGATATATAGATCACCACTACCTCTATATGTCTCTACAGTTTGCACTTTCAAGTTGGTAAATTACAGCAGCATGGTTCTTATGCAATGCGCCCTCTTCAACAACTGCAAAAACATTGTATGCCATCATTCATCCCAATTCTCTGCTCAGGCATTCTCCCACTCTCTCAACTCAGGCCATACATACAACCAACAATTCAGTTGAATAGAGATTTACAACCGGTCTTGTTTCACATTATAATCAATAGCTGCATGTCGTCAGCAATTAATTTAGCACTCCTCAGTTAGCACACTTCAATACTACAGTATTGCAGTCCCCAAACACCTTGTCTCTTCAGCACATTCTGATTCAGTTCGCACTTTTCTACACTTTGGCTCTCCAGCTGTTTGTCTCTGATTACTATCAAGTGTCAACATCAGCAACTAGCATCTGCTAGACTTTCTCACTAACACTGATTATGTGATTCAAGGCTAAATGCAGCTTGTTGCTGAGGTTGCAAAAACAACTTCTCATCTCAACATCATCATTGTCAGCATGCAACCTCAGCTTCATGAACATTAGAAGCATAGGCTTCCTCTATCCCATCTTGCACCACCTTGCAATACCTATAAGCACCATCTTGAAAGCAACATCAAAAGCAAAAACTATTAACTGCCCTTGCAACACCTTGTAAGCACGAACTAGCGGCGGAACCATTAATAGGTCCATTCTCTTAGTTACTGTTGTATTAATATAGTATACTATAAACATGTTATATCACTTATTTTTCTATGCCTTTTGTTGATCATCATAGTGATGATCTCTTATATTTGTAACAACTAATTAACTGCAAATTTGTGTACAAATTATTATTTTTGTTTAATAAATATGAGTGCTCTCCTTAAATAAGGACCACTCTCTCCTAAAAAAAGAGTACCTAAAATAATAGGAAATAAAGCATAAAATCCCGAGTTAGACAATGGTATGGTGTGAGCGGTAGAAAATCTCAAATATTATAATGTCAATATGCTAGGACAAATGGTATGGAAAATCATACTTGACATGTCCCTGCATCCACACAGTTAGCACATAACACAAAATATATGCTACTCTACAACGTAATCATCATGGTGTACTGCACATCAAAGTACTAATGGATTCAAAATATCTTTCTTGATGATATCTATGTCGCGTGACATCCCTAGAGTGATAAACAAGCAAACATAACATTCATCATCCATCCTCACATTTACCCACTCAGTGCGTTGGATATATGATTCTCATATAACGTCATCGCATAGTCAAGGACTACTCAACATCCCGGTTTCTCAACACTCGAATCCACGCCATTCAGTAGACCAGGAACTAGACTTCCATCGCACTCAATCCAGGGCAAAACGGATCGAAACATCATTTGATCTGTGGCACCGCACACTTCCAAGTGAGCATCCTCACATACCCCTGCTGTATGAGTACACTTTGAAACCTACGAATATCAATGATCCCTTTACACGGGTCATCCATTGTAGAGCACATCCTGGAACTGTCCTTACAACTTCCGTCTGAAGTTGTTGCGATTGGGGACTATTCTCAACAACGACCGTTAGTCATAGAATATCATCGTTTATCTCGTAATCTTCCCTCAACTATTCCTTCAATCCGACTCAAAGTCCTCTATAATGTGCCTTAAAGTACAACCATCTTATCATCGAAGCTGTCACTTCCCATCACAGAACCATCATCATCGAATTGCACATCATCATCGTCGAAAATTGTCACCAAGCTTCATCATTTGGTACCGACCCAAGCCTTAGCTCAAAGAAATCGTGATACGACTCAAAATAAATGAAAACGTGAAGGCCCGAAGAAATTTCCCATGTAACTCGAAGCAAACACATAAGTGACCCGTAACTGCACTATAACTCACCACCACTGAACCATACTATCCCAATCCATAAAACCAAATCCAAACACCACCGATATGAGTTCCTTTGAACCAAGATACACCGAACCATGCCTCAACAAGTTCCACCGACCTAACACTTCACCACTCGAAACTCTTCATCGCTGAACCAAATAACCCTATAGATCGATACCGATCCATGGGTCACCGATCCAACCCTTAGCAAAATTCTTCCTATTTGCTCCACCAATCCAACACCTAGCATGACCCAAAGTAACTTCCCTCCTAGTCTGAATCATGACTCACGATCGATCCCACACTTGCAATTTTCCTACCTTCCTCATGCGACCCATGCATACATCTGAGCGACCCAAAGCATTCTACCAAGTAACTCGAAGCGAATGTTTCAAAAACAAGAGCAAAGCAACTTCCCACCGATCCAAGGCCTTTGAATCTCCACCGATCCATCTTCAATTAACCACAACTCGAGCAAACGAACTCCAAACGACATGAAACTTGGTTTGTAGCCTTATGAGGCCTTCCTTGTCGCCCAACATGGATCACACCAAATTTAGGTCAAGTCGCCTTCATGGATCATCACTGATCCATGACTTAGTTCATGATTCTAAATCGCCACTCCATCGGCGTTTCAAGTCAAATAAACATTATGCATTTAAGCAATCATCATATAAAATATATCCTAATAAGTATACATCCATACACATCAAAGTGAAGCCTAAATTTATGAGTATATACTAGATAAACTATAAAAATAAGAGAGATTCATAAGAATACAATTTCATAAATCTTTACCAAATCATTTGAAATTAAAATATGTGATTAACTAAGGTTTAAAACATATTTTAGGATTCAAAAAACATTTTAAAACATCATTTAGGGTGTATAATAACTAATTAGTAAGTGAGAGGTCCTAACCACGCACCTAATCCAAAGCAAATCCAAAAGTGCATAGATCTTGAGATGAATAACAACTCCAAGTGATCTCTGACGGTAAATCTCCAAATCCAAATGCTAATTTCGTTAATCTCTCCTTAATAACAAAATTTATCTAATTAAAGTAGGGTTTAGGGTACTTTTTGGCTTAGAAGTGGTTAATGGAGGTTTTTCTCTCTATTTTGGAAAGTGTGAAATGATGGAGGGAAGTACCATTAGCCCCATCATGATGCTAATCCCCAAATGGGCTTTGGGCATAGCCATTAACTCACTAATTACCCATTAAGTTGTTTAAAATCAAGTGAAACTTCAAATAACCATAACTCCCAAATTGCAAGTCCATTTTTATTATGATCACTCTATAGAAAGAGAAATCATCATCACAATCTATGGAAGTGGTTGCAAAGTCTAATTCGACTCTTATCAAAGTTATAGACCATACAAGATTTTCAAGGTCAAAATTGTTAATTAATTGGTTTAGTTTTGTTTAAAATTAATTAATTATTTAATTAATTATGTGTTTAAATTTAATTACTTATCTTATTACTGTTGTTTTAAAGTTGTTTAATTATTTATTTATAATGTTTTAAAGTAATAAATTAATTGAACAAAAGTGGTTACAGATAATAAATTGTTTTATAAAAAGGATTGTACTTAGTAAAAAGGATTTATTGGAGGAGATTTATGGTAACAGTTTCATAAGGGGTTTCTAAATCATTTTAGAGATTTATAAATGAAGTTTTATAAATAAATTTACAGATTTATAAAAGTATTTGTAAATATGAAATGGGCTTATAGAAAGGGAATTTTATAAAGGAATGAGATTTGATAAATAATCCTTCTTAATTATGGTGGTATGGGAATATTCTTTCCATACTTAACACTAAAGGATAGTGTTTTGGTTATAGTAATAATGTTTTAATAGATATTTGTTTTGGCCCATTTAAATATGATTTTGGAAAAGAGGAAATCTCCCTCAAGTTTTGTTAATATACCTATATCTTTGAGATAAGTATATGGATATTTTCTAGGTATTGAAAATATAACGGTTTGCAATATACTTATACTAGTGAGATAAATATATAAATATTTTTCGATTATTAAAGGAGTATAAGGGGTTTGTGAATATTATCTTTTATGAAGGTATTTTGAATTAAATAATTTAAAGAGATTTTAATTAATGAAAGATTAATTAATAGAGGCTTAGTGGATCCCCTATGGAATTAAATATATTTGTTTGTTGCTATTTGATAGCTAAATACCCGACTACCAAATCTTGGCCTAAATATAACTTTGGAAATAACTAGGGGGAAACGTGAGTTATAGGGCACGGTCATCTTTCATCATGTTGTATTGTGCATATAAATCTCATTTTGTTTGCCTAGGATAAATGATAAGGAAATCCGTCCACTTAAATGATTTGAAGGTGATCTCCGTTCTTATGTAATGTCTGATTATTTCCAAAAGAATCGGAGCTGAGTTCACCGAAAACTTTCGAATGTTGGTTCGAAGAGACTAGGATTGGATAAGTATGAATTATCTAAAAACCACTTCGAGCCAACTCAAGCGTCGTATTAAAGACATCTTGAAGATGATGGAATCGAAGACGGAGCTCTTTGAAGTGCAAGGGATACTTGCTACTAATCTTGACAGTGACAAAATGAATGTAATAGAAGTAGTGTCTTCGATTTTTTCTTGTCACGAACAACTTATATGGATGAATGCTCATTGCATTATTCCTAGAAGGTAGTATTAGCATTCCAAGTGGGAATTTCTAATATAGGAAAAAGGTAATCGTGACCTCACAAGTCTCACAATCTGAAAATGACTAAAATAGGGGATATGTTTCAGAGCTTTGTGGTTCGCTACCATTATGAGCAGCCATTCCTCGATCTAGAATCGATATTTATGGATTTGGTATGCGCACGGAAGTGGGCCATGGCTAGTGCACATCGCTTTGGAGCCTTGGTCTCGGGGAATGATGTAATCTGACCTATCATGTTAAAATCACAGCTGGCTCCGATTCGCAAGGGATCCATGTGTGGCCCTTGGTATATTTTTCTAGAGTTGTACTGTGACAAGCGGTACCCCAATAGCCTTGTCATTGATGGAAATCCAATCTCCAATACATGCCTTTACAGACTTAGTTATGCCCAACTATGTTGAAATGTGAGATGCAAGCATTTCAACTATTTTATATATTTATTTTCCCCTCTAGACATATTATAATATCACAAGGTTTTCTATAAAATGATTTGGTTATCGTAAGGTAAAAACTCATCCGTGTTTATATGCAGCGTGGTCTTACGAGATACCTTATTTCTGAAAGGTTTTTATAATATGAAGTAAATACATTTGATTGTGTTTCTCACGCTGGTTTTACCAGAACGATCCAGATGTTAATTTTTCTTATAATGCTCGGGTCAGCCTGAGCATATTTTTCAAATTTTAGCTGGACACTTTTGGAGCTTCAAGAGACGAGCTGGATCCCCAGACATACTCTCGTATTTTCTTTCATCTTTTGCTATTTTGTTCTTGATATATTTACCAGCAATTGTAAGGACATGTTATTATTACTGTCCAGGGCTGATGATAGGTTAGTTTTACTCTGATTGATGAATGTATATACAAGTTTCTTTTTCTTTGTAAAGTCCATTGATATATTATAGACTAGTCATCATGTTGTGAGATTTTGTTCTGTCTTTTTCTTTCCTTTACCCCCAATGATTTCTCTTTTCGGCACTTAGATGTTTGGCACATGAATACCGTGGATGTATTAGTATCGACTTCTGAGGATCGAAAAAGGGGGTTGTTACATCAGAAGTTAAAGGAGCACTGGAATAAGAAATATTTTCATGAGTTTTCTAACCTTCGGCTTAAGAGAGAAAACTTAGAACGTAAGAAGAACGATCTCACTTTAAAAGAACAAAATATGGAAAATGAAAATAAAAACTTATCATGCCAAATTTCTCAATTAAATGGTGCCAAAAAACCTTCAAATGGGCGATAACTACTCAAATTGACTCAATTGATCCCTTCAACATCATTCATCAGAAGGAAAAAAAGGAAATATTTATTAACAATAGTTCAACAAATCATTAATCCTTTCTCGATCGTACTGACTTTATAAAATGAGATTAAGAATCCTAAAGAACAATTGGAATTGATGCAGTTCTTTACCTCTAGGGCATTTCAATTGGATTCTTTAGTCGACTTATTTGATTGAAGTCGTTGTTACTTTTGACTTAAGGATCGATTTTTCATTTTTAGGGCCAGAAAAGGACCGTCGATTAAGGAAGTGTTGACATTAGTACTATAATATTTCGTCACTTGGAATTGGAGACCATTATGATTTTTGATACGAAACCACATTTTGAAGAAATGAATATAATAAAAGGGAAACAAATACTTGGAATTGCTTAAAATATTATTGCATATATGGATATGCATATTATAATAAAAGAGAAAATCTTACTCTTTTAAATTAGATGCATAATTTATTTGTTGACATATAAACGAGGGTTTGAGCACTAAGCAATCTCCTGTTATAAATAGAGTTATATAAGGGTCACTGTAAGACGTGTGGAAAAAATGTTATTTCCTCTACGGTGTTGGGGATTTGGATTTCTTCTCAAATTTAAGGGTTTCCCTTGTAATCTTTTTGGTGAATTTAATAAAGGTTATTTGGAGGAATTTCTTTGACTTTTTTTCACTTCTTATCTCTTCTCAAATCTAAGTGTCTATGGATCCTTGAAAAAACCTAACAGTTGATATCAAAGACCACTACATAAATTTTTCTAAAATGATTTTGGTTATGGAGAAGATCAGTGTAGATTAACTTAATGGAAGTAATTGGGGGTTATGGAAGGCAAAGATGGAGGAGTTTCTATACCTCAATGATCTTCAACAACCATTGAAGAACAGAGGAGGAGAAACCTAGTAATGTATTTGAAGCAAAGTGGAAAACTATGGATAGGAAGGTCACGGCGGCTGTTCAGTTATTTTGGAGAATACGGTGTTTCATATTGTAACTAATGAATCTACTTTTGGAGTACGTAATAAATTGGAAGGAATCTACAAAAAAATCCACAACAAATAGGGCTCTTCTAATGAGAAGATTGGTAAATCTAAAGCTTAAGAAATGTCGGTCAATTAAGGAGCATCATAATGACTTTCAAGCAATTGCGAATCAATTAGCGACTATGAATTATAAGGTGGATAATGAGACACAAGCTTTGATGTTTATGTGTTCATTGTTTGAGAGTTAAGAAATACTTATGGTGGCATTAAGCAATTCAAATTTGGATGGAGTATTTTCAATGGCATCAGTGGTTAGTAGCCTGTTAAAAGAGGAGATGCAAAGGATGAACCTAATTGAAGGAAAGGGAAAGTAGAAACCAAATCGAAGAAGTCCATCTTGGAAGGAGGGGTAGCGACCAAATATAGGAAGGTGAATAAATAGATCAAATATAGGATGAGATTTCATCTGTTATTACTGTGAAAAACATGATCACCAACTAAAATTTTGCAATAAGCTTAAAAAGGATAAAGAAAGGATGAAAGAACTTGAGGAAGGTAAAGATAAGCTTGGGGAAGGCAGCGATGATGAGGTGAATTTTGTATTAGTAATGATATTTTCTGTGTTGACAGAAGAAAAGGAGATGGGTAGGTGCTTGATTCAGGTGCATATTTCTATATATGCAATCAAAAGGGAGCATTTATTGACTATAAGGAGCAAGAAAGGAAGGTGGAGCCTTCTAATGGTGGAGGTGTTGAGGTGAGTATATGTTTGATTAAGCTAAAGATGTATGACGGAAGGGTGGTGAAACTCACGGGAGTTAGGCATACCCTAGAAATTAAGAAGAATCTTGTTTCAGTAGAACAGTTGAAAGGAAAAGGCTAAAAAATTTCAACTCAAGTGGAATCGCTAGGGTTTGAAGGGTAATAAGGAAGTTCTATGCTTAAAAGTGGATGCAACAATGTTTACAATGGAGAATGAAGGAACTTCTCAAAGTGATGTTGGAGAGGGAATTTGTCAGAATCAAGATAGTGCGAACAACAGAAAGCCGCAAAGAATGCATGGAGGCCTTTATGGTATAACAAGTAGTTCTGGGTTATTGTTTTTATGCACGTTCAATTGGAAAGCCTGCATATTTAGGTAGTTTGAAGGTTGGTAATGTTTTCTTTTAGGGATGAAGAATTTTTCTTCCATTGTGATATTGTAGATTGTTTGGAGCTTGAGGTTGTAGGTGGAGTTTGGATGACATTTATGGAAATATAGTACTAATATAGAGATTGTTTGTAACCCGTAATTTTATCAGTTGGAAAATAGGAATATTTGATTTTAAAAATATTTAAATATAAGTTTATTTTGAAACAATAATCAAATTTTATGTGATAAATAAGAATGGTGAACTTACTTTTACAAAAAAAAAAGATTTTGGATTTTTGTCGTAAAATTGAGAAAAGCCGGTTTTCGATAAAATTTGATATACATTCGAATAATTGTTGTAAATGGTAATAACTCTTTTTAATAGTTATATAATGATATGATAATAATATAAATTTGATTTATAATGGTTTTATAAGCATATATACTTGTTTTATAAAAATGTACAAACTACATCTCACGTTGATAAATCGACGTTGTATTTTTACAATTGAATTTTAATATTACTAAATATGGTTTTGTTTGGATTGAATTTCCAAGGGAGATTGACTAAAATGAATCCAACCATCTCAGGTCATACCCCAATTAATATACTGGGACCTAAACTCTTGATTGTTATAGCGCTAACTCAAATGAACTTGTTTTAATTATTTTAATATGATGAGAAACTTATTTTCAACTTTTGTTTATATAAATAAATATTTTAACAAAAACATCAAAATGTGACTGTAAAAGGTTTTGTCGAAAATCAACGTTTTGTTAAAAATAAGTTATCGCAACGTTGTTGCACCTTTGTAGCATGTTTTAACATATATATTACACATTTTAATATCTAAACAAGTTCACTTTTACTAATCGTGATTAGAAAATTCGAGAATATCATTAGTAAAAAGGAAGCACAAAATGAAAAAAGTGTCAAAATCAAATCTAAATAAATCTTACTTTATTTTATTTAATTCTTAAGTGATTAAGACATAAAGAGTGATGTGAAATGGTGATGGTAAGTGTTGAAATAAAATGAGATTACTTTAAGTTGAAGTAAGGGTATTTTGGTATTTCTACGTAATAATATTTTATTTCAAACTTTTTCTATAAATAGAAACCCACTTTCTTCACTTTTTCCACACTTCTTCTTCTCCATTTTCAAGCTTCTTCTCTCCACTTTCATGGCTTCCATGCATTAGGAAAATAATGGAAAAATATTAGGAAAAAAAGTAAAGTAAAATATAGTATTCCACCTCAAAACCAAGTGCAAACTCCTCCTCTCCACCTCCTAAACTCATGGCCACCACCTCCCCAAGCCAAGGCCGAGCTCTTCTAACCTCCCAAGTCAAGGCTGAACCTAAGTGAAAAAAGGAGGAAGTTCGGGAAGCGCCGAAGCAAGAAAAAGAGAAGGAAGTACTGCCGAAATCAAAAGAGAAGTCTACGAAAAAGTTTGGTGGAGTGGAGCTGTAAGAACCCGCATATTTTACGATTGTATATTTAAATGTTTTATTTAAGTATAGCATCATTAATCGGATTAAAGTCCGAAATGTTACTTTTCGTAAACAGTCGAATTAGGACTCGAGACCACTCCCATTGAGTCCAAAATGGCGTTTGCGACCTTTTTGAGTATAAACATCGATATGTTTGGAGTTGAGTAGAATTTGCTATTTTTCTATTTGGGCTTTGGGTTTGAGTATAAACATCGATATGTTTGGAGTATAAACATCGAGACCACTCCCATTGAGCCTACTAACCCATCATAATACCCTAACTCCACCCCCTCTCCTCTTCATTCATTCTCATTTCCTAATACTCTCAAGCTATAGTAAAAATGGGGGAAGAGAAAAGAAATTAGAAATTCCTAAGCCCTAATTATCTTAGGAAAGATCAACTTCAAGCTAGAAATCAAGGAGAAGCTTAGGTAAGCATCCTCTTCTTCTTCTCCATCTCAATCTCTTTTCAAATTTCAGAAATTCTTAAACCCTAACTTAGGAAATATTCTTCTTATGAGCTTAGATTGAAGCTTCTTGAGTTGTTGTTGAAGAGGAATTGATCTTAGCTTGTTTTAGAGCTTCTCACTTGAGTTTTTGGTTTTAAAGGTGAGTTCTTTAACTCACATCTACGTCTATAACTTTCATTGTTGTTAGGTATGAATTCCTAATATTTGTGCATATTCATTTGCGTTTGATTTGAATTGATTTGGTGAATTTTCCAAATTTTGGTGTTTTGGTCCAATTTTATGAAAATCCTACTATGGATGTTTGGACATGTTTTGGTGGTGTATCGAAGAGCCTATAGGGCTGGGATGTCGATTGGCATAAACCCTTAGCATCCATCGCTCAATCGATTGCATTTCGTTTGGATTTTCGCCCTTTACGGGCTAGGCTGATTTTTGCCTACAGGTGGATTTCAGACGTCTGAAGTCCAATTCAGACGTCTGGATTCAAATTCAGACGTCTGGATTGGAAATCCAAACGTCTTGAATTGGCCCCTGGAAAACGCAAAAAGGCAGAGAGTTGGACCAGACGTGTAACGACCCGATATTTTCAACCATTCGCATCCATTATAAGTGTATAGGTAGACACTCATGCCGGAGTTGAATTGCTCAAAATACCGCGTTGTAATTAAAATTTGGCAAATCTCAGAATATATAGTAAATAAATATAAGCACAGATCACAGACACAGAGTAAAATAATGCAACGGAAGTAAAAGAAATAGTAGTTCATGAAGCTACTATATATAGAAGATATATCAGAGTTAAATAAAATACAACAGAAGAAATAAAGTACAACAGAAGTCTCAAGACATAGAAGTCTACTAATACAAGAGTTGAAATAGAACAACAGACTGAACAGATAAAACCAGATAGCAGCTGGATAAGGATGATCTCCAGTGGTCCTAGCTCCGTGAAGATGAAGTCCAACTGATACTCAGGCTGACCCGAGCGTAAAATAAAACATAAACACTCGAGTCAGGATATACATACTTATACAATGTAAACCAACTCAAGTGAACTGTAGTAAGGTACAAGTAACTTAGAAGATGCTTAGGACCGCCCATCCTCTAAGGATCCGTTAAACTATCTACTATGTAGTAATATTCGCTATTATAATAGTGTCTAAATAAGTAAAGTATAATCATATCGGAAAATAGCGTTAAGGGGATGGAGAACCTTAACGCGGTTGGATCTTAAAATCATAATCGTAGTAAAGCTCGATATGGTAGGTGACACGGCACAACTAGGCAATGCCAGGGTAGATATACCAATTACGCACACGGACTGATGGATATGCATAGCAGCCACTACCGTTCCACCTCGAACAACATTCCCAAATCGGAGGATGGCCATCTAGTCAAATCACAAGTAAGAGTATAATATCGAAGAAATGCGTCCGAGAAGAGGTGCTACCTCACTGGTCCGAGATCTCTCCTGTTTTAGCCACCTTATGCCAACTCACGGGAGTTGGGTCCACGTAACATACCTTAAGAACGTCGCCACCATCCTACTTCATTCTGGAATCTCCACCGCGTACACGGTTGTCAAAGTGGTTTTCGGTAAGACAGAGAGTATGTCCATATCCGATCCCGGTCTCTTTAACAACCCAACGTTATTATAACCCGTGGTTATAAGTTTAAAACAGTTTATACTTCAAAATAGAATATCATTTCAAATCCAAATCTTTATCAAAATAAAGATTAAATCAATTCCAAACCATTTCCATATTTTAAAATATCATATCATTTCAAAACTTCATTTCAAATCATTTTAATATTCCAAATATCATTTGAGTTCAAATCTAAATATTCAACTTTAAATACCTTTTAAATTTAAAGGTATACTTCATTTATTATCATTTCAAGTCACCTTTTAAATAGATTATATTCCAATCAAATAATTCAATTAAACCTTTTAAAAGTGTAATTATTATGTTTTTCAAATCAAGTATTCAATTTCCAAAGTTTCAAACCATTCTGAGTTCGTTTACTAAGTCAAAAAACATAATTATTAAAATTTCAGCATTTCACAGCATTTAAAAACAACTGCTATAGGTTATATTTGAAAACATTTTATTCAGCAAAACAACATTTGTAAACTGCTATAACAGTTCAGTTTAAACAAAATCATATTTCAGCCTACTGCAGTCCTTAACAAGTGCTACAGTAGCCCTTTTATTAGTTCAGGATCAATTTTAGTTTCTGCTACAACAGCACTTACCAAGTACTATCATAGCCTTAGTTCATTTTAGTCTTTTGGTTCACTTATACAATCCACAACACTTAACAAGTGTTACGGATTCCACCTAGTTAAAACTTATAAAATCATACATTAAAAATGTTCATTTTCAATCCTTTAACTAATTTATTTAAAGAGAAATTTTACAAGTAAAACCAAAACTTACAAATTTGCTTATTACATTCATTTTCAACATTTAAACTTAAACTCCATTTTTTTCCACCAATTTAAAATTAAATTTCATTTAAATTAAATTAACTTAAGTTTCCATCTTTCTTTTTATCAAAATTTCAAATTTAAGTTTCGTTTTAAAATCAATATTCCTCCATTTATTTATATTTATCACATAGAAAAATCATTTCTAATTTAAATAAATCACTTAAAAATTCGGTTTAAATCAATTTAATATTATTACAATTTTTATATTATTTAAAAATATTCAGAAAAATACAGAAAAATAACCATGGGTCTGTATAATATTTTCTAGCCTAATTCAAGTGATACGGATACTATATCATTTCAATCCGTAATTTACAAAGAAAAATCCGGGTTTTATCATTTCAAACCCGCAATCCCAAGTAAATAAAATTTAATTGAAAATCGCTCAGGCCTATCATTTCAGCCCATAACGACCTTCCCTTATTCTAAAGTCCGTTCGGGTATGTATCATTTCAACCCATAGTGATTCTATTCTACAGGGAACTTGCAGTGTGATTTAACAGAATAGAATAACAGTAAAATAAGAACAGATATAACAGATGATACGATATGCAGTTTTAACAATTTACATCAACTATAAATAAATCACAGGTAATTATAACATCATTTATTTATTTATTTATTTCTACACATTCAGTTGCGGTCGTTTCACAATTATATAAGTATGGATATTCGTGTGAGATTTACTCACCTCTACGGAGCTGGAGATTCGGAAAGAAAAATATACGATGTCAATCGAAAGCACGCGGATAGCACGATCAGTCGTTAGTGGATGCGCCAACTAGATTCAAACCAAAAGCATAATAAATAATCAAAATCTAAGATTGCACGAATAACAAATTTTCAAATGAAGCAAACAACGAAAAAGAAACACGTTGAATATTAGGAAGAAATAGTTCGACCACTTATAAAAATAGACTATAGCTTC
Source organism: Allium fistulosum (assembly GCA_030737815.1). NCBI lineage: Eukaryota > Viridiplantae > Streptophyta > Magnoliopsida > Asparagales > Amaryllidaceae > Allium > Allium fistulosum. The sequence continues at coordinate 268,691,040 of CM060906.1, read as the reverse complement.
GAACAAAATTTGTTCATTCCTATTTTTTTTTATAGGGCTAGGTAGGAATAAAATTTCAAATTTTCCAAAAAGTGATAAAAGCAAAAAAAAAATTCTTTCAAAACAAAGGTCAGTGGAGAAACATACTCAAATACCAAAATACAAAAGGTGGCAACCATTTTTCCTCATTTTTTTTCAATTGGCAGGGCTCGGCCGTACACATATCCAACAACTTCAAACAAAACAAAAAGTGACAAACAACTTTTGTTCATCATTATTTTTTTCAAACAGAGGCTCGGGAATATAATAGACAAAGTACAAAATTTACAAAGGTGCAAAAACAATTTTCTCATTTCCCTTTTTTTTCAAATGCCAGGCTGAGGAAAAACAAATAATAAGAACAAGACTCGGTCGGGTTTGTTGGTCTCGGCATGGGTTCAGTGGTGAACTGTCACGGGTCAGTGGTGGTTTAGGCTGGAACTGGAGACATGGGGATTGGTGAAGTGGGGTTCTCGGCTGGCGAAGGGGACGTGGGTGGTCTCGGCACGTTGGTCTCGTCATGGGTAGGGGTAGGGTCTGGGGTGGTCTCGCATGGGGTGGAGGCGTGGGCTGTTCTCGGCCTGGAGAGGGACGGCAGGTGAGGTGCGTGGTAGGGTGGCTGGCACGGAGGCGGTGGTGGGTTGGGTAGGCTGACGTGGTGGTAGGCTTAGGATTGGTAGGTCAGGCGGAGGAGTTGTGGTGGTGGCAGGTCACAGTTGGGGTGGTCTGGTGGTTCTCGGCCGTGACTATGGTGGGCTGACATGGGTAGGAGCATGGTGTAGCGGGTGGTGGCGAACGGGGTAGGTTTGGAGAGGCGGATTGAAGGCGGTGACGTGGTGGTGTGGTTGGGGTCGGTCCGGTGTCGAATGGGTTAGGCGCATGGGAGAAATGGTGAACGGCATGGGATAAGTCTCGCATGGGGCATGTAGAAGAACAAGTGAACAGGGAATGACGTGGCAAAAGCATGGTACAGCAAACAATTTAGATACAAAATGAAAAAATGGAAAGAAGGCATTTACCTTTTGGGATGGTCACGAGATTCTCAATTGAAAGCTACAGTAGATTTGCAGAATTGAAATTATGAACGTACAAAAGAAGATGACAACTGCTAATTAATTTAAGAGAGAAGGCAAAAGGTAAAGTTTTGAACGGTAGGGAATTCAAGGCAATTTAATTTTTATTAAAAGCTGGAACGAAACTTAAGGAATGCAAAGAGGGAATGGACTAATTCTCACGTGAACGATTCAATGCAAGATTTTTTTTTTTTTGAAATTTTCAAACTGAAAATATACAGCTGAAATATGTAAAGCCAACGCATACAAAATCAAATGGACAAAGGAACAACGAACGTAAAATGTAACGCCCAAAGTAACGTACAACCGTTACTTGTTTCTTTTATTTAATAAATTTAAAAATGATAACGTTTCTTTAAATAAAAATAACGTCTCATTTCACACTAAAAATAAAATAGCTATTATCATCAATTAATAAAATTTTGATTGTTAAATATAAAGTTAAGAACGGATATAAATTATACGTAAAATGTAAAGTTTAAATTTCCCGTTTTACACTAGTTATTACACTTTTAATTCAAATCAATATTTAAAATGTTTATTTTTAATAAAATTTCGTTAAAATTTTGGGCTGTTACAAGACGTCTGGTTCAAACCTACCAGACGTCTGGTTTGAGTTTCAGACGTTTGGTAATTTCTGGGAAATTTCCAGAACTCAAATCCAAACGTCTGGATTAACCCCCAGACGTCTGGAACTGTGCATTTTGCCTAATTTAGGCTGTTTTGTGTGGATTTCCAATTTTAATCGGTTTTTGTTGATCCGGATAGTTGTTATCACTTATTATCGACTTTGATGACTTCTTTCTTTGGATCTTTGGGAATATCAGTTTGACGGATTTGATATCGATTTTTATGGATTTAATTCATATTTTCGTATGTGAATTTTTGGTGATTAATTGTTTCTATAATCATTTCTGTGGTTTGTCACTTTAAAATACAAACGTTTCTATACTTGTAGTAAATACTCAAACTCTTTCATCAAAACGATTTCAACATTTACTTTCAATATAAAACTCGTTTTTAAATCCGTTTTCCAATCTATTAGTATATACAAACCTTTACCTCATTCGTACGAGAAATCCAATTAAACGACTTAGCAAAACAAGTAGTATGAAACGCTTGTGTTTACTTCGTCAGTTAGTTCTTAGACTTGTTCGATTGAAATCTTGTGACAATTTTCGAGTGGAAATCTACAATTTGTTCGTAAATATTTAAGTTAAGCTAGTGGTTATGGGACATGAAGCTAAACTCTTATATTTACTAGCTTAGTGTGATTCACACTTCTTGTTGGTCAATGGTGACCATTTTGTGATTTAGACTAGCGATGTGCGATGTCTCTTTGTTTGTGTGAGGACTAAAAACCACGTTTGTGGAACTTCGGTTCAATTTGGTGGGGTAGCGACCTATGGTCTTCTGGCCGTTTGTGGAGCCTCGGCTCAAAATTGATGGTTAGCGACCATGGAATAGCGTTCCGTTTATGACACATGTGTTGGGGAGTTTTCATGCTCCCGTTTGTGATAGGTATTCCCCCTTTGTGATTTCTGGATTTCTGGTCGTTGATTTCTAGAATTTGTGTTTCACCAATTTGTGCGATTGGCATTGATATGTTATGTCAATCTTTGTGTTTTAGTGAATAATTTAAAGAATATGACATTCTTTTTGGTGTTTGAGAATATTTGAGATATTGTATGATTTTTGTGGTTGTCTGATGTATAATTGTTACAGTATGGCATTATTGTTATCATACGTTTTTGTGATCTCTCTTATCCTATCTCATTTTATTTGATATTTATAGCTAGACTGGCCCGTTTATTATTTTCTTCTTAAATAATACTCGGGTCAGACTGAGGTATTTCAGGCGCTTCTGCTTGACTTCTTATCAGGGTCCATCATCTGATTTTTGGCTAACTACTTTAGATTAGTAGTTTTTGTTATTACACATTTGAGATAGAGACTCCTTGATGTATTATTATTCTTTTGTCTAGTACTTGTATTTATTCTTTTGTGATGTAGTGGATCTTGTTTGACCACTACTTTGATGTACACTTCTATGTGTTATATTCATATCTGTTTCCGCCTTTGTGATAGGAATATCAGTGATTGATTTGTGTTATGTTTATTTCTATATTTGTTTCCGAAGTCCACATAGCCACTGTGTGGTAGCTTTGAGTTTGTATTTGATATGTCAGATTTCCTCTTGAAATGAAATGTAAGTTATATTATCTGACATATCGGTACTCGCACAAAGCAATTACACAAATGGTCGCTCCTCAACAGCCTTATTCTTCATGCCAGTCGACGGCATTACCCCGTAGTGTCCTTGGATAGTGTGGGTATAGAGGTGGGGCATCACAGGAGCCATAGGTGAGTACTCAATTCTTAGTTCTATTTTAATAAAACTTAAGTTGATAATACACATGTTAAATTAGAAATTAATATGTTGAATATTAGTTGATATTGAATGATAACTTGGTTGATATTATGGTTGATTATATGGTTGTGAAACGGTTGATAACTTTTTTTAATAAATAATAAGAGAAATGGTGAGTAATTAACCAAATTAAATTGATGGAAATTAAATCCATAACAATATGTGTATGGAGTGATTTAGCCTTTAAATGATTTTAAAAAGGTTGAAAGTGATATTATAATAATATAATATTATAATATGAAATGAAATGGAAAATGAGTTTCGAATATGAAAATATTGTTTAAAATGATTTTGAAATGATTTATAAATGTTTTATATACATTTAAAAGTGTTTTAATGAAGTTTGAAATAAAAATTGAAAAACAAGTCGAAACTAGGCACGTCGCGTAACGGTAGTCCGCGATTTCGAGCCGAAAACGTTAAATAAGTATACAAAGTGGAATATAGCTCTTCGAGATAAAAAAATTCCAGACTATTATATCCATAGTTTTCCAACAAAGAAAGAAAATCAAGATTTCAATGAGTAGATTTTGAAATATGTCCAAAACAATTTTCTAAAAACATCGCGGTTTTGTAGTTAGAAATCCAAAAAGGGATTTCTTTAAAAATGATATTTTTGAAATTTTTAAAAGTATGAAATAAATTTTAAAAATCTTTTGAAATGTTTCAAAAGTAATTTAAGTGAAAGGATGGATTTCTAAATGAAATAAAAGTCGTTTTGAAGAATATAACTTTTTGTAACACTTTTTGCAACGCTTTTGCAACAATTTGTAATAACTTATGAATTATGGATTTAAACACATCAATCCTCTTTCTAATCTTTAATAAATGTTTTTGTAAGAATATTTAAGTGTTTTAAATAATGATTTGGAAGTTTAATGAATCATTTCTAAAATGAAGATTAATAACTGAGTATGCGAAAACGACTAGTAAATTTGTCCCGCCAGTGAGATCTAAATGGTAAAACAAGATGTGTAACTAAGGTTAGGGATGAAGCAACCAGTGCCCTGAACTTACCTGCCCTTTTTCTCTCTTTTAGACGAGGGGTGAAACGGATCGAAGTGAAAGCACGTATGCTCTAAAATAATATTTTCCAATATGAGATTTAAATAAATGATTTGGAATTATTTTAAATTCCTATACTTAAAATTAATTGTTCTGGGTTTGCAGTAAACTATGTCTTAAATAACATAGTTTTTGACCCATTTGAAAGTTATGATTTGAAGTTAAGAAAGAAATCTTTGATTAAGATTTATTGAATACTTTGGAAATGTATTCCTAAGAAAAAGATGAAACGATTTGGAATTATTCCCAGATAAAAAGTGAGGTCTAAATCAACCAATAATTTGATAACTGATGCTTAATGATTCCATATACCCTTGGAAAGAAAATGGGATAAATTGAAAAGAATATATCTAAGAAAGATATTTGATTTAAATAAAAAATGAAGTAATTGATTGATGATTGATAATCACATATGAACTTAACATCTTTTTATCGATGATTGGCTTCGAAGGAACCAGGGTCAGATTTGGGTGATCCATATCCAAAAACCACTTTGAACCAATGTATACGTTCGAAAGTAAAGACGTGTTGAAGATGACGATTATTGAAGACCGAAGATCTTTATAGCGGGAGGACTACTTGTTGACATTCTCTGGGTAGCTCCCAATATAGAGACATTTATTATAGCAGTGGTCCAGTCGTGTTTGAAAGCTTCGGATTGCAAGGGCTTCTCGCCCAATAATGGCCGAGAAAAGTGCCTTCGGTTTTGTTCAGTCCCAGAACGAACTTGTATGGACGAATGTCTGACATTGCATTGCTAAGATCACAAACATTAACTTTTACCAACAACTTCTCTTAGCTTAACACCCTTCTCAGAGGCATACAAACTCAGAGGTTGTAGTTCGTAAAAGTCAAATGGTGATCGAAGGAATGGAAATGTAGCATTCTAAGTGGATTGTGCTTTGTGAAAAGAAAAGCATGGCTTTGGGAAAAGAAAAGCGTGGCTTTGTGGAAAGTATGAGCATAGCCTCACATCTCGAAAATGATACGGGAACTATGTTACATATTTCAGGCTTAGTATGACGAGGGTGGCGTATGATCCCTCAAGGTGACTGGCGGCGTATGATCTAGGTCACCTAGGTGTCCAGACAGGACCCTTATTGTATGGTATAGTGGCATGTGAGTCCTTTCATGAGAAGCCGCCGGATATCAAGAAGTGTGGCAATATAAGGAATAGTGGTGTGTGAGTCCTTGCACGAAAAACCATCGGGTTTTAGTTGCTATGCATGGTTATCGAGGTTCCCTATCATGTTGGAAATCCAACTCCAATACGAGCTTTACGGTTTTGATTGTAGTCCCAAAATAGCTGTAATGACTTGCAAACATTTCAGCTACCCCTTTTGGTATTATATATTCTGTCTGGTATTTTCCGTTGACCTAGTCCGGATAAAATCCCTTAGACTTAGTCTGGGTATTGATACCTTATTTGAATAAGTTTATTTGAAAGATGTTTTCCAAATAGAATGTCATTAAAGATAATATCAAATTATTTTGATAATAAAAGTGTTTTGGTTATCATAAGGTAAAAACCCGTCCGTATTTATGTGTGGGCGTGGTCTTATGAGATACCCTTCTTTTCATAGGTTTTGATAACATCATCATGATCTATACATTTAAAATTTCGAGTATCTCGCACTGGTTTATCAAGCCTAACCTGGGTATTTTTAATACTTAGGTCAGATCTGAGTAGTTTTGTTTTTAGTTGAAGATGGTTGGAGTTTCCAAAGGAGAGTTAGAGATCTTCATCATCGTATGGACGTATCCTATTATCCGTTGCATCTATTACATTTGTTTTGTTGTTTTCAGCATTTGTAGGGACAAAGGTTTATAACTGTCTAGGCTGAATCTAGGTTAGATTCTGATATTGTATTTTAAAATTTTCCACTGTAAAGGTTATTATTGAAATAATATATTTTATTATTCGTGTGAGATTCTATTCTATCTTACCCTTAATGATTCGCTTGTTCGTGCAATTTGAGTTGGACATGTGTGGTTTATTGTCGATTCAAAGGATACGAAAAAACGGGCCATTACATTGTTGGGTTTGGTCCTACAATATTTCAACACTTGGAGTTGCAGAGTGTTATGATTTGTGATACAAAATCACATTTTGAAGAAATAAATATAATAAAAGGGAAACAAATATTTGGACTTGCTCAAAATAATACTGCACATTTGGATATGCATATCATAATAAAAACAAATGATATTACTCTTTTAAATTAGATGCAACAATTTATTTATTGCCATATAAATGAGATTGGAGCACCAAGTAATCTCTTGTTATAAATAGATTTATATAGGAGTCGTTGTAAGTTATGTGGAAAAAAGGTTATTTTTTCTAGGGTGTTGGTGATTGAAATTTCTTCTCAATTTTAAAGCTTTCTCTTATAATATTTTTGATGAATCTGATAATGGTTGTCAGGAGGAATTTCTTTGTCTTTTGTTTTTTTCACTTCTTAAATCTTCTTAAATCTAATTATGTAGGGATCCATGGGAAACCCTAACATGAAGGCTGTGGCCGCCAATTATAGAAGTTATCAACATTTCCTTTTTTAAGGATGCTTAGATGAACTCAAGGACATTGGTGTTCCCCATATTTTGTACAAGAATGCAACATTAAGAAGTGAAGACCACTCTTGTGTTTTAGATGTTCATGAGAAGGGTCAAGGAATTGGTGTATCAGTATCTTTTAATTCCACATCCCCCAAAACCATAGGCTTTTTTTTCTTCTTGTAAAAAACGCTTTGGTAAACTTAAGAGAAGAGTATATGTAAAATAGTTATTACAAATGGCCATAACATAAAATAAACTATTATGGTTGTAAGTGAATGTGTATGGAAAATAAGATATTCATACTGTTTTGGGAATTGATTTTGTGTACCTTTTCTCATGTGATTATTGCTTTAATTCTTTTCTTGTTTGACCTTTGGTGAATCCTTGTTGCTCCAGCCTAACCTTTTGGGGGGTTTAGCTGGGCATCACTCCTTGGATGGTTGCTTTGGCTAGGCTCAAAGACATGATCAAAGGCTTTAATTAATCATCACTCCTTGGATGGTTGCTTTGGCCAGGCCCATTTGTATGAGTTTTTTGGCCAGGGTCGGAGGCAATACCAAAGTTTTAATTGACCACCTCTCTTTGGATGGTTGCTTTGGTCAAGCCTTAAGGCATGACCAAAATCTTAGTTGATCTTCACTCTTTGCTTTGGCCAGGCCCAGTGGCAGGACCTAAAGCTTAATTGACCATCACTCTTTGGATGGTTGCTTTAGCCAGGCCCGGAGGTGGGACCAAAGGCTTAGTTTACCAGCACTCCCCGGATGGTTGCTTTGGCCAGGCCCGAAGGCTAAGCCAAAGGCTTAATTGACCATCACACTTTGGATGGTTGCATTAGCCAGGGCTGACTAAAGGCATAATTGGCCATTATTACTTATGAAATATTTCCTTGGAAATTGGTTTCCTTAAGAAGTGGTCACAAATGAAGTCCTATTAGATTAATGCCAGTGAATTATTTTATTTCCTGTAGCATGCTGATGAGTTCCTCATTATGAATTCCTGCATTTTACCATGTATTACATGATATTCAATCATCCCTGCTAAAGCTCGACAATGGTTGGTCTCATGCCTGTTTGTACTATGATAATGACAATGCTCTCTTCCCTTATATTCTTCTTTCTCTTTTACTTTTTCTTTGAAGTCCAATCTCTCCCATGTTAAAAGGTACACTTCTTCCTATGAAAGACAAAGAGGAGTAGTTATCTTTGTTTAAGGTTCATCTTATCTCCGAAATAAACTAAATAGTGATGTAAATCTTAGCTTCTAGGAATTGGTTGATAAACTCAAACTTAGTGGTTATCCAAAATAATATACATTTCCTAAGGATGGTTCAATAAACAAAACAGATCGATGTCCACAGGTGGCTATCTTGAAAACATAACACCTTAGTGTAACAGACCGGGTTTTTTCGACCCTTGAAAATTGACACTAATACGTCCACGGTATTGCGTGCCGAGCAATCGAATGCTAAAAAACCCGATTGTTAGGGGAAAGAAGAAGAAAACTAAAACAACATAGAATCTCACAGCGGAATAAATAATTTATAATATACAATAACACTTTACACAAAGAAAAATGAAATATATACATCAATCAGAGTAAACTATCCTATTTCAGCCCGGACAGTTATAATAGCCCGTCCTTACAATTTCTGATAAATACAACCAATGAATAACACAACGGAACATAAAGCAGTATGTAGATACATTTTGGACTTCCAGCTCGTTCCCTGAGCTCCAATGCACCCAAACTAAAATCTGTAAATATGCTCGGTCTAACCTAAGCATTATAATAAAATAACACCCAAGTCAGTCTGGAAAACTAGCGTGAGAAAAACACACCCAAATGGAATTTAACGTTTATCAAAAACCCTTCAAATAAAGGTATCTCGTAAGACCAAGCCGTACATAAACACGAACGGGTTTTTACCTTACGATAACCAAAACATTTTCTATAGAAAATCCATTTATATTATAATAATGTCTAAAGGTCAAAGTAAATATGAATATAGCTGAAGTGCTTGCATCTCATTTCAGAATAGTTGGGTACAACTAAATCCGTAAAGCTCATATTAGAGAATGGATTCCATACTATGACAAGGTAAGGAACTACCTTCCGATGGTACATCTTTAGATAAAATGCATCGTGGTCTGACAAGAACATCTTGTACCCCTGCCACACACGACTTGCCTACCACTTGACTAGTAGTATCGAATATGATCACCCCATTTGTTAATGGGCTCCAAAGCATACATGAGTAGATAGTAATCGATCTTGATTTGGAATGACCATACCTTGATGGGAGCGACCCACTTGGCCCTGCTGCATGTCCGATTTTTGTCATTTCCCAGTTGATGAGGCTTAAGGCTACGTTTTACATTTATATAGCACTTCCCACTTGGAATGCTACATTGCCCTCAAGGCATCATTACAATGCTGACATTCATCCATACAAGTTCGTTCTAGGACTGAACAAAACCAAAGGCAATACTTCTATTACGGCCATTTCGAGAAATCCCTCCCAAGGAAAATAGAAAATAGCCCTTGCACCTTAAAACTCCGTCTTTAATTCCATCATCTTCAAGATGTCTTCACTTCGAAATGCTTGAGCTGGATCGAAGTGGTTTTCGGATAACATATCCAATCCCGGTTTCTTTGAAACAACATTCGATAATTTCCGGTAAACTCAACCTCGGTTCTTTAGGAGATAAACAATCAAAGATAAGAGCGGAGGTCACCTCCTAACTGTTAGTGGATGGATTTCCTTATCGTTTTCCTGGGAGAACGAAACGAGATTTATACGCATAGTACAGCATCATCAAAGATGATCGTGCCATATAACTCATGTTTTTCTCCTAGATATTTCCAAAGTTACATTTTGGGTTCATATTTGATAATCGGTTATTTAACTATCAATAAGCAAACATTCAAATCAAGGATTTAACTCCAACGGGAAAACCAACATTAGCTAAGTACATAAGCAACCACTAGCCTCTTTAATTAATCTTTTCATTAATTAAAACCACTTTGTAAGTT